>CM038216.1:217219372-218581872 GCA_021442155.1 Cymbidium sinense
CCTCTCTCTTGCTTGGCCTCCCCTCATATAAAGAATGAGGGGCTGTTTATAGATTGGATGAGTGGCGTCTATGTAAATACATGCAAAATCCAAACCACTCCTCTCCATCGGACAGCTCAAAACAATTACTTTGATCATTTGATGTATTTTAAGTATTTGAATGCTCAAATGAAGTCAGAATTATAAGTTCTTGGGCTTGTTAGATCCGGCTCGTCGAGACGCTCTATTTGACTATAAACACTCCATGTTTGAGAGTATTTAACTGATATCCCAAAGTTTCCAATGATATTTTAAGTGCTTGATCTCAACTAGTCTTGATTCAGAATCAGAATGCTTTCGATATCAAGATTCGTGCTTCGACAAGTAGAATTTTCAGGGTCATATCAATATTCATGCTTGATTTATGAATTTTTTAGAGATGTATCATTTGTCTCCTTATTTTTAAATGATAAAACTTATTTCATTGAAAAATATATTAAATAAAATCACTTTTGGTAAAAATTATTAGGATTTGTAATTGTCATATGTATTAATTAATTAATTTATTTATTAATTGATTATTAATATTTATTTATTTTATTTTCTTATATATATAAAGTGATAATTTTTATAAATACATAAAACTTATTTTGATAAATTCTCTCTTTTTATATTTATTTATTTTTTATTTTTTTATGGGTGGCATTTGGTTTGAAAAATAGGGGCTGTGGGCCTCCCAATTTTCTCTCTTTTTTTTTCTTTTGTTGTGAGTGAGTGAGTGAGTGAGAGAGAGAGAGAGAGAGAGAGAGAGGAGAAGATGGAAAGAGGGGGAGAGAGAAAGAGAGAGAAGAAGAGGCAAAATTATTATTATTATTTTTTAATTAAGAATGTGAAGAGTTTTTTTTATTTAAAATATTTCTTCTCTCTTTTTTTAGAAAGATGAAAAGTTTATATATATATATATATATATATATATATATATATATATATATATATATATATATATATATATATATATATATATATATATATATATATATATATATGAAGAGTTTCCTTTTCTTTAAGTATTTTCAAGGCTCAATCGGTCATTTAATTTGATTGTATTCATGATTGATTTATGATTTTTTTTAGAGATGTATCATTTGTCCTTCTATTTTTGAATGATAAAATTTATTTCATCTAAATATATATTAAATAAAATCACTTTAGCTAAAATTTATTAGGATTTGTAATTGTCATATGTATTAATTAATTATTTTATTTTATTTTATTATATATATAAAGTGATAATTTTTATAAATACATAAAACTTATTTTGATAAATTGTCTCTTTTTTTATGTGTGGAAACTGGAAAGAGAGGGGCCGTGGCCCCACCAATTTTCTCTCTTTTTTTTTCTTTTGTCATGAGTGAGTGAGTGAGTGAGTGAGAGAGAGAGAGAGAGAGAGAGAGAGAGAGAGAGAGGAGAAGTCGGAAAGAGGGGGAGAGAGAGAGAGAGAGAGAGAAGAAGAGACAATATTATTATTATTATTATTATTATTATTATTATTATTTAATTTAGAATGTGAAGAGTTTCTTTTTATTTAAAATATTAATAATTTTTTCTTCTCTCTCTTTTTTAGAAAGATGAAAAGTTATATATATATATATATATATATATATATGAAGAGTTTATTTTAATTTTTTTAAAGAATTTGAAGAGTTTATTTTTCAAGTATAAATATTCCCCAAAGGATAATGAAAAACTTGCACTTTACTTTCTTTACTTTCTTTTCTTTGGTAGCCCACTAACTCAGATAATCAATTCTCTGACTCCAGCTTCCCCGATCTGGTTTCAATTAATTAAGTTAAGCGATCCCAAATTCAAGCTCCAGTGTGCTTCCTCTTTTTTCTCTTTGGTAGCCTCCATTAACCTGTATAACAGTGTCGACGTCCCTCGCAGGCTCTAGTTCTTACCGATCTCGGGATTTCTAACTAACCTAGTTAGGTGGCACGCATCCTAAATTCAGGCTCTAGTGTGCTTCCATTTTCTTCTCTTTGGTAGCCTTCAATACCAAGTATGCCGACCCCTCACAGCTCCAGCTTCTTCCATCTCGGTTTCCGACTGGCAAGACACATCCAAATTCAGGCTCTAGTGTGCTTTCGCTTTCTTCTCTTTGGTAACCTCCACTAATCTGTATAACGGTGATGACTCCCCTCGTAGGCTCCAGTTCTCCCCGATCTCAGGGTTTTCAACGCGCGCATCCCGAATTCAGGCTCCAGTGTGATTCTAAACTTGAAAATTATAGTATATTCATGGGTGAGCATCCTTCAACAAATATCTCAATGTCTAAAGATACAAGATGATGGGTTGCAAAAGCATCAAGGGATTACGAGATCTGATGATGTAACACCAACTATCAAGAGTGATACTTTGATAATCTTCAGGAAAAAATTTCATTTTTCAAATGATTTGGTGGTTATTCCTCCTAAAAGATCGCAACGAGTTTAATCTCCTCCATTAGGGTACCTATACCTTCTGAGGCTTTTGTCTTCTGAGATTTTTGATGTACATGTACATTTTGAGGCTTTTGCCTTCTGAGATTTTTGATGTACCTTTACCTTCTGAGGCTTTTGTCTTCTGAGATTTTGATGTACATGTACCATCTAAGGCTTTCACCTAATGAGATTTTTGATGTACTTGTACTTTTTGAGGCTTTTGCCTAATAAAATTTTTGATGTATCTGTACCTTCTGAGGCTTTTGCTTATTGAGGTTCTTGATGTACCTATACCTTCTGAGGCTTTTGCCTTCTAAGATTTTTGATGTATCATCTTCTACGCTTTGCCTACCAAGTTTTGATGTATTCGTACGAGGCTTTTGTCTACTAAAATTTTGATGTTTCAGACCTTCTAAGACTTTTCCTTCAAATTTTGATGTACTATACATTTTAAGGCTACGAGATTTTGATGTACTGCATCTTCGAGCTTTGTCTTGAGGTTTTGATGTACATGTACCTTCTGAGGCTTTTGCCTTCTAAGGTTTTTGATATACCTGTATCTTCTAAAGCTTTTGCATTCTGAGTTTTTTGATGTACATATACCTTATAAGACTTTTGTCTTCTAAGATTTTTGATGTACATGTACCTTCTGAGGCTTTTACCTTCTTAGGTTTTCGATAAGTGAAAACTCTGTCAGCCACTTGCTCTCTTGGAGTCATTCTAGTGAAGACCTTGTCCACTACTAGCTTCCCATCGAGGCTTCCTCAGGGGTGTGCCTTCTAGGAGAGGAATCTATAAAGGATTTTTGACATATCCGAGGTTATTTGTCAAAATATTACTCAGTAACATTTAACCTGTACGGAAGAAGTCAATAGTTTTAACTTCATCCGAGGTTGTTTTGTCAAAGTATGACATTAACCTGTGTGGAAGAGGTTAAATATTTTGATTCTTCCGATATTATTTGTCAGAAAATTACTCAATGATGTTAACCTGTGTGGAGTATGTACAAAATTATGACCTATCATAGGTTGTTTGTCAGAGTGTTACTCGGTGGCATTTAACTTGTGTAAGAAGTCAATAGTTTAACTCTCATCTAAGGTTATTTTGCCAAATTATGACGTTAACCTGTGTAGAAGAGATTAAACATTTTGATTCTTCCGAGATTATTTGTCAGAGTATTACTCGATGACGTTAACCTATGAGAAAGAGATCAAATCAAAATATCTATTTGGGGTTATAGTCAAAGTTGTTCCTTGACCTTTGCCTTATTTTTCATGAGTATGAGTGAAGAATCACAATATGCAAAGCATTTTTTTTCAATGTTGAAATTACTCTCCAGCATTGACTTGCTTCTCGAACTGATAATCAATTAGATATCCAGAATCTTAATTTGGATGATATTTTGAGATTAAGGGTTGCCCCCCAGCTTCTAATAAGAACTGAATGATCAACATTTGATGTTTCTTTATTTTTTATATGTGTTATTCTAAAGTAGAATTATCTTCATCATATAGATGGTGCTGCTCTTAACTTGAAGTCAGATTGTCAATCATTGTGAAGATGTAAAGGGAATGTTTCCCATAAAGGGAGTCAAACTGTTGTGTGCCAGAAAATCAATTGTGATAGAATAAAACTTCACGTCTTAACTTTCTTGAAAAATCCAGCACACACACAGATTGTTGAAAAGAGAATAAGAAACTCCGAAATTTTTACGTGAAAAAATCTCAGGAAGAGGGGAAAAAACCAAGGGGCCTAGCCTAGTAAAAAATATTACACTATGTATTTGCTTTGGAGTACAAAATTTAAGTTTTCTTGATAGCGGGATTATAAGATTGTATGTGAGAAATCCTGATAATGAGAATTTCAGAATCTTGTTACAAAAGCTATGCAGTAGTATTTGGGCTGTAACGGTTGTTGGTGACAGTCGGCGACGGCAATAGGTGGCGATCGGCAACAACGATGGTGATGACAAACTTCGAACTTCTAGCTCACTGTCAGCTTTCTCCCAAGTTCGCTTTTAGCTCCTTCCTCCCCTTCATGACAAGAATGGGATCCTATTTACAGGATTCTAAGAGGGGCATTTTGGTCATTATAAGAGAGGCATTTTGATCATTATAGCTAAAATCCCAAAACACTTAATCGGACGGTGCGTATTGATTCATATATAGTTTTTTGGTGATTTGATCATTCAAATGACCTTCGATCTGAGTGATCTTAGGCTCGTTGGATTCTTCTTGTCGAGCCGCTGATTCATTATAAGCGTCAAATTGTTTGATCATCCAATTAATGTCAAGTTTCATACGTAACTTTGGTTTCGATTTGATTTGACTGCTTCAAAGATTGTTGAACTCGTCTCACTAAGTCATTTAATTTGATTATATTCATACTTGATTTATAAAATTTGAGAGATGTATCACAACTAAACAAAATATATTCAAGTTGGTGAAAACTAATTTCATTTCAATTCCTTATCAATTTCATTTCCATTTTCTTTTCATTTCCTTCGATTGTTTCACACCAAACAGAGCCTGAAAGGATAGAGCAGCTCTATCAAATTTAACCAAAAAGCTTGTCTTTTCAATCTTTGCAGCTTGCATTTCTTGTTGTGATAAATAGTTTTCTGGGTTGAAAGATTACTTCTTTGTTTTAATAGTGATGGGCAGGACTAAAATGTCGTTTGTTGAAATTTCAAGTTTGATGTATATGTACTTTTCCAAGCGGCAGCTGTTTTTCTTTCTTATTCATTGTTTGTTTAATTTGATAGGACTGTACTCTGTGGGTTTTGTTCATTGAATCTGCTTACAAATTGGTACGCAAAATAAACGTTTTGTGCGCAACTGTAATGCAGTCCAGATCTAAAGCTGAACCGACTTCTAACAAATTATTTATTTAGGTACTGTTTGGTATGTTACATTTTATAGTATAAATTAAATACATTGTATTTTAGAAATCTAGTTTTTTTGTATGTTGCATTTCAAAGACACCATCTAGTTCATTTTTTTTGATGTATTTGAAATTGATCTAAAGTGAAAGATTTCAAATACAATGCAAATTCTCTATCTCGCTGCTATCCTTTACTAGCTATCACCATCTGAAGCTGGCCATCTCCTACAACCACTTGCCATTGTCATTATCCCCAGGTGTGACGTTTGAAGCCTACTACCCGCAACCACTGCGTTGTCAGCTGTCACTTACCAACAACCACCAGTTGCTGCTTGCAACTGTTATCCCTAGTTTGCCATTACTAGCTATCCTCCTCTCGCTGCCACAGTAAATGATCGCATCTACCTCCCCCTGATGTCACTATCAACTCTAACTGCCCGCACTATCCGTCAACATCACCGCCCATCTCTAGTTATCGTTACTAATTTACTTTGCACTATTTTGTTTTGCAAAATAAGAGAAAGTAGACTCCTGTACTTATAATATTTTCTACCAAATAATCTAAAAATATTTCAATAACTTTACTTTCACTTTACATTATATTCTTTTTGCACTATATTTTTTATTTATTTTTTGACAAACTAAATAATCCCTTAGTTGGTTCGACTAGATTTTTCGCTAAAATCAAAATTTTAGATAATTGTAACTAAAAATCAATCTAAATTTAAGCTCTTGTATTGATTTTGGAAATTCGATATGAATCAAGTCTTTATTTTAATATAAATTCTAGTCTTAATTGTGAAACTTATTAAACTTGAAGTTTCTTAAAGCATTGAGCTACCTATAGTTGAATGCTCTATTTGAATTATATTTGTCTACTCTATTTTTAAATAATTTAGACTTTATAAATAATTAGCCTAATTATTTAATTTCATATAGGTGTTTTGATTTTTTTTTTTTTTAAAAGATACTAAATCTCTAATTATTGTCATGTGGCAGGCAAGTAGGTAAATGCTGAGCGTACACGGAATGCAAGGACAATTATCCCATATTTTATTAAGTGTTGTTTAAATAAGCAGAACCTTTTGCATTTCATCAAAAAATAAAAAATAAAAATAAATCCGACTGTGTGAAGTGTTAGCCACTAAAAACTATAGCAACTTATCTTAACTTATTAAGAGAAATTGTTATATGCAGAATTTATATATAATTTTATATTCTAATTTTAATAATATAATATTATATAGAATTCAGTTAATATATAGTATTTTATAATTAATATATAATATTTTATAATTAATATATAATAATTGTATATTGATACTGCCAAATTCCGTACATAATAATATTTTATTTATTAAAATGATAAATATTTTAGTCAATTATTGCCACCGTCAAACCGCCTGATTGTCTCTAGTTTTGTTTTTAATTTTTTTCAATAAATCAATTTAGAAAGAAAGGATGCACGTCATTTAAAGATTATGACTTCGCTACTTTGTTTGTATTATGCCTAATTCAGATTTTGGTAAACAAAAACAAACAAAAAAATTTTTAAAAGAAAACATTGCCACTTGTTTTCTTTGCTTAGGTAGAATACTCTGAATTGATTTTTGGTAGTGTGTTCTAAATATGATATATTATTTATTAATAATATTTTTTACAATTGTTGGCTTTCCAAAATTTAAGATAAACAAGGATTTGTATAAAGTTTTCATTTAAAATCAAACTTTTCAAATATTATAAAAATGCATTTTTTTTTTACTTTATTTCTATATTAATACTACTCTTTATTTTAATTACATCATTTAAACTTTTATTTCTTTTTCTTCTTGCTGTGAGCGTTGAGAGAGAGAGAGAGAGAGGGAAAGGAATTGAAGGAGAGGAGAGAGAAAGTTTGGGAACGAAGGTCTAAGAGCTAATTCTGTATATCCGACTAGTAGAAAATGGTTTTCGTCTCAAGTAGACTATCATTAGTCTATTTTAGATTTTGATGTCATAATTATCATATAAATTTTAAGATTTTATTTGATTTGATTTTATAGAAACTTTGATCTTTGAAGATTTTAAAGGATTTTACAACAAATTTTTTTGATATATCGTGGAATTATTCTTATTATATTAATATATGTATATTAATTTTTTATCAAGTATTTTATGTTGCGTTGGTATTTTATATATTTTAGTGAGTATAATATCACAAAAGTTATTATAAAATAATAAAATAAAATAAAATAATGTTGATATATAGAGTATGTGCATTTATATAATTATTTATTTATAAGTATGATATATGTGACTAGATATGAATAAATAAAAATATATGTAGGTGATAGGTGGTATAACATATGAAAGAAAAATATTAGTAAGTACAAATATAAGTGAAAGTATAGTTATAAGAAGCAAAAAAAAATGTATAAAATACTCTAAAATAAAATTTTATTTTTTTATTATGTTATTTTATTTCTTTTATATTAAATTAAAATAAATATTGATACTGTTACTTCTAACTTATACCTACTATGGACACTAATTTTCATGCTGACGCTTTGCTTCTTTTACTTAATAAGCATGACATGTGGCATGTCGAGATATTATATTAGTTTATTTGATGTATGTTTCATTGTTAACATAATTTTATATTAGCATATATATATTTTTTATATTATTTTATTTGTATGTGTTAATTTTAGGAAAGTATAAGGCTCAATTGATTAGAAATTATTTATTGAGTGAGATTATATCTTCAGAGTGTTGTAAATGTCCTCTTTTATTGAATAATTCATTGATGTGAATGTAAAGAAAATTATTGATATTTTCACTTTACCATTCTTTGATAATGTAGAAATGGCTATCTTTGATAATCAATTGATTATTATAGCCTTGATATGGTACAACCTATCTCATTATAATAAGTTATATAGGGTTTGTTTGTGACACATGCTCTAAGCAATATGGTGAGTTGGTTGGAAGCAATAAATACAATTTTGGTTGAGTATCCGCTTTTGTTTGGTTTATATGCTAGTGTCTAGAAAGTGTGCTTTATTTATTTATTTTAAAGTTCCTTTTCCACTTCAAGGGAGTTTATATCTATAGGTGTCATCATAAATTAATATTACCTCTTGTTATGGTTGCATTCTTAAAAAATTAGGCAAGTTATAATGGCTTCTACAATTACTTGTGGATTTTAATACGAATAATTAGTTGAGAATAATTTAACTTAAGTTGCGATAATTTAGTTGGTCAAATAATGAGATGACATAAAATGAAATGTTATAACTAAAGGAATGTTCAAACATGTTGTTAGTATTTCATATATGTGGGTTTGTCATCTTTCATATAATATTAATGATTAACATAGAGCATATTATTGAGTTATTGAAATGACCATATGTGTTCCTTATTAGAATTGTATATTGGTTGAGTTGAGAGCTTTCCTGAGGAGGACTAAGAGTTGCTCTAGTTGAGGTCGCTCCCATAAAGATTTTCAAAGAACTATTCTAAGAACATATTGAGGTGAATCATGAGATGATCAAGAGAATTTAAATAAAATATTTACATGATTTCAATTACATGGTTAAATCAAATTTGAGATTTGTGTAATTTTTATAGTTCACAATTCCCTATTTAAAATGCTATAAAAGTGAAGTAAATCAAATGAAAATCATTATCAATCATTAACCTTCTTATGTATTTCTTTGTCATCCTGGATCATCACTATAAAATATCTCTCTTTCTTGGTTCTAAATTTCTTCAAGTAAGTTGAAAGTTGAAAAACTATTATGTAATTCAAAAAATAAGAAAACATATTAAAGGATTTAATAAATTTTCATTAGAGGTGATGTGGGAGGTAAAACATCACTTGGTGAACTAGTGAATTTTCCAATATGGAAGAAGTTGGATAGTTTTATTCAACCTCGTGCTCGAGGACATAGCTTACGATCATTAGCTTGTCATGATAAGAACTAATATCTTTGTTCATCCATAATGTTTTGATCCTTTTGATAGAATATGTCATAGGATAAACTGTTATTTGAGATTAACAATTTTTAAACTACTACATTAAACATTAGTAAAGAAAGGTTGTCATGAAGTTTTATTTTCATAATTGGGGTTGCAAGGATAACTCCTTAGAAATGAAAAGCTGCCTTCTAAACATAAATTATTTCGTAAGAGCATTAGTATCCAAATTTTCTATTGACTGTCATTTGACACCTACAAATAATAAATGTTTGACATTTATTGATCTTTGATGTTCAATGCTTCCTTGTCAAGTCATTTGAATCCCCCATCTGCTAACGAAAATGATCAAGTTGATCACCACCTAACATCCATATTTCTTCATTGATGTTAATTAACACAACATTAAACTTTAGCTGACTATTATCAGTTGAAATTTTAAGCCAAGATGCTCACTCTTATCTTTTACTTATATTGTCAACTAATACTCACCATTATTAATTGATGCTTCATTGATATTCAATGTTCAATTGCCAAGTCATTTGGTTCCCTCATCTACTAATGAAAATGATCAAGTTGATTGCCTCCTAACATTCATAAACTTTTGATATGTCACTGAAAACTCTACTAGTTGAAGCACGAATTTTGATATCAAAAGCAATCTAATTCTAAGTCGAGACTAGCCTAGATCAATTGCTTAAAATATAATTGAAAACTTTGGAATATCAGTCAGATCCCTAAATAGCTTCTAAATATAGAGTGTTTATAGTCAAATCGATCATCTTAACGAGGCGGATCTAACAAGCTCAAAATCTCTTGATTCTGACTTCATTTGAGCAATCAAATATTTAAAATACATCAGATGATCAAAAGAATCATTTTGAGCCGTCCGATGGAGTGGTTTGGATTTTGCATGGATTTATAGAAATGTCACTCCTCTAATCTATAAATAGTTCATCATTCTTCATATGAGGGTCCCCGAAAGCTAAAGAGAGAAGAGAACTCTTAGGCTTGAAGAACCTCAAAGCATAATCGTGCCACCCGTCAGACGCGACCATTGGTCGCGCGCCCGACCACCGGTCCCGTCCGCGTTAACGCCCTGCGACCATCGGGCCGTTGTCATCGCCACCACCGATCATTACCACCGTCGTCGGTCACCACGGCCGCTGTGGGTCATCTGCGCCGTCGGTCAGCTGCCGTCATGGTCGCCACCAACCCGCTGGCGGCCTCGTCACCGTCACCACGCTAGTCATCACGCCGACCCTTGCGGTCGGTCCTGCTGCGTACGACCCGCAGGTGGCCCGTTCGCATGACCGCTGTCGACCAACATTGTTAGCAGCCCGCCAGTCACCTCACCACCTCATTGCCACCGATGGTGTATCATCACGATCCTTTGTTGTTCACCATTGCCTCAACAATCATTCTGATATCTGCATTGCAGCTATTGTCACTTTATAATTTCTATTGTCAGACTTTGTCACATACAACTCTGTAATCCTGTTATCGAGAAAATTTAAACTTTGTACTCCAAAGCAGATATATAGTGGAACATTTTTACTAGGCTAGGCCTTGTAAATTTTTTCCTCTTTTTTAGGTTTTTTCACGTAAAAATCCTGGAGTTTCTTGTTATCTCTTCAAATATATGTGTGTGTGCTAGATTTCTCAACAAGGCTAAGGCGTAAACTTTTATTCTACCAGAACTAGTTTTCTAGCATGCAACAATTTGACACCATATGTGGGAAACAAATTCCACTATCGCAATCTCTGCAAACACCTGTATTATGGTCAATAGGCACAATACTTACAACAAGAGAGCCTCCCGCTCCAACTTCCATTACTCCTGAAACTAATCATTAAACCAATGATGTCAAGCTTCTATCTCACTTTCCCTTGATAGGCGTTACCCTTTCAGTGAAGGTGCAATAGGAACCTCTCTAGAAGATCGTGTTCATCAAATGAAAGAGTCTCAAAATGAGATAATTCAACTTTTATGAGAAATACGACAGCCACTACTGCAACAAACGCATTCCCCCAACATCAATCATTATCCAAGGAGGCCAAAATGCTTACATAGGGCCTTCTCGTCATCACGCTGAAGTTCCTCAGCTTCCAAACCGTGATGCCGACCTCTTTGACACCGCTAGTTCTACTCATCCATCACTTGCGGCTCAACTTATTGCAAACCCACCAATTATTGTCGATGGCTTGGCACATTCTTGCCATGTTGATTCCACCTATCATGTTATACGTGTGAAATTACAATGCTTAATGCGAGAAGAATTTCACCTTAAAAATAGAAATCGTCTTTCCTCTCACCACGGCTATCAGGAGTCTTCACCTTTAGCTGAAGCAATTCTTCAACAACATATTCTAGTAAGTTTAAATCTTACAAGCATAGACTCCTATGATGGGGCAGCTGACCTATATGAACATATTAACCATTACAAAATCATTATGCATATCCAACGAGCTATTGACACACTGCTTTGTCAGGTCTTCCCAGTCACCCTCAAGGGTCAGGCTCGCACTTCATTCTACTCTCTTCCAAGAGGATCTATCTATACTTTTGATGAACTCGCTAAGATTTTTGTGGAACAGTTCATTGCGAACTGAATGATCATTAAAGATTCCTCTCATCTCTCAGGAATTCATTAAAATAAAGATGAATCACTTAAGAAGTACTTCCAGAGATTCTCCTTAGAAGCTCATCAAATACGAGGAGTGGATCCTGAATTACTAAAAAAAGTTTTTTCTTAGAGGACTTCATCCTTAGCCTTTCTACTCATCACTAATGCATAATACGGTTCGCTCATATACAAACTTGCTTCATCACGTGAAAGCATAAATTATTGTTAACGAGGCTATCAATGCACATCGAAAGTAGTTTGAGCAATATATGGGGAACAATCAATGGACTTGGGGCAACCCACTTGATTACCAGTCCTAAGATAAACAAGTCAAGATTAGGGAGCAATTCCAATTGCAACATTCAAATGATGATATTCTGACATAATTATGATTGTAAAGCTCGTTTCTTCTATCATCTAAATGTATATTAGATTTATGATGAGTAAGGCAATATGAAAAGGCTTTCTATAAATGTATCAGATGTCATAAGAAACTCTTGGGCAAGATTAAAATTCTTCATACAGTCTTCAACTAGACTTCTACTCATTGGGCAAAACTATAATTATGATCCCGAAAGTGTAGTAACGATTTAAATACGAACCAAATTTTCATCTTCGATTCAGATACACGTGAAAATCACCTCATTCCAATTAGAGTATAATCAATCCCATGGGGATTTGATTCAACCCATTTCATATAGGTTAATGTCATTAAGTAACGCTTTGACAAATAATCTCGCATGGGTCAATAATCATTCGCGAATTCAATTCGACCCCTTTCATATAGGTTAATGTCATCAAATAACACTTTGACAAATAACCTCATATGGGTGAAAAATCTTTCGCGAATTCAATTCGACCCCTTCCATACAGGTTAATTTCATCAAGTAATGCTTTAACAAACAACCTCAGATTGGCAAAAAATTCTTGGTGGATTTCTTTTGACTTATCTTATACAGGTTAACGTCATCAAGTAACATCATGACAAACAACCTCAGATGGGTAAAAAATACTCCATGGATTCAATTTGACCCTTTTCATACAGGTTAATGTCATCAAATAACACTTTAACAAGCAACCTCGGATGGGTCAAAAATCCTTGACAGATTTAATTCGACCTCTTCCATACAGGTTAATGTCATCAAGTAACACTTTGACAAACAACCTCGGATGGGTCAAAAATCCTCAGCGGATTCGATTCCACCCCTTGCATATAGATTAATATCATCAAGTAATACTTTGACAAATAACCTCGGATGGGTCAAAAATTCTTGGCGGATTTCTTTCGAAATGTTCCTTACATGTTAACGTCATCAAGTAACATCATGACAAACAACTTCGGATAAGTCAAAAATTCAAGATGGATTTCTTTGGCATGATTCATATCAAGTAAATACCATGAAGAATAACCTTGGATGGGTTAAAATTATTTGTAAAAAACTGGAACCTTATCGTATGAACTACAGGCCTTGATCGCTTCAAACTGGTCGGTCGATAAGCGGTTTACACTTCTTGAGTGCTGGACTGGACCATGTGGTGCGAGCGCATACTCCGCGTGCACCGCTGACCACGTGTCGCGCACACTCGCGACCCTTTCACGCCCGCATCCCAGGAGCCTTGCACGCCCGTGGCCTCTCACGACGGCGTGCCCACGGCCATGCGCACTCGTGGCCGCATGTGCCAACATCCTTGCATGTTCGCATCTCTGCGCCTGCACTAAGTTGGCCACGACCTCGCGTGTCTGCCACTCTGCTTGCCCATGCATTTATGACATCATGCACCTGTGTGACTAGTCTCTTGTGGCCACTTCCATGATCATAGTCTTGTACGCCCATGAAGGTTTGTTCTCTCAAACTATATCTGCACAAAGGTTAATGAACCCGCAAATTTCATTAACATTGAAGAAGTCGTTATTTGAAATTATTTCACATGTATTTTAGATGATAGAGATGATATCATCCAAAAATAGGGGGAAATTGATATGTCACTAAAAAATCTACTTATTGAAGTGCAAATTGGTCAAAAGTAATCTGATTCTAAGTCGAGACTAGCCCAGATCAAGTGCTTAAAATAAAATTGAACACTTTGTGATATCAGTCAGATTTCTAAATAGCTCCTAAATATAGAGTGTTTATAGCCAAATTGAGCGTCTTGACGAGTCGGATCTAACAAGCCCAAGATCTTTTGATTCTGACTTTATTTGAGCATTCAAATACTTAAAATACATCAGATGATCAAAAGAATCATTTTGAGTCGTCCGATGGAGTGGTTTGGATTTTACACGGATTTACAGAAATATCACTCATCTAATCTATAAATAGCCCCTTATTCCTCATATAAGGTGCCCCGAAAGCTAAAGATATGATAGAACTCTGAGGCATGAAGAACCTCAAAGCATAATCGTGCCACCAGTATATAGTGGAACATTTTTACTCGGCTAAGCCCTGTGATTTTTTTCTTCCTTTTTGGCATTTTTTCACGTAAAATTCCTGAAGTTTCTTGTTCTCTCTTCAAATATCTGTGTGTGTTTGATTTCTCAACAAGGTTAAAGCGTAAACTTTTATTCTATCGTAACTAATTTTTCACTCAGCGGTTTTGGCGGCGGTAGTGGCCGGCGTTCCCCATCGTCACCGTCGACGCCGGTCATCGCCCGCCAACCACCACCATCGATTGGTATTTGTCCACCGCCGCATGCCAGCCGCCGACCATCGCCGTCGACCACCACTTCGGTCCTGCGTATCGCGTAGTCGATCCCGTCGACCCTGCAGTCGGTCCGCGTCGTCGGCGACCACGCCGTGATCATCCGCGTCGATCACATTGCGCCGCACCGTAGCGTCATCGACCACCATCACCGGTCGCCAGCCACGGACCAGCGTGTTAGTCACTTCTTAGCCGCCGACCATCGCCGTTAACCATCGACCACCAGATGCGTCATGCGGGGATCCGCGGGGATCACTCGGTCAATTCCGGCCGCGGCCGTCGGCGCATTGGTTACTGCATTGCACTAGTCACCACCTGCCACCGCGACGGTCGTCGGATCACGCCGGCTGCGTTCACCCGCTACTCCGCCACCCATCTTTTGGTGGTTTTATTAGATCATCCCACTCACCAAGCAGGCTTTTCGCTAATCCAGAGTATCTATACTTATTCTTGTAAGCTATTATTTTCTAACTTTGAAGAAATGATAATAATTGTAACAGAAGCTGATATAATGAAATTATTTTCTAAGTGGGCTATGCCCCATAGTTTTTCCCTTTTTAGGTTTTACACATAAAAATTCTAAGGTTTCTCAAACTCTTTTGCTGTATGTGTAGAACTTTTGTGTAATACTAAGACATTGAATTCTCATATTTTATTGACCCGAATCTTCCTACACGCAATAAATTTTATTGATCTCCATTAACACTCGACATTAAACTTCAATTAACTACCATAAGCTGAAATTTCAAGCAAATTAATGCCCTCTCTTGCTCTTTGTCAATATTGTGGACTAATGCTCATCATTCTTAATAGATGTTATGGCCTCCTACTACACCGGAGGAAACAATATGCATATAAATTTTTATAGTGTACCATTGCTTTCTCTTGTACCAGGAAAGGGCCAAATATTAAAATCTCAAATCAAATCAAATGAATTTATTTAGATTCAGCACATCATCATGATTTCTCCCATAGGATATTTCAGGTAAAAATATATTATCCTTTAAATTTGTGCAACTTTGTCTTTATTTATTTGCATCTAAAGAGGTCTTCAAACAAATTATAATGCAATTCTTAACTTTTTACGATCACGAATTTCTTAAACATTGTCAAATATGTTATTCATATGTAATATATTTAATTAATTATGTGATTAATGTGTCCTAATGTTGCTATGAGGACCCAATAAAACCCTTAAAAAATATTTAAATTTCACTACAATCATAATAGTAGAATAAAACTTCACCTCAGTCCTAATAACTGTTAGAGTATAATTAATTTTAATAAATTATGAAAATGTTGAAGCTTGGAGCATTTCCATGATTCTACTTCAATTTCATGCAAACCTAATAAAGTTATAATTTAAAAATATGAGAATTTTAAATTAATTTTTAAGAAGAAAAACTTAAATACATGTTCATAAAGTTAACAAAATATTTGTTTAATTACACTAAATTATAAGAATTTTTATATAAATATTCTCATGATGCATATAAGTAGTACGTCACTAAATAACTATGAAAAAATTATTATGTGCATAGTCTAAATATAACTACGTATTGATTGAATAATATAATATCATTATAATAAATAAATCTTATTATGTATTAGTTATAAAATATTTTATATTATATATTAAGTCTTATATATTATTATGTATATAAATATTATATATTAATATGTAGTAAATTTTATATTAATATATAATAATATAAAATATTTTATAGTTAATATACAATAAATATTATCTGAATATCATATGATATTATATTATTAAAATCTGAAAATAAAATTATATCAAAATTTTATATATAATAATCTCTCATATATATATATATATATATATATATATATATATATATATATATATATATATATATATATATATATAAAGATGATTGCTCTTGAGTATTAAAAGTGTACTATTATTATTATTACTATTAATATATTATTATTTTTTTTGGAAATTATTAATTCTTAGAATTGTACTATTCTTAAGTTTTATTATTTACCGTACCAAATTTATCATGTATATTATCAAATGCCACGTGTACGGATATTATCGTCATTAAAACCTTGTGCGCATTGAAGTAAACTCGCTTACTCAGTCCCTTCGGATGGTGTAATACCTGACGACCTCGTCCGGCAGTATCTGGCCACGTGGCGTGCCATTCGCCTTGAGGGCGCTGAAAAATGTTAACCCGCAAAACACTACACCGGGACAAAGTTGAGGCGTGAACACCGAGATTGTGGGCCCGATCGTACCGTAAGATTTCTCATCGCTTAGGTTTTTGGCCGTACGAGTTTTTTGACAGCTGGCACTCTGTCCACGTGGCGGTGGCACATGGGTGCGTCGGCTTGCGCAGCACCGTGGTGACTTTTGCTGCCCAAATATTGTGCCTAGGCTTTAGCTTTTCACCATTTGAACTTTTGTTTCGTTTTCTGATTTTTTTTTTTTTTACCAATCATGAGTGTAGATTAAGTAATTTTAATCATTAGCATATAATTTTTTGCAACATAATTGTAATCATTTTCAGTAAAATTTTATTTAGCATTGCCCTCAACTCCACCCAAAAAAAGGACAAGATCGGATTTTGACACCGAGCCGCGGGGCGATGCATCTAGGTTTTTTTTGTACTCCTCCCCTTCGGCCGCCTCCCCCTTTTCTCTCCCTCGTTTCTCTAGTCGGCTCTATCTGTAACCTCCTTGCGTCGTTCTCGACCTCAGCCGAGGGAGGTCCCTCCTGTTTGAGGGCCCGTCATGGACCCGAACTCATTAAACCCCCTACATAACGCCTCTTTCCCCCCACTTAAGTCATCCTTACCCCTTTCCTCCAACCAAGGATCCCTGCGACCACCCATGAATAACGTGTGGAAGGACCTGCTTCTATCACAAAATGAAAAGAGCCAAGCCTCCCTCTCACCTTCATTCCAGCGGACTCCCAGGAAGTTGCCTTCTCTGAAGAAGAGCTTTCAGATGGTCAAAAGGAATGACACCTCTCCCTCATCGACGCGATTGTGCGACCTATTACGGTGCACTCCTTGTTGCGATTAAGAAGAAATGGCAGTTTAAAGGTAACCTTGACCTCCTTACTCTTGATGAGGATTTCTTCCTTTTTAGATTTAATTGTTAGGAAGACTACAATATGGTATGGGACAACAGCCCTTGTTTTCTAAATGATTGGTCCTATTAAAATGGCACTTTTCAATCCCCTCTTTGATAGACTCCAAGTATGGTTGGCTGGTTGGAAGACTAAATTTCTCTCCCTGGGTGATAGATTACAGCTCATTAAATCTTCAATAAATAGCTACCTCTCATACCTGTTTCGTGCTATGACAATCCCTGATGGTATTATTAAGAAAATTTGTTCATTTATAGCTAGATTCTTCTATCATTCTGGAGAAGAGAAAAGGTTTTATACAATTTCCTGGGCCCGTACCACCCTTCCTAAGGAAAAAGGTGGTATTGGCCTCTTCAATCCTCCTTAATCAAATCAAGCGAAGATGCTATGGAAAATCTGCTCGTGGGGCTCACTGCTTACTAGGTGGTGTGATTCCAAACACATATCCTTATGGCATCCTAGCTCATACAGATCCTCTCCTCTCTGGAAATCCATCAAACTGATAGCAAATAAATTTAGAACTAAATTCACTTACAGAATAGGGTGTGGGCAGAATTTCTCTCTCTTCTATGACCCTTGGTGTGATGCAGAATCACTTTTCAGCTCCTTGGGTAAAAGTGGGCTTCATATCCTTGGACTTTCTGATTCTGCTAAGGTTTGCTCCTTAATCCTCAACGGTATGTGAAACTTCTCTTCTTTTCCATTGGCTGCTTTTCCTAGGTGTTCTAACAGGATGCTTAATACCCCTATTCTAGGAGGGGAGGACTGTATTAGCTGGTTAAATGTTCATAATCCTACCACCAAGGAATTTAAAGAAGCTGTTTTTGAAAACCACCCTAACATGTGTTGGAGTAAGGAGATCTGGTACAAGGGGAATGCAGTCAACTATGCACTTTATTGTTGGCTGGCTTATATGAAAGGTCTTAAAACAACAGATATTTTAGCAAAAAGGGGAATTGGTTCTTCTTCTATTTGTGTTCTTTGTCATTCATACACTGAGTCACACTCACATTTATTTTTTGAATGCCCTTACTCTATGAAGATTGTTAGAGCTCTCATTCTAAATGGTAAGACTCTACTGTTGTAGTCCTCCTTACAACAAGTTTTAAGTTTTGTGGATGATACTCAGCACAACGCGATTATTCGTCTACACTACTTAATAACGGCGGTTCTGGTTTACTCTCTCTGGAGAGAAAGAAATAAACATATTTTTGCATCAGTTGTCATCCTTGTGCATTCCCTTATACTAGAGATTCGTACTAGAGTTGTGACTAAATTGCAGCTCTAGAAAATTAAATGTTTGTGGCCCTCTCATGTGCAGGATCTGCTACATAAATGGAGAAGCTTCAAACCGCCATAATCTATTTCTCCTCCTTCTTTCTACAGGTGGACAATGATGATGTTTTCGTGTGCTGCCCCATGTGGATATGGTTCCTGTTTCTGGATGGCCTTTTGGCAACCTGGATGTCCCTCTTTGTATGATCTCCATTGGAAGGCCTTCGGCAACCACAGGAATCATAACATTATCTTCTGGATGTCTAACTGAAGACACCTACTTTTGCTGGTATTTCCAGTTATGTTAATCTGAGTCCACCTTTCCTATTTTCCATAATATAGGTTGAGAGTGAAAGGCTGTCATCCTTGTTTTCCTCTTTCATTTCGGTTTTTTTTGCCTCTTGCTGAAATTGTATCCATTGTTGGTCCTAGTTGTGTTTTTTTTTTTTTTGTCTAGTTGTATTTTGTAACACTTTTACATTTGGAATTTAACTGGGCTACTTGCCCTCAAATTTTTTCAAAAAAAAACTCCACTCAAAAAATAATTATTGCGTGCTAGAAAGTCAATTGCTATAGAATAAAAGTTTACGTCTTAGCTTTGTTGCAGAATCTAGCACACACATAAATATTTGAAGAATTAATAAGAAAATTTCAAAATTTTTACGTGAAAAAATCTTGAAAAGAAGGAAAAAATCACGGGGTCTACCCTAGTAAAAATCTTCCACTATGTATCTTTTTCAGAGTATAAAATTTTCCTGATAATCTGATTACAGAATCGTATATGATAAGGGCTGACAATGAGAATTCTAGAATCAAGCAACAACAGCTATATAGTCGTGGTTAGGTTGTAACAGTTGTTAGTGGTAGTTAATGATGGTGAACAGCGGGGGTCAGCGATCGACAGTGATGGTCGGTGGTGGTGATGACCGGCGGAGATGGCCTGCGATGGTTGGAGGGGACGATCGGCGACGGTGGTCGGCGGCGGTGACCGGCAACGGTGGTCGGCGATGATGATCGGCGGCGGTGGTTGATGACAATGATGATCGATGGTGGTGGCCGATAGCGGTGGTCAGCGGCGACCGGCAACGGTGGTCGGCAACGGCACGGCAATTAAGCGAGATGCCCGGCAGCGATGGTTGATGGTGATGTCGGTGATGATCAGCGCGTGCGGCCTTGAAGTGCGGAGTGGCCTTGCCGGCAGCTGATCTGCGTGCAAACCGATAAGAGTTTTTTTTCATTTTCTCCCATTTTTTCATTTTTTTTTCAATTTTTTTTATTTATTATCTTTTTGCCCCTATAGGGGGTCTATAAAAATCCCCCTAGGGTCAAGTGAGGAGACACAATTCTCATATGCTCTTGTGTTCCTCTGCATTAGATGAGAAATCATCTAGTGGAAGTTCAAGGGTCAGGGTAAAAAAAAAAATTTCTTCTTTCCTTTTGTCAGCGAAGTTCTGGCCATCTTTTTAAGAGAATGTCATTCGCATTGCTAATCAAGACCCGTAGCTCATACGACGAGGCTCCAGTTTTTTCTCGAAAGAGGCGTCAACTGTCCTTGTCAGACCGACCAGGTTTGAAGACGATCAAGGCCTGTAGTTCATACGACGAGGCTCTAGTTTTTCCTCGAAAGAGGCATTAACTGTCCTCGTCGGATCGACCGGGTTTGGAGGCGATCAAGGCCCATAATTCATACGGCGAGGCTCCGGTTTTCCCTCGAAAGAGGCATCAACTATCCTCGTCGGACCTACCGGGTTTGGAGGCGATCAAGGCCCTTAGTTCATACGGCGAGGCTCCGATTTTCCCTCAAAAGATGCATCAACTGTCCTCATTGGACCGACCAGGTTTGGAGACGATCAAGGCCTGTAGTTCCTACTTCTTGTAGAAAATTGAATTTCTTAAAATTCTAATAGATGGTTCAACAGTTGACAAATGCCAAGATGACGAGAAAACGTCAATTAGAAACCATCCTTCGAACAACTCAAAAAGTCTGGCAGGTAATTTGAAAGTATCATTCTCTATGATATTACTTGATGCCATTAACTTGTATGGAAGGGGTAGAATCGAATCAAATGAGGATTTTTGACCCATCTGAGGTTGTTTGTCAAAGTGTTACTTGATGACATTAACCTGTATATAAGAGATTAAATCGAATCCGCTAAGGATTTTTGACCCATCCGAGGTTGTTTGTCAAAGTATTACTTGATTACGTTAACCTATATGAAAAAGGTCGAATTGAATCCGCTGAGGATTTTTGACCCATCCAAGGTTGTTTGTCATAGTGTTACTTGATAATGTTAACCTGTATGGAAGAGGTCGAATCAAATCTACTGAGGATTTTTGACCCATCCGAAGTTGTTTGTCAAAGTGTTACTTGATGACGTTAACATGTATGGAAGAGGTCGAATTGAATCCGCTGAGGATTTTTGACCTATCCAAGGTTATTTGTCAGAGTGTTACTCGATGACGTTAACCTATATGGAAGAGATCGAATTGAATCCGCTGAGGATTTTTGACCCATCCGAGGTTGTTTGTCAGAGTGTTACTCGATGACGTTAACCTATATGGAAGAGGTCCGATCAAATTCCCTTGGGATTAATCATATCCTGATTGAGACATAATGTGTGTTGTGCATTTCTCAAGTAGGAGGATTGAAATGAAGAAGATCATTTATATGCAACAAGCTTGTAAGAAAAAGCCATAAACTCATTACTTTGATAATATCGGTAATACAATATTGTCATAAGATAACTTAACAAGAGAAATGAGATAAATTTTTAGAGAGAGTTAACAAAAGACAAGAGGTGGAGAGGAAAAGATAAACAAGGTTGATTAAAGGTTGCAATATTTATGCACCAAGAATTACATATAATACTTTTAGAGACCCTCCATGTTTCAAGTTTTAGGAAAGATTTTTTCCTCTAGATCTTTGATCATAGCTTGACGGTTGGTCATCTGATAATGAAACAGGGAGCAAGTCTTTTACAGGCAAAACCCTCTAAGGTACTTCTTCATCTCGAAGATTAAAATTCTCGATGCTGAATGTCACCGAAGGGCGTGGTTGAGCTTGTCTAAGGTAACATGATTGTGGTATTTGTTGATTTTTACAGACCACTCCAACCCTAATGGGGGTTTGAAATTTCATCTTAAGATGAAGTACCGAAGTGACAGCACCAAAGATTGATTGGAGAGACTTCTAAAGATAGTGTTGTATGCTGAATTTGACTTGACCACTATGAATTGAACTGAGTGAGTGACTTGTTGAGAAAATTCTCTGAGAACAACAGGAATGGTGATTGTCCCCTCCACTCATACAGAGTGATTATCAAACCCATATAACAGTCCTATGATGAGTTGAAGTTTTTTCTTAACCAGACCCATGCTAAGAAAGGTGGAGTAAAATAAAATATCAACGAAACTCTCATTATCAATCAAAATTCTCTTAACATTATAATAGGGGTCACCGATCCCCACACTGATGACAAGAGGATCTTGATGCCAAACTTGGACTCCTTCCAAGTCTGAGTCATTAAAAGTGATTGATGATTAATACAAGATTTTTTTAACTCCAACTCTTCAAAGGTGGAGATGAAGACTTGATTAGATAGTAGTAGCCCTCCTGCAATCGTTTCAATTTCTCCAACTATTTTGCGACTATTGTGTTATTTCTATGATGATTGTCTCGATTGCCCCCCAGTTGGAGTTATATTTTCTTGAGTTGATTGGTTCTACACAAATTGATGCAAATATCCCTGTTGAATGAATCACTCGATCTCTTCTTTAAGTTGTTTACACGCCTTTGTAGTATGTCCACGACTTCAATGAAAGAACCAATATTGCTCCTGATTTTCTAAATTTGGTTTTAGTGGATGTGGCCACTTAATGGTCTATTCATCTCGAATGGTCATCAAGACATTAACACGAGATGTGTTTAATGACGTGTATTCCTTTTCCAGTCGTGGTTCATGTTGTTGATGTGGGGGCCGTGGAGGGAAATCATGACTGCCTTGTTGCTTATTTTGATGAGATTATTAATCTGTGTTTTCTGGGGCACTCTTATATTTTTTTGTGGATTGTTCAAATTATTTTCGATGGGCATTAATAGCCTCATCGTGAAATTCTTCTTCCACACGGTGAATAAATCGGTATATGAGCCTACATTATCTCGTAGTGGCGTAGAAGGGCTGGAGCCTCCAAGGAAAACTCCTCTTAGTTATTCAGGGTCTATCCCAAGTATTTGACGAGCTTCTAAGGAGAACCACTGGAAGTACTCCTTAAGTGATCACCTTCATTTTAACGGATGCCTAAGAGATGAGAGGAATCTTTAATGATCCTCCAGTTTGTAATGAACTATTCTATAAAAATTTTGGTGAGTTCACCAAAGGTATGGATAAATCTCCTTGGAAGGGAGTAAAAAATATGCGGGAGGGGTAGAAAAACGATAAAGCGTGTATTGGATGCTTTCGTGATATGAATGATTGTTCTGTAATGATCGATGTGTTCATATGGGTCAGTTGCCCCATCATAGAAATCGATGCTCGAAAGCTTGAAACATATGAAAATAGGATGTTGAAGAATAACTTCAACTAAAGGTGAAGACTCCTCATAGCCGTAGTGAGGGGGAGGATGATTTTTGTCTTTAAGGTGGAATTCTTCTTGCATTAAGCATTGTAATTCTGCATGTATAACATGACGAGTGGAATCAGCAGGGTGAGAATGTGCCAAGCTATCGGGAATAATTGATGGGTTTGCAATTGGTTGAGACACACGTGTTGGATGAGTAGAACAAACAGTGCCAAGGAGGTAAACATCATGGTCTAGAAGCAGAGAAACTTCAGCCTGATGGTGAGAAGGTCCCGTATTAGCATTTTGACCTCCCTTGGCTAACGATCGATCTCGGGGGAGATGTATTTACTGCAGTAGTGGCTGTTATGTTCCTCGTAAAAGTCAGATTATCTCATTTTGAGATTCTTCCATTCGGCACACACGATCTTCTAGAGAGATTCATGTTGTACCTTCACCGATAGGGTCATGCCTATCGAGGGAAGTGAAGGCGTCCTTGGTTCAAGGATTGGTTTAGAGTGGCGGAGTTGGAGAGGAGGCTTTTATTCGAGCATTACGCTTATTGGCCATATCTGGTGTTCGAGATTGCGATTGGGATTTGATTCCCAGAAACCTGTAGAAAACCGTTTGGGTAGAATAAAAGTTTACGTCTTAGCTTTGTTGTAGAATCCAACACACACAAATGTTTGAAGAATTAATAAGAAAACTCCAGAATTTTTACGCGAAAAAACTTTGAAAAGAGGGAAAAAAATCACGGGGTGCCCAGTAAAAATCTTCTACTATGTATTTGTTTCAAAGTATAAAATTTTCCTGATAACAGGATTACATAATCGTATATGAGAAGAGGCGGGAATCGAATCGACAAATAACATACCGTGGTTAGGTTACTATTATAGTGGTAGTTGATGATGGTGACAGTGAGTCGGCGGCAAATGGTGATAATTGGCGGTGGTGATGAAACGGCGAAGATGGCGAACGATGACGTGATGGCGCGCGATGGTTAAGTAATGATAGCCGGCAGCAGTGGATTACAATGATGATCAATGGTGGTGCCGTAATGTGGCCGGTGGTATCGCAGTGGTTGATAACAATGATGATCAATGGTGGTGCCGGCAGCGGTGTGGTTGGTGTCAACGGCTGCGCGGCGATAGCGGTCGCGGCAAAGCAGCAGTGGTCAGCGAGAGATGACCGATGATGGTTAGCATGATAACGGCAGCAGTGGTTGGCGTTGATCCGCAGTGGCAGTGGTCGGCAGTAATGATAAGCAGCAGTGGTTAGCGCAATGTCCGACGAATATGTAACCGCGGTGGTGGTGATGACCAGCGGCCGTTGAATAGAGATGGCGGCAGCGGCGGATGGTGTGGTTGGCGGTACGGTGGTGGTGGCGGCCGTCGAATGGTAACCTGATGCTCTTGGAGGATTTTCAAGCATTAGAGCTCTCTCTCTTCTATTTAGCTTGGCTCCTCCTCATGTGAAGAATGAGGGGCTATTTATAAATTAGAGGGAGGGCATCTTTATAAATACATGCAAAATCCAAACCACTCCATCGAATGGCTCAAGATGATTTCCTTGATCATCTGATGTATTTTGAGTATTTGAATGCTCAAATGAAATCAGAATCAAAAGATCTTGGACTTGTTAAATTCGGCTCATCAAGACGCTCAATTTGATCATAAACACTCCATATTTAAGAACTATTTAGGAATTTAGTTGATATCCAAAGTTTTCAATGATATTTTACGTGTTTGATCTCGACTAGTTTCGACTTAGGATCAGTTTGCTTTTGACATCAAGATTCGTGCTTCGACTAATAAGATTTTTAGTGTCATATTAATAATAATAATAATAATAATAATAATAATAATAATAATAATAAAAGAGAGATTTATATACATACCACAAAAATTTTATTTATTTACATATCTAATACTTATACTTCAATTTTCACGTATATAACACTCTAATCTTTAATATAATATAAAAATAAAATGCATCTTTTTAATCATAGAAAAGTATTAGATAAGTAAATATCTAATTTTAAGTGTTAGATATGTAAATACATAAGAATTATGTGGTATGTATGTAAATCTTTTAAAATAAAAATAAAAACTTATAATTAAAGTAAAAATATTCATAACACAAATTTGAGCAACCAACATTGATAAAATTGCCTATATATAACTATGAATTATAATTAATATGTAACATGATAATATATAGAAAATTAGACCTTATGTTATGTCCCATGACATAAAAAATTAGATAAATATACCTTTTTTTAAGGAAATATACTCGATAGTTTATATTGGACAAAAATACTTTGTTTTTCGACAATGGAGTACTTATTTAAAATACGTCATGACCAATATTGATTTAAATGAGCTTCTAAAAAATTTAAACTATATAATAGTAAGGTTTTGGTTCATATCCAAATCATGTTTGAAACTTATTCAAAATTTAAATAAAAAAATATTTTAACATTATTCAAATCATAATGAATATAATTTAAGCAAGATTCATATAAAACATGAGCAACATTCAAATATGGTTCAATCACAATATAAAGATGATTTTGATATGACACTGAAAATTTTACTAGTTAAAGTACGAATCTTGATATCGAAAGCCATCTGATTCTAAGTCTAGACTATCCCAGATCAGCAGTTAAAATATAATTGAAAACTTTGGGATATCCGTCGGCTCCTAAATATGGAGTGTTTATAATCAAATTGAATATCTTGATGAGCCGGATCTAACAAGCTCAAGATCTCTTAATTCTGATTTCATTTGAGCATTCAAATACTTAAAAATAGTAAAATACATCATATGATTAAGGGAATCATTTTGAGCTGTCCAATAGAGTGGTTTGGATTTTGCATGTATTTACAGAAATGTCACTCGACTAATCTATAAATAGTCTCTCATTCTTCATATGAGTGGGGCGAGAAACAAAGGAGATAAGAGAGCTCGAGCTTGAAGAACCTCAAGCATAATCGTGCCACTTTGACCCGCACCATCGGCAGCCACCACCAGTCATCGCGCCGAACGCACCGACCGCATCGACCGCGCCATCGACCCGCCTGACCACTAGTCGACCACCACGTCACCATCACCGCCGTCGGCGAGACATCGCTCAGCCGTAGACCAGTGGCCGGTCCGCTGTGACCGTTCGATCATCGCCTACCACCTAGCGCCACCGTTGGCGTATTATTGGTCACCACGACCGTCGTCACGTCACCAACTATCATCCGATGGCCTAGATCATCACCGACATGTATTCACTTGTCACATCGCTAAACCATTCTGAATTCACCAGCTATTGTGTTCGCGATTCAAGATTTACGTTGTCGCTTTCTCACATACAACTCTATAATCCCGTTATCGGGAAAACTTAAACTTTGTACTCCAAAATAAATATATAATGGAAGATTTTTACTAGGCTAGACCCCGTGATTTTTCCCTCTTTTTGGGGTTTTTTCAGGTAGAAATCTTGGAGTTTCTCATTCTCTCTTCAAATATCTATGTGTGTGCTGGATTTTTCAACAAGACTAAGGCGTAAAATTTTATTCTACTGCAATTGATTTTCTAGCACACAATAATTTGGCGTTGTCTGTGGGAAACATTCCCTTTACATCTTCACAATGGTTGACAATTTAACTTTATGTTCAGAATATCACCACCTATATGGTGAAAAAAATCTTACACTCGAGGAACACATAAGAAGAATGAAGATTCATCAAACTTCGATCATTCAGCTTTTGTTAGAAATTGGGGGGCAACTCCTAATCTTAAAAGGTCATCCAAATTAATATTTTGGATATCTAATTGATTATCAGTTCAAGAAGTAAGTCAATAATACTCATGAAAAAGACAAAGATCAAGAAACAACTTTGGCTACAACCTCAAGCGGATGTTTTTGATTTGACCTCTTCCACACAAGTTAAATGTCACCGAGTAAGAATCTAACAAACAACCTCGAATATATCATAACTTTGTACCTACTCCATAGAGGTTAACGTCATCGAGTAACACTCTGACAAATAACATCGGATAGGTTAGAACTATTAACTTCTTTCATACAGGTTAATATCATCAAGTGACACTTTGACAAACAACATCGGATGGGTCAAAAATCCTTAGCGGATTCGATTTGACCCCTTCCATACAGGTTAATGTCATCAAGTAATACTTTGACAAACAACCTCGAATGGGTCAAAAATCCTTGGTGAATTCGATTCAACCTCTTTCATACATATTAATGTCATTAATTAACACTTTGACAAACAACATTGGATGGGTCAAAAATCCTCAGTAGATTTGATTCGATCTCTTCCATACAGGTTAATGTCATTAAGTAATACTTTGACAAACAACCTCGGATGAGTCAAAAATTCTTGGCAGATTTAATTCAACCTCTTCCATACAGGTCAATGTCATCAAGTAATACTTTGACAAATAATCTTGAATGAGTCAAAAATTCTCAGCGGATTCAATTCAACTTCTTCCATACATGTTAATGTCATCAAATAATACTTTGATAAACAACATCGGATGGGTCAAAAATCCTCAGTGGATTCGATTCTACCCCTTTCAAATAGGTCAACGACATCAAATAATATCATGAAAAATGACACTCTGAAATTATCTGCTAGAATTTTTGAGTTTTTTTTAGGAATGATTCATAATTAATGCTTCCCCATCACCTTGGTAGTTGTTAACTGTTGAACCATATATTAGAGTTTCAAGAAAACCAATTTTTTATAAACTACAGGCTTTGATCGCCTCCAAACCTGGTCGTCCGACGTGGACAGTTGATGCCTCTTTCGAGGAAAAACCTGAACCTCACCGAATGAACTACGGGCCTTGATCGCCTCCAAACCCGGTTGGTCCGACGATGATAATTGACGCCTCTTTCAAGATAAAATTGAAGCCACGTCATATGAAGTTTGGGCGCTTCGCGCTCCAAACCACGGTGTTCGACGAGACGCGATTCGCCTCACTCGGAAAACTTAAGCTCGCCATTATGAACTACGGTCTTGATCACCTCCAATCCGGTCGATTCGGCGAGGGGCGGTTAGCCTCTTAGATGGAAAAGCTGAGCCTCGTTATGAACTAGCCTTGATCACCTCTCCCAAGCGGTCCGATGATGATGGATTGCGCTCTCCAGAGAAAATCAGAGCCTCACCGTATAAACTACGGGCCTTGATCGACTCCAAACCCGGTCGGTCCGACGAGAACAGTTGACGCCTCTTTCGAGAGAAATCAGAGCCTCGTCGTATGAACTATAGGCATTGATCACCTCCGAATCCGGTCGATCTGATGAGAACAGTTGACGCCTCTTTCGAGGGAAAACCGAAGCATTGTCGTATGAACTACGGGTCTTGATCAACGAAGCAAATAACCTTCTTTTCAGAAGAATGTCAAAGCTTTACTGAAAAAAGAATTTTTTATTACCCTCAGCCCCTGAACTTCTGCTAGATAATTTTTTATCAAGCACGGAAGAACATTAGAGCATATGGAAGAAAACTGTATCTCCTTACTTGTCCCCAAGGGGGAGTTTTTATAGATCCATAATAGAGGCAAAAGGGGAATAAATTTTGAGAAGAAATTTGGAAATATTTAAATATATTTCGAAATTTCTGCTCTCAATTATATTTTTCCTTTTATAAAAGTGAAAAAAGTGAAGAAAACAAGAAAATTTCAAAAAATAATAAAAAAAACCATAAAAAATCCGCTCATCTGCGAGCGTTTGCGCCATGAGCGTGGTCGAGTAGTTTGCACATGCGATCCTCCACACACGCCCCGGACACATGCACTGACCCTTCACCGCTTAGTGATCATAATCTTACGCACCCATGTATTTTCGGATGATTAAAATAATATCATCCAAAAATTATGGGGGCAATTGATATGATATTGAAAATTTCACTAGTTGAAGCACGAATCTTGATGTCAAAAGCAATCTGATTCTAAGTCTAGACTAACCCAGATCAAGCACATAAAATATAATTGAAAACTTTGGGATATCGATCAGCTCCTAAATATGAAGTGTTTATAGTCAAATTGAGAATCTTGACGAGCCGGATCTAACAAGCCCAAAATCTCCTAATTTGACTTCATTTGAGTATTCAAATACTTAAAATGCATCAAATGATCAAGGGAATCATTTTAAGCTGTCCTATGGAGTGGTTTAGATTTTGCATGTATTTATAGAAATGTCACTCCTCTAATCTATAAATAGCCCTTCATTCTTCATATGAGGTGGGGTCGGAAACAAAGGAGATGAGAGAGCTCTGAAGTTTGAAAAACCTCAAAGCATAATCGTGCCCTGGCGACGGCCGTACGTCGCGTCGTTGACCACCCGGTCCGCGTCATTGACCACGGCGAGCCCGCGTGATCTGCATTACCGCCGTATCGCCATGACCGCCGTCGCGTCGTCGTCGCTACCACCATTTCCATCGGTCCACTATTATTGGTCACCGCCGACCGCCATCACCGGTCAACGTGGCGATCACCGGTCACCACCCGGTATCATCACTGCAGCGATTCTTATCATCGCAAACGACCACCATTCATTTCTCGCCAGCGACCAACTATTCTGATACTTCATTGCGTATTTGTTCTTGATCCGGGATTTTCATTGTCAAGCTTTCTCACATACAACTCTGTAATCCCGTTATCAGGAAAACTTAAACTTTATACTCCAAAACAGATATAAAGTGGAACATTTTTACTATGCTAGGCCTCATAGTTTTTTTTCCTCTTTTCAGAGTTTTTTCACATAAAAATCTTAGAGTTTCTTGTTCTCTCTTCAAATATCTGTGTGTGTGCTAGATTTCTCAACAAGCTTAAGGTGTAAAATTTTTTTTTACCATAATTGATTTTCTAGTACGCAACAGATTTGAATATATTATAATACAATTATGGTTGATATAGCAAAATGATCATATTTACCATAGCAAATTCTAAGAAATAAATAAAGAATAACACAATATGATGCATTTTAGGAGATATGGCATAACACAATATGTAATTCAATTGCTCGATTCCAAAGTATAAAATAATATTCATAATATAATAGATGCAAATTCAAAATAAAATAAATCGGATTAATGAAAGAATAAATATACATAAAATTTTATTATTTATATCAAAATAATACTATAATATATGAATTATATTATTGTAAAATATGATCTTTTAATAATAAAAGAATATATGTGATTAGGTGTAACATATGAAAATTTTTCCTTAAAACTAGTTATATGATATATTATATTGTATATACTTCCTAGTCACCACTCTATATAACAGGGTATTATAATAATTTATTCAAAATTTAAAAAACATAGTTCTTACAATCAATGATGAGAATTTGATAGAAGTCACCTATGGAGGGGAATTATAGCTAACGAATTGTGCATTAGCATACTCCAAAATTATCATTCAACAAAATCCAAACGTTAAGCCATCACCTAATCATGCAAAAAAAATTATTAAATTAGGTAATCTAACTACAAAAATATATATAGGAGATCTCAAAAATAAGGAGAATTGGATGTTTGAATATAAAAAAAAAATGTTGTCCTTCATCTCACAACAAAAATAAACAATCAAAAAATTATTCATAAAGGAGCAAATTTCAAAGTGCCTCCAAAAGCATTAGAGATAATTTGATTCAAAGGAATCACTAATAAAGAAGCATTCATCTCACAAATAGTAAAAAACCATAAAGGTGAATGAGAAAACTATGAATGATTCATCCATCAAACAAATGGTTCCCTATATTAAGAGTAATATTATCCATCTCTTGATTTTGAAGATCGTATAAAATTTGATCATATGAATAATGTTAGCTAGTGAAATAGCAATAAAAGTATGGACTTTATTATTCCTTTCCATCTATATATTATAAAAAAAAAGGATGTGAATATTATTGTACTCCTCGACTTACGATATTGAGGCATTGAGAAGAAAAACTTTCAAAGTAGGAAGAATATTCTTAGGAATAAGAGCATTTAAAAAGAATAGATAAATGTAAAATTCATTGCTAAGCTTGCATACAATGTACAACTCATTAAATTGAATAGGCAAACTGAGTTTTTCGTCATGGAGCTAAAAAGCATCTACCTTCAAATTTCATATAATATTATGTTTACTTCATGAAGAACAAAGACAACCTTCATAGCATTAAACCAAGAGATTTCATCATAACAAATACTCAATGATAAGATATATGTGATCATATAATATAGTGTGAAGAGATACGATTATCTCTTTATAAAACTTTACAGCACTTCTCAATGAACATCTCTACGAGATGCACGATCATCTTCGTCTCTTTGTATTCTTCATATTATAACACGAGGCTCCCTAAGAATTTTCTTCTCTAACCAACTCACTTAATACCTTTTCAACTAAATAAATAAATTTTGCGCATCACATGACTTTTTTTAAAGATAAATAAATGGATCAAAATAGTGGTCAAATAGCAGAAGAGATACTTTTAATATTTGAAGTTTGTTTGACCAGCCCAGTGTGATTAGTATTATGTTATGTCACATTCAGTGCTCATTTGGTTATTTATGCACAAGGAATATGTTTCAAATTTTTAAAAAGAAAATGTTGCTTTTAACTTTATTTGTTTCATTTATGAATTTAAAAATTGTGATATTAGAGGATATTGTTTTATGAATTATGAAGATGATGATCAGCATTAATTTTTAATTAATTTAAGTAATAAATTTAAAAAAAATTTAAATCAATCTTATTGCATGTTAAAATATTCATGTTGTTAAAATGATAGAATTTAACTTAATTTTACTTGAAGATCTAGCATATATATCAATGAAAAAAAATATGGCTTAATTGAAATAATCAATTATATACTTGAAATTATAAAAATCTATTCTTCTCTACAACCAGAGAAGACATGATTTTAGGGTGGAGAGCACTTATAAATTATCGAGGGATGATGACATAGTTAGGTAATGACAGACTATTGATGGCATCGTTGAGATAATGATAATGATTGGTGATGATTGCAGATGTTGATGTTACGTAAAACTCTAGAGTTCTTTAGATCTTTAAGCTCTTGCCGAACTCAAATCCTAGTCCCACTCATCTAAAGAATATAGTCGCTTTATTTTTTTTTATAAAAATATATTTGTTATTTTAGCAAATGTTTTAAAACACTCCATCAAATTACCAATATGATCTTTTAATCATAGAGAGTTGACTTAGTATTTGTGTACCTTAATGATATAAAAATTGAGTGATAAATAATCTTAAATTTATTGAATTCTTCTCATCATAGTATTCGATTTGACTATAAACACATAAGACTTAAAAATTATTTGACTCTTCAAATAATATCTTCAAACTTAATTATATTTAAGTGTTTGATTTAAGCTCATATTAATTTACTTTAACAACTTTAGTGTCTCTAGATTCATCTAATTAAAATATTTAATCCTATTATGAGTTTATTGAAATCATCGAACATATAATCTATAGTTTATTTTTATAATATGTTAATTTATAAAATACATCAATTATCATTGAATGGATTTTGACGTATCGCATGCATGATTCACACGTGTGGAAATCCACTATAATATTGTATCTCGCCGCTTTCGGGACGAAAAAACTACTGCGTCCAATACATCTCCTCTTTATGGTCCACTCAAAAGTCTAAACTATTGGAAATAAATTTGGCTTTTGCTACCAAGCAAACAAGTTATATGAGAACAGAGCACGCAACAAAATGATATATATGATGCAAATGAAAATCATGTTTAGTTTTGAAAATTGTTTGTTTTCCAAAAATGTGTGTATATATATATATATATATATTTTTATGTTGGCACTCACTCTTTACTCGTACAAGAGAACAATGAAAAGATATGAAAAACTACTTTAAGACAGATTTCTCATTTCATTACGACATCGCAACTCTAGCACCGGTGTCTTAGGTTCATCTGCATGGGTTCTATCATTGTGATGCTACTTCTGTAGTGTCAAGGCGTTGGTTTCTCAATCTTGTGAAATAAGCACTCAATTCTTAGTGATGTTATGCTATCTACTGGAGCACTGAGGCACTAGCTTCTCGCTCTTTTTAGTGCAAATTCATAGATCCTTGCACCATGATTTTGCCCTCTTAACATCGAGATGCTATATAATAAGAACTGTGTTATGTCTGTAGATTTTTTTCAGAGTAAACAATTAACTTATGTTAATGGAAGAAAAAAAGAAATCGGCCAAATCTTTTCAGTAACAAAATTTTTTAAGTCAATTTAATTGCTAAAAGAAATCACCCCCATAACTTTCTTCTCTAAACCATTTTGTTTTATTTTTGAAGAGAAATATATATATATATATATATATATATATATAAATTAAATCTTATATATTTATAGAAATAGCAAAAAGGTGATTTTATTTACAATAATACAGTAACTTCTTGAAGAGGATGTTACAATGTGGAGCTTAATTGTGTCGATTAATTAGAGATATACTGTCGATTCAGCTCTTATTGTCATCAGTTGAGCTCGGTGGTAAACTTATTGAGGTCGCAACGGGGCAACACCCTCGAGAAAATTTTTTTCTGGTGTATGGCGCTTCAACGTTGCATACCTCGGTGCTATGACATCAAGACATTGGTTCAAAGACAAAGAAGGTAGCGCCTCGGCACTAGAAGGACAACGCACGGTGCCAAAATTTGTGGATTTGTAATAGAAAGATAGAGAAGACAATATCTCGGTGCTACAAATGTAGCGCTAAGATTAAGATACCAAAGTCTCAAGATTAAGAAACCAGTGTCATAGCGCTAGAACTCGTGCAAAATAGCCTAGAGGATAATGGTGATAGTGCTTAGGAGCAAGGTAGTCGCATTAGGAAACGAGAAAGTTCCTATTTAGGCAATTTTCAACAATTTTTTCAAAACTTCCTGTCATTTTTTTCCATTCTATTGTAAGTGTGCTTGGAGAGTGTGTACTCTAGAGCATGAGAAGTATAGAGAGGCTTGAGTGAAGTGTAATTTATATATTTCTTCTTATTTTTTTATAGTAGATTTCTTGGTGTAGTTTGGTGCAGTGGCTTTTTCTCATTCTAGGATTTTTTTTCACATTAAATCATGTGTTTTCTATGATCTTGTGCTTTGATTACTTCTCTTCACAGCTTTGCTTCTAGTCTTTCAAATAGATTTCCTCATTTAATCTCCCAATAGAGGATGATAGGACAATCAAGTTGGATTCATAATTTGTTAAATTGTTAATGATTTGTTTTGTCATGAACAGCTACATTCATTTTAAAACTATAAGTATAAATTTTGCAAATAAAAAATTTCTTCATTATACGAATAACTCTCATGTTTTTTGTGGCATATACAAATCATCATACAATCAAGAAGCTCGTAGTATATTGGATGAACGCTAAAATTAGCTTGAGAGGTATTTTCTAAGGAAAAAAATGCATTAAAATATTGTTGTATATTAAATTGTCATGATCTATACTTAAAATTATAAGATAAACACAAGTATAAATAGAAATTAACTAATACCCAAAAATTAATTTTTACTGATATTTTATTATTATTATTTGAATGTTCTATAATTTTGAACATTAATTTATAATCTTTATACTTTATTTTATATATCAAAATATTATATTACATTTTATGTTAATTTTTATTCAAAATTTTTTTAAAATCCTTTCACATTTTCTTTCGATCATAAAGAGATTATATTAATTACTAGTGTAAGCGATTTAAGTTGGCTCAAATTCGACTTGCTAAGGAGCTCGAGAGTCGAGCTTTGAGCTCGAGTTCAAGTTCGTAATCAAATTCGTATATTATACGAGCTTGAACTCGACCTTTGGGTCTACTCAGCTCGATAACTTATCGAGCTACTCATTTATATAAAGTTTTTAAGTTAAACCCTGCTCTATAGAAGGATCGGAACGGCTCAATTTTCGCTTTTACTCATTAGTCGTGGGTTGTCATACAACACTATAAAATTATTAATTACAGTCTTAACATGAAATAAAAAAAATGTGTAAATGACTTTCAATTAGTGTAAAGCGAGAACTCTTGTTATTATTGATTTCGTTTGAAAATTTTTGTTAGGTGTTGCTCGTGTTGAAATGGCCGTATCATTTCAATCTGATAATTTGAAAATTTTATAAGAGGAATCGACCCTACGTCTTTAAAGCTAACAAAACTTTTAACCTATAAGCCATCAGCTAGAATATATATATATATATATATATATATATATATATATATATATATATATATATATATATATATATATATATATATATATATATATATATATATATATATATATATATATATATATATATATATATATATATAATTTTTTATTTTGAGTTAAACCGAGTCGAACACGATCAAACAAAAGATTGTTTATGTTCAACTCGTTTATAAATCGAAACGAATATTTGTTAGATTATTTTCTCGCTAGTTAAAGAGCAGAGTCAACACGAAGTTATTTTAACGACGAGCTATTCAAAAATAAGGAACTTTTTTAACAGCCCTACTCAGTGTATTTGTTTATTTGTTATTGCTTAGCAACACAAATAAGGAAATAATCACAAAACAAAAATGGTAATATAAGCATAATATTTCCTTCATTTAAATGGAGTTTATAAAATTCATTTTTAATTTTAATTATGCTTTTGAAGTCTATTAATTTTTTTTTTCTCTACGTCGGTACGTGTATTATTTTAAACCATTTCCTGTGTTGTTTTTCTTATTGGCGGTGGCTATCGTACTAAAATAATGAAAAATGGAGCATTGAAGGAGGGAGTCCTGTCCATGGACCAAATTAGCTTTTGCCCCCTAAAAATGTTCTATTTATGTTTTAATATGCTTTTTTGAAAAATAACACGGCGTGCATATTTGCGAAATTTGGTGTATAAAAATAAAAGTATAGTTATTAAAAGGTCAAGTGCAGGTCTAGAAATTAAGAATATATAAAATAAAATAACAAGAACAATAATAACAAACTTTTGTCACAAATACGGAAATCCATACGCTAATTACTAATATTTTTTTCTTAAATATTTAATTTGAATTTAATTTAAATATTATACTTTATCTTTCAGAATCATTATGATTATACATGACTTAATTAAAAGTATTTTTTTAAACTATTTGAAAGTAAAAGGATAATATTATAAAAAAATGAGTGAGTTTATTTGATATTTATCCAATTATTGACTCATTTTATACTCTCTCTCTCAAACAAATATTTAATATAATATAAATTATATTTATTTTAATGATGAGTTATATATAATAATTATATTTATTAAAATAAATAATAAAGTTTCAAGAATATTTAAATTATCTATATATTATAAAATGATTGCAGATAAAATGTGATGAAAAGTATTAAAAAAAATGACTTCAACTATTAAGCCAAGAAACAAATTTTTTGGAGAAGTTCTTACACTCAAATAGCTTGTTTTATCATTTCAAACAATTAGATCGATACATATAAGTCCCATTGAAAATTTAAGCTATAATACAACCCTAAATGAAAAATTCTTAATGAAACTATTCAAAATGAATAATTCAAAATCAGGATTAATTCATTGAACTTTTATTGTTCTATTTTGTATGCTTCATATACTTATAATAAATATAAAAAATAATAATAGCAATCCTTAGAATCCAAAGATAAAAATTTAATATTTGTATGTGAAATCCAATGAACTATTGATATTATTTTCTTAAATTGAAAAATTAAGATCTTAAATTGGTATAGTTACATGAAAAATGTGAATATTATAGTTTCATGACAAAAAAATGTTTAAGAAGATGGAGAAATTGAACATTAATCAATCATAGTCATTTTTCTCAAACTTATTTACAAATTATTTAATCACCTTTTTATAAAATAATGCTACAACTTCTTTGAATAAAACATGTACAAAAATAAATATAACTTATCATTTTCATATTAAATAAAAATGTATCATAAACACAAATAAGTTAAGAGCAGCTTATATGAAATATAATGTTTTTAATGTATAAAAGTATAGAAGAAAAAAATTAATATGTTCTAACCCAGTTAAATTGATTATATTAGTATGAGCCATATATTATAATCGAAACTCTCATGCTTAAGGGTTAATTCAATTAAACAAGAAAAATATTTAAGCTAAATATTCTTATGATTTCCCCACACTAATGGGAAAATCATAATTTATTTAATAACTTTATATTATTAAACACATAAAAGGATTAATGGGTTAGCACTTGAATTATTTAAGCTGATTTCATTTAAATTTAATTATTAATTTCCTTAATTTATCCTTAATTATAAAATAAATTAATTAAATTCAATAAGGGGATACATTTGGAATTAATAAGAAGAGAGGAACTTAATTAATTTTCATAATATCCTTACTGTTTTCATTTATTAATTATCCCTAATTACTAAATTTTTCTATTCATTGATTTTAAAAATTATTAAATCACTTAAAAGAGGTAATAAGGATTAAAAAATTGAATTTCCCAAATTATATGGCAAATAATTCCAAGAAAATATGGGAGGCTGAGAACATTCCATAGAATCAACATGAAAAATTTGGAATTAATTAGGCAAATTATAAAAAATATATTTCACGGTGGATGTAGGAGTCTTGATATGCTTGTGTTAACATTAAGTGATGATGAGTGATCATCTCAGCCTATTTCCTTATAAGATGAGAGATTGGGTGATTTGAAAGTTAGACATCAGATATTCAAAATTAATGAATATCAAATATTGATCATTTATAAGCACTGAATGATAATCAAATCTGAGCGTTTAATGTTCATAATGATCAATAATATGCTCGATTGTTCTTCTTATACAAGAAGAGATCATTTACCAAGAAAAGCATGTCAAACACTGATGAATAACAAATGCCAGATATTGGTGAGTGTTGAATGATAGTTGATTAGTAAAATCATAAAATAGTCAATGGTATGTTTGGTTGTTTTTCATTTATGATAGAAGAAGAGTGACTTGAAAGATAGATGTTAGGATAAGTGGTGAATGTACATTGAATATTAGTGGTCAAATGAATGATAATTGGCTGAAAATATCAATCATCACATCTTAGTATATAGATTATTTGATCCTTCTTTCTTCGAAAGAGGAGATAGGGTACTAAGAAGGTTGGCATTAGATGTTAGTGGCCAACAAAGATTAGACATTGGTAAGTCTTGAATAAAGGTTTAATTGGAATGTTGTGCATCAAGTGATGATCAAGTAGCCTAACTCATTCTTTGTCTTTATAGGATGGAAGTTCAAACAACATAGAAGGATATTGTTAAAAATCAATAATTAATAGAATTTAGGTTATGCTCAAGTGTGGGTGTCAATATAAGTCAATGATGAGCACCAACGGTTGGGTCAAAATTAGTTGACAATTAGTCAATGGTTGATTAATTTCTGGATCAATGTTGGTTAATGGAGACATCTGTTGGAATTGGTCTTAGCAATTCCCCTCCTGAAAGGTAGAAGAACATAATTATTTTGATTCGATGGGCAATTAGAGATAACCAAGATAATCCTTTTCTTATAAGGAGGGGGAAGTAAGCACTTAAAAAATGGTGGTGTTGCATTGATCATGTAACATAAAGAAAGAATGATCAATAATCTAAATTATAGTTTTAGAGTTTGTTATGATTGAAGTACATCTCTTTATTTTTAGTTCTAATATTTGATGCCATAAATATATAGAATTTAGGACAATTTATAAATTATGTGAGAGGCTTTTTAAACAATTTTGTTAAGATCTTCCAAATCCATATTACAATGAATGGTCCACATCATATCTTCTCTTATTTGGGAAGGTGACCGAATGACTCCATGGATTAGTTAGGATCAAGGTTGACTCGAGCAACTTAATAAAGGATACTAATGATGTCTTAAACATGGTCCATCAATAGTCCAATGGTGTTTTCAAATTATGAACATTAATTACAATATTAAATCTTTTAATATAATAATTTTAATATCATTCATAGATCAAACTTTTGATGATTAACCATAATAATCTTGAGAATATCCCTATTTAAGCTTACTAAAAAATAATAACTATATAACATCATTTTTTTTGAAGCATTCATCTAATTAAGAGTAATTCAACGCACAAATTAGAAGTTTATAAATGTCACAAGATTTTAAGAACTCTACACTTAAATTGGTGAGCCATATGAAATTTTATGAGATTTGATGTGATGGCTTGCTCTCAAAAGAGTGATGTTGGGCTTGTGGTGTGGTCACTCACTCCAAACACATCAATTAGCATATCAAATGAAGGAAAAGATGGTTGCTTTGCCCCTTTTCTCTAAATCTTGTCATTTTAGTCGAGGTGAAAACTATTGCAATCTATTGTAAGGCTGTCCCACCACTTATAATTCATTGATTTTAGTGTTGCAAGAATTATCATGATGAGACAGCCATTATGCCTATAAATTTATAAAATTTGCAATTATTTTGATGTTAAAAATAATTTTAGAATTTATCAAATCATATTCTTTAGTGTTTTAATATTTAAAATCTAAACCCCATGCATAGCCGTAGGAGAAATTGACAATCCCAAGAGCATTATTGTTTCAATCAAAATCTAATAATAAACTCATGCATGAACGTAAGAATTTCAAAAAATAAGGGCATATATGATTTACCAATATTTGTCAAGTATAGGTAGCTTTTATCCCTGATTATAAAGTTTTAAAATTATTTCTTGAATTTTAATTCAGTCTTGAAGGGAGATTGGCTCGATTAATTGATTGGATCTGATAAATCAATTCGAACTTGGCTTTGGATCCAATAATTCAATCTGAATTAGACTCGAAAAATCAAGTTCGAGATAGGCTCCGTTAATTTTTGAGTCAAATTTAAGTTAAAATATTTGAACTATTTATTTATTCAAGATGGATTTGGGTTAACCAGTCAACTCGAAATTGATACGATTTTAAACTGCTAATTTGAATTTGAATTAATTTTAACCTAAATTTGATTAAAAAATGCCTATTTTAATGAGTCAATCGAATCATATTTGATGTTAGTCCAGTTAGTATTAAGTTGAATTCAAATTAGAATTTTTAACTCATATAATTTTAGATCTAATAATTTTAAATTAGATAGAAATTTAATTAAACTCGTGAATTAAAATTAGCACCCCAACCTCGAATTAGCTCACTACAATTCAGGTCTACCTTAAATTAAATTCGAATTTATAATTCGTATTTTGGATCACCGATCTTCGTGTCTTTATCATACATGAAATGAGGAATCCAATAACTTGATTTGTACGGTGTAAAAATAATTGATGGTAGCGGAAATGCGACCATAGAACGATTCTTCCCAGCCATTTTCTTCCCCACTTCTCTAGTGTGGCTAATGCGTGGTACGGCAATGGAGCGCCTGTCCAACTGCCCTTTTCTTTTTTCTTTATTTACAGCAATGCCACGCCGTGGGCCTATCAATGGAGAGCAAACCGTAAAAGGTTTGGGGGAAGAGGGGAAGAGGGGAAGAGGGGAACTTCTCGCCCGTCTGTTATTTGTTTTAGCACTCTTTTCCGAGCCGACATCGCCTTCTCTCGGGTCAGCTCCGACCTTTCTGTCGTCCTCCTCAGATCCGCGGCGTCTCCCCATCGCATTCGGTTCGCCGGCGGAGGAATCGCGACCGTTTTCGTCGCACTTCCGCACCGGGTGTTCTTCCTTGAATCATGTAAGGAGTTTCTTATGTGCTACTGCTTTTTTTGGCCTTATGGGTTGCGGTGAATGGATTCCATTTTCCGTGCTTGTAAATGCCATCTTACTAAGGAGCAGTTAGGGCTGCGTGATTTGTGCCGGCGGGACTAAAATTCCCTCTCGGTTCTTGGGCTTGATATTAGAGGAGAACTTCTTTAGTCAAAAGTTTGTAACTTGACGAAATTTTTAGGTGGAGGGGCGGAGGATTTCGGATTTAAGATGGAGGGAGAGGTGGATGCGGGATTTGCGCCTCCTATTTTTCTTCACAATCAAACTCTCCCTGGTCGGTTCTCTGACGCGTCGCCGATGGCCAGAAAACGAGATTTACCATGGGGGAATCCTGGCTTCCACCATGCTCATCATAAGCCGGAGAGCCGCCACTGGCTCATGGGATCCGGTATTTCTACGCCCAGCAATTCAGATAGCTGGAACCCTAAGATGTGGGAATGGGATAGTGTGAGGTTCTCCTCAAAACCGTCCGAGGATGTGCCGGAAGTGCTGTGCCTGGGCACCCAGGGGGTTGCTGGAGTTGTAAATAACGGTAGTTCTGTGGAGCAGAAGAAAAATGTCGGGGAGAGTGGAAAGTCTCTGCTTGAGGAAGGTGAGAATCTGACTTTGAAGCTTGGTGGTGGAGGATGTAGACAGGAAGAGCAGGCTGGAAGAGCCAACAAACGAATTCGATCTGGATCACCTGGAAGTGCTGCTAGTTATCCTATGTGTCAAGTTGATGATTGCAAAGCTGATTTATCAAACGCAAAGGATTATCACAGGCGGCATAAAGTTTGTGAGGTTCATAGCAAGACAGCCAAGGCCCTTGTTGGCAAGCAGATGCAGAGATTCTGTCAGCAGTGCAGCCGGTAACCGATTTGTAACGATGATGCCAAAATTTATCATAATTTGATCAATTCATACATCCAGTAATAGCTTGCAGTTGAACGCCCTTCACTCTGTTTCCATATAGAAAACATTTTTCATGTTGATAAACCTAGTTTCAGAGTAGCGATGTGTTATAATCAGGCCGCATGTCTGAGTGCATGATTTGTAATGTTATTTATTTATTTTTTTTCTTGATTTATTCTTCAAATTCATTGCAGCTTTAAGATTCTTGAACTTGAACTGGATTAAGTGAAGCACAGTTTATTTATTTTTTATCTTAAAAATATGTTCACTTTTTTATCCTGGTTTTCAAACTATTGACGCCTCCACTGCCTTTATCGGTTCGCTGCTTCTTTGAATCTGGAATTTGTAGCAGCCATCATTTTGCTTAAGTTGTCAATTTGAATATTTCGAGAAAAAAATTAAACTTTGTTTTTCCTATTATTATTTAGATTCCATCCCCTTACTGAGTTTGATGAGGGAAAAAGGAGCTGTCGCCGCAGGCTTGCCGGGCATAATCGTCGTAGGAGAAAGACCCAACCTGAGGAAGCATCCACCAACATTTTAATTCCTGGAAACCAAGATGGAAAAGCTAGTGGGAGTGTGGATATTGGCAATCTGTTGGCCATTCTGGGACGCTTGCAAGGCAAGCTGCTTGACGTTATAAACCCATTTTTTTATTGTAAGAATTTGTTCTCACCATTTGATACTATTTTTGCCCGGCAATATTGCAGGCAAACCTACAAACATATCATCTGTACCCGACAGAGAGCAGCTTATACAAATTATAAATAAGATTGGTTCTTTGCCTCCTACAAATCCCTCTTCAAAAACACAGGTGCAAAGATGCTTTGATCTTAATGTTTTGCAAGCTCCACAGCATAGTTCTTCAGATCAGGCATCTCAAGGGAGAAGTAACCCAAGCATTCCATCAACAATGAACTTACTTGGGGTCCTTTCAGCAGCACTTGCATCCTCAAATCCCAATGTTCTGGCAAGCTTGTCACAAGAGAGTAGCGATGGAAATGGAAGCAGCAAGAGCAGGGGGGAATGCCAGAAAGCCATAGATAGTAATAATTCACAAAGCAAAGTTGCTTGTGTGTTTCCTCCATCGAGAGACAGAGAAACGAACAGTAATCGACATTCATTGTTAAATTCTTCCGAACGCCCTGTTCAAATTGCGATGCCAAGTTTGCCATTGCAGCTCTTCGGATCTGCAGAAGATGATAGTCCTCCTAAACTTGGGTCTGCAATTAAATATCCATCCTCTGAGAGCAGCAATCCAATAGAGGATAGATCACCTTCATGTTCGCCTCCTACTGCAAAGAGGCTATTTCCTCTGCATTCAGAATCTGATAAAAAAGACGAAAGCATGTCTGTATGCAGGGAAGACCATGCAGTAGCTGAAGCGAGCACGACATGTGGATGGGCCCCACCGTTGGAACTGTTTAAGGATCCAGACAGGCAACTTGATAATCAAACAGTTCAAAACATGCCATACTCAGGAGGTTATTCATCATCATCTGGCTCAGATCAATCTCCTTCCAGTTCTAATTGTGCTGTTCAGGTATTTATAACGTGTAGTGTATCAAAAGAATTGTAAAAAAACTTTCAAACTGTTCTTTCAAGAGTTGAGGCAATGGATAATTTTTTTCAAATGCTACTTACAGGACCGCACTGGCAGAATTATTTTCAAGCTTTTTGAGAAAGATCCCAGCAATTTACCTGGATCACTTAGATCTGATGTATGCCAAAATGTGTGCTAAGAGTTAGTAAAACTGCTTAATATCCCAGTTTAAAGTGTTAATTTTTGATAAATTTTTCATTTCAGGTTTTAAATTGGTTGTCTTGTAGTCCAACTGAAATTGAAAGCTACATCAGGCCTGGCTGTGTGGTTTTATCTGTTTATCTATGCATGGCATCAGCTGCATGGCATGAGGTAAGCTCTCATAACTTGTAACTCTGTCGTCCTTCTGCTGTTTTTTTTTTTTTTTTTCTTCTTAAAATTAACAGTGGGAAATGCTGTTTTTGTAGCTTGAGGAGGACTTACTTCAACGAGTTACTTCACTTGTTAATTGCTCTGATTCAGAATTCTGGCGAAATTTGAGGTTTTTGGTCCGCACAAGTAGACAAATTGTTTCACACAATGATGGTATGCTTTTTATCCTCATTTGATTTAAATAATTGTTATTGTGAAAGTTTATAGCTTTTTCCCTCAGCTTTCTACACTAATGTATGTGATATTAAGCAACGGAGTATGGTTTGGATCTGAAATCTCAAGTTTTTGCTCATTGTTTGCAGGGAAAATACGTGTCTGCAAGTCTTGGAGATCTTTGAGTGCTCCCAAACTAACATCCGTAACTCCCATTGCTGTTTTGAGCGGGCAAGAAACTACAATCATTCTTAGAGGCCGCAATTTGTCGATTCCTGGAACAAAGTTAGTCCATTAACTTACTCGTTTTTATGGTGTGCAATAATGGTTCCACTCTTTTTAAACATGTTTATATGTGCAGAATTCATTGTACTTATAATGGCGGATATTCATCAAAAGAAGTATTAAGTTCAATGCATCCAGCCATGATATATGATGATTGTGGTTCAGAGAGTTTCATTCTTCCTAAAGAATCGCCTTTTTCATATGGACGCTGCTTCATTGAGGTGTGTTAGCCATTTCCATTTTTTTTTTCACACCAGAAGCGTTTACTGATCACTGCTTAAGAAGACAATTAAACACTGAGTAAGAAAATGAGGGGTGAAAATTGGGTTTCTGATGAAGTGAATGTCGACATTTTTGGCTAATATTGAGCTATTTGCAGGTTGAAAATGGTTTCAGAGGGAATAGTTTTCCGATTTTAATTGCTGATGCTACTATTTGTGAGGAACTAAGATCACTTGAAGTTGAATTCGATGAAGATATAGAAACCCTTGATGCCATTTCTCAAGACTTGTATTCAGAGAATAGAAGGGTGCAATCTAGGGAGGATACCCTTCACTTTTTGAATGAACTTGGTTGGTTGTTTCAGAGAAAGAACCATCCCGATCTTTCCTATGTAGATTTTGCTACTTGGCGGTTCAAGTATCTCTTCACATTTTCTGTAGAGAGAGACTTGTCTGGGCTTGTCAAAATGCTTCTAGACATACTAGTGGAGAGATGCTATGCAGGTGATTCTGTATTGAATGAATCACTCGAACTACTACTTGAACTCCAGCTGCTTAGCCGAGCAGTGAAGAAGAAATGTAGGAAAATGGTTGAGTTACTTCTCAACTACTCTGTAAAGAACGCAATGACAGAAGATTCAAGAATGCATCTTTTCCCTCCTAATTCTACAGGTCCTGGTGGATTGACCCCATTGCATCTAGCCGCGTCTATGCAGGATGCTGAGGACATGGTTGATGCACTAACAAATGACCCGCAAGGGGTAAATTTAGTTTAAATACATATTCCAAATCTTCATGATCTGCAATTTATGTTTCTCTTTGAGGATGAGTTATTATAATCTTTTAATCCATTTAATCCAGCTGCTGATTGGTTTGAAAATCATGAAACAACTCCTACAACATGCTTGTCGCAAGAAAACTAGCAGATAAGAAGAATAATCAGGTATCGATCATGATCAGACATGAAGATAAATCCATGGACAGCATTTGTGTTGAGCCAAAACCAGCAGTGAAGCATAGTAATACTTGTGGCTCATGCGCCAAATGTGCTCTGGTGGAGTCTCGCCTTGTGAGAATAAACCGCCGTAGAGGTCTTCTCCAGGCTCCATACATCCACTCCATACTGGCAATCGCCGCAGTTTGTGTATGCGTCTGCCTGTTCTTTCGAGGCGCTCCATTTGTTGGTTCCATTGCTCCTTTTAAGTGGGAGAATCTGGATTTTGGTCCAAGATAGCTTCCATGATGAGATAGCAGCACAATATGCACAAATATGCTCTTCATCCCTTCGAGGGGACTTGGGCTGCATCAATGGAGAATCAGGAAGAACCATTCTGAAACAACTGGGTTTAGACGTTTGAGTGGCCTGGAGACAAATTCTCTCAAGTGTCTCGTTTGATTCTGGGAAATCTCCCTGTGCTTTGGTTATTGTTTTTGCGTCTTTATGATGCGAGTTCTGTGCTGAAACAAACTTAACTATTCTAGCTTTTCATCATGACTCCATTCCTTCTTGCGGTCATTGCGGTAGCCAGATCCACGGTGCTCTAGTGAATCATAGCTGATTCTCTTGAGGCTCTGCTCTGCCTTGATATCTTGCAAATTTTGAGTTATTCAGTTGGATTTCTCTTGCTCTTTGTTTAGTATTGTGTTGAATCTTGATATATGTCAATGTGAGAGCAAAAGAATGGTGTATATTGATGTAAGGGAATATAATCAGTATAAATTCTGTGTCTCATTCTTTTAGTGGTATTGTTGTTCACATTCATTTATATAAGCATGTTCTGTACTTTGTTTTTCAGTTTCATCTCATTGTTTACAAATTTGCATTGAAGTTTTACTGATCTTCCTGTATTTGATCCGAACTTCTTATTGTTGTTATATTATTGATTTTTTTTATTTTAAGAAAACTTGGCTAATGATTTTTATGTAACTGTCACACTTAAAGGTACGATTGTAAATATAGTTGTAAAAAAAATTATTTCACCACAAAAAATTAAGAAAAGCTACAAAGAAGTAGCAACTAGGGTTGTCAAAAAAAAAGCTTCTTGTTTGCGAATTTCTTGTGTTCGGATCGTTAAGTAGCTCGTATTCGAATCGTTTATTAATCAAATAAGCCGATCACAAATATATATTTTAAGCTTGAATTATAAATGAGGTGAACGCAAATAATATTTTTTTCGATCGTGTTTGGTTCATTTTAATTCGAAATAAATAAATATTTTAAAATAATTATAGATGTATTTATTTATTTATTAAAATAATTTAAAGAATTATTAAAAATTATAATAGTATATTAGATTTTATATAAATAGAGCAAAAATCTTAAATAATTGAAAAAACATATAAGCCATCGAATCATCATCAAAATAATCTAACGGTTGAAATTTTTTACCTAATTGTGAATGTTATAAAACTTTTGCATTGAAGGTTTGAGGCTTCGGCATTAGATCCCTTCATTTTGTCGTGAGTCGTGAGTCGTGAGAGCAGCAGAGTTGAAGGGCTCTAGGGTTTTTGTGTGCTCTATTTTCGATCGTCAATCATCCGATCATCCCTCATTTTTCTATGATTTCTCACTCGCCTCTTTCTGAAAGATTCTATCTCGGCTCTCTCTCGAGTAGCATCTATCTTATTTCACGCATTTTTTTCTCGAGTTTGGCTTCTTGTCCCTACAGGCTATATGTACGACTCTTACCTCTTAACCTCTTTCTCACATTTTGTTTGGATGTAAATTAACCTTTTTAGGGTTTATCTTTATTTTGATTTTTGAGATGAAATCTATTTTCTATATATAGTTTTTGATTTTATTTTATTTTATTTTTTTTATTTTTTATTTTTTTAGCTTTTGCTCTCGATTATTGACTAGTTGTCTCTTAGTTTAAATTTGTTTTTAAAGTTATTTACTTGTTGCATGTAATCCTATGTTTAATCTATTATTTTTTCAGGTATGGACCTAGGGTTTTTTTTTTTTTTTTTTGCTCTTTTATGAAAATATGTTATACTCTTAAGAGATTTGAATTATATTAATATTTTTTAATTATGACTTAACCTTTTCAGGGTTTGTCCATATTTAGATTTTTTAGATGAAATCCGCTTTCTCTATACAATTATGCAGCTTGTGCTCTCGGTTATTAGCTATTTAGCTAGTCGACTCTTAGTTTAAAAAATTTTTAGGGTTATTTACTTGTTGCATGTAATCCTATGTTTGATCTATTATTTTTACAGGTATGGATCTTTTTTTTTTTTCTTTTTTGCTCTTTTCTAAAAATATGTTATACTCTTAAGAGATTTGAATTATATTAATATTTTTTTAATTGTGACTTTACTTTTTCAGGATTTGTCCATATTTGTACTTTTTAGATGAAATCATCTTTCTCTATATGATGTGCACCTTGTGCCCTTGGTTATTGGCTATTTGGCTAATCGATTCTTAGTTTAAATTTATTTTTAGGATTAGTTACTTGTTGCATATAATCCTATGTTTGATCTATTATTTATGTAGGTATTGATCTAAGTTTTTTTTTGCTCTTTTCTGAAAATATGTTATACTCTTAATAGATTTGAATTATATTAATTTTTTTTTATTGTGACCTAACCTTTTCAGGGTTTGTCTATATTTGGACTTTTTAGATGCAATCATCTTTCTATATATGACTGTGCACCTGTGCTCTCGGTTATCGACTATTTGGCTAGTCGACTCTTAGTTTAAATTTACTTTTAGGGTTATTTACTTGTTGCATGTAATTCTATGTTTGATATATTATTTTTGCATGTATGGATCTAGATTTTTTATGTCTTCTTTCTTAAAATAAATTATACTCTTAAGATATTTGAATTATATTAACATTTTTTTTTAATGTGACTTAACCTTTTCAGGGTTTGTCCATATTTAAACTTTTTAGGTGAAATCTTTTTTCTGTGTATGATTGTGCAGCTTGTGTTCTCAATTTTTGGCTATTTGGCTAGACGACACTTAATTTAAATTTATTTTTAGGGTTGTTTAGTTATTACATGTAATCCTATGTTTAATATATTATTTTTGCAGGTATGGATCTAGATTTTTTATAGATTTGTTCATATCATTATATGTTGAGATAATATCTAATGTTTTTCTTTTTTAGTCTTAAGTGATTTTTTTATGAGCATGCTGATCTTTTTTGTAAGATATCTTATTAGTTTTCTATTATACATATAAATTTACGTCAAAGTTTTGGCTATTTATTGTAGGATTATATTTGATCTAGTGTTTAGTGCTTCCTTTAATAAAATTATGTGCTATATTTGATGTTTTCATTTTTAGTTGATATCTGATGAGAACTCTAAATCATCTTGGCTTTTGGTTGTTAGCTTAGAATATATTATGCTCTTGTTAGATTAACATAATGATAGTAAATTTGAGTTATTTACATAGGATTTGTTCATATATTGGGATAAGATCTAATATTTCTATTTTTTAGTCTGAAGTGATTTTTTTATGACCATGTTTATCTTTTTTGTAAGATACCTATTTAGTTTTCTGTTGTAAGATTTAGCTGTTTATGGTAGGCTTGTATTTGACATATTATTTAGTGCTTCATTTAATAAAATTATGTGTTATGTTTGATGCTTGTACTTTCAGTTGATATATGTAGGCTTGTAGACCTATGTATGCTATAACATTATCTAATGTTTGTTTATTTAATAGTTATGTGGATCATAATACTAGCAAAAAAAATAGTTATTACATATGCAATTAAAATAAAATTGCATCTGGGTAACATATTTGTCACTTAAAGTGGAGATTTTATTTGGTTATTGCTTTGTTGTCTAAGTTGTTTTGGGGAACCTTTGATGGTGTAAGTTTTTAATACTATTTTCATTTATTTCTTATGTTTAGAGTGTAAATGGGTTAATATGTGATTTAGGCACATGTATTATATTAGTAAGTTCTTAATACCAGTTGCATTTAAATATGATATGATGTCTTATTTTTAATATATTAAAATGGCATCAATTGTGCAATCTCAAGGAGCATCAACTAGTGAACCACAACCATTAAATGTAATGAATTAAGATAATAGTCTTCAAAATGCTGAATGGTGCACTATCTCGAAAGATAGACATCACCGCCCTACAATGGACCTAATCACCTAATAATGACTCCTAAGACATGATGGGTATTCGAATATACTAGTTATTTTATTTCTACTTTACATGGATGAAAAAAAGTAGGATTTATATTAAACTAGGTTCTAAAGTTTTCTATAGAGGCAAGCCCTCATAATTAATTACATCCTAAGGAAGATAAATTCTTTATGAATACTCTCAATTAAAGTAAGCAATTATTGTCTCCAAAGATTTCAAATATAGAATTATCAATAAATTGGCTATGTTAGAAAAATCAATCGGGATGGATCAAAATGAGAGATTTATTATCGAAGTCAAATGAGATGAATAGAGAATGCTCATGATATTAGGAAACCTAATAAGCATTCTAACTTATCTTATAGTTGGGCTTTATATATTTGAAATTAAAAAGAATTATATGCTTGAGTTGAAATTTATTAGAAAGCTATGACTTATAATCCCACAATACAAGATTGTGAAAATGCCTAAGAGGTGAGAATTTATGCTTATAGTTCGAAAAAAATAGCAATCTCAGATCTTAAATCTAGGGAGTTTTAGCGATGACCAAAGCACATCCTAAATTTAAGCGAAGATGGGTAAATGATTTACATAAGAGAACCAATTGGACTTATAAAGTGCGTAACTTCTCCTACGCTTTAAAACCATGCAGTCAATTCATATGATTTTTACAAGATAGTTGGGTCATTATTATTTAGAAAGAAACTAAAGTCCTTAAACCCACTCCCTAATAGACTAGAGCATGAGTAGATGAGCAATAACTTAGTCAAATGCAAATCTTTTTAGTTTTTATGTGATTTTGGACTCTTTATTTTGACAAAGGCCATAGGATTTTTCTATATGTTTAAATGTATGATGAAATGAGATTATTGGCTAAATCAAAGAGAAATATGTATTTTTCACCGCAGAAGAGACGCTCAAAAGTCAAGTCTTCCCCTATCGTGCAAGAATGAAAACCCTCTCTTAGTAAAAGTAAAACAATATGGATGCATGATATTAAGCATGTAACATTCAGCTAAGGGGTTGCTAAATCTTTTAATTATCTTGATTTAATGCTTAGGCTTTATGTGAGGTTATGAGTTATTTAGAAAATTTAGTTATGAAGTATAGTTGGGGTAGAAAAATTAATTTTTTTTCTAAGAGCCTAATCGGATTCAGGACACACATTAAATCACTATATATGAAGAAACAAAAAAATACATGACATTTCTATTGCTCAATTCTAAATAAAATATCAAATAATTTTATAAATCTAACGCAAAAGAATAACAAGCCGGTGCAGTCAGGCACCCTGTACAACTCAAAAAGAGAAATGGGTAGTTGAGCTCTACCCTTATACAACCGGTATATGAAAGAATAATTATAAATTATACAAATGAATAAATATTATGGGGAGTCTTCTTATCTTCGTTCTTCATGTCCCTTTCATTTCTTCATTTAGATTTTCTTGCTTCAAAGGCATCACGGGAGCCTCCTAGGCAAAGCCTTCAAGCCACCGCTCATCCCAATCCCTCATAACACTAATCCTCATTCTTAATGCAAAATTATATTAAAATAAGGAAAAATAAATCTAACTACACCTACAAAATAAGTGTTAGCTAAACACATCATACATCCCAAGCAATTATATGAATAATTTGGACTTAACACCCTGCACATGGGTAACCAAGTCCATCTATCCTAATCTAGATTGTGCTTAGGGGTTAAGCAACCTGCAAAAGAGAGCATTTATAATTATTTCAAGCATCCCTTAAGCACATTCTCCTATTGAAAATATGATTAGGCTAATCATGGCCTAACATCCAATCTACGAAGCATACACCCTAACATCCAGTCTATAATAATACATCATAAAACTAAACATACATCACTCCATACACCGCCCTAACATAAAGCTAAAAGCGGTGACTTAATTATAAAGTGTGTATATTAAGGCTTGTGTGGTATGGCTTAACTAGGCTTTGTTATAATTTTATAAGTATGAAAGAATTTAATTATAAGGGATGATTTCACTTTAAGTGACTTAATTATTTTGCAAGTTTTACTTAATGTTCTCTTTTGTTTCACTTGGTTTACACTTAACAACTAAGTGTTATAAAGAGAAGAAAAGAGATGACCACTTTTTTTTATCCCTACCTAAGTCACATATAAAGAAAATTAATTGAATGAAATCTCTTTAGTGAATGACTTATTACATATTTTTAAACCCTAGCTTTAGGTTCACTTCAAATAATCTCATTCAATAAGAAATGCATTTTAAGATTAATTGAAATTAATTACTATCACATAACACATGTTTGTTCATTTCTTTCCATCATATGTAGCAAGCATATGATTAAGTCCTAAACATATATATACATATAATATATGTTGGCACACTTAAATGATGAACATGAACATGTACAGTTAAAGTTTATATTTTTCCTTTTGATTGAATTATTTTTATCACATTAATTTAAAGCTCTATCTAATTTTTATACATAAATACATATAAATGAAGTTAAACAGGTACGTGTCACTGTTAACTAGGGAAGTGAGATAATCAAATGACCTCCTTGGGGCTAACTAAAGCCTCGTACTCCCGGGATGTCCGAACTATATACCCATTTGCATTCAAACACATGTAAGCTTGCATACATGAATGTAAGAAATAGAGCTTTTAATCACATGATTTATTAATTCTATCATTTAAACAATTGCAAATGCATGTGTTTTGGTAAAAGAAAGAGGGTTTTGACTCCATAATTAAGTACACACACACATGTATGAGAGACATGAGCTAATATATGTCATTGTTAACCAGGGAAGTGAGATAATCAAATGACCTATTTGGGGCTACTTAAAGCTTCATATTCCTGAGGTGTCTAGACCAACTATTTGCTTTTCTCAAATACATATGAATGTATACACAAATAAAGGAGAGCAAACCATGCGAAAGTTGTATTTTATTTGATTGAAAAGATTTATGTACATGGAATAAAGTCTTATTTAAATTCTAATATTGAAAGAAACAAACTTTACTCCATACACTTAAACTATAATCATTTGTATTTCTTATGTATTTATAACTAGCATTCATAGAATATATATATATATATATATATATATATATATATATATATATATATATATATATATATATATATATATATATATATATAATAATAATAATAATAATTTATTTATAAGATTTAAAAAATAAATTTGGATTTAATAATGATAGTAGTCGTATATATATTAATTTGAATCAACACATGCAAGCTTGACAAAAAGAAAATCATTTATTTTTACTTAATTTTTGAAAAAATGAATGCATGAATCAAGTGGCATACAATATTTTAATATGATTGAAAATAAATAAAGAGACACAAACATATAATTTTATTCAATCCAACTAATTCCTAAGGACAATCGTATCAAAAAGCTTATTTAAAATAAACCAAAGTTTCTTAATGTCACTTTTGATTTTATGTTTAACTTGATTTAAGAGATGCAAGAAAGATTTGCTAATCCTATTCTCATTCCCCATATGTGCGAGTTAATTTGATTTAATAAGAAGCAATTAGATTGATTTTATGGATTGATTAAGTTAAGCGTGCATTAAATCAATTAATTAAACCCTTACCTATATTACCTTAAGGTAATTGATTAAATGATTATGAGCTAATGTAATATGCAAATGAATTGAAATGTAAATAACAATTCTCTTATGAAATGAAAAGAGCCTAATGCAATTAGCTCATAATCATTTATTAATTAAGCTTAAAGAACTATGTTAATTACTATCATAACTTTCTCACACATATGAGCTAATCATAATTTCATTAAGCCTCTTTAGGTTCTTGAACACCCAAAGCTCTACCCAAGATGAATTAAGGGAAAATAGATTTCCAATTAGATTTTAATTTAATTAAATGAATGATCAATCCATTAATTCAACACTCTTTAACTAATTATCAAAGTTAATTGATTATCTTTTGAAATGAGATGGGATTAAGGGAAAAGGTAGGGAAAGAGGTCCCAACCTAATTGCATAAGCCACTCACTTGATCAAGCATGATTTAATGTGACTTGAATTTTAATTTAGCTGATTAAGTCATTAATTAATTAATTAATCATTAATTAGTATTTTGGTCGAAAAGAGATGGAAACTTAGGGAAAAGATTAGGAGGGGGGTCCCAATCCAATTCCCTAAGCCCCTTTTTGTTCAACAGTGATTAGGGAGTCCAAATAGTTAATTAAATACTATTCATATGCTTAATTATCCCTCAATGAAGTTAAGAAGGTAATTAGGGCTTAATTAATCAATCCACCTAATTTAATATGTAATAAATCCCAAGAAACTTAGAGGAGGCAGAGGTCATCCTCTCAAAAAATTTAGGATCAATCACTTGAGAGATTAGAGAATAATTAAGCTAATTAAGTTTTTAATTAAATCTTAATTAATCTCTATTAACTATTCAAAAACTGATTGAAAGTATTTTTATTAAATCATCGTCTGAAATACCTTTAAAATGAGTCATTATTTATATTTTTTAGATTTTTTTACAATTAGTTATGAATTATGAAAGTTTCAGCCTTAAAACACATTATTTAATCTTAATTAAACCTAATCCTGCTAGCGCCATGTGGCGCACTGATGCAGCGTGTTTTTCATGTGACACCGCGGAATTGGTTATTTAAGTTGTCACGTCCACGTGCTGGGTCAGCCGGTGGAAGATGCGGCATTGATCTCCATCGTTCAAACTCAGATCAGACGACACGAATCGAACTCATTGTGTAAAGGGGAGAAATGAAGAAGATCTAACGTGATCTGATTAGAGCTGTCCATTCCAATCACATGGAACGGCCGACCTGTGATCCTTCTTCCTATGAGCGATGAACGATGGAGCCTGTCCACTGTGGATAGCTTGATCCGAGCTCACCTGAGCTCGGATTCACTCCAAACTCAACCCACACCTTCAGGTAAAGGATCCACAAGGATCCAACAGCTAGGATGAGCTCAAACATAAATTTCATTCACAAAGGACCAACCAATTTTTGCTATATCTAGGATTTTGAGGAATTATCTCACCGGAGCTCAAGACCGACAGTGGGATCGACGGAGGTAGCTTCGCCTAGTAGAGACAAGGCCCTGTTGAGAAGCAATCACGCTAATTCCCCTCAGTTCGGTTGGTTGGCCAAAAAAGGTGTTTTGGAGCTTTGGCCTCGATCGAACTCCTTGCTCTGGTAGGTTTGAAACTTGGGGGAAGGTTCGGGTAGCCTCGATGAGGTATGGAGATGGTGTAAGAATGAGTAATTGATCTTTGGTGGTGAATTGAGTGATCTTGGATCGAAGATGTCCTCCCCTATTTTAGTTTCACACGAGAAGAGGGAATGTCGATGGTGGGAAGCTTGGGATCACTCTAGAACTCGCAAGGAATCTTAGAATTATGTTAGAAATGTCGCACAAAGTGAATTGATGCCAATCTCGTTCAAATTGAGGGGGTATACCCCTTGATTTGTTGAGTTGGATGGACGAGATGACTTCCCATTTTTTAGCCGGTGAACCGTCGTCAGAGCACCGTAGGGGTCTCAATCGGGTCCACGTGGCTTGATTGGGTTGGAGGAACTCATGAGAGGTGGCTCAAGGTCTGATGTGGGAAGATCTCCTTGGCTTGATCCCATGGGTGCTCGACTTATATGGGAGGTGAGTTGGCTCACCTCCCTTTGGTCCATGGCAAGTCCTACTCCCTCTTATGTGGGCTAGGAGGCTTAGGGATCTCTCATTTGGAAGTTGGATGCTTGCCAAGGTGAAAGGAGGGTGGACTTTGCCATATTTGGTAAAATTCCACGTGGGGGAGAAGATCCATGGAGGATTTGTATTGGGCTTGGTTCCAAATGGGTTTGGGTTGATTTTAGGCTGACCAAGGTTGAGTTTGGGTCGGGTTTGGTTAGCCACCAAAGTCCCATGGGTTGGTTTTATGGGTTTTGGCTTCATTTGGTCAAATGGGTTCACATGGCTTCATGTTGGGTTGGGTTGACCAATTGGTCAAATTAGGTCAAACCAAGTCTTGGGTTAGGTTCAAATGATGATTTGAAGAGTTTTAGTTCAAGTGGTTTCAAACAATTTGGCCTAGGTTTGATTTTGGCTCACTTGGATTCATATAGGTCAAATGGCCTAAGTTGACTGGTTTGATCAAATTGATCAAATTGGGTTGGGTTAGGTGTTGGTTCATGTTCAATTGGTCAATTAAAGATGACTGTAAGCTTTTGTTTGAATCAATTTGGATTTAATTTAGATTTGGGCCATTTTAACCCTTTAGGTCAATTTGGGCTAGGTTGGGTCAAGTTGACCAATTAGTCAAATTGGACTCAATTATAGCTTTGGTCAAGTTCAATAATCAATTTTGAATGAATTTGAGCCATTGGTTGCAATCAATTTGGGTTAGATTATGATTTGACCCATTTTGGTCTTTTAGGCCAATTTGGGTCAACTTGGGTCAAATGGTCAATTGGACTTGGTTTGGGTCAATTGAGGGTTTAGTCATGCTCAATAATTGATTATGGGTTGGTTTAAATCAATGATTTTAATTGATTTGGTGTATGGTGAGTTTTGGCAAGTTTAGGTTTCATTTGGGTTAAAGATTGACTTGGTCAAATGACCAAGTTGACTTGGTTTGACCCAATTCAAGGTTGTTGATCATCTCAGAGTGATTTTTTATCATGATATGAGGCTTGGATGGGATTGGTTCAATCCAATTTGGGTTGGATTAGAATTTGACTCAAAAAGATTCTTTAGGCCACTTTGGGTCAAGTGAACCTAAATGGGTCAATTGGTTTGGTTTTGGCTTGATCCAAGTTTAGTTGAACTCATACATGAGCATAAGATTGAAATATAAGTCCAACTGTAATCATTTTGGAGTCCAATAGATTTTGGCTCACTTGAAAATTTTGAGCTAAAAGGGCTAACTTGGGCATGACTTGGGTTGACTTGAGTTTGGTTTGATAATTGTAGGTTTTATTTATATTTGGTTAAATGAATGAAGTAATGATTGATCTAAGAGAAAATCTATTGGTTTTGTCTTGATTTGGATAGTATTTAGCAAAGTCCAAGGAAATGCCTTAAAAGGCTTGAATTGGGTTTTGGTCATGTAAATTTATATTTCATTCATATTTGGGAATATAAATGAAGATATAAATGATTCATGAGAAAATCACTTGAGTTTTGAGTGATTTGGAAGTAAGTTTGACCAAGCTTAAGAATATAAGTTAAAAGGGCTAAGAAGGAAACCAATTTAGTTTAATTTATTTTTTGGTCATTGGAGGGTGGGTTTCATTTATATTTATGAATATAAATGAAAGAGTAATTAGTTTATAAAGAAACCAATTGATTTTGGGCTGATTTGTATGAGATTTGGCTAAGTTCATGGAGGTAGTCCATATGGCATAAGAAGGGTTTTGATTGAATTTGGATTTAGTTTGATTTAATTTTGGCTATTTTAGTTTATATTTCATTTATATTTATGAATTTAAATGAAGATATAAATGATTCATGAAGAGATTAATCAAATTTGGGTTGAATTGGGTGGAGATTTGGCTAAGTTTATGAAATTCAACCACAATGTTTTAAGGGGGATTATGATTTTGGATTTTATTATGGGTTTCAATCATTTGGTTTGGAATTTGGATTTAAATTTGGTAAATGATTGAGGGATTGAATTGATCTTGGAGAAGTCAATTGAATTTGGATTGAATTGAATTTAGTTAAGGCTAAGTCCATAAGATGAAATCAAAGGGCTTAAGAAGAATATTGATTTTCAATTTGATTATGGGTTTCAATCATTTGGTTTGGAATTTGGATTTAGATTTGGTATTTGAGTTGAATTTGAGGTTTGGCTTGAGAAGGTAAGCATAGGTTGGGTTTAGGCCATAGAATTGGAAAGTCTCCTTAAATCCTTAAGGCACAACCTAACCCGTATGGCTAACCCTTCTAAGTTTTAGGCTAAAGTGTTCACCACTAAGTGTCTACTAAGGAGCTCTTAGTGTCTATAAGAGTCCTAGATCTATGATTAGTGTTGACCTCATTTTTAGAATGAGCTCTCGACCCTTTCATATTAGACATAAGATTCCACTAAGAGTTACTTAGTCTTAAGACACTTCTAGTGATTAGGTGAATACTTAACCTCATCCTATAGACTTAGAAGAGTTAGCCATAGGAATAGGTTATGCCTTAGGGGTGTTAAGAAAATTTGTCTACCCTATAGCTTGAACCAAATCCTCACTACCTTCTTTCAAGTCAAACTCCAAATTCAAATCAACCGCAAACTTAAATCAACTCCAATTCCAAACCAAACCTTAAACCAATTCTAACCCAATGGATTTTCTCAAATCATGAATCAATTCCAAATGATTAAAACCCATGATCGAATTCCAACTCTAAAATATTTCCTAAGCCCCTTGGATGTTATATCAATTCAAATTCAAAATATTTTCTCATAACCCATTTATATTCTCATTTATATTCAAAAATATAAATGAAATATAAAGTCAAATAACCAAAATTAAATCCAAAACTCAAGTCCAAATCTATAATCTTTCCTAAGCCATCTTGATCTCATCTTATGGACTTAGCTCAAATCAAATACAAATCAATTCAAAATCAAGATATTTTCTCATAGCCCATTTATATTCTCATTCATATTCACAAATATAAATGAAATATAAATTCAAATAACCAAAATCAAATCCAAATCCAATCAAAATCCAACCTAAACTCTTTTAAGACAAACCCTTGAACTTCTTCAAATCAAATTCAAATCAATTCAAACTCAATAGATTTTCTCATAACCCATTTATATTCTCATTTATATTCACAAATATAAATGAAATATAAATTCAAATATCCAAAACCAAATTCAAAACTCAAACCCAAATCTAATCTAAAACCAACATATACCCTTTCAAGTCATATTCATTAACTTAGCTAAATCAAATGTAAATCAATCCAAACCCTTGGATTTTCTTCATGATCCAATCAATCCTTCAATCATGAATCCAAATATAAACATAAACTTTAATCATCAAACCAAAACTAAATTAAAAACTCAAGCCCAAATCAAACCCATGTTCATCCTTTGAACTTGAAAATTATCAAATGAATCAAAACCCATTTGACTCCAAATCACTTGCAAATAGATTTATATTTCAAACATAAGTCCATATGTGAGTTTAACCAAACTTGGATCAAGCCTTGATCAAGTCAATTGACTCACTTAGGCTCACTTGACCCAAAGTGACCTAAAACATCTTTTTGAGCTAAATTCTAATCCTACCTAAATTGGATTGAACTAAATCCACCGAAGTCTCACATTGTGAGCAACAATTATCATGAAATGATCAATCACTCAAATTTGGTCAAACCAAGTCAAACCTAAGCAAGTCCACTTAGACCAAATGAAACCAACTAAACTAAAATCCACCATAAAAAAATTGAAAACCATTAATCAAAGCCAATTCATGATCAATATTTGAACTTGACCAAGTCATCATTTGAGCCTAACCTAGTCCAATTGGCCACTTAACCTAATTTGACCCAACTTGACATAAAAAGTCAAAATATGTCAAATCTTGATCTAAACCAAATTGATTGCAACCAATGGGTCAAATTCATTCTAAACCACTTATTGAACTTGACCAAATTTAATTGGCCAACTAGACCCAACCTAGCTCAATTGACCATGAACCTAACTTGACCTAAAAGGTCAAATCAAGCCAAAATCAAACCAAACCAAAATTGATTGAAACTAAAGCTTATAAAATATTTCAAATGACCAACCAAATCTAAACCAACATATGACCTAACCCAATTGGATCAAATGGGTCAAATTGGTCAACTTGACCCATTTGACTTAAATGAAATCAAATGAACCAAAACCAAATATAAACCAAATTGAACAAAATCAATGATGCAAACACATTTCATATAGTCATATGAACTTGACTCAACCCTCAGTTTGACCCAATTTGACCAATTGGTCAACTCAACCCAAGTTGACCCATTTTGACCTAAATGGGTCAACATGAGCCAAATGATATCAAATCAACTTCAAATTCCTTGAAATTTGGCACAATTCAATTTCAAACTATTCTAAATCTACCTAAAGTGAAATCAAAGCCAAATGACCATTTTACCTCTAGGTCAAGGGGTAACCTATGGCCAATTCCACTTGAAATTGGTCAAATCCTTTTCATGGCCACTTGGCACCCTCTTAGTGGATCAAGTAGATACTAATGGAGATGGTGCACATAACCCAATGGGTTAGGGTTAGCCAAACCCATCCCAAGGCCAAAACTGATCACCCAATAAGAAATTCTCCACATGGAATCACTCCTCCACATAGAAACTTCACCACTCCACTCCTCTGCCAAAATCGAACCATGTGGAGCGTAAAACGGCCTAACCAACCCACTCATTGTGATCAATTCAATCAAAATGGAAGAGACATGCTCGGTCGTCCGATCCTTGTAGGAGGGAGGAGATATACTCCCCCTAATTCCACTTCATTTCAGATCACTTGCACTCGATTGAGCCATAAGAAGTCAAAGGAAGCATTGCCAAGCTCTCCCAAGGTTTCCAAAGCTCATTTGAATTCTCCATTTTTGTATTTCTTCAAAGTTGAAATAGGGGAGGTGAGGTGAAATCCAAACTCATCGATTCAATACCAAACTCCAATTCCTCTTGGAAGCACCTTCAAGGCACCAATTCGAGTTCATCCAAAACTTTTTCCAAGCTTCCAAGGCACGAGAAGTAGGGGTTCGACCAAAGTCGCAAGCACTTGAAGCTCATCTTGACCAATAGGAGGATCTACTTGATCTCAAGCCTTCAAAACTTCAACAGGGCTTCATCTCTACTAGATGAAGCTACCTCAATGATTGGGAGCACCGGTGATAGCCTCCGATGAGGTATGCTTCAAAATCGAGCCTAGTGTAGAAATTCTTTGGTCCTTTGTGAAGAGAAGTGTGATCTCAATCAAATTTGACTGTTGTATGTCATCCTTCTTACCTCTAGATGGTGTGTGTTCACCAATCCAGCTCAAGCAGCTGGATCAAGCCATAAAGGATGGACTGCCTCACACCGTAGGGTAAGATGAATCATGGATCGTCCATCCTGCATATTTTGGATGGACGGTCCTGATTAATCCACATTAAATCTGCTATTTAATCCCTTTAGATCCATGGACGGACCCATCATTGATCGATGATCCAAAGGAGAACGAAGACGCCGCTAATCAAACCAATTTGATAACTTAAATAACCAATCTCGTCGCTCCACGTGAAAAGTGTGTGTCACGTCAATGGTCCACGTGGTGCCGATCGGATTAGTTATATAATTAGAGATTTAATTAAGCAATAATCACAAAATCTTCAAAAATATATAACTAAATATAGAAAAATCTAAAAAATGCAAACTCAACTTCATTTTAAAGATAATTCAAAGGGGAATAATATAAAATTAATTTTAATTAATTTTTAAGTTTTAATAGATAAAATTATGTTAATTACCTTAATTATTCCAATTAATTCTAAATTCTAGGGTTAATTAGTGGGATGACCTCCTCCCATGATTTTCTTGGAATTTATTATTGGATTAATTTAGGTAATTGCTTGTTTCATCTCTAATCATTCCCTTAATCAATTAAATGATTAATTAACCTATTAAATGATGATAAATTCATTAATTAAATTTGTTAATCACCTTGGAACAGTGGATAGACTTAGGGAATAAAATTAGGATGCCTTTTCTAAATCTTTTCCCCTGAGTCTATTTCATTTGAATGAGAACTTAATTAATTTATAAATTGATTAATGATTTAATCATTTCATTAAATAGCTTAATTAATCAAACTCAAAATCAAAAATTAATCTAAAAACTTAATCACTTAATCAATCTTTCTTGGGTAGATATTTAGGTGTTTAATAACTTAAGTGAACTTAAGGAAATCATTTCCAACTCATATGTGTAAGAAGGTTATGAAAGTACTTAATTAAACCCCTTAGATTTAATTAATCAATAATTATGAGCCAATTGCATTAGGCCCTTTCTTTTTTAGGGTGCATTGATGATTTAAATTCAATGTGATTGCATATCATATATTGGCTCACAATTATTTGAATAATTATGTTAAGGAGGTATAGGTAAGGGGTAATTAATAAACTTAATTTACACATTAACCTAAATAAAACATAAATCAATCTAATGGTTCTAAAAATTAAACTAAAATAACATACACATATGGGAGATGGGTTAAGACCAGTAAACCTTTTCACCTTTCCCAAATTCAAATCAAACTCAAAACCAAACTAAAAATTTCTTTAAACAACTTTGATTCACTTTAAATGGTCTTATTCCATAGGATTGTCTTTAGGAATTAATTAGGATGAATGAAGTTACATGCTTACATCACTTTATTTCTTTCTTAGCATGCTAATATTATATGTCATATGAAATCATGTATTCATGTATTTTAAAAAAATAAATTAAAATGAAATATTTCCTTTATGTCAAATTGTATGTTTTGGCTAAAGTAAGAATATGAATGGATATTATCACTATTAAATCCAAAATTATTTTTAAAAATTATAAATCAAAGATGACAAATGAAATGTGTGCTACTTATAATTATTTATAAGCTTGCATGTGAATACAATATAAGATGTGCATTATGTAACTTTTCCTTCTCTTCTCTTTTAACATAGTTTTGAATGGGAATTTGCAAAGTGCATAGTTCATTTGAAAAGAACACAACACTTGCTTAAATCTATTCTTATTCATTCCTATGTTAACCTTTAAGAAGGGTCTTCACATTACACATATAAATTAAGCAACCAAAATCAAACAAATGAATACAAACCTTTTGCATGATTCTTTTTTCCATTCATTTCTTTTTGTACTTGCACATGTATTTAAAAAAAGTGGTATATTAGCCTGGATATCCTGGGGTTGCGAGGCTTTAAGTAGCCCCAAGTAGGTCTTGTACCTTACACCCTTAGTATAGAAAATAATGGTGTCATACGCACTTATGTCTTTCATACATGTAAGTGTGCATTTGATTAATGGATAAAAGAATCCCTTTTTTATCTACTTAACAAAATCATGCATACATGAAACATTCCAAATTTTCTTAAGCAACATCCCTTAGCATTCATCATTAAGGTGTGCTAAATACTTACATTTGTATGTATAAATATGCTTAGGTTTCATTCATATGCATGTTACACATGTTGAAAAGAAATAAAGTGTTGTGTGTTTATGATAAGAATTCACTCTTTAGTTAATCCCAAAATTTCTTATTTGAATAGGTTGATTTAGAGTAAATCTAAACTTAGGACTAATTAAAACACATAATAAAATATTTACTAAATAAAAATCAATAATGAATCTATTTTATAAGTTACTTAAGGTAGGGAGGAAAGAGAAGTTCTCTTCTCTTTTTCTCTCTTTACAATACTTAGTAATTAATTGTAGGTTCATTTAAACCAAATTAAATCATAAAATAAAATTAACCGAATCAACTAAAATACTTAAATGAAACCACCCTCTAAGTTGAACCCTTCATACTTAGAAAATTCTAACCTTAAAGCCTAGCTAAGATATCCCACATAAGCCTTAAATGGCACACACATTAGGCTAAGTCATCATTTCTAGTCCTATATTAGGGCGATGCATGGTTTGATGCTTGATTTTATTTTATGCTGTGATATTTTAGTCTGATGATAGATTTATATGTGTAGACTGAATGGTAAGATGATTTTAGTCTAATCATTATCTTCTGCAGGAGATTGTGCTTAAGGGGCGTTGTAATAAAAATATAAATATTTTTGTTGTGCAGGCTGCTTATACCCCTAAACATAATCCAAAATAGGTCAGGTGGACTTGGTTACCCATGTGTGGGGTGCTAAGTCTAATTTATTCATATACATGCTTAGGATTGTGTGGTGTGTTTAGTTAATCTCTATTTTATAGGTTTTAGTTAGATTTATATTTCCCATTTTCATGAAATTTTACAATTAGGATTTGGAATGAATGTTATGGGAGATTAGGATGAACATTGGTCATAAAACTATGTTTTATGCACCATGTGAAGCCTTTGGAGCAACCATCTTCCAACCAACCAAAAGAAAAAAGAAGAAAAGAGAAATGAAGAATGACGACCCCCATAACATGAATTTCTTTTTTATTATAATTAATTCATTTGTAATCTAGGTTGTATAAGGGTAGATCTTGGCTACCCACATTTATCTTTTCAGGTTTGTGCAGTGGAGCCCAACCACAAAAGGCCTCTTACTCTTTTGTGCTAGCTTTATAAATTATTTGACATTTGTTTAGCTTATGCATTAAGATACCATATTTTTTTTAGTTTCTTCCTTGCTTTGATGAATGGTATGGATGCGATTAGGCTCTAAAAGAAAAATAAATTTTCTATCAAACTCATCAACTCAAAACTAAAAATAAATAACTCATAACCTCACCTAAAGCCTAGGTTATAAAACAAGATAAAAGATTTAGCAATCCCTTAGCTGGATGTTGTATATTTTCACATCATGCATAAAAAGCATATTACTTCACTCTTGCTTATGGAGGGCTTCCACCTTTGCCAGGGAACTTGGCTTGACCTTTGAGAGTCATGGTGAAAACACATCTCCTTCTTGCTGATTTTGGGCTCATAATCCAACTTCTCATGCATTAGGCATATGAATCATATAGCTTATGTCAAATCAATTGTCTAAAAAATGAAAATAAAATATAACAAAATTTGCATTAGATTTAAGCTATTAAATCATGTGATATAGTCTCTTAGGGAGTGTGTTTAAGGACTTATTCGCTTTCTAAATAAACAACAGCTTATCTATCCTGCAAAAGTATATGACTTGCCTACATGTATTTAAAATTATAGGAGTTAGTTGGTGGCCACCCCCAAATGGTTGTAAGTCCAAACAGTCAGGTGGTTTATTCTCTCTTGTGGAGGTAAACTATATGCCTATTTTTACCTTAGATTTAGGTTATGCTTTGGCCCTCGTCAAAGCTCCCTAGATTTAGGTTCAGAGGTTGTTACTTTTCTTTGTGGGATACAAGCATAAATCTTCACCTCTTAGGCATTTCCATGATTTTGTGTCATGAAATTATAAGCCCTAGATTTCTAACAAAAAATTCAACTCGAACAAATAATTTTTCTCAACTTCAAAAATGTAAAGCCCAACCATAGGGTATTTTGGGACGCTTACTAAGCTTTCTAGTATCGTAAGCATCCCCTATCTATCTTCCTTTGGTCTCGATAATAACTCCCTCCTCTTGATCAATCTCACTTGATCTTCTAAAAATAAACCAATTGATTAATTGTCCTAGCTTTGAAATCTTTGGAGACAATGATTATTTACCTTAATCAAGTGCATTCCTAAGGAATCTCATTCCTTATGATGTAATTAACTATGGGGGCTTGCCTCCATAAGAAACTTAACAAACCTGATTTAAAATAAACCCTACTTTACTTTTACAAGTAAAGAGTGGAATCTGTACATACCCTTAAGAGTCCTTATTCAAGTGATTAGGTCCATTGTAGGGTGGTGCTTCTATCTTTTGAGATAGTACATATTTCCTCAATATCATACCAGATCACCCTAATAAGAATATATGTGGATCTACGTGGTGTCCCAAACCAAGTGATTATATTTATTTTTATTTTCATTTATCATCTTCCAAACGATAGATGAAGATGAGAATATTTCACCACAATGAGGAAGTTGAGAACTCACCCCAAAAGTGAGGTCAACAATACTTAAGTATCCACGTCTATCTTTTATAGCTGAAGATATTTTATCTATACCTATTACTACAGTTACTTCAGAGTCTACTTTTAGTGTTGGTGGCAGGATTTTGGATGATTATAGGAGTTGTCTTTCAGCTAAAACTATTAATGCATTAGTTTGTGCAGCAAGTTGGATTAGGTCTACTCAAAAAAATATAAAAACTCCTTTGGTAATTGCTCCTTGTAGTTTATAATTTTATTTCTATTATTTATGCAATTAGTTAATATTCTTATTTTATTTGTTTATTCTTTTCAACAAGAGATTCTTGAAGAGGAAATACTTTATATTCAACTTCCAAAAATTTAAAGTAGAAGGCTTAATATGTAGACTAAATGCACTTTATCTTCTTATCATTTTTTTGTTAATTATCCTAATTATATTTTAATCACTTTTATGTTAATTTAACTAGTATGCTTATTTTGACACAATTATTTATTTAGCTAAATCCATATAGTTATATAATGCATATCACTCTTTATATATTGTAGGTTTATACATGCTTCATGGAGGTTATGATTATTTGAAAGATTAACTAAAGAGGCTATGATGGTTATTGGTTATACTAAATTTTGATTATATTTGAAGTTGGTATGACATAATTGTATTGTGCAACCCTTCAGATTATATTTTCCTGAAGCATCTAAAGTTGGCATGGCATAGTATTAATATGCAACCCTTTAGATGATAAGTGAATGTAATATTTAATACAAAGTCTGAGCCTCCATATATATTTCAAATGAATAATATTGAAACAGTTATTCTTCTACCATTCAATTCTTTACAATATTTCTATATTGTATTTACATTATTGTCCTGCTATCAAACTAACGAATTGTTGTTCTGCCAGTCGGTTCTCATTTGTTATTTTTCTGTGGTCATTTTATGCTCTTTTGTTGTCTTATTGTTCTGAATTCTGATGATATGCTTGTAAATTAAAGATGAAATGGTTATCTTTGATTTTGTTGTTGTTGTGTTTATATTCTTTTTTTTATCATTCTATTGTCATTTAGTTATGTTGTAATATTGTTATGTTGATCATTATATTGTAGGTTTACATGTGCTTCATAGAGGTTACAATAAGTTAAAATATTAATTAGAGATGGTCGAGCCGCTATGATGATTTAAAAGATTACGGTATTGTAATCGCATTTAATTTAAATTTTGATTGCATCTAAAGTTGGTATGGTATGATTATATTATGCAACCCTTCAAATTGTATTTCTAATACAATTAAAGTTGGTATGGCATGATAATATTATGCAACCCTCTATATTGTGAGTGACTCAAATACTTAATATTAAATATGAGCCTCTATATTATAATATTGAGTCAGAGATTCAAAATTAATGTTCTGATGCTATTTAAGCATGACTTTGAGCAATTTTGTATATTGTATTTACACTAATTCTACTACCAAGCCTATGACCCTATCGTTCGGTTTTCATTTGATGTAGTTCTGCTGTCATCCTGCTATTTAGTTCTATTTTACTATTGTTTTGTTATTTGATGCTACTATATTATTTTGTTCTTAACTGATTCTCCTTTGTACCTGTCATTTGCATTTTGCTTGTAAGCTTGTAAGTGTAATTCATGTTCTGCTTTTATTTATTCTGTCTTGGACCCTTGGTTCTCTTTTGTATTTATTCTGATATTAGTTGGATATTTACTTCTTTGTTTTTCTATCACTTGATTCTCATTTGTTGTTCTACTGCGATTCAGTTTTCCTTATTTTTGACTTATTGTTCTACTATTTTTTTTATTCCTGACAATTGACATATTTTGCAAATTCGATTCATGTGGTGTTGAATATTTGCAATTGCAGCTATGCCTCTACATTAGATTGCATTGCACCTTTGTTATTTTCAATTAAGATTTTTTATTTCATTATTTCAAATGATTTTTTTATATTTAAATGACACTATTTGATTTGTAATATTTCAAAAATTGAATATACACCATACAAGTTAAATTTTCATTGAAGGAGATTGAAAAGCAACGAAGAAATCAGTATAAGTTTAATGTATCAATAATAATGTATTTTGCTTTCTTTGTATTTTAGAATTTAAATTGTAATTTTTGGTTATCAATCATATTTAATTATTTTTTATTTTTTGGGTGCATTCATTTGAAGAAATTCACAAATTTTTATAAAATTTTTTAGCTAATTCGAGCTAAATCGAGCTAAACGAGCTCATTTCACATATTTCAAATCTAATACGAACTTTACAATAATGAGCCTTTCCGAACACGAGCCGAATTCGAACATTTTTTTATTTATAATGAAAAAACATGAACATCTTTTGAGCTCGCTCGTGTTCAACTTATTTACACTCCTAGTTGCAACCAAACCATATTGCACTGATTGTTTGAAAAATAAAATTATCTTGATTTAATAAAAAAAAGCTTCATTCAAACCCAAAAATCAACCTAAGCAATCCCTACCACAAGACTGTCAAATACTCCTTTTTATTTTATTTATTTATTTAATGATCTTGAAGTCACATGAGATTTAAATTTTGATTGCATCTAAAGTTGGTATGGTATGATTTAATTATGCAACCCTTCAAATTGTATTTCTAATACAATTAAAGTTGGTATGGAATGATAATATTATGCAACCATCTATATTGTGAGTGACTCAAATACTTAATATTAAATATGAGCCTCTATATTATAAAATTGAGTCAGAGATTCAAAATTAATGTTCTAATGCTATTTAATCATGACTTTGAGCAATTTTGTATATTGTATTTACACTAATTCTACTACCAAGCCTATGACCCTGTCGTTCGGTTCTCATTTGATGTAGTTCTGCTATCATCCTGCTATTTAGTTCTATTTTACTATTATTTTGTTATTTGATGCTACTATATTGTTTTGTTCTTAACTGATTCTCCTTTGTTTCTACTGTCATTTGCTCTTGTTGTAAGCTTGTAAGTGTAATTCATGTTCTGCTTTTATTTATTCTGTCTTGGACCCTTGGTTCTCTTTTGTATTTATTCTGATATTAGTTGGATATTTACTTCTTTGTTTTTCTATCACTTGATTCTCATTTGTTGTTCTATTGCTATTCAGTTTTCCTTATTTTTGACTTATTGTTCTACTATTTTTTTTATTCCTGACAATTGACATATTTTGCAAATTTGATTCCTGTGGTGTTGAATATTTGCAATTGCAGCTATGCCTCTACATTAGATTGCATTGCAGCTTTGTTATTTTCAATTAAAAAATTTTATTTTATTATTTCAAATGATTTTTTTAGATTCAAATGACACTATTTGATTTGTAATATTTCAAAAATTGAATATACACCATACAAGTTAAATTTTCATTGAAGGAGATTGAAAAGCAACGAAAAAATCAGTATAAGTTTAATGTATCAATAATAATGTATTTTGTTTTCTTTGTATTTTAGAATTTAAATTGTAATTTTTGGTTATCAATCATATTTATTTATTTTTTATTTTTTGGGTGCATTCATTTGAAGAAATTCACAAATTTTTATAAAAAGATTTAGCTAATTCGAGCTAAATTGAGCTGAACGAGGTCATTTCACATATTTCAAATCTAATACGAACTTTACAATAACGAGCCTTTCCGAACACGAGCTGAATTCGAACATTTTTTTATTTATATGAGCCGAACACGAACATCTTTTGAGCTCGCTCGTGTTCAACTTATTTACACTCCTAGTTGCAACCAAACCATATTGCACTAATTGTTTGAAAAATAAAATTATCTTGATTTAATAAAAAAAGCTTCATTCAAACCCAAAAATCAACCTAAGCAATCCCTACCACAAGACTGTGAAATACTCCTTTTTATTTTATTTATTTATTTAATGATCTTGAAGTCACATGAGATTTAATTTTAAGAGAAAGGGCAACATGATTGGTATTAGCAAGTCTATGCAACCACTTATTTATTTCACCCCAATGATTGTAAACTAAAATGACAAGAGTAAGAAGGTATAATCTCTTTAGGATGTAGGGCTCTTACAAGGAGCTAGCTTATACAATTTGATATATAGAAGCATCGAATAGAAAATAATTCTTATTAAAGACTAAATTCTTATCAACCACATCGCTTATGGACATCTAAAAAAGAGGTGAGAATAATTTTTAGGTTCAAGTTAGTCAAAAACATTGTCACATTTCCAATTATCAAGAGTTTTATGATATCTATGGAAAGTTATCTAGTTATATAAAGAAAATATAAGAGAACAATATTTGAACAAAATATATTAGTTTATAAATCATCAAGTTTTTATGAAAGAAGTCATTTTTATTCTTCAAAATTAGTAAAAGAGTTCTTCCCATTCCATAAAGCTTTATCACAAGCACCAATGATAGAAATATTTTTAATAAACTTAAAGTAGAATAGTTTTGTGAGGGTAGATCAAGTTAAAATAAGAGCAATTTAAAATAATTGAATTGAGTTAACATTTGCCTAGGAGATTGAAAAAAACTTAAAAATATTATCATCTATGATTTCATTAAGAGATCTCTCATTTATCCAAGAGTTCTTTTAATAGAAAAAGAGGGCAAATCATAAGTTATAAAAAAAGAGCTAGTGACATTGAGGAAGCTATAGGTAATAATTTCTTTGAAAGGTAAGAAATATTGTCAACATTCTGATTTCAGATGGGCCCGTGAAATACATTACACTAAAAAGAAATATATATATATATATATATATATATATATATATATATATATATATATATATATATATATATATATTGTAAACATAAAATAGCCTCCAACATGGAAAAGGACCAAAAAACTATATGTATACACCAAATGATTAATGGAGAGGTATTTATAAATGATTTAAGAGGAATGAGACATTTCTTGCCACTCTCTCAAGAAAATTAAAATGCCCTCTAATTACACTATTGATAATGATAAAAAAAATGGAACCCCCCTTATTACATGCATCCACCTAATTAATAAAAAAAAGAAAGAATTCTTAGTCAAGTAATCTTTTGATAGTATCTTTATTATTTACCCCCATTAGAATCTTAATCCTCTCTCCTTGAAAAATTAATATTTAAATCCATATAAAAATTGCATCATGGTGATATTAAAAAATATATGGTGATATATATGGTGTCGAATTAAAATTGAAATAAAAAATAAAATTTTAAAAAAAACTCTAATAATTTTATAGCTGTACATTATATATATTTTTTTAAACATTTGAGCAAATTTAATCAAAATTTATATATATATATATATATATATATATATATATATATATATATATATATATATAATATATGTAAAGATTTAAATCTAAGATCTTCTCATTGAAAATCAAAGTTTTTAACTACTGAGCTAAAATATCTTATAATATATATAATTTTTTAATAGTTTTCTAATAAAAATAAAAATAAACAATAAAATGCCCAAAAGTGCTCAAAGGAACTCCCACTCACTCCCACATCAAACTAGTGGGCTACAGCGACAATGATTAGAAGAAACATTAATGCGAGTGGAGTGACAAAGACTCGGATAATTTCTCGCAGCAACCTGTCGAGGTTGTCTCTTAACTAAACGTGACGATGTGATGGGGGCGTACGAATAATTGGACGGAGCCGTTAACTGTGACGGCCTTCCGTTACTCAGATTTGTGCCGTATTAATAAGTGGTCTAGTAGTGCTTTCTACTGTCATGGCTGATTTCATTTATGGAGCACCAACGTTCGCATTAGCTCCGTCCCCACTTGGTTGGAGGAGGAATCTTTATGAGCTGAGCAGTTTATAAATTATTGCTCTACTCTCTCAGAAAAATAAAAAAAATAAAAATGTACCTAAAAAGTTAATTAATTATATGCATATTATTGGGGGGAAATTGGATAGTAAGGACCAACAAAATTGTAATATGACTCGTCTATTTTTTTTTTTGAAATATATATATATATATATATATATATATATATATATATATATATATATATATATATATATATATATATATATATATATTTGAATGTATCTTTTTTAAAAAATGTTTTCAATATGATAGTGGAGTCTTATTGTAATTTTTTAAAAAAATAATAAAGTAGATTTTATTATAAATTCATAAATATATCGCAACACTTAAATCTTAAATTTATGAGCTTTATAATGAAAATCAAAATTCTCAACCACAAGTCTTACTTAACATCTTAGATGATATTTATAGCTAGTTCACACTTAATGAGTTATTAAGATTTTTTAAAAATAGGAACGTTATTCTCTATTGTAAGCAATTATGGCTATATTTATTACAAATTAAAGATTAGAAACAAGAATGTATTCATTACATACTTCAAGCTTTCTTTACATAAAGATTAAAAACAAGATTTTCCACAACTCAATTTCTATGCTTTCAATTCAATAGCATAGTTCATCTCCTAATAAATTTTGTAGCACAAAATAGAAATCAAAATTCAAAAAGCAACTACAAATAATTGGTTTCATTACAGCGGTTGGATGGCTTAAAAGTAAAAGAAGGGAAGAAACTTGGTTATTGATATGATCCTGAAAATTCTACTTCAAGACGAATCTTGACAGAGCGATCGAAATCAAACCTACGAGATCAAGACTTAAAATATCATCGGAAACTTTGGACATCGCTAAATTCTAAAAGCTCTCTCAAATATGGAGTTTATAATAAATCGAGGCCTCGATCGGCTCCAACAAGCCCAAGATCTTACAATTCCGACTTCATTTGAGCATTCAAATACACAAAATACAGCATATGATCAAAGGAATCATCATGAACCGTCCGATGGAGAGGAGTGATTCGGATTTTGCCAGTATTTACAAAGACGTCACTCCTCCAATCTATAAATAGCCTCTCATTCCTCATATGAGGGGAGGCCAAACAAGAGAGAGGAGAGAGCTCTAAAACTAGAAAATCCTCCAAACACAATCGTGCCACCACTCGACAGTTGTCAACCACCGCCGCTGGCCGCCACCGTTAGCCGCCGCCTCTGATCCTCGTCGTTGTCAATCTCCGTTGGTCTCCATCATATCGACCTTCATCGCCGATCGTCACCATCATTCGCTACTACTAAGAATCGCTACAACATGAATGGGACTATATGACGTTGCTGATTGGGATTCTATCACGCTCTTCTCATATACAATTATGTAATCTCGTTATCAGGAAAACTTGTACTCCAAAACAAATATACAGTGGAAGATTTTTACTGGGCCCCGTAATTTTTTCCCTCTTTTCGAGGTTTTCCATGTTAAAATTTCTGGAGTTTTCTTGTTCACTCTTTAAATACATGTGTGTGTGCTGGATTTCACAACAAGGCTAAGACATAAACTTTCACTCTACCGAACGGTTTTCTAGACGAAATGCTGACGCCATGGAAATTGATTCCCATTATTTCATCTTGTATGCAAGTTTCCCAACAAGATCAAAACCACCATCCGTGTGGAGCATTTCAAACTTTTAAGGAGTGCGAAGAATGAAGATTCATCAAACTTCATTCCTTCGATTTTGTCTAAAGGGGCAACTCTAATCTCAAAAGATTATCCAAATCAATATTCGATATCTAATTGATTATCAGTTAGAGAAGCAAGTCAGCAATACCAATGAAAAAGACCAAGGTTAAGGAGCAACTTTCTCTACAACCACAAATGGATGTTTTGATTCGACATCTTCCATACAAGTTAACGTCATCGGGTAATACCCTGACAAACAACCTCGGATAGGTCAAAAATCCTCAGCGGATTCAATTCGACCTCTTCCAAACAAGTTTACGTCATCGGGTAACACTTTGACAAACAACCTCGGATAGGCCAAAAATCCTCTACGGATTCAATTCAACTTCTTCCACGTGTTAACGCCATCTAACACCGACAAACAACCTCGATAGTCAAAATCCACCCAATTCGATCTCTTCCATACAGGTTAACATCATCGGGTAACACTCTGACAAACAACCTCGGCTAGGCCAAAAATCCTTAGCGGATTCAATTCGACATCTTCCATACAGGATAACGTCATCGGGTAACACCCTGACAAACAACCTCGGATAGGTCAAAAATCCTCAACGGATTTAATTCAACATCTTCCACACAGGTTAACGTCATCGAAGCAAAGACTCGACAAACAACCTAGATAGTCAAAGGTCCGTGGACTTCCCACGCCTTCCACAGTGTTAACGCCATCTAACACTCGACAAACAACCTGGATGGGTCAAAATCTTAGGATTCAATTCAACCTCTTCCATAGTGTTAACGCCATCGGTACCTCGACAAACAACCTCGATAGTAAAAAATCCTCAACGGATCTAATTCAACCTCTTCCACAGTTAACATCATCAACACTCGACAAACAACCTCAGGCGTCAAAATCCTGGCATTCAATTCGACCTCTTCCATACAGTTAATCTGACGTAACACGACAAAACAACCTCGGATATGTCAAAATCCTTAGCGGATTCAATTCGACCTCTTCCATAGTGTTAACACATCGGTAACACCCGACAAAAAACCTCGATAGTCAAAATCCTCACGGATTCAATTTAATCTCTTCCATAGTTAATCATCGAAGTCACACTCGACAAATAACCTGATAGTCAAAATCTCGTGCTAACCATCGTCCGTATTATCCCGCCGACTACGACCCACTGCTGACCAGCCCCTAGTCATTGCCGACCACTTTCATGGCACAACCACTATCGCCGGCCACCGCCGAATTATCGCAGTAATCTCCGCGCCACTAATTATCGCCGTTATTATCTCACTACCGGCGCCGCACATTGCCGACCATTGCCGCTACCAGTTTCGCTGACCACTTGCTGCCGCCGGCCAGCCGCCGGTTACCGACCGACATCGAAAATCTCCTGGCTACCACCACCGAATTATCGCTTTAATCTCCGCTGGTCACTATCGTTGTTTATTATCTCGCTGACCACGCGGCTGCCATTGTTGCGCTGACCACTTCTGCCGGCCGGCTTCGTTGCCGGCGCCATCACGCACTGAATTATCAGAATCGGTTTATTATTACATTATCGCTGGCATCGGCTGCAATCTGGTATCTCCACATTACTATCGTGTTTATTATCTCGCTGATTACTGACGCGCGCGCGTTGACCATTGGCCAGCTGCCGCTGACCATTCATGGCTGCGCAATCCACTGCTGCCGGCTACCGCTGCAACTATCGCCGGCATTCACCGGCTACCACTAACGTCAGTCATCTCTGACTACTGACGCTGGCCGCATTTGCCGATTACTATTGCCGCTTGCCACCACCTCGCCGGCCGAACCACCATCGCTGCATCGCTGAACCACCGTTTCCGATCGCCACCGGCGATCGCCAATGATCGCTGAACTCGGCCCGACGAGGTCGTTAACACCTCTTTCGAGGAAAATCGAACCTCGCCAGATGAACTACGGCCTTGATCGTCAACCCGGCCCCCGACGAGGTCAATTAACACCTCTTTCGAGGGAAACCGGAGCCTTGTTGTAATCCACGGTCTTGATCGCCTTCAACCCGGCCGTCCGACGAGGTCAATTAACACCTTTCGAGGGAAAATTGAGCTGTCGATGAACTACTTGATCGTTTCAACCCGGCCGGTCCGACGAGGTCGAACACCTCTTCGAGGGAAAACTGAGCTCAATGAACTACGGTCTTGATCGCTTCAAACGACCTTCAAGAAGAAGAGAGAAGGTGCCTTCTCCCTGCCCTGTGGAGGTTTTATAGACTGGCAAAAAAAGGTCAAAAAAATCAAAACCGCTCAAAACGTGAACGGCCAAAATAATAAAACGGACGGCTCCAGAGCTAATAGGTCACCTGCCTCCCGGCCTATTCATCCTGCAGCACCTCAAGGCCTTGGCTGACATCGGCTCGTTTCCAGGAATTCAGCCTCGGCCTCCGCTAACCTCGCGATCCCATCAGATAATTCTGACTCCCAGGCCACCACTGAGTTCGCTCAGAACTCAAGGACTTCTGGTAACCGACAACCCACTCCAACTCACGCCGCTCGCCTGCTCAAGATGGCTGCCTCCTCATGGCCCATCTCCGCTCACAGATTCCCACACCTGCTCTGCCGTTCCGCCTCTAAAATTGTAGCCTCCACAGCGTGGACTCCCATCAAGCAGAACTCAGGTGCAGCTTGGGTCTGTATGGCTCGTTCAAACTACGGCAGATCCCACTAAATCTCCCTTGCCGCGTAATCCAATCAAACATGCCGCAAGTAATCAGAATATCTATGTCCATAACCCAAATCTTTGCTACCATGCATCCGATACCATGCGCGCTCCGCGGTCATAATCTTACGCTCCCATGAAAATATGTTCTCTCAAAATGTATTAACGACAAGAAATTTCATTAAAGAATTTGCTTTTTCAAATATTCAAGATATATATTTTGGATGATTGAGATAATATCATCCAAAAATAAGGAAAGAACTGATATGACCAAAAATTCCACCCACAAGAAATTCAAAGCAAGTTGATCAAAATTGAAACCGGTCGAGATCAAGCACTTAAAATATAAAATTTGAAAGACATCGTTAAATTCCTAAAACTCTCAAATATAGAGTGTTTATACAACGACGGACGAAGCCTGGATCCAACAAGCCAAGATCTTACAATTAATTCATTTGAGCATTCAAATACACAAAATACATCATATGATCAAATGAATCATCATGAGCCGCTCGAGAGGAGTGATTCGATTTTGCCTCAGATTTTGAGACGTCCTCCAATCTATAAATCTCATTCTTCATATATGGGGAGGTCAACAAGAGAGAGAGCTCTAAAGTTTAGAAAATCCTCCAAACATAATCGCCACCACTGACGGTTGTCAACCACACGCACCGCCGAGCCGCTTGCCAATCTCCGTTTGCCTCCATGACGACCTTCATCGCCGACTGCCTCATGCTTCACCATCATCTCATACTGCACATATATACATGAATGCTATATGACTATTGTTGTCTGATTTTGAGATTCCCATTGTCAGGCCTTCTCATATACAATTATATAATCTTATTATCAGGAAAACTTATACTCCAAAACAAATATATAAAGTTTTTTTTATCGCTTACGCCGTGATTTTTCCCTCTTTCGGATTTTCCACGTTAAAATTCTCTGAGTTTTCGTTTCACTTTAATACTTGATTTCACAACAACGCTGAGACAAAAACTTTCACTCTACCGCAACTGATTTTCTAGCACGCAACAATTATAAATGTAAAGAAAGCTTGAAGTAACAAAAAAATTTTGTTGAAAACATGAGCAGTCAGCAGACTGATTACCACTTTATTCTTTCTTCTCTCGTTCCAATTTTTTCTCACTGCAACAGCATCCAAACCAACCAGAATGGTAGGCTCAGTGATTTAAAAGACCACTGTAATGAAACCAACAGACTTGCAACTACTAATTAAGTGGCGAAAGCCATCGCTTAGACACTAACTAGAATGGCATAGCTCTCTATTGCTTATGGAAAGCATTCTGACGAGTAAAGTTTATATTCTGAACAAGATTCGCAGGTTTTTAACCAGTCAGAACCTCAAATCATTCAAATAACACAAAAGCATACAGCAGTTTTCATAACAAAGAAAAATGGAAAACCAAATACAGATTTATGATAGTGATAAACAAAATAATCATGACTAATAACAATAATCGATACGGACAGAACTGTGCCATAGTTGATAGGATCACAAACACATTAAATAATTTCAACAAGATATCTTATAGAATTGGGGTGCAAACTAAATGAATCTTCTTGAGCATGTGATGATTTTATGTAGAAGCAGATTTGTAAGAAGGATTGAAGGGTTCCTGTTCGGCGCAATCCAGATTGTCTCCAGAATTCTGCCGGCCGATGCCCATCAAATCCAGGTAATATTGGTAGTGGGATATGATGTTGTTCATTGAATCCATAAAACCTTGGCCGCAGACCTGATCTCCATAAAGAACGTTCATGGTAGCACCAAAGCCAGGTAGCCTTTTAGACAGTGTGTCATTCTTTGTGGGCTTCCAATTTCCGACGAAGATGTCATGAGCGGATGGCTGCTTCTTCTTCATTGGGTTCATCCACCTCCACATGGCAGCTTGGAAGGCCATAGTAGCATTCTGTTCCAAGTATTCTGGGTGGTTTAGAAGATCAAGTTTGAGCCCCTCAGCAATGATACCATAGTTGTAGTTCCTTAAATTTGTGTAGGGAAAGAGAATTAGTACAATACTTCTTGGAACTAATAAATGATTCAAAGAAAACAAATGTACTTCCTAGCCTACCAGTAGACAGGTAGTGCACCTCGACCATAATAATCAACTCCAGGAGTGCAAGGATAAAGGTAGTCTGGGTTGCAGTAGGATTGGCTGGGGCTCATCTCATGGTTGTAACAGAGTCCCCATGCAAGGGGACCGCCAGTTGCTACACCATAACCGCCTGCAGAAGAAAAAAATTTAAATCCTGAACTAGAAAGATACAAGTATGAACTCAACAAGATAGTAACAATGAATCTCATCGAACAAAAAAAAAATTCAGCGTGACATAATAATCAGTGAATTATTTCATTTTTCTCATTTCCATTTGGCTGGGGCTCACTATACAATAATCACACGATGCTAGTCATCTGCATGCTTGCTGGGTGCTGTGAGCATTATTCCTTTGTTTCTAATGAAAGAAGAGACCCCAGGTGATTACATAGACGATGAAATATGTTCATAGATATGCTTGCTAAATACGGTTGGCTTTCAAAAACTCTTTATTGGTGGCAAAAGGGGAAAATTCCTATGTAAAGCCAGACATCACTACTTTTTTTTTTTTTTCTTCTTCTTTTATTTTGAATGAAGTGGCTCAAACCTGTGAACATGAGACAATAACTTTCACCAACACTGTGCCACAGATCCTTTCATATTTTTTTTCTTGCATCATTTAACAAGATTGAAAATAAGGCTTATTTATAAGAACTTACGTTTCATATTGATTTGCAGTGTAGGATGAATTCGAATTATTGGAGCCACACTGACATTCTCAAACCAGCACTTCCAGACATGCAGGGATCACCAATATGATAGGGAGAGGGTGCAAGTCTGAGGGACCAACTGAACTGACTCTTTCCTTAGTCATAATGCGTGTGTGCCGGTGCATCCAACTTTTTCATGAGTGTCATTCATACACAAACATTGTGTTCTTATTGAAACTTAAGCCTACTGATGGAAGTTTGCTATAATACATGAAAAAACAAATGATGTATGTACATATCTTAAAAATATAAAAAATAGTTATAACATCCTTGAATCGTACATACATAAATCTAAATATCCCAAGATGGGAGTTGCACATCCGATCATCCTAAGAAAGCTATCAAGCCGACATCAACACTCATTACATTCATACTAATATTAGCACTCATGAAATTAAGTCAATAATAACCCTCCCCAAATTATACAAAACCATCACTCTGCACAGATGACGTTGGCTTTCCAAGATTTAAAAAACATTTGGATCTTATACTGGAGATGGACAAAAACTAGAGGTAATAAATTGTGAAGGTGCAGAGTCTAAATTCTATCCAATAACACTATGCAAACTTAATCATAGATTGATCTTCACTATAAGTCATCATAGAAATTGGAAAGGACTCAAAGAGCCCTCATCTTGTGAGAGTGGAGCAGCATCACCTCTTATCTCAGAGGTACAAGCACAAAAACTACTTTCAATAGTTGTCAGGCATACCAAACATAAGCAATTCACACAACTAAAAATAAATGGCATATTGTAGTTCAAAAATATTGAAATATATTTTCAAATTAAAGTCTACCTCCATATTGAGAAGTTGAGTTTGCTTTTGACTTACTCCATAAAAGTACACCAACCTCCAAGGTACTTGTATAGAATAACCGTCTAAAGAATTTCAGAAACCAAAAGTTCAAATACAAGAGTTACTTAACAAAGGTTTTATTCAACATAATCTGTACTCTCAGGTGCTAATGTCTTTTATACAAAAAAATATGAAAGTATGAGATTATGTGTAGACTACAAAGAACTCAACAAGGTCATTGTGAAGAACAAGTTTATATTCCCTCAAATAGATGATTTTTTAATCAATTTCAAGTAGCTTTATTTTCTAGAATTGAACGAAAGTCAAGATATTATCAATTGAAGATTAGAAGGCAAGATGCAACAAAGACAACTTTTCATACTAGACATAAGTGCAACAAACTTTAAGTGACATCATTCAGATGAACAATTGCTCATGCAGCCTTTATGGATCAAATAAATTATATCTTCACTCCTTTCCCAGATCAATTTGTAATAGTTGTCATTGCTGTCATTCTAAATTATTTTAAATATAAAAATAGAACAAACTCAACACTTTTACGTTGTTTTGACTCTCAAAGAACACAAATTCCATGCATCTATCGAGTTTGACTAGATGTTATCAAAGATTTTGTAGTTTTTAGGTTTGACTAGATGTTATCAAAGATTTATTGAAGGATTCTCCCAAACTGCTTTGCATCTATCGAGTTTGATTCCATTGTAATGTGAGTTCATATTTAGACTTAAATTCTATGTTAGATAAAACATTGCTCTCCATTTTCTAATCATTTGCTAAATTTGAATCAACATTAGAAGTAGCAGATTCATAGATAACAACATCTTTAACAGGCATATACTAAGGATGCATTTGGAGCTGTGATGGCGATATGGTGCAATGTGAAAACACAACATAATGTCATTTGGAAATTGCGTTATGGTCACGTTTTAGAGAATCTGCAGTGAGAGAGCTACATTTCTCAACCTGACAGATGCTACCAGAAAGTTGCAATTTGACTTTTTTAAAATAAAAAAAATTCGTAATACCCACCGCAACTTATTAGATAACAATTTCTTCTAGAGTAACTCCAACACTACATTTGCATACCGCTACAGATACCCCAAAGAGACCTAAATCTTATGGGGTACTTGTTTAACAAGTGAACAATATATACAAGATTTTATTTTAAAAATATTAAGTAGAAATGCAATAGTCTTAACAATCGAAATAATTTTAAAATTATAAAACTCTACAATGGTACTCCTCAATTAGTTTGGTACTTTATAGCTTAATTTATATTGGATTATTGTATAACATCTTTAATGAAATTGGTATTGATAACAAAACAATCTACAAATTTCTACATATCATCTTTTAAAATCATGCAAGAAAAGGCAAGCTTCAACATAATTTTATATATATATATATATATATATATATAAAAGATGTACAATCCGCCTTAGCCAGATGAGCCAAATGTCTCAATAATACTAAGATATGCCTCCGTTGCAATTTTTAAGAGACATAAGGCTCAACAAATAGGATTTTGATAATGAATAAATTTTACTTCATAAATTTAATATGTAAAATAAATATCATTTTGCTAATTCTCTACACCTAAATCTAAAACAAACAAACCAGGACTTTCAACCGCACACCCCTCTCGACCCTCAACCACACACTACACTTGTACCTGATGACGCTTGCACTGCTAGCTACAAGCCACCATAAATAGTGAATATTTGCTATTAATTGACAAAGAAAATGATGATGAAGATGAGAAAAAAGATTATTAGGTTGTAGACAACGAAAAATGATGGAAGAAAATGCAATTCATTGTAATGCAATTATGCTAATTCTAATGAAGACCAATAATTAGGGGGAGATTTTTGAATTTATAAATTTAATCTTAGTGACTTGAACTATTTATTTATGTTGAATTGGGAGTGGAAGAGACTTACCGTTTTGCTCTTTAATAATTCAGCCTAGTATAAGTATATTGCGTATTGTTCCATTTTTTTTATCAATTTAATGGTTAAATTCTAAGGCTTACATCTCAAAATGAATCGAAGTATATACCTTACCTCTCGAACAAAAAAAATACTCAATACTCAATTGCATAATTTCAAACCTAGCTAAAAATTAAATAAAAATGCCTACATGCACTATGATTAGAAAAATATCCACACACACTATGATTATTTTTTTAAAATTTTTTTAAATTAATCATGCAAATATACAATTAATCTTTATAATTAATGAATGCCAAAATGTACTATTTAAATCTATATTTCAGCTGCGTACAATTAAATCTTACTTTCACCAATACTTTGCTAAAATGATTGAATATTTACCATCAATTTTATTTGAAAAAATTCAATTCTTTTGAAAATGAGCATATTGCATATTCCAAAATAGTTCTTTTTTCTTATCTATATAATCAAAAAATGATTCACATTTACGCCTTCCATCAAATATGGAAAGGTCATCACCAACTCTATGTTGAAATGGTCTAAAATCATTCCTAACTAGTGCTTGTCTAAGATCAAATTTGTTTTGTATTTTTTATGTTATTTTTAGAAATATGCTTGTTTAGTGTATTTTAAGCTCTCTTTTTTTTTTTGAGAATAAATCACATTATTTTTAAAAGCACTCAAAATAACTTTTAAATATTTTGAGTACTTTTAAAAACAATCATCACCATCAAATATATTTTATTTCAAATCAAAGCATACATAAAACAAAATAAAAATAAAAACAAAAAAGCAAAAATGATCCCAAATAACTGCTTAGTTTTTGATTAAGTTGCATTTTGATTAAACATTATTATAGATTTATAAAAATTATATCCATTTGTTAATTTTTTCACTAATCTAAAACTAAGCACACTACAAAGCCTCTAATACAATCTTGGGATTTAATTAAAAACCTAGCATAAGAATTTCTAATACATATCTAACATGCAACATATAAATAAGCTATATGTAGCATTTTCATGTGAAAGCAAGCAATTTACTATGAACAACTATTTATAACTAATAATGAAAATTGAAAAGATAAAACTAAATTCCAATGAAAAGATGCTTCAAATAGTTTTAAATAGCAAGAAATTAAAGATGACAAAGTTCACACAAGCAATTAAAATTTTACACATTTATAAATGATCTAAAAAAATCAGTTGTATTTAAATCATAGAAAAAAGGAAATGAGGCATAAAGAAAGAAAAATAAAGTGGTAGAGGGGAATTAACATATAAGCAAATAGAACTTGAATAAGATAATCACCCCTTCCAAAATACTTCAAGTCTCACACTTGATCAAGAATTACAATCTCAGAAGATGAAGAAAGATTTACAAATTCAAAAGAAACTTAATTATGCCATATTCTTTTTTGCATGTCATGAAATACATACTAATAAGCCTTAATACAATCTAGTATCTCCTTACTCTACTCCATCTTTTATACTTTTATCTTTTTAAGTGCACCAGCTTATCCGAAGGAAACTTCTCTTTTGATTATGTCTTCATCCTTCTAACTTATACAACCATAACATTTCTTTCATATATTATGATCAAATTTTATTCTAGAATTATTTCAGTCTATACAATAATCTTTTTTTCCAAGTGAGAACTCAAATGCAAGATCATACGTTGTTGTGAAATCAAGTATTTGTTTCCCCGTCGCATATTTATCTCCTATTCATGTAATCACAACCATCATTTCTCTAATTATTCATCCAACTAGAGTCTATATCCCAATTTCTCTTAAGTTGATGTATGAAACTATCTTCATCCAAAGGCACGTGTAACACCCAATATTATAAATGAGTAAAATGCATGATGGAGTCACATCAGCACTCATAATCATTATGTGGTCATTAAAGTTACAAACAATATATGATTAGCAATTTCATACTTGAAGATGTGATTATTGCATCTAATTAAGCATCACCAAGCATACCTAAATCCTACATATGCTAAATAACATGCAACGCCATATGCAAGAAATTAGTAAGATGCATAATATATCAACATTAATGATTTGTGATTTTGTCATATTGTTAGGGTTTTACACAATTTATGATTAACATTTATCACATGAAAGATGATAATCATTATCTAAGAAAGAAGCACCGCCAAGTATAATGTAACTCTGGTTATGCAAAGAAACATGCAACACCACTTTCAAAACGAGTAAAAAGCAAATCAAGGTCACATCACTCCTTATGATTCATGATTTGGTCATGAAAGTTGTTGATTCAAATAATATATGACTGAAAACTTCAGACAGAAAGATGCAATTATTGTATCTAACACAGCATCATTACGCATACAATTACTCCAGTTATGCAACAAGAAATTGTCTTTAAGATTTAGCAACAATTGGATCATATACAGAAATAATACCATAGTTTAAGGATATGTAACAATAGATGATCCATGACAAATTACTAGCCAAATCATTGAAACACTCAGTTCCACCTGAGACCAAATACATAAATGATGGTTGAGAAAAAAAAAAAACTAATTCCTTTACAATTCCATAGATCTACCCGGATTTGCGGCTGATAAAATCATATACATCAAGTATGGAGGTTTCCAAACTATAATAATCATCAGATCCCTCAATCATCTAGTCTATTCCATATAGCGACCCCGATTTATTTGAATCTATCTAAAAAGTCAATTTTACAATTCTGTTCTCACAGTCTACTGTCATTACTTTCTAATGCCATTACATAGCTTGATACAATTCTAGAAACCCCCAATGACCCACCAGCCCACTTCTCCACTTCTTCAAAAAAACACCTATTTCCCACACTAATGCACACCTAAAATCAAAAATTTCAAGTACCACATAACAAATCAAGAGAAATTGGTGCAGGGGTCATACAAGAAGTCTTGCTGCCAACATGGCCAAGGAATGCTGCCACCTCCTTCATTCCCATCTCCTTGCCCCCGGTGGTGCCGAAGCCAAGAGGCTGGAACTCAGAGGAGGCTACGATGAAAGAGTGATAGTCCCAAAATCCAACGGCGTGCGCTATGGGGCTATTGCGCTTAGAGAAAAGGTTCTCGAACTGGTAAACCTGGAAGAAATCGGAGATCGTCTCGTTACAACAGTATATAGAGGCCTTGCACTCCCACCCTTTGTCGCATGCCTTCTGCTTCGCCTCCACACCGGCGGCCAAAACCAGCACCACCGTCAATACCAGAACTGCAGCCGCCGCTGCTGGCCGGTCAGACGTTGCACTCGCCATTGACTTGAATCTCGCTGACGATCCCGAAAATGACGAGAGATAATGAGCGGAAGAGCAGGAAAAATAGTGATTTTTTGCACCTGCAAATTGAATTGAATAATGGTTTAGTGATTCTGGATTTTGCTGTTGTGATTGAACAGCAATGCAACTCTAGATTGATCGAATGCCGTCGATGGCATGGTGAGTAAATTTTTAACGGTCAGATTTAGTTAAAAAAATTTGTTTCTTTGTTTTTAATTGAATAGTGAATCTGATCGTGTCGGTGATAGAATGCAGAGCTGTATTTGTCCGAGCGATTGATAGTGTGGAATAAGTAGTGAGCGTCTGCATAGAGAATTCTATGCGGCATAAGAATCAGCCGTTGGTTTAGGTTAGATCGTCGGTGGCTTGGTGATGACCGTGGATGATGTTAACCGCGTAGGAAGTTTATTATAGAAGAGAGAAATACGAGAAAAGTAGATCGTCCTTCATTTTTTTCTGTTGAATGATGAAGAAATATAAAATAAATATATAATATATTTTAATATTTAAATTATTTAATTAATAATACAATAATTTTAAAAAATTTTGTTTGAATGCATGAAAAAATGAATTTAAAAGTTTGTATCAATTTTTTAAAATATATATAATTTGCATTAATATTATTTTAAATTTTTTTATTTTTTTAAATGATTAGATAGACTTGATGAACATAATCAATATTGTTGTCATTGTTGGCAATGATATAATATGATGAGCATTAAGAGAGCATAAGAATAATCGTCAATATTGATAGAGCTGAGAGTATTTATGGAGAGGTGAGTGTGGGGAGAGCACGAAAATGTCAAAGATCATAAGGGTTGAGAGCACATAAACAAAGGTGTTCATCGACACTCATAGGTGAGGACTTACAACTCAAAGTTATGGGCAAACACAAGTACATGGAATTTACTTGATTATATTAAAATTGAAACATTAAAAATAAATTATGTCCTTTTTTTTAAAATATATTAAATAACTCATGTATTCTTAAAATGCATGCATTCTAATTACTTTATTTGTACATTTTTAAACCATCCAACCAAACATCCTCTAATTCAAATAGCCCTTATGTTTGATGGGGTGCTTTTAAGTTTCAATCATTTGCGAGATGTAAAATAAAATAAATCAATATTTATTGATTTGAGTTGTTTAGTTAGATGTACTCTAAAAAGAATTCATTTAAGGAGTAAGAGAATAAATGTTGTAGATTTTATCTATCAAATAATATTTTGTTGGATTTAAAGTATATGTAGTCAACTATCAAAGAGATTATTAATTTTTTTATAAATAAATAATATGTTGTTTTAGGGCAGTACTATCCTAGGTCATCTATCCCCTCAATCTCTAACATCATTCTTTAGTAGGTTTATCTTTGACAAAGAAAGTGTTTAAAAATGGAATAATAAGTTATTGGTATAACCCCTAAGTACGGAGATTGGCCCAAAGAACTCATCAATTGACACAAGTGCCATATTGGAAAGAGATATCAATATACATTAATCTATAATAAAATTTTAGGAAAAAAAAACTTCATTCTCAAATCAATGTCAATATCTTGAATGGTACAATTGTTATCATAATTGACGATAATAGTTCTAAAGCAATAACAATGTTGGTGCATGTGTTGTGCCTACCTTGTTGAGAATGGTGATGAGATAATAACCATAATGACAAAGGAGACAACTCTAATTTGAGCAACAATCATTCTCCTTCTCTAACTAGGAATTAGAGTTAAGATTTCAATGGCCACATTATCGATAAGGTGGTGATGGGATAATAATCATGGTCATGAAGGAGACAAGTTTAACTAAAGCAGTAATCAGTAACCATTATCTTCTTTAGCGAGGGATTAAAGTTAGAATTTCAAATAAAAAAATGAAAGCATGGTCTTCCATTTCCAATATGGAAGTAGGGTTTTTCTCCTCCAATAACTTTATTATGAGGTCATCATCTCAAACAAGACCAAGGAGATAATATGATGCAAAAGAATGTAAATTTGATCTATTCAATCACATTTACTTTGTAGGTAATGTAGCTTTTATTCACATGAAGCTCCTCATTGAGTCGCCACCTATTCCATCCTTGACACCTCGAGAAGTTGTTGTTGACATCTCACAAAGCTACTAATGTTGACGCACATAACTACCACATATCTTGTCCTCACTACCCACCTCAGCCCTAGTCAAATAACTTCATATTGACCTTCATCCTCATCCTTCTACATGCACTAAATTATTTTTTTAATTTATATATTTTATTTTGAGTAGCTCCATCAAATCACAATTAAATGATTGCTTAAAATTTAAATATAATGCTTTTAATGTATGTTGTATTTAAAATCCACTAAAATTTTAAATGCTTGCAATCAAATAACCCCTAAATGCATTATATAAGGAATACTTACAAAAAAAAAATGCATGTAATTTTTTCATATATGCTTATTAAGTACAAACCAATAAGCTCTAAGAGATTTCAAAATGAAGATATAAGTACATCAATATTAGGTACAAAGTAGATTCTTACCTTTATTGTACCATTAAATAGCTAGAAAAATTATAGTTTGCATTATTTAAAAATCATGGATGAAATGAGGAAGTATAGTTTTGTTTAAATTTTTTATTTTCTTCATTTCTAAAAACAACTTTTGCCACTATGAGCTATTGCCACCTCTTCTCACTAGTGGTCACCTTTGGCGATTGCTACTCACTGTCAGTCGCCATCATCTAACCAGTATAACCTCACCACTACTTAGTTAGTGACCACCGACATCACCATATAAATCAATTCAACATTTATTAAAATATATAGTTATAAAATACTTAATATGTTTTATTTTAAATTAAAATAAAAAAAAAAAACAAAAAATCAAGTGTGGCTCTAAATGACCTCTAAAATTTTGCTCTCTCAAGCTATTGTCCTTTCATTTGATTATTCAAACCACCATGCAAAACCTCATTCAAATGTCTTATATGATTACAAGACGAACCTAATCTTCAACGTTGATACTAAGGGCTGCTTTGTTTAAAGTACAAAAAAATTACATGCATACACACACACACACACACACACACACACACATATATATATATATAGCACTTACAGTTTAGTATTTATAAATATAGCATTTTGCCTATGCATAAAAAGGTGCATTTCACTTTAAAAAATTAATGATGGTGCTATAGTTTTATGTAAGATTAAAAATTTGGGTAATATTTATGTAAATATGAAAGTTTAGGTATTAGACATTGATAGAGGTGGGCATTCTTTCTTTTGATGAGATTGAGAGAACTTAGGTATTGGAGGTGAGGGAAGAAAATATGTTGGATAACTAGCGCTCCCACCAAGGATTGCCAAAATTTGGCCACCAAGCTCTCAAATCACAAAAATAACTCAATAATTTATAATTGCAAAAGATCTCCTTCATTCTAGTAAGGGGGCTATTTATAGCCATTATAAGCATCTTTCAAAAAAAATGAATTCAAAACATGAAGGGAAAGGTGGGTGGCCACATTAATGTGAAGCATTAAATTATCTCATTATTTTATGTCATCCATCCATTTCACATGCTATTATTTTATGTGGATTCAATCATCTCACATGTCATGCTTTGAGTTTTTAAATACAAAATTTTAAACATGGAGTTTCTAGAAGAAAATTAAAAATTACATAAATAAAAAAGATGAAATCATAAAATGGGCCTCAATAGGCTAATAGACTATGTCTTCTTCTTTCTTGAATTTTTTTTGGATTTTAGCTTGAGATCTTGTAAATAGACCTTGAGCTCTAATTTTTGGATCCTTGTGATGTTCTACATCAACTCCCCTGGGCTCAATTGAACTCTGCTCCATAGAGTTGAAATTTAAGAAGTCTTCTACTAATTGTGAGGCTAAAGTCTCCAAATCAGTACGGGTCAACCATGTGTCTTTAGTAGGTGGCTTATTCTTCCAACGAACCAGAAAATGATGTTCAAAAGTTAGATTAATGGGTATTTCCTCAATGATAATATAGTCTACTTCAAATGAAGAGGCCTTCTGCAAGTACGGTGTTATATCTCTTGCTAAAGAGTTAGACTAAACAAGTGGAGGTTTGTTAATTCCTTTATAGAATATCTTCAATATTAATAACTAGATGAATGAGCATATCAACAGACAAATCAAGGTGATAAGCATTAGTTCTCATTTTCTTAAGAATTTTAAACAGACCATAAGCTCGTGCATGTAATTTCTTACATCTAGTGGTTCGATAACGCTTAGGACGAATGCGAATCAATACATAATCACCTTCCTTTGAAAATCTTTAACAAATGAGAATGTTGTATCAGAAAATACATGAGATGGTAGGTTTGCTACATCTATCGGTCATCGTGGGTTTTTACCTAGACTATCTCAAATGGTGATATTTTTTAGCTCTAGAAATAGTATTATTATAGACAAATTCTGAGGTTGGTAAATGTAAATCCCAATTTCCTAAACTTTTACCTACCAAGCATCTAAGCAAATTTTCTAAGGTACAATTAACTACTTCAGTTTGTTCATCAATTTGTGGGTGAAAGGCAGAAGAAGATTTTAATTTGATACCTAATAATTCTCATAATATTTTCCAAAAATATGAGACAAACTTAACATCTCTATCAAAAACAATGGCTAAAGGGAGACCATAAAGTTGCACTATTTCCTTAAAAAATAATTTGGCTATAAAAAAATATATCATTTATTTTTGAACAAGGTAAGAAATTAGCCATTTTTGAGAACCTATTTGCTACAACAAAAATACTATCATGTCCTCAAGTTGTCCTAGGTAATTCTAGAATAAAATCCATTAATAGGTCTTCCCAAGGCCTATAAGGAATAGGTAAGGCGGTGTATTGTCCAGACCTTTGTTTGATAGTTTTAGCATGTTTACAAATTAAACATAGAGCCACTAATTTTTAAACATCTCATTTTAATAAAGGCCGATAAAATCTATTTTCTAATAAACATATGGTCTTATCCTTTCCAAAATGAACAGCTACACCCCCAGCATGTAGCTAAGTGATAAGAAATTCTCTAAGAGAAGATCGAAGAATGCATAGTCATTTTCCTTTATATAAATATCCATTTGTTATCAAAAATATCTCGTGTAAAGTTATTGATTTATCTAGGTGTTCAAGAAAAATTAGGTGAAAGTCAAGGCACACAATATAATCATCTTTAATTCTATCAAATTCTGGGATTCTCAATTCTAAAGAAGAAATTATTAAGTTTACCCTGGATAAAGCATCGACAGGTTTATTCTCAATTCCAGGCTTATGCTTTAGAACAAAAGAGTAATCTTATAAAAATTCAACCCATTTTGCATGTCTATGACTTAATTTTCGTTGAGTATTAATGAATTTTAAGACACGATGATCAGAATTCAGTATAAATCCTCTATGTAAGAGATAGTGTCACCAATACCTTAAGAATTGAATTACAGCATAAAACTCTCTATCATAAGTGGAATATTATTGTTTGGCTTTATTTAACTTTTCACTAAAGAATGTTATAGGATGACTCTCTTGACTTAAAATTCCACCTATCTCAATTTCTAAAGTATCACATGTCACTTCAAAGGCTTTAAAAAAATCAGGAAGCCTAAGAATTGGTGCAAAAGTGATAAGAACTTTAATTTGCTCTAAGGCCTTTTGTGCATTAGGAGTCTAACAAAATTTATCAAATTTTAGTATATCAGTTATCAGAGCAATAATGGTACTAAAATTATTAATAAATCTCTGATAAAAAGTGGCTAAACCATGGAATCTTCTAACTTCAATAAAATTTTTAGGTAATGGCCAATCTAAGATTGCTTTCACTTTAGAAGGATCAGGTTTAAGTCCAGTAGTGGATATAATAAAGCTTAAAAAAATTACCTCAACTTGCAAATAGAAACATTTTTTTTTAAATTAATGTATAATTTCTCTTGTCTAAGTATTTCAAAGACGTTTTGTGGGTATTGTAGATGCTCATTTTCACTTTGACTAAAAATTATAATATCATCAAAATATACTACCAATAATTTACCTATATATGGTTTAAGAATAATATTCATTAATCTCATAAATGTGCTATGAGCATCTGAAAGTCTAAAGGGCATGACAAACCATTCATAAAGTTCATCAGGGGTCTTAAAATTCATCTTCCACTCATCTTCTGATCTAATCCGAATTTGATGATATTCATTTTTTAGATCAATCTTTGAAAAGAAAAATTACTCCTGAGATTAAATTTAATATATCATCTAATCATGGAATAAGAAACCTATATTTGATAGTAATTTTATTTATTGCTTGACTATCAACACGCATTTGTCATGTTTCATCTTTCTTTAGAGTTAATAATATTGGGACTGCAAAGGGCTTAGACTCTCTTGAATAAAATCATTTTTTAATAATTCCTCAACTTGTCTTTTAATATCAACATGCTCGGTAGGATTCATCCTCTAATGTGGAAGATTAGAAAGTTAAGAATCGGGTAAGAACTCAATAGCATGTTGAATGTCTCTTAAAGGAGGTAGCTCATCAGGAAGCTCATTGGGTGCAATATCTTTAAAATCAGAAAGAAGAGAAGAGATCATAATATGTATGTGAGTTTCATTAGAGTATAGTATGACTTCTTTTACATGTAATATGTGAAGAAGAAATGGATCAAAAAATTCTTTTCGTAAAGCTCCAAAACTTATTGTTTCTATTTTTGAGGTCAAAGAAGGAAGAGTATATTTTTTAAAGTAAAAATCAGAAATGATAGTATTAAGCCTAATAGTAGGATTTTCTAAGATAATTAATTGAAGTTTGGCATTTTTCTTTAATAGAGGCTTAGGTTGCAAGTCAGAAGTTATTTTGTGTGGTGTTATAGATGGTGTTTTTTTCTACTGACATTATTGGTAGGAGTTTAATAGTCTTATATTATGTTTAAAAACATAATAATTTTCCTTACCATAATTTGATCTTCATAGCTTCCTATTTTAATTAGAACTAAATATTAATTGATGATGGGAAGAGATGTATGATTTACCTAGCTAACATGAAATGGTTCAGGCAGAGGTTCATATTTTAGGTTGGCTCGAGTTAAGGTGTGTGTTGAAATGATATTCATAGCACTCCTCCATATATAACTGACCTACATCTCTTTTCATTACACAAAATATACATGCTAAAAATATTCTTTCTCCTTCAATCTTCTACCTCATTTTTAATTACAATAAGATATTTCATCACATTAACCTGACGGTCATCAGTTAATTCTAATTCTTCATCAGATAATAGGGTGTCATCATAAACTTCTTCTAGATTATCATCTATTGGGTTTTCAACTTCTTCTAAAAATAAGATTTGGGCTTTATATTGATTTTGTATATGACCCTTTTTATGACATTTAAAACATATTACTTCTCTAGTGCTCTTAGAGCTCCCTTCAATTGAAGTTTTAGGCAAAAGGGTTGGGTTATTTGGATGGGTGAGTTTAATAATAGATCTATGGGATGGAATGAAATGTACTTGACTTTTAGTTTTAGAGATGAAAATAGATTTTGTTGTTTAACTAATAATGCATAATAAAATACATCCTCTAAAGATTATTGGTCAAATAATTCAACTTTATTTCTAATGTCAGTCCTAAGTCTAATAATAAATTTATTAGCTAATTGATAATCATTATCAGCACAATCAGTTCTAGAAAATAGATCTTTAAAAATATTTAAGTATTCAGTTACAAGATGATTACCTTATCTTAAAGTTAATAATTGACTATGTAGCTTCTTATCATGATGTCTAGGACAGTACTTTGCTCTTAACATTTCTTTCATTTCTATCCAAGTGAGATTTGTCCTTCCTAATCTTTATTATTTAGCTAAAATATTTATTCAATAAAATTTAGCATGTCCTATCAATTTCATTTTAGTAAAAGTAACCCTTTAGCAATCATTCATTTTATACCAATCAAAGAAGTCATCTATTTGAACTAACTAATTGAGAAATCTATTTGGATCATGTATATCATCATAAGTTAAGGCTTCTACTTTAACTCTTTGAGATGGATCACTAGAGTCTTCAATAGTCTTAAAATAATTTTCTCTCCTTCTACCATTTCTAGCAATTGATGGTCTTCTAAGTGGTTGGTTTTCTTTATGGTTTAGATATGAATCTTCTTCATTTATCCCTATTGGCATAATCTGAGCACGTATTGGAGGAGAAGTTAGCACTCTATTATTTTGTATATGAGCTATAAGAGTTTGCATTTGTTGTTTAAGTTCTTGTATTTGATTCTTGCTTTCTTTTAATATTTATTGAGTTTTTAATTCATTGTCATGGATTCTAAGATCTAAGACATCAACTAATGTAGTCAAATTTTCAACTTGATCTTGAGAGATAGATTTTGGTGCTATGAGATTTTTTTAAGGAAAAAAAAAAGATATATTAAAAGGGATCAATGAAAAAATGAAATAAAATAAATAAGTATAATATAATTGTGCAATCAAATTGAAATTTTAGGCTAAGAGAACTTCCATGTGAGGAGGGGGTACAATACCACTTAAATCTCAAGCTCTCCTTAGATAGTTTAGGTCTTTTTGACAAAGTTCTATTTAGCATCTAAAATCACCAAGTTTAACACACTTATATTATTATGCATGCAAATGTTTTTTATTTTAATGCAATAAAAAAATGCTTAAATTTATCAAGCCTCTTTTTTTTTCTTCTTAAGAAAGCAAATTATCATAAGTTAATCAAAGAAACTTCTAAAATAAATCATAAACAATAACAAAGATAATAAAGCAAGTAATTAGATTTTTATTTGCACAAATGGCTATGTTATTTTTAGGGTGAAGCACTATCTCACTAAGATGTTCTCTTAAATTTTTTTTTGGGAGAGGTGCACAAGTTTACACAATTAAAAAATGGCTAAAATATATAATTGAGCTAACTAATTAAAATTTTATGCTATCACCATAAACTTGCAAATAATATATCTTTTCAAGCTACTAATATGTATTTAAACTATCATATAAAAGAAATTAATTAACCTCACAAGTCCAAGAAAAACTCACAAGTTTGAAGATAAGTCCACCACTTGAGATGCTCCCTTTATTAAAATCAAACATTTGACCAAATTTGCTCCTTCCAGGCTTCTATCTGATACCAAATTTGATGAAGGTGGGCGTTCTTTCTTTTGATGAGATTGAGAGAACTTAGGTATTGGAGGTGAGGGAAGAAAATATGTTGGATAATTAGCTCTCCCACCAAGGATTGCCAAGATTTGGCCACCAAGCTCTCAAACTACAAAAATAACTCTATAATTTGTAATTGCTAAAAGATCTCATTTATTCTAATAATGAGGGCTATTTATAGCCATTATAAACATCTTTCAAAACAAAAGAATTCAAAATATGGAGGGAAAGATGGGTGGCCACATTAATATGAAGCATTAAATTGTTTCATTATTTTATGTCATTTACCCATTTCATATGCTATTATTTTATGTGGATTCAACCACCTCACATGTCATGCTTTAAATTTTTAAATGCAAAATTTTAAACATGAAATTTCTAGAAGAAAATTAAAAATTACATAAATAAAAAAGATGAAATTATAAAATGGGTCTTAGTAGGATAATGGGCTATGCCTTCTTCTTTCTTGAATTTTCTTGAACTTTAGCTTGAGATCTTGTAAATGGACCTCGAGCTCTAATTTTTGAATCCTCATGATGTTCTACATCAGACATAAATATATAATAATTATATGCTATGTATGTGAATGCCCCTTAAAAGTTTAAAAAATATGCATATTTTCTAAATTTAAAGTGAAAAACATGTAATATATTATAAAGTTTAGAATTATTTTCTTTCAATAAAATATATTAGTAAAACTAGTTTTTTTTATATTTAGTTAGATGAAATTTAAAATTTTATTGTTTTTTATTATCAAATTTTCTCCGATGAATGGTCCCTCACTTTTGACAATTATATGAATCTAGAGATGATCAACAATTAGGTGAGGTGAGGCTTTAAGACAAGAGAAAGGAACTTATAGATTTAGAATTTGCTCAAATTAGTGATTTTCTAATATACATATTTTTAACTCTTTAGGATAGTTTTAATAGCACGATTTTATTTTGTACTCCATCTACTTTCAACAAAACACTTACTGACATACATGCAAACAAAATACAATACATCCATTTTATTTCTTACTAATTAACCTCTAGATCAAAACTAGTGGTGAAGGTTTCATTTGGATTCTTAAAGTTTGGTTTCTTAATTATATTTGACAAAACTTCATATCTCTAATTAAATCCTTACGAACCGAGCCAATAACCTAAAGGGTTAAGAATACATTGCAAGATGTTTAAGAATATTCTACTATTTAACAATGTTGTAGTTTCTCTTATCAAATCTCTTATCAAATCGTATGTCCCAACACATTGTGGAATTTAATGACTTGTTGATGCCTTGATTTATTAAGAACAATACATTAGGATAACTATAGATTATAGATTATGATCAATTCCATGTAGATAACTAATTGTATGCATATGAACTTTATAGTGAAAGACATAATAGATTTGTTGTCATAAGGATTTTACCTAATTAATTTGAATTTCATGGAACATGTATTCAATGTTGCCTATGCTCTTATATATTATGAAAAATGAATATAATAAGTTGCAAATCTATTAGAGCTCTTATTTTTCAGTTATGTTATTATGAAAGAGTGATTACAATATCAAAGCTAAGTCATATCATAATAATTCCTTGAAGATTATTTAATGGTTAATTTGACACATCTAATAAAAGACTTTAAACATTCTCTATTGCCACAAATATTTTATTATGTAATAATATATGCAATGACACTAAAGATAGTTTAATATATTAACTGAGTATAAAGATATAACACATATAGATAATAAAGATTATAAGAGACACTGAGATTTTTATAAAAAAAAAAACTTGAAAATGAAAAATTACAAAGCTGGGTATATATAAAATGATTCACTATACAAATAAGATTACAAAATGTTTTTCTTTTCCTCATCTCGAGAAGTCATGATTATAAAGTTTGGACCACTAATGTGATCTTCCATTATTGTAGTAGAGAATGCTGGACAAGTATTGGAACATAATGATAATTGGAATATGACAATATAATGATAACAATTTTATGTGATCAAGCACTCAGAGTTGATTAATGATGGTTGACAATAATAGTTGGACAATAATAATTAGATTGTGGGATCATGCAATGAAGGTTGGTAGTGACGGTCATTAACATTAATTATCAAAGAGGGCTCTAAACTTTTTTAGATTCCAAGCTCTCTCTCTCTCTCTCTCTCTCTCTCTCTCTCTCTCTCTAAATTTTACTCAAGGTTCAAGCTCCCTTTCATGTAAGGAATGAAAGTTTATTTGTAACTTTTTGGGTTAACACTTTTATAATTTTATTCAAAATCTCTTAGTATTTAAATGCCTTAATTATATTTAAATTAAATGATATAGAGTTTAATTGATTCTATTATCGAGTTGCTCATTTTTATTGTAGGCATATATGATTTAAAAATTATTTGGTTCTCAAATTAATGTTTTGAAGGTTTTATTCATACATCAAGTGTTTGATGTTGGCTTATTTAGACTCAGATCAGAATGCCTTTGTTATTATTGGGCTCATCTTTCCAAAATATATATTTTGGTTATAAGTGTACTGAAATAAAAGTTTATATGTTTCTAAATTTTAAAAGTTTATAATTTAAATATTGTATGAAGATTTGTACTTGATTAAATGAATTTTCTTAGTGATGTCTTATTTTCTCTCATTTTTGAATGTCAAATTCTCCGAGTCCAAAAATACTATTGTACCAGAAAATACAAACTTGATTATATGCCACACAATGATAACTCTTATAATTGTTAATTGTGTGTTAAACTACATTATGATAGCTCTTCAAATCACTATTATTAATTATGTATCAAATCAAGTCATGATAGCTCTTAATCCTTATGGTGAAGCTTTTTTTTTTTTCTAAAAAGAGATTAATTATCTAAGTTTGGATGAATTAGATCCAATGTAAGAAAAATTCACTTTATTTTAAAGCATTGATTTCTCTTCATTGAAAAAGTTAATTGTCTTTAAATTTTGATCTAATTTGTGTGAAAGATAATAACTAATACAATGATGGTTTCTTAGTGTGATGATGTAGTTATCATGATGAAGGAGAGGTCCCTCCAAAACAATCAACTCTCTATTTGATATCTTGATTTTTGTATTTTTGAGTGATTTGCATGCCTATTTTTTGCACTTCCCTTTATTAGCGTGAACTTTTTTTGTTAAATGATCATAATGTGTATCTTTTTGAAAAATTTTATAATAAAATTTTATTATTCTATTTTTTAAATAAATTTTACTTTCATATATCCTAATATTAAATTCTAAAGTTTTCTTTGTTATTGAATTTTCGTAACAAAATCAATCACAAGAAAAGTTACTTTTTTTTTTGGAAATATAAATAACATCTTTAGCTGTCTTTATGATTTTTTTTAATTTAAAAACACTATCATTTGATAGAATAAAAGTAACAACGTTAATAAATTTAACTTATTATTGATTTTAACCTCAAAAATATTTTTTAAAATTTATATAGTTATAAATTCTAATTTAAAATTGATATGACCCTGAAAATTCCTCTAAGACGAATCTTGAAAAGAAACTAATCGAAAATCCGAGATCAAGACTTAAAATATCATTGGAAACTTTCGCGACATCGTTAAATTCTAAAAGCTCAAATATGGAGTGTTTATAGTCAACTCGCGTCTGATGAGCCGTTCCAACAAGCCAAAGATCTTACATGACTTCATTTGAGCATTCAAATGCACAAAATACATCATATGATCAAGGGATCATTTTGAGCCGTCAGATGGAGTGGTACGGGTTTTGCATGTATTTCTGAGACGCCACTCTTCCAATCAGAATAGTCCTCATTCCTCATATGAGGAGAGGCGGGAGAAGGGGGGCAAGCAAGAGAGAGGAGAGAGCTCAAAGATCCTCCAGCACAATCGTCGCCACTGACGGCCGTCAACCACGGCCGCCGCCATCACCGCATCTGATTCGCCGTCGTCGACCATTGTTGCCGGTCATCATCCACCATTATCGTTTGGCCATCGCCAACATCGTTGCCAACATCATCAATAACATCATCGACTTCGTCGTCAACATTGTCATTAGTAATCGTTGTCCATTTCTCATATACAATTCTATAATCCGTATCGGAAGATCTTGTACTCAAACGATACAGGAAGCTTTTTGGCTAGTAGATTTTTCTCTCTTTTTGAGGTTTTCACGTAAAATTGGAGTTTTATTGTTATTTTAAATACCGTGTGTCTTTGGACTCGAAGAAAGAAAACTTTACTCTACAACCGGTTTTCTAGCACGCATGCTTACCACTGTGGAAACTGATTCTCATTATTTCATCTTGTATGACGATCAAGTTTCCCAACAAGATCAAATCCACCATCGAGGTGGAGCATTTCAAGCTTTTAAAGAGCGCAAGGGAAGAATGAAGATTCATCAAACTTTGTTCCTTCAGATTCTATCGAGAACTGGGGGGCAACTCTTAATCTCAGAAGATCACCCATGTTAAGCATCTAATCAATTTTTATCCCAAGAAATAAGTCAAAGTTGGAGGATATTTCAACATTGAGAAGAGATATAGCTTTGCAAATTATATTTTTCTACTCATACTCATGGAAAAACGAGACCAATGTTAAGGAGCAACTTTGGCTACAACCACAAACGGATGTTTTAATTCGACCTCTTCCATACAGGTTAACGTCGTTGGGTAACACTCTGACAAACAACCTCGGATGGGTCAAAATCCTGGATTCAATTTTCCATAGGTTAATGTCATCGAGCAAAGACTTCACAAACAACATAGGATGGGTCAAAAGGTCCCGGACTTCTACGACCTCTTCCATACAGGTTAACATCATCGAGCAAAGAATCTGACAAACAACCTAGGATAGGTCAAAAGGTCCTTGGTGGACTTCCCACGACCTCTTCCATAGTTAACGTCAAATAATGACAAACAACCCGGATGGGTCAAAATCCTCAGGATTCAATTCAACCTCTTCCATACGTTAGCCATCGAAGTCACACTCGACAAACAACCTCCGATAGGTCAAAATCTTAGCGGATTCAATTCGACCTCTTCCATAGGGTTAACGCCATCGAGTCACACTCGACAAACAACCGGATAGGTCAAAATCTCGCCGGATTCATTCAACCTTCCATACAGTTGCATCGAGTCACACTCAAACAACTCGATAGGTCAAAATCACCGCCATCGACGGTTGCCACCATATTACCGCCACTTGCCGGGCATTATCACATAGACGCTGCCGGCCTTGACGCTGATTACATACCGACCACCCGGGCCGCAACCACCGCTCAATCTGCTGCTGACCATCGTTGCCGGTATCGCTAATTATCGCATCCTTCTGGGTCCTTCTCGGAACCTCGCTCACTATCGGTATTATCTCGCTGACATACGATGCTTTGCCTTGACTACTGCGCATTGACCACCCGTCGCCGCAACCATTTATAGTTATCGCTGCTGGATTACTGGTCGCTATTATCTCTGAATTCATTGTTTCCTCTCCGGTGAATCCTGGTTACTCATCATCGTTTGCCATCTCGTTGATACTGACGCTGCCGTAATTGTTGACCATATTACTTCGTGGACCACCCTGCCGGCCGCTACATATATTCCGCTTAACTACGTTGCCGTATTACCGGCCAAATCGCTGGATTCTTTCCCTTCGATAACCTCACGGAAATCATCGTTAACCGCTGATTACTGATAAGTATCACTCATCTGCCGTGCCGTGCTGACCACTCGGTTGCCAACCATATAATGGTTATCATTGCTGAACGTGCTGACATCGCTGCTACATTGCTGCGGTTATCGCCGATTATCGCTGAGAATTGGTTGATTCTCTAGAATCTCCGGTTACCACTATCGTTCGTCATATCCCCGCTGATTACTAACGCGCCGCTAACCGGTTTCATTGACCAGCCGCCGCTGACCAGTGCCGCAACCATATAATGGCTACGCGCGGATTACCGTGCCGGTTCTACACCATCGACCTTCCGGCCACCTATCGTCTTGATCATCTCGCCACCGATCGCCAACACCATCATCGCATCGCCAACCCATCTCCGGTTATCGCCGATGATCGCTCTCAAACCGAACGACGAGTCAGTTGACGCTCTTTCGAGGGAAAATCAGACACGACGATATACCGGGCGCCTTGATCTCTCCAAACCCGAACGGTCCAACGGGGTTGACGCCTCTTCGAGAAAAGCGGAACAACGACGTAGAATACCGTTTGATCACCTCAAACCGGACGGTCCGACGAGGCGGTGACGCTTTAAGGGAAACCGAACAATCAATGCGGGCCTTGATCACCTCAAAGGACGGTCCGACGGTTGACGCTCTTCGAGGTAAAGCGGAACAACGACGTGGTGGTGCTCTTGATCGCCTCAAACCGACGGTCCGATGAGGTTGGCGCTTCTTCGAGGGAAAACCGAACAACGACGTAAGTATCGTGGGTCTTGATCGCCAAACCCGGACGGCCGCTGGCGTCGCCGACGCTTTCGAGGGAAAATCGGAACAACGATGTAAGTACCATGGGCCTTAATCGCCTCCAAATGACCTTCTCTCAAGAAGAAGAGAAGGTGTCTTCCCTTGGGGTTTTATAGACCCTTCTGGGGAAAAGGATAAAACCACTCAAAGCTGAAACCGCCTGAATCAAAAGCGTCGTTGGGTGATGCGCCATCCGCTGGCCGAACCGACCAGCCCAATTGTTACTCGCGCTTCACACGTAGCCCATTTGAACCGCCCACGCGTAATCGCTTCCGATGTCGCGGCGTAAGCCGGCCATGGCGTCTGGCCGCCAGCCCGCCGCCCGAGCTAACTTCAGGCTGACCACGCCCAGGTGCTCTCATGCAGCTCCACCGCTGGCGATCCGATCCGTTGAGACCGGAGCGGCCCGGCGCGCCGCCTGTCGCCGCCATGTACAATAAGTCGACGCGCCGACGCTTACACCACCCGGCGCCTGCAAGCGCCGTGAGCATCCGAAGCCATTCGTCCGGATGGGTCCAGAATCTTGAAATCTCACACTGCATACCTACACGCATTTCGCGCATCGCTGTAGTAATCTGCTTATGAAGATCTGTTTCTCAAAATATGTCGTTAATGGACTGATTGAAGAATTTACTATTTTGAAGTACTTGTACATATATTTTTTGATGATTGAGATAATATCTTCCAAAATAGAAAGATATGACTCGAAAATTTCTAAGCACGAATCTTGATGCGAAAGCAAACTAATCGAAATTGAAACCGGTCGAGATCAAGCACTTAAAATATCATTGGAAACTTTGAGACATCGTTAAATTCTTAAAAGCTCTCAAATATGGAGTGTTTATAGTCAACTCGAAGGCCCGATGCCGCAACAAGCCAAAGATCTTACAGGACTTCATTTGAGCATTCAAATGCACAAAATACATCATATGATCAAGGGGATCATTTTGTCCGTCATGAAGAGGTTTTGCATGTATTTACAAAGACGCCACTCTTCCAAAATAGCCCTCATTCCTCATATGAGGGGAGGCCAAGAAGAGAAGGGGGCAAGCAGAGAGAGAGCTCAAAGATCCTCCAGCACAATCGTCGCCACTCGACGGCCGTCAACCACCGCCGCCGCCATCGCTCACCGCCGATCTCGCCGCCGACCATTGTTGTCATTATCATCACCGACCACTATCGTCCATCGCCAACATCGCCGCCGCAAGATCGCCGCCAACATCGCCGTTAACATCGCCATCGACTTCGCCAATATTGTCTATTACGAACTATTGTCCATTTCATATACAATTCTATAATCTCGATCTGGAAGATCTTGTACTCAAACAGATACAGTTGGAAGTTTTTATCAAGGCTGTAGTTTTCTCTCTTTTGAGGTTTTTCACGTAAAAAATTGAGTTTTATTGTTTCCTTTAAATACGTGTCTTTGGACTCCTAAAGAAGCTAAGGAGTAAACTTTTACTCCACCGCAACTGGTTTTCTAGCACGCAACAAAAATATATAAATGCTTTTATTAATTTGTGATTTAATCACTTAGATTTTTTTTCAAAGTACTTTTCTCAAAAAAAATTATTAAGAGACTATCAATTAGCAATTTTTACACTATATCATTACAAAAATTATTGGAGCATTGTACTAAATTTTTTTAGCATTCTTAATGTTGTTAGAAAGATAATCCAATAATTTATGACCTTCCACAATTGTTAAATATACTTTGCATAATTTCTGTTTTCTTTTCATTAAATTTGTATCTTAATCTGAGATAAATGTGCATATACATTAGGAACCATTAAAAGTAGCTTAATTCTCAACTTGATATTGATGTTGGATGTCTATGTTGATGATGCCATACATCGTCACAAGTGTTGGCACCATTAGAATCATCAATATAAGTTGCAATTGGGATAAAAGTTGCATGTTTAAAAATTACAACAAAGATCAAAGGAGAATAAATTGTTGGTTAGAAGTCAAAATAAACTTTGAAGATTTGAAGGTTGTAAAAGACATTTAATAATTTATGGCAATGGTGATGAAGAATTTATTGTCATCATGTAGATCCAATATTATAATATAAATAATTGATATTTACAATCAAATTAATGTAAAGAAGAACTTTTAATTTTTATGTAATAGTAATCCAAATTACTGAGGTTTATTTTATCTTTTGAGGCTTTTATTTTTTGACATTTTTAGATAAGTTAAAAAATATATATTTGAAGTTTTAGTCTTGTGAATCTTTAAATGAATGAACATCTAACTTTTAAAATTTTTCTTTTTATATTTTTAGATAAATGATGACCCAACTTATCACTTTTCTTATGAAGTATTTTTAGTAATGACCCTATGCAATATTATCTTCTCATCAAGTCTTTCTTATAGGCATAATCTTAAGATTTATAGCATAGACTCTATCCATCACTTTCCCTCATGGGATTCTTTTAACTCAAAAGATAATATGCAACATTATGCTTGATGCTTAGCATGGGTTAATCTAATATTTATAAAGATAATTAAGGATATAATATCTAATGAACTACTTATATTATTGAATTTTTTTTAGTTTTAATAACTTATGTCCTAATTTAGTTGAGAATATTAGAAAGTCTTTATGTGAATAATATATGTTTTTCAAAATTAAATTCATTAAAAATAATTTAATTTTTCTTAAAAACATCTTTTTTGCAAGCAAATAGATTGGTTATAGTATCATTTCAATAATAGTATCAATAAATCTTATTACTTTTTTGTCATGAGATAGATGATCTACATATTGCTTTTATAAATAATAGCTAAATTGTCATTCACAAATTAAATATTTAATCTTTTCCTTTAGATAAGTTAATTTTTTTTTTACTAAATGTTATCTTGAATAATGAAAGTGATAAAATTGAGACTAGTCTCCATAATTTGATCTTTATTATAATATTTTATGTAGATGCATTTAATGGGGTTTTATGAGGTGAATCATCATGTTTTAGAGATTATTAAAATTTGTGAGAATGATGCCTCTAATTTAGGTACATTACTCTTGCTTTTGCCACTGGATATGTTGATCAATTTTATATTATGAGTTCTAACATTTATTTGAGAATTATTCAAATTTCTTTCAATGAGTGTATATGGTCTCAACAAAAAATTTGTACTTCTACTCAATAAATAAGTTTAGCAAGCAGAAAATTACCTCTCACATTGATGAAAAGTGGTGAGGTTCAGGGCAAGATGTTTAAGAGAAATGCCTTGCAAAAACTTAGGATTCATTTCCAGGATTTAACAAAATTTTGAGGGAAATCTTTGACAATATTTTTTAAAAATTTCTCTCTTATTTTGACAAAACCCATAACAATAAAAATGTTCCTTGGGATCATCCAATTGCAAATAAATTATTCAAGAAAATTTCTAAAAAGAAAATCAAAGTTGTAGATAATTCATTCATAAATCCTTGATTTAGTTATGGCTTTGATCATTTAGAGTAGTGAGAAAGATCTAACAATTAAACTTATCGGAAACAATTTAGATATGCATGATGGTGCCTGTAATAATTGTTATGTTCATAAGAATTAAATGGCACATTATATGGATTGATAGCAAGCAATTTAAAATCCAATTTGAATAAGATGTTGAAGAATTAGTTAAGGGCTTACTCATGAAACTTGTACTAGGAAGTAAACTTGTTCCTAGCTCGATTGTAATTCCTCTTAAAAGAGGCATTGCGAAGTATTTATGAGATGAGGTTGGCTAAGCCCACAAGACTATAAGAGGATTTTGAGCAAGTTATTTAGCATAAAAAGGATGGGTTAAATGAGATTACGTGCAAGAGAGACTAGTTTAATCAGAGAATTCTAAGTGGGGCTTTTAAAAGATTTTAATGGCTTAGGTTACAAATAATTAATATTGGGAGATGTCGAGAGAGTATATAAGAAGATGTAATAAAGAATATTTGAGAAGGATAATAATAAGTGTAAATAATAATTAACTAAGTCATAATAGGTAGTCAACCACTTAAAAAAGCATAAGATTTTAAAAAACATTTCTATCATTTAAAAATTAAAATTTTCATTAAATACCGACACTTTTATATGCATTATAATGACTCATAGAATATGATCATTAAAAAAGAATAGACATTATTTGAAGATAAAATGGATTGTTGCCTATTAATAGATGATTGTGTCAATCACATACTTCGATTCATTATCCATTCCAACGTCTATTAAGTAGCCTACCATTACATTTTTCAAGTTGGCTATAAAATTTTAAAAATATTTGAACTTAAATATACATAAACTTTAAAATAAATAAATTTTTATTGAGCTATAGGGATTGTTGATGGAGAATCTTCTCTTCAAAATTGAGACCCATATTCAAGGGCAAGCTCAAATTGCTAAAAAAAAAAATTCATTGGGCACTTGTTATCTATTTGCATAATGATATTGATGCATTTGAGTTTTTGTTTGAATTCTTATAATCAGGCTATCTCTGTCGCGAGTCTATATTATTACACCAATAATTACTTTTAAATATAAAATATGACCTCTATTTATTGAAAAAATAATCATATAATATTTTGCATTACTTAATTCTTTTCTTAAGAATTATATCTCAATAGAATTAAATAAATGACGACGAAGAGATCAAGAAAGTATATAATATGAGTGGAATAAAATATAGAAATACTAAAATATAAAAAATTAAGCAAATATTTAACCTAATTCGAACAAATACGTCTTTTCCAAAAAAATATGATATAATCAACCATTCAAAAGTGAAAACTCAAGCTACAAAAATAAGCATTAACACAAATTGAAGGGTTGATTATAAAATAAAAATTTGACATATTATTACAAAAAGTAAATTTAAGGGGTGAATATTTTAGAAAAGAATGAAAAAAAATCATATGTACATTTTAAAAAGGGGGATTCACACCCATACCACGGAATTCTTAGTGATTTACATATCTCACACCTAAAGTTTACTATTTACTCAAGTAACACCTAAATCTTTTAAATACATCATTTTTACCACCCAACTCACGTAGATACATCCTCAGAACGCTTTAGGAGAACAACTCCTCTCCCTCCCGCGTCTGAACTTCCCTCGTCTGCAAACTCCTTTTGGCGGGATTAAAGACGCGCAAAACCCTCTGGTTCGTCTGCGAAGAAGGAACGCGGCCGTGGACTTGCTTTTCCGGCTCTCCTCCCCGCTCAACTTCCCTCAGATGTGAAACCCTCCCGTTTGTCTGCTTTATTTCATTCAGGTAAGCTTTGTTTCAGGTAAGCTTTGTTTCATTCATTTGAAAAAAAATAATTAAAAGATCGACAGAACAAATAAAATTGCTTGCTTACAAAATAAATTGCAAAACCTCTCAAGTTATCCCGTGTTCTTTCCTGAACTCTTTTTCAAACACAAACTCAGAAAGAAGATCATTTTATCGTAAACAAAAGAATTTATTTGAAAGAAAGTAAAAGCAAAACGAAAAATTTTAACTCGAGTCTCTTCCAATTCGATAACTGTTGACCTTTTCGATACACAAACTCCAACAAGAAAACAGGATAAACAGAAAATGAAGAAAAGAAATGACTATTGAATAACAGCTCGATACCAATAAACACACTCTAATACTTCTCAAGGAGTAATCAAAAGATTCAAAGCCAAAACAAAAATAATACCCATCTCAGATTTCTATCCAAAATTCTTACTTTATCGGGCTTCGGTTCTCTCAAGCCATTCTCCTAATCCGACTGTATTCATCGTCCCCTCCCTTTCCTCTCCTATTAATTCAAAAGCAACCACCCCTCTCGCTCCCTCCCTCAGAAAAAAACACAGAGTAAAAAAATGGTAAAATCCTTAAACATTACAGTAAAGCTATAAAACCCAGAGGAAAGACACTGAAAAAGAGAAATTATATAAGTATTTCACTTATTTCGTCATTGCTTTCTTCATAGTTGGTAAGCTTTGTTTCATTCATTTGAATTTTTGTGCCAGATATCAGAGTCATGCCACGTGGTGGAGTAGAGGTGATGCCACAAAATAAAGAAGGTTTGGACTGTAGGGACATGCTACAATATGAACATGTAAGCTCCGACAATGATAGCCAATTTTCAGATGAACTTTCTTTATATAATGAAGATCCATTAACTAGTCAAGTTGCAGAAAATATCATTAGTAGTTGGCACCCGATTTGATGATGCAATGAGTTTCAAGCATTTTATTCGGTCTAAGGCTATTCATGAGAATTTTGGAGTGAAGATAAAAGCCAGTGACAAGACACGAGTTATTGCCACTTGTGCTTATGTAGGGTGTCCTTGGAGAGTGAGAGCTTCTTTATGTGTAGATGGGAAAACATTTGAAGTCAGAAAAGTAGAAAATTTATATGTATGTTCAGGTGTTAATAGAGCAGGCAATAAGTAGGCTACATCTAAATGGGTTGCTGAATAAATCCAAGATATAATTAAAAAACATCCCGACATCCCTCCAAAATAAATAAATGAAGAATTAGAGAGTAAGTATGGGCTATCACTGCCTTATATAAAATTATGGCGTTAAAGAGACTTAGCATGGGACAACCTCTTTGGGCCAGTTGATGACAGCTACAAATGGGTCCCTACTCTACGGGAAGAGCTTATTAGAAGAAACCATGGCTCTCACATTACTTATGAGTATGATATCATTGACAACTCCTTCAGAAGGTTCTATGTTTGCTTCAAAGTATGTATCGATGGTTTTCTAGTAGGTTGTAGACCTCTTATAGGGCTTGATGCATGTCATTTAAAATCAAAATATCTTGGGGTATTGTTATCCGCGAATTCGTTAGATGGCAATAATGGTCTTTACACCATTGCTTTTGTAGTGGTTGAATCTGAATCAAAAAGCTCATGGCAATGGTTTTTGAAAAATTTGGTTGACTCTTTTGGTTGTGAGGTGGTGCCATTATTTTTTATTTCGGATATGGAGAAGGGATTGGGAGAAGCAATTAAGTTTGTATTTCCTAATGCAGAACATAGAGTTTGTATACACCATTTGTGGAAGAACATGAAGAGGTATCATCACTTTCAAATAGCCAAAAGATTAGAAATATTTTTTGGTTGGCTACAAATGCATACACAAGACATGAATATGAGACAAAATTTATTGAACTATGCAAAGTTAGCCCTCAAGTCTATTCTTATCTTCTAAATTTACCATATAAATGGTCAAGAGCCCAATTCCTTCCTGAAATTAAAAACTACTGCAACACTAATAACTTATCAGAGTCATTTAACTCTTGGATTGGAGTGGCTAGAGATAAACCAATTGTTGAGTTGGTAGACATGGTTAGAGGGATGGTAATGGAACAAAGAGCTGAACGAAAGATAAATGCATCAAGTTAGAGAGGTGAATTAGTCCCTGCTATTGAAGATTATATGAGAGAGATAACAATAAGAAAATAATACTTTATTATTAGGCAATCTACTTCATACACAGCAGAGATTGAAGGGCATTCTGAAAGACATGAAGTAAATATTGAACTAAAATAATGTAGCTGTAGATACTGGCAAATGATAGGCCTTCCATGTATACATGTTGTTGCTTTCATCGGTTCAAAGGGAAACCCACTATGGCACACTTATGTGGATCAATATTATCATGTTAATAGGTAATTTTAATTATTATGCATTTATTTATGTTTGTATATTACATATTTCATGATGAACTTACAGATATGCTATGGCTTATGATGGTGCAATATCAACTCCACGGAAAAGTCGGAGAAAATGTAATGACATTGAGATTGGGGCACCTAATACACTCAGACCTAGGGGGAGGCCAAGGAAGAGAAGAATAAAAAAGCTTCATGAAAAATAATACCAAAAAGATACAGATATTACATAAGTGTAATTGTTGTAGATGTTGGGGACATCACAGGAACACTTGCAAAAATGTGCTTGATGGATCAAATTCAAAGATGCCAGATGTAGATATCAATGCTTACAGTTCTGAACTATCATATGCTGACTTGGGAAGTAGGGAAAAACTACCAGTTAAGAGAGGGCAACATAACGATGAAGTTGAGGCAACTGATTAATGAGAGTAATAGCCACTAGTAGTTTTCATAGCAGGAATTACATATATTTTTTGGCACATATGAAACAATCGACAAGTTTTGTTGTTGCTTTTAGTTCCAAGGGTAGCATGATTTTTGTAAACTTTCTTCTCAGATTGTAATCACAAAACTGCAAGTTGCTTTCCTTGATTTCAATCAGAATTCTTTTCTACAATTTGGGTTTTATATTCTCCCTTATATTGATTTATATATATATATATTGGTTGTCACTGAAGAGTTAAATTTTTGGGTTGAAAAGGTGTTTAGTTACTTGCGTATCTATTCAAATATCGGTCCCTTTTGACTTATACTTCCTATTATTATGTTCTCTTTAGCTTTCTTTGCGGATCACTGCTTAGCACTTTGGTGGCACGCTTTCTAGAAGATAAATAAACTAATAGTATCTTGATCACAAATTTAATTGTCGGACTCGTTTCAATCAAATGGAATGTTGCATGCATATGTTGCATTGCTCTCTAATTTTGCGACTTAATGGTTATGTTTTGTGGCTAAAGAACTTCTCCATGCTCGATATTAGGAGTTGTGTTTATAATACTTGTTGCGTGCTAGAAAACCAGTTGCGGTAGAGTAAAAGTTTTCGCCTTAGCTTCGTTGTGAAATCAAGCACACACACAGGTATTTAAAAGTGAACAATAAAACTCCAAAATTTTACTGGAAAACCTCAAAAGAGGGAAAATCATAGCCAAAAAAAAGCTTCCACTATGTATCTATTTTAGAGTACAAGATCTTCCTGATACCGGGATTACAGAATTGTATATGAGAAAGGGACAACAGCTAGTAATGACATGTTGACAATTATGTTGACGATGATGTCAATACGATGTTGATGATGATGATGTTGACAACGATGTTGACGATGTTGACGATGATGATCGACGATAGTGGTCGGTGATGATGACAAAGCTCAGCTCGACGACGCAGGATCACGGTGGAGGTCGACGGCGGCGACGGCTGGTTAATCGACGAAAGTATACACGACTTTGAGGATCTTTAGAGCTCTCTCCTCTCTTCGCCTCCTCATGAAAGGGCTATTTATAGATCGGAGGAGTGCCTCAGAAATACATGCAAAACTCGCATAACACTTCATCGGGCCACAATGATCCCTTTGATCATTTGATGTATTTTAAATATTTGAATGCTCAAATGAAGTCAGAATTTTGAGATCTTGGACTTGTTAGATTCGCTGCCAAGACGCTTCGATTTATTATAAACACTCTATGTTTAAGAGCTTTTAAGGGATATCCCAAAGTTTTCAATGATATTTTAAGTACTTGATCTCGACCAGTTTCAACTTCGAATCAGTTTGCTTTTAGCATCAAGATTTGTGCTTCGCCTAGTAGTATTTTAAGTGTCATATTAGTTGCCCCCCTATTTTTGGATATCATTATTTCAATCATCCAAAAATATATATGTGTCAAATACTTGAAGATAGTAAATTCTTCAATGAAATTTGAGCATCCATTAACCACATATTTTTAGAGAACAGATCTTTGTGGGAGCACAATATTATGATTATAGAAGCATGTAGTGGATGAGTATAAGTACGCATGAGATTTCGAGGTTTTGAAGCCACCCTACGGAGTCAGGGTGTCCGGCCCCTGGCTCACGATGCCCATGGGCGGCCATGGGCGCTCAGGCGCTGCCTGTGGTGGGCAGCGTCAGCGCTGGTCACCTGAACTGGATGCTGGTTGGCCTGGTCGACGGGTCGGCGGGTGGCCGCTGCTGAATCGACAGTCGACGGGTCGGCTGTCATATGGCTGGCCACATGGGTTATGCTGAAGGCTGCCAAGCCTACAAGAATTGGCACCCGCGGCCACGATTGAGTTGTTTTCGCCGCTGCCAAGACGGCGGAAACGATCGAGGACCTGGCCCAAACCAGCTTTTGACGATTTCGCAATTTTGGCGCTTTGGGCAATTTTGATGATTTTTACCTTTTACCCTAAAGGGGTCTATAAAACCCTCCTAGGCTGGAGATGGCACACTTCTTCGATGCTCTAGCTTCTCTTCTTCTTGAGTGAGGTTTGTTTGAGTCGATCAAGTGCGTTGTTGTTCCGGTTTTCCCTCGAAGAGGGCCAACCTGGCCGGACCGTCCAGTTTGGAGGCTATCAAGGCCCGCGACATACATCGTTATTCTCGGTTTTCCTTAAAGAGGCGCCAACCTCTGGACCGTCCGGTTTGAGGCGATCAAGGCCCACTGACATACGTTGTTCGATTTTCCTCGAAAGAGGCATCAACTGCCTCGGACCGTTTGAGGTGATCAAGGCCCGCAGTACTTACGTTGTTGTTCCAGTTTTCCCTTGAAAGAGGTGTCAACCGGCCTCGTCGGACCGTCCGGGTTTGGAGGCGATCAAGGCCCACGATACATACATCGTTATTCCGGTTTTCCCTCGAAAGAGGCGTCAACCGGCCTCATCGGACCGTCCGAGTTTGGAGGCAATCAAGTCCCGCGGTTCCAACTTTTTCTGTTAGGAAATTGGATTTCTCACGACTTTAATGGATGATTCAGCAGTTGATAACCGCCAAGATGGCGAGGGAGCGTTAGCCAGGAACTATCGTTCAAACGACTCAAAAGTTTGTGTAATTTATGAGCATCATCATGGGAAATATCTTCTCTCCTCTTTTTTTGTCTTTTCTCATATGTATGTTTATCCTTTTGTCGATCATAGAAAAAATTTTATCGCAGTTATCTGCGGAGAGAGTCAAAAAAGGAGGCGACCAAGCATTAGGGTGAGTGAGTTGCTTTTACAAAATTGTCATACTTTTGTCATTTCTCCCTCTTTATTTATTATGTATTTTTACAGGGTGATGGCCAGAAGAAAACCCATACTGTGACGGCTACAGACGATATACCATCCACTGTCACATCAGATAATTTAATGGTGTTCCGCAGAAAGTTTTTCTTCCCTAATGAGTTGGTGGCTATTGTTGCCAAAAAGTCCGATCGAGCCCGTTCACCTCCGCTATGGTACTTCGCTTCGAGATGATTCTTCGTATGGACGCGATTCCCTTTGGCTCCGAGTTGATTGAGATATTCAAAATATGTGGTGTAGCTTTGTCACGCTTTCATTTCAAGCTTTAATAGTCATCGTCGGTTTGGTTTACTTGAGCGTGGTGTTACTTTGAACATCAAATACTTGTGTCGAATGTGCAGATTTACATGTGATACCCAGGGACGTGTTTCTTATCGGACTATAAAGAATTAGATATAAATTTCAGCACGGGATCAATTTAGAAATTGGTTTAATGGATTCTTTTTTATGAAAAATGAGTGGGGCCTTCCTGAGAGATGGGGAAGATTGAATGACCTATCAGATACATTGCTGATATTGGAGAATGAGATCCTGACAACTCTTAGTATCCCTGATGTAGGAAGCTTGCAACATGAGTTACGTCATATTGGCAAATATATAGTTGAAGATAGAATGTTCAAGGTTGGCCTTTCTATCCAGGCAGGGAGATCTCATTCTTTTCCATTAAAGAGGTCAAGTAAAGGTGATGAAAGGTATCCTTATATTCATAGGATTCTTTCAAGAAGCGCCACAAAATCGTGGTGGTGGCAATATTTCTTCCCTAAAGAAAAAGAAGACACGCTCAAGTGACTACCTCGATATCTCAGGAAGAAGATATTCTCCCCGTTGACCTCTCGAGAGTTTAGCTTCAACTCATGATGGGGGAGTTCATTTTTCGAAGCCGCACATTCCTGAAGAGGTGTTAAATCACATATGTACTGGACGTTAACGAGCAGATGAATTGGTACGTTGTCTTTCCTTCTTTCTTCTTTTCTTCTTCTTTTCTTTTGCGTAATATTTATGATGGTTTTTTTTAGTTAACTCAAACATTAGGGCAAATGGCTCATTTGAGTGTCACTTTAGATGAGTGGAATAATTTGTGAAGATAAAATATCTGCAGTATGAGTAAGATGAGTATTAAAGCCAAAGAAGTGATAACTTTGGAGGATCAGCTAACCGAGTGCAGAACTGAGCTAGCGAACATGTCGACTTCTCTTTCTCTCCAGTGTCAGGAGGTGGAGCGCACTCGTGATGAGCTGATTGAGGTGAGAACAAAGACTTGTTGGAAAGAGAAAAGACTTAAGGCACTTGGGTAAGAGAGCTCGAAGGAGAAGAAAGTATTACAGATCATCTTTAGAGAAGGAGCATATAATGTCGGCGAAGCAAATGAAATCTTCTTGAAGGTGGAAGACTTTAAGAACTCCACCTTATCTCGGTACACTCAAAGACCATGTTGAAGCTCGTAATCATATACTTGATGTTGAAGTGAAGGACTTGGAGCACCAATGTTTAGAGGAGGGCTTCATCAGATTCCTAAAGGAATCCGCTTAGTACATCGCAAGACTGGAGCTAGTATTGAGGATCTATCTCCCAGCCAAGTATCCGAAGATTCTTCGTCTAATTCAAGAGATGAAGGAGTTGAGAGTGAGTCCAAGGGAGTATCTCCTAGTGGTGAGGAGGATGTTGATATCACCAATTGATATGATGTAGCATCACTTAAGGATGCATTTTTTTATATGTATTATTATTAGTGTATATCAGAATCTTGATTCTTTCTTATATCATCATGTTAATGCTATCAAATTTTTTTTAGATGATACACTCTTATTTTGTTTTTACCTATCCGGGGTAATTGGTCAAAATATTATTCGACGACGCTAACCTGTACGGATGAGGTTGAATTGAATCCACTCATGATTTTTGACCTATCCGAGGTTGTTTGTCAGAGTCTCCGCTCCATGACATTAACCTGTATGGAAGAAGTCGTGAGGAGTCCACCAAGGACCTTTTGACCTATCCTAGGTTGTTTGTTAGAGTCTTTGCTCGATGACATTAACCTGTGTGGAAGAGGTGAGAAGTCCACCAAGGGACCTATCTAGGTTATTTTCGAGTCTTCGATGACATTAACCTGTGTGGAAGAGGTCGGGAAAGTCCCCTTGGGATTGATCATGCTTTGATTGAGATATAACGTGAGTTGTATATTTCTCAAGTGGGAGGATTAAATGAAGAAGAAGCAAGTTTGTAAGAAGAAAGCTATAAATTCATTACTATGATAAGTTCAGTGATACAATCATAAGACGATTTTAAACACGGATATGAGTTTTAAGAGAAAATGACGATAACAACAACAACAAGTCTTTATCCCACTAAGTGGGGTTGGCTACATGAAGAGGAAATGATAAACGAGATGAAATAAAAGCTGCGATAATTATACAGTAGGAATTATTGATAATATTTTCAGAGATTTTTAGTGTTCCAAGTTCGAGGTAAAGTTTTTCCCTCTGAATCCTTAAGCTTGAAAGTTCCTAGCTTCACCATAGCTATAACCACATATGGGTCATCCCAAAGAGATGAGAGTTTATTGTGTTGAGGGCCTTTGCGACTTGAGACTTGACTAAGTCAACGATATGGGATGAAGTTTTACTCTTCTGTTGAAGTGACGAGCTACCCTTTGGTGATAGGAAGCAGTCCGAAGTAGGGCCATGTCATGAGTTTCGGGAAGTAGGGCCATGTCACGAGTTTCGGGAAGTAGGTCCAAGTAATGTCAGAGTTTTTCTTTATTACCATCATGATCGAATAATTGAACTCTTGGACTTGGAACCCCGATATCTACCGGTATAATAGCTTCTGTGCTGAAACACAAGTTATACGGTGTCTCATCAGTTGGGGTGTGTGATGTAGTGCGGTAAGCCCAAAGAATATTAGAAAGCTCATCAACCCATTGCCCCTCCGGCGTGTTTTAGTCCTTGAGTATAGTCACGTTGGTAACCGTCGCGTTTAGTTTGAGGATGTGCTACAGCCGTATGCAGCAGCTGAATGTGAAGATCTTTGTAAAAGGATGTAAAACTTTTGATAAAATTGTTCCGTTTGATGATCTTTGCAGGAAGACCGAATCGACATACTATATTTTTTCAAACAAATTATTTAGCATTTGCCTCTGTAATTTTAGCAAGTGGTTCGGCTTCCACCCATTTAGTGAAGTAGTCGACGGCTAAAATGATGAACTTTCATTGCCCTGATGCTATCGGAAAAGGTCCCATGATATCAATCCCCCACTGAGCAAAAGGCCACGGGCTTTGAATGGATGAGAGCTTTGTAAGCGGCATGTGAGGGAGGTTAGAGTGAAACTGACAACTTGCACTTTTTTTTGTGAACTCCAAGGCGTCTTGTTTCATCATAGGCTAATAGAACCCTTGCCTTATAATTTTAAGGGCTAGCGCCCTTCCTCCTAGGTGTTCTCCACATATCCCTGAGTGGACCTCTCTTAATGCGTGTCGACCAAGATGAGAGACATTTGAGGCGTCAGAAAGCTTGTTTGTATAATTCACCTCTGATAATAGTAAAGTTTGAAGCTTATCTTCAGAGATGAATTGCAGAAGTTGGGTCTTCAGGAAGAGTTCCTTCTTGTAGAAAAGACAGGATGGGGTCCATCCACGAATGTTCTTTTATCTCATCAATTGCTTGAATTACCCATGACTCTTGGATACTCAAAAAATATATTTCTTCAACATGCCTTCTCTTAAACAAATCCCTAGTAGTAGGTGAAGCAAGCTTAGCGAGAGCGTCAGCTCAAGTATTCTTCTCTCGCAGTATGTGAATGATTTGATGTGTCTTGAAATGGGCAAGAAGAGACTTCACCAAGTGGAGGTATTGTACCAGCTGGGGATTATGAGCATTAAAGTTTCTCTCAACTTGGGAGGCAACAAGTTGAGAGTCAGTGTGTATCACTAAGTCTTGAGCTTCACAGTCAATAGTGAGTCTCAACCCTACTATGAGGGCCTCATATTCAGCCGTATTATTAGTTGCAGAAAATTTTAGACGAAGTCCATACTCTAGGGTATTCTGGGGAAATAAGTGAGATTCCGTACACCAGTACTCGAAGCTCCATCAACATAGAGGATCTATTGAAGGACGAAAGGCATGTAGCGGATAGCTCCCTGAGTTGGCGTGCATTCCACTATAAAGTCAGTACTTGAGACTTTATAGCGGCGAGTAGGAAATTTATATCAAACTCTCCCAATTCTACAGACCACTTGATTAACCTCCCAGATGTTTCTGGTTTCTATAGGAGTGTAAACGCTGACAGTGTGAGCTTGGAAGTATGGACGTAATTTTGCGTTGAGAAAACTAAAGCCAGAGCCACCTTATCGGCAAGTGGATAATGATTTTCTATATCAAAGAGAATTTTGCTAACATAATAAATTGGTCGTTGTATCCCACTTTCTTCTCGCACTAAAACTGAGCTTATCGTGTGGGATAGGCTTGGATAGTAAGGGTGGAGATGCTAAATACTCCTTTAGCTGCTCAAAAGCAGACTGACATTCATCAGTCCATTGAAAATTATTATTTTTAGCTCCCTTTAATATTTTAAAGAATGGAAAGTATCTATCCCCAGAATGGGCTAGGAAGCGAGATAACGTAGCAATTCGTCCATTCAAACATTAAACTTCCTTAATATTCTTTAGAGGAGTCATATTTTTGAGAGCTTTGGATTTCTCGGGGTTGGCCTCTATCCCACAGTGAGTTACCATAAATCCAAGAAATTTTCCAGACGTAATCCCAAAAGCACATTTGGTCGGGTTGAGTCGCATGTTATAACATCGAAGAAGGTTAAAGCATATTTCTAAGTCAGAAATATGTCGTGATTCTTCCAAGCTTTTCACTAACATGTCATCCGTATATACCTCCATTGTGCGACTAGTAGGTCTTTAAAGACCTTATTCATAAGGCGTTGATAGGTAGCACCGGTGTTTTTAATCAAACGATAACTTGGTAACAGTATAAACCTTTATATGTTTGAAATGTTGTAGCTTCTTCATCCGTTGGGTTCATTTTTATTTGGTTGTAATCAGAGTAAGCATCCAAAAAACTTAACATTTGATGTCCAGACGTAGCATCAACCAACTGATCAATTCGAGGAAGAGGAAAACTATCTTTCAGGCAAGCCTTGTTAAGGTCAGTGTAATCAATACACATTCTCCATGTTCATTTATTTTTTAACCATGATAACATTGCTAGCCATGTAGGGTAATGTACCTCAGATGAATCCGCTTCTGAAGCTTGTTAACTTCTTGCTCAATAGCACAGGCGTCAGTGCAAAACTTCACTTCTTTTGGATGATCGGTTTGAATGTCGGATCAATCTTGAGGGAGTGCATGATCACATTGGGGTCGACTCCCGGCATGTCCGTCGGACTCCAAGCAAAGATGTCTTGATTTCTACACAAGAAGACTATGTATTTTTCCCTTTGTTCATCTGAGAAAAGAGATCCAATTTGCACTGTTCGTAATGGTTGGCCATCTGATAATGCAACAAAGAGCAAGTCTTCTACAGGCGAAGCTTTTTGGGGTACTTCTTCATCTCGAAAATTAAAATCTTCAATGCTGAAGGTCACAGAAGGGCATGGTTGAGCTTGTCTGAGATAACATGATTGTACTATCTGTTGATTTCCACAAACCACTCCAACTCCAACAGGGGTTGAAAATTGATTGGAGGGGCCTTCCAAAGATAGCGTTATATGTTGAATCTGACTTGACCACCATGAATTGGATTAAATGAGCCACTTGTCGAGAAAATTCATCAAGGACAACAGGAAGGGTGATTGTCCCCTCTACTCACACAGGGCGATTATCAAACTCGTACAATGGTCCTGCAGCGGGTTGGAGCTTTTCCCTAACCAGGCCCATTTTAAGAAATGTGAAGTAAAATAAGATATCAACAGAACTCTCATTGTCAATCAAAATTCTCTTAACATTATAGCATGGGTCACCGATCCCTGCGCTGATGATAAGTGGATCTTGATGAGGAACATGTACTCCTTCTGTCTGAGTCATTAAAAGTGATGGAATGATCAATGAGACTTCTTTAACTCCGGCTCTTCAGAGATGGTAATGAGAACTTGATTAGATAGTATTGGTCCTCCTGCGATTGTTTCAATTTCTCCAACTATTTAATGATTATTTTGTTATTTCTGTGATGATTGTCCTGGTTGCCCCCCAGTTGGAGGTATGTTTGTTTGAGTCGATTGATTCTTCACAAATCGACGTAGATATCTTCGAATGAGCCTCTTTCTTCTTTGAGTTGTTTGCATGCCTCGGTATCAACTTCGATGGAAGTGACAATATTGCTCGATTTCGAATTTGGTTTGATGGATGCGCCACTTGATATTTTCTTCATCTCGAATAGCCATTAGGAGGTTAACACAAGATGTGTTGGTGTATTCCTTTCGGGTCATGGTTCATGGTTGATATGGGGTTGTGGAGATCCAGCCTTGTTGCTTCTTTGATATTGTCATTGCATTCCCTGGTACTTTTATGTTTTTTTTGCTCAAATTATTTGCGATGGGCATAGCATATTGAGATTTGTGCTTCCACGATGAACCAAGTGGGCATATGAGCGGGGCGTGTCTTAGTGATGGAGTAAAAGGCTCGGGCGAGTCCTCAAGGAAAACTCCTCTTAATAGTTGTTACACTCAGGTATTTGGCGAGCTTCTAAGGAGAACCTCTGGAAGTATTCCATAAGTGATTCGCCCTCGTTTTGACGAATGCCGGAGAGATGGGAGGAATCTTTAATGATCCTCATGTTTGTAATGAACTGTTCTACAAAAATCTTGGCGAGTTCGTCAAAGGTATGGATGGATTCCCTTGGAAGGGAGTAGAACCAAGTCGAGCTTGTCCCGAGGGTAATCGGAAAGACGACAAAGCGGTGTGTCGAGCTCGTTGGATATGCATGATAGTCTGTAATGGTCGATGTGTTCATGTGGGTGATCGCCCCATCATAGGAATCAATGTTGAAGCTTAAAACCACGGGGAATAGGATGTTGAAGAATAGCTTTAGCTAAAGGTGAGATTCTCATAGTGGCGGTGAGAGGAAGATGATTTCTATCTTGGAGGTGAAATTGCTTGCATTAAGCATTAGTAATTACATTATAACATGACGAGTGGGTGGAGGCGAGAATGTGTTAAGCTACCAAATAATTGGTGGATTAGCTCGGTTGGTACCGTGATGGATGAGTAGCGGTGTCGAGAGATCGATCACGGTCTCTGTGGGAGGAACTTCAGCATCAAAATTAGCATTTTGACCTCCATTGCTGTCGATCTTAGAGGAGATGTTTGGGTAGTTTAAAAGTCGGATCATCTCATTTTGAGACTCTTCCATTCGGCGCACACGATCTTCTAAAGAGATTTCTACCGCGCCTTCACCGATAGGGTCACGCCAATCAGGGAGAAGTGAGGCAGAAGGTTGATGTCCTTAGTTCAAGGATTAGTTTCGAGAGTGACGGAGTTGAGGAGGCGACGAGTGTTGCTCTATGGCCATAACGAGGGTGTTCACATGAATTGTGAAAGGGTTCTTCCCCACGCAGCCAAACCGCTGCGTGCTAAAACCACGCTGCGGTAGAGTAAAGTTTTTGCCTTGTGAAATCCACACAATGTATATTTAAAGAACAATAAAACTCCGATTTTACGGAAAACCGAAAAGAGGAAAACCACGAGCCAAAAAGATTCCACTATGTATGTGTTTCACAATACAAGATCTTCCCATAACGGATTACAGATAAATAGGAATGCTGATGACAATGATGTGACAATGATAATGATGTTGACAACGATGTTGACGACAATGCGATCGATGTTGACAACGATGTTGAATGACGAGCGAATGCGATTTGCGATGTTACGTTGATGACCGACGATGCGGTGATGATGACCGGCAATCGGCCAATCGTGAGGATCGATGGCCGACGGTGGCGCCGGCGGTGATGGCGCCGAGTGGTGGCACGACAGGTTGGAGGATCTTTAGAGCTCTCCCTCTCTTATTTCCCCTCCATGAAATGAGCGCTATTTATATCGGAGGAGTGGCGTCAGAATACATGCAAAACCCGTACCACTCCACTTCACCTGGACTCCAATGGTCCCTTTGATCATTTGATGTATTTTAAATATTTGAATTCTTAAATAAAGTCTTTGAGATCTTGTTAGATCCGCTCGAGACGCCGATTTGACTATAAACACTCATGTTTAAGAGCTTTTTAGGGATTTAACTGATATCCCAAAGTTTCTAATGATATTTTAAGCCGATCTCACCGCCAACTTCGGATCGCTTTTAGCATCAAGATTCGTGCTTCGCCTAGTAGTATTTTAAGTGTCATATCAATACTTAATATTAAGCACTTCTTCCATGCTCGATGCAATGTAAGTGCAATCATTTTTTAACATATTTTTTTATTTTTATTTTGGTTTGGTAATTTCCCTAAAAATAGTAGTCTTGCGAATGAAAATGATGTTATCAAATTTTAAACTCCTCAGCAAAATTATATATATATATATATTAGGGATTCTAAACTCAGGGGCTCATGCTCTGTCTTTCACAACTGGCATGTATCTTCTATTGCATGGCCATGATTTTTGGTATTGAAGAAACACAGGATGCATTTCAGATACTCAAATTCCTGTCTGCTTTTGTTTAATGGGACGTAAGACTACCAATCAATCAATCGCAATCAGTTTCTTATGCAGGAAACATAAGAAAACACTCACTTTACAGTCGATTTAAAATACAGATTTACAGATTTTCTAGATATATGGATGTCTAATTCCAGTTCTACTAAAACTGCCTGCACATTGATATTCTAGATATATGAATGTTCTTTAATCTGTTCTAATTGGTCACTTAGCATTTCTGAGTTTTATTTCATTTCATCTGTTCTAATTATGTTCTCTTTAGAATGATCTGTTCTTGAGCTTGCTCTTCTGTTTAAATTTTAATTGCCAGTAATGCTAGGGAACCTTTCCGGTTAGTTTACTTTCTTGCTTTCTATTATTTTTAACTTATGATTTTTTGAAAATGATCTATTGGAGTTGTACAGAATTCTTCTCCGATGGTTCTTTTTCAAATTCATCACCTTCGTTAAAGAGAAGACTGAAAATCAGCTGCGCCTTTTAAAACTCAGTCTAATTGAGGAATCTAGTAAGAGAAAAGTTGCAGAAGAAAATCTTCTTTATCTGAATAAACAGTACGAAAAGATACCGAAATGCCTCTCTTGCTCGAGATCATCTTTGCCTGAATCGCAGAACCTTCTAAATCTCAACAGTGAGATTGATCCTGCAGATATTTGGCAGGAGTTTTTTATGATTTTATTATAATTTATGGTGTTGTGTTCTTTTGAAGGAATTAAATATTATGAAGAAGAGTTGGCTTTAATCTTGCTATGTTTGTTACCTTTATCATATGTAATGTTAGAAATATTATCTTTATATGGTGTTGCAGATTCTCCAAATTTTCTGATCTTACTAGATTCTCCATATGACTGTTGATGATCTTACTAGTTTGAGAGTTTCTGGAATTTAAAGTGTACATCATTTCCACTTCTTGCATATCATTGTTGTTTCATAAATCATTCCAAAAAAAAGCAACAGAACAAAATATTAAGCTTAGTGACAGCCGAAACGAGAGCATGCAGTTTTTTTTTTTTGAGTAAAACCAAAAGCTTTAAGTTCAAAGGGACTGTCTCAGCCTGCTTCTTGAATGCATTCACAACAAACGCCTTTTATATAAACTAGTTCCATTGATTACTCTGAACCAAATTTGAACTAGCATTCAATCAATTGCTACATTCAATCAATTGCATTTTAAAAGAATTCTACCAACACATTCAACCAATAGAGATAATATATAATAAAAAATAAACTAGTTCCATTGATAGTAGGTGCCAAAATACATTGTCTTATACAAATTCTTGATCGGTCTTCCGAGACCATCAAATACATGATTAACTTAAGGATAAAAAACATAATTGTCATGATTGCATGAGCAAACATAATTTTGTTTTGGGTTGAGATGGTCTCAAGTTTCTTCATTATGTTCTCTTGAGAAGCTCTTCCTTGATAATTCATTTCAAATGCTCTAGGGTCATCACCATTTAACCCGATGAAATAACCACAATCATCTTTTGTACAATTTCGAGAGCACCTTAAAATTTTTTTACCATAAGTCCTTTCTTTATAGCTTGTGAATATGACACATTGTAAATTGCAACGACACAACACTTGATGTTCTCTCGAGATGCCCATCGATGCGGATGATTGACTTGAGCTCATTTTGGCAATGTGTAATCTATTAAATAAAGTTAAGAAAAAATAATAAATTAGTAACAATTAAGGACACTTAAATTAAAAAAAATGAAAAACAAACAACTATTACCAGATAAGGCTGCTCAATCAATGGATGAATTTTGAAGGAAGAACCGATAAAAAAAATATTAAGCTATATGATGCAATTGATAATTAACGGTTGAAGCTACCGAGTTTTTGTGGAGCCTATGAAGCAATCAATAGATTAAACAACTTAAGCAGCGTGAATGCATCAATGAATAGACAAAACCATTAGAGATAATTGAACAGAAACTGTGCAATTTTCTTCCCTTCTGAATGAGAAGTATGCAACCATGCAAATTCAACTACAAACGCTGATCGGTTGAAGTGAGAGCCATTAGAGAAATTGCAGACAATAAAATCAGAAATATGGACAAAATAATAGATAGATCAATACTCATGTAGGAACCAATTTACTCAGACATGTAGCTCAAAACTCAATTTGGAGAATCACGGGAAGAGATGAACTACGGCGAGACGGAATGTCAAGATCTCGGCTTGGATTGATCGGTCTCTATAGAGACGGACGAGGGAAATCGTCCACGTGTGGAGTTGCAGGAGTGGGCTTCAAACCAAGGGAAGGAGGGGAATGAGAGAGAGAGAGATCGCTCGTGCAAAACGGAGTATTAAATAAGTGAAGTAGATTACTTTGATACTTTGTTCAAATGAATGAAACAAAGCTTACCCAAACAAAGTTTACAATGAAACAAAGCAAACTGAGGGTTTTGATGAGGGAAGGGAGGGAGAGTAGATGGAAGAGAAGTCCACACCCCGCTTCCTTCTTCGTAGACGAACCAGAGGGTTTCGCATGTCTTTAATCCCGCCAAAAGGTTTCGCGTGTCTTTAATCCTGCCAAAAGGAGTTCGCAAACGAGGGAAGTTCAGACGTGGGAGGGAGAGGAGTTGTTTCATGATTCTCCTAAATGGAGACAGATGTATAATGCGAGTGGTAAAATGATGTATTTAAAAGATTTAGGTGTTACTTGAGTAAATAATAAATTTAGGTGTGAGATATGTAAATCACTAAGAATTCCGTGGTATGGGTGTAAATCCCTCTTTAAAAAATTCATCAAAGTACTTCAATAAGAAAATGAATTACTAAACTCATCTTTATATACATGCAAATGAATCATCTTTAATCTTTGAATCCCAAAAGGAGAAGAATGTAGAAATAAATTTCAATTATGATTTTAATGATTGAGCTATAATGCCCAAAGTTGAGAGAATATCACGCTCCCCTCCACTAAACCCTAAACCATAAACCATAAACCCTAAACCCTAAACCTAATGACAAAATGGTTATTAGTATAATGATTTATGATGAGTTTAGTCATAAAAAATAAACAAATGATTATTTTTTAATGTAAAAGTGTGATATATAGTTAATGACAAAATGATGAGGGATTTTAATAGGTATGATGAAGGAGTCAAAATTAACAAAATTTGGGCTAGTTTGAGCTGATTTGAGTTAACACTTTAGGGAATGAGTTTTAAGATTAAAAATAATAATAATTGATGTGAATGGTCAATTTATAATATGAAGATAATTACATACATAGTTTAAGGGAGATGGAGAAGAAGGCTGAGTGAAGGGAGTATAATCTAAGCTAATAACTTCCAAGTCATTTAAAAAATTGGTCTTGGGAAATGGCTAGGATGTAGAGAAAGATACTGAAGGGGTTGGAAAAAATAATGAGAAGAATACAAACAAACACAAAAGATAGCTAGTTAATCCGCCTTTTGAGACTCTAAAAAAAGGTAGGCTTCTTCTAATAAAATATAATAATTTTATCCAAAGCTTTCTTTTTCAAAAGTTAAAATTTTAATTAAGTAATAACACTATTTATGAGTATTAAAATAAATCTTAAACTTCCATCTTTTAAAAAAAGAGAGAAAATTTTCTTAAAAAAAAGAGCAGTGAGTGGCCATTAATGGTGAATAGTGCCAACTATCTCCATTAGTTCATTATCCATTCCAAAATCTATTAACTATACAAGCCTTACATATTCCATGGTGATTATAAAAATAAAATAAGCTAAAAATATAAAATCTAAACTTAGAATAATAAATTTTTTTTTCATGTTGAGTTTATATAATTGTGAGTCTCTTTGTTTGAGTATATTGATGTGTTTAAACTATTACTTGGGTTCTTATAATCTAACCTTCTCTACCTTGATTAGATATTATCACACCACTCAATTTTTTTCTACACAAAATGTAATATCTATTTATAAAAAATTTATGTATTTTTTATATCAATTAATTATGCATAATCTTCATTGAATCCTTTTGGTCATTTACCTTTAACTCATAGAGGTGGAGGGGATGAGGTGTATGAATTCACTTAGATTTGGGACATAGAAATATTATAAAAGCTTTGTGATAATAAATTGCAACTTATACCCTATTAATAAGTTGGTCAGTTCTTTATAAGATTAAGAATGATTTTAGAATATGCTATGTTATGATGCTATAATAATTTCTTAAGAATGTCTCTACCCATGGTAAGACGGACTAACTCATGGTGAATTTATCTAGGTATAAGTATGACCCCCAAATGATCAAGGATGTGTTTCTCTCAAAAACACTTAATAGATGAGTAATCATTTCCTCCAATAATTAATGTTTGGTAATGAATGCATTCAATTATTATTGTGTCATGGACAATATTGATAGAGTGATCACTAAGAAGTTGGTCGCAAAGGCCATCATATCCTTAAGATTTAGATTTAAAAAGATAAAAAAGGGAAGCTGACATCTTTATAAAAGATAATAATCTAATACTTAAGAAATACAGAGATAATGAGAGATATAGATAATCCTCAAACATGATGAGTATTCTATAGCCCTTAAGGCATTTTAAATAGTTGTTGAAAATAGTGGAAGATGAGCATCACCCTTAAGTAGCTCAAGCAATCTACCTTTTTGGCTTTGTAAATTTAATGTAATCCCTTACTGGCCATCACCTCCATTGGTGGTAAAATAAACTCACAATGATGATTATCTAAATTCTTGATGAGACATGTGAACTGATATTTTTCAACTAATATTTATCGTCATTTGGTTCACATAAAATCGATCAAATTTCAATTCTTAACATGGATAACACCACCTACTTCATAAACTAAATATAACATGACAATTGAATATGAGCTCATATATCCTTATTTATAGCCCACATAGTTTTTCAAACTTTTTTTAGGATAAATATTTAATTGTGTGTTGACCTCAATTTTAGAATGAGCTCTCAACCTCTTCATCTTAGACATAGAACTTCTCTTAGACACTAAGAGTTCCTTAGTCATAAGACACTTCTAGTGATTAGGTGAACGCTCAACCTAACCTTAGAGACTTAGAAGAGCTTGACATAGGAATAAGTCATGCCTTAGGGGTGTTAGGAAAACTTGTCTACCCCATAGCTCGAACCAAATCCTCACTTCCTTCCTTCAAGTCAAACTCCAAAAATCAAATCAACTCAAATCAATTCCAACCCAACTGATTTTTTCTCAAACCTTAAATCAATTTCAATGGATTTTCTCAAATCATGAATCAATTCCAAATGATTGAAACCCATGATTGAATTCCAAATTCAAAAATCCTTCCTAAATCACTTTGATTTCATCTTATGGATTTAGCCTAAATCAAATTCACAAGATTTTCTCATAACTCATTTATATTCTCATTTATATTCACAAATATAAATGAAATATAAATTCAAGTACCCAAAAATCAATCCAAATCTAACCTAAATCCAACATAAACTCTTTCAAGTCAAATTCTTGAACTTGCTCAAATCAAACTCAAATCAAGTCAAACCCTTAATTTTTCTTCATGATTCAATCAATCCTTCAATCATGAATCCAAATATAAACACAAACTTCAATCATCAAACCAAAACTAAATTCAAAAATCAAACCCAAGTCAAACCCATTTTCATCCTTTGAACTTGAAATTGTCAAATAAATCAAAACTCACTTGACTCTAAATCACTTGCAAATGGATTTGTATTTCAATCATAAGTCCATATGTTAGTTCAACCAAACTTGAATCAAGTCTTGATCAAGTCAATTGACCTACTTGACCCAAAGTGACCTAAAGTACCCCTTATGAGCTAAATTATAATCCTATCAAAATTGGATTGAACTAAGCGTACCTAGGCCTCACATTGTGATCAACAATTATCATGAGATGATCAATCACTCAAATTGGTCAAATCAAACCAAGTCAACACTTAGCCAAAATGAAACCTAAACTAGCCAAAATCAAATCAACCCAAAATTGATTGAAACCAAAGCTTGCAAAACATTCAAATGACCAATCAAGCCTAAACTAACCTATAACCTAACCCAATTAGGTCAAATGGGTCAAATTGGTCAACTTGACCCATTTGACCTAAATGAAATCAAGTGAACCAAAACCAAATATAAACCAAATTGAACCAACCCAATGATGCCAAAATATTTCAAATGGTCATATGAACTTGACCCAATCCTTGGTTTCAATTTGACCAATTAGTCAACTTGACCCAAGTTGACCCATTGACCAAATAATTCAAATGACATGACATCAAATCAACTCTAATTTTTTTGAAATTTAGACCAACCTAATTTCAAACTATTTTAAATCAAAGTGAAAGTGGCAATATTTTACCCCTAGGGTAACTTGGCCAATTCCACTTGGAATTTGGTCGTATCCTTTTCATGGCCATTTAACACCCTCTTAGTGGACCAAGTGGACACTAGTGAGTGTGATGCACATGACCCAATGGGTTTGGGTCAGCTAAACTCAACCCAAGGCCAGAACTGACCACCCAATAGGAAATTCTCCATATGGGATCACTCCTCCACTCAAATGAGCACATGGAAACTTCTTCACTCCCTTCCTTTGCCAAAATTGAATCACATGCCACCTCAAACGGTCTAACAAACTCAATCAATCAAGCCAATTTGATCAAAATGGCATGTGTAAGCTCACCCGTCCGATCCTTATAGGGGGAGATATACTCCCCCTAATTTCACTTGAATTCAGATCATTCACACTTGATTGAGCTTAGGGAACTCAGAGCAAGCTTCTCCAAGTTTCTCCAAGCTTCTTCAACCTACTTTGAATTCTCCATTTTTCAATTCCTCAAGTCAAAAATAGGGGAGCTCATTGAAAATTTCAACTCACCTATCACTCAACCAAAAGCCAGTTGCTCTTGCAAGCACCCTCAGAGGACCCACCAATCGAGTTGATCCAAAGCTTCTTCCAAGCTTCCAAGGCACAAGATGAGGGAGATAGACCAAAACTGCAAGCCTAGGAGGAGGACTTTGGCCAATTGGAGGATCTACTCAACCTCAAGCCCTCAAACCTTCAACAGGGCTTCATCTCTACTGGGAGGCTACCTGATAAGCCTCCGTAAGGTATTCAAAATCTAGCTTAGGCTAGATTTTCTTTGGTCATTTTTGAAGAGAAGTGTGACCTCAAATGAATTTGACCATTGGATGTCTTGCTTATCCCTTCTTGATGGTGTGTGATCAATGAAGTTCAAGTTCAAGCCATGGAAGCCATGGAGACTTGCCATCTCCTCAGAGGGGTGGGATGAATCATGGATCATCCATCCTGCATATTTTAGATGGACGGTCCTGATTAAAACATGTGAGATCCCCTGGTTTATCCTATTAGAACCGTGGTTTAATCGCTTGGCCCTCGATCGACTGGAGAAACCACATACACGTAATGAGAATGTGATAACTTAACCAATCCATCACTGCTACAAGAATCCAATGTAGCAGAGATATTAGTTATATAATTAGAGATTTAATTATCTAAAAATCACATAATCTTCAAAAGTACATAACTAAATGTAGAAAAATCAGAAAAATATAAACTGAAATGCATTTTAAAGATATGTCAAAGGGGAATAATATAAAATTAAGTTTAATTAATTTTGTACAGTAAATTTCATGCAATTTGGATTTTATTAGGAATGTAATGATGTTAATTACTCCTTAATTATTCCATTGATTAATTTTGAACTTCTTAGGTATGTTTAGTGGGATGACTTCTGCCTCCCTAATTTTCTTGGAATTTATTAATGATTTAATCAGGGTAATTGCTTGATTCATTCCTAATCACTCTCTTAATTAATTAAATGATTAATTAACCTATTAAATAGTAATAAATTCATTAATTAAGTTTGCTAATTACCTTAGAATAGTGAATGGACTTAGGGAGTGAGAATATGCGTTCTTTCCCAAATCTTTTTCCCTAAGTTTATTTCACTTAGATAAAAATCTAATTAAGGTGCAAATTAATTAAATAATTTAATCACTTTATTAAATAGCTTAATTAATCAAAATTTTAAAATCAAATCAATTTAAATTTAATCATTTACTTCTTGGGTAGATACTTAGGTGTTCAATAACCTAAGCAGCTTAAGGAAATCATATCTAACCCATATGTGTGGGAAGGGTTATGAAAGTCCTTAAATTAAATCCTTTAGCTTAATTAATCATTTACTATGAGCCAAATGAATTAGGCCTCTTTTATTTCTTAGGTGCATTGCTAATTTAAATTTCTTATGATTTTATGTCATACATTGGCTCATAATTATTTGGTTAAATATGTTAAAGTGGTGTAGGTAAGGGGTAATTAATGGACTTAATGTACACCTTAACCTAAATAAAATATAAAATCAATCTAATGGTTCTAAAATTAAATTAAAATAATATACACATGGGGGGAATGGGTTAGGACCAACAAACCTTCTTACATTTCTTAAATTCAAATCTAAATCAAAACAAAAATTCAAAATTTCCTTTAAATAATTTGTTTCACTTTAAATGATCTTATTCCATAGGATTGTCTTTAAGAATTAGTTAGGTGAATGAAATTATATGCTTACATCACTTTATTTCTTTCCTAGCATGCTAAATATGCATGTCATATGAAAATCATGCATTCATACTTTTTGAAAAATAAAAATAAAAATGAAATGTTTCCTTTATGTCAAATTGTATATTTTGGCTAAAGTAAGAATATGAATGACTATTATCACTATTAAATCAAAATTTATTTTTAAAACTTATACACCAAACATTACAAATGAAAGGTATGCTACTTATAATTATTTATAAGCTTGCGTATGAGTATAATATAAAGATGTGTATTATGTGACTTTTCCTTCTCTTCTCTTTTAACATAGTTTTGAATAGGATTTGCAAAATGTATAGTTCATTTAAAAAGAATACAACACTTTCTTAAATACATTCCTATTCATTCCTATGTTATCATTTAAGAGGGACCTTCACATTTGCACATATAAATTAAACAACTAAAATCAAATGAACAAACATAAACCTTTTGCATGATTATCTTTCCATGCATTTCTTTTTGTATATGCACATACATTTAAGAAAAGTGATATATTAGTCTGGACATCCAAGGATTGCGATGCTTTAAGTAGCCCCAAGCAGGTCTTATACCTTACACTCTTGGTTTAGAAAATAGTTGTGTTGTACTCACCTATGTCTTTCATACATATAAATGTGCATATGAATAATGGATAAAAGAACCCCCTCTTTTCTACTTAACAAAATCATGCATACATGAAACATTCCAAATTTTTCTTAAACAATATCTCTTATCATTCATCATTAAGGTGTGCTAACATTGCCACTTGCATGTATAGATATTCTTAGGATTCATTAAAATGCATGTTATACATGTTGAAAAGAAATAAAGTGTTGTGTGTTTTGTGATAGTAATTCACCTTACTTAATCTTAAAATTTATTTCTCTTTGAATAGGTTTGATTAGGGAAAATCTAAACTTATGATTAATTAAAACACATAACAAAATATTCACTAAATAAAAATTAATAATGAATCTATTTTAGAAGTTACTTAATGTAGGGAGGAAAGAGAAGTCCTCTTCTCTTTTTCTCTTTTTACAACACTTAGTAATTAATTGTAGGTTCATTCAAATCAAATCAAATCATAAAAATAAAATCAACCAAATTAACTAAATCACTTAAATGAAACAACCCTCTAAGTTGAATATTTTATACTTAGAAAATTCTAACCCCAAAGCCTAGCTAAGACAAACCACACAAGCCTTAAATGGCATACACATTAGGCTAAGTCACCATTTCTAGTCCTATGTTAGGGAGGTGCATGGTTTGATGTTTTCTTTTATTTTTTGATGTGATGTTCTAGTTTGGATGTTAGGGTGTATTTGTGTAGATTGAATGGTAAGGTGATCTTAGTCTAATTATTATTTTCTATAAAGTATTGTGCAAGGGGCACTGCAATAAAAATATAAATGATATTGCTGTGCAGGTTGCTTATACCCCTAAGAATAATCCAAAATAGGCAATGGACATGGCTACCTATGTGTGAGGTGTTAAGTCTGATTCATTCATATACATGTTTGGGATTGTATAGTTTGTTTAGCTAGTCTTTTTTTTTGCGGGTTTTAGTTAGATTTACTTTTTTTTTCATTTTCATGTAATTTTGTAATTAGGATTTAGAATGAATGTTATGGGAAATTGGATTGAATATTGGTCATAAGACTATGTCTTATGTACCATGTGAAGCCTTTGAAGCAACCACATTCGAACCAACCAAAAGAAGAAAGAAGAAAGAAGAAAGAAGAAAGAAGAGATGAAGAATAAAGAATGAATAATGAAGACCCCCATAACATGAATTCCTTCTTGATTGTAATTAATTCACTTGTAATCCCAGTTCTATAAGGGTAGAGCTCGGCTACCCAATTTTTTTTTTCAGGTTTATGCGGTGGAGCCCGACTACAAAAGTCATTTTATTCTTTTACGTTACATTTATAAATTATTTGAGATTTGTTTAGCTTGTGCATTAAGATGACATGTTTTCTTAGTTTTTTTCTTGTTTTGATGTATGGACTGGATGGCAATTAGGCTCTTAAAAAAAATAAATTTTTGAACCAATTAATCAGCTCAAAACTAAAAATAAATAACTCATAACCTCACCTAAAGCCTAGGTTATAAAATAAGATAAAAGAATTAGCAACTCCTTAGCTGAATGTTGTATGTTTTCACATCATGCATAAACAAGCATATTATCTCACTCTTGTTGTGGAGGGTTTTCACCTTTGCCAAAAAAACTTGGCTTAACCTTTGAGAGCCATAGTGAAAACACACATCTTTTCTTGCTGATTTTGGCCCATAATCTAATTTCTCATGCATTAGGCATATGAATCCTAAAGCCTGAGTCAAATGAATTGTCTAAAATGAAAATAAAATATAACAAAAAATTATATTAGATTTAAGTCATTAATCATGCCCTGCATGTTCTAGCCTCTTAGGGAGTGTGTTTAAGGACTTAGTATCTTTCTAAATAAACAACAGCCTAGCTATCTTGTAAAAGTATATGACTTGCTTGCATGTATTTAAAATCATAGGAGAAGTTAGTTGGTGATCACCCCCAAGTGACTGTAAGTCCAACATCATACATACAACACCCTAACTTAGCACTAGAAGTGGTGACTAAATACTCTAACGTGTGTGCTTAATGCTTGTATGACAAGAATTTACTAAGCTTCTTTAGTCTAAGTTTCAATTTAGAGTTTAGATTTGTTTAAATTTTACCTTTGGGTGATTTCAATTTAAATGATATAATGATTTATTTTTCATTTTTATTTTACTTTTATTTGGTTAAAATGATGTTTAAGTTTTCAAGAATGAAGAGTAGAATGAATTCCATTTGTAAACAAAACTCACCCTATTCTATATCCTAACTCCTAAAAAATCTAACTAAGGTCCTTAAGTATCTTAATTAGCCCATTTGAATTTGTGTAATTCATTTGATTTTATTTATTTGACTTGATTTAGAATTTAGAATTTGAGTTTGTTTAAGTATTTGATTGATTGAGTTTGGATTAGATATTTTAGTTTAATTGCATCTTGATAATTCAATATCCTTAATATCTAATAAAATTTAAGTTTGTTTAAGCTCATGTGTTTTTGGTTGATTAATTTTAGATTAGATGTTTTGATTTAATTAAATCTTGATAATTCAATATACTTTTAAATCAATATCTAATTCTTTTCTCTGATTATGATTATGTGACTTAACTTTATGTTTATTTAATTTGATTGTGGTTCATTTATTTATAGTTTGATCAGATTAGATTAATTGAGATTTTATTTTGATTTTAATTGGGTTTGATTCTTTGTAATTAAGATTTAATTTTTAATCACATCCATTTGTCATGTTCATCAAAGTTTGGTTTGTATTTTGATTTCATACATTGGATGGTTGATTAGTTTATCTTATTTAAGTAGGTTGAATGAGATTTGATTTGATTACATATTAAATTGATGAGAGTCTTTCTTAATTTAATTTAATTTGATTTAATTTGATTTGATTAGCTTTATTATGTTTGCTTAGGTTCAATGTGATTGTGTGACTAGTTTAATTAAGAAGTGTATTTATGTTAATTATAAAGGTTTGTTTCATTTTCAATTTGATTTCATATTTGTTTAGACTAATGATGTAATTAATGACTTAATAATTTAGGTTTATTTTAGATTTTGATTAGTATTTAATTGCATTTATGTTTGATTAAGCTTAGGTTTAATGTGATTAATTTAATTAACTTAATTAGTTTATTTAAGAGGAATAATTAATTATTAAATTAAATAAATATTTATTTAATTTTTAATTTGATTTCATTTTTATTTGGGTTAATGATGTAATTAATGAGTTAATGATTTAAGTTTAAGTTAGGATTTGATTAACATTTAATTGCATTTTATGTTTGATTAAGCTTAAGTTTAATATGATTAATTTAATTAAGTTAATTAGTTTATTTAATAGGTGTGATTAAATTAATTAATAGATTAATTAAGTGTTTGATTTGAATTAATTTTATTGTGATTTATAAAATTAATTTGGTTTATTAAGATGATGGATCAATTTATTAAGTTTGCATTAATTAGATGTTTGATTAATTAAGTTTGATTAAGGGTAATTAAAATTTTAAATTATTAGATTAATTAAGGGTTTGTTTAATTAGATATTAATGACTTAATGATTTGGGTTTAATTTAGGTTTTGATTAGTATTTAATTACATTTTAATTATGCTTGATTAAGCTTAGGTTTAACATGATTAATTTGATTAACTTAATTAGTTTACTTGAGGGGTGTGATTAATTATTAAATTTAATTAGGAGTTTGATTTAAGCTTAATTTTACAGTTAGCTTTAATGTACCTTATTTAAATTAATTTGATTAATTAAGATGATGAATTAATTTATTAAGTTTGCATTAATTAGATGTTTGATTAATTAAGTCTGATTAAGGGTAATTAAAATTTTAAATTATTAGATTAATTAAGGGTTTATTTAATTAGAGATTAATGACTTAATTTTTCACATATGAGTGATTTGATTTAATTATGTGTTTTACTTAAGTTTGATTTGACTAAGGGGTTATTTTTATTACCATCATTATTATTAAGTGAATTAATTATTTATTTCATTTCAATTAAGTTTGATTATTTATGATTAGAGTTTTATTTGATTTTATTCATTTATTATGTTTGTTTGATTTCATCAACATGTTTGATTTAGTTATTATGTTGAAATATTTAATAGTTAATTAATTATCTTATTCCTAATGGATGTGATTTAATCATATGTTAATTAAGTTTACTTTAATCTTATTTGGTTTAATTTGATTAGTATTAAATGATTATGTTGAATTAGTTTATTAATCAATTTGATTTTTTTTAGTTTATTCAACGATTAATTAGTCTCAGTTTATTTATACTCATTAAGGGGTATCATATGATTAAGATTTCATGCTTAGGTGTAGTTATCTTGGTTTGACCCGTTAAAGTTTCCTAGATTTGTTTAATTTTAAGTTTGATTTAAGATTTAATCATTTAATTGAGTTTTATTAACTTAAATAAGTTTAATCATATTTAATTTAATTTTCTCTAAGAATGATATTTTTTTGATTTGAGGTTTGATTAATGATTGCTTAAGTGCTATTTCATTTTTTATTTTTTATTTGATATTTAAATTATTTTTATATTATGTTTTAATTAACTCCTTAATTGATTAAACTCTACTCTTAAATATTTGTTTGTGATTCATTAGGATTCAGAAGATCATATTATTTTTTTAAGAATCATAGATATCAATTGAAGTGATTTAAGCCATTTTTGAAGATTTTTGTAAATTTTTGAATTTTTATGTGATTTATTTTATTAAATGGACAATCTGAACTTCAAAATTTAATTTCTCTCAATCTAGAAGTCTTTTTCACCTAAAATTTTTATCGTAGGTGTGTTTTAACTTTAATTGTAATCTATGAAAATTTCAACTTAATTTGATATATATATATTTGGTTTAATTAATGAAATTTAATTTTCACTAAAACTTAAATTAAGCTCAAAATACTTAGTAAAATTTGGAGAACTTGGGTTTGTTGGATTCCTCCCAGAAAGATGAATCTAACGAGCCCTTGTTTCCAATTTTTTGTTAAGTATTTTATTTTCTATAAATTTTTGAAATTTTAGGTGATTTAAATTAATTAATTTTTTTTTAAAGAAAATACGCGCGGCGCTAACGTCAGCCATTGGGTGGGAAGACCGGCCAACCCATGGAGAGCGACCTGCGGCTCACTCTGGCGATCAAACGATTCAGATCAGATCGCTCGATTCATAGGCTAGGATCGCGCAGTCGACCCGCGATCTGAGTCGTCCGATCACACGAACCGCGCGATCAGATGGTCGAGATTGCATAAGACGATCCAAAAGCCCGGATCACGCAATCCACGAGCTATCCGAGCCATCCGATCGTGCAAACCGCACGATCAAACGGTCCAGATACCATCAGGAGATCCGAAGGCCCGGATCGCGTGGTCCGAGTCATCCGATCCCGCAAACCTCGGGATCGGACGGCGGTTGTAGCCCCGCCAGTGATGAATAGTATTTTCAGGCTTTTTAAAGGAAAAAATGAGATTTCTAAGTAAAAACTTGTCCAAATAGACCATTTTTCATGTCGATTCACACCGAAAAGATTATATTTTCTAATTGGGATGATTTAAAGTAAAAATGAAGGATTATCTAGGGAAAATTCTAAAAATTGCAAGAAAATTAACACAAAATACGAGAAATCCTAAGGTCGACTAAAATTTGGCAAAATTTATCTCGTCAGTGATGGTTTCTGGCGGCGGTGAAGATCTAAGCGAACTCCTAAGTATGTGAGGAAGCTTTGGAATGATCTTTAACATTTTCCTCCCTTTCGAACGTCGTCTTCTTCAAAAGTGAGGTCAACAGATTCCAACGATATCAAGCTTGCTCGATTCCGACACTAGATGAGTCTGATATGGATAAAAAAGGCGGTTGCTCAAAATTTGGTGACGTCATAGCTTTTTTCTGTAGCGTTCATAAAAAATTTATGCATATCAGGCTACAGTCGTAATTTTTTATCAACATGAAAGCTGTGAGAAATTTTGTTACGATTACAACAATACAAAGCTCACTTAATTTTGACACCGGATGAGGCTGATATAAGTAAAATACTACAGCTGCCCCCAATTTTTTTTTTTTAATTAAATATGAGCTAGTCATCTGTTGAACAGACGACTAGGCCTATTTTGTTATTTTTTTTTTGGTGACTAATTTGCTAATTAAGATTATAATTATGGCTAATTTAAAATTTTAGCCAAAAGATAATATACAACATTATTTATAAGATGAAAATTTTTATGAATAATAACAAATAAAATTTATTTTAAAAATGGTAGATCTCTAATTGCCTTATGAGGCAAAGACTATATCTTGATAAGATATAAATTATTTTAAAATTTTAATAAGTTCTGAATCTTAATTATTTCGAGTTGCTTCAATGATGTGATCCTTCTATTAGATCCATTGAAGGTAACATGAGCGGAGTAATAATTACATTTTCTTTATTTCTCTAGTATCCCTTAGTGTAGAAAACTTGATGTTGGGAATCACTACAATAAACATGAAACTATATAGTAGGGGTTGATTCAATATTGCATTATAGGTTATGCTAGTGTCATACTATTATGAATGATATTAGAAGAGTTGATTGTAAGAGTGGTTCACCCAATGTTACTAGAAAAGTGATTATGCATAACATGCCTTTCAAAATCAAGAATGTTGTGAGAATAAGCTTGTAGCTTGCCTTTATATAAGGGTGGCCATGGTCAAGAGTTGTTAAAAAAAAAAGCTTGATGCTTAGCATGGGTTAATTTAATATTTATAAAGATAATTAAGGATGGTGAACTACTTATATTTTTTTTTTAGTTTTAATAACTTATGTCATAATTTAGTTGAGAATATTAAAAAATCTTTATGTGAATAATATATGTTTTAAAAATTAAATTCATTAAAAATAATTTAATTTTTCTTAAAAACATATTTTTTTGGAAGCAAATAGATTAGTTATAGTGGCATTTCTATAATAGTATCAATAAATATAATAATTTATTGCCATAAATCTTATTACCTTTTTTGTCATGAGACAAATGATCTACATATTGCTTTTACAAATCAAAATGTCATTCACAAATTAAATATTTAATCTTTTCCTTTAGATAATGTTATTTTTTTACTAAATGTTATCTTGAATAATGAAAATAATAATATTGACACTAGTCTTCATAATTTGAGTTTTCTAGCGATTTTGGACACCTAAAGTGCCTAGAAACCTTGATCTTTATTATAATATTTTATGTAGATGCATTTAATGGGGTATAATGAGGTGAATCATCATGTTTTAGAGATTATTAAAATTGGTGAGAATGATGCCTCTAATTTAGGTACACCACTCTTGCTTTTGTCATTGGATATGTTGATCAATTTTATATTATGAGTTCTAACATTTATTTGAGAATTATTCAAACTTCTTTCAATAAGTGTTGATGGTCTCAACAAAAAATTGGTACTTCTACTCAATAAATAAGTTAGCAAGAAGAAAATTACCTCTCACATTGGTGAGAAGTGGTGAGGTTCAGTGCAAAGATCTTCGAGAGAAATACCTTGCAATAACTCAAGATCCATTACGAGGATTTAACACAATTTTGAGGGAAATCTTTGAAAATATTTTTTAAAAATTTCTCTCTTATTTTGACAAAACCCATAACAATAAAAATGGTCCTTGTGATCATCCAATTGCAAATAAATTATTCAAGTAATTTTCTAAAAAGAAAATTAAAGTTGTAGATAATTCCTTCATAAATCCTTGATTTAGTTATGGCTTTGATCATTAAGAGTAGTGAGAATCTATAAGCTTATGAGAAACAATTTAGATATGAATGATGGTCCTGCAACAATTAATATGTTCGCAAGGATTAAATGGAACATTATAAGGATTGATAGCAAGCAATTTAAAATCCAATTGAAATAAGAAGATGAAGAATTGTATTAGTTAAGGGCACTTGACAGTAAACTTGTTCCTAGCTCAATTGTAATTCCTCTTAAAAGAGGCATTGCAATTCATCTTATATAATGGCATGAGAAGTATTTATGAGATGAGGTTGGTTAAGCCCACAAGACTATAAGAGGGTTTTGAGCAAGTTATTTAACATAAAAAGAATGGGTTAAATAAGATTATGTGCAAGAGAGATTAGTTTAAGCAGAGAATTCTAAGTGGGGTTTTAAAAGATTTTAATGGCTTAGGTTACAAATAATTAATAGGGTAAATTTTTAAAATAAGCATGATTTAAAATATAATTAGTAATTTAAGTATCATTAAAAAAATTTAGAAGTAGATATAGTTGCCCACTAAGTGATGCCAGCCAAACCACGCAAGCATGACAACTAATGGAATGAGTCGCCAGTTAATGGGCAACTAGCTCTGTAACGTCTGCATCCTAGTTGCCCAATAACTGGGCAATAGGTCTATAACGTTTGTAGGCTAGTCGCTCATTAACTGGGTGACTACCCTGTAGACAATTTTTTTATTTCAATTGGGTTACACCAAGTCATTAAGCATATTCAAATCGTTAAGATGAATTAATATTATGCATATTGAAGTCATTAAAGATATGAACAATAGAGCTATTACATCAAGGATCGGCTTTAAGCCCTTATCTTTTTGCTTTAGATATGGATGTTCTTACTAGGCATTTATAGGAAGACTATTGAGGATCGGTAATTTTTTCTCGATCGTTGATGTAAATGACTTGAATATTAGAATTGACAATTAGGAATATTCAAGTCATTTACATCAAGGATCGACAATTTTTTACTTTGGTATATGCTTTTTGCTAATGCAATTCTTCTTGTTGATAAGACTATTGACTTAGAAGCTTGAATTATGGAGGTCAACCTTAGAGTCTAAAGGTTTTCATTTAAGTAGATCTAAAACTAAATATATGGAGTGTAATTTTAATTGTAGAAGTTATAATGTTAGTGTTATGACATTAGGTGAACAAGTCATTAAAAAGAGTGAGTGATTTAGATATTTAAGCTCTATTGTTCAAAATGATGGTGAAATAGGTAGTAAAAGAGAAACGTGAAAATTACTTGTATCCAAACACAGAGAAGATTACCAAAATAATGCAATACAATAAAGTTTCAGGATATATACAAAGAAATGAAACATCTACTATAACACAATCCAAAAAGAAAAATAAAACATAGATGAACCAATATAGTACAGATGCACATGCCACACTATCCTAAATATCTAACACCTCCATCGTCTGCGTGGAATCGCACCACTCCCAGGTGTATACTGATCAGGTGCATATGGTGAACGATCACGTAGCTGATGGTGGCCCTCCAATGCAAGATCTTCAGAAGTCTACGTAGGATAGTCCTATGATGGGATGAAAGGTGGATGTGGCTCATAGGTAAGTTGGTATGTAGAAGGACCTGGATCAGCATATGTAGATGGTCTGACACCACAGTCATGTTGTGGGACATCCTCTGTAGGCTCCGATCCATAATGTGGGTTGCTGATATGTACCCACAATATCAAGTCTCTACATAACACCTCATACCTATCTACAGTTTCCTGTAACTCGTGCTCATCTGTACGGCCGAAGTACGGTTGAAAGATGTCCTTAGTCGCCAAGATGTGCTTTGACTACATGAAAAAATAGCGTTTGAAATTAGCCTCAAGTAGGTATGTAACATATTGAATTTAATAGAAAACTTATGTTAATACTTACATATATGCGCTCTATAGGTACTCTAGGGTGGTAAGTGGTGGAAGGATCTGTCAAGACAGCCACTAAATAGAGAGAAGCCCAAGATCTGATCTAGCACATATACTGATTGATAGCCGTCAGCCTATCCTCATCTTCGTCCAAGCCCTTGACTATGTAATCCCTCCTCCTCTCCCAAACGGCAATGTGCACCTGGTGGTAATCAACCCAGTCTACATCTGCTTTATCTCAACCATCGACCCTTTTGAAAGTAGGGTCTATTGATGCCACATCAACTCTGGGTAGAGTCCAAACTATCGCAACACTTGATCAGGTAAGTGCCACTCTATCCTCTTCCAATTGATGAGCGAGACTCGTGCCAACCACATATTGGAGCCTGTTGAGCATGTACCTAACAGGCGTTGCGTGATCTACTCAGTGTATGGCTCTCAAATCACCTACATATATTAAAAATTATATTAAATTATTATACACATTATAAAAATTAGAATTGAAAAGTACTCTGCACGTCCTACCTGTGTATGCAACAAACCATCCAGCTCATTCCTATATAATGTCACATTCACTATTGGCATCTGGCAAACATATCGCTCGTTCCACTTGTGTACATCTGGTAGGGGATGTCGACCCAACAACTCATCGTAGCAGTTTGGCTAGCTACGCCACCTCTTCCCCTCACCAATCATAGTTGGGCTAATAACAGGCGACCCATCAACGCATAAACCAAGGATCATCACCATGTCCTGAAGTGTCATTGTTATCTCACCAACGGCAAGGTGGAAGGTATTAGTCTATGGAGATCATCTCTCAATCAGGGCAATAAGTAGATGATGATCCAAGTGAATGAAACGTAGCTGACTAGTATATTATAGGCCTACTACTTCTAGGCCACTGATGAATCTCTTACAAGTGATGTGTCATTTCTTCAGCATAAGCAAGTGGGAAGCGGCCTCTAAAACAGTGCTCTGTAATAAAAAAAGGATCAACCATTAGTCAAACTAGTGCTCATGTGCATGTGTAACATAGAAACTGAAATTAAATAACACTAATAGTATCAAGGTGGGCGGCTCTATGCCGACCACGTAGGGAGGCTATACTAGGGTGGACCTTTGTAGGAGACTGCTCCGACTGTGGGGTGTCCTCTCTAGCATGGCTTCAAAGCCTACATCTAATAGGTGGGGGGTGCTCCTCGACCACTGTACCTATTAAAAAAAATATATGCAGTAGTCAGTGTTAGACAATTATAAATTTTAAATGAAAAATTATAGCGTAAAGTAAGCCAAAAAAGAGTACTATAACTTACATAAAAATTCTAACAAAGAGCGTAGAACATATAAATGGGTTGCTATTATAACTAGAATATACCTTCTACTGTTGACATTGCGTCGTCATGATGACCTGTAGTGGTCAACTATCTTGCATAGACTACAGGTTCTAATACTGCTAGCTCTATTTTCATCCATTGTATTTATGAACCTAGTGGTACTAGGTCTACCTGACCTTCTACAAAAGTTGGGTGGCAGCAATTCTATTAAACTTTGCTCAGCACTGTAAGCTAGCCAGTCAGAATGGTCAACCAAAGTGTGAAACTCAGTTGAATATATGAGCTTATACAGATGCAAAGTGTAATATTGTAAAATACATGTCAGGTGGTTTAATCTTCTGAACCCCAACGCAGCAATAGCATGCGGGCATGACCAATAATATATAACTGTCTTATTACAGCTACAGCTACACTGACCATTATCTAATAAATCAACTTTAAATGACTGGCTTGACCTATCAAACACCTGCATCTCCCGAAAGTTGATGTTCACCGGTTCTGGAAAATATCTAGCTTCCCTTTCAGTACGTTGTAACATGGTTGATACCCTTTGGATGAATAAAGATAAATTAGCCTCATATTATTGAGTTGCAGTGACAAGTCTTTTCATGAACAGTGCAACTAAATTGTAATAAATAACAGTGATTAGCGCTTAAATTGGCAAACCACATGCATGTTTAACAACACCATTGAAACATTTGGATGCATTTATCGTCATTGTACCATAACGCATTCCACCATCATGCACTAGTGATAATTTAACTCGGTCTAGCTCCATAAGTCATTTGTGAGCTTCTTCTTTCACATTTTATATATATGTCATATATCGATTAAACTCACGAATGTCATCAGTGTTACCAACTATATATATTTTCTGGAAAAGAAATTTAACATCACCAATTCTCAATCGATGTATCACTTTTTTAAAATTCTCACGCAGATGATGCAAGCAGTGCCTGTGAGCGGCCCATGAAAAAATATCTATGCACCCACGCAACAAGCCAACATGCTTATTAAATATTATCGCATCTAGTTGACACCACGGGTAGCACATCATGTAAACATATTAAGAACCATAACCAAGAATCAGTCGACTCAAACTCTATGACAACAAAGGCAAGAGGAAACAAATCATTATTTTCATCTATTCCAACATCAGTAAGTAATGTACCACAGTACTTGTCTAACAAAAATATATCATCTAAACTGAGGACAAGGTGGCAACTGCCCCAACCCAAAATAGAAGGACCAAATGCCCAGAAGTCTCTGGAATCATTGTGTATTATTAGACTGCATTCTGTATACTGCACCAGGTAAAATAGTACAAACTGTTTCTATGAAAAGGCTGAGAGTCGTATAAGACTCTTCCCAACTACCAAAAATTACTTTTATTGCCTTACGCTTGACATCCTTGGCCTTCATGTAGAAAACTTTTACATTAAACTTTAATTCTATTCTACCTATAATCTCTCTAGGTTTCAAATCAATTTGATGCCTGATTGCAGGTATAATAAAATAAGCTATGAATTTGGAACTGTACTATCGATGACCACTAGTATTCATTACATTGATACATCTGTGGTGATCCCCAACTCTAAAGATTCTCCAAGCACTCCCTGGACGTCTGCTGCTGCCACAATGCAGATGTTAATTACATTCTTTGTTAGGACTATCGTGATGTACACATATCATAATATAGTTCTTCTGGTTTTAGGTTATCACTTGGAATTGAACATTAGTAACTTTACACCATCCAATAACAGTACACTGAATGCTCATTTTACTTGTAAAATACATTCCTTCTACAAGATCACCTGAGATTTCAACATCATCTGTTAGGACATTTTCATCAGATGAACCGTCATAGTAAATATCATTGTTCCACTCTCTCATGGTTTGATACATCCGGACATACTCGTTAGTAGACACTATTTGGCTTTCACTATCAATATTCCAGAATGAATGAATTTTTAAAAGATATTGACTGGCTACATTTTCAACCATAGTAGCTTCTAACCCATGTGAGCAATCATCATCACTGATATCTTACAAAGAGTCACTACTTGAGTCACTGCTCATAGTCTCATACACATCATCGTTTGTAGCACTCTGAGGCACATATTGTTCCTCTAATAGATAAATAGCATCATCACTGTCACAACACTCATAAGCACAACGACATGCATTGATATTAAATATTAACAATATAAGCAGGGAAATATAAATAAGGTATTACCTGGGGATCAATTCATCAAAGCTGCTCTATGTGACCAGAGGAGTAGGTACGATGAAATCCTGTATATGCGTCGATAGTATATCTGCTGATCTTAATACTAGATCAACTATTGTGGATGCAACATTAGCATCCTCGACTTCCACATTCAACACTAATATCTATCGGAGAAGCCGTCGGTCGCGTCGCAAATTTCATCATCAGAAATAACAGACGCTATAAATCCACCGGATAACGACATATAAGGCCGCGCTCAATCATTGTGCAAGGATCTCATAATTCTTTATTTCAATTCCAATAAGGTGCTGTGCTGCAGAACCTTAACTGGATGATTTCGACCACGCACATAACTTGGAATGAACTGCTCATCAACACTTAGTTAGCCTCCATATAATAGGATCAACGAAACAAACTCTCTAATCATTCCTCAAATAACTGAAAAATAACCAATTATATCAGTATTCCTTAAATTTAGAAAAATATCGCGCGTCCAAATTTATTTGTAGCACAGACTACATAAATCGAACGATATTTAACTCAATCAACATGTTATGTGAACAGATCATCTAAGGTGACTTGCTCTAAAGGTCACTGACTCTAATCTTATAGGCCAACTGCAACGACTCAAATCTTACTCATATCATCCCTAAATATTTCACAATCATTTTAACTAATATACCCGACATATATTAAACGTTAAAGACTGTATTATCACCCAAAATTATAAATCAAATCCCTTAATCACAACTCTAAGCCCTAAACTAAAATCCTAAACCAAATTTCCTAATACACACAATCTAATTAATCATAAATGAGAAAAATTAAGGATGTATCGTGTGTTTACGAAAAACGATGGCAATGTGCGCTAAGAACTATAGAATCTGCCACAAGAAACTTCCCATAAAGAAACGGAGGCGCCAGAATCATTGTCGAAAGCTAATGTTGGGTTCCAAGGGCTGTTAGATGGAGGAGAGCGCTGAGCAGATGCATGTTGTAAAAAACATCGGCGGTCCGCAAGAAGTGTGGAGCAATGCCGATGAGTAAGACCGACGCAGGAAGGTCGGAGAGGAAGGTGCTCTAAGAAAGGCGTGCTCAGCGTGGATTCGAATGTCAGAATGGGAGCTCGGATCACAAAATAGGTTAGCTCGCAAATGGGGTCAATCAATCGATCGACTCTATTTTTGTGCCCTCGGCTAGTCGCCCACTAAGTAGGCCATTAGCTTAAACTACACTTGTTGCTACCGTCAAATTTGATGGCACTCTAAATCCCCCCACTTAGGCTGCTTATATCTAATAATAATACTTAATTTTCTAATTACATTTTAAAGCATACTTAAATTAAAAAAAATTGCCTAATTAATATTGGGAGATGTCGAGAGTATATAAGATGTAATAAACTATATTTGAGAAGGATAATAATAAGTATAAATAATAATTAATTGAGTCATAATAGGTAATCAATCACTAAAAACAAAGAATAAAATTTTAAAAAAAATTTCTATAATTTAAAAGCTAAAATTTTCATTAAATACTGACACTTTTATATGCATTATAATGACTGTTAGAATGTGATCATTAAAAAAGAATAGACATTATTTGAAGATAAAATGGATTGATGCCTATTAATGAATGATTGTGTCAATCACATACTTCGAATCATTATCCATTCCAACATTTATTAAGTGGCCTACAAATACATTCTTCATGACTATAAAAATTTAAAAGAAAATTGAACTTAAATATATAGACTTTAAAATAAATAAATTTTCAATGAGCTAGACAGATTGTTGATGGAGACTCTTCCCTTCAAAATTGAGACCCACATTCAAGGGCTCAAATTGCTAAAAAAAATTCACCGGGCACTTGTTATCTATTTACATAAGGATCTTGAGTTTTTATCTAGATTCTTCTAATCAAGCTATCTCTATCTTGACTCTATATTATTACATCAATACATTTTTTTTAATATAAAATACAACCTCTATTTATAGAAAAAAATAATCATATAATGTTTTGCATCACTTATTTCTTTTTTTTTTCTAGAATTATATCTCAATAGAATTAAATAAATGATGGCAAAGAGGTCAAGAAAGTATATAATATGAGTGGAATAAAATATATGAATACTTAAATAGAAAAAAGTAAGCAAATATTTAACCTAATTCAAATAAATACTTCTTTCCCAAAAAAAAAAAATGATATAATTAACCATTCAAAAGTGAAAACTCAAGCCAGAAAAATAAGCAATAACACAAATTAAAGCGTTGATTATAAAATAAAAACTTGACATATTATTACAAAAAGCAAATTTAAGGGGTGAATATTTTAGAAAAAAAGTGAAAAAAAAATTATATGTACATTTAACAAACTCATCAAAGTACTTCATTAAGAAAATGAATTACTAAACTCATATTTACATGCATGCAAATGAATTATCTTTATGATTTTAATGATTGAGCTATAATGCCCAAAGTTGAGAGAATACCCATCCCCTATTATTGTATTATCAAAATTCTAAATTTTACTTCGATAACAAATATGATGATAATATAATGATTTATGATGAGTTTAGTCATAAAAAAATAAATAAATGATTATTTTTTAACGTAAAAGTGTGATATAGAGTTAATGACAAAATGATGAGGGATTTTAATAGGTATGATGAAGGAGTCAAAATTAATACAATTTGGGCTAGTTTGAGCTGATTTGAGTTAACTCTTTAGGGAATGAGTTTTAAGATTAAAAATAATAAAAATGGATGTGAATGGTCAATTTATAATATGAAGTAATTAGTTATAATTCTCAATAGATTTATATATAGTTTAAGGGAAATGGAGAAGAAGGCTGAGTGAAGGGAACTTAATCTAAGCTAAGAACTTCCAAGTGATTTAAAAAATTGGTCTTGGGAAATGGCTAGGATGTAGAGAAAGATACTGAAGGGTTAAGGAAAAATAGTGAGAAGAATACAAACAAACACAAAGATAGCTAGTTAATCCCACCAAAGTAGCTCAAGATAGGTCATTAGACGCTAACAAAATATAATAATTTTATCCAAAGTTTTCTTTTTCAATAGTTTAAATTTTTAATTAAATAATAACACTGTTTATGGGTATTAAAGTAAATCTTAAACTTCCATCATTTAAAAAGAGAGAGAATTTTTTTTTTTAAAAGAAAGAGTAGTGGGTGGCCATTAATGAAGAATAGTGCCAACTATATGCATTAGTTCATTCTCCATTCCAAAATATATTAACTATACAAACCTTACATATTCCATGGTGATTATAAAAATAAAATAAGCTAAAAATATAAAATCTAAACTTAAAATTTTTAATTTTTTTTTCATGTTGAGTTTATATAATTATGATTCTCTTTGTTTGAGTATATTGATATGTTTAGAATATTACTTGGGCTCTTATAATCTAACCTTCTCTACATTGATCAGATATTATCACACCACTCAAATATTTTCTACACAAAATGTAATATATATTTATAAAAAATTTATGTATTTTTCTACATCAATTAATTATGCATGATCTTCATTGAGTCCTTTTGGTCATTTACCTTTAACTCATAGAGGTGGAGGGAATGAGGTGTATGAATTCACTTAGATTTGGGGCATACAAATATTATAAAAGCTTTGTGATAATAAATTGCAATTTATACCCTATTAATAAGTTGGTTAGTTCTTCATAAGATTAAGAATGATTTTAGAATAAGCTATGTTACGATGCTATAATGATTTATTAAGAATGACTCTACCTACCCATGGTAAGATGGACTAACGGTGAATTTATCTAGGTATAAGTATGACCCCTAAATGATCAAGGATGTGTTTCTCTCAAAAACACTTAATAGATGGGTAATCTTTTCTTCCAATAATGAATGTTTGGTAATGAATGCATTCAATTATTATTGTGTCATGGACAATATTGATAGAGTGATCACTAAGAAGTTGGTCGCAAAGGCCATCATATCCTTAAGATTTGGATTTAAAAAGATAAAAAGGGAAGCTGTCATCTTTATAAAAGATAATAATCCAATACTTAAGAAATACAAAGATAATGAGAGCTATAGATAATCCTCAAACAAGAAGAGTATTCTATAGCCCTTAAGGCATTTTAAATAGTTGTTGAAGATATTGGAAGATGAGCATCAGCCTTAAGTAGCTTTGGCATTCTACCTTTTTAGCTTTCTAAATTTAAAGTGATCCCTTACTGGTCATCACCTCCATTGGTGGTAAAATAAAAGTCACAATGATGATTATCTAAATTCTAGATGAGACATGTGAACTGATATTTTTCAACTAATATTTATAATCATTTGGTTCACATAAAATCGATCAAATTTCAATAATTGATATGGATAATGCCACCTACTTCATAAACTAAATATAATATGACAATTGAATATGAGCTCCTATATTATTTTTAGAGCCCACATAGTTTTTCAAACTTTTTTGGGGATAAATATTTACTTGTGTCATCAATTTTTGTTTCTTCCTAAAAAACACATTATTTAAGCAGAAGTGTTGCTATTATCAAGTTTTTTCACTTAAAACTCACACCTTAATTCTAAAGGACTTAAATATTATCATATTCTTTAGTTCTATCAGACACGAATGTTAATTATCAGCTAAACAATATAATTATAATGATACATTTATATTAACAAATATTAAAGATGAACATTTTTTTAATTTCTTTTTAATTAAATTTAGTTATACACCACTATAACTATTGCAATGTACACACACAATGGTTATCTTGTAAGACTTTTGGGGCCAATTGGACAAGTAACCATGCCTTAGCATATCAATCTAGGATGAGGTATTAAGAGCTTCCTCTTAAGTCACTATATTAAATCACAATAAGAGTTTAATACCATAATTGGTGCCCAAGTAAGCAACTAACCTTATTAATTTGTGCTTGATACTTTGGTAAGAACTGTCTCTTACATTTTCACCTATAATAAAATGTCTATCTCAACTAAACACTCTACTTAAACACCAAATTTTGTATATTTAATTTCTAATATGCTTGTAATTTGTATCACCTTCCACAACCATCCTAGTGAAACCACATGGCCAAATACCACCACACTAGTAACATCCTTAATCAAATTAAAACTACTCATTATCATGTCTTTACGTTGCTCTTTGATCCAACTGACGGCCAATCATTCATTTGTTTGAGAACCACCACCACCTCATGTTTAATCTCCTTTGATTTTGCTACGTGTGCATTCTCTATCCCCATCAAAATTTTGTAGATGGCTTCTTGGTAAGCTTTTGGATTCCGAAAAATTTCCTTTAAAGTATTCCCGAAATTTATTTTTTTGCTTTTGAAATAAAAGCAGCTTTTGAAATGGAAAAACTAGCTTCAAAAGACTATTCAAACATCAAAATTAAAATTCACGCCTCAAAAGTAAAATACACTAAAAAAAAACTTTACAACGACTCACCTCTGCACACTCTCAAATAGATACTTCAATTATATATATACTCTTCATCTTGCCTGTAAGGGCATGTTATGAATTTTTCAATCCCATCGAAATTAAGTACTTAAAGATTGAAGGCTGAGAGCTAGAAATTTTTTTCTTTTACCTAATTATTAAGTAGCTCGGAGGCTCACCTTCATTCTACACATTAGTAGTGAACTATTATGAATCCTTGACTGATCTCTCAAATATCGATTTTCACGTTCATGTTTAGAGGCTTTACAATGCAACAAGCATACATCCACTTTCATTTTTATTTCTATATTTCCTCTGTAACATAAGACCTAAGGGTATTAACTAGTTTTTTTTATATATATTGAATAATACACAGAGGCGGAACCCAGCGTAGTTGAGGGTGGGCTCGATTCGTCTATTTTTTTTTCCTTCATTACCCTCGATTCCCATCGTTCCGCAACCCGTGCAGCCGTGGCTAAATATTAATGACTCCCCCCGCTCGGCCGCTCGTCCACTCTTTTGTTTTGCCCTAGCCGAAACGCGCGCACCCATCAAGGTTCCAAACGAGCAAGGCAGCGACTCCCGTCCCCCGTCGCCCTAAAAATTAATCTGATCGATCTCATTTAAAGTTTTTGGGTCTAATTCGTGTAAGATTATCCTATTGGTTAAATTTTGAGACCATTATAGGCGGTTTCCGCTGTTTTGGCTCGCTAGCCCGACCCAGCCAATTCGCTCACCTTTATTTGTATCCGGATCGGCGGAGATAGGGAGCACAGGGAGGAGAAGGACGCGAGCGCTTGCCAGGCCTGTGTGAGCGATAAGCGACAAAGTGAGATATTGAGTAAGAGAGAGCGGGGAGAAATTGCAAATGCAGCCACGTCGTTGGTGGCAGTTGCGGTCGCTGTTCGATATGGCAGGTGTTGAGGTCGTATGTCGAGCAACGATGGTTTAATGCCCTAGTTCCTCTTCTTCTTGCTTATTCCTTTTCCGATTCTCTCTACCCGGTCACGGAAGATAGCCACTCATTACCGGTTCTCCAAGGTAGAGGGCTTACTGGTATATTCTTTATACATCGTTTTTAGGTTTGGATTGTACCCTATAAGCGAAAGTTTTGGTGATTTTATTATGATAATACATGAATTTCTCATGTTGTTGTTGATAGTTATTTGTCAGTCAACATTAATCTAAGAAGGAATGAAACTGGTGATCAGCGTAATTTTAGTAATCCCTAAACTTTAAATTATTTTTTCTATTAAATATGCTATAATGTTAGGCATTTCATCAATGAACTAAAAATCACTAACTTCACTTGTTCTTTTATCTGATGAAAATTTAAGCTGATTGTGCGAATATCAAGCAATAAATTAAAAGTAAAGGGTATGTGAGGATGTACTGGTGAAGTGCAAAAATAAAGCTTGTCATTTAAAGTTGATCTTCTAGTTGCCAAAGTTTAATGATAAACATTAGCTTCTCTGAATATGACCTTGCATAGCTAAATTAGATATGTTTTCTCTCTCTTTTTTTTTTTAATTTTCCTGTTATCTTCATAGCACTTGACTGTTTTTAATGCTGTCCCAACTCTGTAAACTCATCCTAGCTAGATATTCATGTTCATGCGATACAACAACAAAGAATCGTAACTGTCTACTTCAGTTGGATCTGCTATTCAACAATTCATGATGAAATACACAATTATATGTTGTACTTCATTGTTTCCTTGGAAGCATTATCATCAATCAGTGTTCTTAGATTGATACTGGGTCAATTGTTGCAATCTAGTGAAGGAAATGCTGTCCTATCGCATCTCATTAACTCTTTAATGTCTAATAAAGAACATTTAACTATCAAAATTCTGTGTATCAAATAGTAAACTAGTACAATAATTCATTTTAGTAACAAAAGTAATAGTAATTTATTACTTCTTAATTGCGACAACAAATAAATAAGATTTTTTTGATTGATTTTTTGTTAGATAACTGAACAATAGGTTCATATATATTAATTTGTATTCTACAACCTTTCATGCATAGGAACCATGATGGGAAATTAAAATATTTATCAACAAAATTTAAGCTGAGAACTTCAAATGATATGGACAAAGAAAAAACTATCTATTGTTTAGAAAAATAAGTTTAAGTGATTAAATGGAGAACTTTTTCAATACTTTTAGAGATGAATTGGAGCAACATTTTCTAGTAAAAACTGGAAGGAATCAGTTAGGCAGAAAAAATGCTGAAATTTTTTTCTTCTGGGAATCTATCAAAGCCATCATGTTAGAAGGAAGATAAAGTTAACATGGAAGTTTGTTTTTCCTTTTTGTAAATCCATTATAGTCATCATTTAGTTTATCTAAACAAGCCCTATGTAGAAGGGTAGTTAGGGTTCTTTCTAGAAACTAGCTATTGGCAACTTTTTTCAAGGAAGCAAATAAACAAACAACTTAGAATATGATGTAGCTACTAGTAGCAGGAGTCGGAACAAAATAACCAAGTAACGAACTAGGAACATTAGAAACAATAAAAAAAGTTGCTGCTATGGTGACCGACACTTTTATCACTACCTAAGGGTAGAAAGGACACTTAACAGAATGAAAACTAATAAACTAACTTCATAAGCAATTCTTAATGCAAGTAAGAGCACAATTAATAATCCTAGTATCGGTAACGAAAATAAAGAGCTGCTACTCACTGCATCAATTGTCTCCTGCGAGAAGAGAACTCGACTCAAGTTCTAAAAATTGGACTTGGCCATCGTCGGGGGATGGTATGAATAAATATAAAAAACATTAAAAATTGAAGATATGCTGAGTTTAGGTGCAACTGACTAACATAAGCATTGTTATCGATTTTAGCTAAGATAGGGAAAGGTTTGTATTTTTGTGGTTTTAGTTTGGAGTAAGTTCCTTTTGGAAAACACTCCTTTCGCAAGTAAACCATAACGATCTCCAATATTGAACTCCTTTCAATGATGATGTTGATCGGCGTGAAGTTTGTAATTGTTTGCATTAGTAGTAAGCTGATCTCTCACGTTCTGAAGCATATTTATCAAATTAGAAGCTAAGCTATTAGCAATTTTGTCACTCAATTTTGGAAGAACTAGGTCAACAACATCGTTGAGAGCTTTAGTGTAGACAATGTCAAATGGTGTGCAGCCTGTGGAGCGATTGATCATGGAAGTGTAGGCAAATTTAGCTTGACTTAATACTTCATACCATCGTTTAGGTTGTTCATTGGCCATGCAACAAATAATATTTGCAAGGGTTTTATTGGTAACTTTTGTTTGGCTATCTATTTGCGGATGATAGGCTGAGCTTAATTTGAGGTTATTCTGAAATTGTTTCCACAATTCATACCAAAAGTGACCAATGAATTTGACGTCACGATTTGAGGTTAAGTTTCGTGGGATACCATGTAAGTGGGCAATGTCCTTGAAGAAGAGTCATACTATATTGACTGCATCAAATGTCTTTTTACACTCGATAAATGGGGCATTTTTGAAAAACGGTTGACCACAACCATAGCTGAATCCACTCCGCGTTTTGTTCTAGGTAGTCCGAGTATGAAATTGAGACTTAAGTTTTCCCAAATGGACTGCGGAGTTGGTAAAGGGGTGTATAAACCTGTATTTTGTGATGTGCCTTTGAATGTTTAGCAAGTGTAACAATGCTTGGCATATCTCGTTACATCTCTCCTTAATTTAGGCCAAAAGAAACTGGCTTGCAGTAGTAATAAGGTTTTATCACTTCCAACAAGGGCTGCCAAACCACGTCCTTGAAGTTCTCTAATTAGCTGCAATTGAAGTGAGGTATTTGGGATGCACAATTGATTTCCCTTAAACAAACAACCTTTCTGCAAGGAGTAATTAGCAACTAGCCGGCGATTGGTACAACGATTCTATGGTTTAGCAAAGTCAGGATCATCAATGTATAAGGTTTTAAGGGATTCTATACATGTTATAATAGTTTGTAGAGAAACCAAGAGGTTGGCTTGTCGACTTAAGGCATTAACAACGTGATTAGTCATGCTGGACTTATGGTTTAGCACAAAACTACATTTTGTAGAAAGACTATCCAACACATGCATCCTATTCAACATTCTTTTGAGTTTGGATAAACTGCAAGGAGCGATGATCACTAAACAATATAAACACTTGGTGGAGAAAATAGTGCTCCCAATGTTTTAAGGCTCGTACGACAACATATAACTCTTGTTCATATGTAAATGACTTTTGGCGAGGGCCACTTAATTTTTCATTGAAAAATTCAATTGGTTTTACTTTTTGGGATACCACTGCACCGATCCCAATTGCTGAAGCATCAACTTCCGCTTAGAATGGTTTATTAAAATATGGGATACGTAGTATGGGAGCTGTACATAGTTTGTCTTTAATGATGTCAAAGCTTTTTTGTTGTTCAGCTGTCCAAGACAATTGTTTTTGTTTAATGGCATATGTTATGGGTCCCATAATAACCCTAAAGCCTCTTATGAATCTTTGATACAAGTTTGCAAGGCCATGGAAGCTTCGAATTTATGAAATAGTTGACGGTGTCGGCCATGACTTGATGGCTTCTATCTTTGTCGGGTCAATTTAAATGCCAGACTCATTAATGATGTAACCAAGAACACACTTGGTGTAGCAAACTCACATATAAGCTTATTAAGATATAATTTCTGCTCACGTAGGGTCAATAGAATGGCAGAGGGATGTTTATTATGTTCTTTTAAGGAAGAAAGAATGTCATTGAAGTAAACAACATAGATGTGGTCCAAGAAAGATTTCGATACCTCACTGATTAGCCTTATGAATGTGTTTGGCGCATTGCAAAGTCCGAATGACATCACACACCATTCGTATAATCCATCTTTTGTTTTAAATGCCGTCTTCCATTCATTTCTCAGGCGAATATGGATTTGATGGTAACTGCTTCTGAGATCCAATTTAGAGAAGATTGAAGCACCAACCATTTGATCTAGAATATCTTCAAACCTTGGCATAAGAAAATGATACTTGATGGTAATTTTTTTATTGCCTAACTATTTATGCATATTTACCAATTTTTGTCTTTTTTTGAAGCAAGTAGAGCTGAGACTGCTCAAGGACTTGAACTTGGATGAATGTAGTCTTTGCTTAATAGTTCATTAACAATTTCATTCATTATGGTTTGTTTTTTTGGGTTCATCTAATTATAAGGCAAGTTAGGCAAAGGCGCTCCTAGGATCAGGTCAATTTGGTGTTGTATAGCTCGAACTGGAGGTAGTTCTTTGGGAAGTTTAGATGGCATTACATCACTAAACTGCTGTAATAAGCTTGTCACTTTCTTGGGCAAGTTGTTATTATCCAAATTCACTTTCACCTGATTAATGTTGGTTATCAGCGCTCCTCGTAGAAGTGTTTGATTTTTGCACTGTGAAATTAATTGACGTCCTGTGATGGTCACAAAGGTAGCTTTTTTAGACTTGACTTGCTCTTTGAGTTGGGTAATGGATTGTTATTAGGTAATAGTCTAATTTTCTTACCTTGCCACTCAAATATATATGCATTTGCTGTCATACCAATCACCGATATTGTACTACCAAGGCCCTCCCAGTATAATATGACTTACATCCATATCTATAACATTACATACTACTTCACACTCGTATTGCTTTCCTATAGAAAATGAAAGTTGGCATGACTCAGTCACTGTCATCTCCACATCTTTTTTCACCCAACCAATTTTTATGGATTTGGATGTTTTGTCATTTTTAATTGCAATGCTTTGACTACTTTCGGTGACACGATATTTTCGGTACAACCACTGCCAATTAGCAAATCACAGACCTTTCCCATGACAGTGCACCTTGTGCAGAAAATTTGATGCCTCTGAGATGTGTTTACTTGTTTAGGAGCTAATAAGATTTTTTCTAAGATGCACAATAAAAAAACTCACCTTTGTTTTCTACTAAATCATCATTGTATTTGATTGAGGGTAATGTAGGAGTGCTATCTTCTAGATCAGGTTCTCCTTCTATGAATTGGGCTTGAAATAGGTTAGGACATTTATTGGACCGATGTCCGGGTTGTAGACTGCGAAAGTATTTGGATGGCTCTGGCTTGTAGTATATGTTGACTTTGGCTTGGGTTGGTTTGGCAAGACCTTTTCCATCTGCATCCGATGTGTATGATGATTGTTGGATTTGAAGGGAGCTCGATTTAACATTACTACTTGAACCTCTTTGTCGAGCGGATGATTGTTCTCGACTAGATCTCCTCCGGTTGCTAAACTGTGTTCGAGACAAATGTATTTCAAACTTATATTCAAAATTGATGGCCTGAGACAGTGACCATACCGAGTTCATTTCCAATTTATCTTGTATAAAATCTTTGAGACTTCTGATGTATCTTGCCACCAATTGTTCGTCTGTTTCGTTAAGATCATTGCGAGCACTCAAACGATAAAATTCTTCAGTATATTCGCTAACAGAGCGATTTCCCTGACAACATTTTTGGTACTGTAAATAAAGCGTTTGTTCGTAGTCAGAGAGTAGGAAATGGCTCCTCATTAGCTGTCTCATTCTCCGCCAACAACTATGAATGCAGCTCCCACCTTCGCTCTTGTGAGATTGAATTAGTTGAGTCCACCATGCTCTAGCTCAACCTCTTAATTTACAAGTTACATATTTAACCTTCTTATTCTCCGAAATGTACATATACTCAAAGAAAGACCAAGCTGAATGTTCCCAATCAATATAATCTTTTATGTGTGTTAGAATTAAGTTCTACAGCGACAATTTCTGTTTTTGAATCAGATTCTGGCAAGTTCGTTCGCTGGCGAACACGTTGCTCTTCATTCGGTATAGGATTACCAGGGCGACCACTAATCTCTTGTCGATACTGTTGCTGTGAAATTCGGGGAAATCCTACTACCTCTTCCAGCACAAGAATGATCAAATTGTTTGTCGGTATGGTTGTTGGTAGACAAGAACCATTGTTTCTAATTGCGCGCAACTCCATCCTCATCTCTTCTACAACTTTCTTGAAATCTGTAGTGAGTGTATTGTGTCGTTGCTCTAGATGGGTTGTGATTTCACGCAATTCAGTCCAACTGCGATCATTGTCGCGGATGGTTTGTCGGGTTTTGTCCGTCATCAAGCTCTGGTACTAGAATGATGTAGCTACCAGTAGCAGAGAGCTGGAACATAACAAACAAGTAATGAACTAAGAATATTAGAAACAATAAATAAAAAGCTGCTACTATGGTTTTATGCACTTCCTTTAATTACTACCTTTTTAATTTAAGTAAGAGCCAAATAATAATACTAATATTAGCAATGGAAAATAAAAAGCTGCTGCTCGTTGCATCAGAGTTTTTCTAAGTTTTAGTGATGATATTGATCTAGAAGATATTTTAGATATTAATGTCAGTTATTGTGTTAATTTTATATCTGTGAAGGGATTATACTTATGGCTTGAGAAATCATTTATTGTACCACCCTGCTTTTGCAAAAGAGAGCAAAACTTTGGAGAGCAGAACATGGGCGATTGGAAAAATTTGGAGGGAAAGGTTTGGAGCATCATGATTTTTGAAAATGTTTCAAGCATTGAATTTGAATAACGTGAACGAGAAAAAAGTTGTTGCTCACACAGTGCTAGGTGATACTACGAAAGAAATCATATCCATGTTATTACTTTGATATGTAGGTGAAGATATTTAGTTGATTTATAGCCTTTAGATTGGCTATGATTGATCATTTTATATACATGTCAATTCCCATGAACCATGTTTAACAATTCACAAAAAAATCATGAAAGTTGGTTGATAGCTATTAGATGTGTCTTCGTTGCTAGCAATGATATTTAGAGGCTATTTGGTTAGATGTATTTAAAATGCACACATTTTAGAAATGTGGAGTAACTAGAATATATGCATTGTTTGCTTGTATGTTGAATAAAATGCATTAAAATAAAATTTATATCTATTAGAATACATTTCAAAAACATTAAAATTTTTCAATCTCTCTCTCTCTCTCTCTCTCTCTTATATACACTTGACAAGCTTGGGTGAGGTTGTTGGTGGTGAGAGGCAGCTCATGGCTGGTTGCTGATGAGGGGAGGGCTCAAGTGAGGTAGTCATTGACGGAGCAAGGGATGGACGAGGAAGTGTTAAGGCAAGAGGCCTCAGGTGAGGTTGAGGCTGACATGCGGTGTTTGTTTGACATCGTTAGTGATGGGAGGGGATTGAGGGGTTGTTGATGATGGGAGTCGTTTGGGGAAGGCTGTCATTGATGGAGATGACGATGTGTGGTGGGAGGGCTATGGGTTGTAAGGTACGAGGTTTGCAAATAGATCAATTTGGCTGATTTTCGCATGCAAGCAGAATGAGGTATTTTGAGTATTTCTAGTATGTCAAAGTTTTACTTTACATTTATTTTGCTCTAAACCAGACACCAAAAAAAGATAAAATACAGGTAGCATAGTAGAATACATTCATATTACTTTTGATCATATAGCCTCTTCAAACAAAAAGGTGTATAGGTAGACACAATGGACTTGTGTTCTGATAGGTGTAATGGATGAGAGGTTTGAAAGCAAAACCTAAACAACTGAATGTAGTTGATTCTTGGGTTAAAAATGGATTAAATGGTCAAGATTGTTTTTCTCGATGGAGTTTCAATCTACTTAGTAATTGTTGTGTATAGGGTCACTAGTAGAAGTGACAGAGCATCAAAAAACAAAATAAATTTACAAAGAAACAAAAATTAGACACATACGCACAATCAAAATGACAGCAGGAGAATGTGTTGAAGATTGAAATTAGAACTTCTTGGTGGAAATAAGATAAGAACTTGCAGGGTGATATAGTAGTAAGCAGAACAGGTAGTTGCTTGTGCTTCCAAAGTGCCTACCATTATTTGGTTAGCAAAGCATTGGGCTAATAAAGCTTAAAAACTGGGCATGATTTCAGCTTTTATTCTCCAACTATCACAGAAAAAAAATCAAATTGGGAGATTGAAAAGTCTGCAGTTGTTTTGGGAAATCTCAGAAACATGTGTTTTGCCAGACAAAAAGGTGCCATGGGAGTACAACTGTGTAGTAGAGATGTGAAGCAGGCTTTTCAGATCCGAAACCTTTTCTTTTCTTTTTAGTTCTTTCTTTTTTTTCTATCAGGTTGATCAAGTGGTTTTGGTGACTTTTGGAGGTGCATTTTTTGTTTCATTTATTTTTGGTAATTCTTTTTTTATTTAGTCACCTTTTTATATTACTACTCTGTTGTTCTCTTGTGGAGGTATCGGCTTTGCTGTTCAGATTTTCTACATGCTCCCCATGAAGTTTTATATTCATGGGTGCATTATTTTCAAAACTTATGAAAGTAGGATTGCGATTCATCTTAGTGAAGTGCCACATTGGCTTTTGTTCTGAAGCAAAAAACGAATGCTTGCGTTTGTTTTGTACACGGAACTTTGAAAATACTGATCTCACCCTCTCCCTCTGTCTGTCTCTACACAGACGGTCATAAGCATGCAACTTACAATTATTTTTTAACTCATGTAGGCACTTTTATCATGCAGTGTGCTACTGCAGCTTGAGACCACTTATTTTGGAAAGCTGTGGTGAAAGGCAGAAGCTATTATTTGTCGAAAGAACAAACTGAGAACTTTTTAGCGGGTGAATATGGGTTAAGTTGAGGTTGCTTGTCAAGATGCGTGTAGTTTTTGGATGAGACACTATTTTCTTCAGGCTTTATGGCGCAAAATTCATCCCTTCTTCATCGTCTTCTTACTTTATTGGACAGTATCCTTAAACATTTAAGCAGTTCTTGGAAAATTGTTTTTTCCTCCATCATATTGCAGCGATTAAATTTATTATGATTTGGAATAATCTCTAGCATGTTTTTCAGGTGGTTGCTAATTTAATTTCAAATTTGTATAGTTTCTTGTTGTTTCGGTAAACTTCTTAACAGAATTCAGCCGGATCAACTCAAGTAACTAGATTCAGAGCTGCACGGCAAATTGGAGAAATTGCAAAATCTCATCCTCAGGATTTGATCTCTCTTTTGAAAAAGGTAATTTACTGACTGCTATGAAGTATTTTTCACCCCTTAACATTTTGATACATATTTTTGTTCTTAATTTGATGCATTATAATTCTGTTTGTGAGTCTTAAACAACTTCATGTGTGATCATATCTCTATCTACTTCCAAATCTTTCTTCCTTCTTGGACTTGTAATTTGCTTATAGCTTGAATAATTCTTCTGGTATGTTGGAGTATGTTCAAGGCACTCTAGAAAAAGAAAATTCAGATGGATAATATGATGCTTTGTTATTAGATTTATGATATGTAAATCATGATAAGGCAGCATCATGAGAGCCCTCGGCATTTATCAGCGAATTAACTTATGAATTTTACTTTCATTTGTTATCAGAACTAATGCTTCGCTGATATTTTAGATTTCACAATACCTTCGGAGTAGGAACTGGGATACAAGAGTTGCCGCTGCCCATGCTGTAGGTGCAATAGCTGAAAATGTCAAGCACACATCTTTGAAGGAACTATTGGCGTCTATTGAATCAGAGATGTTAGAAGCTGGAATTGGTGATGTTTCTAAAGATATAGGATTGGTGCTGTCAAATTTTCATCCTAAAAATCTATCGGGCCTTTCTTTCATTAGGTTTGAACTTGTTTTTATTTGCGATCAACCACTGCCATAAAATCTTATTTTTTCATACTCAAAGAAATGCATAGAATTTGAATAAGCAGGTTCAGTTAGTTATTTCTTTAGTTGTCCGTTCTAATGTTTTTGCACTATAACTTCAGAATCTGTTGAATGGTTTGAATACTTGATTTGCTTTGGGATATTGCAGCTTTGACATCAACAAAGTGCTGGAGTTTGGCTCTCTATTACTGGGATCAGCGGGACAGGTGATGCTTCCATTACCTCCAAGGTTAAAATATTTCTTTGCCTATCTTTTTGGATGAGGGAAGTGCTATGTCCAGTGGTGTTTTACTTTAAGTTTACTTTTGTTTTATGTACCTTTTTTGGCGTGACTATTTAAAACCTGATTTGGTTCTTGAGTTGGACATTTTGGTAGGTCTTCTGTTAAAATACGTTAAACGTAAAATGATATAGATTGAGAGTTTGAAAGGAAAAGAAAAGAAGCAAATTAGTATACTTCATAGCTCATTTTCTTCATTATTATGCATGAATTATTAAATGCGATCAATTTGCAATTAAGTTTATGATTTCTTATCATTTTGTAACCACTGATGATTCTGCTTCGAGGGGAAACGTAATGTCATAATGTTAAATGTTATTTTTTATCAATTGGTCAATACACAAATCTGGGATTTTTCTTAGTTAGTTTTCATGCTTGATTGTTAGTTGTTTGTTATTTAATTTGTTGAGCAATGCGTGTTCCATGTGTCTAGGCTTTGACCCAACCAAGATTGTACCTAAGAAGGAGTTGATGAAACAATACTCCAGTTATCAACCTCTCTTGATCTAATATTGCCAATTCAGATTGCAAGTTTTCCCATATTTGATCAATTTAGTAACCCGGCCTGAGTAACATGTACACTCTCATATATTTGTATGTAGCTAGATGCATCAATATATATATATATATATATATATATATATATATATATATATATATATATATATATATATATATATATATATATATATATTATCTGTATTTTTTCCGCCTTTCACTAGTTGTCCCAGTTGCTGCCCTTATTCTTGGCTGTTTCTGCTGTAGTGCTGTGCCTGTCTTTCTCATCTGCTGTCGTGCCCATCTTCATGTTGTCTGGGTTGCTGCATTCGGTTCCCTTGTCACTCCTTCAATCATCTTACTACGACAGCATCATCTGTCCCTCTTGATGCCATTAGCTTCACTAGTTCCCTTCACTATGGTAGCCATATATCATTTTAAAAGACACATCTTAGTCATGTGACTTGTGGACTTCATAGTTGTTGTTAGCTGCTTCAATCAAGTCTATCACATCCTCATGCCGTGCTAGCTTTTGCTCAGCCTTTATTTTTGCACTGCAGCACAATGGATTTTAGGGTTTTGGATTCTGCTTACTCATCTTTATTATCATCATTAACCTAATTCCTATTATTGGGCATCTCCCCTGAACCAATGCTTGTCATATATCAGAAAAGGTGTTTACCCTGAACCAGTGTTAATTTTTATTCATATTGATATATATCTCGATTGAATGGATTGTTGTTGATCCCTGTGAAATTGTAAACCTTGCCTCATTTTAGGCCTGAAGGCTTGAATTAGAGTTGTATAACGTTCAGAATCACTATATACCCCTTTGCACCCTTCAGCACTTTTTGAGTTCATGAAAATGCAAGATTAACTATGAAAAACTTCACGCTTCACGTTTCACGCTGTTTTATATTTGACCCATCATCCTTTGCTGTGTTAAGAGACAATGCGATATATTATTCACAATTTTGTGGCTCAAGACCAGTTTATACAGGTTTTTGCATGTTATCAGTCAGTGCCCGCCCTCTTCATGGTTGTTCTCTTAATGCTCTGCCTTGCGATGTTCGCTACATCTAGGACATAAGACTTTTTACACCTAGAAAATTTTATCTTGGTTTGATGAAAACATAGGTTGATCCTGTTCAAGTGTGCACTTCACCATGAGGTTGCATGGAATTTTTAAAAGTGTTCCTTTGTTTGGTTCCTTGATATTGTTTAAGTGTTGAGCTTATTTTTTTAAAAATTCTCAGGAATATGACGTCACAAATGATAATAGTAAGAGTCCAGCAGAGAGGTTGGCTCGTCAAAAACAAAATCTTCGCCGTCGTCTTGGTTAGCTCATGTCGTTCTTCTTTTTACATGTTTTTTTAATGAGAGTACTGTATTTTTTCATTTAACATTATTTTTGAGATAATTTTCTATAATTTAACACTTGACATTGCTTTCCTTCATCAATTGCACTATGGAATCCGTTAAAGAGGGTGTTTATATTTCAATTTTTTATGAATGATAACATTTTATGCTATGTTTATTTCTTAAGCAACAATTTATTCTTATGTTTAATGATACGAGACATGTTTTTTTTTTTTTTTTTTTTGTATGTTAATGGCTTTAAGACCTCAACATTTATGTTGAGGTGAAACGATGGTCTTTCTAGTGTTACTCTATCTTTTTATGGAAGCCTGCATGTTCCAGGGTGTGAGATGTAAGATATTGCACTAAATAGTTCTATGGTATGGTGTGATAAGATGTAAGATATCTGCATCTTCGTACACACACACACTAAGGTAGTGTACATTGATTAGGAGGTGATACTTACGGTTCATATTGTTGTCATATGGTATAATTTTTAATTTGAATTCAAACACATTTAAAAGTTAGCCTTCACATCATGCAAGTTATTGTTTTTAAATTTGAATATGACATAAGAATTTGAATGTAAATATTTTAATTAATATTTACCGATCACATTACCCATGTTATTGTTTGAATTCAATTGAAAAGAACACTTACGTTTTGCTATAAAATTATGCATGGCTACTAGTTTTGCTATAAAATTACACAGTTATTACATTTGTATGATACTTGATATTAAATTTAAATTTAAATTTGAAATTTATTTATTTATAGTTTTAATTTATGATGTGATACAAATGTTTCTCAAAATCAGTTTGGTTTCATGTTAGGTAAGTCTACTATGGATGCTATATATTTGTTGAGAGGTTTGATGGAGAAGTATAGATAAAGTAAGGAGGATTTACATATGATATTTCTTGATTTAGAGAAAGCATATGATAAAGTTTCAAGTGAAGTGCTTTGGAGATTTCTAGAAAAGAAAAGAGTTAACATTAGTTATATCCAAGTCATTAAGGATATATATGCTAGAGCTTTTACTTGTGTTCAAACACAAGGAAGGTTGACAAAATGTTTTCCTATTTCAGTTGGATTACATCAAGGATTGACTTTAAGTCTATATATTTTTTGTTTTAGTTGTGGATGTTCTCACTAGACATTTACAAGAGGATATACCTTGGTGCATGCTTTTTGCTGATGACATTCTTCTTATTGATAATATTATTGAGGGAGTTCAAGAGAAACTTGAATCATGAAGGTCAATCTTAGAGTCTAATGGTTTATGTTTAGGTAGATCTAAAACTGAATAGATGGAGTATAATTTTAGTAGTAGAAGATCTAATGGTGTGGGGTTGTCACATTTGGTGATCAAGTCATTAAGAAGAGGGAATGTTTTAGATATCTTAGGTCTATTGTTCAAAATGATGGTGAAATAGATGAGGATGTTATTAGTAGAATTCAAGTTGAATGGTTGAAGTGGAGGAATGCATCTAGCCTATTGTGTGATAGAAAAGTACCGCCTAGACTAAAGAGAAAATTTTATAAGATGGTGGTAAGACCTGCTATGATTTATGGCTCAGAATATTGGCTAGTAAAAGAGATGCGTAAAATAAAAAAAGTGTTACAGAGATGAGGATGCTCATGTGGATGAGTTGATTTAGTTTAGAGAAAAAAATGCGAAATGAATAGATACGTGAAAAGGTTGGAGTAGCTCCAGTGGCAGATAAGATTAGAGATAGTCACCTTAGATGTTTGCTTCACATAAAGCATCGGCTGTCCGATGATCTAATTAGGAGTGTAAATGTATTAGATTTGCCTTATGTTAAAAAAGGTAGATGTAGACTTAAGAAGACTTGATTATGATGTATAAAAATGATCTTAGTTTATTAGAATTAAATGAAAAATTGATACTTAATAGGACATAGTGGAGAAGAAGGATTCATGTAGTCGACCCCATATAATGGGATAAAGGCGTGTTGTTGTTGTTGTTCAATCCTTAATGTCTTCAACTCAAGTTGGTTGCCTACTTGATATAGTAAATTTCAAACTTTCATACTCAATTGTAAGTCTTCACCATTGTAGTTTATGTTAGGGTACTATAAGATTTGATAGTCATGCTTAATGACATATAACAGATTAGTTGCCATTATAATATGAAAAAAGTTGTCAAAAGAGAAGAGTGTTACAACATGGCGGATCATAAAGGAACATTGTTGATATTTAAATATATATATTTTTTTAATGTTTCAAATTAAGAATCAATTTTAACACTATCATTGTCGGTCCCAAGTTTGGATGCGAAAAGTAGGGTTAGCAGTAGTAATGACAAACAAAGATAAAATTTGTCGAAATAATCATGACATGAATCCTTTAAATCATGTTAATGCTGTATGCTCCCCTGAATGACGTATGACTTGAATATAAAAAAAATGTGCGTCATCGCGGCCACCGCAGTGTTAAATAAGAAAGGTTCCCACATTATGACCTGAGCGGCAAAGAAGTTAGTCCATGAAACTACAATTAGGTTAGGATCTTGGAATATAGGTACCTTTGTAAATTAATGGAATTAATAGATATTATGGTTCATAGAAAAATAAATATTTTTGTGTTCAAGAAACTAAATGGGTTGGGAGAGAAGGTGATTGATAGTTTAGGTTTTAAACTTTAAGATTCGCGTAAAAGTCGAACTAAAATGATGTATGTGATTATAGATAAAAGTTTGAAGATAATATTATAAATATAATAGATGTGGAGATATAATTATACTTTAAAGATTATTATCGATACAAGATTATCAATGTTATAAGTGTTTATCTCAAGTAGGTTTAGATGTAGTCAAAAGAGAAATTTTGGAATGAATTAGAGGGATTAATATAAAGATATCTCAAGAAAAGTATTTATTGGAGGAGATTTAAATTGACACGTGTTGGTAGAGTGGTAGAATATTTTAAAAGTGGTTATGATTTGGAAAGAACTAAGCAATGTGACTTATATTAGATTTTTTTTTTACGATTTTATAGTTCTAATACTTTATTTAAGAGATGAACATATTATTACTTATAAAATGGATCAAGAAAACACAGATTGATTATTTTCTAAAAAAAATAGATCGCTTTAGATCAGAAAGATCAGAAAGTCATTCTAAGTGAAAGTTTAAGATCCAACATCTATTATTAGATTTTAAGATGAAAGATTGTAAGAGGAAAAATAAATCAAATTATTGTCTGAGATTAGATTAACTTAAAGAATACAAATAAAAATATTTTTAAGAGAAGTTTACAAGAGTGAAAGATGTTCATGAGTTTAATATTATAAAAAGAAAGTGAAATTAAAGTTCTAAAATGCTTGGAGAATCAAAAGAAAATTTTTTTTTTAACAAAAATAATACGGTGGAGTTAGAGGCAGAAACGATAAAGAAATAAGAAGCGTTATAAAATTTGGTTTAGATATAAAACTTGGAGAATTGGGAAAGATATAAAGGCTTTAGAGATTCTAAGAAAGAATATATGATCAAAAAATTTAAATTTTAGTAATTTATACAATGATAGATACAAAGAAGGTGAAAGATGTATGTATAAGTTACCAACCAAAAGACAGGAGAAGAAAAGACCTAATTCAGGTGTATTAAAGATGAAAATAATAAAGTCTTTCTTAAAAATGATATTGAAAATAAAATGAGATATTTTGATAAACGCTTCAATGAAGGATCTAAATGCACGATTGATTTTAGAACCTTAATACCCTAAACAAAATGGAGAATTTTATTTTATCATCGATTAGTAACTGAAGTTAGAAGTTTTAAAGAAAATGAAATGTGAAAAGCAAGAGACGATGATATTCCAATGACGTGGAAATGTTTAGGAGATTAAGGAGTTTCTGGCTTATAAATCTTTTAATGTTATTTTAAAGACTAAAAGATGCCAAATGAGTAGAAAAGAGTTCTTATATTTAAGAATAAAGGTGATGCACAAAAGTGTGCAAATTATAAGAATTTAGTTAATGTGTCATACATTAAAATTATGTGAGAGAGTAATTGAGCATAGCGATGTGATACAAAAGTTTCTCACAATCGCTTTGGTTTCATGCCGTTAGATCTACTATGGATGCTATACATTTGTTAAGAGGTTTGATGGAGAAGTATAGAAAGTAAGGAGGATTTACATATGATATTTATTAATTTAGAGAAAGCTTATGATAAAGTTTCAAGAGATGTTCTTGGAAAATTCTAACGAAAGAAGTTAATATTATATTCAAGTCATTAAGGATATGTATACTAGAGTCGTACTTGTGTCCAAACATAAGGAGGATTGACAAAATATTTTCTCATTTCAATTGGATTACATCAAGGATCCGCTTTAAGCCCTTATCTTTTTTGCTTTAGTTATGGATGTTCTTACTTGACATTTACTGGAAGATGTACCTTGGTGTATGCTTTTTGCTGATGACATTCTTCTTGTTGATAAGGCTAGAGAGGGAGTCCAAGAGAAACTTGAATTATGGAGGTCAACATTAAGTCTAAAGGTTTTGTTTAAGTAGATCTAAACCCGAATATATGGAGTGTAATTTTAGTTGTAGTTCTAGTAGTGTTGTGACATTAGGTGAACAAGTCATTAATAAGAGAGCGATTGAGATATTTAGGCTCTATTGTTCAAAATGATGGTGAAATAGATGGATATGTTATAGAATTCAAGTTGGATGGTTGAAGTGGAGGAATGCATCCGTCTCAGTGTGATAGAAAGTTTCACTTAAACTTGGGAAAATTTTATAAGATGATGGTAAGACCGCAATGACTTACAGAATGTCTAAAGAAAAGAGAAGCATAAGACTAAGTTAAGTGAGAGATGAGGATACTCGTGGATGAGTGGCTTTACTCTTAGAGATAAAATGCTAAAATGAGTATGTTGGGAAAAAAGTTGAGTAAAAGATAAGATTAGAGAGAGTCGCCTTAGATGGTTTGGCCACATAAAGCGTCGGCCGTCCAATGACCCGGTTAGGAGAGTAGATGCATTAGATTTGCCTTATGTTAAGAAAGGTAGAGGTAGACCTAAAAAGACATGGTTAAGATGTATAAAAAATGACCTTAGTATACTTGACTGAAATGAGAATTTGACACATAATAGGACACAATGGAGACGAATGATTCATATAGCGGACCCCACTTAGTGGGATAAAGGCTTGTTGTTGTTGTTTCAAATTAGGAACCAATTTTAATGTGGGCATAATGGTTAATTGCATTAAAAAGATTTTTTAAAAGGAGGTTTAACGAGGATGTATAAAAAATTATGAAGGGGCCATTTGGTTTTTTGAAAGAGGAATTTTGATTAAAATGAATTTGTAATGTTTAAGAGTTGTTTGGTTGGATGTAAAATAAATGCATAGCTTTATGCTTTTATTTGGTTTGAAGTAAAATGAGTTCAATGTGAAGTTCAACAATGATGGTAACGATGCAGCAAGTTGGGATTAGTTGTGATGTGGTTGATGGTGTGTGGTGTTAACAACGTAACAAACTAAATGGTAAAATGGTAGCGAGTAGTAGTATTTGAGCAATATATTTGAAAATCGGCTAAATCAAATCAATTTTGAATTATGCAAAATTGAATAAAAGGTTGATTTTCAAATACATAAAAAATTTACTCTGCATTTTATTTAAATTCAACCAAATACTAGAATTTTGAAAATCCCTGAAAATGGAATGCATTATTACTCTTTTTTACATCCAATCAAACAACCACTAAGGGGCTATTTTGTTACCTTCATTTTGAGTATAGTGTTTTTGTAAGCTATATTATAATGCAATGTATTTTGATAGTGTACTCTAGTTCAAATCTAGTGTATTTAGTATTCGTCAAGATTGGGCAAGTGTTAAATACATGTTCGGGTGTAAAGTTAAATTAGTCAACCCGTTGCCATCTCGTTTCTAGCTAAGGGTGTGTTTGGGGGTAGTTGTAGTTGTCTGAAAAAGTAGTGAAAGAGATGCTGTAGAAGAAACAACTATGTGAAGAAGTTGCGATGAGTATACAATAAATTTTTTTATTTTATAAAAGTTAAACTGCAGCTTTCCTCAACTGCTAATGCTCAACACAACCACCGCCTGTAACTTATTTGCTATTACTCTGTCTTCATCACCATTGCTCACTTGTTCCTGTTGAACTTTCCCGCTCGCTTGGAGGTTATGCTATTATAAAAAATGTGATAGATGCTAACCATGGTGTTGCGGGCGTTGATCGAGCAATATTGGAAATCCCGCGTACAGGACCGAACAAATGAACAGTAGTTTGTAAGACTTTGAAATGTAAATAGTAAACAACTGAGGTAATTATACCTGTAGGTAATTAATTTCATGATGTTTTGTTCAATTCTAAGTTAAGCCGTCTCATTAGAAATGTCATTTATGTTTGTATAAGTTTGACTCCTATAAAACATAAGGGTCGTCACTTGGCCCATCGGTCAAAATTATTGATAAGGCTGGCTATCCCAACATCACATATGAACAACCCCTTTAACACTAATTAGTTTAATCCAATATGAATGACAAAGACTCTAAGATTCTAAAGCTAAATCTCATTTAGAAACTTTTTTGCTTATTTGGGTTGATTAAATGACTTCTAGCAATTTTATGATATTTTTAATTTATCATATACATTATTTTTCATTTGAACATTTAGCAATACCTGCATTGAATTATTAATATGCACAATAATATAACATGACATCAAGAGATCTGACTTGATTATAATAACAATAAATCAATAAAGCTTGATTTTAGGCTGTGTACATAATCATATGTATCTGATTAAGATATGCCAGGAATATCTAAATGCAATGTACAAAATATTCATAGGCAGCAGTAGAAATAGTGACAACCAACAGTCCTATAAAAAGCTAAATGTAAATTTGCAATTACAAGTCCCGCTTTAAGGTTTGGGCTAGAGTTATAACGTGCTTGACCCTTCCTTATATATTCAACCTACCAATCATAATTTTCTTATTAACACCTAAAATTATTAAATTAAACTTAATATTTTTACAAGCTTGAATTACATTCTTACCTGAATTCGGCCTCGTCACATTCAATACTTTGCAGTTAGACAGTCACACTACTATGAAAGACTGACTTCTAACACCCAACACTATATACTTGTTGCAATTAACATGAATTTAAATAAAATTATCATATTTTCAATTAATAACAATCCATGTAGTATTTTTACAATTCTATAGATAATATTCATATACTTTGGATGCAGTTATAATTTTCATTTTATCGCCCATTGTATGATTTGCAAAAATGCATCTTTATATGATTACATAATATACCCATACTCAATACTTCTAAACTTCTGCAAATTAAATTTTTTTCTTATTTTATTCTTTCTTGTTTAAGCCATCAATTGAACCAACTATTAAACTGAAGTTAACAAAAAAACGTATTCGGTTTAATTAGTTGAAATCTGTAGGTCACCTTATGTACATATATACTGTTATATTTTAAACTATTCACTGCTCTAATGTAATCATCTAAATATTATTATATATATAGTTTTATCTGCAACTAATTTTCTCACCCAAATCTTTTCAGCCATGGTAAAACCAGCCACTAAAATCCTTGACTTTTCACTAATCCAATATAATTATACATATATATTATGTATGGCTTTACCTGTAGCTTATTTCCTCACTAAATTTCTCAGCCACGGTAAACCAGCCACCAAAATCTTTCCTTTGCATCCTTTCCCCCACGGTTTACAGCTGAGAGCTTCACAGTGACTCGAAGTAAAGCACAACAAGCACGGTGACAGTAGAAACGGAAGACACGGGTAGGAGAAAAGCAGAGATTTAATGGGAGGAATCTGTGCAGGTGTTGATTAAATATTATGTATGATTAGTTAAAGTAATTAATTAATTAATTAATTAACTTCACTTTTAGTCCTAGCCATTAAATCTGTCCACTCATCCAATCAGTCAATGCATGTTGCACTAAATGGAGGATGGAATTGCTACAGGGTATTTACCCAATGAATAGTAAATGCCACAGTAAATTTCATTCTAATTAAATGGGTTAGTTTAGCAGTAGTTGAATAATATAATCTAGTTAGTTATTTTATTTAATAAATAGAAATTTCATATATATACATATATATCATTTTATTCAGAATGAAATGTATTTTTATGGAAATATGCATGATAATTTTTTTGGGATATGTGAAAATTAGGGTATATTTTAAAATGAAATGTGGGAAAAATGGGTGTGTTCAAAAATGCTTTTGATTTACCTTGTTAATGTGTTTTTGGATATTACAAAATTGGTCTGCATTTTTTGTTTATTTGCTCTGGATGCATGACTTAATTTCAAATTTAAATTTACAGGTATGCATGTTTTGCTATCCATTCGTCATATGGTGTGTATTATTATGCATACATGGACGTCATATGAATTGTATGTCTTGTGTATTCCTGGCCATACTTGTTTTGTTTTCCGCTGTATTCATAGCCTACATCCATCTTATGTTGTCTCAGACACAGCAATGCTCATATTTAAATTTTCAAGTGTTTACATCTAATTGTCCATCCATTCATCGTTTCCATCCAATAGGTTTGTATTTATTCAACTAGATTTCATGTATGCATTATTTGCCATGTCCTGCCATGTGAAGTCCGCAAAGTCGGACATATGCCAATATTCTCATATATCATATTCTTTATTTTGCATGTTCTTGATTTTGATAGCATTCCAATGAATTCTAAGAAGTTGTATCTTTTACTTGACAATTTGCATGCATGTATGCAGGTTTAGATGTTTGCGAACAATTTATGGATGTTACTGATATGATTAAGGATGAGGACCTTCTGACTCAGAAAAGTAACTCAAGTGGAAACGGACCTAGTAATGGATATCATGCCATAAGATCTGGCCAAAATATCCAGCAGTTGGTGGCAGCCATGGTCCCTGGATTTCGTCCTAGAAGGTTAAGTGCAAGGGAATTGAATCTGCTAAAAAGAAAAGCAAAAGTCAATGCAAGGGATCATACAAAATACTGGTCCGAGGATGATGAGCTTGAGGTGTCAGCTGCCCAAAATCCAGTGACATCTAGAAAGACTTCAGATATACCCGCAGCAAGCAAGGTTGAGTAAGACATTTTATAACTTCATTCGAAAGTTTTATTTGTTGAGGGAAGTAGTTTTATCATTGCTTGTTGGTTATGGATCTATAATTTATTGACATCAATCTGGAAAATTATCAAAGCTATACTTTTAAATTTTAACATTTTATACTGCTTGGGAATGTGTTTAGGTTTTTGTCACTTACATTACTTATATAGTTGTTGATGTATATCTTGAGAGATTAATGAAAACTATCAAAAGGAAACACTGCCAATGACAAGATGTTGGAATTAAAAAAAAAAGTGAGATTCTCTTAACCTTTTAAGATAGTTTGTTTAGAGTAGCAAAATTTAAATGCTGTTGTTGAATAAAACTTGGTGTGGGATAAGATATTTAGACATGAATCGTATGTAAAGAGACTTGATGGTGGAATTAATTTCATAAAAGGTTATAAAAGAAAGATATTTCTTTAAGGAGTAGTGATGCACATGTGCTTTGAATAAGTGACAATACAATGTTCTTAGTATATTATCCAGTCTTTTAATATTATAAGATATATAAACATTTTATAGAGGGTTGTGAGCAAAGCAAAAGATGCAGGTTTTATTTATTTATATAATATGCTAAATAGAAAGTAAAGATAAGATATATGACATAGCTAACACAATATATATAAGATCTAGGGACTTTGATGTAGTAAACATGAGTTACATGTCATATAGAAAAGTGAAGTAGAGTTGGCTCTGAAAATGATACATAAGAAGTAAGGCTATCTATTTGGATGAGATGTTTTTTGAAATTTGGCGAGTTATGGCTTAATATTAGAGCATTTTGAATAATAAACCTTCATGAATTTTGAAGATTAAGATAATACCAAGTGATTGAAGTAGTATGTTAGTATTAATATTTGTGGGAAAAATGGACATGTTCAAGATTGTGGTAAATATATATGGATCATATTGATTAGTTGTACATTAAAATTGTCAAAAAAGTTAATGAACTATAATCACAAAACCTTTTATCGGCATTGACTAATCATTTTAGATTATGACCAAAAAATCAATTAAGGAATCAATTTTAGTGTGACTGTAGTTAATGAAAAAATATATTAAGCAAAGAAATTATTTTCATGTAGTTTTTATTCCTTGAGAGGATGTATTACAAGTACTTGTGATCCAAAATCGAAAGAGTCAAATAAATGACAATGTGTTGGCCTCATGGTAATTTAATATTTTAGGATGGTTGAAGTGGAAAAATACTGCTTAGACTTAAGGGAAAATTTTATAAGATGGTGGCAAGACTTGCAATGATTTATGATGCAGAATGTTGGCCAATAAAAGAGAAGCATAAGAATAAGTTAAGTGTTGCAGAGATGAGGATGTTCAAGTGGATGAGTGGTTTAATCTTAGAGATAAAATATGAAATGAGTATGTTTGGGAAAAAGTTGGAGTAGCTCCAGTGGAAGATAAGATTAGAGAGAGTCATCTTAGATAGTTTTGCCACATAAAGCTCGGTCTTTCGATGACCCGGTTAGACGAGTAGATGTATTAGATTTGCCTTATATTAAGAAAGGTAGAGGTAGACTTAAAAGATTTGGTTAAGATGCATAAAAAATGATCATAGTTTACTAGAATTAAATGAGAATTTGACACATAATAGGATATAATGGAGAAGAATGATTCATGTAGCCGACCCCACATAGTGGGATAAAGGCTTGTTGTTGATTGATTTTGATAATTGACTCTTCAAAGTGATGTTTGATTGCCTGTTGCTACTTCCAAGCCTTCTAGATCATTCTACTTGCCAAAAAGAGTGTGTTGAGAGGTTGACCTATAACAATTTATTTTTGGAACTGCGAACTTGGGGGGAGAGAGAGTGGGGAGACAAGATAAGGAGTTTGAAATATAGAACTTGGAAATCTGAAATTTGATTTTCATTGATAAAAATACATCTATATAGTCCCCAAAAAAAAAAAGACTAAATGAAAGAATCAATGAGAGAATAATTCCATAAAACTTGGACTTCTAAACTTTTTTAAATCAAGGAGAGAATATCTCCTTAAAGTTTGAAAGTTTAACTTTTTTAAAATCTAGTAAGCTACCTCCTAAATATTAGAATTGACCAATTCTTTAGTCTAAGGGGTTTGTTTAAGGTAGCTTTCTCACAATTTTACTTTCTAGAGAGTGGCCACAATTTAGTTTGGTTGCAATTTTCTTGTTCTTTTTTAGAAATTTTTGGTGATGAAAAGTTACTTTTGTAACCAAATATGCTAGAATTTGGTATTTGTAAGAAAGCTGTTATGTGACTTATTCAAAATGATAAATTTATAATATTACAATAGTTTTTAAGAAAGTCTACTTTTCTTATAACAATTCTATAGTTATTTTTACAAAAGGTAACAATTCTATAGTTATTTTTACAAAAGGTTTAGGATCAATTGAATTATTTATTTATATAGAAGGAGTCTCAGTTATAAAAATTTATTGGTATTTAAAAAATCAATTTAGTCGTACTGTTTGGATTTGGATGAAAATGAGTAGATATGTAATGGAAAATGTAGGGTAATATCAGAATTACAAAATAAAAAAAATAATTATATGATTGTACCTATTAAAATAATTCTAATGAAATAAAAAATTCTAATTAAAATATTTTAAATAAATCAATGCAATAATTTTACATTGATAACACAAATAAAACAAATTCAAACTCTTTCATTACAACGACATTAATATAATTAAAATACAAAAAATTTATTTGTTCAAAAATCTACATGATATTAATTTAATCTTCTTGAATATGATTCTACTTGCTACACACAAAAAAAAAGATAAAAAAAAGATGTTTCATATATTAAAAAAATAATAAAATTTTAAAATACACAAAGCCATTAGTTTGGATGGTAGGACCAAATTAGTCCGTTTTCAAATAGTCAAGTGACCAAATTGATTTTTTTAATAAGTTTGGGACTAAATTGGTTCTTCTTAATTAGTTGGACTAATTTAGTCTTAAACCTTTTTTACAAACTATTGTAAAAGCTTTAAATGAATTCTAAAATCTAGGAATTGATAAGAATTTCTAATTTAAATACAAATTATTTCCTAAATGGGTTGAATGCTTCGTGTAGGTGAATTCTTGAGCTTGCTTGAACCATTAGAGCTTTTGAGTTAAGTTTATTAAACTTTGTCCTTGAGCTCGAGTTTAAACTCGAGCTTGTATTTTAAATGAGCTTGAGTGCAAAGTTGACCCCACTGGGTTTGTTGGCTCACTCGCTAGTTTGTATTTTTAACCATCAGTCAAAATGCAAAAAAATATAAAATTTTTCTCAAAAAGCCAAAAGCATTTGTACTCAGTTATGGACCCAACTATTTATGGAAGACCAAAATAGTCCCAGATTAAACAAAATGACTAATTTAGTCTCTTGACTATTTGAAAAGGACCAAGTTGATCCTACCAGCCAAATTAACGATTTGAGGTGTTAAAATTAGGGACATTTTTGAAATTTTAATTGTTTTTTTTTTCTAGATTTATGAAGCATCTCAATTTTTTTTATTAATTTTTCTTTCTTGCATGCTACATATATAAGGAAATTAGATTAATGTTATGCAGATTTTGAGCAAATAAATTTTTGGCATAAATTGTATGTATTTTTATTATACTAAATGTCATTGTAATGTTAACTTATTTTATAATTCCAATATTGCCCCACCTCCGTTACATGTCTACGTGTTGCCATCCAAATCCAAATGATAGGACAAAAATGGTCCATTTTCAAATAGTCAAGGGACTGATTTGATTCTTTTATTTAGTCGGGAACTATTTTAGTCTTCCATAAATAGTTGGGAGGCCAATTTGGTCCTTAACTCCATTTGTATTTCTAACACTATCATACACCTTTGCAAAATACAATATTTTCTTGAATAAAATATTAATACTTTCTTCTTTGCATTTAATTCTTCCTCACAAACTCTTTATGATTTCTTCAAATCTCTCAATACTTTTTTGTTGGTCATATATTGCTTTACTCAACGAGCTCCTATGGCTGCTGATCATGTCGATGCTTTCTCAGGTGAACTCCCTTTGCCACTTATTTTCTTAGGGTCATAGTGTTTGTCACATCAATGCATTCTTCGATGAGCTCCCACAATGACTTCTTTGGTTCGAGCTAATGAGTCGGCTTATGTGCTTGCCATTATTGCTGGGAGTCAGGCTCGAGTTTGGTTTTTGTTAGCTCATTTTTGAGCCAACGAGTAGGGAGGCAAGGTAATCTTGAGTTAGGCATGACTGGAGCTTTGTTTGATTTGTTATGACTCTAAATGCTTTAATGGACCCTCTCACATGCCCAACTAACTGTCTTAAAGATCAAAATTTTCTTATTAAGCAAGTTGCCATTGACTTATCTTGATGTAGTCGCCAACCATTAGGGATAGGAGCTCATATTCGCTTGGATCATGACCCTGCTAGATTTCATTCGCTCATGTGAATCATGACTCTGCTAGATTTCATTCGGTCATGTGAATAACAGTTGATAATGGAAGAGTCATACTCCTTAGTTTGAATACCTTTGGTTTGCATTGGATTTTCTTTTTATGGCGATTTGAATGCCTCTTTTAACCCCCCTTGTGTTGAGGTGATTTTCATATTGGATTGCAGTCTTTTGATAATAGGCCTTTGACGTGGGTATGAGAGTCTCAATTATAGGAATCACTTTCATGTGTTCCTCATTGTCATTACTAGTGTTGTACTTATTTTATGACTTCATTTAGGTTTTTCTTTGCCTCCTACCGTATATGTTTTAAATTCCTTATAGTAATCATTGTGCTCACTACAATTGCTACTTTTTACTATTATCATCCATCCTTGATGTGAATTAAAAATTCTATGTCAAAAGGTCTCTGTGATGGTACCCTAAGCACACCTAGAAAGTGAAATTGATGTTGACCTATGAATGACAACAATTGATGGTCAACTGCATGTATTTTCATTCCATGTCTTCCATTGCTTCAAATTGTAGCTTCTTAGCTTAGGGCATTCTGTTCAATTCATCACCTTTATATGCCTATTGTTTGTGAATGAAAGATGGTGCTTCCTTTATTTTTAAATTCATCAAAGCTCCATGAGGACCTTCCAGAACTTATGGAGGAATTTGTTACTCTCAACTGAAAGATTGGATGAAGTTAACTCAAGGTACTTCCAAACATGCTGGAAAATTTGCAGCCTTCTCTTCAGTGATTGACTTTCAACATGGAATTAGGCACACCATTTTACCTAAACTAAACTGTTCATTATGATGAGGAATTAGTTAAACCATCATCGTATCTATGTTAGTCCTTCTAAGAAATCTATTGAAATAAACTCCCATGATTGACTGGTATTAACAAAGGTGTGTAGAGAATATAAACCCATCTTCTGGTTTGAAGGATTTGATGTGCTGTAGGATTGACATTCTTTTAAAAACCTCTATGCATCAAATGCATTTTTGGCTAATAGATACAACGCTTCAAATTTTGGAGATTTTTTCAAAACGTCTTGCTACTTTGTAAGTATATGCCTCCAATATCTGAGTCACACGATCGGCATCTTTGGGCACAGAACTATCTCTAGAGTAGACATTTTCTGTGGTTTTATGCTTATTGTTTGTAGCTATCACTTACTAAATTGATGGCCCTAAAACTTATTTTACTCTCCAAACTTATTTTAGCATCTTGACAGCCCTTTGATTGTATCTACTGGTTTAAGGACTACTATAATTTGTCTTCCAATTTCTTTATGAGCTTCTTATGCCTCTTGGAAATTTTGATTTGTTGATTATAACACATTTTACTCTTCATGGTGCATTGATAGCACCAGTTTAGTTACAAACAAGGTTGTGGTTGTACTCATGATTCACTAAAACAATTTACCCTTTCAGATACTTCATTTGTTTGGCTTCTTGTGGTTTAGGCTAAGGTTATAATGGCTGGTAATTTATATTTAAAATGGTCTCTTTTCCCAACAAGTTGTGCTTCATTGCTTCAATGCTTACCCAAAGCAAATTGCTCTACTTCATAAATGAAATAGTTTTTCTGGGCCCCTTGTAATAGTTAAGCCATATGCCATCCATATTGGATGAGGACAGCACCAATGTCATAATTTGATGCGTTCATCTCCAGCTCAAATGTTGGTTATAGGCTGGGAAGAGCAAGTATTGGCCTCTCAATAATCCTTGTCTTTGGCAGATGGAAGGTATTCTCCTCAATTTTATCTTACTGGAAGGGGAGACCAACCCCTTTAATGTTAGACAAGGTGGTGACCATCACTAAGAAGTGGTGTATGGGCCTTCTCACTTGTTGACATACACTAATGAACTTCCTCACTTTTGAATTGGTGCTGGGCTTAGGCCAATTTGAATTGCCACTACCATATTTGAATTTATTTATAGATACTTCAGCTACAATAAAATTGAGCTTGACAAGCTTAAGGTTATTAAACTCGTACTTCTTAAGATTAAGTACAATTTTGGCTTCTTACATAAGCTGTAAAATATAATCGTGGTGCTGCAAACGCTTCTTATAGTTGTAGCTGTATATTAAAATAATATTGCGATAAACAATTATGAATTTATTTAGGAATTAGTATCATGAAGGTTGTTGATAAATTGCAAAGTCTAAATGTCTTCACTTAGCATTTGCACTTGCTTCATTTTAAAGGTATTCTCTGGTTATATTTTTCTTGACTTACATTTGGTGGTGGCTATACTTTAAATCCAGCTTGGAAACTACTTGTACTCGGCTAGTTGTAGTTCGTTGTTTAACTCTTCGATTTGTCACATTATATATCAGACATTGATGATGATTATGTTTAATTCCTTATAATCAATGCACATCCACAATCGCCATCTTTCTTGAACAGAGATGCCATTAGTGAGATTCCTGCTGAATTGTTCATCTAAATTTCTTTCTGGTTTACTGGGTTTAATCTAATGGATAATTATAGTATTTTAGTTGATTTGGCAACAAGGTTCCATTGGTTAATGACAGTTAATATTCCACAACTCTCTTGGTTTATATACCCTTCTTTTTATGGAGATGGGTTAAAAACTCCTGCAAGAGATGGTAAATTTATTTTCCTTGATTAGAGTTAATTTGTATGCCTTGATTAGGGTCCAATGAAGAGGAAACAATATTAATTTTATCTAGTTTTACTATCATCTCATGCATGAGAAGAAATATAATACTATGGTTGACACAAATCATCTTTTTATTTTATTGAGGAAGACAACATCAGGATACATGTATGGAAAATGAGTATTTTGTACCATCTTGTATAAATTTTAACTGCTATCATCAATATGACTTGACATCACACTTTCAGATCTATGGATGGCCAATGTTCATGTGGCACACATCAAGAGGTAGAACCTTATACGTAACTGTATCTTTGCGTTGCACTAATAAGGATTTGGATGGGATGTGTTCTCAAACATCAATTTGTCATTTGGTTTCTCTGAAATTAGGTTATTCTGACTTTTAGTATCAAATATAGAAGAAACTAGAACAATTGTCATGGACATTCTCCCTGAAATACTCTTCCCTGGCCTTGTCTTGTTGCTCGCCGTGAGCTATCAAGCCTTTGTATCCCCTTCTTTTGGATTGCTTTTGGGGCAGCCCTTGTAGCTTTATAGGCTATATCAATGGCTTGTTTTGTTGTTCAACCAGCTGTAATTGCTGATGAAGGTGTTGCTTGAGCTATTTTGGTTTAACGCTTGCTATTTTTGCAATATAATTTGTTATTCCATCATTTAGATAGGTTTACCAATTGGGAAGATCATGAGGATTTGGTTGATTGTTTTACTTGCTGCGTAGCCCTTGTACTGATATTTGCACCCTTTATCTCCTAGATGACTTGCTTTGAGTCATCAAAGTGAGTTTGAGGTTTACTAGTTATACCTCAATGATAAGCACTCTTTTTAAATATGCCATAATGGTCTATTTTGCACTCCTTTTTTATCTTAATTTTGAGTAGTGCTTTCATCATCTGGTGTCGGCAAAAAGGCCTTTGATTTTGTTAGCTTTGATTTTCTTTTCCTCCATTTTTCTCTTTGTTTTTGCTCTTTGCTCTTGTCGTTCTGATTGTTCTTGGCATCAGCCTGTCTTCTATGCCATTATGAACAACATCAATTCCATTGAAGTTTTTGATGCTGCCATGCAATGATCATCAGGATCGAGGTTTCTTTCAGAAATATTTATAGAGGAACCTGTGTGTATAAAATCAAGTATCTTATGTCTTTACTAATTGCTCGAATTTCTAGCTCAAGTTCTATCATTAGATCCACTTTTCATGCTAATTATCTTTAGGATAATATACTTTTTCAATATGTCCTTGAATTGGTTTGTCAAGTTGTGGATTCTTACTTCCACATTTTACTACTTAAAGCATGTCCAAATAGCTTCAATCTCATGAAGACTAACTTATTGTCAATTTTTTTACCAACAAAAAAACGCAAGTTTTGAGATCGTCTAACTAGGCATCAAGTGTCTTGGTGTTCACTTACCCTCCATAGGTTGGCAACTCAGGTTTTGTGTTGAGCATTGAATGCTAGTGAGGTTTCTTGTAGAATCTATGACTAGTGAGCTTTTTCATCCTCCACATCTTCATCATTTTTGAAAATTTTGCCACCTAGATAGGCTGTGCTTGTACCTATTCCCACACAAATAGATTATCATGATTTGTCATGTTTCCTAGTCATCATGACTCCATGAATTGGCTAATCATCCATTCCAAGGTAGACATCTACTCTGAAGCCCTCTAGTAATTGTTGAAGTAGTTGATTTCCTATAGCTTGACTGGAAATTTGATTGCTTTTTTTTGCATTCATTTAGGTGTGTCCCTTAGGATTGGTAGCAAGGTTTGTTCTTTGTTTCATCATTTTTCTTTCAACAAATAGAATCTAACATCTTGTTGTAAAATGATGGTCTAAATCTTAAGGAGTACAACACTAAGGTCTTGTCAAATGATCTTTAGAGACTTAGCTACAACAGTGGCAAGAAATCATGAATAAGCTCATGAGCAATTCTTCTCTTGTTGCTGTTGTTGATTTCGTCTCCAAAAAAAGTTTTTCATTAATTGGGCTACATCTTCTAAAATTAAAATTGGAGATATCAAATTCAAATAAAATTCCATCTAGGAATTGATAATATCAATTCCTAAGATTTAGGAGTTGATAATATCAAATTGAAATTTTCATCCATTAGTACTTTTTTGCCAAATAATTGAAAGGCTTCCATTGCTTTATATTGCATTAAAATGTAGAATATTATAAATAGCTCATCAGGAGTTTCCATTGATAATAATTTTACATTAACAATCAACATTAAGTCTATGTCTTCTTATATTAGTTATAGAGATGTTCACAAAGGGTATTCAAAAGTGAGGTAATTGGCTTTACTTTTTGAAGATAATATAATTTTTTGTTGGTGTGACTTTTGTTTTTAAATAAATGTAAAGTTATAATAATAGAGTTAATATTTGAAGGTAGTAGCTTAAGATTATTTGAACAAAATTCATATAATATGTAATTTTTTTAGGATTTATTACTATATTTCAACAGATATTATCGAGAGTGTATGATGATACTTAGATGTTATGTCGCCATCTTGATTTGTTAAACATAAAAGCTTGATATATATGAAGATATTGCTTCTTGAGTTAATATTGATTCTTTAAACTAAAGAAGTGTCTTAGGAGCATTCTATGATGAGAATGTCAGCAAGACTTCAGGGGAAAATTTAAAAAATATTTAATTTTTCTAGCTATATTATGTGGTTTTGAATGCTGTCCAATAAGAAAATTATTAATAGACTTGTTGAGCATGATAAAAATGATATTAAGATGCATAAGTGGTAAAAATAAGGATAGATTGATAAATGATTATATTTAGAGGGATGATGGGAGCAGCATCTATTAAAGATTGTAAAAGATAGATCTAGACGGTATGGGAAACTGTAATGAAGAGTAGAAGATGAACGGATGTGATGGATTTATAAAATTAATGTCAAAGACTAAGGAACATAGTTGGATAGAAGTTATCCAAAAAGATGAACTGATTTATAACGTAACACTAATAATGACAAATGGAGAATATGGATTCAAAAAGTTGATCCCCAATAGTTTGGGCAATTGGAATGATGATGATTGTCTGTGCAACTCACTTTTTGACATTTCTTTTTTCTATTATAGATTTTTGGAGTTTAAATTGGTGACAATGCTTTATATTACTAGTTGATAAGTCTTTATTTAGATGATTTTGAGACTTCAAACTACTAAATTCTTTTCTTTGAAAGTTTTATTGATCGTCTTAGCTTTTCTGATAATGAAAGCTAAAGAGCTCTTCTAGGATTTAGGTGGCTTTACTATCTTGGTAGAACCCTTCTTCAGCGTCTATATTTTGTTTCATCTTCTGTTGGTCCAAACAGGTCAATTATCTTCAGATGGAATTTATTAATCTGCTTGTTATTTTGATTTATCAAATAAATGCTATAGATGTTGGATGGATTTTATCTGGAAAATAAATATCAATTTCAGCTGGAAATTTCAGCGTCCCTATATGCAGTTTGGCCATTGCTTGTTAGTAAAGAAGTGTTAAGTTGGATTTTCTTGTGTTTTTTTTTTCTTTTTGTTGGTGAATTTGTTCCTTTGTGCCTGAGCAGTTTGACTAGTTATCTTATCATAGTACGGAATTAACAAATTAGCATATGCAAGTTTGTCCTATCAAGAAAATTTGAGTTTTAGCTGCTAAAGAAACAAGTTATATTCAAGCCCATTTTTTTTTTAACTTATGATTTTCTTTTTGTTCTTACGTCTTTACTTAAATTTGTTTTTGTAGCAAACTAATTTAATTAAATGCAAAAATTTTCTTTTTACAGGGTTGTGTAGATACTGTTATTGAGGTAGATAAAAATGAACATGAAGGGAATGGTAGATGGCCTTTCCAGCATTTTGTGGATCAACTGATTCATGATATGTTTGATCCCAGTGAGTTTTTTTTCCTTATTTTTTGTCGGAGTATCAATTTCTTTTTGCTTTTTTTTTTTTTTGAATTATCTATAATGCATATTTGCCACCTTCTTGCTTGTGTTATACAGTCTGGGAAGTGCGCCACGGGTCCATTATGGCTCTAAGAGAAATTCTGGCTCATCATGGTGCTTGTGCTGGAGTGTTGTCTCTGAATTGTAACTTTGAAAAGTTGTGGTTTTGTGATTCAGAGGACGTAAACTGTGAGGAACCAATAAGCAATTCCGGGGAAATTGATCTAAATGTTCATGTTTCAGTGGATGAGCATGAGCCTGCACTAAAAAGGCACAAGTCTGGGAATGAGCTTAGTTATCAGGAAAATAAACTTTGCTCCTTGGTGTCTGTTGATGTGGAAACGAAACATAGCACTAGCATGGGCACAGTGGCAGGGCTCAATGTCAATCCTACAAATGTAAATGGTGCTATTGTTAGCACTCACGTTAAGGTGGAAATAGAGCCATCTCATGACGGACTTAATTATCACTGCAAGGTGGAGGATGATGCCTCCCTTGGATCATCTTTCGAAGATAACTGCTCTATTTCCAATCTAGATTTAATCACACGTCTTCCAAAGACTTCCAAACTTTTGAAGTTGATTAAACTAACGAGGTTTTCCTGGATGAAGAACTGGGAATTTTTGCAAGATTGTGCCATCAGATTCTTGTGTATACTCTCCTTAGATCGGTTAGTTGTTTAAGGGGCACATTATATCATGTATAAGATTTTTACTGGATAACTATATTATTATTTCTGCTTGTTTTTCAATTTTTTTTTCTTTTGCTTGATTTTCACACATTATATCCATCGTTTAGTTTAAAATTTGATTTTAAATTTGCTTGTAGATTTGGTGATTATGTTTCCGACCAAGTTGTTGCACCTGTTCGTGAAACTTGTGCTCAAGCTCTTGGGGTGGTTTTAAAGTACATGCATCCATCGCTGGTTATAGAAACATTGAAGATTTTATTACATATGCAGGTAGCTTATTTAACACTTATGGTTAATGCAAATTACAAGTCCATTCTGTCTCTTATAAACTTTTCTTTTCTTTTTGTTTTTTTTCCTTTCAGTGCAGACAAGAATGGGAGGTACGGCATGGCTGTCTACTTGGGATAAAATATTTGGTTGCTGTTAGGAAGGTATCTTTTTCTTTTTTTGCGAGATGAACCTAATTTAATTTCTAAACTATTTTCTGTTCTGTGATACATTTTGTTTTTTTTTTGTTTAATTTTTTTAATGCTGGAAACAAGTTGGATACATTTTCTTATTACCTCCTCTTTGATTAGATTAGTGGAAATTTTCTGGTCAACATTTTGTGCAAGAGTGCTTGTTGGATCAAATAGTTACTGGCACAAACTTCTTGGTTGGATGGGTACCGCCCAGAGGGAAATTAAGCTTACTGACACATTTTTAATTTTTTGTTTCTTGGACCAGCCTGAAGTATTCAATCAATGTCGAATACAAATTGGAAAACAAAGTAAATCTAATTTATATATTATTTGTCTTGTGTGTTTGGAACAGGTACTTAGATCAAATATAGCTTAGGAGCCTTTGAGGGGTAGGGTTGGAGTTGGTGTCAGGCATTGTTTATTGGAGCACTTAAAGATTAACGTCATTAAAAGTGGTGTATGGTATGGTATTAGTGATATGATGGCTGTGGGCAGGGTGATATTATATGTGCTTTAGCTGATAAGGAATCAAGCATTAAATGTGCCAAACAAAAGTTAAGGTTTGTACTTCATAATGAACTTTGCATTAATTTGTTGATGCACATCGAAACTTATGTTTTGAGACCCTGAATAGTGTAATCACATCAACATGGTTTAGTTTGTAAGCCAAACTGAGGAGCCTAAAGCAAACCCAAAAACTTATATATTGAGGGAAAGGCTTTAAACTTCGGCAAGTCGATGCAGAGTTTCATGGGGAAGTCCCTGAACAATCAAAGAGGTAGCATCTCTCAAAATTCATTTTCTATTAGACAGATTTCTGGATTGTCTTAGTACATAGGATTACTAATAGGTTACTTTTTCTGGTAACAATTTGTAATGTCCACTTTCTATGTGAGTATGACAATTTAATGAAGTAGCTAAAGTTTATTTGATTTTTGGAATTGAGATTAAAGTAGCAGTTAAATAAATAAGTGACAGCAAACTGTGAGAAATGCTCAATCCTCTTGGCTTTTTCATGATCAAATCAAGCCCACCCACAACCTTTGCTTGACCATCTTGACACTGTTTGGGTTTTAATGTCCTGTTAAAACCATGACTTCCTCAAGAGAACTCCAGAGATTCAAATAGCATCACATTTAGCTGACCCAATTAAGGGAGTGAAAATGGACGGTTTGCGCTTCCTTTGCTTGTGAAAGAAGAAATGCAATATATATTGCGGTTGTGATGTGAAAATAATAGGGTAGGAATGGTTTCGGTTTACGGATGATGGAAAATTTTTGAAAGGAAAACGTTATTGTAGCCATCCCACCGGAAAGCTTTATTTTTAGTTGCTGCTGTTTTTTCTCTTCATCCACAACTGTATGTTGCATGCTTGTATTCTGTTCTCAGGATTTTGATTCATTGAATGAGGCTTGAATTGACATTAGATCAAAGCTGTATTCCATCACAAGACACTGCTCTTACCTTGGATTTCCCTACTCTGGTTGTGAGAATACAGCTTTTCTGCGGTGAAGGGAGAGTGCTATGTTGAGCGGTTTTTTTTTTCCTTGACATTCAACTATGCATACGCCTTTTGATGCAGAATGATTTAGTTTCTAGTTGTTCTAATTAAATCAAATGATGAGATGTATGCAAATCGCATAAGAGAATGTAATAGTCACAATTCACAAATTACTAAATGGGCTAATAATTCTTTTAATATAAACAATAATGAAGAATTAGACCCCAAGTAATAATGTAATGATTGGATAGATATGAAGAAATCAATGATAAATTCAAATCTTACAAAATTCAATGAGCAATTATACTTTAATTTTCATATTTTGACTCATAGTTGTGTCAAATTTGAACAAATTAGGATCACTTGAAAGTAATAATATTTTAATCGGATGAAATTTGATCATGGAAGCTGTGTTATTCCCTTGCATAGATATTCAAATTTGATTGTACTTGAAGGAATTACACATTCAACCTACTCAACCAAGTTTGAAAATTGGAGGAAAAATTTTATTTAATCAAAGTTGACAATTTACGTGCCTTGGATTCCCTTTCTATAAACTCCTCATACTCAAGCTAGTAGATATATTTGGCATAAGTCAGCCCAATTTGATATCAAAATCCCAACTATATTCAAACTTTGGTTTTATCCACAATTTTTTGCTACAGGAAGAAAAACAAAAAAAGTTATGTATATCCTAATCACTTGATCACAGAAATGAAAAGTTATTTTTGGGCAGTATAGTTCCTGGGAAAGAGCACTCAATGAAAATAATAATAGTGCTAGGGGAATAGTAGATATTTGTAACAGCACCTGAGAAAATATCAGCTACCAGCCGGGAAACTCAACAACCTGAGTAATAAAGAATTTTACCCCGTAATCCTATAAATAGCCCACATCATCTTTCACCCTTAAATCTCTGCTTCATGAGAAAACAAAGAACAATCTCGTATTTATCTATATTGACAAGCATTTATTAGAAAATAAATTTCCTAGGTCTATTATTGGTTTTATTTTTTATATAAAATCTAGATAAATTTTTATTTCAAAGTCAAAGCTCCTATTGGATTTACATGTATAGTATATCGAAGTTCCTAGTGGATTGACATGCACACTATCTTCTGATTGTAATATACTAATTTTACAATTCTCTAATCGCGAGGGTCTCTTGCTTTGTTGCTGTTATTTAGGAAATGCTTCGGGATCTGTTGCCTTATATTCTTCCTGCATGTAAAGCTGGACTTGAAGATCCAGATGATGATGTTAGAGCAGCTGATTCCCTAGTGCACTGTAGCCATTGTTTCTCTCGACGATGGAACACTACATTCAATTGTCATGCTACTCTGGGATATTTTGCTTGATCTGGATGACTTGAGTCCATCAACTAGCAGGTATTTATGCGTCTTTTTTTTGTAAGTGCTGTCATTTTTTTTTGTAGATAATAACTTGCAAAGTGAGTTTCATTTATTGGTACACACAATGCATTTATGATTTATGTTGCAACGAAGTTGCCCATGTTTGTCATGTTTTGACTAAAATTTAATGCATATGCATATTGCTATAACAAAAGAAACTTGTATGCATGCGGAGACAACAATATAAAATGGTATAAGATTCCAAGAAAGTTTGGTACATCTGAAGATTAAAAGATTTTAGTAAAGATGAAGCTATTAAATAAAGGTTTAATGAATAAATTATCTTAGAAGAATATAATGAACAAAACATTATATATTTTTTTCTTCAAAGAGTGAAGTGGAGTTCTCTCTAAAGAATTTGCATGAAGGAGATAAATTCAAAATAGTCTCTCGACTATTCATATGCAACTAATTTAGCCTCAAAGTATCAAATTTTCTCAATTTAATATCTCGATTTTATAAAATTGATGCAAAATAGTCCTTTATATAGAAATTGTGATACAAAATTAATCCAATGTAGTCTCTCAACTATACAAAATTAATCCCAATTTAGTCCCTAAGAGGCTACTTTGGATCACTTATACATAGTCGAGGGGTCAAGTTGGAGAAATGTGATACTTGGGACTAAATTGGCCTAGGCAAATAATCCAAGAACATTTTGGGATTCAACCCTACCTAAATGTATGAATTTATATTTAAATGAAATATCTATAGAGATGTGAGGAGTCATGTAGAATTCTGTAGTGGCTTAATTAAACTTTTTTTTAATAGAATTTTGAGGACTAGCTAATGCCTGCACTTAGTGAATTGATTCTTGGACTATTTTAGAGCTCTTATGGGGTCAGGATTATGCCGCCAATAGTGGATTTTTCTTTGTTGTGCTACATTTTGAAACTTGTGTCTAGCTTTGCTTAAAATAGTTCTAATGGTGGAAACTAGATGACTACCTATGGAACATAGAAGAGAACAAAAACTACAATCACTATACTGTTCCCTACCATTACTATTGAGTTACCTTTTACCAAAGTTATGAATACAATACCATATTTTTAATCTTCTTCTAGATTTATGATATATCATAATTTTCTATTATTTTTATTTATTCTATGTTTTTACAAACAAGAATCAAAATTCTCTTTCTCTAAATGATTCTTGAATATCTAATTTTCTTTTGAGACAATCTCTATATAACAATTAGCTTTTTTTAATCTATAATTATGTTTTCTAGCTTGAGGTTTGCCTATAATAATATTTAATCAAATTCATTCAACTTCAATGCCAAACCCCATAGAATATATATTTTAATGATTTATCTGAATAGTTGTTTATGAAATATGTTATTTGTATCATCTCTTTTTTGTTGAGATGACGTTCCATTGTCTTCTTACACATTATTCCTTTTGTTGTTAAGATAAGAAAAGGAAATTTTATTGTGCGTGCTTTTAATAAATAAGTATAATCATTTCATAGTTCTACGAGGTAGTTGTACTTGATAATATTTTCTCTGATATTCTATTTGAAAATGTCCAGCCGATCCTTTACTTCCAATAATTAAATTAAAAATGTAATTTCATTCTAATGAGGGCATTCAAGCCTTTGATGTATGTTACATTCTATTATATGATCAATTGTTTGGGTGGTTGAAAAAGATTGCTTCTTCACAAGGTATTCTTCACCTTGTTTTTGTCCGTTTGTACCAAATGTAGTTGGGATTGTCCTTCTCACTTGAACTTATCTCAATCTTCTATCCAAGATCAACAGTTGGCATTTATTTTCTCATTTGAGACATCATGAATGATTCTTCCGCAAGTATTTCAAGCACGACTAAAGAGCGGATTGACATAGTGGATTGAGTAGCTTAGGGATCTTCTCTTACTCCTTAAGTTCAACATCATTGTCTTTATTTTTTTTTTTGGGGGACATTTGAGCTAATTTAATGGTAAATACAAACACAACATATATACAAGTTTTGAACTTAAGACTTCTTGGTTGAAAGCCTAAGCTCTCAACCACTAGGCTAAGGTAGCTGGCTCAAACATTATTGGTGATACTTTCTTTTTTTGCTTAATTCATTCATTCATCATGGTACTTTTCTAATGAGTGCTGGCCAATCAAGTAACAATATTTTATATTTTTTGGTACATCATTATGGATTGGATTAGGCAGTAATTTTTTGTTCTCTTTTCCTGAATTTTGGTGTTTTTCTGATGCAAAATTCACTATCCTTTAAAGAATAAAGTATATGGTTAAGATTGTATTATTGCAGTAGACAACCATCTCATCATGGTTAGTTTCAACGCATTCTGACTAAGGTAACATAGGAATTTTTCAGAAGAATTTGTCAATTATAGGTTTAGCATGATTGGGATTTGATCAAAGTTTGTCATGTACCAATTGAATTTTTAGCAACTAAAATTTTGAATCATTGCAAGGGTTTTGTTTGTTCTTAGATTTCTTGTGAAGTTTAAAATTTTTATGAATTTTAATCATTGTTTATAGCAATTAAATGTTTTTTTTTTGTTTTGCATCAAAATAGATTGAAATTGGATATGTGATCTTATTGTCATTAATGAGACTTTTATGTTAGGAAACTAAATTAAGGTCCCTATTATTGTTCCTGACATCACATTTTAACAATATTAAACCAATGACAATAATTTAATTAATAACATTACAAGAACATGAACTGAGAAAGAATAATAAATCCTATATGTTGTATCAGTTCTTCCCAATTCTGTTTAGCGATGGACGGTCGGAAGGCACACCACACATTCCAGCTGTTTACCACCAATGGACCCTCTGCTACTGTCAACCAGTAATCAATGTTGCTTCCCTATTGTTTATTGTTGTCTTGAGGTTCTAAATTGTCACTCAGTTTCTGCAATGTCCTAACATCGACCTGTGCCTGCCAATAACATGAATAGGTAGTTCTGATACATATTACTAAAAAGAAATCATAGAGTAGAAATGGGCAACAGAGTCTTATTAAAGGGTTCTACATTTATCTCCTTTGTTCCATTTCCATATAGGTTTCTTGGAATCTTGATTCAATCTTTTGTTCAAGTCCAAGGTTTTATTGACTATTTGGCAGCACACGTTGAGGTGATAGGTGATTGGAGTTTCCAATCACTTGAAAGAAAACAATTCAAAGGAGGTATATCAACTATTCCAACACAAACAATCTAGCTAAAAGAAAAAAGAAAGGTTAGGGTTTAAGAAGATTGAAAGCCAACAACTTATTCACCGGAAATTTTCTTTATCTCTCCACAATTGCTGGTCAGAGAAGATTCTCCACTTCTCTAAAACGACAGTGGTTCTTAAGGGATGCCTGTAAGAATCCCTCTAATTTATTGTCACTGCACTAGAGGTCTGCCTTGCCTTTGGAACTGCTGTAGACGGTCATGGATGATTGCAAGAGATGGTTGCCTGAGTTATGATTACATACTGTGGCAGATTACTAAACTCTACTACAATCTCATTCCCTCCTCACCTCTTTAAAAACAGGGAATCCTTCCTTACCCCAGGACATTCTTTAATAAATCAAAAAAAAAAAAAAAACCTCTCCCTCTCTAAAGACAAGTGGGTATAAATAGACTGCCCCATACCTTACTAAACCTTTGACCGCCTTAATTACAAAACTATCCACACGAAGGGAGAAAATAACAAAATTTTCCTAATAATAAATTCTGATTTTAATAAGAGGGCCCCACAAAGATTGTTATATTTCTTGAGTAGGAGGAGCCTCATCCTTAATGTTTTAAAAACTTTTTTGTTTGTAATATGGTGTTAAATCTTCATTGTTCAAAGTCTTAGAAATTTTTATTTCTCATAATGAATTAAGTTGATATGCATTTTTTTCAATATGCATGATGACCCAAAAATGAACCTTTAGGCTTTGCAAATGATTCTCGAGGACACTGTTGATTAACTGAACCTACACTCGATTGCCCTCATGAAATACTTATAATGTACGACATTTGCTTGCTTGGTTTTGATACCGTATGTTTTTCTATGATCATGTCTCTAACTTGATGATGTTTCTTGATTTTGCTAATTTACTTATTTGCATCTTATTCGGGTTTAGGTTTTAGGGTTAGTATATGGTTTAAGGTTAGCTTAGGGTTTAGGGTTAGTTTAGGGTTTAGGGTTTAAGGATTTTGGGGTTTAGGATTTAGTGTTAGTTTATGGTTTAAGATTTAGTGTTTTAAGGTTTGGGGTTTAGGGTTTAAGGTTTAAGGTTAGGATTAGGGTTTAGGGTTTTTTGTGGAAAAAGTTAGAATTTTATTACCATAAAAGGAAAATATACAATGTCCTTAAAAGGGATAAAGCTCAGAATTCTACCCCTCATTGCGCTACAAAAAACCTAAAGATCTAAAAGTGTTGGCCTACTATCTCAAAAAGATTGCAAACTATAGTTTGATTAATAGATCTATTATAGGAAAACTCAACTTGGGCTTAAATAAAATCTCAGTATTAATAACTTTTTTTGACAAACACCATAATAGATTTACCATACTACCAATGACTATCTCTGTTGGATCATATAGTTTAAGTTGAAAGTTTCTATCCAATTTCTTATAGAAATTTTTTTAAAAATTACATATAAGTCAAATATTGCAAGCATTTGTGATAGTTTTTGAAATACCATATAAGTGAGCACAATCTCTGAAAATTAGAGATCAATGATATAGGAAGCATCATGTGTTTTATGGTAAAAAAAAAATTTGTCATTTCGGAGAAACTATGATCGAATATTTATGTCTTTGCGTGTTTGGATCTTCTACCATAAATTCATACATCTGTGCGCAGTGACTTGGGTGCTGATAGAGAAATGTGTAATATAATCCTTTTGGCTTCTATTTTTAGCTTTGTGGCATACTCGACATCCCTTAGTGAGTTTGCCAATATCCGACTACATAGATTGCCAATAAAATTTTCTTGAAGGTGGTTGTCTTATCACCTCAAACATGTTTGACCAATCCACTTTCATGACATTCAGATTAAGTTGCAGCTCACAAAGAACATGAAATAAGATTTTTTTTTTTCAAATAAATATCCATCTTGAATTTGGAAAAAATTGATAGGCGAGACATAGTTGTCATTTCTTTTCAAAATTTAAATCCTTACGATGAATTTCTTGCGTGTCTTAAATGCAACATTCTTAGATGGAATAGTGTTACGAAGGAAATGTCAGTGACTAAGGGCATCCACAGCCTTATTTTGAATGTTAGATTTCTGCTTTAACATTTAATGAAAAGATGAAGGAAATTCAACTCACTTCACATGTCTGTCATTTAGTTTGTTTTGATTATGTAGACACTGAGTCTCATTATTGTATTACTGAACTAACTTGTTTGATAAAAGATAATGTTTCCAATATTCAAAGGCACATTTAATTTAAAAAAAAAATCATCAAAAGTGGAATATTTTGTACCATATTTCATTTAAAATCACACTAATCCCTACATTAAAAGCAGCACTATCAATTTCAATGATGCAATTACAATTAGATAGAGCTAACACAAAAACTTTATTATCTGTTATCTTAAGCTCATTAAAACTAGATTGGGCTGTTGATGTTTAAATGAAATTACTGCCTTTAAGTAATTCGATCAAATAAACAGCCACCTAAAGTTTTTAATAAATCAATATTGTAAAGACATGAGACAGGGGAAGCTTCAAACATTAGTATTAGTCTATGGAATAGGCCAATCCATGATGGTCTAGATCTTCTTCTCATCCATCTTGATTTCAACACTAGAAATGATATTCCCATGGAAAACTATTTTATCTGTTAAAAATTAAAATTTTTTTGGATCCATGTATAATGTTTGATGTAATACCTTAAAGAGTTGTTGATGATGGTGTAGTTGATTTTCTTAATTGCATCTATAAACTAGGAGATCGTCGATGTATATGACTACTTGCTTGCTTCTGAATGGCTAAAAGATTTGAGTCATAGGACACATTAAGGTACTAGGCACATTGGAAATATCAAATGAAATTGCAATCTATTTATGCAATCTATCTTGTGTTTTGGTATTAGACGTACTTGTTTTACTGCTATCACAACTTGGGACTGATCGAAGGAACATATTTATGTAGTACTCATTGTGGTCCTTAACAAGTTTAATTTCCAAATTTACAGAATTTTTGTCATAGCCTTGGAGAGAAAATTTTAGTGGATTGTTGTTGTTGTTCAAACCTTAAGGCTAGTTTAGTGACACTAGGGAATATTAAATATTGTTGTAATTGCAAACATTAGCAGTTGTGTGACATAGTAGTAAGAGAGTTCTTCAATGATTATTTGTTTTAATAATGTGCTTGATTTCTTTTTTAATTCTCTAATTAACGGTAATATGGTAATTAAAGGGACCTTTGGTGTTAATTAGATTATCTATACTGGATAACTAGGTTTCACAAATATGTTTACGAATATTAAGTACAAAATAACAATAGATTTTAAATTCAGGATAGCAGAAAGAGGACTGGAAAATTGTCATTCTTGTCATGTGTTTAACTTGCTGCCTTCAAAAAGCTATCAAACAATCATCCTAATGGAGTGATGACTTGCCAGCATTTTCCTTTTTCCCATGCTTTTTTATTGTGATAATTCCTTCTTCAAAGAGACTTTATTCCAAAAAAATGAATGCCGATTTAAATTTCCAACCTGTTGATCAGAGGTATTGTAGGGATCAAGAAAGGGTGTTCTTGCTACTCAAGAGCATTAAAAATTGTCTCCATACAGGCCTTTGTACTTAGAACCTTGCTAGCTTTTGCTCTCATCTTTTTTTTTTTTGGTGGTTGTCAGCTTCAAAAACTTATGCACCCAGCCACTGCTAGTCTACCCTTCTTGATGGAAAACATTTATCTTGTTTCTTGTAGAACAATCGCTGTCTGAGGTAAAATATCATGTGAATTAAAAAAATAGAGCTAAAGTTCCCATTAGAACAATCACTATTTGACAATAATTTTGGAAGATTTTTATTTTATTTAATTTTTCTATTAAATTGCTTCACACTGGTTCAATTTGGTTTTGCTAATTTTTTTATTTTTATTTTTTGTATTTTTCTGCAGTGTAATGAACTTGCTGTCTGAAATATATTCTCAACCAGAAATGGTACCAAAGATGCTGGGCACACTGAAGTTAGGTGAAAAAGAGGATCTAGACCTTAACAAGCTGTCTCAACCTGATGATCATGGGGATGGGATTAAATCTTCGGGTAATCCCTATGCATTATCCAAGCTAACACCTAGGTTGTGGCCTTTCATGAGACACAGCATCACATCAGTTCGCCATTCTGCCATCCGAACTTTGGTAACGTCTGGGTTATGCTCTACTTGCATTTTTTATTTTGTTGAAACTGTCAGAGAAGCCGATAAATTTGTTACAATGATTTATATGTTTATTCATTGAAGGGTAACTTATATGAACCAACTAGGAATATGGCAGGTAATTAAATATATGAAATTTCAATACAATATGGATAATATATTAATACTCATGTAGGTGTGCTTGTATTCACAAACATGCTTGCACCTGCTTTTTATAGAAAAAAATCACCTATTCATCTAGACTAGCCTTATGCTTGCCAGACTCAGGGTACTGCATTTTAATTTGAATATTTGTTACATTTTTTTTAATAATGATTTCATAGGTGACTTGACAAGCTCCGAAATTGACAGAGCATGATGTCAGTGGTTTCCTTTCGCTTCAACTTTGGTTATATGATGGGATCTGTGGTCTAACTTGTTGGGGGAGGTGGGGTTTGCTAGCTTGGGGTGGTTCTGACGAAAGTGGGATCGTGCTCACAGATTATATACTTAGTTCATGCTTTGACTATCATAGAATTCATTGTGCTGCAAAAAAGTCATTAGTGACCAAACACTGAAGACGTGTTCAAAAAAAGAATATGTGATACACTGAGTTTGAGCGGGACTTGGTGTACCGTAATTTCTGTTTGAACATGGATGTCATATGCTTCTTATTCACACCTTATGCACTCCTCCCAGTGTAACTTAAAATGCATTCACACTATCAAACACACATACCTACATTTATTCACATATCCACACAATTTGCAAGAAATTAACAACAGAAGTTGAAATATATGCAGCAATTTTTATTTTTTTATTTTTATACCAAACAGGACATCTGTTTTAGCAGCCCTTTTTAAGAACAAAGTTAGAAACCTTTAGAAGTATTCAATGTAGATTACTTATATGAAGTTACTGATTTGCCATTTACTGAATTTCTTGTTTTGTTTAATCTTTTAGGAAAGGCTTCTTGAAGTTGGTAATAGAAGGAGCTCTTCCGAGTCCCTAGATAGCGGCTTTTGGCCAGCTGCTATCTTGGGTGATGCTTTGCGTATTGTTTTCCAGAATCTCCTTTTAGAGTCAAATGATGCAGTCCTTTTGTCTTCTGAAAGGGTATGGAGGCTTCTGCTTCAGGTTGGTTATTCAAAAATTTTGCAGCACTATTAACCATCTGCAATTAGATTCTCATTGTTACTGAAGAATTTTTTCAGTGTCCAGAGCAAGATTTGGAAGTGGCTGCAAAACTATATTTCTCTTCTTGGATACATCTTGCCGCCACTCCATGTGGCTCTGCGTTGGATGCCACTAAAATGTTTTGTCCAGTTGCTCTTCCTCGCAAAAGTCATTTTAGAGCAGCTGCTAAAATGAGGACTGTAAAGAGTGAAAACTTTACTGACACATGCTTAGCTTCTGAAGTAGCAAAAGGAGTTATATTGCAGGAAAATAAGATTGACTGTGCTACAGTTAGCACAAAAATAATTGTCGGCGCAGATAATGAGAAATCTGTCACACATACAAGAGTGCTTACAGCTTCAGCTCTTGGCATTTTTGTCTCTAGGTTGCCTGAAGTGTCTCTGCCTATTGTTATTCATCAATTATGGAATGATCTTACTTCTTTATCGGGAGTTCAGAGGCAGGTACGCACTGAGACTGTACCTTTCCATCTCTGAAAACTTGCCGGTGAATTACTTTATCCTGTTCTTAGAATTCATTATGGTTGTGTTTTCTAGGTTGCAGCTATGGTTCTTGTTGCTTGGTTTAAAGAACCGCGCAACAGGGACTGTCTAGGAGCACAAGGCAACTTATTCGGTCTTCTGGAGCATGTTAGAAATTGGCTTTTGGATTTGTTAGCATGCTCTGATCCTTCATTTCCAACAAAGCATTCTCTTCTTCCGTATGCTGATCTTTCAAGAGCTTATGCAAAAATGCGTAGTGAAGCCAACATTCTTTTCCGATCAGCGGAGTCTTGTGGCTTGTTTCAGAGTTTGATATCAACTGTGAATATTAATTGTGACACACTAAGTATTGATGAGGCAATCAGCTTTGCTAAAAAGCTATCTGAACTTACTGATTCTGTAACCATTGAAATAACTCCAGTGAATGACCTAGAGTCTGCAAGACAACAACTTCTATCTAGCACAGGGTACTTGAAATGCTTACAGGTTTGTACTATTTAGTATTTGGATATTGCTAGACTATAATTTTTTTAACCTTTTTATTTTCTAAAAAAGGTGAGGTTATATTTTTTTATCAGGAGCTCTAATTGTTGCGTGCAACTTTTTGCAGAACAACTTGCATATTTCTGTTTCAGCAATGGTTGCTGCTGCTGCTGTCTGGATGTCAGATCTACCTGCCAAGCTTAATCCAATTATTTTACCTTTGATGGCTGCTATAAAGAGGGAGCAGGTTTGAAAATTTGAACAAAATTGGTTCAATTATTTAATTCTATAACCTTAAATATCATCTATCTCTACGCAGGAAGAAATATTACAACAAAAATCTGCAGAAGCACTTGTTGAGCTGATTTTTAACTGTATTGGTCGAAAACCTGGTCCAAATGACAAACTAGTCAAGAATCTGTGCAGCTTAACTTGTGCAGATTCTTCAGAAACTCCTCAGGCAGCACACATTGGTTCAATGGATGTTTTTGAGGATCCTAATCTGTTCTCGTTTGGTAGATCAACAAGCATTCAAAAGTCAAGGGTCCAATTTCTATCTGCTAATGAGGATAGGGCAAAGGTTGAGGGTTTTGTAAGTAGAAGAGGAGCGGAACTAGCACTGAAGCATCTGTGTGAAAAGTTTGGATCTTCTTTATTTGATAAACTTCCAAAGCTCTGGGAGTGTCTCACGGAGGTTCTCAAACCTATTCAGTCTGATGAGAACAAGCAGATTTTGGAAATGATAGAAATTTTTGATAAAACAGATCCTCAGATTTTGATTAACAACATCCAGGTTTGTTTATTTTGTTCTAATTTCCATTTTTGTGCAGATGACTGCTTTTGTTTTACCATTTTGTGTGGTTGCTTTTCTTTAAGTACTTGTACTATTAGAATATATAGCCTTAGCAATGTTTGATTAACATTACATGATAGCTTTGTATTTCATGACTATTTCATCTGGTTAGAGATGTAACATGGTGCGTAGTTCTTTTTATATTCAAGGATAATGCTATTGTTTTCTTTATAAAGGTTCAGTTAGCATTTAGTTTTTTCTTGTTTTAATTTTCTAGCTTTGTTGTTTCATCTAAGGTTTAAATGTTATGGCCTTGCTAAAATCATTGTTATGAGCGCACTATAGTTCCTTTAATATCAGTTAGATGTTGAATTTTTGTGTGCTTGTTTCAGCCTATATGCTCAATTACGCCTTTGGTGGATGAGTCATTGAAACCAAGGATGCTAACCCTTCTTCCATCAGTACTTAGCTGTGTTCGTCACTGCCATGTTGCTGTTAGGTTGGCAGCATCTAGATGTATCACCTCTATGGCCAAGTCAATGACAACTAGTGTCATGGGAGTGGTCATTGAAAAGGCTATTCCAATGTTGGCGGATAGCTCCTCTTTGCATGCTAGGCAAGGAGCTGGAATGCTGGTGACCTTGCTTGTTCAAGGTTTGGGCCTGGAGCTAGTTCCTTATGCTCCTTTGCTCGTTGTTCCTCTTCTTAAATGTATGAGCGACTGTGACCTCAGTGTTAGGCAAGGTGTAACACATAGCTTTGCTGCCCTTGTACCTCTTTTGCCATTAGCTAGAGGACTTCCTTCTCCTTTTGGCCTGAGTGAGAGCTTATCAAGAAACACTGAAGATGCGCAATTTTTGGAGCAACTTCTTGACAATTCTCATATTGATGATTACAAGCTTCCCATTGACATCAAAGTGACACTACGGAGGTATTATATTATCTTTTGTATATCTTCATGGCTATGATAATTAATAACAATTGATTTGTTAAAGCTTTAAATTTTTTTTTTAGGTACTTTTAATTGTTTGGTACTGCCAATAACAATGTTGTCTCCACTTTGGATTCTGCATTACTTATCTGCATTAAATTGTAAAATAACCAATAATGCTTTAGTTGGAAATGAGAAGGGATTTTAATTATTAATAGTATTTTTTTGGTTTTTGGTATTGAAAGTGGTTAAAGGTTTGTGCACTGATACCTTATTTGTTTTTTATTTGCAATGCCAACCAGAATTAAAATGCCAACTTAAATTTTAAGTATGTATGCAACCAGCCTTTCTATTTTGCAATTGGCTTCTATACATCATAGCAGAGACAAAATGTGAATTTAATAGCATCAGAAGCAGTAAGGGTGACATATACATACCCACAGACGCAATGGAATGACTTAATTAAAATGACCTTGTAAAGTTTTTTGCTATGTTCAATCTTATGGATTGTAATTTTGGGAATGATGGACATAGTCAAAATATTCTACCTATTCTCATTTTTATATCAGTATTCTCTTTTATGAACTGACATCTATTACTAATTACTTGTCTTCTATTTTAGTAGACTCTTTGAAAAAAATAGAAAAGTGAAAAAAATCTATCTTTTATTTAAAGATGGTGAGGGTGTTATTTTGAGCAATAATGGAATCATTTTTAAACGTTTTTTCCTCCTTTTTAGTGCATATTTTTGATCTTCACATAGAACTCATATTTTTTAATTTGCCATGTGAATGGCTTGTTGTACCCTGCAATTATTGTGTAATCCAAAGTTAGTTTATTTAATGATATTTTTTTATCTATAGGCTTCTTTTATGAAAGAATCTTTACTTATTTGTTGTGTTCTTTCATAAAAGGATTATCTTTTATGAAAGATCTCTCGTGGTTTCTCTTTCATTGAATTGATTGTTTTCTTATTTTTTTTAAAGATGACCTGATAAGTAAGGGGATGTTTATGGTAAAGATAATCATAAATAATATAAAATAAAAAACAAGCAAAGCTAGCTCTCAATCTCTCCCTCATCTTTTGGCTGTTGATCCTTCCTCCCTCCATGATTGATTCTACAAGCCTCCTTCGAAGCAAAATTAAGGACAATGAAAAACTAATATTTTCACAACTTCAAGAATAAGCTCTTTTGCATGAAGAATAATTTCCCCAATTTTATGTCATTCTCATTTAATATTAAAGCCAAATGGTCTTCAAACTTATGATGTTTGGAGGATTGAAACATCACAATATAGGAAAATCTCACATAATTCATCATCAATCATCCTAAAACGCTAACTTTAGCAAATCCTACCTATCAACTTGCTCACCCCTAAATACCGGCGTTGAGCCTATTCCTATGCTAAAAAATTGCTATCCAAATTTCCATTCTCCTTGGGTATGAAGCATTTTTAAGGTACAAATTACTAACATGTTCTCTTTTTAAAATTATCATCTTTGATACTGATTATATCGAGATTATATAAATAATAACGTATTATACCCATCCATATGGCCATTACAATAATTCATAATATTTTGATCCTCCTCCTCTTTCATATACTCTACCCATCATAATATTTTGATCATCATCTACCCATCCATATGGCCATTACAATAATTCATAACAGTATTGTTTGTTTACATATTCATATTGTTGGGTTTCATAAAATAAAAATGCGTTATGTTTTTTGTTTGATAGAATCTAGAATATACTGCAGCACAATTTGGCTACTCTTGTTGTTTTCATCTATTTCTTTTGTAGGTCTATTACATCACCAGATTGATTTTCAGTCTTCATGTTGTTGTTTATTGAACATAGGTATCAGCAGGAAGGAATTAACTGGTTATCTTTTTTGAGACGATTTAAGCTACATGGAATATTGTGTGATGATATGGGACTTGGCAAAACACTTCAAGCATCGGCAATAGTAGCAGCTGACCTTGTAGAGCAGCGTACCGTCAATAATGGAAAGGATCCTTTATCATTAATAATGTGCCCTTCCACTTTGGTTGCACATTGGGCATATGAGATTGACAAGTATATTGACAGATCTGTAATGATTACACTTCAGTATGCTGGTTCAGCCTCAGAAAGAATGTCACTTCGTGGAAAATTTGACAAGTACAATATCATTATAACATCTTATGATATCGTGCGCAAAGACATTGATTTCCTTGGAAAACTTGCATGGAATTATATTATTTTAGATGAAGGCCATATTATTAAGAACTCGAGATCTAAAATAACTTATGCAGTGAAGCAGTTAAAGGCAGAGCATCGTCTTATCTTGAGTGGCACGCCTATACAGGTTGGGTGCTTACATACTAAATTTGTTCATTTAAATAATTAATTATACCGGCTAGAAAATCAGGTGCTATTATCATGGTTACTTTATATTTCAGAATAATGTCCTGGAGCTTTGGTCCCTCTTTGACTTTTTAATGCCCGGGTTTCTTGGCACGGAGAGACAGGTATTCTTGTTTTTTGAACAGACGATGATTATACTATTTGTGGTGATGCAAAGCCTAACACAGCATTATTGGCATTGGATTGTTTTTTTTTTTTTTTTTTTTGCATTTATATGCAAATTTTAATTTACGTTGGCATGTCAGCTTGATAAATGCTTGCTATGAAGTACATGGTCTTGTAAAACTAATTTTATGATATTGTTCATACAGTAATTCGTTTCTTATTTGTTGTTTAATTCATGCCTACCTTGGTTGAAGTTTATATATTTGTATTGACATCCGGTTGAAGAACCTTTAAATTTGAATTCAGTCTCTTGTTACTTCTTGTTTCCTTAAATTTTGTATAATCACCTTTGAAATTTGGATTTACATCAAGGCAACTTTATAGTATGGATTCAATAATCCTTTGTTTATTTGAGAGCTTTCATTTGAAGTTCTATTTAATGTTTAATCAAGTCAGATCAAGATAAATTAATCGAAGAACCCTTATTTGTCATGAACCTTCAGTTGATTTATACTTAATTTTTTCCAATGAATGAATGCTCACATTGAAGTACAAATACTTTACTTGAATGCACTAGCATATTTAAACCATGTGACACACTTGGATGCTGTACGGATAACACATTGGATCACTTGCTTGTCTATCTGATTAACAAAAACTTAATTATTTTTATTACAAAGTGATTAAAATAACATTCTAAATATAGAAAGAATATCTTCTTTAAGGACATAATTGCTATATATATATATATATATATATATATATATATATATATATATATATATATTTGATACATTATAATGTCATGATTCATTTGGTCAATGAGTTGGGACGGCCATGAAATTGAGTATATATATGCAAATAAAATCCTTTTTAGAGATCAAATGTTAAGAGTTCATAGAAACCAACCTTTGTTTTATTTATCTCAACAATATTTTTTTTTCCCTCCTCTTCCTGACCTGTTTTCCTCCATTTTTTACTCCTTATACTCCCCTCTAGCTTCTTTTACCATTTGATTAACGCAGTCCTACACTATTTCGTTGCAACCTTTCTTCCATTTTTTCCATCAAACCCCCCCTCCTACTTGATTGTTATACTGACAGATACTGCTTCTAAGTTTTTTTTTATTGGCATCCTCCATTAATTGATGCCATTACTATTTGTCAGGAGTTGTGCTAATGGTCCAGATGGACGATCTTTTAGTGGAATGCTGGAGCAATTGGTTTAGTTTCCATATTCAATTACTGGGAGCTGTTATCTTGTGCTACGGTTCTGTTCGTAGGGGATGAACTTAAACTAATGATATAGCTTTAAGCTCTTTTCCATGTTGGTTGTTTTCTGGATTTCGGCTGTTCGTAGTTTTTCCTTTCTTTTTAGAATTTGTGGACATATGTATGCATGCATGTGCATGCCTATATGCACAATGCATGTAAGTATGCGCATAATTTTATGAATGCAAGAAGACACACAACACATAACAGCACATCCATGCATGCCATGGTTCACACCAAAATGGACGTACTTGCCTAGATGCATGCATCCATGCAAAGTTTAAGTTCAGTTTTACCTCGTTTAATTTATTTATTGATCCCAGCTTTTCAGCATCAGAGAAGGCAATAGAACTTGTTGGTAAGTTTTGTTTGAGATTTTGCATGTTTTTCCTTTGTTTGATATAAGGTTTAAAAAGGCGAAAATAAGAATTGAGGTATTTTGTCTTTGTGAGGTGAGACGTAAGCCTCAAAATAAAACATGAAAAGAGAAACTTATAAATAATTCATATATATGATAAATCTTCAATATATCTATTTAGTTAATCATTATGAAAACAATTTAAAATAAACACCCAAGAATAAAATAAATCATAACGATCACAATTTGTAGTGACAGAGTCCTCATTTTTAAAATCGGTAGAAGAATTATCATCCTTAGATTGAATCTCATCTTCTTCAACATTTCTTCTATTGCTAGATCTTTCATCTTACTTTCTATAATAATTAATATTGATTTCAATATAAATTTAAATGAAATAAAATATAAATAACAAATCAAGTAATCTATTATGCTTAACTTATCTTTTAATTTTTTTGAAAATTCAACGCCACATTGTTTCTTTCTTTTGAGTGAAAGTGAAGTATAATCTATTCCCAATTCAATAACACTTTCAACAATAGTATTAATATTTTCATTATCATCACTAGTATTGGATATTCTTTAATCAGCAACTTCAAATCCTTCGCTATTTTTAGGAGTTATCATTCATCATAATATATTATCAACAATTAAAGGATCTTTGTCGTCATCATTATTTCTTTGCTTTTATAAGTTGATATGTTTATCTTTTAGTTTTTTGTTGAACATAACAAAAACCAAATTGTTCATTTATTCTGCACCTAGTCTATTCCTTCTCTTTGCATGTATTTGGTTGGAGAATAAGAACTTCCACTGTAAATGCTTTAAGTTCAAACTCTCCAAATTGCAGCATCACAGCTCCACAAAAATAAAATAAAATAAAAGTATACATGAATTTAAATTTTTATAATTAAAAATATGAGTGAATATAAATTTACTATGAGAGCTTGTCTTGTAGCATGCTTGAACTACTTTAAAGCCAAACATTCTTTTCTTCAAATGAAAATATTCACATTGATCATTAGTATTAAGATAATCTTTCTTTGGGACCAGTCTATCCATGCATGCATATAAACTAATCTTGACCTCCTTATCAACATGAAAGTCTTTATCATAATAAAATTGGATGCATCAACATGCAAATGTTGATGTAACTGATGATCTCATTTTCATTAATAATTTTTCATATTTTTTTATATGCAGCTTCTTGCCCTCCTAAATTTCTTATAATTTCTTCTTTTGCCTTATTTATGATCTCATAAATAAATCACATAACTGGAGCCTTCTCATCTTAACTATTTTTAAAACCTTTACTAAAGGACATGTAGTCTTCAAAGCATAATTAACACTATGCCAGAGTGAGTCATCTTTTATTATAGTTTTTTTTTTCCTTATTTCTTTCATTGTCTTTTTTCTCAAGAACTTTTATCTCGTTCTTTAGAAGCAAACATAGCTTCTAAAGGTTCTCACAACTCTTTAAATCTTTGCAAATTCAAATAAGCTGTAACAAATCTTATAACCGTAGTTTGAATAATTTCTTTATATGAAAATTTACTCATTAAACTCTACACCCAAGAATGACTGTGAATAAACTTGCTAACAACTTTTGTTTTGAGTAATGCATATCTATGTTGTGGTAATTATTCTAATCTTAAGCATTAAGTCAAGACAATGAGCAGCATAAGGAGTCCAGTAAAGATTTCCTTTTCTCCATTAATATTTTACCTGCACACTTAATTGAACTTGCATTTTTTGTAACTATTTGAACAACTAAGATTTCTCTAATTTCCTCAACAACCTCATAAAGCTTTCTAAACAATAAATGCGCATCTTTTATAAAAGCTGATGCATCTATAAATTCAAAAAAAAAATAAAAATAAAGCTCCATGAGGGTAATTAACAAGAAAATAAGTAATATCTCTTTGTTTCATATTTGACCATCATCAGACATTATTGTAACTCCAGTCTCAACTCTTATTTTTTTCACTTCATCAACCATTCTTGTTGTTGCTTTAATTTCTCATTTAATATTCATGTTTGCAATTCATATATGCTAGGAAGCTCTAAATCTCTACCTTAGTTCCCAATTGAATGAAGCATACTAATCCATGAAGGACTTCTAGCCATAGTGAATGAAATCTCATCCTCATAAAATAATCTTGCAATCTAAGCATGCCCTATTCTTGTGTTCTCTTGTTGAAGCTGGTGGAATTGGTTCAGGATTAAGTTTTTTATTTTCAACTATATTCACAGCGAATCTATCCATTGGTTCACGAGTTCTTCCATTAGAAGAATGAAAATGACTTCAACTACTAGAACAATCATGGCTTGAATCAAAATAAGAGCTATTCCCAATCATCTCCTCCATATCTTTTCTAGCTATTCCTTTTGTGGTGGCATATTTCTTTAAATATTCTGTGCATTCCTTCTTGACTTCATTTGGAGCTTTCTCACATGCTTCAACATTGACATGCGTGCAAGTCAAGTGATCCTTAGGTCTCTTAACACTAGTAATTTGCTTGTCAGAAAATTGGTATTTCAAGTAAACATAACTCGTCTTTGCAACTTATCTTGGTAATCAATTTGAGTACCATATTTTGAAGCAGGATCTTTTCTTTAAGCACCACCACCCATTCTAATAAATAAAAATAATGAAATATCAAATACATTAAAAATAAAATTATTTTATTTTAAATTATTTACAAATTATTTTAAAGATGAGTGTGATGAGGTAGACAAAGTGATGGTTAGAAATCAGGGAAAAAAATGAAGAACAATGAGAAAAAATGATAATTGCTTATAGCTAAGCTAGTATCAAGCACACTAATCATGTGTCAACTTTCTCAAACTATGTCTTATTTGATCTAGATTTCATTCTTACTCAAACTAAACCTAGGCTTCATAGTTCACACATAATCCAAAATTGCTTAATAATATTACATCTCAATAAATTATCATAACATCAAATCAACAAAACCAAAAACTTTGCAAGCTACTATAGCCTTACCAAAATTGCATCTCAATCCAATATTGCATCATATTAAACGAACACTTGAATGGTATTATAAGCTCTATCATTAATTAAAAAAAATAAAAAACTACAAAAAGCATGTACTTTGGAATAAATAGTAAGTATGTGCACGTTACTGTAGCCATAGCCATGAGTTTCAAAGTTGTAAGTTATTTACCAATGATGGGGAAGAGGAAGTCGTAATTAGAGAGAGAGGTGTGGCTTATTGCTCATGGCTCACAAGACGGGGGTGCTGCTCGACAACTAAGCCTCCTGGAGCGGCTTTGATGATCGGCAAATGCACGGCGTCGATGCTTGATGAAGGAACGGCATTGATTCTCGGTGAAGCAACGACGTTGATGCTTGATGATGTCTCCTGGAGCAATGTTGAGGCTCATTGCTTATTCGAAAGGCAAAACGGAAGGAGTATCGTAATGCTTTGATACCGTAACCATTAATAAACCTAAATAAATTGAGCCGATGCCTCATAGCACCTCAAGTCATACATTTAAATCAAAAAAGGTGTAAGTCTCATTGAATCAATCGAAGATAAGCCTCGAGGTTTTGTGCAGGTGCCTCGTTTCAAGGCGCGCCTCAAGGTGCACACCTCAAATAATTTTTAAAATGATGATTCGATATTTGTAGTGTTCTTGCTGTTTAGCCACGCCGTCTTTTATAGCTGTTCTGTATGATCTATATTTCATGGAATGTGATGCATGGATCATTTATCTAATCTAATTCTTAGTAAAGCAGTTATATTGTTAATTTATTTCTAACATAAAGAAGACTTTGGATAAACGGTGCTATACTTGTTATTTGCCATAAGCTTTAGTTCAAACTCAATATTCTCAACATATTCATTTTAAGTGACAGAAATATTCCTATTTGAAATAATGATGCCGAATAGCATTTTCATGCAAATTAGTTCTACTTTTAAGAGCTGATGTATGCTAACCTCAGCTTTTTTACATTAATAATTTCATTATTCTGTCGTTTATTCATCTGGGTTATCTGCTACACGAATTTTATAGTTCCAAGCAACATATGGAAAACCGCTGCTGGCTGCTAAAGATTCAAAATGTTCTGCTAAAGATGCTGAAGCAGGGGTGCTTGCCATGGAAGCATTACATAAGCAGGTGAAATCTGCGTAATTGTTACCATCATTACAATATGCACGGTGCTCTATTGCATACAAATTTGGAAATAATCTAGATGATGCTGCTGTATAGGTCATGCCATTCCTGCTTCGTCGAACGAAAGATGAAGTTTTGTCTGATCTTCCGGATAAAATTATTCAGGACAGATACTGCAACCTAAGTCCTGTACAACTTAAACTGTATGAGCAATTTTCAAGTTCAGATTCCAGAATGAAAATATCATCATTAGTTGCAGAGAGGGAGACCAGCAGCGAAGCAGTTGATAAAGTATCTCTCAAAGCAACTGCTCATGTCTTCCAGGTACTACATGAGGCAGTGCGTTCTAGTAGAATCTTCGACAATTGCTATATTTGCCTTTTTTATGCTTATCCTTTCTTAGCATGCATTGTTTTCAATACAGGCGTTGCAATATTTGTTAAAACTCTGTAGTCATCCATTGCTTGTGATTGGTGAAAAGCCTTCCGAATCTTTTAAAGACCTACTGTCTGAAGTCATCCCTGGTTGCAATGATCTTCTCTCAGTGCTTCATGAGCTGCACCATTCTCCAAAACTGGTGGCTCTTAAAGAGATTTTGGAAGAGTGTGGGATTGGCGCTGACTCCAGTTCTGAAGGTGCTATTTCTGTAGGGCAACACAGAGTTCTCATTTTTGCGCAACACAGAGTGAGTTTTTTGACCAGGGAAGCACGGAGTTATTCAATCATGGGTTTTGTTTTTCATCTAATTTGGAATTTATTTTGCAGTCCCTTTTGGATATCATCGAGAGGGACTTATTTCATACTCACATGAAGAGGTGATTTCTTTACCATTTTTTACATTTTATTAGTTGAATTTACATTTTATTTAGATTCTCAGTTTTTTTTTTTCTTCTGATAGATGCTATTAATTATGTTAGTTTTTACTGCTATGTTACATACCAAAATGGTGAATTAAAATGGTAAGGTATCATTTGATCATCTTAAATTAGATTTGTGATGTGACACACAATGACTTGGCGGGAGCAATGCATGTTTTTGAGAGAAAATGATGAGAACATAAACATGCATTCTTATATGATTAAAATTTGAATCCTTTGATGCGTTTTTGAATTAGAGGGGGGCCTTGATGAAGCGTTTAAGTTGTATCCTTGTGTCAAGAAAGTGGCCTCTTTTTATTGCTGGAGTAATACTGCATATTTCAGCGCTCGCGATAGCCTACATTGACGGGCGCTTCAGAGCCACCCTTTTTATATGGTTTTTTAATAAGTATTACAAAATGAATGATGATCTATAAATTATCAATCAGACACATTCTGTTTTGAATTTCAATTATGTTTGAAGCTTATGATTATCAATATGCTTTTTTGTTCTATGCATGAACTGTTGTCCTTTTTTTATGAAGTTAATGCTTTTTTAATGTTAAATACCTTGAATTACTGATACCATTTGATTATATTTGCCTATTGTATATTTAAATCCCATTCAAAATTATCTTTTTTGTTAAAAGAGAAAATTGAATCATAAAGTAGATGGAGATCGATGGTGGTTTTTGTCTCAAAGATTCTACTTGTAAATCTACTTATAATATTTTCTTGATAAATATCTAACATTTATTACAAAAAAGAATTCTAAAATTAATTTGTTTTTATTTTGAAATCTTAAAATTTATTGTTGGACCAACTTTGGGTACATAGTTTGAACTGTGCTAATTAGTTGTACTTTTTAAACTACTCATAATTCTTGTGTGTGTGTGTGTGTGTTGGGGTGGGGGATGTTTTATGTAAAATGGCGAGCATGAGGGTTTCTTTGGATTACATATGAGCAAAAGCCAAGTTTATGATTTCTTAATGCTTTCTTATTTCGTCTTAACTTTACTTTCTTTTTTAGAATTTAAGCTTGAAGGAATTTTCGCACTGCATTTTCTGATACGTAAGAGTAGGTCTTTTGATAGGCTTTGCATCATGAGAAATCACTTAGGGCTATTTGGTTAGCTAAATTTGAAATGTAGTATAAAGTAGAAGCAATGTATTTATATTACTTTTAGGTGGTTTAGTTGAAAATGCTAGAAATATAGGATTTTGCTTTTTCTTGTTTGGTAAAGTCAAGTAATGCAAAGTACACTATCAGATGCTTCGATGAAGGTGGTGGTATGGGCTATTGGTGGGGGCGTGCGATGAGTGGCAACTGGCAGCTTGGCTGCGGCGTGTGGGTTATTGCGATCGGTAGCGGTGTGTTGCGATCGGTAGCGGTGACGACAACGACCAATCTCACTTTACACCAAATGGTGTATTTAGAAATCGCCCAAATTTAGCTAATTCTAAATTTACCAGATCTAAATTAGATTTGAACTAGAGATTATATTTCAAATACACTCTTTTAAAATGCATTGCATTTCAAATACAACAAACCAAATAACTAAAATTTCTAAATGCAAAGATTTAAATTACACTACATTGCAAATGCAGGGAACTAAGCAACACTTCATACCCAACATAGCTGAAGTCAGAATGGAGGTTCAGTTTTATTTATTTATTTTAAATTTTTTTGATCAGATGAGATGCATTTTACATATTGAATTATCTAATGTAAGTAAATTATTGAATTATCTAATAAGAAGTATTGTTATAAAATTTGGTTTAGATATAAAAACTCGGATAATTGGGAAAGATATAAAATACCAGAAAGATTCTAAGAAAGCGATATATGGAAAAAAATTGCTTTTAGTGATTTATATAATAGATGACATAGAAGGTGAAAGATGTATGTATAAGTTAGCCAATCAAAGAGATAGGAGAAAGAGACATACCAAGTGGTGAGGATGAAATTAATAAAATACTTTTTTTAGAAAATGATATTGAAAATAAAATGGATGAGGTATTTTGATGAACTTTTCAACGGATGATCCGAAAGACGATTGATTTTAGCAACCTTAATACCTAAACAAACATAGAGAATTTCATTTTTATCGTCAGAGTAAATATGAAGTTAGAAGTTTTAAAGAAAATGAAATGTGGAAAAGCAGGACCGGATAATATTCCAATAAGTATGGAAATGTTTAGAAGATCAAGGAATTTCTTGGCTTACAAATCTTTTTAATGTCATTTTAAAGACTAAAAAGATGTCAGATGAGTGGAGAAAGAGTTTGTTGGTTCCTATATTTAAGAATAAAGGTGATGCACAAGAGTGCAAATTATAGAGAAATTAAGTTAATGTGTCATACATTAAAATTATGGGAGAGAGTAATTGAGCATAGGTTACGATGTGATACAAAAGTTTCTCACAATCAGTTTGGTTTCATGCCAGGTAGATCTATTATGGATGTTATACATTTGTTAAGGGGTTTGATGGAGAAGCATAGAGAAAGTAAGGAGGATCTACATATGATATTTATTGATTTAGAGAAAGCTTATGATAAAGTTTTAAGAGATGTTCTTTGGAGAGTTCTAACGAAATGAGTTAATATTAGTTATATTCAAGTCATTAAGGATATGTATACTAGAGTTACTTGTGTCCAAACACAAGGAGGATTGACAAAATATTTTCCTATTTCAGTTGGATTACATCAAGAATCAGCTTTAAGCCTTTATCTTTTTTACTTTAGTTATGGATGTTCTTACTAGGAATTTACAAGAAGATATACCTTGGTGTATGCTTTTTGCTGATGACATTCTTCTTGTTGATAAGACTAGAGAGTGAGTCCAATAGAAACTTGAATTATGGAGGTCAACTCTAGAGTCTAAAGATTTTAGTTTAAGTAGATTTAAAACTGAATATATAGAGTGTAATTTTAGTTGTAGAAGTTCTAGCGATGTTATGCAGGTGAACAAGTCATTAATAAGAGTGGCGTTTGATATGTAGGCTCTATTGTTCAAAATGATGGTGAAATAGATAGAGATGTTATTAGTAGAATTCAAGTTGGATGGTTGAAGTGGAGAATGCATCGCCTATTATGTGATAGAAAAGTTCCACTTAAACTTAAGGAAAAATTTTATAAGATGGTGGTAGCACTGCAATGACTTATGTGTTGGCAATAAAAGAGAAACATAAGACTAAGTTAAGTGTTACAGAGATGAGGATGCTTAGGTGGATGAGTGGCTTTACTCTTAGAGAATGCAAAATGAGTATATTCGGGGAAAAGTTGGAGCTCAGGTGGTAGATAAGATTAAGGAGAGCCTTAGATGGTTTGTCCACATAAAGCGTCGCCATCCCATGTCCGATTAGAGAGTAGATGCAGATTTGCCTTAAGTTAAGAAAGGTAGATGTTGACCTAAAAAGACTTGGTTAAGATGTATAAAAGATGATCTTAGTATACTTGATTTAAATGAGAATTTGACACATAATAGGACACAATGGAGACGAAGGATTCATGTAGCCGACCCCACCTAGTGGGATTAAGGCTTGTTGTTGTTGTTGTTGTACCAAAATGAGGTAGGATAGAATGAAAATATTTTCTCAAAATAATGTAAATCAAACATATTCATCATTATGTATCCTCATCTTCTTGAAATGTTAAATTTATTTTCAAAATTTTTTTCTTGCAAATTTCATAGTTGTTATTTTTGGCATACCTTAACTTATTCCTTTTGCTTCCACATAAATTTTATTGACCACTTGTATTTATAATTCACCAACCAAATAAGTCTTTTTTCTACCATTTTTCAGTGCATACTAAGCTCACAGTCTTTCTTATATAGTCATTTTTCCACTTTTCACTGTTTTACCTTACTTATTTATTTATTTATTTATTATTATTATTATTATTATTATTATTATTATTTACCTTTCATTTAAATATTCTCATTTATCATATGCTAAACTTAGATATGAGGAATTTTTTATCACCTAATACTTAGAACCATTAATATAGTAAAATAATAATTTTCTAAAATTTAACTTTAATTATTCATAACTTCATTTATCATATTGGCACTTCTCTCATTTTTTCTACTAAGCTTTAGCTCGAGAGTTATGGCTTCTATTTTATTCCTACATTTTTTGTGTAGCATTGCTTTATTTTTAGTCGAGTCACAATTCCAAGTTTTATACCTTCTAAAATTACATATTTTATATGTAATCATCGTTCTACTAATCTAAGCCTTTTTATCTTCTAATTTTTTTTTTTGTTCTAATTTTTCACATATATCATTCAAAATTTTACCAATTAGAAATATAGCATTTGTGAATAACATGCTTCAAGCCTCATTTTGATTTTTTTTGTGAGTTTTCATAACCAATACAAAATTCATAGAAATTTAATGCTCATCTGTGTTTTAATCTTACAGTAGTATGGAATTTTTTGCTGCTCTATAATTACAAATTATTTATAATGCTATAAGATCCATTATTTTTTTATACTTTTGCATTCATGCCTTTTGCACCAAATTCATGTCCATAGTAGGTTTTTTATATTTTTGGATTTAATAGTGATGCACTTTTTCTAAGCTTATGTTTCATTACTATCTCTAGGAATTTTATTATATGACATAAATTGATTCTACTATAACTTACAGATTTTTGCACACCTCTTTTGTTATTGAATATTGCTATTTACATACTTCATCTCTAGTCATTTGATATGCTCTTTGACTTTAGGATTCGAAGAGCATGATTTTATTATTCTATTGAAATGATTTGGTAACTAAACTTTTTCAACATCTCACATGACTCTTCAAGTCTAAAGAGGCATTTCATTTAGACCTTCTAATTTTTTAGTTCTTTGCATCTTCTTCAATGCTAATTCAAATTTACTTTTTTGGATCAATTTGTAAATGCACTTCATTATTTTATTATTTTTTTTTAATTTTGAAAGAGTTCTTATTTTAGAACTCTTATTTCATGATTCTTCAAAATATATATCTTCATCTTTATTTAAGATCAGCGTATATTTAATTATGATACATATGTTTGATTAAAGTCTCAAAATTTGTTGGTTGCATGTCAACATGTTAGTTTAATTTTTTCATGATTTTTGGAAAATGTTTTTAATTGACTTTTATCACTTGTTCTACTTAACAAATATTTTGATAAACTGGAAAACCTCAGGTCAAGGCTTCAAAATTATTGAGAACTTTCTCTCCTTCCACATGTTTATAAATTGCCAGTTGGTGAAGCAATTGCTAATGGGTAATCCCAAGTTAACTATGTAAAACAAAATTAGCAAATACGGATAATGCTAGCATGAAAAATGATACTGAAGTGTAAATTTGGTAAGACTAAAGGTTCAAACTAGCCTAGCTTTATGTACCTATTACTCAGTATGTTTACTATTCTTTATCAATGATTGTAATTCGTAACTTATCATTCCTTTTTATTCAATTAATGGAATATACTGAACTTTCCGGGGAGCTTTTTGATGATGAAGGTGGAAACTTCTGTCTATTCGTTTTGTCTTTACCACTCGCATATTTATTTACTTTTTAATTTCATCATTCATGGGTTCAGGGTTGGGGTTTTTAATTAGGGTTTTAAGAAATGTCAGTTTTACTACTACTTGTTGAGAGCTTTTAGGAGCATCTTGATTTTGTGCCTTACTGCAAGTTATGATGTTCATCTTATATTTTGTGTCTGCGTATAATTTTTGAATCCAATTAATTTATTTTTAGTTTTCAAGGGATGATGATACACTTCTGTTTTCTTTTCCTTTATTTTTTACTTTCTAGTGCATTATCGTTACCTGATTGTGTTAATTGTGAATTGAAACAGTGTCACATATTTAAGGATTGATGGATCTATTGAACCTGATAAACGTTTTGACATTGTAAAAACATTCAATTCTGATCCAACCATAGATGTGTTGTTATTGACAACGCATGGTAAGCTCTGTAAATTTATCTATATTGAGACAGTTTCTATTGTTGGGTATTTACTGATGCATCAAGTTGCAGTTGGTGGGCTTGGTTTGAACTTGACTTCTGCTGATACTTTGGTCTTTATGGAGCATGATTGGAATCCTATGAAGGATCACCAGGTATTTTACATGTTACTCATGTAATTAACATTTGGGGTTTTATTGAAATTTTTATATTGAAAAGAATGAGCAACATCTTTTGCCTTGTTGCTGCCTTGAATATTTAATCATGGATTAAAAAAAGTATTTCTTCTTTTAATACCTGGTTAAATGAGGCTAAAATGGGTTTGATTTATCTGAGATTATGTTACTTATTTTGATATATTATTGAAGCAATCGGATAATGTTCTCTTCATTTCCAACAAAAATAAATCGTAATAGAGAATTTACTTTTGGATGATAAATGATTTGTTTATAATTGTAGCTAGATTTTCAATTGATTCCTATTAGTTTTGTGCCATTCCAATGTTCAAACGTGCTTTAGACCAACAACAACAACATGCTTTTATCCCACTGTGGGGTCGGCTACATGAATCTTTCTTTTTTATTGAGTCATATCAAGTGTCAAATTCTCATTTAATTCAAATGAAATAAGATCATTTTTTGTACTTTCAAACCAAGTCTTTTTAGGTCTATCTCTACTTTTATTAACATAGGTTGAATCTAATATATTCACTCTTCTAATTTGGTCATTGGAGGGATGATGTTTTATGTGATCAAACCATCTAAGGCAACTCTCTCTAATCTTTTCTGCCATTGGTGCTTTAACCTTTTCACTTAATTCATTTCGCATTTTGTCACTAAGTGTAAAGCCACTCATTCGCCTGAGCATTCTCATCCCTACTTGATCACCCATTGTCGCAATCCCACCACTAGATCTTCTACAACTAAAATTACACTCCATGTATTCGATTTTAGATATACTCAAATGAAAGCTTTTAGACTCTAAGGTTGATCTCCATAATTTAAGTTTCTCTTGAACTCCCTCTCTAATCTTATCAGTAATAAAAATATCATTAGCAAAAAAGTATACACCAAGGTACATCTTGTAAATGTATAGTAAGAACATCCATAACTAAAACAAAAGGATATTTTCTTAAAGCTGATCCTTAATGTAATCCAATTGAAATAGGAAAATACTTTGTTAGTCCTCCTTATGTTTGAACACAACAACTCTAGTATGCATATCCTTAAGGACTTGAATGCAAATAATATTAACTCTCTTTTCTAGAACTCTCCAAAACATTTTTCTTGGAACTTTATCATATGTTTTTTCTAAATCAATAAATATCATATGAAGATCCTCTTAATCTTTCTATACATCTTCGGCAAACCTGTCAACAAATGTATAGCATCCATAGTAGTCCAACTCGGCATGAAACCAAATTGGTGTCGAGAAACTTTTGTATCATGTTATTTCCTTCATATCCTATGCTCAATCACTCTTTCCCATTGTTTTAATGTATAACACATTAACTTAATTTTACTATAATTTGCACACTTTTGTGCATCATTTTTTTTTTCTTATGAATAGGAACCAACAAAGTTTTTCTCCACTTGTCTACTATCTTCTTAGTCTACTATGGATACATAAACATGTAGCTTTAGACCATTTTTATAAATAACAAAATTACCATATAAAATTGATATGTAGTTTTGGAGCAGATTCAAAAGGTTGGATTCACATGGACTCATGGGAGACTGACCTCTTTGAAGTGGGGTTTGGGTGGTTGCTGAGTGTGTGTGGGTATACATGGAGAGGATCTAGTGACAATCTACTAAGGTGGAATGAGAGATTGAGGGGTTTAGTTAGAGGAGGAACATGATAGATAGTGAAAATGAGGAAGGAGGAGAAAATGGAAAGAATGGGGTGCTTGGTTGGTTAAGAAGAGGAAAATGAGAGTTAAGATAAATAGTTCTTAAAACATCCCTTGGTCTCATATGTGCATGAGGTGCCGCTATATATTGGCACGAGTGCTTTGCAAATATTTCTTTTCTTGAATGTTTATCAAATCTTAACACATGAAATGTACATATAATTAGTTTTTATGTTTGATTTGAAGTCAAGTTAGATGTCATTATCATTGAATCAAATCTACATCATCTCTTGTGGGTGGGACTGAACTGTTCTCTTATGAGTAAAAGTAGGGGAAGTCATTCGTAAGATTAGGGGTGACATGCATGACATCCTTGGGGAATGTTCATACCACTGAATCATGATGTTTTGTAGAACAAAGAGCAATAATGATAACATTAATAACAGTATTTTCAAGAATGCTAATAGATTTGTGTGGAGGAGCAAGTAAAATGGAATTGATGGTGTAGTAGTGGTAGTGTGCAAAAACATTATTTGGTAGCATGTAAGTCTTAGAAGTGTGAGGGTACATGATCTTCTTTGTTGAAAGTTAGGCTACTATTGATTTTGTTACACAATGCGATTAAGTCGACATTATGCTTAAGTCATGGTTGTGAAAATTAGATTGAATCGTACAATTGAACTAGTCATATCATGAACTAGTTCTCAAAATAGCATGTTCTGAAAAAAAAGATTGGATTCATTGGTTAACTTGTAGAAGCTGATAGGTACACTACTCAACCCTTAATTGAGAGTGGTTGAATTAGTTTGAGTAGGTATTATAATGGAGATAGAGTGTTGAAATTTAATATTTTTTTGGCCTTATTTCATGTATTTATTATATTTCATGGTTTTTATTTTATATACATATGTTGTACTGACACAAGCATGAGAACTACCTATTACTAAAAATATAAGACTTAGACACACTTTAAACATGATATTAAATATATATGAAATGAGTTCTTATAATAATAAATTTATTTTATATGGCCATTAAGTAATAATTATGTTTAAATTTAGGGGGATTTACATACATACCACGCAATTCTTATGCATTTACATATTTCATACCCAAACTTTAATTTTTACTTAAATACCACCTAAATCTTTATTATTACATCAAAAATACCACCCTTGTTACTTTTTCCAAGTGAAATGCACCTTTTGTGCATAGGGAACATGCTAGTTTTGTAAATATTAAATTTTGGATGTGAAATATGTAAATGCATAAGAATTGCGTGGTATGTATGTAAATTTTCCTTAAATTTATTAAAACATCTTAAACCCAATTCAAGAAGAAATAATCACATCATATTATGGATTATTAGTTGAAGTTGAGAAAAATGATTATTTTATAATGAATAAAAATAATTATTGTAAATATTTTAGAAAAAGAGAAATAAAAAAAGTAAAATTAGTGTTAAGTTGCTATCAAGTTAATTTAGTAATATATTTTGAAATTAAATGGATGGCTTAACTTTAGTTATTTATGTAATCTACTTTTAAAATTAAAATTTATTATTTAGAACATATGCATCTGTCAATTAATTTTATATTCTTAGTTAGACACGTAGATGATGTTGTTGACCTATATATATGCTCCATCAATCAAGTCAAGCTCACGAGTTGAATTTGACGAACTTCGGGTGCGACGATGCGCAAATCGAAGCTGAAATACACTCGATGTTGCCGAAACCAATCAGAATGATCTCCGATCGACGAACGGACTTCGCCGTCATGTTCAGAACGTCGAAATTAGTAAGAATATACAAATTGCATAATTCGACGGTCGATTGACTAGGAAGGAAATCCATCGATGCGCTTACGCGCATATCGAGGTCGGGAAGCTACGACAATGCCCAAACAACCTCTGTTCGCAAAATTGATCGCCCCATTAGTGTCGAAACGTCGAAACCTACCAAATGAGACTGTTCACGCTCAATTCGATCAAGTTTGCGCGAATGTCGAGCGTTCGGAAGCGACAGTGCACAACTTTGAACCAAAATTGAGTCGATTCGGCATGGAATTTAATCAAACAGCCTCCGATCGCGAAATGGATTACGCCGTTAAATCCAGAACGTCGAATTTATCTAGAAACGATACTCATATTATGTGGGTTTGATTTCGACGAGATTCACAAAAATTTTGATGTGATATTGCGGAAATCAAATTTCAAATTTAATTAAACAAAATTCGATTTAATTTTAATTATTAAATGACTAAATCAGAATTTTCGAATAATAGGGATTAGTGAACAGATTATACTCTTTCCATAAATATTCTTTAATTTCATTTGAAATTGCGCTCAAATTTTGAAAATCGCTAAACACATAAGGAACCTAATTAAGCAGCAATTAGGGCTCCTAACCCCCTATTATTTTTCCCCTCCCAGGACAAAGAAGTAACAGAAAGTTTTTCGGCAGACACCAAAGCCCTCTCCCGAGCACTCCCGTTCAGCCTTCGCTCTTCTTCCCGCTGCATAGGTTTCTCTCTCTCTCTCTCTCTCTAACTCCCTCTCTTCTCCCTGCCCGCCGTGGAGAAACTTCGGGGACTTAACAACGGTGGATACGGTGCCATTCCTTAGGTCTTGTGGCCTCTGCAAACGTTGATTGGCTCCTGGCCGCGACATCTTCATGTATAGGGGGGAGATTGCCTTCTGCAGCTTGGAGTGCCGTCAACAGCAAATGAATCACGACGAAAAGTACTTTATCCCATCCATAAAGGATTCTGCTCCGGTGACTGCCGACGCATCAAACCCCTCCAGCACCGGTGAAATAATAGCAGCCGCCAGAAAACTTTATATTACATATTTATAACCTTTTTCTTTGTATTTTGTACGTGCCTATGAAGCAAGTGTGAAAGCTTGCTATTGTAGATTAGTATATGGCTCCTGCTGGCTTCATATATATGCTTTATCCCTCACTATCTCATTTTGTTTTCTCTCGCGTGTTATGTTAAAGGAGATGTGAAAGTTCCACCACCCGCCTCGCCCTAGCCCTAGCCCGCCTTTCTACGAGCACTAACTACGCTGACCTTGCCCTCTTCCATTTGTTTCCTCGTTCGTCATTCTTGCTGGCTCTATTCTCTTCAGCCATATTTTACAATCTCTCTCTCTCTCTCTCTCTCCTTTCTGTCCATCTCCCAATCATTCCCTCCCTCACTCACCTTCTCTTTTTGTGACCTAGAGTATGGCCAAACAACACTCGCCATCGAGGTTCTCTCGAACCACTCTTTTTTGAGGCGAAGCACTTGTCATTAGTGAGTTTTCCTTTAAGTTTCCAGCGTTTCCACTATTCCTGTGACCACGCTTTCTTTCCTTTGGCGGAGTGAAAGTAACCTGTCATTAGTGGTTCTTCTAAGTTTGTTTCTGCCCAAACAACCCCTCTTTTTCTTTGCAAATGATGAAAATCAAGAACAACGTCATTAAAGTGGGGTTCTTCTAAGTTTCGGCGTTTCCACTACCCTACTAAATAACCTCTTTCTTTCTTTGCAAACAACGGAAACCGAGAAGCAACACTATCATTAGGCGGGTTCTTCTCTAGGTTTCCGACATTTCCTCCACCTATTCAATTCAAATAATCAACACTCCAATATCTCATATTCAATCCCTGCTAGTCGAACTCATGTAAAATTATTAGTGTTGTAGATTGTGGATGTATGAAAATATGTGAAATATATATATATATATATATATATATATATATATATATATATATAATGTGCATGTGTTTGTGTCTTTCTTTCTGCAGTTAAGACCCGCTAATGCCCCATAGGACGTAGCGAGTGTGAGGAAATGTGTATGTGAAAAGATATATACATATGTGCTTTGTTTTCTTTGCTTAAGATCCCGCTAATGCCCGGAGGTGTGAGTCTTGAGCGAAGGTGTGGTGTCGACTGACACTACTCTATGCTCAATAGGCGTCGCAGAGCAAGCCAAAAAATTGTCATCTTCGCTCTCAATTGAAATATTGTCTAATTTTAATTGAATTTTGGACTTGAAAAAAAAAGATGAATATATATATATATATATATATATATATATATATATATATATATATATATATATATATATTGCATTGCATTTCTCTTTTGTAGGTTTCAAGACCTAATCTAATGCGCATACGGGTGCAAGAAAGAAGGTGTAGTGTTGCAGGCAGCCAGCTACACTCAAATGAGGCGTCATAGAATGAAATACTCTTGATCGACTATCGAGGATGGCACGACTGTGAAATTTACTCAAAATTTTGAGACTTAAAAAAGAAGAAGAAGAGATTTAACGTTAAGTTAAATATAAAATATAAAGTCCTAAATAAATGAATAAATTAAAAATTAAAACGTAAATGAACTTGAAATGAATTTGACATAAAATTGAATGGTAATGATCTAAATAAAATTTGAATTCAAAATAAATCGATTTGATTGTAACTTCTGAGTTCAAGCTTATAAACTAATGATGACATCAAATTAAATTCTAAATTGTAAGACTTGGAGGCAAATAATCTTTGTAAGATTCAAATCTAAATTTAAAAAATTGACTGAGTGAAGATGAACGATATTTTATAAACATAAATCATTTGAATGTATAATTGGATTATCGAAAGCTTGTAATATGATTGAATTATAGCTTTCAAATGTAAAATTCAAAAGAGGCTAGAATTCAAATAGGTTCGCTTAAAGAAAGTATAACAGCTTGCATGAGCAAGTATCAAATTTGAATGTTGAATTTGCAAAGATCTAATAGGTTTTTAATGAGCATAATCCAATCATTGAAGTTTAGAAGTTCTATGAATAAATAAAATGCAAGTAAAGATACAACCTTTAGCAAATATAAACATAATTGCTGATACAATCACATCTGATCTACAATTTTGACATGAGACGATACTAAATTAAATGCTGCACGAATAAAAGAACTTTCCTTCAATCTAAAAATAAAAGAAATTTCATTCTAATTATGATTTTTAATGTCAGTGATTTTATTAATTAGATGAAATTATTTAAGCTATAACACCGACATTGTAGATTTAAAGCAAATTTTAATGTTTCAAAAAGGTCAGCTAAGTTTGAGATTGAATAAATATGAAATTAATCTCATAATAAAAAAATAAAATAATCTGAATTATTAAATACACCGCATGGGCCCGACACTTATACTAAATATTTAAACTTAGTGTCTGAGGATGCTGTGCAGGTTTAAAAAGAAAATGGGGGAGAAAAATGATGAAATCAATTTAATCATTTATGACTATATGCATGCAAGCTAATGAATATCGTCAATGTTAATTCAAGTCAATAAAATATATAAATATTCCGCTCCATAGAATATGATCATAGTAGGTCTAATCCTCTATGTTTAAAAAGAGTTGACACGGTCTTCTAAATAAACTCAAATTAAATTAAATTGTAAGACCCAATCTTCGATATTCACAATAAAGTTGACAAGGTCTGTTATGATATCAATTTTCTAAAGAATTTAAATTACACATAAGTCATAAACCCGATCCTCTACCAAGAAATAAGAGTGAGTGCCTATCCCACGATGTCATGTTGAATGAAAATCTCAACCTAGGAGGGATTACTACTATTTAGATTTTAAATTATTATATCTCAATTCAAATTTATAAATTCAAGTTAGACCCAATCCTCTGCTAACAAAATAGCAGAGTTGACAAGGTCTACCCCGATGATGGCCGCATTGACTAAAAATCTCAACAGGAGGGGATATTATCATTAAAAGATATTTAAACTCTAAATTAATTCATCTTAAAACTAAATTTCAACTAAAAAAATATTTGAACTAAATAAAATTTATCATTTAAATACTTAAAGCAAACAACTCATCCACCCATCCACCATCATTTGTTGGGGATGATAGATTAAGAAAACTCTAACTCACAAAGGACCTAATGTCAAGTCAAATAAATCAATATATTCAAACTCAAATAATCTCACGCCGAGCGACGCTCGTGTCCTTGTTCGTGCTGGCCAAGAGGCCTACATGATGCTGGTTTACTAGTCCTCGACGTGGTTGTCCAAATGACACCATTATATTACAAGCCACGATCAGTCAGATGCTCTGGCTCATCCATTTGAGTTATGAATTATAAGGTATATTTGATAGACACAAAACTTTTGTCGCTAAGTTGCTCGCCTCTGGGACAAACACCACCCTGTGTCTACAAGGATTTCTGACGACGTAACCTTTGTGTTATTGATAAGGATCCTTCGGTCAGGTGGGGTCGACTACCTCCTCTGACTAAGTAGACTAGGGACCACGATAGCCTGGGATGGCGGAACCGTGGGATCTAGATCGGGCATGTCATCATTCCACCAACCATATGCTTTAAGTTAAATAATGATAAATTTCACAAATTCTAAATCCCAAATTTTAAACTCTACATGCTGCTACTATACGCTACGATTAAGCATCTAACATTTTAATCGAAAGCTTCTCAAAGATTGAGAGGTAATTAACTAAAAGGCTATGCCTATGGAAACCCTGAACTAGATCTAAAGCCCTCACCAAATGAGGCAAATCTCGCAAAGGTCTTATCTACTATTCCATTTGCCTTCTAAAAATTACACCGATACTCAAATTCATACTCTCTTTAATTCAAATTGTCGAGATGCCGGTGATGAATTTTCGAAGCCCACAAATGTGCCCAATATGTGTTAAGCATTAATTGTACACGTGCATGTGTGCTCTTATGTATTCGATGCACGCCTCATTGTTATAAACTTTAGGTGCATTTAGATATACATATCATTATTTATCATCACTTTTAAAAATATTACATGATTTTTTTAGATTTTATTGATTTTTTTTATTATTTACATCATAACTCGACTAGATCTTAGTTGAAAATTTGAATTTTGAATCTTTATTTTCCATAGCTCAATGCCTGCACCAATTATAAAAACCTTAGGTTTTCTTAAGTTTATGGGTCAAAATTTGTTTAGGTAGAAGTGTTCAAAATGGATACAAATGTGAATATTGGCTTTTCTTAAACAATTTTGAAAATGAGAATGATGAGTTGTGCAATTAATTGAATTGTTATTGGCAAATTATTCATTAAGGAGTGGATTTTAAGTGCTTAGATGATCATCAAGCTATCATATGAGGTTCACAAGGCCATTGTTTACAACTTTAATTTGGTTGCTTGTGTATGGATTGATGTAGAAGAAAAGTTTAAGGTCATGTGAAATAGCATCTAGAATATTTTTTTGAAGTGTTGCATAAACTTAGCATCTCTATTCATAAAAGTTAACTGCGTAACTTGTTCTTGTATTTAGTTGGGGATTTATCTCTTTAGGTTTCTTATAGCTTTTTGAGCATTAGTTTTGAGATTTATCCCCCTTAATGACTCTGTATTTTCTTTTTCTGATAATAAAATCTATAGCCTTTTGTTAAAAAAAAAAAGTTAACTGCGTAACTAGATGACTTGTGAAATTGGGGTGCTATGTTCGCAACATCCACAATTTGGAACAATGTAATAATACACCATTATGAAGAATCTATCGGTTATAATGTAAAAAAAAATAATTTTTCATATGGTCTTAGGAGACCAAGTATAAAATCTGTGCTCAGGTTTTACCATTGGAGCATGGCATGAGCAAACAGATGGTGGCTTTTTCCCAATTATCAAGTTTGATTTAGGCCAAATTATACACAATATCTTTCTTAAATGCATTGACTATTTTTCTGTCCACTCTGATATGATGGTCATGATGAAGTAATGCTCTTAAACAAGTGACCCGCTTAGTATGTCATATGCAGAGTTTACTTTTTGGACTTATTTTGGTAATAATTATTATTGCTAATAATTAAGTGGCTTTATGAGAGCATGTAAATCTCTATTATAACTAGACTAGCATATTTTGTTTTCATGTAACCTATTGTTAAGCAGGCATTTGGGTCGTTGACACGAGTGTAGGTACTTCCAATATCAATGCTAGAGTTGTTGTGGGTATTTTCAAAAAGTTGATCATATTTATAAAGTTGATGGGTGACCTTTGAAATTTATTATTTCTCAGGACTTTCATCTAAGGCAACAAGATGGTGCTTGATCCCACTTATAGAATGTTGCTAGGTATTACAAATGTGGATGCTTGTGATTTTTCATAAGCATAACCATCTTTTATGTCTTTGACCTAAGCTGATCAATCAAGACACCAGGAAGATAATCATAATTTGAAAGAACAATTTGAGGGTCTTTAACGTGATTTTATATCATGTTGTCTGTTTAAAAAGGCCTTGTAGTACTATTTTTGGTTGATGTAATATATAAAAAATCTCAAGAAGGTCCATAATTGGATGATTGATGAGAAGACATGAAAGCCCTTTATGTAGTAGAATGAGTTTCTCTTAAAATCCTGGGTTCTTGAGAAACTAGAAATGGATGCAACTTTATCATTGTCTTTGTTGAATTCTCAAGGGAGATAAGTTGAAAAGGCTTGTAAATGGGATGTTGATTGTGTCATGGGGGAAGATTTGAGGTTAAAGGGCTTGTTAGGAACTAATCATATTCTTGATTTATTGAATGTGAATTCATATGTTGTCACATCCATAGTAGAAAATGTTTAGATAAGATAGATAGGGATTGCCTGTTTTATATGGGATACATTCATGGTTAAAATGACACTTGCACCATAGATTCTCTTATAAAAGCTACCTAATTGATTGAGAATATAATATTGTTCAATGTTGGGGAGAAAAGTTTAGTTAATAACGTGCAATGAAATGGATATTTGAGGTTCTTGAATGAGGTTGTGGCTCACGAGTGGGTCAACTTGGTGGTGCCATTTATAATGATGCCTCCATCAATGACACTAATGTGCATTCCGCTAATTATGACTCATGTGCTTAAGATAGAGTTGTTCCTCAAGGGATGGGAAAGTGAGGATACAAATACATATTATTTATTTATTTAGGTCGATCAGCAAAAATAAAAGAATTTTACTTTTAAATAGGATCCTTCCCTCAAAATATTTGTAAAGGTCATCCATCAAGTAGTCCTTATGTTTAAGAGAGTCGAAAGCTAAGATTTAGTGGGGATATTGATTTACTATTTGAAGCTGAAAGGGGTTTTTTGCATCCCGATCTAGTGAGGTATGATACAGGAATCACGTTTTGACCGAAAGTTGGTGAGAGAATGATGTGATTTGGGTGGAAAGCGATTTAACACTAGTTAAGTGGGTTGATACCAACGGAGCTAATTTGACGAGGGTTTGTTCCAAGATTGATGTTATCATGAGACTTTGTGGTGTTTATATCGTAACATCTAGATTGTAGTGATAAACATCCTCTACAAGAAGAGCTTATAAGGATCAACTTAGTTTTGATATAAGAAAGTCATTCTCTAACTTGGTCATGATGATTCACTTGTGTTTGTTATAGCTACACCTAGTCAGTGATGTATAGAATCCATTAGCAAATGTTTTGAATTTGCTTGAGGAACTATTATTTGTTGTATATGAGGTGGTATTTTTTGACAAGTGATGACTGATTGTTCATGTTGTGATAAGATTGTCTGTGGCACCTTTGAGTTTATTGAGAATTCAATAGCTTTTATCGAGTATAAGAGGCTTTAATCTGTTTAATTGGGTTTGTCAGAGATATTAACCCTTGAAGTATTACTCAAGTTAGGCTATCCAATCAAGGCATTGTGTCATGAAGGCCATCAATGGATGAATTATACCAACCAACATGATCAATCATCTGAATCATCCTTGTGGCACTGATGGTGTTATTATTGTTGTTACTGTTGTTGTGTTGTTGAGTTGTTTTTAGCATGGAGGATATGTCAACGTGAATGATAGGATGGGTGGGTACATTATTTGAGAATGTGTCCAATTTAGTCACGTGGTCTGTGTGCTCGTCATTAGGTTTCTTGTGATGTTCATTGAAGGTATTGTAGCAAGGTGGTTGCATTGGGGTGGTGTGATGAGGCTGTTCTATCAAAAGAGCGATGAGGTTGAAATTGATTAAATTGCAAGGTGCCATGGGAAAATGTGACTTGGGTGTGGGGTCATGGTTAAGACTGTAAAGGGAGTCAAAGATTTTTACAAAATTTTTTAGAATTCTTTAGAAATAAATGCAACTAAATCTTGACCAAAATAAGTAATTGCCCAAAAGTGGACAAAGTAGAATATTTCACTTGTGTCGTAATTGTAAGGTTCCCATATTCAGTTTTTACCTTTATTCACGATGGTCCTTTGATCATTTAGGCTCAATTGACTATGCTATCTACCACGAATAACTTGATTAGTGAAAGGAGGTCAAATCTATTGCGCACTTGGGCTTGTTTGAAGAGTATGTACGGTGCAGTTTCGCAAGCTAGTAATAAGCTATAGGGTGGTTGATGTTAGTGATCATTAAGGTTGCCTTGGGTTTGTTGCAAACTATTGGGTTAATTGACCTCTTGAGTTGGATAATTCTAATTGATCTCACTGAACACACACACATAAAAGTTTTTCTTGTTTATATTAGATATAGCAACACATCTGACACACCTCGATACATGTTCAAAATGTTGAAAATTGTATGATTTTCTTTTTTTCAAAATTAGAGTTGGTCATGATTAGGACACATCCTGATGTGGCTAAGATGCGATGATTATGCATATTTTTTTAATTAGCTAGCTTAATAATTTTTTTTTTATCAATGATGGTGAAGGTTTTATTGAGTGAGGCATTACTGATAGTGGTGATGACAATTATGATGCTAAGTATATACATCAATGTATTCATATTATTTTTGACAATTAAAGATAAGTAATATTTTTTAATTGACATTTTGTGTGAATAATAGAATGTTGATTTTGATAGAGGCATGTGATGCAATACAGTTAAGGAATGTCTTTATGATTTATGCATTTTATACTGTTATCATGTTAGTGAATATCTTTATTGTTGCGAGAATAATTATGGAAAAAATTATATATTGTTGCACATGTTCAAATGTTAAATTTCATGTCAATAGACTTTTAATCTATAAGTCAAAGTCAACTTATTATTATGCTAGTGTCTTGAAACTTCTTACTATGATACATTTTCATTAAAGCTTATAAATACCCATATAATCTTTTTAAAAAATTATGAAACAAATTGATATTTTGTTGCTTATTAACAATGTAGTGGTAAGATTTAGTTATCTTTTCCCTATGATGTGCTTGATGCTCAACCATTAAAATTACTTTGAAAACCCCTTCCCATTTTCAATTATTAGGCCTAATGATTAAGGATGTTATTGGTATGTTGTAAAGTAAGTACACGTTCTCAAAATAAATGCTCTTGATAAAATATTGATATATAATTGTAATTAAATTAATATTGGTATTGGTTCTTAAGTGCTTTAGTTACATAACTAATATTAATTATTTAGAGAACATCATTCCATGACATTTCATATTTTATTTTATTATAATTATGATGTCTTAACTCTTTCATGAGTGACTGTGCTTCCTATGGTAAAACAACATGATGGACATGATTTTTTTATTTTTATTTTTACTTTTTTTTTTTTGTGGAGTAGTACATGCAAAAATTTAGCAACAAAAAGCAGCAAAAGGGTGGCCAAGCAAAAAAAATGACGGAAGGGATCAATCAAGATATTTGACTCGGATAATTGGGATCAACAAAACAGTGCAGACTACTAAACTTTGGCAAATAAAATTCAGTAATTATGTAGAAAACATAGGGAAATCAACAAATTGAATGTCATTTGGAAGCTTAGAGGTTTTCATACCTAATCTATTGAATATATATAATTCGAGATAAGGTTTGGTTGATAAATTGAGTTAGTGTGTTATTTTGTGGTTTGTGAAGTTCTAGTTCATGGTGTTAGATAAGAACTATGGATTGTGGGAAGTAAACAAATGTGTTTAAGAAATGTGGTTGAGGTGTAGAAGAGGTGTGGTACTATGACATGCAGGTGATTAAGTTTTGTTAGCAATGAGCATGATTGAATTGTGAGAGTTCTAGAGGACATACTATGTTGCATGTGGTAGGAGGTTTGAGCAATTGAAGGAGCATGAGTGAGGGCATAGTTTGGTGAGCATTGTGACTTGCACCGGAGTTGGTAGAGTGTTTATGGGGGCACACCAAGCATAATTAAAAACATGATGATCACAAACAAGGAAAAGTGTACAAGTGTAGGTGATGCATATGGGTGCTATTGTGGTAGGCCGGTGGTGGGATATATGCCTTGATGAAATTAGGAAGGGTGTTGATGCATGTGTTTTTTTTTACAATTTTGCATGTTATAGATCAAGATCATTGTGGATTGCAAAGCAGATGTTATGCAAGGTAGCCTCATTCACCAATCAGTGTGTGGGAACATACAAGATGTAGATTAAAGTCATGGAGAAAATTAGGGCTCGAGTTGGGAAAGTCATTATTGGCAATGAGAGGTCTTGGGTGTGGATAACATGATGATTAAGAAATATTTCAGAGTATGAAAATACTTCGACACCGAATTGATACAAAAGAAGAGCAACCAAAATAGAATAATCTACTGTAGGAGGATAATCATTAAGATAGTGAGAACAATGAATTAGATGAATGAATACTTTAAAAGGAGGCTAGCAAGGGGTATAAACAAATCAGCTAGAAGAAACCCTAGGATGGACTCTCTTGATAGGAGGCCATTAAAAAAAAAAAAACTCTCTTCTCAAGTCATCTTGTCATTCAATCAATGATCTATTACAAGTAAAATCTCATTATAAGCATTGTGTTTAGTAGTTTTGAGTTATAGTCAACATTTTTGTGGTACCTTTAAACAATTTGATGCATTTGAAGTGGCTTGAAATTTAGGACAATATTTTGTCACTCAAATTTGGCGCACTCAATTGTAGGTTTGATGAGGAAACCTAAAGTTTTTTAGGAGGTTAGGATGGAAATATTGGTACATATATCATAGTAGTTACCTTTGATGTGTGATCAAATGATAATGGTTAGATAGTTATGTACTAGTAATTAATGTAGGATGAGAGTATAGTTTAAAATTGTGCAATGAGATGTCCCTCGAGGCACACTTTAGAATTTTTTGGCTTTTTTGTTATTATCTTTGTGTCTAATGGCTTTGCATAAGAGGCGCACGCCTCACATTTTATGGGCATGTGCCTCATAATATTTATGATTTACTTATTTTTTAATAACAAATATGAATAAAATATATTATATAAATTCACATTTTATTAATTCATTCTCTTGCTCGAGCTTTTTCGCCATGAAGCATGTGCCTAATAATATTAGGATTTGATGGATATTTTACTTTAATGTTTGTATGACACTTTCTTTATGATTTGATGTCACGATGGCAATCTCACTTTTTATGTTTGAATTACTTGCTTAATTTGTTGATTTTAATATTTATACCTCAAAATACTTTGAGGCTTGTGCTTTACCTCATAGATAGAAAATGTTTTAATACAAATTTTTGTAATTTTAAACCTTTGATGGGAGTGGATATAATTTAGAAGGTTTCAAAGCTGCTATAAGGTGTTTTCTAGGATGCAGAAAGGTTATTAGTGTTCTTGGTTTCGTAAGCTTGCTTTAATTTAAAAATACACTGAATAGTGATCTGTTGTTTCTTGGCGAATATTGAGATTATGTGAAATTAGTGTTTTTTAGTCATGGCGTGGAAGCTGACATACCTTGAGTAATGATTTTATATTGCAACTCTTCCTAATGTTCTTGTTCAACGAAGATTTTTTAACTCATGTTCATGCCTGTCAAAATGAGTGGACATGTAAGATATTGTACGTGATTTATGGAACCTAAGTTGAAAAAATTGCTGGAAGGTCATGTTTAAGACCATAAAGTGACTTGTATTTATACTTGACTCATTGTTTTAAGATTCATTGCCCCCAGGTCTAAATCATATGTGCAATGAAAGTAATATTTTAGAAATTTCTTAGTAGTTGGGTTTGAACATCCAGGCCACCTGTTTCTAAACATGGAATATGCACTAATGTGTTACGCTTTGTTGTTCTCAGGCAATGGACAGGGCGCATAGGTTGGGTCAGCGAAAAGTTGTAAATGTTCATCGTCTCATCATGCGGGGCACTTTGGAAGAGAAGGTTATGAGTCTTCAGAAGTTCAAACTCTCTGTTGCTAATGCTGTAATTAATGCAGAGAATGCTAGCCTGAAAACAATGAACACAGATCAGTTGCTTGATCTGTTTACTCCTGCTTCAGCCTCTGGGAAGGTAAAGCATTTTTCTGCCTAATCTTGGTTGAGTTCATCCTCTTCCCCTAGATAAAAATAAATGAGAAAAATTGTGCATTTTCCCGGAGAAATTCATTCTCACCATAATACTGAAGCATTTTTATTTATTTATTTTGTTTGCATGCAAACTTTTATTGTGGTTTAGAGAAGCACAAGATGGTTGACTTCAGTAGTTGGAAAGGAACAGCAAACACCTGCAAACTTTTATTGTGGTTTAGAGAAGCACAAGATGGTTGACTTCAGTAGTTGGAAAGGAACAGCAAACACCTTGTGTTTCTATAGTGCAAAAGTATGTGCAGTCCATATCATAGGCATATGCAGGCACATTTGGAGGCTTGCACTGGTATATCAGTCTCATTACTATACCCAAGAGTTTCATCTTAAAATTCTCTAGCTTTGCACTGCAAACTTTTTTTGGAGCTCAGAAAGACATGAGATATGACTTGAAAGGAACTGTGAACGCTCCTTTATAACACACTTGTGCTCAGTTCATCATATAGACATGCAGACATGCACACCTGCAGGCATACACTGAGACAGCGAAGGGACCCTAGACATGCAAAGCCTTGGACCCATGACTTTTGTAAGGGAAGCCGAAGCTCCCCCCTCTTGTTAAATTAGGCGGCATAAAATTTAGCTGTATGAACGCCACCTCACCCCTTACACCTCCCCATTTTCTTTTATTAGTGTTTTTTTGGCAGTTTGAGCTCTTAAACGTGGGTCTCAAATAAGGGTGGAATCAGCTTCTCTTTTCAAAATGAGAAATTTTTTATTTTAAGGTAAAAGCGGAGGACAAAAATGGAGGGCAGGGGATGACTAATTTGCCACCTCTTATAAGATAAATTAAAAAATTCAAGAGCATTTTCTTTCATTATTTAGTCAGCTCATTTACTTTGCCAGAAGCTAAAACGTTCTGCTTATTTCAACTTGTCATGGACATGATGCAGGTTGCCGGTGCATCGAGCTCTAATGGGATGGACGAGGATTCCAGGACCACAGGTAAAAAGGGCCTGAAGGCTATTCTCAGTGGGCTTGGGGAGCTTTGGGATCAGTCTCAGTATTCAAATGAATACGATCTTGGCCATTTCCTGGAAAAGCTGAATGGCTGAACATGACCCCATAGCTGTGCAGTATAGTTGTACATCCGAGAGGAGTTTCTCAGTCAGTTGGCCCCTGAGATTTTGGCAGAAAATTTTTTTGTTCTTTCTTCTGTATATGTTTAATTTGATTAGGGAAGGTACTGACTAACAAAATTGTAGGGCCAACTTTGCTCAGGAGGGAGGGTAGTGTTTCCCCCCACAGGTTGTCAATTATTCAGTGCTTGTTTGCCTTGGAAGGTGAGCATTGCTTAATGTATAAATATGTTTTTTTTTTTCCTTTAAACTTAATAGCCAAGTTATATCGCCATATGTATTGTTCATAAGCAAAATGCTTGTTATGTTTTATTAAAATTGAGTCTTGTTTATTCTGTTGACTGAAGCGTGTAATTTTAGAGAACTGTTGGCTGTGTTTGTGACTCTGGTGAAGTCGATTATGAAGTCAATCTGAAAGATTCTTTAGGAAGTTGTTTAATTTTCTTTCCCGTGGCAGAAGCTTTCAAAGAGCTTTTTGATGGTATAATGGGCGAAAGATTTTAAAAGAGAGTTTATTTTAGGTAAAACTTTAGGGGTTGTGGATCACTTTTATTTTATGTTTTTATTTTGTTATCTTTTAAAAAAAAATATGTTTGATGGTTATTATTATTTTTAAAAATATTCAAAATATTTAAAAATTATTTTCAATGTTTTTAAAAATTAAGTTATTTTAAAAAAAAATAAAAAAATAAATCAATAAAATTGATCCCAGATAGCCCCTTAGAGTGATTTGGGTTTTTTTTATTGTTTTATGTTATATACTATTGCCGCTATTGTTTAGTAATTAATGTTTTTTTTTTTAAATTTGTAGGGTAAAATGATAGCATTTTATAATTATATTTGCTAACGCTACAATGTTAAAGATATAAGAAAATTTTTTCGTTTTCGGAAGAAAAATTAATAATATTCATAACTTACAAATATTTTTATTCAATTATTTTCTAAAATAGTAGTCACAATTAATGCGCACTTAATGTCATAAAGCAGAAGTGGGCTCTTCATTTTAGTGCTTTTGGAATGATGGTAGCAGGTGATGTGAAATTATAAGTGTCATTTGAATTATATTTTGTCAATATTTTGAAAATTTTATGATAAAAAAATTATATTCTTCATTCTAATTTGATAGTGGGTGGTTGGCATAAAATTAAAATTTGATTATTTAAAAAATAAAAATTGTAATATTTATAATAAATTTTTTTCGTTTTATCGTTGTGTTTTAACACTGTTGTATCTTTCTTAAATAGACTTTTAGCGGTTATGTGGTCATTTGTTAAGAAAACTCGTACTTTAGAAAATGACCATTTAGTTTAATTTAATTTTATTACTTAAATGCAGAAATAAAATTATATTTCAAGAGATTATATAGTATTTATAGTTAAAATTAATTTTGTATTTCAGTAAATGTTATATATATATATATATATATCCATCGTAAAGCAGGCGATTTTAATTTATGATATCAGAAAAATAATTTTTATATCTATTCATTGTGTTACATTTTCTTTCTCAGTATTATAAAAAAATTTAATTATTTCTTAACATATTTTTTTAATTTCAAGTGCAGATAAATTTTTTGTTGATATGCGAGTAATGTTTCTTTGGAGATGTGACGATTATTTGGCTGCCATGCATTCATTCAATGGCTTGAAAGCAGCGAGCACAAAACTTACTAGTAAGTCGTGCTTCGATGATTTCAATTGAGTGAGTCAAGTCCACTAAAATATAATTTTTTATAGTTCCAAAACAATTTATTATACGTAATTGTAAGAATATTTGAGAGTATAACTTTATTCATTTTAGTATACTATAAATATTATTTTCAAGATATTAATCGTAAATTCATAAATTTAATATACGTATAAAATCTTAAATCCAAAAGCTCTTAATTGAAAATCTAGACAAGATATCTCGTAAAGTTTTACTATAAGATATAAAGTGATGATGAGCATATCAACTGTTTTTGCAAGCTGTGAATGAAAGAAAAATTTTAAAAAAAAATGAAAGCTCAAATTAATGGCTTATATTCGCATTCAATGTATGCATATTATTGAAGATTCATTTCATACCACTCACTGGCTTTGCTTCAGTTCACACGAAGCTGATGTGTTTGATCATTAAAACTGTGATTTCCCTCTAATTAATTTCCTTAATGAACTGTACAGTCCGTGTGCTCATCAGCCTGTTTATGCTGGAAGTATGTTTCATAAAATAATTCGAGTTCTCGAGTCCTAAGTACAGATCGTCAAGGCATTAAGCCTTGTAATTAAAAAATAAACGTCAGGGACTCAAATTGAGTGAGGAAGCACCATGTTTTGACTAGTTAATCTTATAAGGGAGAATCAGCTCTGACACCTGACATCAGAATAACTGAGCTGACCTCACTGTGCTTCAGATTTCTAGCTTACAATTTCCTGCATCACAGTGCATCACTCATATTCTCATCAGTATTCGATGGTAAGAAGATATCTAAGAAGATTTTCCAGCCATGATGAAAACATATGATTACTTAACAATTATGTCATCAGAAAGCAGAATAAGAGGGGTCTGATATAGCCGTTGGATTTCTAAGTTAGAAACAGAGATATCTGTTTCTTTGCGAATTAACTTTTAGACATGAAAGGGGAAGAAAACTCATGCAGCTCGAACAGATACAGGGTTAAAACAAACATAAAGAGAAAACTGAAGAAATAATACTACTTCGTCTCGAAGTTGTTAAAACAGGGAAGTCGTGATACTATTGTACATGGGATTTATATATCCTAAAAAGCATCAAAAATAAAAAAGAAACAGCTCCATGCATCTTGTAAACCAGAGACAAGATGTGGAGCATCTGCTGAATTAGTTTTTAACTAAAAATCAATCTGTGATAAACTTGGTAGAGGTTTTGAGACCAAAAGGATGGCAGTCGACGAGGTAGAAGGCAACTTTGTTCTTCATCTTCTTCAGTAGCAGGAGCTTCCCTTCTCCCCAGTGGAGCACAGTTATGAGGTTTTTCTTCATGAAGAACTTCACTTTGAAGTACTGTTGCTTTTTTCTTGACACCACCTCTTCTCGAGGGCTCTCGCCATCTTCTTCTTCTTCTTCCTCCTCCTCATCCCATCGCAGCGGGTAGCTCCTCAGGAATATTCTTCTGGTCTCCATGTCCTCGTCCCTGAAGCTCTTCATCTTCACCCCATCCTCCATATCCTCCTGATTGAGCGACACAGAGACAGAGAAAAGAGTTCAAACAAAAAAAAATGAAGGGGAAAGCAAATTTCAGCTGGTAAAAAGGAAGGCGGTGACCGGACCCCATGTGCCGTATCATGGACGGAAGAATCCAGACATCTACAAGACTTTGCCTCTTCTTCCATGTGGAAATTAATAGAGCTTCAACGAACATTTCATGTATATAACAATTCATGAGATGACGCTACGGACAAAATTCCAATGAGCTTATATCCTTTAAAATTAATTTTATTTCCTAAATATTTTACAGGGGTGCTGTTAATATTTTATCCACAAAAAATATCAGAGAAACAGAACACAATCACATATTTACAATGTATTATCTACTTCTAATTTTGGTTGTATGTGTTGAATTGACGACAAATTTTCGAACGAATAAAATAATATCATCAATTATCAAAATAACTCCTAATAATTTATTTAATTATTTAAGGCTAGAAAATGTATTATCTGAAATGATCGAGTTTTATAAATATAACATCTATTTGGATGAAATTAATAATTATTATTAATTTAAAATTTTCTCGAATACAATAACTTTTATTTAACATAAAAACGAATCCAAATGATATTATTAATAATATTATTTTTAATATAGCGCTCTTAATATTTATCCCAGCTGATTGGGGATAAGGGAAGAAGATAAAACATGTACCTGCCGCCGTCGACGGTGGCCTCCGGCCGCTGATCGCCGGAGATAGAAGCGGAGGATTTTGAGTGAAGGGCAAATACTCTTCGTACACAATGAACGCTGCTTCCCGATTTATAAGCGTTTGCGTGCGTATTAGGCAGGTTACTGATAAGTACAACAAAATTCTTCTCCCTATATCACACGGGAAAAAAAAATTTTTATTAGTTTGAGGAGGTTAATTAGCTTTGCCGGCACTTTGACAGCAGGCGAAGAGATCGGCTTGTTTTGTTACATCCATTGAAGAAGACATAAATAAGACGAGAATGGAATATAATGTAATCTTGGGAGTAAACTATTAAAAAAATTGATATGATCTGTGGGTAATAATTGAAAAAGAAGATTCAAGTTACACAATTTATAATAAAAAAAAATCCATTTTGCTTTAGGAGGATGATTCAGAACAAAAGATAAATTTTTTTTTAGAATGTACAGTCGAGCTATTTGAATAGATTAAATATCAAAATTATTTTTTTTATACCGATTTTATTTTGAGAGGGAGATTACATTAATCTAGCCTGTGTGACTGTCACAGAATAATATTAAATTATTTTATTTTTAAAATTTGTAAACACTCTTCTCCGAGAAAATATTATGTGCGGAATCCGAGCGTAGCTTTACGTCCGAACGTCAACTGACTCTCAACACGTGTCCACTAATAAAATATTATTATTTTTACTTTATAATGCGATAATGCTGGCCGCGATGTCGTTAACGGTATTCGGACTCGGCCCAGCCCGACCCGTTAAAATAGTGGGATTGAACATGCTGGATGGCGTGGATGTCATTTCAGATTCCAAGCCCGGAATAAATTAAGGTATTTTCATTTTGAGTTGTGTTTAGTTGTGTAGAAATTGTACTCAACTCCCTCTCCGGACGTGCATCAGTGCGAGCATATGACCTTCCTCTAGAGTTATGCTAATTCTCAGGCATTAAAAATCGAGGTATTATATTATCTTCTCCGTCTAGGCGACTCCATGAGGTATTTATTCTTGCATTCTTGATTTTTAGAAATTTATGATTTTCACATTTCTTTCGACCGTCGAATAGGAGCATATTTGAGTTATTTAAAGGATTCATTGGGGAGTTTTTAGAGCTATTTTTGAAGTGTAAATTTTGTACACACATGAGTATACGCCCATTTTTTTCAATTTTTTTTTTTTTTTTTAATTGTGAGAACTATTAATATTTAGATTCTTCAAGCTACTCATGAAAAATTGCTCAAAAAATACTTTTTAGGAAATAGCTTACAATATAATGTACTAAACATATGACAAGGTCCACAGTTAAAAAAAATTGAAAAATGGGTGTACACTTATAAGTGTATAGAGTGTATACATGAAAACAGCTTTAAAAATCACCAAATTTTACATGACTAAACTCCAAACAACTTACAATAGAATGTACTAAACATATGTCAAGCCCCACAATTGAAAAAAAAAAGTGTACACTCATGAGTGTTAATGTACACATAAAAATCAATTTCGAAAATCACTAAATTCTCTAAGAAATATCTCCAAACAGTTTATAATTGCATTTACAAAAGATGTAGCATGCCTCATAGTTGAAAAAATTAGAAAAAAATAGTGTACACTCATGAGTGTACAGAGTATACACGTGAAAAATTGCTCCAAAAATATCCAAATTCTCCAGAAAGTATCTCCAAACAGCTTACAATAGAATATACAAAATATATGACATGCCCCACAGTTGAAATTTTTTGGAAAAAAGGGTGTACACTCATGAGTGTACAGAGTGTACATTCAAACGACGTCCAGCCGCGCCCCTAAACAGTATAATATTTTCTCCCTCTATTTTAACTGGCCGGGCTAGGTCCGAATAACATTAACGGCATCGCAATTGGCGTTACCGCATTATAAAGTAAAAAAATAATATTTTATTTGTGGACACGTGTTGAGAGCCGGTTGGCGTCCGGACGCAAAGCTATATCCGGACTCTGCATATAATATTTTCTCCTCTTCTCCTCGATCCTCACTAAGTGATAAAACTTTACTTTCATTTCTCTCTGGATTGAATTTTTTGCCCCCTCTAACAAAGTTTTGAATCACTTAATGACTACTCACTACCGCCAACATAAATGCATATGTCCATGTGTTCCTCAACCCTTTGTTGTTTGAAAAGTTTGGGGCTTCAATGAGATGGATAGGGGGCAAGAATAAAAGAATCGGGTGTACTAATCAATCTTTATCTCATACTACTAGAAATCAGGTTTCATATTATTTTGAATCATTAAATCCCTAGTTTAACAACGCCAATATGATTTTTCATAATGAAGATTATTGTAATAAGTTATATCTCTACAGTAGTGATATGAATTTGATTAAATAGTATGCTTTAAAAATTTATTTTAAATCTATCATTATTCAGATATAATTGGTTCTCATGGTGAAGTGATCCATGGAATCTCTTTATCCTTCTTATTCTTGCTACAAATTTCTTTAATAAACTTTCAAACTAACAGTAAGTATCTTTGGACTGTTATTGGTAATATAAGGTGTATTGATGATTGCTTCGTCTAAAAGTAAGATCTTCTATCTCTTCGTTGTCCTCTTGTCTATGGCTTAGAGATAAGTGAACCGTTAGCTTAGGCTGACTACTTTTTCTGCTAACTCTTTACGTCTCAAACAGATAAAACCTGCTTGGCTCATTTACAATTAGATTTACAAGTAACATTAGACCTCTGACACATCTCCACCAACTCAATGGAGCAGAAAATATCAGAAAATATGTCCTTCAAATTTGGACCGCATATCACTAACTTATGAAATCTCTTCCACATTACTATTTAAGCTGTTATAATAATTGCTTTCCAAGAGAGCCAATAAAATTTTATATTCTACCAATAAATATGTATAACCTATGACCTAGTAAGGGACCCTGTCATTATTGAGGCTAAACTCGTATAAACATTTTCTTCAATCTTCACTTGTTGAGTTTAAACTAGTGAGATGAAATATGCCTTATATGCACATGGCACCACTTATTACTTTTTATAGTGAATATCTCTCTCTCTCATTGCTCCATAAACATGGGCAATATTAGGTGTATAATTCAAACGAATATGTGAGCCGACTTAAGCTGGTTATTGACTCGTGCATCGGCATGAGTTCATCTTAATAAATGGCTGATAAGCCGGGGTCGATGAGCTGAACTTGAACTAGTCTGGCTTGTCATATTTACTTGTGAGTTGACTCATTTAAAAATTATGAATATAAAACACAGTTAAAATATATTAAAATTTAATAATTTAAATAAATAAATTATTAAAAATATTTAAAATTTATTTATTTTATTTCTTTTAATTTCTCATTTTCTTAATATTTTATTATATCAATTCTTAAAATCAAAAATATTTTATCTCTTTCATAATGAATGAACCAACTCATGAACCATCACAAATTTATAGAACAGAGCTCGAGTTCAAACTCACACTCAATCATTTCATAAAATTCAAATTATCTACTCTTATTAGGATTCAGACATAGAAGTAATATTCGAATTACACACGTAATAAAGTATGAAGGTTGAAATGCGAGGAAGACTTATGAACCCCAAAATTGAATTCTCTATGCATGTCTAAAAGAAAAACTTTCTTTTGAATGCTCGATTTCTCTATGAAGAAATTGCTTGGTTTGGAAAAAAATAATGCAGAACACACATAAATGAGTACGCAAGATCTTTCGATATTATTCATACTCGGATGAAATAAGCTTTTAAAGAAAATCTTATTAAAGTCAAGCATTTTCAAATCCTACCTGATTTCGTGCTTACTTTTGATTTTTTTTTTTGTTAAAGTAACACGTCATAATAGTCATAGTTGGCCAACTGCCTTGTCTTATATCAATAAGTAGGTTATTTAATCATGCTATGTTAATTTCTTTTATTTGATATTTTTAAATAATAATTTTAAAATAAACTCTTCATGTGATCGTACAATTAATATAAATATTTAAAATTTATTAAATTCAAATTATCTACTGTTATTAATTTTCTTACCATGCATCATGGTATAAATTAACTTGATGAGTAGATTTTATTTTTATCATTCAAATTTGTTTAACAAAATAAGTGATAGGCAAAATTTACAGATATCTTAAAATAATATATTATTTATATATCTCTTTTCTGCCATAAAATTTTATTAAAAATATGTAGTATAAATTAAAAGTATTAATATCTATTATTTTAGTCATGATAATTCATAATCTTTATATATCGTCTTATTTGAAATTATTAGAATTTATTATATATATTAAATAAATATTATTTTATGATAAAATATTTATGATAATAGAGAGAGTTTATCATCTTAATATTATAAAAAGATCTCACGCATATATAGATAAGATTAATTAAGAGATGTTTAGAAGAGACGTGGGATGTTTAATGTGAAAAATTCAAGGAAAGAAAAAAAAAACAAAATAGTCTAATCAAATAAAAATAATTTTATTATCGTGAACCATAAATTATAAATAATACTCTTCTCCGCAACTGAAGAAGATATTAATGCAATGAAGTAGATAAGATTCATAATAACATGTGTCAAATTCAATGTTAACAGTGTGTATTAAATTTGTGGTGATGTGGTGATTGGTACTAGTGTTGATGCAATGCATTGATCATTTTGAAAATGATGTAAGGCATCAATGCTATTGATTATGAATAACATTAATATGAGTGACGATAATGCACATAAACTTTATTGGCAACATTTATGTAAGTATTAGGGCTAGGGCATGCATGGACTTTACTGATGATAAAAAGTGCCTATTTAGTGTTGATGTCTTACATCAATATTACTAGAAATGATGGGTGTTGATATTATTGCCAAAAGTGAGAGATAATCTTGTGTTAACATTTGTTAACATTGTACACTAACTCTATTAAACATGTTGGACATTAGTATTACTGTCAACACATAAATCAATATTGCGAGCGAAGAATGGTATCATTGATATGCATTGACTTTGATGGCAATGACATGCATTAACTTCCATATTTTTTGGTATAGAATAGGGGTTTATCTTTTTTTATTATGATATTTTGATCATTTCGGCTAAAATTTGCAAATGCATTGTTGACCTACATGTATACTCCATCAGTCAAGTTGAGCTCACGAGCTGAATTCGACGGACTTCGGATGCAATGACACGCAAATCGAAGTTGAAATACACTTGACGTCATTGAAACTAGTTGGAATGATCTCCGATCGACGAACGGACTTTGTCATCGCATTCAGAATATCGAAATTGATCCGATTATACGTATTGCACAATCCGACGGTCGACCGATCAAGATGAAAATCCACCGATGCGTATATCGAGATCGGGACATTGTGACGGTGCTCAAATAACCTCCATTCGTGAAATTGATTACGTCATTATCATTGAAACGTTGAAACCTATCAAAGGAGACTGTTCGCGCTCAATTCGGACGAGTCTGAATGAATATCGAGTGATCGAAATCAACGACACGAAACTTTGAACCAAAATAAACTCGATTCGGCGTCGACTTCACTCAAATGACCTCCGATCACAAAATAGGGTGCACCATTGAGTTCAGAGCGCAAAATTTGCTTAAGAACGACATCCATATTGTATGGATTTGACTTTGGCAAAATTTGCATAAATTTCAATGTTGTGTCGCAAAAAAAAAATAGTCCACAAAAAAATAATAATTGATATGACACTGAAAATTCTACTAGTCGAAGCACGAATCTTAGTGTTGAAACTAAACTAATCCGAAGTTGAAACTGGTCAAGATCAAGCACTTAAAATGTCATTGGAAACTTTGGGATATGAGTTAAATCCCTAAATAGCCCTCAAACATGGAGTGTTTATAGCCAAATCGAGCGTCTCGACGAGCCGGATCTTACAAGCCCAAGATCTCACAATTCTGGCTTCATTTGAGTATTCAAATACTTAAAATGCATCAAATGATCAAAGGAATCATTTTGAGCCGTCTGATGAAGTGGAGTGGTTCGGATTTTGCATGTATTTACAGAGACGTCACTCCTCCAATCTATAAATAGCCCCTCATTCCTCATATGAGGGGACATGAAGCAAGAGAGAGGAGAGTGCTCTAAAGCTTGAAGATCCTCTAAGCAAAATCGTGCCACCACTCGATGGTCGTCAACCACCGCCAGCCGATCCTTGTTGTCTCTCATTATCCATCACGATCTTCATCGTCATGATGTCCCTTGTTGTTCACCATCATTCTGCTACCACTTGAACTTACGTGACTACATCGTTGTTGTTCCCTTCTCATACAATTCGTAATCCCATTATTGGGAAAATTTTGTACTCCAATACATAGTGGAAGATTTTCTTTGGGTACGTGATTTTTCCCTCTTTTCGAGATTTTTTCACGTAAAAAATTTTGGAGTTTCCTTATTCACTCTTTAAAAACATGTGTGTGTGCTGGATTTTATAACAAGGCTAAGGCGTAAACTTTCACTCTACCTTAGTGATCAATACTGACTCTCAGCTTGTCACCTCCCAAGTTGAGGGAAATTTTAATACTCATAATCCTCAGTTGGCACAATACCTCCACTTGGTAAAGTCTCTTCTTGCCCATTTCAAGACACATCAAATCACTCACATACTGAGAGAAGAATACTTTCGGCTCTCACTAAGCTTGCTACATCTGCTACTAGGGATCTATTTAAGAGAAGGCATGTTGAAGAAATACATTTTTCTAGTATCCAAGGGTCATGGGTAATTCAAGCAATTAATGAGATAAAGGAACATTCGTGGATGAACCCCATCCTGTCTTTTCTACAAGAAGGAACCCTTCCTGAAGACCCAGAAGCCGTCTCAAGACAAGCTTCAAACTTTACTATTATGAGGTGAACTATACAAAGCTTTCTCGACGTACCTCAAATGCCTCTCACCTTCAGAGACCGATTATGCATTAAGAGAGGTTCACTCAGGGATATGTAGAGAACACCTAGGAGGAAGGGTGCTAGCCCTTAAAATTATAAGGTAAGTGTTCTATTGGCCTACGATGAAACAAGACGCCTTGGAGTTCACAAAATAATATGCAAGTTGTCAGTTGCACTCTAACCTCCTCCCTCACATGCCACATATAGAGCTCTCATCTATTCAAAGCCCGTGGCATTTTGCTCAGTGGGGGATTGATATTATGGGGCCTTTTCTGATAGCATCAGGGTAACGAAAGTTTATCATTTTAGCCGTCGACTACTTCACTAAATGAGTGAAAGCTGAACCACTCGCTAAAATCACGGAGGCAAATGCTAAATAATTTATTTGGAAAAATATAGTATGTCGATTCAGTCTTCCTACAAAGATCATCACTAACAACGAAACTCAATTTACTGGAAAAGTCTTTACGTCCTTTTACAAAGATCTTCACATTCAATACAGCACATCCTCAAACTAACCAGCAATTTGACTCAAAGGACTAAAAACACATCTTGAGAAGGCTAGGGGGCAATGGGTTGATGAGCTTTCTAATGTTCTTTGAGCTTCACTTCACCCCCAGGTGAGACACCATATAACTTGTGTTTCAGCACAGAAGCTATTATACTAGTAGATATCGGGGTTCCAAGTCCAAGAGTTCAATTATTCATGATGGTAATGAAGAAAAGCTCCGACAGCACCTAGACCTATTCCCCGAAACTCGTGACATAGCCCTACTTCGAACTGCTTCCTATCACCAAAGGATAGCTCATCACTTCAACAGAAGAGTAAAACCTCATCCCATATCTATCGGTGACTTGATCCTATGAAGTCTCGAAGCTGTAGGCAAAGGCCCTTAACGCAATAAACTCTCACCTCTTTGGGATGACCCATATGTGGTTATAGCTATGGTAAAGCCAGGAGCATTCAAGCTCAAGGATCCAGAGGGAAAAATTTTACCTCGAACTTGGAATAATGAGAATCTCCGAAAATATTATCAGTAATTCCTACTGCATAATTATTACAACTTTTATTTTATCTTGTTTGTCATTTCCTCTTCATGTAGCTGACCCCACTTAGTGGGATAAAGACTTATTGATGTTGTCGTCATTTCTTCTTGAAACTCATATCCGTGTTAAAATCGTCTTATGAGTGTATCCGAACTTATCAGAGTAATGAATTTATAGCTTTTTCCTTACAAGCTTGTTTCTTCTTCATTTAATCCTCCCACTTGAGAAATATACAATCACGTTGTATCTCAATCGGGGCATAATCAATCCCAAGGGGACTTGATCGGACCTCTTCCATATAGGTAAGAAGTCAAGTAACACTTTGGCTGATACCTAGGATAAGTCAAAAGGTCATTGGTGGACATCCTGCAACCTCTTCCATACATATTAACGTCATCAAGTAACACTTTGACAAACAACCCTGAATTGGTCAAAAATCTTCAGTGGATTCAATTCAACCTCATCCTGTAGTTAACCGTCGAATAACCAATAATTACCCGATAGGTAAAACAAAACAAGATCATCTATAAAAAAAAAAAAAAATTTTATTACGCATTAACATGATGATATAAGAAAAATCAATACATAGTAATAATAATACATAGATAAAAAAATGCATCCTCAAGTGACGCTACATCATATCAGTTGGTAATATCAACATCCTCTTCACCACTAGGAGAGCTTCCTTGGACTCACTCTCAACTCCTTCATCTCTTGAATCTAACGAAGAGTCTTCAGATAATTGGCTGGGAGATAGATCCTCAATACTAGCTCCAGTCTTGCGATGCACTAAGCGGATTCCTTTTAGGAACCCTCGGATGAAGCCCTCTTCTAAACATTGGTGCTCCAAATCCTTCACTTCAACATTAAGAATATGATTACGAGCTTCCTGGACATGGTCTTTGATTGTACCGCGATAAGCCAAGGAGTTCTTAAAGTCTTCCACTGCCTTTAAGAAGATTTCATTTGCTTCCGACATTATATGCTCCTTCAGAAAAGATCTTGTAATACTTTCTTCTCTCTAGTTGAGCTCTCTTCACCTGCAAGTTTTTCTTTTCTTAGTCTATCCTCACCTCAATCACTCATCACGCTCCATCTCCTAACCTGAGAGAAGAAGTCGACATGTTCTCTAGCTCAGTTAGGTTGATCCTCCAAAGTCGTCACTTCTTTGGCATTAACACTCATCTTTCTCTCATACTCACCTTGCAAATATTTTACCTTCACAAATTCAGTATTCCACTCATCTAAAGAGACACCTAAATGAGCCATTAGCCCTAATATTTGAGTTACCTATAAAAGAAACTATCATAAATATTACACAAAAGAAAAGAAGGAGGAAAAGAAGAAAAGCAGAAAGAAGGGAAGACAACGTACCAATTCATCTGCTCGTTGATGCCTAGTGCATATGTGATTTAACACCTCTTAGAATGTGCCCAGCAACTCCCCATCATGAGTTGAGTTGACTAAACTCTCGGAGCCAATTAGGGTGAACATCTTCTTGAGATGCGTAGTCACTTACATGTCTTCTTTTTCTTTAGGGAAGAAAAATTGCCACGATTTCGTGGGCTTCTTAAAAGAACCCTATGAATATGAGGAGACCTTTCATCACCTTTACTTGACCTCTTTAGTGAAAAAGAATGTGATCTCCCTGCCTGGATGGAAAGGCCAACCTTGAACATTCTATCTTGAACTATATATTTGCTAATGTGATGTAACTCATGCTGTAAGCTTTCTACATCAGGAACATTAAAAGTTGCCAAGATCTCATTCTCTTCAATCAACAATGGATCTAGAAGGTCATTCAATCTTCCCCATCTCTTAGGAAGGCCCCACTTACTTTTCACAAAAAAGAATCCAGTAGACCAATTTTTAGAGAGATCCTGTGCTGAAAATTTTATCCAATTTGTTATAGTCTGATAAGAAACACGTCCCTAAGTATCACATGTGAATCTACACATTAGGCACAAGTATTTGATGTTCAAAGTAACACCACGCTCTCTAAAGAAGATAGTCAAACCAACGATGGCCACTAAAGCTCGAAATGAAAATTGTGACAAAGCTACACCACATATTTTGAAGATCTCAATCAATCCGGGAGCCAAAGGGAATCACTGTTCCGCACGAAGAATCATCTCAGAAACAGTAAAGTATCCTGGTGGAGGTGAACGGGCTTGATCAGACATTTTAGCAACAATGGCCACCAATTCATTAAGGAAGTAAAATTTTTTGCTGAACACCATTAAACTATCTGATGTGATAGTGGATGCTATATCGTTTGTTGCTGTCACGTTATGGGTTTTCTCCTGGCCATCACCCTGTGAAAATACATGATAAATAAAGAGGAAGAAATGACAAAAATTTAGAAATTTTGTGAAGCACCTTACTTACCCCAATACTTGGGCTTTTTTTACTCTCTCGCTCACGGATAGCTTGGGATAAAATTTTTTGCCATCGTGAAAAGATACATATACATGAGAGAGAGAGAGAGAGAGAGAGGATACTCCTCTCTAATGATGCTCAAAAATTACCTGCCAAACTTTTTGAGTCATTCGAAATGATGGTTCCTAGCTAACGCTTCTCCACCACCTTAGCGGTTATCAACTGTTGAACCATCTATTGAAGTTTCAAGAAATCCAATTTTCTACAAGAAGAAGTAGGAACTACGAGCCTTGATTGCCTCCAAACCCAGTTAGTCCAACAAGGGCAGTCAACGCCTCTTTCGAGGAAAAATCGAAGCCTCGCCTTATGAACTACGGGTCTTGATCACCTCCAAACTCAGTCGGTTTGACAAGGGCAGTCAACGCCTCTTTCAAGAAAAAACTGGAGCCTCGCCGTATGAACTACGGGTCTTGATCGCCTCCAAACCCGGTCGGTCCGACAAGGGCAGTCAACGACTCTTTCGAGGGAAAACCGGAGCTTGTGAATGATATGAGTCTTGATCGCCTCAAACCGGTCGGTCTAACAAAGTCAGCGCCTCTTCGAGGGAAAGCGGAGCCTCGATTATGAACTACGGGCCTTGATCGTCAGATAGGCGATCAATGCCTCTTCGAGGGAAAATGACCTCGTCAGATGAACTACAAGCCTTGATCGCCTGAAACCCTTTCAAGGCGGTTAACGCCTCTTCGAGGGAAAAGCGATCGCCATATGAACTATGGGCCTTGATCGCCTCCGAACGACCCTCATCCAAGAAGAAGAGAAATATTAGAGTAATGGAGAAGTGTGCCTTCCCCCTTGGCCCTAGGGGGTTTTTATAGACCCCCTTTTGGGGAAAAATTGTCAAAAATGCGCCAAAACCGTCGAAAATCCTTGTTTTCTCCAGCGCACATGCGTATTATGCCAACCCATCGAGCGTGGTGGTCTAACGTCCGCATTGCTGCCTGGCAGCGCGACCGACGACCAGAGCGACCCTTCAGCGCTCATGACGACGCCATGACGCAAACGCGACCATCCATGGGATGGCCTCCATGGTACCACCTGAATTCAGGATGGGTCAGTAACACGAAATCTTACCATATCACATCAGCGGCCACACTGCTTCATGATCATAACTTGTACATGAAGATATGTTCTCTCAAAATGTATAGTTAATGGACCCACAAATTTCATTGAAGAATTTACTATTTTCAAGTATATAACATATATATTTCTGGATGATTGAGATAATGTCATCCAAAAATAGGGGGCAACTGATATGACACTCAAAATTCTACTAGTCGAAGCACGAATCTTGGTGTTGAAAGTAAATTAATCTGAAGTTGAAACTGGCCGAGATTAAGCACTTAAAATGTTATTGGAAACTTTGGGATGTCAGTTAAATCCCTAAATAGCCCTCAAACATGGAGTGTTTATAGTCAAATCGAGCGTCTCGATGAGCCGGATCTAACAAGCTCAAGATCTAACTTCATTTGAGCATTCAAATACTTAAAATACATCAAATTATCAAAGGAATCATTTTGAGCCATCTGATGAAGTGGAGTTGTTCGAATTTTGCATGTATTTACAGAGACGTCACTCCTTCAATCTATAAATAGCCCCTCATTCCTCATATGAGGGGACCTGAAGCAAGAGAGATGAGAGAGCTCTAAAACTTGAAGATCCTCCATGCACAATCTTGCCACCACTCGACGGTCATCAACCACGCGGCCCGGCCATCACGATCCTCGCCATCGATCTCGGTCTCCATCATGGCGACCTTCATCGTCGGTCGATGTCCCCGCCCTTCCTTATCATCTCCACACCACGTTACCACGAATGTGACTACATAGTTGTTGTTCCCTTCTAATATATAATTATGTATCGGGAAAAATTTTGTACTCTGAAATAGATACATAGTGGAAGATTTTTCTGGGCTAGGCCCCGTGATTTTTTCCCTCTTTTCGAAATTTTTTCAAGTAAAAATTTTTGGAGTTTTCTTGTTCACTCTTTAAATACCTGTGTGTGTGTTGGATTTTATAACAAGGCTAAGACGTAAACTTTCACTCTACCACAATTAATTTTGTAGCACACAATAATAATAAAAAAAGAAAATCAGAAATGATTGATTATTTCAAAATTAATTCAGAATTTTTATGTATATGATATGAAATTAATTGAGAAAGATTCCTTCCTAGACCGTCTCAATTTTGGCATAGATTTTTGAAAATCTCGCTTAAATACATAAAGGAAAATAATTATGCTCCAATTAAGGAGAAAATATGCGTCAGTCCGCGCGTAGCTTTCGTCGACTCAATCTATGACGGCGTCGTATTTTCCCACGTTTCTGGGTCGGGCGAGATATGACTTTCCCGGCCCGACCCGACGTGCGTCGATAAATTAGCGGACGTAAATACATTTCCCGCGACGCCCGTTAGCGTCGTTCAAAAGGAGAAGAAGAGCGAGAAACATTACCAAGCGTTCGACATTCCATCACGAAGGATTTTTTCTCGCTTAGCTCCGTTGTCGATCCACGTCGGTCTTCGATGGTATAAATCATAAATTGAGGTATTAGGTGACTACATGAGGAATTTACATACATTCTCGAACTTGAATGAATTTAGGGTTTACTCTTCTTCTCGATATCTGATGAAAGATTGGTTTTTTTATATATTATTTTGTATCTGTACTATCTGTACCTCTTTGGAGGGTACAGACCATTTTTGACCCTTTTTTCCCTTTTTTTTTGCCAACTCCATATGATTATGTTTAGAACATTGCATAGGAAGCATACGATGGTAGTTTGGGTGGTTTCTGTGTGGTTTAGTGCATCGTACCCTATGTACCTCTTTGGAGCTGGTAGATTTTGACATTTTTTCCCATTTTTTTTAACCCCTTATGATTATGTTTAGAACATTGCAAAGGAAGCATTTGATGGCGGTTTGGGTGGTTTTTGGGTGCATCGTACCTGTACCTCTTTGGAGGTCTGAGACCTCTTTGACCCTTTTTCCCATTTTTTTTAACTCCTTATGATTATGTTTAGAACATTGCAAAGGAAGCATTTGATGGCGTTTGGGTGGTTTAGTGGTTTAGTGCATCGTACCGTGTACCTCTTTGGAGGTACTGGACCTCTTTGACCCTTTTTTACCATTTTTTGCCAACTCCATGATTATGTTTAGGGCATTGCAAAGGAAGCATTGATGTCGACTTGGGTGGTTTCGGGTGGTTTAGTGCATCATGTACCTCTTTGGAGGGTCTAGACCATTTTGACCCTTTTTTTACCATTTTTTTGCCAACTCCTTATGATTATGTTTAGGGCATTTACAAAGGAAGCATTTGATGGCGGTAGGTGGTTTTGGGTGGTTTAGTGCATCAGACTGTACCTCTTTGGAGTCTGAGACCTTTTGACCATTTTTCCCATTTTTTTGCCAACTACATATGATTATGTTTAGAACATTGCAAAGGAAGCATTTGATGGCGATTTGGGTGGTTCGGGTGGTTTAGTGCATCAGTACCACTGTACCTCTTTGGAGGTACATACCTCTTTGACCTTTTTTAGTTTTTTCAACTCCTTATGATTATGTATAGAGCATTATAATGGAAGCATTTGATGGCGATTTGGGTGGTTTTGGGTGGTTTTGCATTTGTATCTGTGTACCTCTTTGGAGCATACCATTTTGACCCTTTTTTATTTTTTTTTTTTTGCCAACTACATATGATTATGTTTAGAACATTACAAAGGAAGCATTTGATGGCGGTTTGGGTGGTTTGGGTGGTTTAGTGCATCGTACCACGTACCTCTTTGGAGGGTCTGGACCTCTTTTGATCTTTTTTAGTTTTCGGAACTCCTTATGATTATGTATAGAGCATTATAATGGAAGCATTTGATGGCGGTTTGGGTGGTTTTGGGTGGATATTTTGCATTTTGTAGTACCTCTTTGGAGAATTCTTTGACCCTTTTTTCCCATTTTTTTTGCCAACTATATATGATTATGTTTAGAAAATTGCAAAGGAAGCATTTGATGGCGGTTTGGGTGGTTTAGTGGTTTAGTGCATGTCTGCCTTTCTTTGGAGAGTCTGAAATTTTGACCCTTTTACCATTTTTTGCCAACTCCTTATGATTATGTTTAGGGCATTACGGAAGCATTTGATGGCGACTTGGGTGATTTCGGGTGGTTTAGTGCATCGTACCACAGTGTACCTCTTTGGAGGTCTGGCTATTTTGACCATTTTTCCCATTTTTTTTACTTACATATGATTATGTTTAGAACATTACAAAGGAAGCATTTGATGATTTGGGTGGTTTACGGGTGGTTTAGTGCATCACGTGTACCTCTTTGGAGAGTCTGACATTTTGACCCTTTTACCATTTTTTTTGCCAACTCCTTATGATTATGTTTAGGGGCATTGCAAAGGAAGCATTTGATGGCGGCGTGGTTTTGGGTGGTTTAGTGCATGTACCTCTTTGGAGTGAGACCTTTTTGACCATTTTTCCCATTTTTTTTTACTACATATGATTATGTTTAGAACATTGCAAGGAAGCATTTGATGGCGGTTTGGGTGGTTTGGGTGGTTTAGTGCATCTACCATGTACCTCTTTGGAGAATTCTGAGACCTCTTTTGATCTTTTTTGACAGTTTTTCCTGGCCAACTCCTTATGATTATGTATAGAGCATTATAATGGAAGCATTTGATGGCAGTTTGGGTGATTTTGGGTATTTTTGTATTTGTACCACTGTGTACCTCTTTGGAGAGTGAGACCATTTTGACCATTTTTCCCTTTTTTTTTTTGCCACATATGATTATGTTTAGAACATTGCAAGGAAGCATTTGATGGCGGTTTGGGTGGTTTTACGGGTGGTTTAGTGCATTCTGTACCTACCTCTTTGGAGATCTGAGACCTTTTGACCCTCTTTTTTTTTTCAACTCCTTATGATTATGTTTAGAACATTGCAAAGGAAGCATTTGATGGCGATTTGGGTGGTTTTACGGGTGGTTTAGTGCATCGTACTGTGTACCTCTTTGGAGAGTCTGCTGGACCATTTTGACCATTTTTTCTCATTTTTTTGCCAACTCTGATGATTATGTTTAACATTGAAAGGAAGCATTTGATGGCGGTTTGGGTGGTTTAGTGATCTCACTGGTACCTCTTTGAGGGTACATACCCTTTTGATCTTTTTTACGCTTTTCCGGCCAACTCCTTATGATTATGTATAGCATTATAATGGATTTGATGGCGGTTTGGTTTTGGGTGGGTATTTTGCATTTGAAATTCTGGTACCTCTTTGGAGAATGCACTGACCATTTTTTCCCATTTTTTTTGCCAACTACATATGATTATGTTTAGAACATTGCAAAGGAAGCATTTGATGGCGGTTTGGTCTGGCATCCAGACTCCTCTTTTCTGAACCTCTTTTGACCTTTACGCTTTTTCCCAACTCCTTATGATTATGTATAGAGCATTATAATGGAAGCATTTGATGGTGGTTTGGGTGATATTTATTATGTACCCCTTTTGAATGCACCATTATTGACCATTTTTCCCATTTTTTTGCCAACTACATATGATTATGTTTAGAACATCAGAAAGCATTTGATGGCGTTTTGGGTTTTCGGGTGGTTTAGTGCATCTGACTGTACCTCTTTGAGGGAGAGACCTTTTGATCTTTTTTTTTACGCTTTTTCCCGGCCAACCCTTATGATTATGTATAGGATTATTATAAAAGCATTTGAGCTGGTTTGGGTGGTATTTTGCATTTGTACTGTGGTATCTTTGAAGACCATTTTGACCATTTTTCCCATTTTTTTTGCCAACTACATATGATTATGTTTAGAACAAAGGAAGCATTTGATGTTTGGGTGGTTTCGGGTGGTTTAGTGCCAGACCGTGTACCTCTGAGGGTACTGACCTCTTTTGACCCTTTTTACCATTTTTTTGCCAACTCCTTATGATTATGTTTAGCATTGCAAAGGAAGCATTTGATGGCTTTGGTGGTGGTTTAGTGCATCAGACCTGTGTACCTCTTTGGAGGGTCTGACGATTTTGACCCTTTTTCCTATTTTTTTGCCAACTACATATGATTATGTTTAGAACATTACAAAAGAAGCATTTGATGGCGCTTTGAGTGGTTTGGTTTAGTGCATCCAGATCCTGTACCTCTTTGAGGGTACACCTCTTTTGACCTTTTACGCTTTTCCGCCAACTCCTTATGATTATGTATGAGCATTATAATGGAAGCATTTGATGGCGTTGGTTTTGGATGGGTATTTTGCATTTGTATGTACCTCTTTGGATATACCATTTTGACCATTTTTCCCATTTTTTTTGCCAACCATATGATTATGTTTATAACATTGTAAAGGAAGCATTTGATGACAGCGGGTTTGGTGGTGGTTTAGTGCATCACTGTTACCTCTTTGAGGGTCAGACCTATTTTGACCCTTTTTTACTATTTTTGCCAACTCCTTATGATTATGTTTAGGGCATTGGAAGCATTTGATAAATTTGGGTGGTTTATGGTAGATGCACCTCTGAGGGTACCATTTTGACCATTTTTCCCATTTTTTTTGCCAACTACATATGATTATGTTTAGAACATTGCAAAAGAAGCATTTGATGGCTTGGGTGGTTTCGGTGGTTTAGATCATCTGTGGTACCTCTTTGAGAGTAGGACCTCTTTTGACCTTTTTTTTACGCTTTTTCCGGCCAACTCCTTATGATTATGTATAGAGCATTATAATGGAAGCATTTGATGCTTTGGGTGATTTTGGTGGGTATTTTGTGTTGTACCTCTTTGAAGGGTACAAACCATTTTGACCATTTTTCCCATTTTTTTTGCCAACTACATGATTATGTTTAGAACAGAAAAGGAAGCATTTTGCGGGTGGTTTAGTTTACATCTGTGGTGTACCTCTTTGAGGGTACAGACCTCTTTTGACCCTTTTTTACCATTTTTTTGCCAACTCCTTATGATTATGTTTAGGGCATTGCAAAGGAAGCATTTGATGGCAGCTTGGGTGGTTTCTGGGTGGTTTAGTGCATCTGTACCCTGTGTACCTCTTTGGAGGGTACAGACCATTTTTGACCATTTTTTCCCATTTTTTCCAACTGATTATGTTACATTATTGCAAGGAAGCATTTGATATGGTTTTGGGTGGTTTGAAGGTATCCAGCACTGTACCTCTTTGAGGGCTGACCTCTTTGACCTTTTAGCTTTTTTCGCCAACTCCTTATTATGTGAGCATTATAATGGAAGCATTTGATGGCTTGGGTGGTTTTGGAGATTTTTGCATTTGTTCCTCTCTTTGGAGACATTTTGACCATTTTTTCCCATTTTTTTTAACTACATATGATTATGTTTAGAACATTGCAAAGGAAGCATTTGATGGCGGTTTGGGTGGTTTCGGGTGGTTTAGATCATCTGACTGTACCTCGAGAGGCACTTTTGACCCTTTTTTTACGCTTTTTCGCCAACTCCTTATGATTATGTATAGAGCATTATAATGGAAGCATTTGATGGCAGTTTGGGTGGTTTTGGGTGGGTATTTTGCCTTTGTACCCTGTGTATCTCTTTGGAGGGTACAGACCTCTTTTTGACCATTTTACTTGTCTTTTTGAAGTTAACCATGTCTAGGAAAATGATAACTTCGAGCCTACTATGAGAAATGTGTTCGATAATATTACACGCTTTCTTGATGAAGCCACACATTTTAAAGAAGCTTCATCTCCATCAATTCATTACGCATCAAGCAAGACTTCGGTACACATCGATCCCTTCTTGGGACATAAAAAAGTAAGCTTTCTGGGTGGGCGACATTCCTTTCACCGATGAAGTTGCATTGATGATAGGGATGCCAAACAGGGGAGAAGGTTGATGAGAAATCTCACTGTCGTCATTTGAAGAGCCGCCTTGAGAATTGATGGCTCGTTAACCGCGACAGTTGGTTGTATATACATTTTCTTACAAATCTATTTTTGTATATCACAATTACGGTGGCATCAGAATTGATTGCTTACCGATGATATAGATAGATTGTCGAGTACAACCGATGCCATTTGGGACTTCTAGTCTCCCAATTTGATGTTATTGCATCAAAGATTGAACGAGGCTGCTACATGAGTGGATTTGTCACTCTGATGGTATATTTTATATCTCCATTAATGTGAAATATAATGTCTTGAAGTTTTGTTTATTATATTCATTGTAGATATGAGCACATAAGTATCATAAGTCTCATCCGAACCCGCAGCTTGCGTAAAAATAGAGTTCCCAAAAAATGCTTTCACTGGTTTGGGAGGATGCCAGGTGACATATAATAATATCACTTAGTTCAAATAAGAATGTATCCATTTATGTTGTATGTCTTCAAAATTTTTTATCCTTTTACCACAGGTACGCCTTTCATTCGAGGACTTATTGGAAGACGAGAATTGGCTCCTTCATTCAGAGTCCTCTGCCCAACAATCTAGACATGTGGAACCCGATAGTAGTCCCATTTTAAGTCCAATTACTGAAGCCCCCACTGACTCTCCCTATATCTCTCCTCGATATTCTCCCCCCGAGTCCCCCACGACTCCACAGACGGTGGAGAGGGATGTTGCTTGAAGGACTGAGAGACAAGATCGCCTTTCCATCACAATCGAGAGGTTGGATGGGCTTGATTTGGGGTTCGCTATCGATGATGTTCTATCCAAATGGGTCCTACCACCCCAAATGCAGGGAGGTCCTCACCACAGGAGAAACTCTGGGAGCTTCCCTGGATGGTACCCAGGGGAGACTACCACGTACCGAGGAGGGTACGACAGAGGAAGCTCTTGTGGAGGCTACAAGAGATTCCCAGAGTTGGATACTTCAAAAGGGGAAGCCCGTGGAATTGACCAGAGAAGTTCTTGTGGAGGCCACCACTACACATGATGCATGAAACTAATTGGCGATTGAGCATGGTGTTAAAGCGCAGATAAGAAAGAGGAAAATTGTTACTTCCCTACACACACACAGAAGTCTCGAGCAAGAACAAATGATGTGGTGGCCTCCACGTCGCAGAGCAAAAGAGGTATTAAGATACTTTCCTTTAAATTTGAAATAATAGAAATAGTCTTTAACTAAGTTTTGTATAGAGATGATGCAATAAAGGTCGATGACCCATGACGGTGGAGGAGCATGCATATTAAGTTACTTTCTTTAAATTGGAAATAATAATAAATAGTCTTTCACTAAATTTTTGTATAGGTTAGCAGATAATGCAATAAAGGTCAATGACCCTGTGTGGTGGAGGAGCATCGACCGAGGTATTAAGTTACTTTCTTTAAATTGGAAATAATAGAAAATAGTCTTTCACTAAATTTTGGTATAGGTTAGACGATGATGCAATAAAGGTCGATGACCCACAGGCCATCTTGTTGTGGTGGAAGCATCGCAGAGGTATTAATAATCTCCTCTCGATCCAAAGTCATATTTAGCTTCGTCATCACTAAATTGTTTTATAGGTTAGCAAAGATGAGCCAATAGGTCGATGACCCATACCGCCATTGCGTGGAGGAGCATCGGTCGGAGGTATGCATCATATAAGTAGATCGAGGATTTATTCATAGTGAATGTATCTCTTCATCGCTAGCTTTTGTCATCAGTAATTTCGTTGCAGGCATCAGAGGCACTTCATGTTGTCGAGTTCTCATCCGAGCGCCTGCTAATGCTCGATGCTGATCGACACATCGTTCCGGTTCAAGGACAAGTAAGTCAAGCCTCAGTCCTTCATAAAATAACCTACTCGTTCCCAGATCACTTTAAAATATTTATTAATCGGGGTGATACAAGATTCGCTACGGAATATCATTATTGCACGAGGGATCGATGAGTCGACGGATCAATATCTCTCGATGCAATACATTGATGCCTTCGCCTTCCTACTACCGAAATGCTCGCCCGGATCAGTATGAACCATATTTGTACATTTCATGCTTGCTTATAGGTATTATGAATGTTCTGGTACGATTGATTCTTGTTTGCTTAGATGAAAGTCGAATGTGTAATCGCTTCTCTTCTTTCTATCAGAGTTATGCCGTGCACGAAGATGGAAAGCAAGATGTTCATCCAAAGATATCACCGCATGGTCTGAATGCTCTTAATGCAGATAATCAAGACCGACACTCTTTAGACATATTAAATCAGAGGCTTGGTATTTTTATGACTCATTGCCCAAACCAACCCATAAGAGCATTCTTCCTGAGATTGTAAGAACTATTTTCAAATCTAGTTCATCTTAACCTTTTTTTCCCTAATCCAACTTATTGAAATTTTTTTCTGCCTATTTAGATCAAATTACTTGAAGATGCGGAAGGTGCTTAGTGATCCAAGGAAATGGCCAATCGACATAGTGAGTGGGATACCAAGAAAATAGTGTCGACGCGGGAATGTTTGTCCAAATACATGCCGAAACCTCCGGACTGGGTAGACCACAGTGATTGGCCAAAGATAATGAATATATTTAGTGAAGTTACGCTACATTTTGTTTGGGACTTAAAATCCGGAAGTGAGAACAATATTATTTTGTCGATATAGGATTTTGTTTAATACATCTGTAGGTGGCTTTGAAGACCGCTTTTTTTTTTTTTTGAGGTGCATAAGGATGATATTTTACCGCTTTGTTTAACTTATCCTCTCATCTCATATAGTTGAAGTGCATGGTCCTGGGATGATATTTTATTCTGCTTTGAAGACTCAACTGTTGAAGTGCATGACCTGGGATGATATTTTACTCTGCTTTGTTTAACTTATCCTCTCTCATCTCATATAGTTGAAGTGCATGGTCCTGGGATGATATTTTATTCTGCTTTGAAGACTCAACTGTTGAAGTGCATGCATCTGATCAGTGAAGCTCCCAAAGCTAATTCCAATAAAGATTGATTTCCCAGACATAAAGTGTGATTCTGCATTGTATATTTTCCCCCGTTATGGACCATTTCATGACATGAATAGTGATTCTGCAGGTATATTTTCACATATGATCTAGTTGTATTTGATAGTGATGATTGATAATTCCGTGTTCGCCTATGAGATGGATCTAAAAAAATAACTTTTCAAAATAAATGTTTAGGTTTTACCGGAAATGGCTCGTTGTTTGTTTTATGATTAATCTATATATCTTTAGTTGATTTGGTGTAGTTATATCTGTGATGATTTAATCAAGTAGTGTGGTTTGTTTATATATATATATTTTTATATTTCGATTGTGAGGTAAATGTTGATTAGTAATTCTATTAGATAGATTGTGCTTAACATGCAACATGTCATTTTTCTCACTTTGAACATACTTATGAGCAGAATTTATGCTTTGTCAATTTAGAGGCTTAATTTTCGATTCATGAATTGTTTATAATAGATTATAATATATCCTCCAGAAAAAAAAAAGATCAAATGTCCAGACCAAAGAGGCACAGAGGGTACAGAAACCACCAAAATCACCCAAACTACCATGCCGCTTCCCAATGTTCTAATCATAATAAAGGGCCAAAAAAGGGTCAAAATGGTCATCCCAAAGAGGTCATGTACGATGCACTAAACCACCCGAAACCACCCAAATGCCATCAAATGCTTCCTTTGCAATGTTCTAAACATAATCTAAGGAGAAAAAAAAATGGTAAAAAACAAAATGGTTTGTACCCTCCAAAGAGGTACACAGTGGTGATGCACTAAACCACCAAACCCAAAATGCCATCAAATGCCTCAAATGTTCTAAACATAATCCTAAGGAGTTGGAAAAAAAAAAAAAGGGTCAAAATGGAGTACCCTCCAAAGAGGTACAGTACGGATGCACTAAACCACCCAAAACCAAAATCAAATTCTTCGCAAATGTTCTAAACATAATCCTAAGGAGTTGGAAAAATGGTAAAAAAGGGTCAAAATGGTTTGTACCCTCCAAAGATACAGACGATGCACTAAACCACCCAAATGCCAAAATGCCATCAAATGCTTCCTTTGCAATGTTCTAAACATAATCCCAAGGAGTTGGCCAAAAAAATGGGAAAAAGGTCAAAATGGTCCAGACTCCAAAGAGGTTGTGACACTTAAACCACCTAAATCACCCAAAATGCCATCAAATGCTTCCTTTGCAATGTTCTAAACATAATCCTAAGGAGTTAAAAAAATGGAAAAAAGGTCAAAATGGTACCCTCCAAAGAGGTAATAAAAACACTAAACCACCCAAAATGCCATCAAATGCTTCCTTTGCAATGTTCTAAACATAATCCTAAGGAGTTGGAAAAAAAACTGCAAAAAAAGGGTCAAAAGAGGTCTGTACCCTCCAAAGAGGTACACAGGGTACAGATGCACTAAACCACCCAGAAACCACCCAAGCTGACATCAAATGATTCCTATGTAATGTCCTAAACCTAATCATAAGGAGTTGGCCAAAAAAAAGGGAAAAAGGGTCAGGTCCAGACCCTCCAAAGAGGTACATGATGCACTAAACCACCGTTCACCACATCAAATGCTTCCTTGCAATGTTCTAAACATAATCATAAGGAGTTGGCCAAAAAAATGGGAAAAAAGGGTCAAAATGGTCCTCTCCAAAGAGGTACAATGCGATGAACACCACCGTAAACCACCAAAATGCCATCAAATGCTTCCTATGTAATGTTCTAAACATAATCATATGGAGTTGGCAAAAAAAAAAAAAGGGTCAAAATGATTTGTACCTCCAAAGAGGTACAGGAACCAAACCACCCACTAAAACCACGCCATCAAATGCTTCCGCGAATGTTCTAAACATAATCATATGGCAAAAAAATGGGCAAAAGGGTCAAAATGGTATGTACCTCCAAAGAGGTAACAGTGGTGATGCACTAAACCACCCCTAATCACCCAAGCAGACAAATGATTCCTATGCAATGTCCTAAACCTAATCATAAGGAGTTGGCCAAAAAAAAAAAGGTCAAAATGGTCTGCACTCCAAAGAGGTACATGCATGCACACCACCTAAACCACCCAAAATGCCATCAAATCCTTCCTATGCAATGTTCTAAACATAATCATATGGAGTTGGCAAAAAAAATGGGAAAAAAAGGGTCAAAAATGTTTTATATCTCCAAAGAGGTACACAGGGTACATATGCACTAAACAACCCAGAAACCACCCTAAAATGCCATCAAATGCTTCCATTATAATGCCCTAAACATAATCATAAGGAGTTGGCAATAAAAAACTGGTAAACAAAAGGCAAAATTGATCTTTTATTGGTACATATTTATTGATACTGTCCAATGATTACAATTTCAACAGCAGGGGATTAACTCATTCACTATTGCTTAAAGAGCTACAAACACAAGAAGTTGTCAAAATCTCCTAGCTATCAGAACCAACCAAAACTGGATAATGTCATGTATCAAAATATTTTCCTGAGATAATATCCATCATCACCGACTTCAGATTGTTTCATTAGTGGAGCTCGAAGTTAAATTCTACATGTAGAACATCGTATGATACATTACAAAGATCGATATATGATATTATGTGCATACCTCGAAAACACTTTGGCATAGCAGAAAAGGTGATGCAACTTGTGAGGAAGCACCTTCACCATGCTATCGACAGTTTGGTTTCGCAACCAAAAAAAAGTAGAAGGGTTTGAAGATTAACAGCAATATTTAAAATACCAAAAAATAATACGCAAGTAGAAAATTACTCTTGGCTTTCTTGGATCTTTCCCAATATCCCTTAAGCCTTGAGTTGGAAACACCCTTTGGACGTTGCTTAACTGGATCTTTTAAGATGTCTTTTCCCTTATCTGTCGTGGTTAACTTCTTCTTCCTAACGCTGGTTGGAGGGAATTCTCACTTATTATAGAGTCAACATCATCATATAGTTTTTCTAGGGATCCAAGCATATAGTCCTCAGCTCTCTTATTGCCCCGGCTTATTTGATTATGCATATCGACTTATGGTTTGAAAAATAATGCCGTAAGCATTTCCATCTGTGTTTGCCACATCTCTTAATTTTCATGCACTATCATTGTAAATATCCCTCTTTGCTCAGTAGACCATCACATCGAAGATACTGAATGCGACAACATCTTCCCGACTAAGAACTCGATACAATGGGCACAAAGTAATCCCATCATCTCAAATTTTTTGCAACTACAAGTCACTTCAGGGTACCTATCGAAATACAGCCATGTTCGGATGCATTTTATTCTCTAAGTTTCTTACCAAATACTCCGTCATCTGACTTAGTAACTGATAGACCCCCAACCCCATGCAAAAATTCCTCTTCAAACAGAGTGTAAACCTTTCTTGTATAAAACATAGCAGCTTATTTTAGGATTGGACTGGTCTTAACAGAACAATCGATGACATACTTGAAGTCTTCATGTTCATTCAAGCCATGTCTCCATAACCTTTTCCAACCCCAAGAAACAATCTGTGAGCGAACTTGTTGGTTTAGATATTACATGGCATACATTGTTCGTGGACTCACTACGCTGCGTTGACAAGATGCCCATGCAAAATGAGTCCTTGCTGAATGCAGTGGACCACTTGGATCTAATCTTATAAAGCTCAGACAACCAAGCATGATCATGCAAATTGCCTTCTTCTAGCATGGCATACCAAGCCTCTTTAAACTCTTCCTCTGAGTCACACTTACTCATGCATTTATAAAATAGGCCTTGTACTATCTTATTACTATTGAAGCAATGAACCTTGGAAGGAGCTTTCTTTGAAATATGCCATTGGCACAACCTATGATGAGTATAATATTTTCAATGGTTCTCGCCCGATCTTGATCGAATATTGTTATAGGATGTCTCCATTCATCAACCAAGAAAAGTTTGGAATAGCCATGAGAATGACTCAATTGTCTCTTTTGATAAAAGGCTACTCCAAATAATACATTTTGCCGGATGATTCACTCCAACAAGGGGCACAAACGAGATTATATTTATTGAGTCGATAGCTTGTATCAAAATTAAAAACAATCATATTCTATTCGGACATGCCATTACAAAAAAAAAACTTACTAATCACTCATCAACTTGCATCCCATGCAAACATCCCATCCGATGCTTTCCTCCTTAAACAATATTAATGCATTACCATCACCATTTGCAATCCTCGATCTTTTCTCTTCAATAAAATTGAAAGCATCTCTTTGGTGAACCCGATATTCTCTACGCCAACTTCCTCGAGAAATGCATCGTTTGCTCTAATACCACTCTCATTGTCTTCAACACGGATGCCTTTTCATCGCTAATGCATCAAGGATGAAAGATGTAGTCTCGCCAAAGAATGATTATGACTTTCGTATGTTTTTTAATCAATTCCCTCCAAATCAGAGAATCTAATCATGGACATCCGCTTGTATCAACCTTCGAATTTTTTATTTAGATCAGACTTCTTCACCTTTTGCACAGAAAATCTTTTAACTTCAATTTCTTTGAGTTTGGCCAATAGCTAGTATGGTCCTTCCAACACTTAATTTGATGTGCATAGTCATAAAGATAGTGCATATGCCTCCGTTTCAAATAGATGCAAGGAGTTTCTCCAAATATCATCATTATTTGCAGATAAAAAATATGTTAGAAAATATGGATGGAAAATACCCACTAAATCACCGCCGACATCAAATGCTTCCTTTGCAATGTCTTAAACATAATCCTAAGGAGTTGAAAAAAGCGTAAAAAAAGGTCAAGACACTCCAAAGAGGTACACCGGCGGATGCACTAAACCACCCGTAAACCACCCAAACGCCATCAAATGCTTCCTTTGCAATGCCCTATACATAATCATAAGGAGTTGGCAAAAAAATTGGAAAAGAAGATCAAAAGGTCCAGTACCTCCAAAGAGGTACAGGTAATGCACTAAACCACCCGAAACTACCCAAACCGCCATCAAATGCTTCCTTTGTGCCCTAAACATAATCATAAAGAGTTGGCAAAAAAAACTAGAAAAGAAGATCAAAAGAGGTCCAGTACTCCAAAGAGGTACATGGTACGATGCACTAAACCACCCGTAAAACCACCCGCCATCAAATGCTTCCTTTGTAATGCCCTAAACATAATCATAAGGAGTTGGCAAAAAATGGTAAAAAAAGGGTCAAAGAGGTCTCACTCCAAAGAGGTAGGTAGATGCACTAAACCACCTTAAACCACCCAAATCAAATGCTCAAATGCTTCCATGCTGTTCTAAATATAATCATGGAGTTGGCCAAAAAAAAAAAGGGTCAAAATAATCAGACCTCCAAAGAGGTACACTGGAATGCACTAAACCACAAACCACCCAAGCCGCCATCAAATGTTTCCTCTAAAACAAATCATAAGGAGTTGGCAAAAAAATGGGGTCAACCAGACTCCAAAGAGGTACAGGCAGATGCACTAAACCACCCAAACCACAAATGCCATCAAATGCTTCCTTGCAATGTCTAAACATAATCATAAGGAGTTGGCAAAAAAATGGGAAAAAAGGTCAGAACCTCCAAAGAGGTACAGTACAGATGCACTAAACCACCTAAATCACCCAAAATCAAATGCTTTCTGCTCTAAACATAATCAAGGAGTTGAAAAAAAAGCGCAAAAAAAGGGTCAAAGACCAGCTCCAAAGACATACTGCATGATGCACTAAACCACCCAAATCAATTCATGCAATGCTCTAAACATAATCAAGAGTTGGCCAAAAAAATGGAAAAAAGGGTCAAAAGAGGTACCTCCAAAGAGGTACTGCACAACTAAACCACCCGAAACCACCCAAATGCCATCAAATGCTTCCATGCAATGTTCTAAACATAATCAAGGAGGTGGCAAAAAAATGGAAAAAATGGTAAAATGGTCAGACTCTCCAAAGAGGTACATAGGCAGACATGCACTAAACCACCCAAAACCACCCAAATGTCATCAACGCTCTAAATGTTCTAAACATAATCATAAGGAGTTGGCAAAAAAATTGGGAAAAAAAAAAATGGTCTCAGACTCCAAAGAGACACAGGTGAGATGCACTAAACCACCCGTAAACCACCCAAAATGCCATCAAATGCTTCCATGCAATGTTCTAAACATAATCATAAGGAGGTGGCAAAAAAATGGAAAAAAAGGGTAAAATGGTTCACCTCCAAAGATTCTGGTAATGCACTAAACCACCTAAATCACCCAAGTGACATCAAATGATTCCTATGTCCTAAACCTAATCATAAGTTGCCAAAAAAATGGGGTCAAAGAGGTCTGCATTCTTCAAAGAGGTAAGTGAGATGCAAAATAACACTCAAAATTAAATATTCGATAAAAAAAACATCCAAATTACTTCTAATTAAAAGAAATATATTCTTTTAGATAGAAAAAATATCACTAATAAACCGTAAAAAAATGCACGAAGCATTATGGATTTGTATTTAATACATCCTCAACTAAAATGTTTTTTCCTCAACGCTCTCCATCTTCAAGTTCAGAAAAGAGAGATCTTCTTTCTCGCTCAAAAAACTAACCGAACCCTAAATCTGTATATATATTTCTTTAAATTCCTCGCTAACGACGCTAACGGGCTGGTAGGGAAATGTATACATCCGCTAATCGCCATCGACGCTTTACTGCCGGTCGCCGGAAAGCGTCCGTTATCTGTTGTTCGTAATCGGTAAACGGAAAATGGACGCCGTCTAGATTGGAGTCCGCACGTAAAGCTACGTGCGGACTCTGGACGTAATATTTTCTCGTAAGGCTCTCAAATCCCATAATTCCTTCCTTATTATTCCCTAACTGAAGGGATTGAAAAAAAAAGCTATCTTCCTCCTGCCCCACGGGTTCGATCGAAAGAGCCTGCAACTTCCTCCCTGTTCGCTCCTACCCCCTCTGTCGCAGATAATCTTCTGTTGTTCTTTGTCTCTCTCTCCCTCACATCCTGATTATTCTCGATTTTTCTTCATCCCGCCCGATCTCCCCTTTGTCGCAAACCCCGACTATCTGTCTTGTCTCCTTCTCTGCTCTTCATGCGGCCAGATCTCCACCCTCTCTTATTCGCGTGAACAAGCCTACAAATTTGATTCGGCACACACGATATCACCACCCAGCAACCTCATCTCCAGCTAATCTGGTCAACGCACGGTTCTCATTCCACTGCCAGCCACCACCTTGTGTTCTAGCCGAGCCACTTGCCATCGACAGCATCCTTATACAATCTTATATATATATATATATATATATATATATATATATATATATATATATATATATATATATATATATTCTCGAATGTTTTGTTTATGTTGGTCTAAATCCTATTACCAAATTCCCGATCACTCCCTCTCGTTAACCCAGTAGCCGACGCCTATTGTTCTGGGAATACAAGCCAAATTACTGTTTTCCATCTCACTGGAACCCTATCTGCTTCTCTACTTGTCTTCCCCAACAAAAGTTTGACTCCTTCATTCGTCGGCGTCTTACAGGAGTTTGCTGATCGTCTACACTAATCTGATTCGGATCTCTTTTGCGTCTTTCAATTGGATCTCCCTGTGATGGCTTCCAAAAATCCTTTCGAAGACATCTTGGTCAGCCTTCCAAAAGCCTGAAGGTGATGAGTTTGGGAAATACTTTAGCTTACCTGCTTTCAAGGATTCAAGGATTGATAAACTACCTTATTCCAACCGAATTCTCTTGGAGTCTGCAATTCGTAATTGTAATAACTTCCAAGCTACCAAGAATGATAATGAGAAAATCATAGATCGGCAGAATACTTCCCTAAAGCAAGTTGAGATCCCCTTTTTGGCAACCGAGAGGCAACTCTGCCATCAGGCAGGTTCCTCTCGATAGCCACTCTCACAAGCATTTCTCTTAGTCTCCCTATCATCAAAACCTCCAACCGAATCATTCTTTCTCGAAGCCGAGAGGCAAATCCATCATCAGATGGGTTCCCCTCAGCACTATCTCATGTAGCTATTTCGTATCCCTTCTTTGATTGGAGTCCAATTCCCTTTGCCGCAACAAAGAAAGAACTCCGTCATCAAGCGGATTCCTCTCGATTTTCAATATGTTACTTCTCCTTTCCCTTCCTCTCGGCATTCCTTTCCCAATTTCCTACTCCGATCATTCCCTTTGCTGCAGCCATGAGATAATTTTGTTATCAGGAGAGTTTCTCTCTCGATCTTTGGCGTTTTCCCATTCCCTTCCTTCCTTACCACTCCAGTAAACTTCTTATATGATTGAGTTTAGATGTCAAGATTTATCTTTGTAGTTGGTGGTAGATGTGTAAAGAAATGTGTGAAAATTGTATATATGCTTGTGCATCTTTATGCGCTGAGTTCCTACCATCGTGATAATGTGAAAGACGTAAATATATAGATATCGCCACGCATTAGGCATACCGAAGTAAATCAAGTTAGATGTTGCTCTTGAAATACCAAAATTTGACTAAAGAGACTAGAATATATATATATATATATATATTTGCTTTTATGCAGTGATTGGGGCCTCGTTATGCTCATCGAGGAAAGATTGAAATTGATCGAGGTGCTTCAAAACACTAATGCTCGCTGACAGTAAAAATAATTTCTGATTTCATATACACGAATCTACCGAGTCACAAATTTCATCAAATTTTTGAGACTTAACAAAAAAATGATTTAACATTATGTTAAATATAAAATATAAAGTCCTAAAGAAATGAATTGGAAATTAAATATAAATAAACTTAAAATGAATTTGAAAGAAACTTGAGTACAAATAAAACTGAAAATCATATTTCAAATAAGAAAATAGAGATCAAACTTAAGTGAGCCTATAAAACTTGAAATAAACTTGAATTCCTTCGATATACATGAACCGAAACTCACAAAAGATTTAAGATAAATTTGAAGTCCAATTATTAAATAAATATGAAGCCTGATGTGGAGTTAGGGATATTGAAATTGATGTTTGTTTATGTGAATAGAGCCTCTTATTGAATACTCAAAGCATTGAAAATTCAAAGTATTAAATTCACAAATAAGTAATTATAAAACTAATTAAACAATCGAAGAATCATATTAGATGTAAAATGAAGTAAGAATCCATTGAACGTCAAATTAAAGCATAAGAGAACCCTTTGAATTAAGATATATTCTTCAAATAAATCCAAATAAATTGAAAAAAAATCAAAGAATCCATAGGAGATCCCTGATGAAATTGAAAGATTGCAAATAATCACGTTCAAGGAATTCTTGGAAAATATTTAAAGCATGTTATTTGTCTTATTAAATACTTGCATTGAATCAAGGAAAAATTGAATTGAGCTCTTAATGAGTGAGTTTGAGGATTATTAATAGATATAATGAGAATCTATTGAAGGTTCAAAGATTAGACAACTTTGAATAAAAAAGAAACAATCAAATATTATTTCTAAGGGGGTCTAGTAAACTACTAGAACAATTTAAAACACCTTCAACACCACCTAATTCTCAACACATCGTGCAAGCGAACAGAAGATGTTAGTTAAGGCTTCAATTAAACCATTGCAAATAATCATGTTCAAGGAATTCTTGGAAAATATTTAAATCATGTTATTTGTCTTATTAAATACTTGCATTGAATCAAGGAAAAATTGAATAGAGCTCTTAATGAGTGAGTTTGAGGATTATTAACAGATATAATGAGAATCATTGAAGGTTCAAAGATTAGACAACTTTGAATAAAAAAATAAACGACCAAATGTTATTTCCAAGGGGTTTAGTAAACTACTAGAACAATTTAAAACACCTTCAACACCACCTAATTCTCAACACATCGTGCAAGCGAACAGAAGACGTTAGTTAAGGCTTCAATTAAACCATTGCATATATTATGAAATAGGAATAAAACTCAAATTCAATGTTTTAAAATTATGCAAGCATTCTTAAATATACCGGCATGGGCCCGACACTACCATCTAAACTGCTAAGATTTAAAAAAAAAAAAAAAAGAGGAATACTGATGAAATCGATTCAATTTTTTATGACTATGTGCATGTAAACTAATGAATGTCTTCATATGCCAAATCAAGTCAATGAAAGATATAAGTATTCAGCTACATAGAATATGATCATAATAGGCCTAATCCTCTATGTTTGAAATAGAGTTAATATGATCTACTAAATAATCAACTTCTAAATGAATTTAAATTACATTATATCATAAGGCCTAATCCTCTATGTTTGTAATGGAGTTGATAAAGTCTGTTATGATATTAATTTCTTAATGAATTTAAATTACAAATAAGTCATAGACATCCTCTACTATCAAATAAGTAGAGTTGATAAGGTCTACCCGATGATGGCCGCGTTAGTTGAAAATCTCAATCGGAGGGAATATTATCATCAAAAGATGCTTGAGCTCTAAACTAATTCATCTTAAAACTAAATTTCAACTAAGTAAATATGTGAACTAAATGAAATTCATTATTAAATGTTTAAAGCAAACAATTCATCCACTCATCCACCATCGTTTGTTGGGGATGACAGATTAACAAAATCCTAACTCACAATGGAGCTAATGTCGAGTCAAATAAATCACTATATTCAAACTCAAATAATCTCATGCTAGTAAAGACGTAACCCGTGTCCTCTGTCCACGTGATTTGTATAGTAGGCTCCACATATGATGTAGTTACGACCGAAGTCCTCTGATCGGGTGGTTGTCGCCAAATGACACCATTATATTACGGTCACGACTGTAGCCCGTATGTTCCCCAATAGCTCAGCCCTTTGAGTTATGAATCATAGGGTATATTTGATAGGCACAAAGCCCTCTGTTAGCTAAGGTAGACTTAAGCATATCTCTTTAGACAAACATCACCTCAGATATATAAGGATTTCTTGAACGACGTAACTCATGTATTGCTGATAAGGATCTTTCGGTCAGGTTGGGTCGACTACCTCCTCTGACTAAGTAGACTGGGGACAACGATGACCTAGGATGATAGAACCATGGGATCTAGATCGGGCGCGTCATCGTTCCCCCAACCATCCATTTTAAATTTAAAAGATGATAAATTTCATAAATCTAAACTATAAATTACAAAACTCCACATGCTGCTACTATATGCTATACATTAAGCTATCTAATGACTAGCCTTAATCGAAAGTTCTCTCAAAATTGGGAGAGGTAATTAACTATAGGTGCTTTTGCCTATAGGAAACCTGGAATCAGTTCTAAAGTCCTCCCAAAATGAGGGTGAAATCTCTGGCTAGTGTCTTATCTACTACTCCATCTGTCTTCTGAAAATTACAATGACATTTAAATTAAACTCTCTTCATTTATCGAAAGGTCAATGGCGAATTTTCGGAGCCCACATGCACCATCAGGTGATGAGTGTTGATCTCCTTAATCAAAAATCGATCTTTAAACATTTAAGTATTCAAATGATATTAGAATTAAGTGATTTTAGATTTGTTGTATTCCTCTCATCAGGATGTCCATCCATTTTAATTAAAAGCATGTAATATTATGATGTCATTTTGTCATTAAAATGATATCTGTTGCGTGCTAGAAAACCAGTTGCGGTAGAGTAAAAGTTTACGCCTTAGCTTCTTTGGGGAGTCCAGCACACACACATGTATTTAAAGAACGAACAATAAAACTCTAGAATTTTTATGTGGAAAATCTCAAAAAGAGGAAAAATCTAGCTGTAAAAGCTTCCACTATGTATCTATTTGAGTATAAGATCTTCCCAATCAGATTACATAATTGTATATGAAATGGACAGCGATTCTAATGTACAATGTTGACGATGTTGATGATGATGTTGACGATGACCGACGATAGTGGTCGGTGATGATGACCGGCAACAATGGTCGACGACGGCAAGGATCAGCGGTGGCGGCTAATGGCGGCGGCCGGCGGCGGTGGTTGATGACCGTCGAGTGGCGGAACGATTATGCTTGGAGGATCTTTAGAGCACTCTCCTCTCTCTTGCTTGCCTCCCTTCTCCTTCACTTGGCCTCCCCTCATATGAGGAATGAGGGGCTATTTATAGATTGGAGGAGTGGCATCTATGTAAATACATGCAAAACCCGTACCACTCCACTTCATCGGACGGCTCAAAATGATCCCCTTGATCATATGATGTATTTTGTGCATTTGAATGCCCAAATGAAGTCGGAATTGTAAGATCTTTGGCTTGTTGGAACGACGTCGAGGCTTCGATTCACTTCATATTTTAGAGCTATTTAGGGATTTAACTGATATCCCAAAGTTTTCAAAGATATTTTAAGAGCTTGATCTCGACCAATTTCAACTTCGGATTAGCTTGCTTTTAACATCAAGATTCGTGCTTCGACTAATAGTATTTTAAGTGTCATATCAGTTGCCCCCTATTTTTGGATGACATTATCTCAATCATCAAAAAATATATGTCAAATACTTGAAAATAGCAAATTCTACAATGAAATTTGAGGGTCTATTAACTACATATTTTGAGAGAATAGATCTTCATAGAAAGAGATTATGACTACTGGCGATCAGCCGCGCGTGTAGGTATCTTGTAGGTCGATTTCAATTTGGACCCATCGGAGCGAAAACTGGCGCCGAGTCGCGTGGAGCGCCAGTCGCCAAGCACATGGTGGCAGGCTGCGCGTAGCCAGATGTATATGGTTCGAACCTCGTGAACATGAGCAGCGGTGGTATCGTTGAAGGGCGAATCGCTGGTGTGATTCTGCGGCAGCGGGTTGAAGATCGGGTCGCCTGAACGGCGGGGCAGTCGGCGTCGAAGTCGCAAGTGGTACGGCAGGTTGAACGCGGCAGTGGGTAACGGCTATGGCGGCATTGGTGCCCGCGAGCCGTTCAGGCGATGCGCCCATGACGGCAGTTCGCGGCCGAGAATGATGGCGGCGGGCGAGCGATTCGCGACCATGAAGCGTATGCCGTGCCAAGCCCATGCAGCGGGTTTGGGCATGCCTGACTCGAATGATGGTTTTAATGATTTTGGCGGTTTCAGGTTTTAGGCGATTTTACCCCCCCTAGAAGGGTCTATAAAAACTCCTCTAGGGTCAAGGGAGAAGACACCTTCTCTTCTTCTTGAGAGAAGGTCGTTTGGAGGTGGTCAAGGACTGTAGTTCATACGACAAGGCTCCGATTTTCCCTCGAAAGAGGTGGCCTGCCACCGGACCGGCCGGTTTGTAAGCGATCAAGACTCGTAGTTCATCTGGCGAGCTCCGGTTTTCCTCGAAAGAGGCATTGACCCCTTGTCGAACCGGGTTTGGGCGATCAAGACCGATGGTTCATCTGGCGAGGCTCATTTTCCCTCGAAAGAGGCGTTAGCTGCACTTGTCGAACCGACCGGGTTTGGAGGCGATCAAGACCCAGTTCATCTGGCGAGCTCTGGAGATGGGGTTATGAAGATGCTCGGCGATGGTGGTCCGGCGGAGATTCCGCGCGAGATTCCGTAAAGCGGCTAGCGCTATTGGTTGGCCCGGAGGTGGTGGCAGCAGAATAGCGATAGTCAGCTGGCGATAGCGTCAGTAGTAGCGAGATAATGACAATGGTGGTAGATTGTGGAGATAATGACCGAAGATTATCAGCGATGGTCCAGCGATGACCAGCAACAGTAGTCAGCAGCGTGTATAGTGGTTAGCGGTAGCAGTGGCGCAGCAATGGCAACAGTTGTCAACAGTGCGCGATGTCGATCGCAGCGAGATGGCCAGCAACGATAGTGAGTGGAGGTTCGGAGATTACCGGATTGCAGCGATGGTGGCGGCGGTAACCGCCGGCGATGGTCAGCAACGGTGGCCGAGCGGTGGTTAGCGCCAAAGGGGTGGTCAAAACAACTGCGGCGGTAATCGGCGATGCGGAGCGTCTATGGTGGATGGCAATGCCCGACGATGGTGGCCGGTGATAGTGGTCGGCGACGCTGACCGGTGACGGTGGTGATTTTTGACCTATCCGAGGTTGTTTGTGAGTGTGACTCGATCATGTTAACCTGTATGGAAGATGTTGAATTAAGCTCGAGGATTTTGACTATCGAGGTTGTTTGTCAGAGTGTGACTCGATGACGTTAACCTGTATGGAAGAGATCGAATTGAATCCGCTGAGAATTTTTGACCTATCCGAGGTTGTTTGTCAGAGTGTGACTCGATGACGTTAACCTGTATGGAAGAGGTCGAATTGAATCCGCTGAAGAATTTTGACCTATCCGAGGTTGTTTTGTGTGACTTCGATGATGTTAACTGTATGGAAGAGATGATGGGATGTCCAAGGACCTTTTGACATATCTGGTATAAAGTGTTACATGACTTCTTACCTGTATGAAAGAGGTCCGATCAAGTCCCCTTAGGATTGATCATGCCCGATTGAGATTGACATACAACGTGAGTTGTATATTTCTCAAGTGGGAGGATTAAATGAAGAAGAAACAAGCTTGTAAGAGAAAGCCATAAACTCATTACTTTGATAATATTGGTGATACAATATTGTCACAAAATAACTTAACAAAAGGGACGAGATACATTTTTAGAGAAAGTTAACAAAAGATAAGAGGTGGAGTGGAAAAGATAAACAGGATAAATTAAGGACTATAATATTTATATACCAAAGATTACATATAACACTTTTTAGAGACTCTCCATGTTCCAAGTTCTAGGGATGATTTTTTCCTCTGGATCTTTAGTTATAGCACGGTTGGCCATCGATAGCAAAGTGGGGAGTAGGTCTTTTCTGCAAAACCCTCTAAGGTACTTCTTTATCTTGAAGATTAAAATTCTCGATGTTGAAGGTCAGAAGGCGTGGTTGAGCTTGTTTGAGGTAAGCATGTCTTGTATTTGTTAATTTTCCAGACCACTCCAACCCCGATGGGAGTTTGAAATTTTATCTTAAGATGAGGTATCAAGTGGCGACATCGAAGATTGATTGAGGGTCTTCCAAATATAGCATTGTATGCTGAATTTGACTTGACCACTATGAATTGAATTGAGTGAGTAACTTGTTGAGGAAATTCTCTGAGAATAACAGGAAGGGTGATTGTCCCCTCCACTCGTACAGGGAGATTATCAAACCCATATAATGGTCCTACAGCGGGTTGAAGTTTTTCCTTAACCAGACCCATGCTAAGAAAGGTGGAGTAAAATAAAACATCAACGGAACTCCCATTATTAATCAAAATTCTCTTAACATAACAGGGTCACCAATCCCTTGATGATCAAGAGGATCTTGATGTGGAACTTGGACACCTTCCAAGTCTGAGTTATTAAAAGTGATGGGATGATTAATACAAGCTTTTTTTAACTCTGGCTCTTCAAAGGCGGTGATGAAGACTTGATTAGATAGTAGTGGCCCACTTGCAATCGTTTCAATTTCTCCAACTATTTGGCAACTATTATATTGTTTCTGTGATGATTGTCCCGATTGTCCCCCAGTTGGAGTTATGTTTGCTTGAGTTGGTTGATTTTGCACAAATTGGAGCAGATATTCATGTTGAATAAGCCTCTCAATTTTCTCTTTGAGTTGTTTGCATGCCTCAGTAGTATGTCCACGACTTCGATGGAAGTGACAATATTGCTCCTGATTTCTTGAATTTGGTTTTAGTGTATATGGCCATTTAATGGTCTCTTCATCCCGAATAGCCATCAAGACGTTAATGCGAGATGTGTTAAGTGGTGTGTATTTCATTCGTTGATGTGAGGGCCGTGGAGGGAGATCACGACTGCCTTGTTGCTTCTTCTGATGGGATTGTTGATCTGTGTTTCTTAGAGCACTCCTACGTTTTCCTGTGGATTGCTCAAATTATTTGCGATGGGCAGTAATAGCCTCATCGGCGAGTGCTTCCACATGATGAACAAGTCGGCATATGGCGGACCGTGTCTCATTAGTGGAGAGTAAAAGGCCTGGGCGAGTCCTAAGAAAAATTCCTCTTAATAGTTCGGGGTCTACACTCGGGTATTTGGCGAGCTTCTAAGGAGAACCTCTGGAAGTATTCCTTAAGTGATTCACCCTCATTCTGAAGAATGCTGGAGAGATGGGAGGAATCTTTAATGATCCTCTTGTTTACAATGAACTGTTCCACAAAAATCTTGGCGAGTTCATCAAAGGTACGGATGGATCCCCTTGGAAGGGAGTAGAACCAAGTGCGAGCTTGCCCCTTGAGGGTAACGGGGAATACTTGACAAAGCAGTGTGTCAGGAGCTCGTTGGATATGCATGATGGTCCTGTAATGGTCGATGTGTTCATGTGTGATTGCCCCATAATAGGAATCAATGCTGAAGCTTGAAACCGGGAATAGGATGTTGAAGAATATCTCGGTAAAGGTGAGATTCCTCATAGCGGTGAGGGGAAGATGATTTCTATATTGAAGGTGAAATTTTCTTGCATTAAGCATCGTAATTACGCATTATAACATGGCAGTGGGGTCACGGATGAGAATGTGTCAAGCTACCAGCAATAATTAGTGGATTAGCAGTCGGTTGAGCTGCACGTGATGGATGAGTAGAACTAGCGGTGTCAAGGAGATCAGCATCACGGTCTCTACGCGGAGGAGCTTCAGCGTCAAGAAGATTAGCATTTTGACCTCTCCCGGCTAACGATCGATCTTGGGGGAGATGTGTTTTTCGCAGTAGTGGTTGTTGTGTTCCTCACAAAAGTTGGATCATCTCAATTTGAGACTCTTCCATTCGGCGCACACGATCTTCTAAAGAGATTTCGCCTTCGCAAACAGTCCGCGCTATCGAGGAGAAGTGAGAGCGAAGGTTGGCATTCTTGATTGAGATTGGTTTTGAGTGGCCGGAGTTGGGCGGGAGGCTCCATTATTCAGTGTTGCCTATTAGCCATAACGAGGGTGTTCCTGAGGTGTGATTGAAGGATTATTTTTCTGATGGCCTTATTGCGTGTTAGAAAACCGATTCGCGGTAGAGTAAAGTTTACGTCTTAGCTTCTTTAAGTCAAACACCGATATTTAAAGAGCGAACAATAAAACTCAATTTTACGTGGAAAATCTCAAAAGAGGGAAAAATCCAGGGCTTAGTAAAAGCTTCCTATGTATCTGTTTGAGTACAAGATATTCTCAATCTGGGATTACAATTGCATATGAGAAAGGGACAATTCTTAGTAATAGACAATGTTGGCGATGATGTTGTGATGATGACCGACGATAATGGGTGATGATGACCGGCAACAATGGTCGACGACGGGCGATCGGATGATGGCCACGGCGGTGGTTGATGACCGTCGAGTGGCGACGATTGTTGGAGGATCTTTGAGCTCTCCTCTCTCTTGCTTGCCTCCTTCTTCTTCATTTCTCTCCCTCATACGGATAATGAGCTATTTATAGAGGAGGCATCTCTGTAAATACATGCAAAACCCGCATACTCCAATTTTATCTGGACGACTCAAAATGATCCCCTTGATCATATGATGTATTTTGCATTTGAATGCTCAAATGAAGTCGAATTGTAAGATCTTTGTTGGAATCTCGTCGAGACGCCGATTTACTATAAACACTTTATATTTGAGAGTTATTTATGGATTTAAGCGATATCCCAAAGTTTAGGATATTTTAAGAGCGATCTCTACCGCCAACTTAGCTTTTAACATCAAGATTCGTGCTTCGACTAATAGTATTTTAAGTGTCATATCAATATCTTAAAGTTTTTAATTATACTTCATGTGGCTAATATAAGATCATTTGAATTTGTATCAACATATTCTTTTTATTATTAAGTTCATCTCATCAATAGATTAGTTTACCTATAAATTTAATGATATTAAAGCTTAGATGATCCCATATTAATTTTGTTTTAAAAAATTAATTCATATCATAGATTAAAATTCATATTTATTTAGATGAATTTTTATATATCAAATATATAAAATATAATTATAACATAAAGAAATGTGATGATCACCGAGCAATAATCGTATAATGAAATTGCTGGATACATATAATTATTCAAAAGTATCACTAAACTATATAATCTCCTATCATTATCCTCCAACTTATATTTAAGTGAAAAATGTAACATCATTCATGTGTTATGTGAGTTGACTAAATTTGACCACTCAAATAGGTTTGACCAATAACCTGATTTCAACGATTGACTCAACGAATGATCTATTTAGATATATATTTTAGGTCAAAGTTGAGTCAAAATTGAGGAAAAACTGGTTCAATTTCAAATTTGCATGTCAATTTTGAATCAAATTTGAGTTGACTAATCGAGTCAATTTCAAATTAGTTGATCAATCTGAATCCGATCCAAAATATTAAATGCATCAATTTTTTTAATCTAAATTCAACATAAAATTATTTGAATCAATCGGAACCTATTAAATTTTAACACCACTGATTCGTATAAGAAAAAAAAAATTATGATAACCGGATCTATTGTACTTAGTTGTGGTCTACAATGATGGTTGACCGAATCTTGGACCCCGACAACGCGGAAGCTACCTGCTACGAAATCCGTGTAGGACTCGTTGAATGGACAACGGAATATATAATTTAAAAATAGTTTTTCCTCTTTTTTTATTAGGAAACGAGAATTTTATTTTATTTTTAAAATTACTAACACGGTCTTGAATATAATAAATGCAGTGCAAATTAATGCGCTGTAGATGAGTTGCGCAATTAAAAGAAATTGCAAAAAGTTAATATCAGATCACTATATAAGAAATTAAAATTATTTTCATGAATTTTTATTTTTTGTGTTGATTGTTAATGTTGTTGAGCCTTTGATAAAATATTAGCAATAAAATATATTTGTGATATTCAGTATTTAATTTCTATTGATGGTTTTTTAATTACTTATTAAGTAATATTTAATTGATAAATTTTCACGCAGCCGCACCGTTCCTCCTCTTGCAGCGGGACACGTAATTTTAGTGTAAATAAATATTATTGATGAAGATAAAAATATTCCTGCATTATTCAACTCCCTGCAGAGAACATTTTTAAATTAAGTATATTTTAATTAATAATTAACAGATTAGGCATCAATAAAAAAAATTTAATTTTAGATCCCGAGAAGTCGGTCTACCACATCGCCGAGTAGGATTAGTTTACTTATCGCCGACTGGCCTACCCCGATTAGTTTTAACGACTTTACGGGTAGCTAACTTATCTAAACATGAGTTTGGCCGCCTGATAAGGGCGACCAATTTATCCACTGAATCCGACCGACGCTTCATTCTTTCTCGTTGCTTTGTAAAAGCTCTCGGTTCTTCTCCTCCATTCTCCTCCGTACACGCGAGACCCATCTCCGGCTCCACCATTTTGTACGTTCGGCATTCGTCACTTTCGCCAGCTCCACCCAACGAATTCTATTTGCAGTTTTCGCGTGGATCGTTGCTTTCGCCGGCTTTACCGTAAGTTTGTTTTTTTTTTCTTCCTTGCTTATTTGAATTAGCAATAATGTAGAGGGAAGTTTTTCATATTTTTCATAATTATTCTCCTAAAATTTGTCGTGGTTAGGGTATACGACATGCTGGGATCAAGTAATTTGGTAGTTCATTTTTTGCTTTGCTTAATTGATAAGTGTATAAATAGGTGAGCAATATGGATTTTTGTAACGGATTTTGAGTGAATTGTTAGGTTTTGTTACAACATTGGTTGCTGAACTAATAGTATAATGAGTCAGGATCTCGTTTCCTTAATTATGTTCTATGACGGGCAACTAATCATTGATGGTCAGTTCATTCCAAGTTATGTTGGTGGCAAAATCCCACGCGAGTGTGTCCATGCAAGCTTGGGAGATTTAAAACAAAAGTGCTCGTCTCTGCGTTATGACGTTGATAACTTCTCGGAGATTACATGTCGCTTTTCTTATACACGGATACATAGCATTATTGATGATGATGATGTCTCTGATCAGATTGACTAAGCTTCCCGCCAAACATTGATTATTTACGTGAAAATAAAGCCACATGTACGCCGCACCAAATTGAATCGATATCATGCCGAATGTACACCGGTTATGCTCACTAGTTCGCTTTCAAATAATCGCATAGCATCTTTAAAAAAAGGAGATAATGTAAGCATTCACCTCGACATCACTGTTGGTGTTTTTTATTTTTGTTGTGTGAAGGGTATCTTCTATTTTTTTAAGAAGATGATATATGTTTAAATGCAGAACCGAGATGCCTATTCAAGCACAACTGCATGATCAACCTGGACAACCACCGATGATGAGTATGAAATGATGAATAGTGAATCAAATCGTGATCTAATGATAGCGTCGATGATGAGTCTTTGCTTGGTAATGCCAATTTATGCGATAGCAGTATTGGTCATTATCTTCTTCGGAGTTATTCAAGCCAGAATTCAGCGGATCACGATATTATGATTTCCCCATGATGCGAATATTATATTTGATGGTCCATCTCATAGCTCAGGCTTTTCAGATAATGTCGAAGTTCCGGTAGAGTTATATGAAGATATGTGTTTCTCAAATAAGAAGAAGCTTCAGTTCGCAGTAACTGGCTGGTCCATTCTTAATAATGTCCAGTTCGTTACCGTGACATCCAATTAGAAGAATTTCACCGTTATATGTGCGTAACATCATAGCCCTAACAGACCTTCCCAATGGTGCATGCACTGTAGTAGAAGCAAGAGGTTGGGAGGTGCCTGGAGGTTATCAACTTTAGGTTCGCCGCACACATGCGTTGCCACCATCAGTGGTTCAGGACATCGCCAATGCACTTCTAAGTTTATTAGTTACTTCATAATGCTAGTAATGTGATTTCAAATTGACCTGAAACTTAGAGAGATCATAGGAAGAATGGAATCGAAATTTAACATCAAAGTCTCTTACATGAAGGCCTGGGATGCGAGACGTAAGAGTATCAGAGCAATATTTTGTAGTTGGGAGGAGTCATATCACTCCCTAGCATTATTTATGGATTCGTTATGCTCTGCGTTGCCCGGTACTGTTTACAGGATTATGTCATCAGATACATGCAGGTTTCAGAGACTGTTCTGGGCTTTTGGACCATCTATTACTGGCTGGGGATATTGTCGACTTGTTCTCAGCATGGACGGGATGTTCCTTTTGGGCAAGTATCGTGGTACGTTGCTCACAGCCATTGGTATTGATGCAAATAACGGTCTATTTTCCCTTGCTTTTGTAGTGGTCGAATATGAGAATAACGAATCCTGACTCTGGTTCATTATGTGCCTACAACAACTGCTGTCAATTGTTTCATCAAGGGGCGGTTTTTGTGTAATCTCGGATAAACATTCAGGGTTGGTTCGTGGTGTCGCGATGTATTTCCATGGGCCGCACATCGTCATTGCTTGCGACATCTTAGGAAAAACTTTAATAAGACAGTGAGAAAATGGGTATTGCGGATGTTGAGTTTATATGCAAAAAATGTACTTGGCAGGTAGCACCGATGACATCAACATATTTAACTGCAACATGACTAACATTAAAAAAATTAAACCAGAAGCATATCAGTGGTTGGTAGAACGTGATGTGGAGAAGTGGACATTGATTCATGATGGTGGGAAGCGTTACGGTACCATGACCAGAAATGCATCAAAGTGCTTTAATGGTATACTTAAACTTGCATGGGGACTACCAATTCAAGCATTGATAACTGCAATTTACTATAACATCGTGAGTCTATTCTATAAGCGGACAAGTTCAATTGATTCAGACGAATTCACCTTCTCTCCACGAACCCAAATAATCATAAGCAAATTTGAGCGGGAGGCTAGACATTTCCCACAGCCAGTCAATATTAACGCTAATGAGGTGCAAGTGTTGGACAGGAATTGTCGCTCCTTCAGAATTGATTTCGTGGAAGATCAACTCAGCTCATGCAGTTGTACACGAACACTGATTTATCATATGCCGTGTAGTCATACCATAACAGCTCTAATACATAGAAGAATCAATTATCTGGCTTATGTGTCAAGATATTACACCATGTCGGTAGACATACTCTTCTAATTTTCATGTGCTGCATGATCGAAACACCTGGCCAGAGTACGACGCAGACCGGGGTCTGCATCCTTTGATGCCGCCAGTGGTTAAAGTCAGGTCGGGTAGGCCACGATCACGTAGGTACAAGAACACAATGGATGAGAGCGCATCACAAAGCAATCGCATGTGTAGTAGTTGTAAATCAATCGGTCATTACCGGACATCGTGCCCACATAACCCTTCTAGTAGGCGGTGAGTTTAGTTTGTGTTTAGATATATCCTAACTAAATATGCATAGTTTTTCTTTATCTCTACAATTATATCAGTACTCTAATAAATTTCTATTTCTTATGATATGATAGCCGGTGGAGCCTTCTACAGACGTCGCCAGAGGCGCCGAGCGATGACGACTGGACCGATCTGCAGAGGTTCATCCCAAAGATAGCCTTACTTCATGGCGCATACACATCCGATACGGTATGAATATACTTGCTTATTTTTTTCTATGTGTTTCATTTACCGTTACGCTTTGACCTAAGCTTTTTTCATATTGCGACGCTTTGGAGGCGATCTCACCTTCTTATGCTCGAGAGTGCTGCCACGCGTTACGTTCTCACCGCCTCCACGCACTCGACTTTATCGTGTTAGCCGGCGTACATCGACTTGATCATCACATACTGACAGCACTAGTTGAGCATTGGTCTCCCCAAACCAACACATTTCATTTTGTTGTGGGAGAGATGGCAGTGACATTGCAGGTCATTGCAATGATCCTGGGTTTGTGCATTGATGGACCACCGCTGTCGGCCCTATTGTAGGACAGAAGCGAGTTGGCCTGACTACTGACGGCTTTTATAGGTGGGCATCCGATTCCGCATTAATCGTGTATTATGACCCAGTTGATCCTGCAGTACATTCGACATTCAGAATGGGCCAGGCATACACTCATACTTGCATGCCACTCAGGTGATTATGTTGGACATTTTTCAGGGAGTCCTACACAGACCTCCCTGAGTTGGACTTCATCAGACATGTCCGAGCCTATGTTTTGTTCCTTCTTTGGAGTTTTTTACTAACAGATACGTCAGGGTCAAAGGTGCATTTGCAATATCTCCCATTGCTAGAAGATCTTGACATATTCAGCACTCTATCTGTTGGCGGTGCAGTGCTAGCCCACTTATACAGGGAGTTGCAAGAGTCTACCAGGCCGAGGAGGGCCAACATGACTGGGTGTCTTCAGTTGCTACAGATCTGGTCTTGGGAGCGCTTGCATGTTGGTCGACCGACGTTACAAGTCCCCTACCCTAGAGATCTCGATGGGCTCAAAGATCAATTTCGGAAATTAATATCTTTATAGTTTTTAACATAATGACATGCAACTACGACTTGTATATGATATTTTTTTTATCGTGGAACGAGATATATGCCGATGCCGACAATATCGATGTTTTAGGGATGAGTTAGATGGGCTTCTACTAAGCCATGTACTTTTTTAATTGTTATACATCATTCTCAACAAATGTCGCCAAACCATTGTCTAACACGACACATACATGTGACTTGGGAGCCATAATATCGATTGAGGTCGTCTGACTGATATTTGCCTGGCTGGCGAGGACATCTGGTTAACATGGGTTCCACTAATTAGTTGGAAGAGGGTGGAGTGGCACCTTCCTGACAGAGTCCTTCGTCAGTTTGGTCACTTGCCCAGCACAGATGTAGCCCCGATGGACTCTAGTTTTATTAGAGTCGATGAGGGAAAGTAGATACAGACTGGGTGCAGTACCATCAGCAGTACATCGCTCTGTGGGAGGCTCGCAGAGATCACTTTGCTGTGGTGGATGATACTTACACGACGACAACAGCCCCTCGCAGAGCATATGATATGGTTTAGTCGTGGGGTATTTTACCCCACCCAATCGAATGCACGTCATTCTAGAGCCGCCGAGCATATGTTAAGATAACTCTATAATTTGTATATTTTCTTAATTATTATTTCCACATATTTACGTAGTAACATTTTAAACTGGTTTACTGTAGGCGAAGCATATTTTGGCGACGGAGGATTTTTTTCGGCCTTTCTTCGACGCTCGATGACGTGGACTATCTTCATCAATCAAAAGCATATGATGCGATCTCGAGCTTGATGACACATATCGAGACTGCGGGTCCGTGGCGCCAGCATAGCATATGTTATGGATACATGACACGTTTATGCTCGACCGCATGCACACGCATGGCGCGTGGCCATCCACCTATGCTGATCCAGGACCATCTTCTTTTCTAGAGAGCAGCCAGTCTCCGTACCATATGGATAGTGCGACGCCACAAGATTGGGTATCTCTACGACTCAACATTGGATCATATGATGCGAAGCCAGCTCATTATTTGATCGTCCGCTGTACCGAGCACTATACCCGTGTAGTATCGCTATACTTACGCCGCCGACGATAGTGTTTAGAGGTGTACTTATTTTGTATACCGGATATATTTTATTGTTCACTTTTATCTGCATCTGTACTTGAGTTTATTTTTGGCTTATGGATGAAATTTTTTTGTATCGTTTGATTACTAGTACATTTGTAGCTGTTTGATCTACTTGTATTTTCTGGTATCATTTGTTCACTGGTATTACAAGTTCATATTACATCTATTTGCATTTCCTGTACATCGTAAATTTTTTTTAAAAAATCGAGCAGTAAGTCGCCACTTATCAGCGATCGGTTATTTTAAGCTACCACCCGATAATCTCGACTTTACTTAGTGCCGGACCGATTATCGTGACTGGCCTATGGGTCGCTCAAAAGTAGATCGTCAGCCACCAAGTGAGGTGACCGCGCGCCACTTTATTGGACTATATTTAAAATTTTTTTTACCCGTATTTAATCTGTTAATTAAGTTTTAAAACATACTTAATTTAAAAATTTCGTCCTCCCTACAAGCCTGCAGTTTAATGTGTGGTCAAGTTATTTAAGGGTGCAGATGAATGGGATATTCCACGAGCTATTTATTCGTGGTCATTTAATTAATTAATTTAATTAATTAATCAAACGAGTTTTAACATTTTTTAAATACTCGATTACTAAATGAACAAATTTAAATAGTTTATCGTTCGATTCATTTTCATTCATGAACAATATCATGAATAAGCTTATTAGGAAGCTTGATTATATCTCACTTAAGACTTGCTTGTGAAAAGTATTATTAAATTTTTTATTTTTTAGCCTTAATAAGCTTTGATTGATAGAGCTCATGTTTATTTCTCAACAAGTTGCTCATGAACATTCTCGATTAAGATTTGATTAAGGCTCATTTATTTCATTAAGTGAGTTGTTTGTTAATAGACTGGATAATTCAATTTGAACTAAGCTCATGAACAAACTTGAATCGAGCTTGAGCATGATAATGATAAACAAGCTCAAGCTTGAACACCATCCTAAAAAGTTCGAATTGAGGTCGAGCTCGATAATGATAAATAAACTTGAATTCAGACACGCATATACTAAGCTCGGTTCAATTCGTTTGCAGCCCTAACCTTATTCACCAATATTATGGTTGGATAAGTTACGGTAGTGAAATGAAAAAAAAAGTGAAAAACTGTGGGGGCGTTTATTAATGTATCAAATTCCACTTTCATGTTTGCATCAAATTCCAATTTTGCATAAAAAGTGTGGTAAACAAAAGTGTAAAACTAATATTTAAGTTTGCATCAAATTCCAATTTAATGTTTTCTTTTGCACGAATCTGCAATTAGGGTATATTAATGTTAGATTATCCATTATTGAATATTTCCTTTGTTATTACATTTATTAGAAGGATTAGGAGAAAGAGATTTCTTCTATCTTCATCTGGAAAACATCAAATTACTTTTAAAATTAGTATTTTCTAAATTAATGCACCAAATTATAACCTCAAAAGCATTCAGCAAGAACTGTCCACCGCTACTTAGATCATATGTTAGTATATCATATGAAGAGTTATATCAGGGTTGACTTCATCTTTATAAGTTCAGCAGTACTTTATTGAATTAAGAGTATAAAACTGTAGGGCTGCTCCACCGTTGTAGAGGGAATTTGTTGGAAGATTCTTATTATTTATTTATTTTAAGGTTACGATTGCTGAGCAAACTGAAAGAGGCTTCAGAAGTTCATTAATTTGCTTCATGAGTTCTGGAACAGAAGTAAGGATCTGATACAGAAGTTAAGAACTCAATCTGAAGCTTATATCTGTTAAATATATATATATATATTTTTCACATGCAAGATATCAGCTAAATTAGATACTTAATACAAACAATAAAGGAATGAGCAATTTTTTAAAATAAAAATTTAATAATAATTAATTAATATATTAAGTACATGTAGAAAAAAAATTTGACTTTAGATACGCCATAAGCGGCGATCGACACCCCACCGCTGGTGGCTTAGACCCACCCCATGGGGCGATCGACTTTGCTTAAAGTCACCGATAATCGTTCGATTTTAAGTAAAGCCACCAATCGATCGGTAATCGTTAATTTAGAGGTCACCCGTAGGCGACTTTTCATGATTTTTTTTTTTAAAAACAAGGAGATGTCTTTTTTTACCAGCTACACAGAATATAAATAGATGGTAAAGAACAAGTCATAAATTTAAACTGCTAACATCAAACAGATGTACTACTAATCAAATTATACCAAAAAATTTCATTCATATGTAAACTCCATAACTAGATAATAGAAAACTATAGAAATATACAGTGACAAATATACAAAACAAATACATCTCTATACACTATCGTCGCCGACGACGTCTATATGCTATCGCAAAGACTACGGAGTGTAGTGGACGAATGGACGACATCGCGACAACCGATTGGAGACATCATGTGGTCTCGATCCGCCTACAACTTCGAATTATCTCTGCTGAAGTCTCCTAGAGATACCCAATCGCGAGAATGTCGATATGATACTGAGACTGAGAGCTCTCCGGAAAAGTAGATGGCCTTAGATCATCATAAGTATCCGCTTCATGTTCCCGTGTAAAATTGAGCTTGTCATGTATGCTCGCCGAGATGTGTTGGAGCTCAGAATACCGATGTGGGTTCTCGATCTCGTGACACCGCTTGCATTTATTTATAACCAACTGGAAGTCCGCATCACCTAGACGTCTAAAGAAAGGCTAAAAGTGGTCTTCCATAGCTAAGATATGCTCCGCCTACATTAAACCAATTTAAAATGTTACTATGAAAATCTGTAGACACAATAGCTAAGTAAATTTGCAGATTGTAGTGCTATCTTAACATATGCTCGCTCGGCAGGTGCTTTGGGGTAGTAAGTTGTCGGTAGATCAATAGGCACCTTAAGCAAGTACAACGATGCCCATGACTTAAACCATGATATGCTGCTCGGCCGGCGGTGTCATCTACCATATGATCTCTCGCAAGCCTCCCGAAAGCGTTGATGATGATCAACCCTTTCTCTCTGCCATCAACTCTTTTGAAACTGGGATCCATCGGAGTGACATCAGTGCGGGATAAGTGACCAAACTGACGAAGAACTCTATCAGGAAGGTGCCACTCTACCATCTTCCGACCATCGTATCTGTGAAAAGAAGAACAAAATGACAATTTGTTAGAGGATTAAGACATTAAAAGAAACAAAGAAAATCTATGCAGTTGATGTACATGTTATGTTACAACACTATCCATACTAACCTCCTACTAGTAGGGTTATGTGGACACGATGCCCGGTAATGACCATTATATCAACATGCGATTGCATCAGCGCTCATCCATTGTGTTCTTGTATCTACTTGATCATGGCCTACCTGATCTAACTTTAACAATTGGTGGCAGTAAAGGATAAAGACCCCGCTCCGCATCGTAGTCTGGCCAGGTATTTTTATCATGCAGAACGTGAAAATTCGAAGAGTATGTGCGTCCATACATTGACATGGTGTAGTACTTCGACACATAACTTATCAACGTAATCTCTACTATGAAGTTATCAATGCTATAACGCAGATATCTAAGCATTTTCTATTTTAAATCTTCTAAGCTTGCATGACGTGAAACTCGCATGGGACGATTTTTGCCACCGACATAACTTAGAATGAACTAATCATCAATGATCAGTTGACTGTCATAGAAGAAAATTAAGGAAACGAGCTTCTGACTCATCCTAGTATATACTTAGCAACCAAATTTCTAACGCAACCTAAAAATTCACTCATCATTTATCAAAAAAAGTAGTGGTTATGATGTAACATAAATGTGATGATGAAGCATTGTAAGTAGCATTAAAGCAGGTCAGCCAAAATAAAAAAAAAACATCTATATATGGATCTAAAACTAAATGCAACCTAAAAAATGCTAATGATAATGGAGAAAAAACTCTTAAATTTTCAATTAAGTGTGAAATTTATACAGAATTTACTTACCCAAGTATTCTATAACAAAACATTGTGCTAAAAAGGATAATTAATATTTTTTTGTCAGCAAATAGAAGTATGTTTCATGATTATCAAGAATGAGTTTTTCAGGAAGGCATACAAACTATTTTTCTAATATCTTTAATATACTCTTATAAATATTGATAGTGTTTCTCCATATGAGAAGTCGTTTGGTAAAATGTGAAATATTTCTCACATTCAAGTACTAGATGTTATGTGTTTTGTGCATAATTCTAGTGACTTTTCTCATAAACTTAATAAGAATTTTATCATGACTGTGTTTCTTAGCTATGAAGAGCCCAATATGAGTTAAATGTGTATTAATTTAATTAAAAGGAAAGCTTATAACTATAAACATATTTTGTCAGATGAGAGAACTTCATGGTGAATATTTGATGGGCTTTTCATTATTTTTTGATATCACTATTTTTGAAATAGAAGAAATTGAAGATGATTTTGTTTAGCATTCTCCTTGTAATGATGCTTGATATTCTTCTTCTTCCCTATATAAGAAAATTCCTTGGAAGACTTGTCTTCATGACACTAGTTTAAGAAAAAAATAATTTATAAATGAAGATGAAATATTATTTGATCATGAACCCTCAATTCAAGTTGAGTGAGAAAAAAAAAAGACAAAAAACGTTGAGAAATATGATAGGCCTCTCTTTTACTTTCCCCTAAAAAATACCTTGCGCAAACCTTTGAACTTGCGGTAGAGCTGGACCGAAATCTTTGGGTGGAGCCGAGAATGAGAATGTGGGGGTGGGGACCAGATTCTGACCCTTGATCGATGAGATTGCGGATCGGATGTCGAAAGGAACCGCGGCCATGGGTTGGGATGTCAAAAGAATGCCGACTCTACCGTCGACGAAAAGTGAATTTAGTGTAAGTCTAATATCGGACGACTTCACTTAAAGTCAATCGACCGACATTATCCCATGATGGCCTAAATTACCCTCAATGATGATTGGCGTCGTCCACTTATAGGGCGACAGTACCTAAAATCAAAATTTTTTTTATATATACTTAATATAATAATTAGTTTTTATTTAATACTTAATTTAAAAAAATTTTCTAAAGGAATTTGGTTTTTCTTGACTTTTCACAAAGTTCTTGAAGACCATTCCTTGTTACCCAAAGCTGTTCTCAACCACAAAACCTCACGTTTAATGTACAAAAATAGGTTACTCAACTACTGTTAACTTTCTATTTACCTACTACTTTTAATAAAACTTGCAACCATGAATCTGGAATGACTCAACTGTCATTTCCCAGTTACATGTGACCTTCAGTCATAACCCATGTATATTTATAAAGCACATGATCAGCTTAATATTTTTAATCTATGATTGTCAATATGGATTATAACTCAAGCATTAAAGGCAAAGTCTGTGTTACCGGGGCATCTGGTTTCCTAGCTTCATGGCTCATTAAGCAGCTCCTCGAGTCAGGATATCATGTAATCGGAACAGTCAGAGACCCAGGTTCTGTATTCTTCTTAAGCTACCATTTCCTATCACATAATCTCGACTTCATATCAAATATTTGTTTTTTGATGATCCAGTCGATTAATTAGAAAATTAATACTTGAAGTTTACAGAAAACTACAGAAAAATATCCCATCTATGGGAACTGGATTGCGCAAAGGAAAGGCTCCAGCTAGTGAAGGCAAATCTGCTAGAGGAGGGAAGCTTTGATGATGCTGTTTTAGGATGTGAGGGTGTGTTTCACACCGCTTCCCCTGTTTTTGGACCCCAATTTGACTCTCAGGCATGGCTGAATTGTGACTCCTGTCTTTTCATAAGCAATATAAAATTTTTATGTTGTACTATAAATTATTTTAGTGAGATGCTTTTTTTTAGTTTTATACATTCATTCTTGTATGTGTCAGAATAGTAGTGTATGATCTATTATTTTATGTAGTTTGTCGGCATTCAAATCAACGCCAAATGATTATTCAACTTTTTGAATATGTTTATCATTACTTTAGTTTAAGTTAGTTAGAAAGTTAATGAATTATTTGCTGCAATTAAAGGTAGTAGGCTTTAGCTTTTGGATTTAAAAAAAATGCTTTTTTCAAGCTTTTCTTCCACTTCCTCCTGCTTTAGGATTTTCAGTTTATCTTAATATCTTATCTTTTCTTCCTATCCCAATTTTTTTTCCCTTATCAATAGTTAACATAACCTAATCCACCACGATCATCATCTCCTATTACCTCGCTCATGGTTGTTAATTGGTTAACTAAATGACTTAGTTTTGCAAGTTTATAGTTGAATTTATAATCCATATATTTTTTTTATAGGTGGTGAGGTTTAGAGAATTATTGCGATGTGATTATGGATTGTTTCCATCATTTTGCAGACTGAAATATTGGATTCTGCAATCAAAGGTACTCTGAATGTGCTAAGATCATGCAAAAGGAATCCATCACTCAGAAGGGTTGTACTGACATCTTCATCATCAGCAGTAAGGGTGAAAGAAAGCATTGATCCAAACACTCCATTGGATGAATCTTCATGGAGTTCTGTGGCACTCTGTAAAAAGTTAAAGGTAGACAAAAAAAATTAAATATCATTGAATTCATAATCTGACTTTTCTGCAATTTTCTAACAGTATCTATATTCTGAAAAAAGAAAACAGCGGCACATCCAATCGGCTAAATGACAGAGTTTCAAATCAATTTCAAGCACTCATTTCAAAAACAAATTAGACCTTAATACATGAGTTTGAACTCTTAAATACAAATTTTTGAAAACATTGATTATTAGTCGATCAAAACTGCATTAAGCGGTTTGGTTTTCCAAATGCATGAATTTTTTCAGTACAAACTATCGATTTTTCTGTTGTCTTTCAAGTTATGGTATCCGCTTGCCAAGACTTCGGCAGAGAGAGCAGCATGGGATTTCGCAAAGGAAAATAATATGGACCTTGTAACTGTTCTTCCCTCTTTCATCATAGGCCCCAGTTTGCCTAACGCTTTGTCCCTAACTGCATCAAATGTCTTAGGTTTGCTTAGAGGTAATATTGAATATTGTGAAATATTTTTTTTAGACTTAAATACGATTTCATCACATTCTACTAACTGTACTAACTGATGCAGGAGAAATTAAGGAGTTTTCAAGGTATGGGAGAATGGGGTATGTTCATATTGATGATGTAGCTCGCTGCCATATCATAGTTTTTGAAGATTTTAGTGCAGAAGGAAGGTATATTTGCAGCTCAGTTGTCCTTGAAAACAATGAACTTGGAGCAATTGTTGCAGAGCGTTATCCATGGCTTCCAATTCCTACGAGGTGATGCTGCTAAGTTCTTACTTACTTAAAAGAGGCATAGGATTCCAATGCATAGTAGTAATACATTTTGGGAGAATTTTTATGCGAGTTCTTGTAGTTGGCTCTTTTGTAAAGGGCGATAATTTAAATAAAAAAAATGTTTTAAGATGGTTCAAAAAATTTTAAGTGTTTGTATACAAAAGACAGTTTAAAATATAAAAGAAAGCATTAAAAAAATTATCCAAATTTTGATAAAAAAAATCAATGAAAATATATCATGTTTGGAAAAGCACAATCAAAATATTGGATATATTATGAAACTTTAACTTTAACTTGCTCAAGGGTAATTTGATGATGATATAAGATAACTCAAGATTCCTTCAATACAACAAAGTGACAAATGACAGTTATGCTCGATCGGCCTTGACTGACGCTTAACAAAATTCAATATCAAAACTCACGCCAGATTTGACATACATCATGTCAAACTCAACTACTTTAACTTAGACATTCACATGTTCATACAATATTTTATAAAAAAAAGAACATATACCTAAAAATTCATATCAAAACTCAACTATCTTCATATTTAAATATTCCTAAGCCCGTAAGGACGTGAAAACTTTAACTAATTGCTCAATGTGCAGGTTTGATGACCACTATGATGGTAAGATAACTCAGTACAGCTTCAATACAACAAAGCTGGACAATATGGGATTAAAGTTCAAAGGAATAGAAGAGATGTTTGACGATTATATACAATCACTGGAAGACAAAGGCTATGATATCTAAATTAAAAACTGGGTGGTGATTTGATCTGATTCTGTTATCCTAAGAGCTTTTTTTTACTCAGCTTTGCACTGTTTTATGAGAAGGTTTCATGCAAATAAAATCAGAATTATTCAATTAATGCATTGTATCCATCTGCAGCCTTATGTGCTTCAGTTGTAGTAACCTTGCTTTCAACTTGGAAGAGAATGAATTGTAACTTTCATGCATTAGTTAGAGCAAACAAGAAAGAAAATGTCTTATGGCAAGAATATTTAGTAGTATAAGGTGTCTTAGAGTCTTTGGATCTGCTATGACAAGGTTGTCGTCCTTACATAATCATTAACGCTCAAGCCCAAGCTCAATTGGATGAGTTTGAGCTAACTTTTCTTTTTAGGGAAGAAAGTATTTTAATGTGAATTCATCGAGTTTTTATGAAAAAATATGAAAAAATTTGTAGAAGAAAGGATGAGTGAGAAGGGGATGCTATAATTTTAGTTCCTTTGCTAATTAAGGGCCGTTTAAGAACACTTTTTATTTATTTATATTTTGATTTGAAATAAAATATATTTGATGGAGAATATATAAACAAAAATAAAATTGATCCCAAACAGATCCTAAACATTTAAGGCATCTTTGAGAACGATTTTTTTTTTATATTTATTCTTATCTTTTATATTATTTATAAAATATATTTATTTAATATATCTTAATGTATTTTCTATTTTATCTTTAAATATAAATCACATTATTTTTTAAAGCATTCAGAATAATTTTTGAGTATTTTAAATATTTTAAAAATTAACAATTATGATCATATATATATTTTATTTCAAATCAAGATTTAATAAAATAAATTAAAAATTAAAAATTGTAAAAATAAAAATGATCCCAACAGCTCCTTGTGTTACATGTCTACTTAATGAGAAGGGTGATTAAAAAGACAAACTCTTGTGTCTAATATTTTGAAGGTTTTCTATATTAACATTTTTTAAGAGTAAGAACAAGTTAAGGATAAAAAAAGTTTGTTCTAATGTAGCACTGCTGCTCTAAGAAGTCAAATAAATATTTCGCTCGATTTATAAATGCAAATTTAACAATCCTTTATTCGAACGATTCTACCGATTTAAATAAATAAAATATATTATTAATGGTTAAAATTTTTGTTTTTGTTATGGTTGCAAGTATGACTTAGTGGTTAAAATTTTTGTTATGCCAAAAAATTAGTCCAACTTTGAATCCTCATTCTTACAGATTTTTCGGATTATTGTATTTCAAGCCATTTCAAACAATTCACCGAATACGAATAATAAAATTTCGAGCCATTTTAAACATGAGCTAAACACGAACAAATAAATTTTAAAATGAACCAAACATATTCAACTCGCTCAAGCTCAGCTCATTTACACCCCTAGTTAACGATTATTAAAATTCAGCTCATAATCTCATTGAACTCGTCCTATTTATTATGCTGAACTCAAGGCAACAAATATATATATATATATAAAATTAGAATCTATTTTGATTGGATGGCCCACATACATTTTTCAACAAATTTAAATATATATATATATTATACCCTCTTCTTTCAATTGAGCCACCGAGACACATAAATGTTCATTTATTTATTTATTTTGTAATTTTCGTAAGCGGTACTTTGAATTTTTTCTTCCCAGCATATCATAATATAATATTTCTCGACGATCGGAGGACTAAAGATTAATAGATTGTCAGACGATCTATTTTTTACAAGACTATCAATGCTAATGTATACCTAAAGAATCATATTTTATCTGATTAAACCTATCATTTACACAAAGCAAGAATATGTCTATACATAATAAAGTATAAATATAAAATAAAAGCATATATTATTGCATGTTACAAAACTAGTCGTCGTGATAGAATAAAACTAAATGCCTTAATCTTGTTAAGAAATTTAACAAACACACAAATATTTGAAGAGAAAACAAAAAACTCTAAAATTTTTACGTGAAAAAATCTCAAAAAGAGGAAAAAATCATGAGGCCTAGTCCAATAAAAATATTCCACTATATATCTATTTTAGAGTACAAACTTTAAATTTTTTCGATAAAAGGATTACAAAATTGTATGTGAAAGTTCCGACAACGAAAATTTCAAAATCGTAATACGCAACTTGGAATGTAACTTGTTAATGGCGGGATGTGAGCATCGGTGGTTAAATGATCCGACGACGAACGGGTGGTAACAACTAGCGGTGGTGGCCTGCGTGACTTCGGTGACAATTAGACGGCAGCCGAGCTTCGCAGTAGCCGCGTGGTCAGCGACTGCAACAGTGGTCGATGGCGTAGCGAGCGGTGGTCGATGACGACGATAATCAATGGTGGTGGCCGGCATGGCGTATGGCGGTACCGGCGTTAATTGATAGTGACCGATAACCGGTGGCGATGATTGAGATGGTGGTCAGCGGTGGCAGCGTGATATGGTGTCGGCAGGGTTGGAAACGCGTGATAGTGGCCGGCCGGTGGCCGGTGATGTTAGTGACGATGATCGAAGCGTGTCAGCGGCGGTGGTACGTCGGCCCGATCACGATATGGAGGATTTTCTCGATCTCTCTTCTCTCTTTAGGGCCTCTTATATGAAGAATGAGAATTTATTATGATGAATGATGTTTTTTAAAATGCATAAAATCTAAACTAAATGACAACTCAAAATGATTCATTTAATCATCTGATAGATTTTAAGTATTTAAATACTCAAATGAAGTCAGAATCAAGAGATCTCGGGCTTGTTAAATCCAGCTCGTTAAGACGCTCAATTTGACTATAAACATTCTATATTTAGAAGCTATTTAGAGATTTGACTAATATCTCAAAGTTTTTAATTATATTTTAAACACTTGATTTGGGCTAGTCTCGACTCAAAATTAGATTGCTTTCATGTTGACCTCCACATATGATTCACAAAATACAATAAAGCATTAAAGATAAAAAAAATCATCAAAGGAAGTAACATCGCATGAATCGGGTTTAAAACCCCCTAATCACGATCGAATTCGATCAAACTCACTTTGATTTGAAAATTTGACTTCGTAATGCGTCGAAAATATTAAAATTAATTAAATAAAACATATCGAATCAATTAATAACCAATTAAATAATGAAGTGTGAAGGAAATGTTTGGGTTGTTATGTGATTCAAATCTTAAACTATTAGCAAATTTTTCTCTCTATTATATTCCAGTTTTTTTAATGTTTATGGCTAATTTTGTTGCTAAGTTGAAGTAAAGAAAGAGATATTTTAGTTTGACATTAGTTCAAAACCTCTATTTATATTTGAATCTCTTGCTCTTTATAACTCATGTAATATGACTTTGAGATATCATTCTAATTTCTATGTACCAAGGTGAATGTTTCTCATTGTTAAAGATGAATGAAAGTTACATGAAGATTACAAACTTCTAATTTGTACATGCTATGATTTGACATCTAATTGTTATCTCACTTGATAAATTTGAGAGAGATACTTCACCTAGCATGCTAAAAATAAATAAATAAATCATGTAATGACAATAATATGTGATTAAAAGTTTAGGTGATGGCTTATTATTTATGATGCTTCAAATACAATATCATATGTCATGCACATATACAGACAAGTTAGGAAATATGCTGTGATAAGTATCTGTTCACGTTGTTCCAATATGGCAGGAAAATATGCTGTGATAAGTATCTGTTCACGTTATTCCTATGTGACAAGGAAATATGCTGTGATAAGTACCTATTCACGTTGTTCCAACGTGGCAGTGAAATATGCTATGATAAGTACCCGTTCACATTGTTCCAATGCGGCGGGGAAACCTTGTGATAAGTACATTGTTGTTCCCGGATAGGAAAATCGTTATATAAGTATGCTGCGTTGTTCCGGCGTGGAGGAAATCTTGCTATGTTAACCAATGCATGCCTTTTTTGGCGTGGTGGGCAAATAAATTTTCGATCGCGGTGTCTCACGACACCTACCATCACGCCTTTCTTGGCGTGATGGGAAGGCCCAGTCCTCCGAAGTAGCCCCCATATGCGGGGATGATACCAAGAGGCTACCGAAAATTTTGGTAAATAAAAATATGTAAAATTCCAAAGTGCTTGAGAAGGAAGGTATATGCATATGTTTATTCATACTTAGCTCATTCATCATACTATATGACAATTACAATATTCTCACTCATGCTTAGTTCAATTATTACTTGAATCTTCATAGCATATGACAATTATTTATTTAAAGTTCAAATTCATTTTGCCTTAGTGGTGATTATGCTATATGAACGGGTGAGAAATAGAAACGTGACACCCAATGTATGGTATGATTTACACTTTACTTTATGATCAAGTATGTCTTTATATACTACATGAATGAGTTGCTTAAAAAAAATAAGACATCTTAAGAGACACAAAAATAAAAACTTTCTCTTAGATCCATATTTTTGTCATGTGACATTAAAAGAGAATGACAAAGATACTAGTGCATGTCATATATCATTAGGAGACAAATGACAAAATAAAGTTAATCTCCTTACATGTAAGTTCATGACAAATGATATTAAAAGATATGATTCATACAAACACTCAAGTTGAAGTATTCAATAGCTTAAATGCAAGCTCCCCAACATTCAAATTTGTTCTTATCATAGCATATCAACTTACCTAGGTAGAAGGAAAGCAATCATATCATAATCATATGCTTAGTGATAAGACAAGATGGTCTTATTTAAACATTCAAATGAATGAGATTATACATATGCTTATGATCAAACTTACATTTAAGTTTAATGCCTTATGATTTATACAAATGTTCAAGGAAATTAAATTAAGCATGACTCATGAACCATTCTTACATATGAGTTCATAATTTTTGGGCTTCATGCTAAAATGCCTAGTGAAATGATTCATTGTGAACATTCAAAGCGTTATCACATTCTATTCAATTTGAATGTCTTTAATATATGCAAGCTAAATGAAATCTATGCTCACTTTATGAAGTAATGTTCTTTTTGCTTAACCATTTGAATCATGCAAATACTTGAAAGAATCAAATTCATACTCTACAAAATAGATGCATACTTGATTTGTCAAAGAACAAATACATGCTCGATTTAGGATAAGTGGTTGAAAGAACCAAGCCTATATCATTTAGAACAGATAATCATTTAGTTTGTAATACGTATTCATATTTTTATAGAACAGACTCTCACTTGATCCATGCAAGTATGCGAAAAAGTCAATGCATATCTTATAGATAGATCTATACTTGACTCATGATAAATAGTTGAAAGAGTCAACTCATGTCTTATAGTCTTATAGAATAGACCTCTACTTGATCTATGACAACCACTTGAAAGGGTCAAATTCATATTTGACAGAAGAGATCTATATTTGATTTATAATTTTAGGTATCAAAGCCTATGCTTATAATTCGACATTTATGTTATATCAAACATCAATGCTTCAACTTAGGCATTTCAATGTCCATACAAAATTAAAAAAAAAAGAACAGATACTTATATACATGTTGAAGTATTCAATAACTTAAATGCTCAAATAGGTATGTGCAAGCAATCAAATGGACTGAAAGAATATACACTGTATTTTCCCGATTTGGTCTTAGGACCGGGTCCGAGTTAACAAAACCTAAAAATCTGATGATGTCATTATACTATTTTCAACTTAATAAAATTTTAACAGTTAATTCTGTTATAGAATGATAAAAAATAAATCTATCGACATCATTGTTAATGTATCCTCTCAAGTTCAAGATCTCAAGAAGAAAGTTCAAAACCAGATCCTCTATGTTCAATCTAGAGTTGACAAGGTTTAGAGAATAATAGATTTTGAAATAATTAATCTAGATTCGATCCTCTGCAAAAAGATAGTCAGAGTTGACAAGATCTATTTTTCCAGTTTAGTCTTAGGACCGAGTCTGGGTTAACAAATCCCAAAAATGTCACATCAAAATTGACATTTATAATCGGTATATATCTTCTTCAACTTAGACATTATTGTCCAGAAGAAACGGATGTATGTATGTTGAAATACATTAGATCAAACATTTAGAGGAAATATGCTTCCCAAATGCAAAATAAAAAAAAAATGAGCAGATCTACTTTTTGGTCTTGTCTGTCCGTTAACAAAATCTAAAAATATCATATCAAAATCAAACTTATTGATATTCATATTTCCTGAACATTCATATATCCATACAATATTTTAAAAGAATATATACATGTGTTGAAATGTTCGAGACATTTAGAACATATGCAAGTCGATATAAAACAAATGAATAGATGTTATGCTTTTGGTTTTCGGACCGTTAAAAAACCTAAAAATTCATATCAAAACTCATGCTTGTATTTTGACACATACATCATGTCAAACTCAACTACTTCAACTTAGACATTCACATGTTCATACAATATTTTTTTTAAAAAAGAACATATACCTATATGTAGGTTAAAGTATTCATCAGATCAAATATCTAGAAAGATATGCAATCCAAATGCAAGATAAAAAGAACAGATGTTATATATCCTGGTTTGGTCTTAAGACCGAATTCAGGTTAACAAAATCTAAAAATTCAATTATGATATTATAAGAATTTTAAGTTAATAATATCTGAGAAGTTAATTTGGTCATATAATTATAAAATATGAATCAATTGACATAACTTCTGAAGTTCAAGTCCTCAAGAGGAAAAGTCTCACAAATCTTGCTAGTTGACAAAGTTTGAAGGATTATATTTTTTGAGATAATGAATTTAGGCCGTCCTCCTCAAAAAAAAAAAAAAATAGACAAGATCAATATTAATTATGATGATTAGAAAAGTGATTATTATTAAAATTTTAAATAATAAATGATCATATATTCAAATCTAAATCAATCATAAAATGATTAAAATTTAAATAAAATAACAAAATATAAATGAAATGAATTATTTAAATTAAACTTAAAATCAATCCACCATTCCGTAACTGTTTATATGAGGGTGACAAATTAAGGAAACTTTTGCTCACAAAGAGCTAATGTCAAATGGAATGCATAACTATCTTCACATTCAAATATAAGCCTGTAAGGATGGCCGTGTCTCTGTCATTTTTGCCGAAAATGACACCACATAAATGGCGGTTCTGATGAGCCCTCGTGATTCACCGCGATATGACACAATTACTACTATATATTCCACGGCTTCTTTTAGTGAAATATAGAATGTATTTGGTTGGGCAAAAAAAATATGTTAAAGGTCGACTTATATTTGTCCCTGACAAACTCCATGCGCTACAAGACCTTATCTGACGTAACACTGTGTTCTTAAGGATCCTTTGGTTAGATTAGGTTTACCTCATTAGTGAGGACCGCATGACGGCCTGCAGGATGATGAAACCATGAGATTTAGATCGGGCACGTCATCGTTCCCCCAACCAAAAGTTTTAAATTAAAATAATAAATTTCATAAATCTCAAACTCCACTCACTGCTATTATATATTTATTAGTTAACAATTCATTAACTATCCTTAATCGAAAGTGCTCTCTCAATATTGGAGATTAACTATAGAACTGCTATAAAACCTAACTAGATATACAAAATTCACCAAATGAAATCTCGATTCTTATCTACTATTCATCTACCTTCTAAAAATTTCACTGACATTTAAAATAACTCTTTTCATTCCAAAAAAGGGTCGGTGATGAATTTTCAGATCCCACATTTCAATATCAAGATTCGCGCTTTAACTAATAAAATTTTTAATGTCATAGCATTATCTTCTACTAATAAAAATTGAGTAAAATTAAATGAAGATAAAAAAGTAAATGCATAAAGAATCATAATAAAAAATACACAAATTTATATAATTTGATGATACATGTTTAATTAAAGATGGCATAAAGATAAAGAAATCCACTAAACCTTAAAGAATGGATATACCATTTTAATTATATCACTGAATAAAAGTGAATGAAATATGAAGATATCAGTTAATAAATATTAGGCCCTTCTAGGTACAAACAAATATTTGAGTTTGATAATTATCCAAAATGATTAAAAAATTTAAAAATCATCTAAGATAATTAAGGAGATGTTTGAGATCAATTTTATTTTTTATTTTTATATTATTTTTGAAAACATATTTGTTTAGAATATTTCTTGTGATTTTATTTTTTATTTAAAATAATAATAAATACAATTAAATACATCTTATTTTTAAATAAAACAAATAAAATAAAATAAAAAATAAAAAATAGAAGTTATCCCAAACGGCCACTTCAACTCTTTTTTTTGGGAGGGGGAGTGATATTTAATTGAATTTAATCATAAACTCACACATAATGTATGTGCAAAGACTTAGACTCAAAATCTCTTAGTTGAAAATCAAAACTCTCAATCAATAGACTAAAATATCTTGCACATATCTTCAATTCTTCTTAAAAAAAAAGTAGAAAAAAACCCTCAAAATATTACCATTCAATTTATTTCCTCATGTTCAATCATTGAGATGACTTGGTTGATTATTGTGCATGCCATGGAATATGATAATACTAGGAGAAGGGGATGCCACCTCACTCGTAATTGAATAGGACTTGAACGGCTATGGCAGCGTCCGTAACCTTGGTCCAAATTGGAGAGAGACTATTCTTCTATTCACCATAAATATAATGCAGACTCTTATGCTCTCCTGAAGGGTTAAGGATGAATAATGTGTGAGGCCTTCTCTGCTCCACCACCAGCTCAAAGTTGTGGCGATCCTTTAGCTTCATGAGAAGCAGTCGTTTTCCTTTGCTGTCTCTAAAACAGTAATAACCATAATAGAGTATCTTGCATCAGATTTTATGCTTGCAGAAAAAAAGGTATGTTAATTAGACTTTATATATATATATATATATATAGAATAAAAGAGATTGGAAAACAAAAGTAGCGAATATTTTTAGCCTCAGAAACGTCGGAAAGATCATGCTGGGCACTCGCCACCCCTGAAGCGAAAGGGATGGCCTAGAAAAAGGTTGACGTGCGGGTCATCGACGGTGGAGATTGGCTTTAAGGGACCGTTGAGACCTCTACATTTAGAGATCCGCCAGGCGTTCTCTCTTTCACTTGGTTTCTCTGCTCCGCTCAACTTTTTTTCTCTCTTTCTTCTGAAACAAGCATAGGAAAATAAAAGCATCGGGTGCAGATTAGTTGCTGAATCTGAAGAGCTTCAAGGACTCATTGTCATTTATGGTATATTCTTCTACTATCATTAATGTAGTTTGTACTTCGTCTGTACTTGAATAAGCTTTGTGGTCTGCCTGTTTTTTATTGGTTAGAAATAGAAAAAATCTTCTCATATGACTGGATTAGGTGACGTGAAGCTTAACTGCTGCGATTATTTGTCTGCCATGTAAGATAATTTTGGTTTCTACTGCACGCTTCAAAGCAATAGAATTTAAAACCTCCTTCCAAGCATGTAAGAAAGGAAAACACTTGCACAACGAAGTGCCATTTTTGTGTTTTATTGATATATATATATATATATATATATATATTTGAAGTCTACCCTTTTCCAGCACATGCATGCTCCCAATTATACTAAATATAACTTCATATCTATACTGTGCTAAACAATAATCCAGACCTACTTTTTTCACAATTTCTTACCTGAAGCACTTGTTTTTGTGGCCTTCAGTTTGTGTTACTCGGCTGCAGTAGTACCTACATCCGCTGATCAGAGCAAACAAGAGGAAAGGTTATATCAGGATTTTTAGCAGAGGAGAAGAGATGTCAGAAAATACTGAGATAAAGAACCCCCCACAACTTAAGGGAGAGGGAACATCAGAAGCACGTTCAGAAGGAAAATTACATGAGAAATGGATGGCATTTCCACTGAAAAACTCACAGAAAGATCCAAATCAAGATGAAATAGAAGAGTTCAAGGAAACAGGAAATAACCAGTCAATAATACATCGAGCCGCAGAATGGGGTCTGAGAGTAAAACCCAGTGATCGTAACAGCCAAACTTTTGTCTTTCCGTCATTGATTGAGGGCAGTAGCCAATCCGCAGAGAGACTCTCAGAGACTACAAGAACATCAAATGAATCAAGTTTTACCTTGGATTCAAGCATCCCTCAAGTTTCTCAGGAACTAAAACATGCATTGTCCTCTCTTAAGCAGGCTTTTGTTGTTGCAAATGCTAGAATGCCAGATTGCCCTATCATGTACGCAAGTGCTGGGTTTTCCAGTATGACAGGATATTCCGTAAAGGAGGTCATTGGAAGGAACTGGTTGGCTTTAATTTTCCATAAAATAACTCAGTAGTTTGAAAGATAAAGCTTAACTTTGAAGACTAACATTCTTTTTTTGATCCCAGCTTAATTCTGTATTTTTGTTGCAGTCGCTTTCTTCAGGGACCTGACACAGATAAGAAAGAGGTTGCAAAGATAAGAGAAGCAATCAGAACTGGGAAGAGCTACTGCGGCAGGCTCTTAAACTACAAGAAAAATGGAACACCTTTCTGGAACCTCCTCACTGTAACACCAATAAGGGATGACAATGGCAATGTTATTAAATTCATAGGGTAAGGAACTTAGCATTTGCATGGGAGACCCAATTTCTTTCAAAAATGATGTAATGGTTAGGTAAGCTTGGAACCATGATACAGAATATTTCAAACTTATTCATTAACAAGCAAAAGGATTCACATAAAGAACACGAACCGTAGTCATAAATTAGAAATAATTCACATGTAATAGCAAAGTGCAACTTTACTAATGGTTAGATTATCTCCTGATAAGTTTTACCGGTCAATGAAATGATAGAATTTAGTGATCATCGAGCTGAATGAAACACAAGCAAACAGTGCACCGTGCAGTATGAAGAGAAACTTCAGACATTTAGTAATTTCAGTCTGATCAGTTAAAAGGAATCAACGTCCGTAATTTTCATCTCCCAACAGAGAATGCCTACTTAATTATAAATTAAAACATGCAACTTAATGCATCCATTGACTATTTGAAAATGTTGACATTTGACCAAAGTACTACAATGTTCTAATAAAGATTAGTTCCCTAACTCTGAGCATCTTTCATAATTTTTAAGCAAGAAATAATACAGAGTTTTAGTAATGCCACTCTAGAGCTGTAAAATGGGGCTGTTTATACGCTCAAGTTATTAACATACTCTTTTTTTTCCTGAAAAAACAAGACTATCTAAACATATGTACATATTCTATGCAGAATGCAGGTTGAGGTCAGCAAATTCACAGAAGGTTTAAATGACAAAACATTGCGACCTAATGCATTGCCAATGTCCTTAATCCGCTACGACGGTGAGACCAAATATCTAATAAATTTATGATAAACTACATTTCATGTAGGACATTCACTTGCTGCTTTGTTCAAGCAGAGAGACAAAAAGACAAGGCCATGTCCTCGATGACGGAAGTTATGCAGACAGTGAGACATCCCCGAACTCACTCAGAAGCTGCAGAAATCGATACCGCCACAAAGATCGATGATAAGGTAAAAGACTACATCAAATCCCCACTCCAAGGAGCTGCAGACATAAAGAATCTCGATTCACCCGGAAGACTCACTCCTCTGCATGATAAGAGAAATGAATCATTGAGAACAAGCATTAGGAAATCAGGCCACTCTTCATTTATGGGGTGAGAGATCTCATTCTTAGCATAGATGGGGTAAAAAAAAAGGTTATTATTATTTTAGCAAAAATTTAAATTTTCATGCTTCCAGTATTCCCATTTCAAAATTGTCATTGCATTTGATACCAAGCTTTTATCGAATGATGTGAATTAGCACGAAATGTCCTAGTGCCAAAAAAAATTTCCTGCATTCAAACATTACTTTTTTTTTAGTATATGGGCTATGCAAACTGCGTAAGGCGTTTCATGTGAAATAGGCTTTGTAACAGTTACGCCAGCTACTCGTTCAGATGATAGGTTTGATTCAACCGGTTGTGATCCTTACTACTGTCCCAAATAATGTGTTGTTCATATCCTTTAGCAACAGAAACCAAGATACAGTATAGGGAAAGTGATTATCATGTGCTAGTGACAGAACTGAGAGAGGGGAGGCGGACCATTTAACTTGCCTAAAAGAAGCCGCTCTCTCTTAGTTGGGCTAAGGGATGAATAAAGTATCTCTATGACATCAGCTTTCAAACCCCCCTGAGCTATTACTAAAACGACCACAATTTTTCTAATCAAGCTAAAAGAATATAATAAAACACAATATCATTTTAGAAGGGTAGAGGCATTTTCCTGCACGATTTTATTATTTTTATGTCATACAACCATCAACTAAAAATCATGACAATTTGGCTTAAACTTCACCATTAAAAGTAGCATGATTCTAATATTCATGAAATTTCAAAATGATTTGAGCATACATCAATCATACAAAATTAACACACCTAGATAATGAGATATTCATTAAGGCATGGTATAGCACTGCTCAAATCAAATGAAATTGTTTGAGTATGCCAAAAAAAGACAACTAAAACAATTTTGATGAATTTTATTTCAAAAAATATGTTGAAATAGTTTTTTTTAGCGTGGAACATTACACTACATTTATTTCTTCATCAAATTTAATCAGCAGTCAAATCTTCATAAAGAAGCTATAAAATTAGATCATTAGGTTATTCTTATGTTGTAGATGACCATCAATAATAAACTTGATCTTGCTTTTGAAAATATTAATATAGAAAAATATTTATGTGAAGAATGGACCATTTCCACACATAAATATAATAGCCTCTCCCCTCCCAACACACACGGTCTCACACACACATATACTAGTCTAAGATTTGCATTTTTTACATTTTGAGTCTTCATTGTCATCATCATCTACATTAAACCAATAAGAACAAAATCTTATTTTCCAACTTGTGTGGTGAAAACTAGATCTACATTCAAAAGCAATCTCCTTATGAAGGAAGGTCAGTGCTGTGTGATTACCTGCTAACTAATAAGGAATTTATACATGACAACTGCAACTGAGACTTAGAGTACATAACTTAACATTGTAGAACAATCTTAATTATATTATAATAGTATTGACCATTTGTACTGAAGAACAGAGATGCTCCAATTTTGTAGTTTCAGAAGAACAAAAAGTTCAGTAGAAAAGATTGAAAACATAATAGAGCCAGAGATCCTGATGACCAGAGATATACAGCGCACAGAGAGCTGGGACCGTGTGGAAAGAGAGAAAGACATACGACAAGGAATAGATCTTGCCACAACATTGGAGCGCATTGAGAAGAATTTCGTCATCACTGATCCAAGACTTCCTGATAATCCCATTGTAAGATCTTATCTCAGTAAGGGAATTTTAATAGCAAGAAGTCAATATTATCTGTTGTACAAAAATAAATCATAAAATATATTTTAACATTACATAAAAATGTCACATGGCCAGTTAGAAAGCCAATCAAGCATGTTAACAAACTAAGCTAGTGATAAGATTGATATTAAGTCAAGTTTGAGCACACTTAGCTTGAACTGAGATAAAAAATTGGACTCCTGCTTGACCTGAACTGAACCTGAAATCAAAACTCGAAATCACTTAAAATGAGTTCAATTGAAAATAACTTTGATCAGAGTTTGTTTTACTAATGAGATAGCCACACAGTACAGACACACACGTCTGTCTTGTTTTTCCACCCATTTTGAGTGAACTAGTTAGGTCAAGTCAAAAGAGGAGCTTGAAATTGGCTGGGGTCAACTGCGTAAAATAAAATATCAAGTTTTGACTATTTCCAACATCCCTACTAGCCTAATAATGGGAATTACTATCGTGAACCTTCATATGGGCTTTAGGTGAGTCATCATGTAGTGATTAATTGGTAACTTTAGTCTCCGGATAACTAATACAAAAAAGTTGAATTTGCCAGAGATAACAAATCTTACTGCTACTATGTGTTGCATCTAAACTTCTGAAAAAAAAATGTCAGTCAATTGTTCAGCTCATTCTTTTTGTTCCCTCCTTGCAGATATTTGCATCAGACAGCTTTCTTGAATTGACAGAATATAGTCGGGAAGAGATTCTAGGAAGAAATTGTAGGTAATAAAAACATTTGGCTCTCGTTCTGGATTGTTTTATCAACATATATTAATGTTTACGACTTCTATAAACCCATGAGAATTGGTACTTGTGATTTTTAACTTTGACCGTGCTATGATCCTCCTGTTGCATACAAATGCATGTATCAAAATTCTAAGTTAAAGTTTTGAAAAACACAGAAGTCTTTTTTCTTATAGAAAAATAACAACATTTTAATGCAAATAACAGATAGTACCTCTAATTAACAAGCTCCCATTTACGTGTCACCAGTACTGAAAGATAAGGCTAGTCCGAGATGAAAAGGCATCTACCAATCTAAGAATCTGGTGACAAATAGGCATGTAGGATGCAAATAGCAACAGCATAATTACGAAGAATCAAAGTTAAAAACTTTTATTACCTCAAAAAGGAATATTGTGGATTGTCTGCATGTGTCTATATATGTATGTGTGTGTGTGTAAAAGAGAGAGAGAGAGAGAGAGAGCATCTTCATCTGTGATAAGCTGTCGAATTGACCTTCTTGATTTACAGGTTTCTTCAAGGACCTGAAACTGATCAAGCAGTAGTCTCAAAGATAAGAGATGCTATAAGAGAACAAAGAGAGATCACTGTTCAACTTATTAATTACACCAAAAGTGGTACGGTCAACTACTCTTCTATGAAATCTGATGCAGATAGATTCAGACATTCACCTGAAATGCTGATAAACTTTTAAACAAAGGAATAACTGCTGAAAGCAAACTTAGATCTGCATATCAATTTAGCATGAATAAACAAATATGTGAACTTTGATTGATAGCTTTAGCTTGCACATCAATCTAATTAAGAGTATGAACATCTTAGGTAACTGCTCATCTAATTGAAGCTATAAACAAAGAAGGTACACATAAGATCTCTAAAAATATGCATAATAACCTGACTAACTGAATATGCATATCCCACGCTAATTAACCATCTGGAAATTTCAGGAAAAAATTTTTGGAACTTATTTCACTTACAACCTATGCGGGATCAAAAGGTATCATTCCACAACTCCTTCCTGATATGTTCACTGCTTCACCATTCGTTAGATTTAGCACTTACCATAATCACTGATTGATTTTGTTATACAAAAGGGAGAACTTCAATACTTTATTGGCGTGCAACTGGATGGAAGTGATCATGTTGAACCCCTTCTCAATCGCCTCTCTGAGAGAACAGAGATGGATAGTACAAAATTAGTAAGGCGTTGATATGCTATATACTTCATCATCAACCAATTTCATTTCTAACAATCTTCCCTACTTTAACATGAATTACTAATTTCCAAAAGCTAAGGGGCTCTTTGGGATCAATTTTGTTTTGTATTTTTTTATACTATTTTAAAAAATATGTTTGTTTGATGTTTTTTTTATGTATTTTTATTTTTTATTCTTGAAAATAAATAATATTATTTTTAAAAACACTCAAAAATAACTTTTAAATGTTTTGAATATTTTTAAAAACAATAATTACAATCAAATATGTTTTACTTTGAAACAAAATATAAATAGAATAAAATAAAAATATAAAACAAAAAATAAAAAATAAAAGTGATCCCAAACAGCCCATAAGTACATCAACACAACAATAACAAAGTTTTCCTTAACAAATGAATAATATGCAAACCTCACACCAGGTTAAAGCCACGGCAGAAAATGTTAATGAGGCTGTCAGAGAACTTCCGGATGCCAACTTGGTAAGGTACATCTTTCAAATTGCAATGCACTTACCTAATTATTATACACATTTGCTATATTTGTTTATTTTTCTTCTCTGTTTAAACAAAGATAAATCAGTTTTTGAAGCAGATTCATATGTTGCATTAATTAATACTGTAATCGAAACTATCAGAGGTGCATCGTTGAGTGAGCTGTTATAGTTCCCTATTCTGCATGAATTACGCGAGGGTTTGAATCATATAACAAAATAAGAGTGGAATCTGCCATCTTGAAGTGAAGGACTAGTCTGCCAAGGCTTATTTCACCTAACTAGTTAACATTACGTTTCACAAAAACATCTAATATTTCCATCTTGATTCTGCATACAAACAGAGGGACAAACTATAATTTATTTCATACCTTGCATCTCCAACAAATTTATAACCATCTTCTATGGATAAGCAATTACAACATTCCAGAAAATCTTCATATGGAACCACACATACGCTGGATGTGAGAATACATGAACATATGCCTTTTCATAGTTGCTACAAATTTTAACCCAATTGATATCCTTTATCAACTTGCTTGCAGAAATAGCACAAAAAAGGAAAAGAAATGTAGTAATTTTCTCACTGAAAATTCAAAAGAGTAGGGTTTTAAATCGTCAGGTAGAAGAAAAGTTTTGCACAAAATCTATGCCATTGAAATTATGAGAACAATGATTTGCCATAGTTTATTTAAAAGTCCTATTAAGTAATGAATACAATGATTTGGAATAAGGCTAATGATGAAATAAATAAATAAAACTATGTTTTTTATTATTATTTGTAAAATTTAATGTAGAATTATTATACCAATAAAAGTGATTTTTTTACTTTTATATATCATCTTCATTCAAAATCTGTCAACTATATCTTTAAGAACTTAGAGCATCCTTGTTGCGTCAGTTTCTCCAAATCAATGTCAGTGCATTACAGAGCTCTACCATTGTTTGGTAGTAAAATTTTTATAATCCTCTTATGCTGCATTAGAACATGTTTAATCAGGCTGCTCCATGAGATTAAAATGATAACCTTTATCAATGATGGCACCTTGAAATTTTCTCAGAGACCTGAAGACTTGTGGGAAGTCCACTCAAAACCCATCTTTCCAAAGCCTCATAAGAGTAAGAAATCTTCATGGAAAGCAATACAGAAGGTATGGCTTTCTTCAAACGCCTGCTGTAATTATGAATTGCTGTACTGAGCTTGTTGTTATAATAGTGCATTAATGATGGCACAAGTACATGTGTAAGCACACAAAATTGTATAAAGAGCTTACCCAATGCATGAAGCACCTGTCAATACGGCACCTTGAGAGGGATTAACATATGAAACCTTATCTTTGTATTGCAAAGAAACATTTTTAGAGATTTGAAATTATGACCTCTAGGTCAGAATGGATGGAACTTAATAATTGTGCCAAACACTTGATACTCATAAAAAGGTACACAGCATTTTGTTCAATAGACATCATTGCATATGGTAGTTTAATGATGAGAATAACATATATTCATAAATAATAAAAAATGCTTATATCAAACATATTCAGAACAAAGAAGTAATTGCAAGCATTCAAATTCATAGAACTTGCCATTCAACTGAATTTTAAATTATGATATTTTTCTTTGTCAATCATCACCATTTACTATTCACTGCCCAACTTTCGGCTGCATTGTTTTTAGAGTTTCATTGGTGCTAAAAGGCTGGTGTTACTATCTCGTGATTTAGAAAAAGCAAAACTGATGTAAAATTCATGATCATTGATCGCAAGAATCTAAATGACCATACGTCAAGCACTAAAAACTTTCAAGTGGAAAGAAGGGGAAGAAAGCTTGGTAGCTAATCCTCAATTCTTGCCCATTTTTTACAAATGACAAATTATATTTGCGTGCAAATGTAGATAACCGGAAAAGGTGAACAAATCAGTTTGAAGCATTTCAGGCCAATAAAACCTTTGGGCTGTGGGGATACTGGAAGGTATTGCTTGTTTCTTATTTACTCATTATTCAACAAATGCAAGATAATTTGTTTTTTGTTTTTGCTATTATTTAGCTGATTAATAGTTGAAATGTTTCTATTTATGTTTTTATATCCTTAATATTGAGGAAATCCCCCTTTTTATTTCCTTTCACTTGTAATCACTCAAATTGCATATAAAAAAAGACAACAAAAAAAAATTCCTTCTCAGACATGGTATTAGAACATGATTAAGCCGTAGTCATTATCCTCCATCACCACCCCCCTTGGACATCTTTCCCCCATCTCATCACATCCACTCAATTTCCTTTGTTTTCTTACTCACATGCCGTTACAGACCATTGTGTCACTCGTATGTGCCTACATTGTTAGTCTATACTCTCACTCATTGTAGTGTCCTTGCCTCATCCATACCTAGCCAATGCTTGCTATCATGCCCCTGCCTTGTCCGCATCCTTTGGCACCCTCACCTCCCTACCACATCCACCCTTACAACCTACCGCCTAGTGACATTCTTCTATTTAGGCATTGAAATTATACCTTATTATCAATGTCAACACTGATAGAGCATCAGAGTAAACTTACCATCCATTGGTGATACAATTAGTTCTGATGTTACTTTCCATGACAAAATTATACCAATCATTATCTTTCCAGCATTCACTCAAATACCTCTTTGATTCTTGTGCCGCTTTCCTCACAATGTCTTCACTTCTCCCTCCTCTATTACTGAGGTGAACCCTCATCTACCATTGATATCACCATCAGCGATAAAAATGGAAGGCCTGAACTCAGTCTAGAAAAGTTACAACAAAGAATGGGGAGAGTGAGAGGTAGGCCAATGCGCTCCTAGATCCTCGTGGACTTGGAGCCATCAAATATATGAAGGATAGAGAAGATAATGCCAATGAATTGAATTATATTCAAGTAATTTCAAAACCTAGATACAAGCTATAAAAAACTCAATTCTATTAAAAAATGGAAAAAGATAAAACAAATCATATATATCTAGTCAAATTATTTGATAAGACATAATAACTAAAATAAAGTTATCTTAGATACAATAATGAAATATGCTTCGAAATCCTCCTTATAAGTAGCGTTTCATAAAGTGCGGGAAGAATTTTGGCGGTTCAAATTAGCATATTTCTTAATTTCTTGGAACCGGTTATAAAATTTTCCCACTCACCATTGTCTTGTGATTGAATCTTCAATGCATGAATTGATAAAATGTCCTCCAATGGCATGAACTGTGAGTTTAATTTTGACATATAGAGGACTTTCTTGAATAAAAGGCAAAAGTCCTCCATTGGTGACTTGTATTGTAGAGTTGATTTTGATTATTGCAAAATCTGAAATAAGCTCTAAATTTGCCTCCGTGCTACTTCGAATAGAAATCATATTTAGACTTTTTATTTTGAACTCATGTAGCATATCTTAAAATTCCACCTTGATAACGTCGATTCCAAATAAATTTTAAATTTGCATGGAACCTAATAACCTTGCCATGTATAAACTTCAATATTATTTGCTAATTAAAAAATTTAGTCCCAATTAGTAGAATTAAGGTTGTAAGAGTATCCTGGATCACTTCTACCATTACCAACCTTCTAAATTAGCCACTTTAATCAGGAGAATTATGATCATCTTATTCAATCATCTAAGACATTCATGTTTACTTCTCATGTCATTTCATCTTTTAGTTATGATGTAACTGCTTCCTCTAGTATGTTCATAGATGATAGGTAATAGCCGTTTGTTCTCCTCCTTTACATGTTCTCTTTCTCACATATCCTTGTTACTGATAATTCTTTCTCTTTTATTTAGCAAAGTCTCTACATTCCTCTTTGAGAGCTGATCTCTTTTAGATGCATTACATGGTCCAAATTTTCTTGTAAATTTACTTTCAATCCACTATCTTCATGAAACTCACAGGCTATGATACACCAATACTTCAAAAAAAGGAAGTATGTTGTATATGATACAAGTCAGATACAAACGTGAGCCCAACATGCATCAAACATGATAGACATGATGAAGGCATATTCAATTAAAATAATATTAAAAATTAAAATGGACACACATGTCTTAATTAAGGAATTAATATTTTATAAAAATATTTTTAAATATAATTGTTCATATATTTTGTCTTAGTTAAAAATTAAAACTTCAATTCTAATCTTTATATATACCAAGTCATGTCCATCTCCCCAAGCCTTGAACCATCTCTTTCTCTTGCTCACGTGTGGATGCTCGCTCCCCTCTTGAGTTTTGACCTTCCAAATCTTGACATTGCTCACGTCCATCTCTCCTATACTTGACTTGTCCTTTTCTCTTGTTTGTATGCAGCCACTCATTCCCATCTCTAATTTTGACCATCCAAATGCTCGCTTCACCTCACAACGTCACTACCCTCTATGCCTCTACTCAAGACACCATCTCCCCTATCCAACCTCAAGTGTGGGGTTTCCTCTCCTACATCATCTCAAAAATTAGCTTTTGTAAACTAGGTTTATGCAATAGTCTTTAAAGAAGGAAATATTGCGAATTAAATCATGTATTTATTTATATTTTCCTTTTTTATAAGTTTAAATGACTAATCAAAACTCTAAAGGGATTGTTATCCACCATTTATACTTTTTGGCTATATTTATTTCACATGATATTTTTTTTACTTATGATTGATGATGTTCTCATACATTTCATTTGATCCAATCAAAGAAGAGATCTTGTGTAAGCTATACTTTCATTTGTTTGTTGAGAAAAAATATGCTATGTTAGCTCTATTCTTAACTAAGCTCAAAATTTGATTTCGTGTTCATATTGTTATAAAATAGGTGAAACCCATTATAACTACACAATGTAGAATATTAAACATGATAAGATGAGAACTTATATTCTCAAATTATGTGTAATATCCTTAGTAATTTAGGTTTTTAGTATGAGAGCAAATCTGGCTTCGTACTATGGATGACAGAATTGTTAAATGCATATACGCAATCTATTTGGATAAATTTCAGATAGTTACTGAATGTAAGAAAGAGTATTGAAGCTTGTAGAGGCTTTTATGAGAAATTCTTCACAAAGATTATTCAAAATATCATTGCATGTTTTGTAAATTCATTGAAATTTCTATGAATTCAACATCCTTGAGATCATAATTGATTGTGTAAATTCCTTGCTTTAAGGTGTTGAGAGACTTTTTTCTCTTTTGAGCTGGCTAAAAAAATTGTGTTAATGATTGAGCTTCCCTATTTTAAGTTCCAAATTCCTTTTTGCTGTACATTTTTGCCTTATTCCTGCTCAATTTATGTAATGCATATTTTAGAAAGTTATTTCTCCAATTCGACTAATAGTTGTATTTCTCATAATTCCTTAAAAGAATAAGTTGAAATCAATGATTGGCTGGCATTATCGATTAGTTACTTGGTAATAAAAAAGAATAATGAGCAAATTTGGTTAAGATGTTTTAATTTAAATTTTTATATGCATTATGAGTTATGCAATAAAAAATAATGAACTCTACTGGTGATGCATCTAAAAGACTTTAGTTCAACAAATCCTAACATTAAAAAAATCACCATGAAACCATGTTTTGAACCTAGATGTCAAACTAGACGATTCAATAGTTCATACTTTTTTTATATTATAAAAAGGGCTGTCAAAAAAGCTCGTTGTTCACCATTAGATTCGTGCTCGTTAACTAAGTGGTAAACACTAACAAATATTTCATTTCGATTTATAAACGAGCGGAACAATTTTTTGTTCGATGTTTACTCGATTTAGCTTGAAATAAAAAATTATATCACAGTTGATACAAGCCATTTCGAACACACACATATATATATATATATATCACAGCTGCAAGCATAGCTTAGTAGTTAAAGTTTTTGTTATGCAAAAAATTGGCCCAAGTTCGAATCCTCCCTCTTACAGATTTTTCGAATTATTGCATTTCGAGGCATTTTGAGTCATTTCGAACTGATACAAGCCATTTTAAACAATTCGAGTAACACGCAAATGAAATTGCCATTTCAACACGAAATAACACAACAAAGCAATTTTCAAACGAGTCGAACACGAACATGAGTTCGGCTTGTTTAGACCCCTAATTATAAACAAAACAACTATTTATGGAACCTTTAACTTCTAAAGTTAATGTCATAATTAAATGTGAGTAATGAACTGAAATGGTCCTTTAGCTATATGTAAAGGATCAAAACAGTACTAGACTATCAAGTAGTATCAATTTAGTCCCCTGAATATTAAAGGTATCAATTTAGTTATATCGCCCAAATTAGAATTGTCAAATGGCAAATAAGTATCATGAGAATGGGGGTAAATTTTTAATTTATATTTTACCCTATAAAGCTGTGATATGAGAGCAAGTGAGGCAGCAATTACAACAGGAGGTTGTTGACCTACAACTATGTGTCATTTAAAATTAAATAAATGACAAAGAGGTTAAATGCCCTAATCACGGTCAAAATTAATTAAATTCGATTTGATTTGAAAATTTGACTTCATAATGCGTCGAAAGTATTAAAATTAACTAAATAGAAAATATCGAATCAATTAATGATCGATCCAAAAATTAAAATTAAAATTAAAATTAATTTTTAATGAAATTATGCGCATATCAAAGTCGAAGCTCGACATGTCCAACGACGCTCGTTAAATTGATCGCGCCGGCCAAACGCGAATTTATCAAACAACGCCTTTCGAGACCGATTCCGCAAAGTGTGAGCGGACATCGGTCAATTCGAATGCGACGTTGCATAATTTAAACCTAATTTCTACGAGCCGTCGGCGTTGTCCGGCGACCTCAGAAATTGATCGTGCCGTTCGCACAACCAAACAACTAAAATTGACACCCATATTGTTAGGGTTTATTGCAAAGTAAATCCATAAAATTTAATGTGAAATGATATTAATTTGCAATTGGATTAACATTAGCCTAATCTCTTAATCCATCTTAAATCCCTTACCTAACGCGTTTCACCAATCGAGTTCGGATCGGCTCTAGCAAACGAGGGTTTATCCGCCGGTTGACTCCATTTTCGATCCCCATCGTTCTGCGGCTCCTCTCCGCTCTCGACGAAAGCTCACGGCATTCCCTCTCGGTTTTTCCCCGGCTCTCTCTCTGGCAAAGCCGCGGCATTCTCCTTCTCGGCGAAGCTCGTTCTCGCTCTCTGACGGAGCTCAGCGACACACGACGCTCCTTCCTCTCACGACATTTCCTCGGTTCTCTTTGTTTTCGCTTTCTTTGTACGGCTTCCTGCTTTCCCTTGTCAAGACTTTCTGTTCCTGATTTCTCGTTTCGCTCATGAGAACCCGAAGCGATCATGAGCCTTAGGAACCCTACCTTAAACCCCTTTCCTCCTTTCTCCTCTTAGCATTGAAACCTCCGGGTTGTTTCTCTCTCAACCTGCTTGTTCTTATGCATTTGAGTTTCTTTGGAAGTTAGGGTTTTGCTAAATATGCTATATCTTATGCTTGGGATTATCTAAGAGTTTCCTTTGGGATTTGGGATGATGGCCCAAATCTCATTTCTTTTTGCCTTTATTCACGGATTTTGTGATGCTTAGCCTACTAAAAATGATTTGGGATGATGTATGACCCAAATATTGTGTTGTTTGCTGTTTTTCATGGACCCCTATGTGTTTCCTTTCCTGAAAAAATTTCTGGATATGGTAGAAACGAAATTTATGCAAATATTTCTTATCCCTAAAGGCATAAAGCTTGCTGAAATTTCTTTTATCTAGAAGAAATCGCATTGTTTTACTAGTGAGTGAGTGTGGTGTTTGCTGGAAATTATCTTTATCAAAGGGAATGTTTGCTGAAAATATTTTTCTCTAAGGGGGAATCAATCATTTTGTTATTTAATGGCCAAAATGCTTGCTGAAAATATTTTTACTAGAGAGAAACTGAATCGATTTACTTCTAATGTAAATGATACATGCTGAAAGCATTTTTATGGAAGGGGAAAACTATTAGCTTGATGTCTAGAGGCATGAAACTTGCTGAAATTTCTTTTATCTAGAAGAAATTGCATTGTTTTACTAGTAGTGAGGTGCTTTCTGGAAATTATCTTTATCAAAGGGATGATGCTGAAAATATTTTTCTCTGGGGAATCAATCATTTTGTTATTTGATGATATAAGGCTTGCTAAACTTTCTTATCTAAGGGAGAAATCAATTAGTGTTGTTTGATGAGACATGATGCTTCTCCCATGAATTTCATGCTTACTTTGCTCAATTTATTTCTATGAAGGGAATTATATATATATCATGCTCTTTCATATGCAAGTTGAAATCGAAATTAAACAGAAAAGGATTTGGTTATACCACTGCTATTATCTATGAGTTTCATTCTCGATACTTGATATGTGTTATCTTATTAAGAAATGCTATATGCTATCAAAGCTATTTATGATCGGTGAGAGCGCCTATCAATTGATATTAACCCTAGGATCGAGGAGGGTAATTATAATTAAGATTTCAATGATAAATGATTATATATATTCAAATCTAAAATCAATCATAAAATGATCAAAATTCAAAGAAAATACAAAAATATATAAATAAAAAAAAAATTAATGAATTATTTGAATTAAAAATAAAAATAAATAAATAAAATAAATCCACCCTCCTCCATTTGTTTGTCTCTGACAAATTAAGAAAGTTTTTCACAGAAAGAGCAACGCCAAATTAAATACATAACTACCTTCACACTCAAATATTCCTAAAGCTAAAGGAGTACTGGCCCTGTCCGCTGATGGCTGATATGACACCACATAAATCGGCCACGAGCTCCTCGGGTGGTCACGCGAGCATGACACCACTAAATTATTTGCCACGGCCCAGTATGTTCTTAACGGGCTTTCTTTCGAAATGAAATATAACGATTTGGGGCAAAAGCCTATGTCACCGGAGTCGACGATTATATTTGTCCCTGGACAAACTCCACCCTGTCTACAAGCGACACTGACGACGTAACCATGTGTGCCGACAAGGATCTTTTCGGCCGGGTCGACTACCTCATCCGACTACCGATGATCGCGACGCCGGATGACGAACCATGATCTGACGGGCCATCATCGTTCCCACAAAGTTTTAAGTTAAACTTGCAAATTGATACATACTTTTCAACTAGATTTAATGTCCATACATTTTAAAAGAACATATACTCAGAGTATGTAAATGTCAAAACACAGTGACACGCAAGTGTTAGATATAAAACAAAAGAACATATGCTACACTTCCTGGTGCTTGTCCCGTTAACAAAACCCAAAATGTCATATTGAAACTTAAACTCAGAAATTGATACATACTTTTCAACTGACATTTAATGCCCATACAACATTTTAAAAGAACATATACTCAGATATGTATGTTGAAATGTCCAAAACAAGACATGTGCAAGTTAGATATAAAACAAAAGAGATGCTACATACTTCTTGGTCTTAGACCGGTCCGTTAACAAAACTTAAAAATCTAATGACGCTATCAGAATTTTAAGTTAATCACTGATTAAAGATAAATCTATCGATCACCGGCACGATTTTTTTGCTTCAAAATCTCAAGAAGAAAGTTTCAAACCCGATCCTCTAAGATAATCTAGGACAAGTGAAAGAACGATAGATTCAAATAATTAATCAGACTGATCCTCTCGCAAGAAGATAATGAGTCGAGTGGTCTATACTTCCTGCTGTCTTCTGACCGTCCCGTTAACAAAACCTAAAAATTCAGATTAAAACTCGATCAGACATAATCAAGTCAAATACAAAAGAACAGATGCTACATACTTTCCGCTTTCCGGACCGTCCGTAACAAAACCCAAAATGTCATATCAACTTAAACTCAAATCGAACCTACATTTCAACTACATTCAATGTCCATACAACATTTTAAAAGAGAGATACGTAGACAGATGTCAAGTGTTCAAACAATAGTGACACGTGCAAAGTATAATACAAAAGAGACGCTATACTTCCTTGGTCTGACGGCCCGTTAACAAAACTCAAAATCAAAATGACATCGAAACTCCAACCGACATTCTAATGTCCATACAATTCCCAAAGCAAGATATCCGTATGCATGTGGAGTAATTACTAAGTCAAATACAAAAGAACGACGCTACATAATCCGGTTGATCTTCTGACCGTCCCGTTAACAAAACCTAAAAAAATTTGATATTATAAAAATTTCAAATTAATAATATCCGGTAGTTTCACCACATATAACGCAAAGATACGAAACTAAACCGACATAGCTTAAAATTCAAACCTCAAGAAGAAAAGTCTCAAGTTAGAGTGGACATGAGGTTTTGAAGGATTATCTTCTTGAGATAATGAATTGGCGTCCTCGTAGAAAAGCAGAACGAGAGGTCTATCGATTGATATTAATACTAGGATCGAAGGGTAATTATAATTAAAATTTCAGATGATAAATGATCATATATTCAAATCTAAATCGATCATAAAATGATCAAAATTCAAAATAATAAAATATAAATAATAAAAAATGAAATGAATTATTTAAATTAAAACAAAAAATAAAAAAATAAAAAATCAATCCATATGATTGTTGTTTGTCTTGGGTGACAAATTAAGAAAACTTTTCCAAAGAGCGATGTCAAATTAAATACATGCTACCTTCACTCAAATATTCACAAAAGTGGGGCGTGGCGTGTCTGTCCGTGATTTTTTGCATGATATGGCACACATAAATGGTGGTTCGACTGAGCCCTCGGTAGGTGGTTCGCGATATGGCATATAAATTATGTGGCCAGTATGTTCCCAGCTTTGCTCTTTGGTACGTGAAATATAGAATGTATTTGGTTGGGCAAAAGCCTATGTCAGGGTGACTTATATTTGTCGTAAAAACTCCACAGTCTGAGGACGCGGAGCGTGTTCTTGACAAGGATCTTTCGGTTGGGTTGATTATACCTCCTACATTGGGACCGGGGATTGCGGGCCGGGATATGAACCATGGGATCTTGATGGGCGTCATCGTTCCCCCAAAAGTTTTAAGTTAAAATAATAAATTTCATAAGTTCTAAGTTTCCACTCATATATCTTCGTTATTTAACGATTCATTGTAGCATCGAAAGTCTCTCGGTATTGGGAGGTAATTAACTATAGGCTTGCTTTATGAAACACAGGAGATATAAAAGTTCTCATGAGAGCGAAATCTCTGAGTAGTGTCTTCTACTATTATCCATACAATTATCGGCAGCAACAACTCTTTTCTTTTGAAAGAGGTCGGTGGCAATTTTGGATCCCAGATTCTGGCGACTCCTGGGGCAGTTTCTCTTTCCATCTTTGGTAGTCAAATCTAAGTTATAATTGCGGTGGGTATATAAAAAAAATGAAATGAAAATGAAATGAGAAATGATAAGTTAAACTTGACAAAAGTTTTAAATAAAGTCTTAAGATTTTGAGATTTTATTTAGTGCATGTGTTTAGTATGTTTTTCTTATCATATCATATTTTGGAAGTAAGGTGATAGTGCGGTTATTTTTAATTGCTTTTTTACCTTAAACCTCGAATGGCATTCTGAGAACATTTGTCACACATCTGTTACTGGCGCATTTGGCAAGCATCAATCTTTGGAAGCTGCAGAGCTACCATCCAGGTTTGGTAGCGTGGATTTCCAATCTTGAATGAGCAAGTTCTTGAGACTTCTGAAGGCCGTCACTTGTGGTCAATCTCGAAAAGGCGCTAAAGTTATGACCCTCTTGTAGGGTCACTTGAAAGCAATCGGTCTTTGAGAGCTCGGCGGAGACACCAATCATGAAAGGGTTATTCTTGGTGGACGGTCTCTCTTTGTCCCTCAAATAATCAATCGCCAATTTGAACCATTCGCTCAGGGAGGTATGATCTTTGAAGCTTCTTCATCACGGAAGCAAAGCGAGGCAAGAAGAAAAAAATCTTGGTACGTACTCGACACTTACTACCGTGCAACCATTGCAACCAGCGGTGGAAGAACCGGTGAGTGTTCCCGGTTTGATAATCTTAAGTGGGTTAAGCGGAGCGCTCTCTTGGTCGGCTCAAGCGATCCTTCGGACCCCACAACATCGAGTTCTGACTCCTCTGAGGAAACCCAGCTATATCTGCGAGTGCATCGGGTTCTCAAGTTGCCGAGGAGAGGGGCGATGAAAAGAAATACCAAGGTCACACTGGGATGTTGTCTCGAGACCTCATCACGCAACTCAATGCCGGGGCGACAGATCCATGTCCCGGTGAACATCGGTGTGACACTTGGATCGTGTCAGAATCCCAAAAGGTCGGTGGAAAGGTAGCGAATATGGAGGCTGGCCTCAAAAGTACAGAAAGGCATGGCGTGACATCGGTGTGAATTCAGGAGATCCGACTCATCATCGGCGATGGGAGCTAAGGAGGGCCCCAATGATAAAGGATATGACGGTGACACGCTTGGAGAATCCTCAGGGGATCCGTCATCAATTAACTCCATCCCATCGAGGAGGTTAACTTGATCAAGCTCTAGCGAAGAAATTTGATTCCATACTTGGAATGGGAAGTTCATAGAGCGCCGATATGAAATTGTGTCGAAGGGCGAAGAAGAAGAAGAGGAGGAACAGCATTGGTGTATATGGTGCAACAAGTGATGGCCATCGGTGTCTTGATATCAACTGGCGTCGCGCGGTACTCTCCCTGACGAAGAACAACAAAATGTTCAAATAGAGGAAGCATCCTCTGAGAGGGAAGAAGAAGAAGAAGAAAGGGAAGAAAATCCCACCTTCAAATCTTACTTTGGCGGTAGACAAATTGCCGAGATGAAAGCGAGATAAAGAAATCCTTCAGTTGAATATGAAAATGGCGAAATGATGATCTGAATATGATGATGCGATTAATCTGAGAGAATATCGCGAGTCCTGTCCCCAAATAATCATCAAGCCTCAAATGCCACGACAATCCTCAATAAATTTGATCTCACATGCTTGAGGGTCCAAATTGAGCACCGAGGATTGAAATAAATGAGTCGGCTTCGACGGCCTGCTTCTCGAGAATATACAAACTGGCGTGTGACCTCTCAACTTGATATTATCTTGAATGAGAAGATCAAACATTTATATATGAGGCGGCGAAAAAAAATTGAGAAAGGTCGCCCATTTCCATGAGTATGATCAAATTCCATACCAAGGGATATTCAATGCAAAGTTCAATCTATTGATGGAAATGGTAATCAGCGACATCAATTCAAAGCATCTGCGGTAACACGAGGGTAATGATTATTATATTAAATTCGATGATCTAACTTTGCTTTGAATGGTATCTTTGAGTTGTCGAAATGACTCGATCAAAACTTTTGCGAACTTGAAAATATGTTCGTTAAAAGGTTCGTATCGAAAAACAACGATTCGATCGCCCTTGAAGAGGAAGAAAGAGCGATCTGCGATATATTACGCGTTGGCGAAATATGAGTATTATAAAATGTGAACAACAATTAGAAGAACATGCAATCCTTGATGGGCAACATCGATGATAAGATGGCCTTATCTTTGCGTCATTCCGAGCTACTTGATAGGGTGGCTAAATTTGAAATTAAATTTATCCGTTCGATGGACAAGATAAAATTCAAAGAGCAAAAGCTCAGACGAAAGAAAACATTTCACCATCAAGGATCTTAGCGGTTAATTATAGTGAAAAAGAAAGCTACTGTCTATCGAAAAATCAAGCGGTCATTCAATCTGCTCACGCTCATACTTGGAGGTAATGATGTACCTCGGTCTTGATGAAGGTGGCGACCAAACAAAGCGAATGACTCGATGGCCGACCAAGAAAAGGCGAACAAAGAGTATTCTTTTAAGAGGAAAGTGTGTTAAATTGTTTAAACATGCACTCAAAGTAGGTCTCCAACTGAGTAAAAGACTGAAAGAGGCAGGAGCGGATAATCTAATTGTCCATATCATGGGTGCTTTCGGCCATCTGTTGAAGATTGTTACATATTCAAAGGTTTGGCGAAAATATAAATGGAGAATTCACATTATCGGACGGTGTATTGGCGTCAGAAGAAAGAATCCAAAGTAATCACCCTCTCATCTTATCAAGCAATGATAAAGCAAAGAAGGCGGTGATGATGAAGGATGGCAGGTGATCTAAAAAAGGCTAAAATGTTGAAAGCAATTGGAAGGCGTTCAGGTATTGATTAAATCACCACTTGAGCCGAGTTGAGACAAAACTAAGTTATGGGAAGGCTAGTTCATCTCACGAAAGAGCTAAATCCAATGGAAGGCTAAGAAACACCAAAACAAAAAAATAAATTAAATAAAAGAAAGATAGTACAAAATGTTACTACTATTGATGGTTATAATGTAAGCATAAAGATCATCAATAATATGGAAGATTATACAATCGAGGCGACCTATGCTTGCGAATTCATTACAAATCTTGGATCGATGAAGAAGCGGGGAAGAAGAAGAACTTCCTGCGAGTCTTGCTTGATGATGCATGAAGTTGATACGACTTAGAAGAACTCTGTTTCCCGGATGAAGATGAACGAGCTCATCAATGAACATAAAATATAAAGCGGCGGTGATTACAGATCTTAGTATCATTAGATGGGGAGAAGAATCTTTGAAGCAAGAGTCATCGAAGATTGAGATGCAAATGAAATGCTTCAATGCTGTTGAGAAGTGGTGAGTCTTCTTATCCCGGAGGAAGAGCCGATGAATAAAGATAAAGGAAAAGAAATTGAAGTCAATGAAAAAGTTATCCACAGGATTCAAATAAGAAGCCTTCATCAAGGGATCATTCTGATATTCTATCCATCCCAAGGAAAATTCGGCAACTTAGTGTATCTGAGCACTTCTCGGAAGATCTCAGTAACACCTTAGTGAAGCTCTCGAAGCGGAAAGTTCGAAGCATATCTTTGAGCTCTAACGGAGACCTTGCATGTTCAAGAGCCTCAAGTCACATTTTGAGGAAGATGATCCCAATGCTGGGTGCGAGCCTGATAAGCCTATTTACGGTGAAAGTGATGAAATTATATCTGGATCTTAATTGATCCGGTTCTCAAATGAATCTTATGAACTTGAGAACTCTTAGATGGTATCTCTAGATGTACAACATACAGGACGAGAGATAAAATCGTGGTTCGGGTTTTGATGAGGAAGGGACGGTATCGGCGGGTCATTCGTCATTCCTCTTAAATTTGGAGACCTCACGAAGTTAAATTTCATGTGATCGATCGGATACTTCATTGAGCCATACGGGGGTGACCATGGCTTCATAAGTATGGCATTGTCCTACATTGCATAAATGTATGAAATATACAAAGGATGGAGAAGAATGCCAAATTGTGGCGACATCTCCTTTTGCGGTGCATGAAATGAAGATTTATCAAGATCAGTTATTTCCTTCGAAGGAATCAAAGTAACAAAACAACTAGCAAATCTTCAAAACCCATAAAAGAAGTTAAGAAGAAGGAGAAGATAAAATGAATAAAGGAAAGGAGATTGTTCCAAATATTCCTAGGGATATAAAGAACAGTCAAAATCAATAACACTTGTCCCTCATCTAGCGGTGATCTTGAAGAAGAAGGAATGTGTTCCTTCTAAATCCAAAGGTCCATGCGAATCTTCGGTAAAACTCGATTGAGGAAAATCATTTGACTCGATTATGAGTTTGAATCTCTTTTGAAGGTAGGTGCAATGCTACTTTAAAACAATCATAGATCCATCGGTGAGACTACGTAGTCACTCATTCCTCTCGACATTTTAAAGAAATCACCCTAGAAACTCTAAAGTCGGCGGTGACCTTGTACCTCTCTCCCACGGAAAACCGGGCGGGAAGCTGTTTTATAAATCAGAGGGGTGTCGAAGAAGATCTGATTGGGTATTGCTATTATCGAAGAAGAAGCTATGCCTGAGGATACCAAAATATTACTCTCGATGCAAAAACTGTCATGAAACATGGGGTCAGTAGGCAGTAAAGGACTAAACTCTTTGAAATGATGTACGGGTTCTCAAACCATTGGTAAGAGAAATAAACACTACAAAGGCCTTGGTTTCATCAAGATAACGGTCCTGGATATACATTCTGTATAACGAGGAATAGAGAAGAGAGTGATGATGAAGATGAGAATGTCATTCTTAACGTTAGTCTCACGAATAATGAAGAAGTAGAAGCGGGGCTGAAGAGCTTGAAGATGGTGGGAGGCCATTATGGATGAACAAAAGTTAATTTGAGGCGGAGGATCCTGTAGCGTTCATCGGTGCTTTACTTCTGAAGATAAAGTGGAAGAATTAAAAACCTTTTATGAATTCGATTGCTTTACTGGACATATCTTTGAAATGCCGCTTATCCCGATATAGCGGTTCCAAACAATTAAGCAGATCTGCAGAGTCAAGCAAGAATGAGATTGGAGGTTGAAGAACGTAATTGCGAGAAACCAAGAAGCTCATTGAAGGCGATTTTATTCGAGAAGAAAAATATTTGGATAATATTGTCCAGTGAAAAGAAGAATGGTCGATTAAGATATCGTATCGACTTGAGATTTAAACAAGCATGTCCAAAGGATGACTTTCTTCTGTATCGAAGCTAGTGGATAATACTTCAAACCAGTATTCCGTTTATGGATGGATCGTCATTACAATCAAATCAAGATGTCTCGAAGATGAGAAGCATACCATTCGGGGCCTGGCATATATTGCTTTACGGTCATGCCTTGAAGAATGGGCTACATACCAAAATGACACGAATCTTTGAGTTGATTCATCAAAAGTAAGTCTTATGTTGATGACCTGTCGAGTATAGATCGCAGATCATCTCGATGATTTAAGGATTGTCCTTGAAAGAATATGATCTCAAGATGAATCCTCTCAAATGCGCTTTTGGAGTCTCTTGGAAAGTTCCTTGGATATGTTGTAGGTGGAGGGATTGAAATCGATCCCAAAATCAAAGCGATTGTCGAAATGCCTCCTCCAAGGAGTCTTAGTCAACTTCGCTCATCTGAGGACATCTAGCATTCATTAGAAGATTTATATCAAATCATGGAGATGTCGACCACTTTCTAATGAAAGATACTCCTTTCAGTGGGGAAGAAGAATGTCGAGGCCTTGACGATGCTCAAAAGATATCTGTTGAATCCACCTTGCGGCTCGATCGGAAAGCCTCTCTATTGTACCTGGCGGAAGAATCTCCCAGGTGCTTTGTTGGCGACATAATGAGGAAGGAAAGGAGAATGCTACATCTTTATCTAAGGCTAATAGAGCGAGCGTTATTCTCCAATTGAAGCATTGTTTGGCGTTAATTTTTCTTTGCCCAAAATACGTCATTATATCTTATCTCATAAAATTACCCTTATCTCGAGGATCGATCCGTTGAAGTTCTTGAGAAGCGTTGGCAATTCGATGAGCGTCGCCTGCTACTTTGATATTACATATGTATCCGAAGCGGTGAAGGGCAAATTCAGCGATTTTCTTCGCTCATCCCATCCCAAATTCATTGCTTAATGATGATCTTCACGATGAGCAAATCATGCACATATATGAAAAGAAAAGCAACAAATGTGGGAATTGTATTTTGATGGAGCGTCCATTAGATACACTCAAATCTCCCAAAGGCTCAGCGGTATCGGTCTCATCTTGATCACGCCTGAAGGTGGTATAATGAGACATTCTATAATTAACTCAACCAACAAACAGCAGCGAGAATATGAAGCGTTGGTGGCGGGTTTAGAGGAAGCCATTTCCATGGGAGTCAGAATCAGCAGTTTATGGCGATTCTCAACTTCGTCATCAGTGTTGGGCTTTACAAAATCAAGCTTGAATTGGCTCTTATCAGCGAGTTCTCGAGCTTATGAAGCAAATTCCAAATGTCATTATGACTCGAGTCTCGAGAGGAATAGCAGATTCTTTAAATTAGCTAAAAAATGGCGGTATGGATGACGACTACATCTAGTAGTAATTACGTCGAGTCCTAGAGCAATAAGTTTAAGATCCCATTTGGAAGAGGGTCATCATCTCATCGAGTGCATCATGTTGCTCCTTACACTCCTTTACAAATTACTTCAAAGTCAACAAGACAAACCATTCGGATGAAAGACTTCAACTTGAGGAAGTCTAAAACCACATGAAATCCTTATAGTAGAAGAGAAGGAGGCGAGCGTTGTCATTACTTGAGGAAATTGCCGTAATAAGTCGATATGCTGACTTGAGAAAATGCTTTTATATATCTTTATGTTGGCAATACTACGTATCGTAGATCCTTCGAGCATGTAGCTGCGATGTTTGGGAATAGAAGAAGCAACAAAGTAATTGTTGAAATCCATCAGGACTTTGTAGTGCGCAATCAGTCCAAATGGCTTTCAAAATTAAAAGAATTGGATCTTGGCGTCATGGTAAAAGATTGTATCATGCCGAAAATCATGAATGTCCAGTAACATAATTCGACCTCCAAATCCGTTTCGCGATAGCATCTTGGCCGTTTGAGTCTTTGGGGGCAGATGTAATTGGACAATTGATCCATGTCATCAGGTCAGCTTTCTTAGCGACCGATTATTTCTAAGTGGGTGAAAGCCATTTAAAAGTTCTGGCAGTGGTAACTTCTTTACCATGATATTGTTTATAGATTTGGTGTCAGAATCATTTCGGACAATGGGTACCTTCAGCTAAAGTTTATAAATTTCATTGACATAAGATTGATTGGCGATATTATAATTTATAATCAGAGCAAATGGCTGAGGCATTTAATAAACACTAGTCAAATTCTTAGAAAAATTCTCACAAGAAATAAAGGTGGCATACCAAACTTGTGGAAGCGTTATGACCACTTCTGAACTCTACAAAGTCTACTCATGCACCTTGGTGTTTGGGGGGCTGAGCGATTTCTCAGTTGAACTACCTTCGCTCAGGTAGCCATTCAACAAAATCTCAAGATGAGAATGCTCGTTCTGGATGGAAGAGCTTGATGCAGCGAGGTCGCTCAAGCTCGACAAAATCTAGAATGTCGGGAGATGTCCAGCATTCGATCATCTGATGCGTCCGAGCTTTTGGAAGGAGAATTGGTCACGTCTTTGAAGACCAATCATCCTCATCGCGAATTGGCGGTAAATTTGAGCCTAGGAAGGACCTTTTGTTATTGAAAAGGTATATCGAGGAGCCTCATCGTTGACTTCAAAGGTGAAAGACCAATCTCAATTGGTCGGTATTTAAAAAATATTACACGTGAAAGTGTGATTGGACAAATCCGCATTTGAAAATCTTTATTGTCAAACACTTATGAAAATTTTCATTGGAAATTCTCTTGTAAGAATGCATTTCAAAATAAAATAAAATCCCTGAGGAGGGGCATTTTTTAAAGTTTTATAGTAAAGTATTGAGCGTTCACGTGGGCAGGGGCCTTTCTTTCTCTTTGGGTTGAGTCGTCTTGAGATCCCCATGCATACTCAAAATTATGTATTCAAATTCAAATTTAAAAGTCTTCTTGACCAAAAAAAATTTTTCAAGTCTTCAAAACCAAGTTGGAAGGACATTTTCCATCCCACTTCAAAGGCTCGAGTTGGTGTAAGGTCGACTCAAACGCAAAATCTAGGAGCGTGTCAGTGCTTACTCAACATGCCAAAGTAGGAGATCATCTCTCGTTAGCAGGATAAAATCCTTCATCAATTGCTCAGTCACTGAGTGGGTGTATAAGATTCAGTTCAATGAAAATATGGCGTGGAGTCTGTTTACTCAACACGCCAAAGGCGGTAGTAAGGGATCCTCCTACTTCGTTAGTTCAAAGACGAGCATCCAAATCCCAAATCTCTCCAACTTGGTGAGTTCAAGTGACGGGCGGAAATTACCATTGGTCGTAAAGTCATTTCTCAAAATTCTACAACAACAAAAAAAATCCTTCGAAGGCACTAAGCGAGTTTGGAATCAATAAATGTGAAATCTCGATTCCTTTATAAGTCTATCAAAGCAAAGCAAGAGAAATTCTTCTTGATAAGTCAATCAAAAGCAATGGGCCGAAGAAGCTATCCCAATGTTAGTATAAAGCTAAATCTTTGAGGAAGTTTTGTCATCAAGATGTCCATTACATGCAAAGCACAGGTGATGACTCTTTGCCATTGATCCAAACAAGCTCGAGGAGATCGTCGCATTTATCCTTACAAGCCACGGCGGCGAAGGTAATTTATGTCGCTAACAAATCTCATGTTGATTCGACTTTCTCCATCAAATCCATCAGGCATGAAGCGGGATAAAGGAGGCACAAGATCTGAATCCTCGATGAAGTCTTCAACAAAAGTCAAGCAAAAGCGGGGAGAAGATATTTCTATCTCATCAACTCCATCAAGTCCAGGCGCCGGGGACGGAGGAAAATACAAATCCCAAATTTTGAGATGAAATCTTCTTCAAAAACAAAGCATGGGGAGAAGACATTTTCTCATAAACTCCAGTCGCGCAAAGCGGGGAGAGAAATCCAGTTCGAGATGAAGTCTTAAACAAGTTCAAAAGCAAGCAGGCAGGGATGTTCATCTCACCGACTCCATCAGTCCACCTGAAAGCGGGGCGAGGAAATTACAAATTCAAATCTTGAGGGTCTTCAAAAGTCACAAAGCGCGGGGCAAGACATTCATCTCATCCTCATCAAGTCCTGAGCCAAAGCGACAGGAGGAGAAAATTTAAATTTCAAACTCTCGGGAGGTCTTCACAAGTCAGCACAAACATTGAAGATATTCCAAATTTTGACAAGTTGATGATGACATTTCTCTCATCAGTCAAGCATTCGACTAATGACAAATGGTTCAACGAGCTATTGTAGGCGGTGAAATCAAATCTTGCCCAGAGTTATATTACTTCATCGAAGCGTCGGTATTATCAAAGTTGTCGAAATTACAACTTGTGACATCCAAATCTCTTGGAGATCCATAAGATCATCCAAAACACGGTCCGCTCCATGCGCGCCATGTTTGTTGGCATTGTTGACCTCTATGTCGTTTAAAATTAAATAAATAGAGGTTAAATCTAATCACGGTCAAAATTAATTAAATTGATTTGATTTGAAAATTTGACTTCATAATCGTCGAAAGTATTAAAATTAATGAAATATCGAATCAATTAATGATCGATCAAAATTAAAATTAAAATTAATTTTTAATGAAATTATCGCATATCAAAGTCGGAAGCGACGATCTAACGACCTCCGTTCGCGAAATTGACTGCGTCGTTGTCGCCAAAGCGTCGAATTATCAAACGGCGCGCTCGAGACCGATTCAAAGTGTCGCGGACGTCGGTCGAAATGCGGCGTCGCATAATTTAAACCTTTCTACGCCGTCGGCGTTGTCCGACCTCGATCACGAAATTGATGGCGTTGCGCAGGCAAACAACTAAATTGACACCGTATTGTTGGGGTTTATTGCAAAATAAATCCATAAAATTTAATGTGAAATGATATTAATTTGCTGGATTAATCTTCTCTTAATCCTCTTAAATCCCTTACACAACCCACCTCGTTGATGATGAGCGCGTCGGCTCAAGGCGGCGAGGTTTTCGGTTGACTCCATTTTCGATCCCCATCTCGTTCCGCTCTCGGTCTCGCTCTCGGCCAGCTCGGCTTCCCTCTCGGTTTTTCACCTCGACTCTCTCTCCCTCTCTTGGCAAGCCACGGCATTCTCCTTCGGCGGAAGCTCGTTCTGCTCGGTTGATCAGCTCTAGGACGAGACACGGCAGCTCCTTCCTCTCGACATTTCCTCTGGTTCTCTTCTTGTTCTCGGTTTCCTCTGTCTCTTCCTGGTTTCCTTCTGCCGGCTTCCTCTCGGCATTTCTCCCTTAGTTTCTGCTCCCAAAGAACCTGAATCTGAGCCTTTGACCAGAAGTGAAACCCCTTTCCTCCTTTCCTCTTAGCATTGAAACCTCCAGTTGTTTCTCTCAACCTAAGCTTGTTCTTATGCATTTGAGTTTCTTTGAGTTAGGGTTTTTTTTGCTAAATATGCTATATCTTATGCTTGGGATTATCTTAGAGTTTCCTTTAGGGATTTGGGATGATGTATGGCAAATCTCATTTCTTTTGCCTTTATTCACGGATTTTGTGATGTGCTACTAAAATGATTTGGGATGATGTATGAAATATTGTGTTGTTTCTTTGTTTTTCATGGACCCTATGTGTTTCCTTTGCTGAAAAAATTTGGATATGGTAGAACAAAAAATTGCAATATCTAAGCATAAAGCTTGATGAAATTTCTTTATCTAGAAGAAATGCATTGTTTTACTAGTGAGTGAAATCTTTGCTGAAATTATCTTTATCAAAGGAATGTTTGCTAAAATATTTTCTCTAAGGGGAATCAATCATTTGTTATTTAATGGCCAGATCTGAAAATATTTTTTCTAGAGAAATATTTTGTATGATGAGAAAACATTTTATGGAAGGGAAAACTATTAGCTTGATGTCAAGAGGCATGAAATGCTGAATTTCTTTTATCTAGAAGAATTGCATTGTTTTCTAGTAAAATGATTGTGGTGCTTGCTGGAAATTATCTTTATCAAAGGGATGTTTGCTGAAAATATTTTTCTCTAAGGGGGAATCAATCATTTTGTTATTTGATGAGTATAAGGCTTGCTAAACTTTCTTATCTAAGGGAGAAATCAATTAGTTTGTTGTTTGATGAGATATGATCTTGTTCTCCCATGAATTTCATGCTTCTTTTGCTTATTTATTTCTATAAAGGAATTATATATATATCATGCCTCTTTCATATCTGTTGAAATCAAATTAAAGCGAAGAGATTTGATTTTATTATATGGGTTTCATTCTTTGCATATGTGTTATCTTATTAACGAAATCTTTATCTTGTATTTGAGCGGTGTCTCCGCACGCGCTTCTTGGCGTGGTGGGCGGCTTATCTCTCAGCGCATGAGAGTCGAGGCTGTAAACTGATAAGCGGATAAGGATTCAGGTAAATTCATCTTTATACTCTTGCATATTGGCGGAAATATGCTTCTATAAGTACCCGTTATTGTTCCATCAATAAGACTTCACGCGTCAACGCCGAAATATGTCTTATAAGACGCTCACATCGCTCCAACGCTACGGAAATGGATAAGATGCTCACGCTGTTCCAACGTGGCGAAATATCTTCATATAGTACGCTCACATGTCAACGCGAAACTGGAAGACTGCTCACGCTGTCAACGCCGCGGAAATATCCATATAAGCATTCGCTCACATTGTTCCATGCGCGAAAACTGATAGATTGTTCACGCTTGAACGCGTAAATACGCTCATAAGCACCGCTCACATTGTTCCACGCGACGGGAAACTTGATAAGTACTCACGCTGTTCCAACGGAAATATGCTTATACATTCGCTCACATCGCTCCAACGCGCGAAACTTTGATAAAGACTGCTCACGCACCCAACGCGGGCGTGGAAATATGCTCGCTATAAGTACCCGCTCATTATATTCCAATACGCGGAAACTTATGATGATGCACGTTGTTCCAACGCGGTGGAAACCGCATGATAAAGATTGCCACGCCGTTAACGCAAGCGAATGCTGTTACGCGAACCCATGCACGCCTTTCGCGGGTTAAACTTTCGGCCGGGTGTCTCACGACATCACCATGCACGCTTTCTGGTGCATGGAAGCCTCAGTTGTACTCTATGCGACGATAACGAGGCCAAATTTTCAATAAGAAAAAAAAAAAGGAGTTGAAATGTCATATAAATGCTTATACTTTAATTTCATATACATGTAAATCACTTATAAAGACCGCTCACATTGTTCCACGCGGAAACTATGATAGACTGCTCACGCTTGTTCCAACGCTGGAAATATGTTTATAAGATGCTCACATCAAATGCTACGGGAAACTGATAAAGACTGCTCACGCGCCCAACGCGCGGAAATATGTTTTATAACCCGCTCACATTATTCCAACGCTACGAAACTTCATGATGGACTCACGCTTGTTCCAACGCGTGAAAGCGATGATGATGATTGCTCACGCTGTTCCAACGTGCAGAAATGCAATGTCTGAACCCACACGCCTTTCTTTACGAAATAATTTACCGGCGCCACGCCGACCTACCATGCACGCCTTTCTTGGCTGGAAAGCCTATCCAGCCTCTATGTGACGACGGATAAAAATTTGATAAATAAAATGTGAAATGTCTAAGTATTTAAAAAAAAAAGGTACATACATAGATTATTCATTTTATCTCATTCATCATATTATATATGACAATTATAGATTTACTTACGCTTTTTAGCTTAGTTACAATCTTCATAAGATATGACAATTACTTAAAGTTCAAATTTATTTTGCCTAAGTGTGATTATGCCATATGAATGAGTGAAATGAAAATGACACTCAACAGAAAAGATACTTTACGCCATATATATCATTTAGAAAATAAATGGCAAGGATTTTATGCTAAAATGCTATGAAATGATTCAAGATATTCAAAATATTATCTCATTTTATTCCGTTTGAATGCCTTTAATACGCAAAATAAATTCATGACTTTATGAAGAATGCTTTGCTTAACCATTTGATTCATGCAAATACCTGGAATCAAATTCAAACTCTACAAATGTACGCTGAGAAAGAACGATACATGCTGATCTGGTGATGTTGAAAGAACCAAGTCTATATCGATAATCACTTAGAATGTGCATTCATATTTTATGTAACGATCACTTGATACATGCAAGTACATGAAAAGAGTAATGATATCTTATGAGATAAATCTATACTGACTCATGACAATAGTAGAAAGTCAACTCTGTCTTATAGCTTTATGTAACGTGACATTTACTGATCTACGACAAACACTAAATAACATTCGACAAAAAACAAATGTTACACATCCCTTGGTCTTGTGACCCCGGTTAACAAAACCTAAAAATCTAATGACGCTATCAGAATCTTAGAAGTTAATCACAAAACGAATTAAAGATAAATCTATCTAAGATCATAAATGATCCTCTCAAATTCAATGTCATAAGAAGAAAAGTCTCAAACCCGATCCTAAGATAATCTGAGTTGACAAGTTTGGAGAACGACAGATCTAAATAATTAATCTAGATCCGATCCTCAAAGAAAAAATAATGAGTTGACTCATCCTTCCCTTTGTCTTCAACCGTCCGGTTAACAAAACCTAAAAATTTGATATTATAAGAATTTCATTAATAATATCCGAGAAGTAATTCTCCATAAATACAAGATATGAATCAATCGACATAGCTTTAAAATTCAAATTCTCGTGAAGAAAAGTCCCAAACCCGATCCTCTATGTTCAAACTAGAGTTAAGGTTTGAAGGATTATACTTCTGAGATAATGACTGAACCATCTTCAGAAAACCTACGTAGCAGTAAAAGTCATCAATCGATATTAACCCTAGATCGAGAGTAATTATAATTAAGATTTCAATGATAAATGATTATATATATTCAAATCTAAATCAATCATAAAATGATCAAAATTCAAAGAAAATACAAAAATATATAAATAAAAAAAAAATTAATGAATTATTTGAATTAAAAATAAAAATAAATAAATAAAATAAATCCACCCCTCCGCAATTGTTTGTCTTCGGGTGACAAATTAAGAAAGTTTTTGCTCACAAAGAGCCAATGTCAAATTAAATACATAACTACCTTCACACTCAAATATTCCTAAAGCAGAAGGACGCGTCTGTCCTCCGTGGTTTTGCTGATATGACACCACATAAATGGCTGACCAGCCCTCCTCGACCGGTGGTCAGCGATATGACCACTAAATTACTTGGTCACTACGCACTCAGATGTTCCCCAACGGCTTTGCTCTTTGAAATGAAATATAATGATTTGGTTGCAAAAGCTATGTCACCGAGGTCGACTTATATTTGTCCCCTTAGACAAACTCCTCCCAGTCTACAAGGACACCTTGGACGACGTGAACCCATTGTGACAAGGATCTTTCTCAGTTGTCGACTACCTCCTCCGACTAGCGGACGGGCGACCCGGATGACTAAACCATGGGATCTTGACGGCCATCGCTCCCCACAAAAGTTTTAAGTTAAAATAATAAATTTCATAAATTCTAAGTTCCACTCACGCAATTATATACTGCTATTTAACGATTCATCGACTAAATTTTAATCGAAAGTGCTTCTCGATTGGGAGGTAATTATATAGGCTTGCTTTATAGGAAACCTAACCAGATATAAAAGTTCTCACCAAAAGAACGAAATCTCTGGGTAGTGTCTTATCTACTATTCATCCGCCTTCTGAAATTATCACCGACACTTAAACAACTCTTTTCTTTTCCGAAAGAGGTCGGTGGCGAATTTCGGATCCCACAGAGGTGCGCATGAGTATAGCAGAAAAATGATGCAAGTGCAAGCAACGAAGCAAGGCATGAATAATCGAGTGCACAATAAAGCAAGGCGCATGAGAATTCTACGACTTGAAGTACGAGCAACCAAGTAGTCACGAGGCACACGTGCAAGTAGATGTCTCGTGATTTGCGCTAATAGACAAAGGCAAAGGTGCAAGCAACAGTCTAAGTGAAACCCATATGAGTCAGCAGCACGAGCAATGCATATGAAGGCATAAAGCATAAACCAAACCAATACATGTCCAAGACGAGACAAGTGAAATAAGAAAATAAAAAATCAAATAAAATTATGTGTCATAAAAATGAACTTGCTCTAGAATTTGCATCATCTTCATTCATGCCCAATAAATATTACACAAGAAAATAAGATTTCTAAGAAATTAAAGATGGTTAAAAAATCACATAGAAAATTTAAATTAAAAAATTCTAAGATCCTAAACTATTAGTTTAAATGGTGGGATTGAATTGATCTCTTTTTTTAATATATGAAAGATTAAATTAGCCCTTCTAAATAGGATGGGACCATTTTGGTTCTTTATAAATAGTTGGGGGATAATTTGATCATTTATTCATTAAATGACTTAATAATTTTTTGTTGTTCTTAGCATTATGCTTATTCAATTTCTATAAATAACTTTTAATTTTTAGCATAATATTGTGTCCAATATTTATCTATATCATATATTTTTAATAATAGATGTGTCATGTATTCATATCGTATCATATCAGTATCTGTGCATCATAGCTACATCTCATTGTATATTAAGCTCTCAATACAGGGAATACAATTGATAGATGAACAAAAGCAAGTGGAATCAAAGACTTAACCCAAATCCCCTCTACCTTCTCTTTCACCATTACTCCAAATTGATGGAACAATTGCAACATCGATAATACTCAAAATTCCAAAGTATCTAAAGCAATCAATCGTATACTTCCAAAACAACCTAAAAAACAAAAACAATGGCAAACATTGACCTAATTGTATGCTTCAAACATCAAAACAATTGGAAAAAGAACTCCACTGCATAAATTAATCATTATTCCAAGAGAAAATTTAGAGAATGCAACCAACTCTTATGGTAGGGAACATATATGCATACATTACAAAAAGAAGAATACTAAAAATAGAATTTATACTAAAAGAAAATAATCAATTATTAAAATAAAAAATGTCTTTCAATACAGAGAAATCTTACATTTTTTGTAACAATAAACATTGAGATTTACATCACATTTTTTTATATGGAATTCAACTTCTCCATTCAAAGTTTTGAAATGAAGATGTCATGTGGCATGTCAACAGAATATCCATGGAGTATCAAAATATCTTATATACGTATCAAATGTGGCTACTCTTCATTGAGCAATCATGTTTCATAGTATGCATTTATCCTCATCATTAGTCATATCTCAACTAATGAAGTCAGCTTTATGGATCCTATTCCATTCATTCTTGTTGATTCCTACATGAGGTGCGAACTAGATTTTGCACAAACTATATTGCACACCTGCTTACAAAGTTTATATATTTTTTTTATTGCATAAAAATTAGCATGAAGATTACATAGTACTTTTGGCAACAAAACTATAATTTATATACAATTATTAGATGAGCATGGAATTTACAAAAATCTATCACGTAAGATTAATCAATAATTTCAAGCAAAAAAACAGCAATAATTCATTTACTCAAAAAAAAAAAAACAAATATACAAATTATAAAATACATTTCAACAAAGTTGCTAAAGTTCTTTGGCAACATGTCAATTAAAAAAGGCTGTTTTGTTGCTTGTTGCAGCGTACATTTAGTGGAACTGGAAGGCACTAACGAACTGTTTGCTATGAAGGCAATGGACAAAGCAGTAATGATGAACCGCAATAAGGTTTTATGCAAAAATTCTGTCAAGCTACATTGTTTGCCAATATTTTGACTAATATCCCACTGAGAGGCTTCCTGGTGGTTTCACAAAAAACTAACAATTTTTAAAAATGTAAATTATCACTCTTCTGGCAGAAAAGATTCAGCGTGTCAATGATTTTTTCTGTTTTCTCACTTAAAATATCAATTTACTTCATATACTTGCTAGCACAACCATTTTTGATTATGTAACCTACAATAAAGTTCAAAGAATCGTTACTCATAATGCCACTTCTACAGGTGCATCGAGCATGTATTGAGAGGGAGATTTACTCGTTACTGGACCATCCCTTTCTTCCAACATTATACGCTTCTTTTCAGGTTAACTAAATTATTATCTAGTGTTCTGATATCATGAAAGGCGCACCAGATATAAAAAACAGCGAGTAAATTTTAAATTTATCAAACCATATACAAGCAATATTTAGAAAAACTACAACTATTCACAGAATGGCATTCACAATGTTTAACATTCCATTAAGAAAGAAATGCAATAAGAAATCATAATTAAATGCATATCAACACTGTAAATGGACAAAAAAGAATGTTAGCCGCCAGACATGTCCTAGATTGTTCCATAACAAGTTTAAATTGATATTGAAAGAAAGATAGCCAGAAATTACGTGGACATATCTTTATTTTTTGTCACAAAGCTTTTACTCTGGTATTGCAGCAATTATTTTAGAATAGAGATATCTTGTTTATATAATATACTAATTAGACCTTCATTTCTCAGACAACAACACACGTTTGTTTGATAACAGACTTTTGTCCTGGAGGAGAGTTATTTGCATTGCTTGATAGACAGCCCATGAAGATTATTAAAGAGGAAGCTGCAAGGTACAACAAATTAGCATATGTATGTCAACTCTTTTCTACTTTTTTCCAGTTCTTGAGATAAGGAAGGCATTGTTAAGCCTTCTAGGATCTAGCCCCTTCTAATTTTAGAGAAGAATAATAATTAAGTATTTTTCAGCACCACGAGAACAACATCCTTATAAAACAACAATTATGAAATCGAACTTTCCTTTCAGCCATCCGTGAAACAAGTTACTGTTAATTTCGATTAATCAGACCAAATAAAGCTGGAGAAACATAAATTATCAATTTTATCACTAGGTTGAATGGCTTGAACAAAGTTCAGTTAGGATGACGGAAATTTGTAAATTAATGTGTTGGAAAAATAGATTTATTTTATTTTCTTCGAATAGGATGAGATATTTCACATATTATATTAGAATTGACAGTTTATGTTAAGGATCATTCCCCATGAAAACCACTGGAGCCAAGATTTACGAAACTCAATTATACATTCTTGAACGGATTTGCTCTTGCTGCAAGCTACACAGATTTTTTGCATGAATATAGCATCGCTTAGTCTAGAACCTATGACATACAGGCCTGTAATATCTTAGCTTTGCTGGGCAATCACACCAGGTCTTGCTCATAATTTATCCAAATATAGGTCACTGAGTAGCGTATCTTTAAGATTGAAAAAAACAAAAACAAAAACAAAAACTCAAACTGCAAAATCTGATTTGGACTTCTCCAAAAGCTCATTTTGCATATACTTCATTAAGAAATGAGGTTTTATTTCAACTTTAAGTTCACACCATATTGCACATCTATACTTACTAATATTTTATCCGTAAGCTCTCATCTTCCAGAAGGATATGAGCTTTAGACTAAACAACTACAAAGTAACTTAACTCTCATGCCCAAAAAACACTCTTATATTCTACAATATGAAAATCCACAAAACTGAGACATCTCTTCATAAAAAATTCACATAATTTATATTCAATTTACTTAAAAATTGACGATTTTCTAACCTATTCCAGGTTTTATGCTGCTGAAGTTATTGTTGGCCTGGAATACCTTCATTGCCTAGGTATCATTTTTTTTTTTTATAATTATTTGAAGGGATTCATACTATTCTGAATGCAGCAATTCCATCTTTTCTGCCTTCCCCTTTAATAATTGTGGAATGGATAAGAGTAAAGCATAGAATGCACAGTATGTTTTTTCTGTTCATAAAGAGATATCTGAAACAGATTTATGGTTCTATTCATTCTTTTATTTTAGTTTATAGATTCCAATACTGTACAAAAAATAACCTAAAAATATTAACTCAAATGAGTTTTAAATCAAACCTCAATGTGGTAATCCAAAGCTATGAAATTTAAACACACATAATAGAGGTGGGAACCCTTCATAAACACGAAGAGAAGTGGCTGACCCCAAATGGTGGAACAACACCAGCAGGTAGGCTTGTGCTCTCTTTACCTGATGCTCTTTGCTTCTTTTTGAAGTTCTAATTAATAAATTAGATGACAAAACCAGATTAATGTTACTGCTAGCTTAAGTGAATGATATAGATAATCAATAAGAAACTGAAGGGATGATGAAACCATATGCATAAATTTATTACTTTGCTCGGCCAACATGCACATTTCCTGAAAATTGAATAGGAACTAATCTTCACATATGTTATTTTAGATCTTCAAATTCATTTTTTGATAACCATTATTTTCCCCAAGTTACATTAACTATTTTCTGATACAGGAGTTATATATCGTGATATGAAGCCTGAAAATATACTACTCCAGGAAGATGGACACATAATGTTGACGGACTTCGATCTATCATTTCTGACACATTGTAAACCTCAAGTATGTTCATTATTGGTTTAGACTTTTGATTTCTTGAAAATGTTCAACTATATTCCTTTCGTTTGGCAAATCACCCATATTCGAATCTCCAATCTTCATTAGTTCATTTTCTTCTACAAATTAGTAAATCCTTGCTCTTTCAGAGTTTATTATATTGCTTTTAAAGTGGATTTATTAAATTTACAGTCTAGAATCTTTACTACAATTTCACGTCCTTCGCTAGTAAACTATATCTAGATTTTTTAGACATCATCTTGTATCTTTAAAACAATGGTGAGGTGGATACCATTTTAATTCCTAATCCTTTAAGCCAGTGATTTATGCTTTTATCATGCATCTTTCTAAATTTTTTTCAGGCTGAGGATCTCATGATTATTTATGCCTTAAAAACCAAATACCTATTGATATCATTGACTATCAAACTCCTTTGAGGATGCTGTCAAAAAATTTACATTATTCCTTCTTCCAAGAATTTTTAACCTAAGGCCTCCATTTGTATGCATGTTGTATTCAAATGCACTCTCATCTTTGGGATAACCTTGGTAAGTGTCTTTATTGGTTAGTCTAATTTTTAAAAGGGCTATAAATATTTTCATGCTCCTACAAGTAAATATCATCCATCAATAGAAGATTAATTATGTGAATAGAAATCTAATTTTTCTAGAGATGTATCTTAGACTCCTCTTCAGAGGCATAAAGAAGATTCTTTCGTGACGTTGGTTTTTGAGAGCTAATTCAAAGACAAATCTTCATCAGTATAATTATTTTAACTCAAACCACCAACCCTACCTATCATGTGTAACTCAGCCCCATCAAACCTACTCGCTACAAGTTCGGCCATATATTTGCTCGCATAACGACTAATCTCCCTAGAGTCACATAGGCATCAAATTTGTGGCTTGTTTTAACAACAATTTTGTGAATGAGGTGCTACCAATTATCCAAAAACCTTAAGGTGATAGTAAAGGCTTAACCTAAGCCCTTATGAACTAAGAAGTGAAGCACAAAATAGTATTACAAAAGATCTTGGAGTAGGGCTGTGAATGAACAGAGCCGAGCAAAGCATGTGCATGGTCGAATTCAAACTTGTTTACATTATCGAGCTCAAGCTCGATTCGAGTTTGTTCACGAGCTCAGTTCAAATTGAATTATCGAGCCAGTTAACAAGTAGCTTTAATCATGCCTTAATCGAGCTTATTCACAAGCACCTTGTTAAGAAATATGCCTGAGTTATATCAATTAAAGCGTATTAAGCTTAAAAAAGAAAATTTTAAATAATGTTGTTCACAAACAAGCCTTAATCGAGATGCAATCAAGTCATAATTGAGCTCCTTATCGAGCTTGTTCACGAGTTTTAAACGATATTGTTCATGAACATAAATGAATTGAATGATAAGTTGTGCAAGCATGTTCAATTAGAAATCGAGTATTTACAAAAGTGTTCAGGGTCGTTTGATTAGTTAATTAAACGATCGTGAACGAGCTCTAATTGAGCCGAACCACAAGCAGCTTGTCAAACACTGAATTCATTTGCAACCCTATCTTGAAGAACTTAAATGTATTCTCTTAAGATATTTGTAAAGTCAAAAAGATTATAAATTTCATCATCCCACTACAAAATAATTATTCATTTCAAAAGATGTCATATTTAATAAAAACAATCCTTCTTTGATCAGACTTATCTTCAAGGGAAGAATGGTCAAATAAAATATAAATTTGTTGGCAAACATGGTATTTTTCTCTCTTAATTGCATTGCTACTAATACACATGAAAGACAATAGCTTGATCCCATCAATATTAATACTCTAGTTACCAAACCAATTTCAGTTTATATAATGAGAACAAAGCCCATCCAAACAATCTTGCAAGTTCAAAATAAAGCATCATTATTTGTACATATAAATGATAGTGTGTGAGTAAAGAGAGAGAATCGAAATGAACCATTGACTATATATAAGGTGTCATTTTAGTCATAAACTATCCAATGCATCCAAATTAGTCTCTTGACATCTCAAATCTAACTAAAATGAAATACATAAATCTGATTCAAAATAATCCAACAAAGGGGTTATTTTGGTATAATCACTAAATTATAGTAAACTTTATGATCAATAATCAATCGCTAATGAAATGCATCAAATTCATTCCATTAATCACACCGCTTCACCAATTTTACCTTACCCACCCAAAAGATTATCCTTAAAAAAATTGAAACATAAGGATTTCAAATTTCAATACTTACTAATATTAATGCTATAAGACATGAAATTTCTACCCATGTAAATATATAGACTAAGACTAAGACTAAATCCTATAGATGACAACACATATTACACCCTACCTAGTGGGCTGGAAGAATTTAACAACCTAACGGGAATAGTTGAGTTGATAATTTAATATAAGTATGTCTACAATAACATTTTTCACACCAATATTATTAAAAAAATTTAAATCCAATGAAATCTATTAATTTGTTCATTAAAATGTAAATAAAACAAAACTATTGCAATACTTAATCAAAGGAATAAACCAACATTAACTCGACTAAGTATCTTATAGTCTTATCAAATCCTCATGATAACAAAAACATGAGAATTAACTTTGAATGATGCATAATAACTTTCAAAAATATAAAATTAAAAAGAGTAAATTTGTAAAAAATAAACTTGGCAGGTGAAAGATAATGGCTAAAAATATAAATAGGAAGACAGAGAAAATAAATATGATTAATAAAAGTGGCATAGTAAATAATATAACATTATTTCATACAATAATAACAAATATAGTAAAGTCGATTGAACTTGTATGATAAATAATATTAGATATATAAATCATTCAATAGTGTGGATGACATAGAAACAACGCTCGTAAGGAGTCCTATTGAAACCAAGATAAGATGTCCTAAGCGGAGCGAAGCTAGCTATAGTCGGCTTTGGTCGGTTCAAACCTAAATCGATTTAAGTGCTACCTCCACTAGACCAATAGGCCCTTTGGGGTTATAAGTGCCTAATTAGCTTGGAATTAGGGTTTTTTTATTTCCCTCTAAGATAAATATTTGCTTTGGAGATGATGTACACACTTTTGCTTTGGTTTTATGTTATTGAAGATTATTCTATGTTTTTTCCCTGAGTGATGTAGCTTTCTCTTTCAAGTGGTGTTTATTGTATTTTAATTAAACATAAGTAGTGGATCCTTGTTATTCATGTATCAACTCCCTCAAGCCGTCAGCCTCCTCTTCCTCAATTGCCATCTAAAAATAGTTATTGTTCACTTTTTGATCATCAAATAACACTATTTCAAGTTATTTTCCTTTCTTATCCCTTTACAAGCATCATATCTTCACCCTTGTACATTGTCATTATCTTGGAACACAAGATCGATGTTAGTGGGGTTCATAAATTCATGTATGACTCTCCGAAGAGAGTTAATTTCACGTCAATTTTTCAGAAGGCAAATTGGACTACGAATGAGACACTATTAACGAGTTTGTTCTTATTTTATGAGAACTTTATGATCTAGTTTTACATTTCTCAGAGGCACAAGCTCCGAAAGTTAATTACAACTCTAAATGACAAGAAAGATTTTTTGATTCTGGCTGGTCAATAAATGTTAAATATTTAGCGTATATAAGCAGCAATTTGTTTCTTGAAAAGAAAAAAGTTATTGCCTTTAGTTTAGAGTGGAGCATGAGGAATGATGATGAGCCTGATTAAAATCTCAAGGCTCTATCATCTTGAATTATCATGGACCATAATTTATTTAATTAAAGAAAATAATCGACCAACTTTACTGAAGGATCCTAATCAATATTCATAGATTGCATTGTGTAAAGGGGATCTTATAGATTAAAGGTAGAACTTTGTCCTAAAAGATAATTTTATGTTGACCATAGTTAACAATGATTTTATTTTCAATTAAGGGCACTTCATAATTTCCTACTTAAGGGATTTCAGCTATTGGATAACTTGCGGACTTTAACTATGACTATAATTTAATGGTATCATTTTATGGTGAACAATCAAATCAAAGTGACATGAGAGTGTTCCCATGAATTAGGTTGACTCCCATCGATCCATTTAGCATAGACCGGTTCGAGAAAATCTTCAACCAATTGGTGCAGCCTTCCTTCATTACCCTGGTTCAATTACTTATAGTTTAAGATCTATTTAAACTAATAGAAATGGTCCCTTATGTTGTATAATGTTCAGATCTTTTTTCTTTCAGATTTGGACATTATGTTCTCCATTTTTCTCTCTTTTGGGAGCTGTAATCTCTTTTCAATCAAGTGGTGAAATTGTATCTTGGTTGAATCAAGATTTTAAATCAATTTCCATCATTAAGGATCGGTCTACACTACTATTCATCCAACCTAGCTGCAGATCCTGCCATCACCAGCTCGTTTTCCCTACATCCAGCTGTCTGACCTGCTCCAAAAAGCCACCTCCATATCCTTCTATATGACAACCTAAACCTCTCTATCCATTATAAAACCTTCCAGCTATGGGTTCCCTACAACAAAACTGCAGTTTACTCTTCCTCCAGTTGCCGGATAACCACTACAATCACTGTGTTCCCCACTTCCAGCAACTGGCCACCCTAGTTCTTTCGTATCCAAGTTCTTCTAACTTCCTAATTTTTCTTTTATACCGTTGAACACATTCTCATTATTTCAGAATAGTGTCATTTGGTATTAAAGCTAGCTTAACTCTAGATCTATCTTAGGTACACCTTTTCTTCACCAAACCCCTCTCCAAATTTCTGATAGCCTAAATCCCACCTAAAATCCCCCCACCAACATCCAACCAAATCAAATATAGCCCAAAAACCCCCACCTATAGTCTCGGCCAAACATAACCCCCCCCCAGAGGGATATATAGCCTACAATAGATCTTATCTCAGGAACAGTCATCCCCACAATAACTACTTATAAAATGCAGTCGGCGAAACATGAAGAATTATAGAGATAGGTTAAGGACCTGATGTGTAAAGGACTGGTGCGCCAGAGCACTAATCCATGCGTTATATATGCTTTGATTGTGCCCAAAAAAGATAGTCCATGGCATATGTGAATTAACAACAAACCTATGAACAAGATAATTATTAAATATAAATCCCCCATCCCATGAATTGATGGCTTATTGGATCAACTACATGAGATGACCACTTTCTCTAAAATAGATCACCATAACAACTATTACTAAATCCAGATCAGATTGGGCATGAGTGGAAGATAGCATTCAAGAACAAAGATAACTTATATGAGTGGTCAATCATGCCATTTTGGTTGTCCAATGCTCCCGAGCACTTTCATAAGACTGATAAATCAAGTCTTCCAAACTTTTATTAAAAAAAAAATGGGGTTATACACTTTGATGATATTTTGATATGCAGTCGTTTGGAGAAGGATCGTTTGAAGTATTTAAGGCAAGTCTTTAAAATCCTTATTCCTTAGAAAGGAGCAGTTATATGGACATCCTAAGAAGTATCGCTTTCTGATCTCTCAAATATTATTTTTAAGCTACATTGTCCTAGCAATTGAAAATGAGATGGATTTAGCAAAAAATAGAAGCTATTGTGAACTAGCTCAAGCTACAATCTTTCGTGTAAATTCGCCAGTTTCATGAGCTGATTTCATTCAATAAGAGATTCATCACAAACTTTAGTTCTATAATAGCCTCGTTGACTAAGCTCTTAAGATAAATAAATTCTCATGGTCAAAGAAAACACAAATCAATTTTGATACATTGAAGTAAGTGGAACGATCCCCTGTTCTAGCTCTTATTGACTTCAATTAAGTGTTCAAGGTGGAGCGCAATGCCTCTAATATAAAGATTAGAGTTGTACTGAGCAAGAGAGGACGCCCCTATTGCTTTCTTCAGTGAAAAGCTTATTAACTCAAGGCAGAAGCATTCCATATAATAAGAAGTTTTATATTATGCTCCCTCGATTATTGAGTCACATTTTTTTGTCAAAGAATTCACTCTCTTCACTGATCATGAAATCTTAAGGTACTTGAACAGTCAAAATAAATCAAAAGGTAGACATGCATCATGGTTGAAATTTCTCACTTTCTTTCATTTTGTACTCAAGCATAAGGTAGGAATAGCTGATACTCTGAGCTACAGTCACTTGTTGATTACAACCTTACAATCAAAGTTGCCAAATTTGAAGTTTTGAAGAATCTTTAGACCACCAATGAAAATTTTCAATAGAGTTAGACTAGATGTTAGTAGAGGCCTTATGAGCGATATTACAAAGCTAATGGATATCTATTCTTTCATAATAGGCTTTGCATTTCCAAATGTTAACTTAGAGAAGCTATTCTATAAGAGAGCCATAATAAAGGAATGATAGGGGACTTTAATAGGGAAAAAAATGTTTAAGTGAAAGAAGTTCTTTTGGCATATGTTGATCAGAGATATAGATAAAGCACGTCAAGCAATGCAAAGTGTGTCATATAAACAAAAATTTGAGGGTAGAATATGAGCCTATACACTTTCCTCCTAATTTTAGAATCACATTAGGCAGGCATAAGCATGAATTTTGTTGTAGATCTACCACTGACTCAATGAAACAAAGACTTTGTTATGGTAGTAGTAAACCGCTTCTTTAAAATGGCACACTCCATATCCTGCCATAAAATGATAGATGGCTCGCACAAAATTGACCTCTACTTCAAGGAGGTAGTCTGACTTCATGGTATATTGAAGACCATCACTTCAAATGGAGACGTGAAATTTCTAAGACACTTTTAGATGACTTATGGGGTATGTGGAGCACAAAGGTTAAATTCAATTCAGCAACCCATCCCGAGACTAATGGATGGATACATATGGTGAATCATAGTTTTGGCGAACCTCTGTAGACGCTTTCTTGGCAAGAACATTACATAGTGGGACCTGAATCTTCCTTGGGTCAAGTTTTCCTACAAGTCCACTAATCAATCTATATGTCGCACTCCTACGATCAGATCCTTTCTGAACCCTCCTTATGACCTGCGCGAAGCGAAGAAGTTCTCTCTTAGGTTTTCGGATTTCGCCTCGCAGAATTCTGAATTATGATTCTGGGAGAGTCTGGCAAGGTTTGATTGCTTCGATTTGGCTAATTTCGTACTAAAAATCAGTCTAGGGCTATACACTATCTAAGAATACCTAATTTTGACTATCCCTTGGTCCGTAGGTTTTGACACAAGAGAGTAACGAAGTAGTAGCTCGACGAAGAGCCATAGAAGTTTGAAAGCGCATGAATCAGGCTGTGAAGGTCATAGGGACTATGAGACCCGATTAAGCGTAGAAATTAGTGTTGGAAGCCCTAGTAGTAAACAGAAAATGAACACTTATGCCAAACGTGGACCAGCCCTTGACTTTAGGCGAGCCTATAGAAGAACTCTTTCGTAGCCTCAGTTGTTTTCTTGTTTGGGTTGCTAAGCAAAGACTCAAGCTTCACTTCAGCAGTTCCAATTCCGACAAGTCTTTCATCTTTATCCAAAGCCGAATGGAATGGGGCTTTTCGACAACCAACTCAACTCTTTGTCCCGTTCGGATAGGCTTTCGAATCGAATCTCTTTAGAAAGAAGATCTTTTGTCTCATGGTAGCCTGCTCCAGTCTCCTTCCGAAACTTGAGATTATATATACAAGAAAATACAAAAAACAACCAAACAAATCGAGGAAGGTCATGACCTTCAAATAAGGAGACTTGGTGTATAGATTAGACTAAAAAAGGAGAGATTCTCTATAGGTGCATTTGGAAAGCTCAAGCTCGAAGCTAATAGTCTATTCAAGATTATTAAAATGATCAATGATAATGCCTACATGATTAATTTGCCTAATGATTACAACATTTTTGCCACCTTCAAATAACTAACAAATCACCATATTATAAATATCCAGAGCGTCCAGTGGACAAAAGTGATACCTCCTCAACTCAAAGAGAATAACACGGGAAGGTTCCCATGAATTGGGTCAACTCTACCGACCCTTTTGGCCTAGACCGATTCAAGAAAACCTTGAACCGACCTGTCTAGCCTTCCTCTATTACCCTAGTTCAATTACTTATAGTTAAGAGTTTATTTAAGCTAATATAAGTAGTTTCTTAAGCTATATTAGGGTTTTTTTTTTTCACATTGGAACATTGTGTTCTCTATTTTTCTCTTTGTTGGGAGTTGTGATCGCTTTTCAATTGAGCAATGGGATTAGGAGCTATGATCTCTGTTCAATCAAGTAAAGAGATTGTATCTTGATTGAATCAAAATTTTGAATCAATTTTCATCATTAAGGATTAATCTATACCGTTGTTAATCAAATCCAATCGCTACTCCTGCCATCACCAGCTCATTTTCCCTACTTCTAGCATTGGACTTGCTCCAAACAGCCGCCTACCTCCTTCTAGATGCCAATCTGAACCTCTCCCGTCATCTTACAACCTTCCATGTGGGGGGGTTCACTGCAACAAAAATGTAGTTTATTCTTCCTCCAACCACCGGGTAGCCACTCCAAACACTATTTTCACCACTTGTAACAACTAGCCACCATATTTCTTCCATATACAAGGATTTCTAAGATCCTTATTTTTCATTAATATCATTGAGCACTTTCTCATTTCGAGAACGGTGTCACAAAGAGCTTAGTTATAAACATACATTTATAATGTCATTTGACAACAAAATCACCCGATCAAAGAGACATGCCATGCTCTAACTAGCATGAGATCTTTGAGAATGAACATAAAAATATGCTCAATATGATATTTGCTTTTTATGAACTTAGATTAATCTTAAATTTAGCATCCTCACCAAGCTATTACGAAAGATGGATGGGTTGGATGTTATTAGCTTTAGATGATAAATTTCACTTTAATACATTAAATTTTATAATTTTTTAAGTCTTTCATATTTTAACAGGATTTGAGCTCGAAATGATTTACTTTAGGACTTGGAAGAAAATAAGATCCCCTCCAATTGAAACTTTTTTGTCAATGTGACAATCATCAAAGTATATGAATGATTTCATTTTATTGTTTTGAATCTTATTGACTTTGGTTTCTTGCTTGCTTGAAGAAGATCGAGTTCATGATTTGCATATGATTTGAGTACATCTTGGATATTCATTTCATTACATATTTTGTCAACTCTATCCCAAGGATCGGATCCATAGACTTAACATCATAAATGTACTTCATAGGTTTAAAACTACGAGTTTTCATTTTGAAATAATTTTTCTTTTTTTGTTAAGGGTATTGAAGGCCTTATGCAAAACATAAAATAAAATATCTTTAGCAAAGTTCGTGTTAGATATTTGACTCTCTATATGCGGTAGCTCACTTGATTGGATTGTGAGGGGAGAATTTAAAATAATTCTTTGTTCGTTATTATATTTATCATTAGACACAAGTTGTGTCAACTCCATTCATTGAGACATGAAGGATTACACTTGAAATATGGAACTTCCAATCTTACCCTACAAGCAGGACAACCTGCTCAAGAATAACGTGCAGCACATTAGTTATTTTGATCTTAAAAGAAGAGTTTGAAAGGATTTCAAATTGATTGCATGATTTTTCAAAACAAATGGTTATAGGAGCAAGGGAAATGTAAGTTCATTTTACTACTATTTTTTCTCACAATCTATTGATTCTTAGATTTGAACATTGGCACACTATCAAAGCATATGCGGATAATGATGAGTTTTTATTTTGAAGGAAACTTTATAAATCCAATAAAATGATCAATTTGCATGAACAATAGATATTTCATATCAATCACGCAATTGACATAAATAAAACAATTTTGCAATTGACATAAATAAAACAAAAATTGTGTAACTAACATGTAAAAACTAAACATCACATTATATCAATATGAATGCGTTAAATAATATGAACAAATAAAGCATGCACCACACACACACACACACACACACATATATATATATATATATATATATATATATATATATATATATCTTAACAAACATATAAGAATACAAAAACTATCGAAAAATGCCTCTATTAGAAAAAGATATATTTATCTCCTAACAATTAAAGAGTCACCTACGTAACATTGGCTAGAGACATTCCAAGGCATTAGCAATGGTTTCTATCAAATTTTCTTGCAAAACATATTGCTCCATGATACTTGAATAAAGAAAATTCATATCAAGTAAATATTCATCGCATGAACATCAAAAAATAAATAACCAAAACAACAAATTTAAGTATATTTGTATAATTAATGATTTCTAAAACTTTTATCCTATTTATGTATCATAAATAACCAAAATTAATCATGGCTTATTAGTTCATCATAGAATATAACCCTAGGCTTACAAAATCTTACATACATTTGTGTGTTCACAAGCATATATACATACATACATATGCATTTTATATAGATATATTATAGATCTATATATCTTTATGTAGTTATAGTACCAAGCTATAAATTACTGATGTATAATTTTTTAAAAGTTTCATCTACTTTCATTTCTTTTAGTAATGTGTGTTTTCTTCTTCGATCTTTTAAGTATACATTAAGGCCCCAAAATTGATCTCAACAAGCCTTCAAACATGTGCAGGTAATAAAGCAAGCAATGCCAACAAGAAAAAGATCCAAAGACCATCCTCCTCCAATCTTTGTTGCAGAACCAAGCACACAATCAAATTCATTTGTAGGAACAGAAGAGTATATAGCTCCTGTATGATATTTCTACTATTTTTATGATGCCAGTAGTCATTTTAATATCTCATTCATTTTCTTTCAAAATTGTGAAATCATTGTCACTGATTATATTCCAACATTTAGCCTATGATTTACTAATTACGTTCTCTTTCAAGAAATGATCAGCCCACAAGAAGGTGTGGCAAGCTTGCACAGGCTCGCGTGCCCTGGCATGTGGCCAGGGTCACATGCATCTGAGTGCTCATCATGCCCGAATGGAAAGCCGTGCATTGCTATATCTTTTCGAGAATCCACTTGAAAATAATAGTAACAACTAACAAGCAAACATGTAGAAAACACCGCGAAGTATATACCGGTACACTCATTATACATTACAAAGGCAGTGCCTATACACTTCAATCAACATTTAATCGTATTGAATAGGTATGATTGTTGTTGTTGTTGTTGTTGTGAATAGGTATGATTGTCATTAACAATTTGATAATCTTCATAAAAAAATATAAATCTTAAACTAAACTTCTAATAATAAATTTTTTGAAAATCATCAGTAAAGGTCACTAAAACACATGAATAGTGTCATTGCTCTAGCTCACCATTTAACACTTCAGCAGAAAACTAGTTTGGCTCGATTGAGTTCAGGTTGAGAATTTAACTCTCAAGTTTACTATCTAAAAATAAAAGTAGATAATGGCCTAATAAATTTTGAAAATATGCACTCAATTAGCAAACAAATTTGCATCCAACAACAACGCCAAAACATAGCTTTAAATTTTTGTCATAATCAGTGGCTAAAATTGCATACATTTAGGATGCAAAATGCCAGACTAACTACTTTCCATTAAGAAACCAAATGTGAATTCAACATACTTTATCACCAATGTAATCACTTCAAGTTGCAGTTTAAATATGATAGAGTGAATAATTGATGCAATGCAACTAAAATTCACTAAACACCTTACTGTTGAAAGGCCTGCTTGTTGCATGTAGTGGTCAACAGCAAGGTATAGAAACATGCAAAAAGAGCTTGTATGCTTGTGCTTGTTGATGGAGAACAATGATGAATTTTAGGGATTTCTTTGTTTATGGAGAACAGTAACATGAAATGCAGTTGGGATTTCTTATTTTCTGCAGGTGCTGTAGCATGACAATGTCCATGGGTGTTGGTAACTTGGTATCTAGTCTTAGCTTTAAGCAAGCCTTTAATCGCTTTCAAATCTAAGAGTAGAAGAAGAGAACAAAATAGAGATTTTAGAGTTGCAACCATGTTAATAGAACGACGCCAATTTCACAATTTTTTTTTCTTTGAAGTGATTCCAAAAAACTTATAAGGATGGGTTAAGGATCTATGGTTCACTAATACAAGCTAGGACAAAAAACATGATGAAAATACACCAAGAAAAAAATACAATCCGAAAGTTCTCAACTATTAACTTTAGCAAAAATTAATAATTTTTTAAATTAAAAACATACAAAGACATTTCTTTTATTCCAAAGGATCATCATACAATTATAAAAATATAAAATTTCACAAAAAAGCGAACAAAGATAAAATTTTAACACCAAATAAAATTCACACAATGAGAAGGAATAAATCTAGCATGCATCACATTTGACAAAAGTCAATCATATACGCATGATTAGGGTTGCAAATGAACCGAGCCAAGCCGAGCATGTATGTGTTCAACCTTGAGCTTGTTTAATATTATCGAGTTCGAGCTCGATTCGAGCTTTTCAGAATAGCGTTCAAGCTTCGAGCTTGTTTACCATTATCGAGCTCGAGCTCAATTCGAGTTTGTTCATGAGCCCGATTCAAATTGAATTATCGAGCTTGTTAACGAGCAACTTTTTAATGAAATAAACGAGCTTTAATCAAGCTTTAATTAAGCTTGTTCACGAACAGCTTGTTGAGGAATATACATGAGATGTATCAATTAAAACTTATTAAGCCTAAAAGAATTATAATTTAAACAATATTGTTCACAAACAAGCCTTAATAGAGCTCCGTAGCGAGCTTATTCACGAGCTTTAAATGATAATGTTCATGAACATAAATGAACCGAATGACAAGTTGTTCAAGCTTGTTTATTTAGCAATCGAATATTTACAAAAGTGTTCATGCTCGTTTGATTAGTTAATCAAATGATCATGAATGAGCTCTAATCAAGCTGAGCCACGAGTAACTTGTCGAATGCTTGGTTCATTTGCAGCCCTACGCATGATCGTACCGGAAAAGCAACTTTTTACTTCGAGCATTCTCAATTTGCAAGAGAAAATTGGAATGGTTTATCTTGAGATGGATTAAATTTGTTTTAAACAAATTTTCTTGATTTTGGCTAAAAAGTTAATCAAACTTATAGTTAAGACTTCCTAGCTAGCTTACAATTAAAACACTCTCGATTAACAAGATTCATCAATTTCAATTTTAGACTTAGATTTAATGTTTAGATTTGACTTTAATTTAATTAATAGGCAATGTTTGGAGAATGAAGGTAAATTTGATTAAATCCCATGATTTTATCATCGCGGATACATTAGTGGATCCAATTTTCCAACATCAAAGAGCTATGAAATTTATGATCCAAAGATTTTGAATAGTGATCATGTATTACCTTTATCCTGAACAAATTGAGGTTAATGTATATATCAATGATGTGCTTTCAAGAAAAGTATTGTCTCGTTGCCAATAGAAAGCTTAGGATACCAATTTTCAATAAATAGCCCAAATATATAAAACATGATCGCTTGTGATTTATAAGTATTAGCACAACCAACAAGAGCTTAGAAGCATCCAATATCTACCAATTATCCACAAATTTTATTTTTACTCAAAGAAGCGTATCTAAAGCATATGTTAGATTTGATTTATGGACTTGGTAAGTTTTCATTACTAGGAGTTAGTTCGAAATTAAAGACAAGCATTTTGATTAGTGATTGTGGATTGGCTACTTGCAAAACTTGTTTATAGACAAAATCGCAAAGTGGTTGTCATACTAGATTTTATTGAAGATGCTTGCAATTCTTGAGTCTATAGAACAATGAAAGATCGAAGTCATGGTACGACTATCAGTGGTCCATGAGTTTTGTTTGAAGCAAAAGAAACATATCAAAAAAATATGTTGGATTTAATTGGCAGGTTTGTTTGATTAATAAACTTTTTCGCATAGTAGTTGGCTTGAGTGATCGTTATTCTTATTTCATTGAGTTATTTAGAGGCAAAAATCATGGACAGTTAAATTCTTGAATACTGAACATGACCAAGAAAGAGATCAAGAGTATAGTATAATTATCAGTTGTCCAAGAGTTTCTACTTAAATCAAAAAAACATTTCTAAAAACATGAATTTAATTGATGGGTGGTGGATTTGGTTTCAATTTATTAGTTTGTTAGCAAGGGAGTTGGCTTCAATTTAAATAAAACTAGAACATACATACACGAAAAGGTCTAAAATTTTTGATTTAATTGGTTTATTGGCTTTATGCAAACTAGTAAAGCCGATGGAGCTTACATACTTCAAAAAAACACATAAAAAAGACTACAAGACTTACCATGATGAGGAAATCTCAAATATTAGTTCTTACAATATTATCTTATAGGTAAGGTGGCCTCATTGGTCAAATTCATTTAGGATTTTATTTGGTTGGTTAAATTTGAAATACATTGTAAAAGAAATACAGTGTAAAGTAAAAAATAATATATTTGAAACACTTAATGATTTTTATGTTGAAAACTCTACAAATGTAGAAGTTTACTTTCTTATTTAGTTAGCCAAAGTAATGCAAAGTAATTATGCAATTAGTGGCGAGCTATGGGGGCCAATCGGTGACAGATGGCTGGCGCTAGCGATAGCCACACTGACGAGCAGATGTTGCAATTGAGGCAGATGGCGAGCAGTTGGAGGTGGGAGACGACCAATAGTGGACAAAACGCTATGGCAAGGATGGCTAACGGCCGATCGGTGGTGGCGATAGCTAATCTCACTTTACACTAAACTGTGTATTTTGAAATTGCCCAAATTTGATGAATTCCAAATACATCATATTTGAACTGAATGATAAATTTCAAATACACTGCATTTAGAATGCAACCAATCAAATAACAAAATTTTAAAATGCAAGGATTTCAATTACAGTGCATCAAATAGCGTCAAATAATAGACCCATCAACAAGACTTACAGCCATGGGAGCAAGAAAAGCCTAATAATACGACTTGATTTGAACTATCATTCTAAAAATCTGATAAAAGCAGTAAGTCTTATAACTCTGCCTAATAGATAGCTTAATGGACTAGGCCTTCTAACCCTAAATTTAGGAGAGCATGACATAAGTTTTGTTGTTATGAATTTAAAGTAATCTAAAAAAGTTGGTCTTATAGTCTCACCTTGCAGATGATATTGGTGACAATATTGGCTATGATTAACTATGATCCTTAAATCAACTAGAAGAACAAAATCAATTTTTATTCATTAACTTATCTATCTAACCAATCAAGTTGATAATTAAAATATTTAAATTGAAACTTTAGTGGAGATTATGATAATTTCATCCTCAAATAGACACATTGTTATTTTAGGATTATGTTATAGTCTACTTGGGTTCACCATGAGATCTATTGGAACTCTTTGGCTTGAGCTTAGAGTCATTATGTAGTTCAAAATTGCACCTTTTCATTTTTACAAAAAGGTATGACAATATTAATTTAATTGTATTTTAAAGTACTTTACACCTTCGACTAGATTAAAATTTCTCCACATGGTTAATTTTAATTAAGCCTTGTAACTTTTTTGTCAAACTAAATTTTCATCTCCTATCCAAGCTAAAATGGGCACATATGCCAACCAAGGATTTTCTCACCTATTATGACACTACAAAAAAAATATCAGATACATATGGATTTTGTCAATTCAAGCAAAATTATAATCAGATTTATGCAACATTTCTAACTCCATTTAAAAAAAAGATTGTAAATCAACACCAGAAAAGTGAAAAAAAAAAGGATATTAACCTACGAATGTAAAAGTAGAAATAATGTTCCAATTATTAATGACTTAAATATCCCTTCATAACGAAGCATATATATTTTATCATTTGTGAAAATTCAACTAAATGTATACACCAAACAATAAATTTTTCAAAACATGGATGTGAATATAGAGTTTCTTGTTAAAAGATTATCTGCTTAGTGATAAACTTGATTTTATAGAATTTGTATAAAACTGCAACAAATATGCATCAATATACTATGATTTAGGACAAGTTAATTTGCAGTATATAATTCTTTTAAATAGTAGATAATCTAAGAACTTTATAGCAATTAATTGAGATTGATCAATGACACATTTCAAATGAATAAATAATATATTTTATAATAAAGTACTTTCAAAACAAACGTAGAACCTTCCTTGCTAAAATTTTCATTATTATCTTTTATTATGTATTTGGGTTAGCTCGAGGACGAGCAAAGACATAAGTGTGGGGGAGTTTGATAGACGTGAAAGTCTTCCGTTGTCAAATATTATATTATATTCTGATGCATGGTAAATTGTATGTTCATAGTTCCTTTGAGATGTGAATCATAATGTGCACTTGATAGGGCTAAAAGTTCTATGTCAATTAAGGTGGATTTAAACTTACCTCCTTAGACAAACACCATCCCAAGTCTACAAGATTTCCTTGGACGACGCAACACATGACTGCTGATAAGGATTTTTCGATCAAGTTGGGTCGACTACCTCCTCTAACTAAATAGACTAGGGACCACGACAACCCGGGATGATGGAATCATGAGATCTTGATTGGACATGTCATCATTCCCCCAACCATCCGCTTTAAGCTAATGATGATGATTTTCATGAATTCTAAACTCCAAAACTACATTTGTTGTTACTAATATGCTAAGCAAATAGCAACCGACTAGCCTTAATCGAAAATTATCTCTCAGCATTGAGAGAGGTAATTAACTATAAGTGTTTGCACCTATAGGAAACCTAGAACCAGATCTAAAACCCTCACAAAATGAGGGTGAAATCTCTAAGTAGTGTCTTATCTACAAATTCATATGTCTTCTGAAAATTTGATCAACATTGAATCTACTCTCTTCTTCGAGAGGTCGGTGGTGAATTTTCAGAGCCCACAATCACTAAGGAAATTTATATCAAGAACAAGGATGATAAACTCCTAATAAAAAGATCATGGCTCGATTACTATAGCGAGACTCACCCCTGAAGTAATTAACACCTCCGCAACACTAGCAGAATACATATCGAACCAAAATATGCAACATGAGAACTGAGGAAAAACTAAAACTTTATTTCAATACTCAATATCTAATATTTTTACAATGTCTCAAAGATCCTATACATAACCAATGGATGACACAAAATAGAAAATTTCTCACAATCCTCTAAGATGTTGTCAAAAACTAGAAATTTCAATTCCCCCAGCACATCAACAATACGAATCAACTTGTAGCTGCATAATTTTCCAACAAAGTCATCCATAAAAGAAAAACCAAGAGGAGGCATAAACGTTCAGTGCAGCCAAATGGTAGAAACAGTCCAGCACTGTAGCCAAGTCGAGATTTTACTTATAAATTGGATTGTAAAAATCAATGGCAATGAAGACTCCTGGACTGATGGCACCACAGAAGGACAGCAGCAGACATGCCAAAATCCCGTGTGTAGCAAACAGTAGCTTCCCTGTTTGCATTAATGAGATTAGTAAATCCACCTCCTTGTGCTATCAGGCACCCCGCCCCGCACAACCTCATTTTCTCACATCACTCATGTATAGATTCATAAAACCCATGTTTACCAAAATTTATCATACCACTAATGATTTAACACGTGCAATATTCCAGTGAGAATTTAAAAAAGACCATCCGAGCTCCCACCTGGAGTGCTAAACCATTTCAATGTTCATGGTACAAGCATATAATGGCACATAAATTGCCTTACAATGAGAAAAATCAATTGGTTTTTTGACCATTGTTCTATCGGATCCCCGTTGTAGTCTACATAGTTGTCACACTTCATTTATAGGATGCCATCATAAAGTTTAACTTCTCATAGTCACAAAAAGAGGAAAAGAGTTTTACATTCAGAAAATGAGACGTTTATAAATTCTTAATATAATTTGCATTGTTTAGGGGAATCAAAGCTTGAATAAAGAAATGGAATCATATATCATGTAGTTCTATGCCTTTCAAGATCAAATGATTTTGTTTTACCTTCAGAAGAAACTTGCTCAAGTTTTTAAGTCACGATTAAATTCAGATAATTAACCATCTTAGTGAAAATTAGATTCAACTTTATTATTAATGTTAACCACTTAAGATGATGTTTTTTTACCTCACATCTGTCTTTCAGGAAATCATCACAGGCGCAGCCCATAGCAGTGCCATTGACTGGTGGGCTCTTGGTATGGAAATCATCATTTTGTTGCCATCTCTACTTCGAAATAGAATTACTATGAATTCTGAAAAGAAAAAAACAAACAATAATTCATTTTGTGCATTATTATTATAATGTAACAGGGTAACTTAAAAGCATAAAGAAAAATAATCTCTCTTTTAGTTTGCACATAGCAATAATCTCTCTTCATTTGCACGGGTGGGTGCATGTTCATGTCATCTCAGAACAAATGGTAAGACAAAGAACACCCACAATTCAATTCTCATTAAAAATATGCTAAAATGACTTAAGAAAGTTTCACAGGAAGACAGAGATAATTGATATCCCTCATCAAGTCATCCAATACTATAGCACTTTGAAACTGACTGACGTACCTATGATAAATGAGGCATTATAAGCTGGTCCTACCATTTTGCTTGATACTATAATTAAACATGATTATCAAAACCCTCCACTTTCTGTTCACCTTTGTCATCAGACCATCATTTTGGTTCAGTTTATCAGCTTCAAGTTATCAACTATTAAATCTCAACTCATGACCACCACATACCAAGGCTTTGTAAGACAAAATATTCAGACTGGCTTTTATGAAAAGGTTGCATTTTTGCTGCACAATTAGAACCTTGTGTCACTTTATATTGATATCTCCGTCCTTGCACTTTCTTTACCATTAACGGGTTAACAGTAGCAACAATGACATGTGTGAAGGTAGTTGACCACCAGCCAACCTCATTACAACCCCCAAAGCTACTCTTGATTTCAGACACACACACACACAGGTGATGGTCACCATAAACCAACCATTTGTTCGCACCAGTAGACCCAGTTAGGGGTGCAAAAGAGTGACAAAAAAAGAAATAGAGAAAGCATGGTAAGATAACCATATTTTATTAAGGGTATTTTATCTTATCTAATTATCAATGACAACTCTATAGAGCAAAAAAATGGTTTTATAAACATAAAAATAAAAATGGAAGCTCAACAAAATAATAATTGGGTCAAATTTTTATAATGAACATAAGTGTAACACTAACATGCAAAACACATAAACAGTACAAGGATATATCACAATTTTTAAGGTAAATATCAAACATTTAAATTGCGTATGATAGTACAATAAATTAATAAATTTTATCGGTAGATGCCAACATGAAAGCAGATGAATAAAGAGTTACATCAAGGACCACAAAATGTACCATTGATGTTATCCCTTATGGTGGCCTGGATTCTTTTCGCTGGGCAAAATCCAGGAAACTTACCACGACGACAGCTTATTGATCATGTAGTTTTAGACAAGCAGTGCAAACACAGTGTAGGAAGCTAAATGCTTTTTTTTTTTTGGCCCTGAAACAATACAACCCACTTCATGTCACCATGGTTCCCCACATCACCGTGTCTTTATAAAAAACTACAATTGGGTTTTCCCATACACGAGCATACTTGTTTCAAAATCCATCTTCAGAAACCAAATAATTATTGAACTTCAAATTCTCATACAAATAAATAAGAACATAAAACGTAAGGCATGTCCAACCAAAGCAAGCCTCCTTTTGTGGAAATTTGTGTGGATAAAACAAAACTTTCCCCTGACCCTGATGTAGTTATCTTATATCCAGTCAGTCTTAAGTATCTTTCTAAACTGTGATTTCGTTCTGAAAATGCAGGAATATTGCTATATGAGATGCTGTATGGCCGTACACCATTCAGGGGGAAGAACAGACAAAAGACATTTGCCAACATTTTGTACAAAGATCTTACATTTCCAAGTAGCATACCGGTGAGATTTATGTCTAGTAGGAATTTAACAAGCATTCACACAGCCCCTGCATTGCAAATCTTCTAATCACACTCAGATTAAGTTTTACTAGCTTATTTACAATAGATCAATAGATTTGTATCTTCTAAAAATGGTCCAAATGCTAGACACTTGTGATTCTAGTTTGATATAAGTTGATCATCATTACCAGAATAAATGCCAGTAAAAGATGAATGGATCCCTCTTACACAAAGTTCTGTGATTCTAAACGCTTATGAGGCATTAACTACTGCTTTAAGTCTTGATATAAAAATAACCACAGCTCATTAACCAAGAATAAGCTTCATACCAACTTTAGATGGTACGTTAGCCTCAATTTTAAGTACCTAATTAGATAGCTTTACAACATTCATGCGAGCTGCAGCCCCAAAAGTAAAAGGATGGGAAAAGTTGTACACATTATTCACAAAAAAAGTACACTCTGGTTTTGTTCATTTTAACATTAAAACGCACACAGTGTTTTCCACTTCAGAAAAGCTATTATCAAGTACACTTCCATTTGAGCACATTTTTATAATTTACCTCATTTATTCTATTAACAGACCAAATACAACCTTCTGAATGAATGACTAAGAAGGGTTCATAAAACAAAAACCTGATAGTTGGTATACAGCTGGTGATGAAACAATGAAAATTTTAGTTCTTCCCAACCAGATAGGAACGAACATCTTGCAAAGCCTTTAAAATAGTATCACGCATGCTAATTAATTTTATTAATGTTATTTTGTTAAAATATTTCAAATTCTAAAACAAGACACTACAGATATTCAAAGATAACAAATTGCCTAGCATAATAATTCACATTCAACTGCAAGCCTCTGCAAACTATTACACGATTCAAAATTAGTATTTCAAATAAAATCAGCTATTGCATAGCTACCTTTAAAATGAAGCCTGTGTTAAGCTAATCCAAGTGTCCAACGGCTATGAACATTTCATAGATGCCATGTGCTTTTCCCGTAATAAAATTGAGGATGTTACATACTAAATGAATGAAATGCATGAAATTTTTGGCAGGTTAGCCTTGCAGCAAGGCAGTTAATAAATGGATTGCTGCACAGAGACCCTGCCAATCGTTTGGGATCTAACACTGGTGCCAACGAAATCAAGCAGCATTCCTTCTTTCGCGAGATCAACTGGCCGCTCATTCGTTGCATGGTAATTTCATTTTCATACACATAACATTTTGAACAAAATGAAAGATGAGAATGCATAAAATAAGTACTCCAAAATAACGCCAAATTACACAATTGTAAATCTCAAATTTAAATTGAGAGCTTGACTTCGTAATTATCAGATCTACATCAAATTCTAGATGATAGTTGTGTCTCAGTATCATCAAACTTAAAAAGGTTCAAGTAGCTGGCAATCAAGAAAAACGTCAAATTCCTCATCCATAGTTTACAATATAAGTCTGAAATTTTAATAGGTAAAGAAACAGTGATTAAGAGGTCGCAAGATTCTTCTTCAGGAACAAGAGCTATAAGAGGAAGTCTAAAAATAATGATTTCACAATTCTTTTTTCTTTTTGGCAGAGTATTCCTGAGCTGGATGTTCCACTTCAACTAACTAGTACGAAAACAACTTCCAATGCTAAGGATGTAAAATTATACAATGAAGATGTGTTGATCAAGAGCATGGAAATTTTATGAGGTAACAAACAATCAGGTCTACTAACTTTTTCATTAATTTGTTATCGTTCCCTCATCCTGGACACTTCTAAATATTAAATAACAAAGAATTGCGCTGACAATTTGAATTTTGCTAACTTCTCACAACTTGTTGAATTTTGACGTCTGAGTTTCAGGTAGCAGATCCGTAAAAAAAAAAACAAAATATGCTTTCTCTTCCTCTGAATGTTTCTAAGAACAAGCCCCAGTGCTCTGTTTTTGAGGCAGAGAACATGAGCGAGACCTCTAGGCTGAAATGCATGGCGTACACAGACCAAAGATTAAAAAAAAAAGAGGGCAATGCATAAGGCCACGTAATTACATATTTAGATGAAACGCTATGAAGATGGTGAACATGCATTTTGAGAATTGTAATATTTATTATATCATCGCCAAGATAAACAGCCACCTCTGAAAGAAAAAAAAAATCCTTTGCATGAATAATCAATGATTTTCACCGTTATTTTTTATATCATCAATTGTAGTTAATCCTTAAAAGAATGAGGATAAACAAATAATAATTAAATAGATAAAAAATAGACTTTTTATAATAAGCTGATAACAAAGTTAAGAGTTAAATGAGTTTTTTTTGTGATTGACTGTATTCGCCAAAAGGAAAAGCTTGCCGAACTATGCTTTTCAAAAATGATTTCATTATTATCGTAATAAATAAAAAGTGAATGGAGAACTAGTTAAACCAAGTCTATGTTAGAACTTAGAAACTGTAATTAGATTGCCTATACATTATGATTTGAATGTTCAGCAGTCAAAAAGTGAGGTGGGAGAATTTTATCTTGATCTTTTAGAAGAGAATAGCAACATTGACCTTTAAGTTTGTTTTGCTAACTACTTCTCATACTTGATTTGATATTGTGAGAAATATGTAAGGTCTGTTGGTTTCAGGCAACATGGAGTTCTATAGCATCGAAACAGATCATGGATTCTCTTTCATCCCAATGTATGAACTCTGGATATTCTAGATTTGGAGGAGAAAGAACAAGATAGAAGTTTTCCTTTTCCTTTTCCTTTTCCTTTGAAGGTCTTCAAAATCTAAGTGATGCAGAGCACAAGCCACATTATGCGAAGCGGAATCCACGTACACGGACTTCCGCATGCTGAGATGGGGGAGTCCCACGTGACCCTCTGAACAGGTTTAATTGAACTAGGGATGGACAGATTCAGCCCTATTTCATAAACCTGGTTCAGTTATCCTTAGATCAGGGTTTATTTAATTTGATAAATATAGGTTTTTATGTGTTCAGGGTTAAGTTTTTGTTGGATTAAACATTGGAGACTGTTTTCTCTGTTTTCTCCATTCCGGAGCTGGCGTTTTCAATTTGGTCAAGTGGTGAATCTGTACCTTGATCGATTCAGAATCCCCGATCCTTCTTCTCCCCAACAAAAATCTTATCTCAACAAATTACTTCAATTCAGTGGTCATTCCTGCTTTCCAAAACCCTGTCCAGCTGTCGGTTTTGCCGTTTCCAGCCTTTCCTATAGCAGGAAAATAGATATTGTCGCCGTCCAGTATCCAGAAACATTACAGCTGCTGTTGTGGTGCCTGAACAAGGGTTTCCTGGTAATAATCTGAAGATTCCAGCCACTGTTTCGAGCCGAACAACGCAGATTTTCTTTTCCATGCAGCAAAAGAACGAACCAAACCACCTATCCTGGCCTATTCAGGTTTTCTTTCACCCTCAACTACACTTCTTACGTTCTTACACCCTCTTGGCTTACCCCAGACAGTGTCACTAAGACTGTTTTAGATAATTTGTTCCATTCAACTAGTATGAGGTGTGTAACCCCCTAGAGTTTTACTTTGATTGGATAGGTCAAGTTCTCGCTATTCATGATCGTTGATTCTTTATTGAGAAGCTAGAACCATCAAGCATGAAGGAGAAAGAAGAAATTAAGCTAAAAAAATTCATTGGAAGTTGGGAACTAACTTGGTGCAGTGATGCCATGTAGAAAGGAGAATAATGGCAAATGTTTGTCTTTTCTCGTTCAACAGTTATTTATACATAGAGCTACCTAAGAATACAATTCTAGCAAGAGAAGTAATTACAATCCTTTCTTAGACACTTGTGAAGGACAACTCATGTATTTCTGGACCTACCCTTTTCCTACATGTTGAAAACCCCTTGAAATCAGTGGACTTTGGCACCTACACCTTGGTAATATGTGGGATGGAGGATTTTATATATGGATGCAGAAAGAGGCTTGCCTCCTAATTTCCTTTCCAAATCCTACAATCTTTTAACAATGTGCCATCCTTTTGCACCCATTATCAAAATCTTAGTCGCATCTCTTCTCAATGCTTTAAATTGCACCTAAATGAATAATTCGAAGAAACTTGAGATCAATGTTGATATCAACATACATGATAACACTCCAATTGTAATCAATGTTCGTAGAGATCTTAATTCCCTCCAAGAGTTACATAATATCAGGCTAAATAAGTTAGTAATCCATAGAACCCTGAATTGATTATGTAGAATTCAAAAGTAGATAACTTCATAAATGCCATTGATCCCACCAATACAAAAGGGTATGCATCCCTTTCTCTTCTGAAATCCCCCCAACTCCTCATACGTCAAATAGTTTCCTTAATGGCACATTCTACTCTACTAACTTATCTCCTTTCCCCAATTTTACCATGGGAACAAATGGAAGACATATCACCTGAACTTCTACTAGACCTTTGAAAAACAGAGATAACTTGGCATGCACACCCCATAATCCCCCCTACTTCATTACATTGATTCCAACACAATAATCGTCCTTCTCGTGTTGATCTGCCTCAAGTTGTTGATTAGTCCCAAGATGTTGCTCATACACTAGACCATACAACCAATGATGGCTTTAGAAGGGAGGCTAGTTGTATCTGTGAAGTTGTTATTGAGGCACCTCTCCCTTGTAATGTAGTCGCACCTCTCCCTAAACCTAAAAGTAGTCAAACCAAAGGAAGTGATACTACCTCCTCTAGGCCTACTAATTTTAGCTATGATAGTACGAGCAATTACCTTTAAGAAATAAAAATTATTTGTTTTTTAAGAAATTAATTTTTACGTTCAATGGAAATTAATTACACTGATTGAAAAATTGAAGCTGATTAAAGGCAATGGTAAATTACAACCTCAGATGGTAGGAAAAGCATTAATATTTTCTTTCTAACCATGTAATATCTTCATAGTTGATCCTCAATTACGCTTGATTCTTCATAGCACCCCGTTCTGCTTTGCTTAACGAAATCCTACGCGCCTTCTATGAAGCCAATCAATTAAACCAACCTATCGTTTAACTTTATTATGCATGCAAAATAGCGCCTCAAAAATGACAACTAAACCAAAAATGAAGATAACATTTCCCTATATCTCGTTCTCATTTCACGACAAATTTCTCCGTTGCATTTAAACCTAAACAAATAGATGAAAGCTCTTAGGAACTTGACACCGTGTAAGAAATCGGTGTTGTTATTGTCGTAATCAAGCGGAACTTCCAGGCGAGAAATGCTAAACCCTAAAACCTAAAAAAAGGGGAAAACGACCTTCTGTCTTGGGACGATGCGAACTCATGGTCTGCAGGTTGCGCCATTCTTGCAACTTCTGCCGCGTATTCGTCGGGACTTTTCTTGTCGCTGCCATCCGATCAATTGCAACTCGACCCCACTTCTAATCAACTTTATGCAGAAATTACTTTTAAGTTGCTTTTGAACAGTCGCAGTAAACTCTCTTTTTTTTACTGTTTTTTAAAAAATTATTTTTAAGAATCAAAATTATTAAAATATAATGATTATTAAAAAATATTATTTAAATTTTTTAAAAAATATATATTTGTAATACTGACAATAACTTCTCAAAAAATTATTTTTTTAATAATAATTTTATAATTAATTTTTAAAAAAATTATAATTATTTTAAGAGGGATTTACATACATACCACTCAATTCTTATTAATTTACATATCTCACACCTTAAGTTTACTATTTACTTTCTAAACACCTAAATCTTTCAAATACATCATTTATACCTCCTCATCACGCAGATCACTGCTTCCTATTACTCGCTTTAGGAGACGAACTCGCTCAGAACTCCTCTCGTCGTCTGAACTCGTCTGGCGGAAGATACCACTCAATTCCCGCGCGCAACCTCTCGGTCGTCTGCGAAGAAGGAACTCCATTCTTCGGCTCTTCCGTCGGCTTCACGGGCTGCTTGAAGGGAAGAAGGAACTCCATTCCGACGCTAAATCTTCTCTTCCGCGGGGAACAGAATACCACTCAATTCCGCCGATACCTCTAGGTCTGGAAGAACTCCATTCGCAAAGATCTTCGGCTCTTCCGTCGGCTTCACGGGCTGCTTGAAGGGAAGAAGGAACTCCTTTCCTTCGGCTCTTCCGTCGGCTTCAGGGGAACATAACTGTTGTTTAAAAAAAAAAGATTTTGATTTTGATTTGCTAGTTCTTCCACTCACGGCCAGAACGCCTGCTCCTCCAACTGAAGTGTAATGAATGGGAGCTCTTTAAATTTTACCCGCAAACGAATCTCATACATCTCAGTATTAGCATCCAAAGCTCATAACTTGATTTACAGATACTCGTCACATTCAGCTTTTAACTTCTGAATATATATATATATATATGTATATATATATATATATATAATAGAAGTTGATAGTTTTGTTGCGCTCTTCATGTTTTCAAAATATTGTGACTACTTAACAGTCTAAAAGAAATCTACCAGCAGTTCGATTTCTCTGATAATTAACTGTTGCGATTTTTAGATCACATCATTAAATTGAAGAGAATGTCTCCCCAATTAAATTTTAGATTACAGAAAGCAGGGAAAATTTTTTATTCTTCATTTATTTATTTGGAAGTTTAAGTTCAGAATCATTTAGTTTGATATAATCTTGATTAATATTTACAGATAGGATTCCCTCTTTTTACCTAGTTCGTTTGTGATGAGACAAGATTTTTTAAGATAATTGTATTTGACAATTTAAAGGCTTGAATTCCTAAAAAAAATCAATATAAAATTGTTCAATACTGTAAAATTTCTCCTGTACAGCTGCGGTTTTTGTTGCGAATTGCTGTCTTATTTTTCCATTGGTGTTCGCTATGTACTTCCGTGCTGCTGTTAGCTGCTAGCCAAAATCTGAAGGAAGTGAACACAGTGAACGGCTTGCTGTTTATAGCAATTCAGGGAAGAAAAAAAGAGCAACTTAACAGCTAGAGGAGGAGAAACCAAAAAAGAGAAAGGAATCACTGCTAACAATCTGCCAAAAAATCTGAAAGAAAACCTACCTACAGAACATATTGTAAGATACCTTTATTTTGTTTAACAAGTCATTAGAGAACCTACAGTAAATTCTTGAAACTTTTCTAAATCCCCTCTTACTGTGAACTTATACAATGTAGAGAAGTTGGCTGCGAATCATCATTGGTATACAAAGAATTTACACATAACTTCAACCATTATTTTAAACTATTTTGTTTCAAAAGAAGTCATTCTGGATTTTATCATCAAGAGAACTCAAGGGATCTTGCTTTGCAGTTCAGCTTCAAGCTAACATTGCTTATTTTGGACAAAAAATTCATAAAACAACATAAAGAATAAATTATAGCTCAGATTTTGCAGCCAATTTTTGAAGACTTCATTGGGTCTTAAGAAATGTATAAAAGCATCCATGAATTACACAACAACATGATCACTAAGTTTCTATGAATCTTTCCCCTTTCTTCTTAAACCAAAACTCCTTTAAGTTTCTTTGGAGCGACACCCCTCAATTTGTTTTCTGCATTCTATCTCGAGAGGACAAATAGATTAAAAGAAAAAATTACATTGCTTGAATAGATCTTCTTTCGTTAGTATAAACAATGAGCACCCTATAGCTCCACAAGCATAATCTATCTTAAATTTATACCACATCGCAACACCAAAGATCTCACAAAAGATAACCAAAAAAGCAAAAAGTTTTTGGAAATATAAAGCCAAAAGAAAAAAAAAAAAGGCCTTGATGATTGCAAAATTATCACATTCAACCAATAGAGACAAAATATAACAGAAAATAAACTAGTTCCATTGATAGTAGGTGCCAAAATACATTATCTTACATAAATTGCCACATTTTTCATACATATCTATCAGACAACTCTCAGCATATAAATCAGCTGTCAAAACATTCCTGGTCATGAAACCATGCATCTCCTTCCATAATTGGTCGCGTAAACTCGCCGCAGGCGGATAGAGGATATGGTTAAAGCATCATACTTCATTCCTTCATCTCTCATTTGAATGAAAAGATCGAACACCTCTTCTGGTTGGCCGTTTTGATTGAAGTTGGCGATCATCGAGTTCCATGATATCCTTGTCGAAATCTCTAAAAATTTGATGGCCAAGATCTAGTCTCCCACATTTAGCATACATATCAATCAGAGAACTTGCCACATAACATATTCCTTCAAATGCATTCTTAAGAACATAACCATGTAATTCTTTCCCTAACCTTGAAGCAGTAAGGCATGCACAAGCAGGTAAAACACTAGCCAAAGTGATGGCATTAGGTTTAATTTGGGCCTTCAACAACCTCCTGAACATCAGTAAAGCTTGGCTACTCAACCCATTGAGTATATAGCCAGATATCATTGCGCTGCATATAGCTACATCCATTGTTCCAGTCATGTTAAAAACCTTCTCTGCCAAGCCAACTTCTTTGCACTTGAAATATATATCTATTAGTGCACTCTTTAAGAACAAGTCAAAGCACACATTGTTCCTTAGAATATAAGCATGAATCTCCTTACCTTGCGTCAAACTAGCAGAGTCTGAGAAGGATGGAAGGAAACTCGCAAGTGTGATTGAATCGGTTTTATGCACATCTTGCATCTTATAGAACAATTCTAAGGCCTCATTCTTTAATCCATTCAACAAAACCGGATATCATTCCATTCCAAGTCACTACATCGCCTTTGACATCATATCGAACAACATATTCACATCACTCAAGCACCTACATTTAGAGTACATTGCTAACAATGTGTTTGCCAAATCTCAATCCAAGCCATATTTCAATGCAAGACCATGAATCAGTGTACCATAAATCAATATTGCTTGTGAAGCACAAAGAGACAAAACACAAGAAAAACTTACATAATTAGGCCTACCTCCCGAGCTCATAATCCATTTGAAGAGCTCCAAAGCATTTTTAGCATCCCATTCCCATCAGACAAATCATCTTATGAATGTAATTACCTAAACTAGTAGATAAGGCACTAGACTTAATCACATAAGGAAATGTGTATTTGTCGGAAGATTCCAAAGAGCATCTTGAAAAAGAAGCGAACTCAAACAAACACACCATGGAGAATCCATGTAATTCGAGGTCAATCTCTGCGAAAAACATAGATTTTGCATACTTTTTCTAAAATGTTTGGGTTGAAATATTTTGGTTTCTTCTGGTCTCGCGAAGATCTAAGTGGGTTTTGGGAATGGAGTTCCTTCTTCCCAGCGGCAGTGAAGCCGGAAGAGCGAAGAATGGAGTTCCTTCTTCATGAGGCACCGAGAAGGTTCTTGTAGCGGGAATTGAGTGGTATCTTGCCAAAACGAGTTCGGACGAGGGAGTTCTCCAGCGGGAGCCGGAGTCGTTTCACCCTCCCAAAAGGAGTAACACGGGAAGCATACGGCGTGATACGGCGTGAGGTAGGGTGGTATAAATGATGTATTTGAAAGATTTAGATGTTTAGGAAGTAAATAGTAAACTTTAGGTGTGAGATATGTAAATTAATAAGAATTGAGTGGTATGTATGTAAATCCCCCTTATTTTAAATAGATCCTTAATATATATACTAAATGGATTAGAGGGATAATTCAAGGTTAAAATGATTGGATCAATAAATCCAATCTAGCTTTAAATTGTGGTTAGTGGAGTAGTTTACTCGTGGGACAACATGCTAGTTGCAAATAAAACTTGATCGATTAATGAAACATATGAAGAACAAATTCAATTTGATCTCTAAGACGTAAGCACTAGTTGTAAAGGAAACCTGAACATAACAAAATCCTCGTTAAATTCCCTTAAGAAATTCTAGCACTCGAAGTGATTTTATGTTGAAAATCATCAATGGTATTTACAGATATAGCAAACGCATCAATCTGATTTTAAAATAAAAAGATTTACATTCATGCTAGATAATTCTAATGCATTCTCATATCTTATTTCTTGTTGCGTGCTAGAAAACTAGTTGCGGTAGAGTAAAAGTTTTCTACGTTGGAAATCCAAAGATACACATGTATTTAAAGAGACAATAAAACTCCAAAATTTTTACGTGAAAAATCTCAAAAGAGGGAAAAAAATCACTTGAGTAAAACTTTCACTATGTATCATTTGTACAAGATCTTCCGTCTGGGATTACAGAGTATATATGAAAGGACATGCAATAACGACAATGTTGGCGACGATGTTGACAACGATGTTGGCAACGATATTAACGATGATGATGTTGGCGATAGTGGTCGGTGATGATGGCCGCCAATTGACGGCGAGATCGATGGGCGCGGTGGCGGCGATGGCGGCGGTGGCGGTGGTTGACAACCGTCAGTGGTGGCCTTGGTGCTGAGATCTTTGAGCTCTCTCTCTCGGCCTCCCTATATGAGGAATGAAATTTATTTATAGATTGGAGGAGTGGCGTCTCAGTAAATAGATGCAAAATCGAACCACTCCTCCAATCGGATGGCTCATGATGATTCCATCATCGTATGATGTATTTTGTGTATTTGAATGCTCAAATGAAGTCGGAATTGTAAGATCTTTGGCTTGTTGAAACCGGAGACGCTCGATTTGACTATAAACACTCCATATTTGAGAGCTTTTAGGAATTTAGCGATCTCAAAGTTTTCAATGATATTTTAAGTGCTTGATCTCGACCAATTTCAATTTCTGAATAGCTTGCTTTTAACATCAAGATTCGTTCTTCGACTAATAGTATTTTAAGTGTCATATCATTTCTAAAATTTAATATTTATAAATATAATTTTTTTCATATATATGAGAAAGTGTATTTCATTTTAAAAAGTTGAAGCTGATCATAATTTTGATGTTCTTTATGCTAATATTAAAATTTTGAAGTTTGAAAGGTAAATATATCAAACTTATGTGATATATATATATATATGTAAATCTCAAAAAAAAAAAAAATTGAGTAATCATCATCAATATTTAATGACTCTATGGCTTTTAAAGAAACCATCTCTCTCTCTCTCTCTCTCTCAAAAGGCACGTGTGAAAAACAGGAGAATCTTGATTTAAGGGGCTGTTTGGTTGCCTGTATTTGGAATGCAGTGTAAAAGGAATGCAGTGTAAATGGAATTCAGTGTAAAATGATTACTTTATAGTTGTTTGGTTGAGAGCTTTACAAATTCATGACTTTGCATTTTTTTGTTTGGTTGACAAAATGTAATGTAAAGTAAATTGAAGGTTTGGACGTCTCCAATCTAAAATCAAACCAAATGATTAAAACCCATAATTAAATATAAATCTCAAAATCCTATTCTAAGTCATATGAACTACACTCATATACTTAGCCAAAAAACCCCTTCAAACTAAGCCCAAACTTAGTTGATTTCTTTATAAATTAATCATTCCTTCATTTATTTGCTCAACCAAATACATAATTTTATTCCACCGAAGAGCAAAGAAGCCACCATAGTATAATACTACACTATATGTAGTATAACACTACTATAGTATAGTATAGTATAATACTACACTATATGCACAATATTGTATAGTGTAATATTGTGTATACATAAATTACACTATATTGTACTATCCATATCTTACATCGCCACGCACTATATATGGTACCTACAAACACTACAAATGTATACCAAATGCACTATACTTGCTTTGCATATCTTGTAGTATATACCAGAATAGTGTATTACACACTTCTACACTATCTTATCTTGTTATAACATTTTATTCTTACTAGTAATAAACTACACTATATTATATGTATGTACATACATATAAGTATTTGTTTTACCCTACTTTCATAATCTTTTACACTTTGTATAAATATATTTCTTACCTGTTATATGGTGCATATACCTCTATATGGTATGTATGCACTCACATATGTATAAGTAATATCTTTACTTTATATATCTATAATATACACTATGCACTACATATTATATCTTGTACTACCTACCTTACTATCTTTACACTTATACTGCATCTTATATACCTTGCTGTAATAATATACACATATACATATATACATATGGTATAATAGTATAGTATATAGTAGTGTAATACACTATACTACATAATAATAAAGTGTAGTATATATAGTATAGTGTAGTGTAGTGTGTAGTATATACTAAACGTAATAATAAAGTGTAGTATATACTAAATCAAAGGTAAAAACAGAAAAAGCATGTAAACTAATTACATTGCATTCACTTTACAGCAAACCAAACAGCCCCTAAGTCATAGAGGATAAATAGATAAATAAAAGGAAATAAATTATATGGAACACATCAAAAAAAATTTATACATTTTATCTAAATTTATGCTTTTTTTAATTATTATCATTATAAACCTCACTATAATGATGAAGATTGTATAAAAAAGATTTACAACCTTTCTTTTATTGTAATTTTTTTATCTTACTATATTCTAAACTCTAATAATAATAAAGTGGCATCTTTGAAAGTAATAATAAATAAATTGCATATAAATTAATTTTTTTTTAATTTAGATATTATACCAACATATTCATATATTTAATGGTACATTTGTAAAAATTCAACATAATTTGATAATTATTTTAGGACATTAATTTCATAATTATTGTGTGCTAAAAAATTATGGTGTTAGGCATAAAGCAAACCATAATTAGCTCAGTAAAACCTCCAACATACATATAATTTAAAAAAATATTATGAGATAACGCCTTTTTTTATATGAAAATTTTCAACAAGAGGAAAAAATCACATGACTTAGAATAATCGAAATAATACATTATGTAATTAAAATTATAAAATTCCACTACTCTTTATGATTAGAAAAGATTAGTTACAAAATTTGAAATGCAATTGTCTATCTTTTTGTAGTATAAAATTAAGCGACAACAGTCTATACTTACAAACACAATAGTTGTATGCCGATAGTTAGGCTATAATTATCTCTAGTAATATAAGACAACTACTAGTAGTTGTAAGCTATAACTATCGTTGGTGCTTTGTAATTGTTGTTGGTGATTGTGGGATCCGAAAATTTATCACCGACCTCTTTTTGTATGAAAAGAGTGGTTTTAGGTGTCGGTGAAAATTTTAGAAAGCAGATGAATAGTAGACAAGACACTACCTACAGATTTCGTACTCATTTTATGAGAACTTTTTAGATATGGTTCCAGGTTTCTTATAGGCGTAAGCCCCTATAATTAATTACCCGTCTCAATACTGAGAGAGCACTTTCGATTAAAGCTAATCGATGAATCGTTAAATAACGAGTATATAATAGCGGTGAGTGAGTTTAGAATTTATGAAATTTATTGTTTTAATTTAAAACTTTTTGGTTGGGAGAACGATGACGCGCCCGATCTAGATCTCATGGTTCGTATCCTGTCGCGGTCCCAATTAGTCGAAAGAATTACTCGGCCTCCAGAAGGATCCTTATCAACAACACATGGATTACGTCATCCATGGTGTCCTTGCAGACCTATGGTGGAGTTTGTCTAAGGGGACAAATTTGTCTAAGGGGACAAATATAAGTCGACCTTAGCTAACAGATGGCTTTTTGCCCAACCAAATATATTCTACATTTCACAGCTCAAAGAGCAAAGCCGATGGGGCGGGTTGCGGTCGTGACCGTAATTTAGTGGTGTCATATCGCGGCAAACTACTCAGTTAGAGGGCCCTGATCGTAACCGTCATTTATGTGATGTCATTTTGCGGCAAAATCACACGGACAGAGGACACGGGTCATGTCCTTACGGGCTTAAGATTATTTGAGTGTGAAGATAGTTATGCATTTAATTTGACATTGGCTTTTTATGAGTAAAAATCTTGTTAATTTGTCACCCTCAGACAAATAGTTGCTGATGGGTGGATTGATTTTAACTTTTTATTTAAATAATTAATTTCATTTCATTTATATTTTATTATTTTATTATTTGAATTTTTAATCATTTTATGATTGATTTAGATTTGAATATATGATCATTGATTATTTGAATTTTAATAGTAATTGTCTTTCTCGATCATATGACTAATATCGGTTAATAGACCATATCTACTCTGCCTGATTTTTTTTTACAGAGGATCGGGTCTAAGTTCATTGTCTCAAGAAGTATAATCTTTCAAACTTTGTCAACTCTAGCTTGAGCATAGAGAGTCGGGTTTGGGACTTTTCCTCTTGAGAGCTTGAACTTCAAAAGCTATGTCAATTGATTTAATTATATGACAGAATTAGCTTCTCAGATACTATTAACTTAAAATTTTATAATATCATAATTGGATTTTTAGATTTTGTTAACCTGGACCTGGTCCTAAGACCAAACCGGGAATTGTAGATCTATTCTTCCATTTTGCACATAACTTGCATATCTTTCTAGATACTTGATCTAATGAATACTTTAAACATACATACAGGTATCTGTTCTTTTAAAATATTGTATGAATATTTAGATGTCTAAGTTGAAGTAATTGTGTTTGACATGACATATGTGTCAAAATGCAAGCATAAGTTTTGATAATTGTTAACCCGGACCCGATCCTAAGACCAAACCAGGACGTGTAGTTATCTATTCTTTTGGTTCTGACTTAGTGAACACTTCAACATACATATGAGTATATGTTCTTTTAAAATATTATATGGATATTAAGATGTCTAAGTTGAAGTGTAAATGTCAAATTGCAAGTTTGATTTTAATGTGGTATTTTTGGATTTTGTTAATCCGGACCCGGTCCTAAGACCAAATCGGGAAGTGTAAATCTTGTCAACTTCGACTATCTTCTTGTAGAGGATCAAATCTAGATTAATTATTTTAAGATCTATCATTCTCCAAACCTTGTCAACTCTAGGCTGAACATAGAGGTTTGAGTTTGAGACTTTTTTCTTGAGATCTTGAAATTGAAAAGATATAATAACAATGATGCTGATAGATTTATCTTTTATCATTCTATGACAGAATTAACTTCTCAGATTGCATTAAATTGAAAATATTATAATGATATTATCAGATTTTTAGGTTTTGTTAACCAGGACTCGGTCCTAAGACCAAAGCGGATGTGTAGTATTTGTTAATTTGTTTTATATCTAACTTGCATATGTTCCTAAATGTCTGAACACTTCAACACACATACGAATTTCTATTCTTCATAAAATGTTGTATAGACATGTGAATGTCTAGGTTGAAATGTAAATATCAATTTGCAAGTTTGATTTTTGATATGACATTTTTGAGTTTTGTTAACCCGGACCCAGTCCTAAGACCAAACCGAGAAGTGTAGTCATCTGTTCTTTTTATTTTGCATTTGGGTTACATATTTTACTTAAATATTTGATCTAATAGACATTTCAATATACATACATGTATCTGTTCTTTTAAAATATTGTATGGACATGACAATGTTTAAGTTAAAGTATAGATATCAAATTACAAAATTCAATTTTGATGTGATATTTTTATATTTTATTAACCAGGGCCTAGTCCTAAGACCAAATCGGGAATGTGTAGTATATATTCTTTCATTTCATTCGATTGCTTGCACATATCTATTTGAGCATTTAAGCTATTCAATACTTCAACATGCATATAAGTATCTGTTCTTTTAAAATTTTGTATATACATTGAAAAGTCTAAGTTGAAGCATTGATGTTTGACATGACATAAATATTGAATTACAAGCATAAGCTTTAATACCTAAAATCATAAATCAAATGTAGATCTGTTCTATCAAATATGAATTTGACCCTTTCAAATATTTATCATAGATCAAGTAGAGGTATGTTCTATAAAATAAGTTAACTCTTTCAATTATTTATCATGAGTCAAGTATAGATCTATATATAAGATATGTGTTGACTCTTTCACATACTTGCATGGATCAAGTGAGAGGTTGTTCTATAAGAATATGAATACACATTATAAACTAAGTGATTGTCTGTTCTGAATGATATAAACTTGGTTCTTTCAACCACTTATCCTAAATCAAGCATGTATCTGTACTTTAACAAATCAAGCATGCATCTATTTTGTAGAGTATAAATTTGGCTCTTTCAAGTATTTGCATGAATCAAATGATTAAGAAAAAAGAACATTGCTTCATAAAGTGAGCATAGATTTCATTTAACTAGCATATTAAAGACATTTAAATTGAATAGAATGTAATAACATTTTGAATATGCATAATGAATCATTTCACTAGGCATTTAGTATGAAGCCCAAAAACTATGAACTCATATGTAAGAATGGTTCATGATTCATGCTTCAATTTAAATTTCTTGAATATTTGTATAAATCATAAGACATTAAACTTAAATGTAAGATTGATCATAAGCATATGTAGAATCTCATTCGTTTGAATGTTTAAATAAGCCCTAAATCAAATATTCATTTTTACATCAATGTTTAATGAATATATCTCATTCATATTCGTTGATGAATTTATCAGACTTTACTTATACTCATAAGAGAGATTCTTTTTTGCAAGTCTTTGTGTTTCAACTCAAATTATATTCAATTCTCCTCCCAAGAAGATAACTAATTTGAACTCAATTCTTTTCACATTTTCAATACATGATATAATACAATTAAATTAAATGTATGTATTAAAAAGTTTAGTTTGCATTTATTTGAAAACTTAAGGGGATTCAAGTTTAGTTTAATCCTCCCTTAAGATATCTTGATTCAATTAATAAAATCTTCTTTGCATTTCAAATAATGACTGAAAATACATCTTTGTTTCGGCTATTAAGCTATCAAATTATATGCATGTCAGTGAACAAGTCATCATATTCTTTTGAGCCTCTTTAACTAATTCATTTGATGTCTTACACTTTATGATTCTAAGTGTTTATTTCATGATTTGAATCTTAATTCATATTCATCTTATGATACATAAGGTTCAAAAGTTTATCTAAAATACTAAACCTTACAGGTTTAGTTTATTAGAAATTTCGGCAGCCTCTGGGCGTCATCCCCGCATAGGGGGCTACTTCAGGAGACTAAGCCTTCCCACCACGTCAAGAAAGGCGTGCATGGAAGGTGTCATGAGACACCTCAACTAAAAATTTATTTGTCTGTCACGCCAAGAAAGGCGTGCATGGGTTAATACAATATAAGTATTTTTTATCACATTAGAACAACGTTAATAAGTACTTATCACAACAGATTTTCTTATCATGTTGGAACAACGTGAACTGGTACTTATAACAACCCCCCGCATTGAAACAACATGAACGGGTACTTATCATAACAAATTTTCCTGCCATGTTGGAACAACGTGAACAGGTACTTATCACAAGTTTCCCCGCTGCATTGAAACAATGTGAATGGGTACTTATCTCAACAGATTTCCTTGCCACGTTAGAACAATGTGAACATGTACTTATAATAAATTTCTCTGTCACATTGGAACAACGTGAATAGATACTTAGTAATCTTTGTAATTTTACCTTTACATATGCATTAGGGTAAAAGAAGCATTATACAATTGAGACTTTTACCTTATGTCATGATTTATCACCATTTCATTCAGCATTTCATCCAAAATTTACCCTTTTGAATGCATAATCAGCAAATTAATGTATAAGACCTCAACAAATGCAATCCCCATATGATCTTTTCATGTTGAATATCAAAAAAATATTGCTTTCTTTATTATATTCAGCAAATCAAAATTGCACTTTGATGGTAAAATGCAAATGAATTTCAGCTTTGATGACATGAAAGAATGAACCAAAGTAAAATGCTTTTATGAAAATGATAATCCCATCTCCTCATGTTAACAAAGAAAGTCTCAAGCACAAATAGATTGAATACTTGTGAGAATAAGTAGAACATGAAATAGCTAGATTTGAATGATTTTGGCCCACAATTAAGAATGGGCAGCAAAGTGAATGTCTCCAAAATTCACAAATCTAGCAATCAATATTATCATTTTCCTCATTTTGATTCAATCAATATGAAGAGATGTTGAATGGCTAATCTTAAATGCAAATTTAACATATTATTATAAAATTCTAAAACCAAATAGTGCATTGAAATCCACTTCTCTATTTTGCATGAACATACACACAAGATGATCAGTTAATAACAAACTATTAAAGTGATCTATTTATTCAAAGAATAAGATAAAATAAGAGGACTCAAATAATAAGATAAGGGCCATGGATCAAAATTAAAGCTTATGCATTTACTATTTGATATCAATTTCACAATGATAGTTAAGTTTAAGCAAAATTTAATCAAGTAAAAAGCAAATGACCACCCCAAACCTTGCAATATTTAATTCATTTAAGCAGCAACATGATAACCTTAAATTCATAAAGATAATGAAATTCATGTTTCCATCATTCCATGTTGTTTCAATGGTAATAGCAATTATGTTCATTAAAAGAACAAACGCTATAATGTATCCGAATGTATGGCTCCAAACAAAGGCTTTCAACCTTTCACATTGTGGTGATTGGTAAAATGATGGATAGTTCTCAAAACAAAACAAAAAATCATCCCTTGAGTTATTATTATTATTTTTTTTTTTTTGGCAATGACCACTATATGTTCAACTCCTCAAATAGACACACACAATGCTCTGATTCGCAAGCTGAGCCTTAAAGTTATCATAGACAATAACAAGGATAAGATTTGTGATAAAGTAGACCACCCCAAAAAAAAGAACATAAAGAATGAAGAATAAGCAAGACCAACGAGATTCCCTTTTATCTTAGAGAAACATGATAACAAATGAAACAGCAGGCTTAACTGATTTTACTTATATGCAAGAATCCATACGTCTGGATTGTTAGATGTTGTGAAAAGCGCAATCATATAATAAAGTGTAGTTCCAAATGAGCTAAACAGAAGGAACATTAACCAAAGAGCCAAGATATTCATGTATATGCCAAACATTCTAGCAAGCGTAACTACACATGTGCGCAACTCTCTGTTTGACATGGTAACAAAGGGAATACGAATATATGGAATAGTTCTGAAAGGTAGACAAGTAATTGACACTGAAGATACCAAAAACACATCAACTAACATATCACACATTCCTCGGCTCACGCATCCAATAAGGAGGAACAGACGGACGAGAAGAAAATAATTAAGATATGGAGGATTGAACCTTGGGCTGCTTTCTTTAAATCATCAGGCTGATTCGTTGTGTGAGATAGGTGCCTGGAAAATGAGTGCTTTCGTTCCTAGATGGATGGATGGGAAATAGAGACCGCTGAGGGAGATAACGATGAGGGAGTTCGGGCCAGTTTCTAGAGGGGAGGAGGAAGAACCGAGCATCACGTGAGAGAAGAAGAGTTTTCCAAGTGAGTTGTGTGTGAAGAATGAGGGAGAGGATCACGTAAGAGGAGAAAATGGCGTCAATGTGCCCTAGCCTCTTTCGGTTTAGAGTATTAGGGCCGATCGGCCTTTCGATTGGTTGCACAAATGGCGACCAATGAGGGGTATTGGGCGACGAGTCTAATTGGAGGGTTTAAGCAGCAGATTAGGATAAGGATTAGGGGGGATTAAGAGATTAACCAGCCACTAATTATCTTAATTATAAATTAACATAATTTTGCATCAAATTTTATGAATTTACTTCGTGTGATAAATACTAACAATATGGGAGTCAATTTTAGGTGTTTTTGTTGTGCCGGACATAACAGCATGATCGATTTCATGATCGGAGATCATTTGGATTTCATCGGTGACAATCGAAGTGAAATTGTACTTAAATTGTGCGACATCACATTTGAATAGCTCGACGTTCGCGTAGACTTTGCTGAATTGATCACGAATGGTGTCCTTTGATAGGTTTCAATGTTTCAGCAACAATGGTGTGATTGATTTTGCGAATGGAGGTCATTCGGGCGTTATTGGGGCTTCCCGACTTTGACATGCTCGTAATTCCATTAAAAATTAATTTTGATTGATTAATTATGAATTGATGGAATAAGCTTCATTTGATTAATTTTAATATTTTAAGCGCAATTATGCAATCAAAATTTTTGATTTAGAAATATTTTAATTAATTTTGATCGCAATTATAAGGTTTTAATCTCCAATTATGCGACGTCGCCGTTGATTTTCATAGATTTTGTCATATACACTTAATTTGAATAATGACACATTCTTGCAAGTTAACCAATGCCCCCCAACAAATATGGTGTGCACATGGAGCGGACTCTATTTATTGTAAATAAGTTGACCTTGCGCATCTCCAAGAGATTTGCTTGGATGTCACGCTTAGGTTGTAATTTTAATAACTTTTAATAATACCTGATCGTTGTCCTTTGATAGAAATGAGTATAACTCTCAGGTTGGGAAAGCACTTGAATTTCATCGATTCCACTGCAATAGCTCGTTGAACCCATATTTGTTGACATTAGTCCAATGCTTTGTGCTTAATGGACTAGATGAAGGAGATGCTTTGACTTGTCATCATCGACTTGTCAAGAGAATTTAAAGTGTCTTTGGTCTTTGGCTTTGTGCTTTGGCAGACTTGTTGAAGACTTCCTCCTAGGGGTTTGAAATTTATATTTTTCTCATGTCCTGGCTTGGTGCCTTAGCAGACTTGATGGAGTTGATGATATATTATTGAGATGAGAATGTCTCCGGTCCTATGTTTTATACTTTTACGGACTTGTTGAAGATTCAATCTCAAAATTTAAAATTTGTATTTTCCTTCTGTCATAGCTTCGTGCCTTAGTGGACTTGATGAAGTTGATGCGATGAGAATTTCTTTAGTCCTATGCTTTATGCTTTGATGGATTTATTGAAGATTTTATCTCAAAATTTAGAATTTGCATTTTTCTCCTGTCCTGACTTCGTGCTTTAACGAACTTGATGGAGTTGATGAGATGAGAATGTCTTCAGTCATATGCTTTATACTTTGATGGACTTGTTGAAGATTTCATCTCAAAATTTAGAATTTGCATTTTTCTTCTATCCTGGCTTTGTGCCTTAGCAGACTTGATGGAGTTGATGAGATGAGAATATCTTTTGTCCTTTGTTTTATGCTTTCATGGACTTTTTGAAGATATCATCTCAAAGACTCATATCCTATGTCTCCTTTTATCCTGGCTTTATGCCTTGACATATTTGATAGATGAGAGTCCTGAGTTATCTTGAAAACTTATTAGGTGATATGAAATTACCTTCTATCCTAGCTTTCTGCTTTGGTGGGCTTGTAGAAGAATACTTATCGACGACCTAGCTCTCAGATCTTGTGTTTGGTCAATGATGAAGAGTCATCGGTCATGTGCTTTACATGCAATGGACATGTTGATGAAAAAACTCCCTTAGTTCAACTTTTAGCTTTGTACAAACATTGGGATGGCTTCTTCGGTCCTTTGCTTTCTGCTTGATTGGACTTGCTAAAGAACAATTTCTTTCGATCTTTTCTTTCAGCTTTAATAGACTTGTTGAAGGAGTTAATATTTCACACATACATTTATATACATATATATATATATATATATATATATATATATATATATATATATATATATATATATATATATATATATATATATTTGATTCCAAAATTGGCTTAGTGCCTTCTTGAGTAAGGATATTTTTTGTTGGATTTTTAAAATGACCTTATGACTAATAGGGATGATCTCCCAGTTTGGGCCACTTGAACTCACAAAGTTGGAGAGATTTGGGGATTTGGATGCTCTTATCTTTGAACTAATGAAGTCGGAGGATCTCTTACTATGATCTTTGTGGCATGTTAAGTAAGTGCATCTGACCCATATTCGTTGAGTCCGACCTTATACACCCACTTGAGTCTTGGACTTGAGCAATTGATGGAGGATTTTATCCTCGGGCTAACGAGATGGGGATCTCTTACTACGACCTTTGTGGCGTGTTGAGTAAGTGGACCTGTCAGTGACTCGACCGTATTTTGGCGTGTTGAGTCTGACTCTATGCACCAACTCGAGCCTTTATATTTGATGTATGGATGGAAAATATATTTCCAACTTGATTTGTAAAAGTTTGCAGACTAAATTTTTCTTCTTTGGTCAATAAGACTTTTAAATTTGAGAATTTGAATACACGATTTTGAGTATGCATATGGGGATCTCGACACTAGGCACGATGTCAACCCAAATACAAGAAGGGCCCCTTATCTTACAAGGATCGCCTGACATTTTACTATAAAATTTCTAAAAAATATCCCCTGTCTGACAGGGGATTTTCACTTTATTTTGAAAATGTATTCTTGTGCTACAAGAGAATTTCTAATTAAAATTTACACAATTGTTTGATGATGAAGACTTAAGTACAGAATTTATTTGAGTACACTTTTATGTGTAATATTTCTTTAAATACCGACCATTAATTGGAGGCATTGGTCTTTCACCTTTGAAGTCAATGAGCTGGTAGGCTCCCCCTTAATATACCTTTTCAATGACGAAGGGTCCTTCCCAATTAGGTTCAAATTTACCATCAATTTTGCGATGAGAGATGATTGGTCTTCTCTGTACCAAGACCAATTCCACTTCCTGAAAATCTCGAGGATGTACTATATGATCTAATGCTTTGGACATCCTCGCTCGATAGACTTCTGGATTTTGTTGAGCTTGGAGCCTAATCTCGTCAAGAGCATCAAGCTCTTCCATACGTAGATGAGCATTCTCATCTTGGGTAAGATTTTGTTGAATGGCTACTTGAAGTGAAGGTAGTTCAACAGTGGTGGTGCGACCTCAAACATTACTTTAGTCTTGTAAGAGTCTAGATGAGTCTGATGTCACTCCCTTTTATTTTTTGTGAGAATTTTTCTGAATAATTTGACTACTATTTTATTAAAGGCCTCAGTCAAGCCATTTGATCATGAATTATAAATTGACGAATATCGCCAATCAATCTTATGTCGATCAGTAAACCTATAGACTTTAGTGCTTTTTCCATTATATGATTCGAAATCTATAGACAATATAGGTGAAGAAGTTGGTCACGTTGATTGAATAAATAAAGATGGCGATGGCGGTTGATGATGGTGGATCAATCGGTCTAATTACATCTATCTCCTAGCACTCAAATGGCCAAAATAATATTATTAGGTGCAACAAATTTGAAGGTTAATGAATTATGTTACCGTGAACCTGACACTCATGGCATCTCTTGGCATGATCGATACAATATTTTACCATAGACGACCAATAATATCCTATTTTTTAATTTTGAAAGCCATTTTAGGACCTGATTCATGTCTGCCACAAAGTCCTTGATGAATTTCAACAATTACTTTGTTGGCTTATTCTATCCCTAAATATCGTAGCCACATCTGCTCGAAGGATCTACAATAAAGGGTATTACCAACATAAGCATATAGTTGAAGCCTTTTCTCAAGTTGTACAATTATCAACTTATTGCTTGGTAATTTGCCTTCATTGAAGTAGTCGACGAAGGGCTGTCTCCAATCTTCCTTCTCTACTACTGTAAGGATTTCATATTATGGTTTTGGCATTTCCTCATATTGAGGTATTTCCTCTTGAATGGCCCGAGGCTTATCTTGTTAATTTTGGGAAGTAATTTGTAAGGAAGTGTGAGGAGCAACATGAGCTGCATCCTGCTAATTTGCATTTGATGACCCCTCTTCCAGTGAGGATTTTAAACTTATTGGCTCTTGGACCCAACAAGTGCTAACACTAATTAGTATGTTGCCATTGTCATCCATACTCGTCATTTCTTTAGCTAACTTAGCTAAACAGTATGCTTTGTTGTTAGCTAGAATTTCAGTCATAATGATTGCTTGGATTCAATGAAAGCTTGAAGATGACCCAACACTTGATTAATGACAAGTTGAGAATCGCCATAAACTTGTAGATTCTGGACTCCCATGAAAATTAACTTCCTCTGAATGCATTTTACTTAATCAAGATGTAGGAGTGTCTCATTAGATCGAACTTTGGAAGGTTAGAGGGTTGAGTGTATTTGATGAATGAAGCTCCATCGAAATACAATTCCCACTTTTGCTACTTTTTTTTTCATTTATATGCATGATCTGTTCGTCAGGAAGATCATCATTTATATATATCTATATATATCGATTTAGGGTAATTCCATCATTTTGAATGCAATGGAGTAGTCCGTTTCGCGATCAAAGGCAATTTGGTTCGAGTCAGCGTTAAATTGAGTCAATTTTAACTCGAAATATGCACCACCATTTTTTGCTCACTCAATTTTCACGCAGACTTGTCCGAATTGAGTGCGAATGGTCTCATTCGATAAATTTTGATGTTTCGGAGCTAATGGCATAATTAATTTCACAAACGGAAGTTGTTTGATCATCGTCGGTGCCTCCTGACCTCGATATGCGTTCAAGGGCATTGACGACTCGAGCGCTTGATTAATTGCTCATCGAGTTGTGTAATATTTGTATTCTGACTAATTTTGACATTCTGAATGTGATGGTAAAGTTCGTTTGTCGATCAAAGATCATTTGAGTTAATTTTGGTGACATCTAGTACATTTCAACCTAGATTTGTGTGGTGTCATTTTTGAAGTCCATCGAATTTGATCTGTAGGATTATCTTGATTTATGACATATATGTGGAGGCAAACAAATTCCCCTCAATAATTGTGAGTCACGTTTGTTGAAAACTGGTTGACCATTTGAGCTTGCCACAAAACTTAGATCATTTTAGCTTCGACTGCAATAGCTTAGAGGGCTTTTAATAGGATTTATCATCAGTATGCTGCCTTATTCAGGACATACTATATGACGGGAATTGACCAATTTATTAAAATTGACTTGTCGATAGATAAGAGTTCTTGTACCATCTACTATCTACTTCAATGGCTTTGTTGAAGATCTCTTTCTTTTATGTTCTTGCAGATTTGAGTCTCCTCCGACCCTAGCTTCATGCTTGGTTGGGTTTGATAGAAGAATTGTTCTGCTTATCTTGATGAAGGACTCCGCTAGGGAATCGATTTATCCGTGCTTGAGCGGATTTGAAATTCCTTATGTCCTAGCTTTGAGCTTGACAAACTTGATGAAGGATTGACCTGATTTATCAACATTGACTTGTCAAGACATGTATGTACGCTATGAACCATGTGCTTGCTGCTTTGACGGATTCGTTTAAAGATACATACAGATGACCCAGCCTTTTAGCTTATATAGGGTCAATGTTGAGTTATTAGTCGGCGTGTGCTTTTGACAACCATGAGATTCCTTTATTTCGAACTATGTATGTAATTGCTTTCGGTCTGCTTTGATGAGGAGATAAGCTTTGTTCTATGCTTTGAGCTTGATCAGATCATTTAAAAATATATTGAAATATCACCTTGTAAGTAATATGAAGATTGATTTGAGGCAGCCTTGAATTGAGCATTTCCTCAGATTGCCTTGATCATCGATCAAGTAGAGAGATCTCTTGGATCCTGATTGCTAGTGATCACTAAGTTGGATCTGATTTAAGATTGAATAGCTATCGTCATTGGATTAATGAGCAGGGGCTCTTTCACTGTGGCCCTTTTCTTACGGCTTGTTGAGTGAGGAGAGCATCAGCAACTCAACCATATTTGGCTTGTTAAGTTCAACCTTTAGAACCTACTCGAGTCTTCAACTTAAGCTGTAGTGGATTGGTGGTTTTGTCATCAAATCATCATGTGAGCGGCTCTTTCCTTTTCTTGCCTTGTTGAGTGAGGGCGTCGACCTCATTTGTGGGCTTGTTGAGTTCAACCTTTAAAACCCATATGTGTCCTAGACTTTAGGATGTAGAGGTTGATGTTTCTCCAACTCAGTTGATTGAAGCTTCCAAAATCAGGAGTTCTTCTGACTTGATCTCCAGAATTTGACAAATCTGGGAGATAATTTTCTTGACATTTAGGGTTGTCCTTTCATGTATAGAAATAGATTCTTTTTGCTCATGCAAGACTTTGCAACTTAACAGTAACAATTATGACTATATCCAGGGATTTCAGTGTAAAGCTTGATGTCAACCTGAATAAGAATATATTTAAGGATCTCATCTTTTGACACAATGTCAACTCAAATAAATTTAATATAAACTAAAAAATGCTCCCTGTCTTACAAGAGGAATTCTAAAGTACATTTAAGAGAATTTTTCAAGATGAAAATATATAAATACATCTATATTTGAATTGATGTACTCTAAAAGAGATTTTAGCATATAATATTGATTTCACCTGTATATAAAAATTTACAAATGCCTTCAAAAAAAGTTTTTCATGGGTATGTTTATTTAGGGATCTCATTTCGACCTAAATAGGTATACTAAAAAAAATGCCCCCTGTCTTGCAGGGGGATTTCTATTATACTTTGGGAATGTATTTGTCATGTACAATACTTTTTTAGGTAACGACCATTGATTGTCGGCATTAGTTTTTCACCCTTTAGGTTGATGAGTTGGTATGCCCCTCCTTGATACACTTTTTCAATGAAAAAAGGGCCTTCCCAGTTATGCTCAAATTTGCCACCAAATTTTCAATTGGGAATAATTGGTCTTCTCAGCAACAGGACCAATTCTCCTTTTTGGATTGTTCGAGGCTGCACCGTATGGTCAAAAGCCTTGAACATCTTTGCTTGATAGACTTCCAGATTTTGATGAGCTTGTAATCTAACTTCATCAAGCGCATAGAGTTCCTCCATTCTCAGGCGAGCATTTTGATCTTCAATTGATTGTCTTTGGATGGCTACCGAAGTGAAGGTAACTCAACTTCAAGTGGAAGAACTACTTGATTCCAAATACCGATGAATAGAGTGGCTTTAATTGATCTTGTAGGTAGTTCGATATTCTCATCATAGCTTGGTATGCCATTCTCTCTTATTTTTGGTGAGAATCTTCTTGAGCAGCTTAACTAATGTCTTATTGAAGGCCTCCACCAAGCCATTTTCTCTTGGATTATATATTGAACAATATCATCAATCAATTTTGTGTTGATCGACGAATCTATAAATTTTTGCAATTTTAAAAGCTATGTCATTATCAAAAATTATTCGGCGTGACACTCTAAATATATAGACCACATTATGCATGAAGAAGTTGATCACTCGGTTAGCAGTAACTTCTTTAAATGGAGTAGCTTCAGCCCACTTAAAGAAGTAGTCAATCGCTGCTAGCATGAAGCAATGTTCATGACGATGGTGGATCAATTGGTCCAATTACATCTGTACCCAAACATTCGAATGACCATGATGCTATTGTTTGGTATAATGGATTTGGAGGTTGATGGATAAGATCCCCATGTACTTGATCTCTCACCATAGACGGCCAATAATAACTCATCCTTTTGATTTTTACTACCATCTTGGGACCTGACTGATGTGCACCACAAAGTCCTTCATGAACTTCAACCATCACTTTGCTAGCTTTATCTACACCTAGGCATCGTAGCCACATTTGTTCAAAGGATCTACGATATAAAGTATTGTTGACGAAAGCATAGCGTAGCATTCTCTTTTTGATTTGAGCTATCAGTGATTTATTACTTGGTAATTTTCCTTCTTTAAAGTAGTCGATGAAGGATTGTATCCAATCATGTGACCCTTCTACAATAAAGGCTTCACACTATTTTTCTGAGGTAATGTCATTCTTATCTCTTCTTGAAATAACTTCTTCTTGATTTTGGGGAGTATGAGGAGCAACCTGAGTCGCATCCTAGTGGGTCAGATTTGGTAACCCATCTACCTGCGGGGATTGATACTTTATTGGCTCTAAGACTCATCGAGTAAATATGCCGATCATGACATAATCACCATTCATACTTATCATTTCCTTAGCTAATTTTTCTAAGCATTCAACTTTGTTATTCTCGGATCGAGAGACTCGAGTTAGTGTGATATTTGGTATCTTCTTCATAAGCTCGAGAACTTGTTTGTGATAGAAAGCTAACTCAAGCTTGTTGATTCTATAGATGCCAAGTACTTGATTTATAATAAGCGAGAATGCCAAAATATGCAAGTTCGAATATAAAAGTAGCTTCTTCGGACATGCGCTTCATATTGTTCTTAGCGGTCAATCCATATGATCATCTCATTATACCTCCTTCTAGTGTTATGAAGATGATGCAAATTCCTGCTCTTGCTCTTAGAAAGTTTAGAGATTGGACTTGTTTGATCGATGAGGCTCCATCGAAGTATATTTCCCAAATTTGTGATTTTTCCTTTCATGAATGAGCATAATTTGCTCATCAGGTAAATCATCATTAAAAGGAAGAGTCTGCAAGGATAGGATGTGCAGCCAAAAAATCACAGACTTGTCCCGCCCGTATGTGATATCAAATTACAAAAGCAATACTGCCCATCTTGCCAATCAACCTGTCAATGTTGGTCTTGTCATCAAGTACTTTAGCGGATCAATCCTTGAGATGAGTGTAATCTTGTGAGATAATATATAATTATGAATTTTTTGGACATCTTTGCTCAGAAGACTTTTAGATTTTGTTGAGCTTAGTGTCTGACCTCATCACATCCATCAAATTCTCACATCCGTAAGACATATATTCTCATCTTGAGTGAGATTATGTTGAATGGCCACTCAGAGTTAAGGTAGTTCAACTTCAAGTGGCAAGGCAAAATCGTTAGCATGAGGAGTGGATTTTTTGTCTAGATGTCACGTTGTTGTCTTTTTGCAAGGAAATTTCACTTCGAGATTTTGGCCTCCAAATTTGCTCACCTATTTTTCGGGACCTTTTGACCGTAGATTCTTGGACCTATGTTCCAAGTGTCTCGTATAGATGCTCACTGTGCGAGACTTGAATTAGTAGATATTTTGCCAAGGTTGTAAGAGGAGGTCTCTTTGGAGGAACAACTCTAGTCTCCCTAAGAATAGGACCTTCATATTTTCTTTTCATCAGTCATTTCTTCTTAGCAACTTTGAGGACCCGATACACTCTTACCTATACAATTTTGAGTTTCCTCACTAGAGAAGTTGGAACATGTCATTGTCGGGTCTAGAAAGACTGCTTAATTTGGCCAGTAGAGCTGTTCCACTTTACCCATCTTAGGTTGTCAAACTTGTTATGGGTTTGAACACTCGCTTCTAGTTCCATAGCTGATTGTATAATTTTTACTTGAATAATAGCTATTGAGCACCTTGATTCGACATTTTCTTTCTCATCTAGTTTAGCTTACTTCGGATGAAGAAGCTTTTGTCTTTCTACTTCTTCTCAGATTCTCCATATTTATCTTTTCTTTCTAGACCTTCGATAGCAAATTCCGAACACATGGTTCGGTGTCACTCGATGCTCACCGTGTTGCTTAGAACTATCTGACTCTTGTAGCTTTTAGTGGTGGAGCATTTTTTGGCTTCTTTGATAATTGACATTTGATACCAATTCTTTATAAGACATTTTTCCTTAATAACCTTTAGAAGTTTATGTGCTCGAGTAGATAGAGTTTCATGTTGTTTCTTTAGAAAAGTTGAAGTTCACTGCTGTTGAGCCCAAAAATATCGCTTAACATCACGAGTAGAGCTATTCCTTTTCATCCATCTCAAAATTTTTAAATTTATTGTGGGGTAGAAATACTCGCTTTTGGTTGTAAGACTGGTTGTATGACTTGTGATTCAGACAATAACTACTGAGCTCGCAGTTTAGTGTTTCTTCTCCTTTACCTTCTACTCAATTTTCCTCTAGAAGAGAAGGCTTCAGCATTATGCCTTCCTAATGCCAAAGATTCAACCGGCAAGATTTTCGCATTCACAAGTATGACTGAAAATTTCTGCCCAGTGAAGGTTCTCTTCATGACTGGTGCCTCAAAATGAATCAATCTTTTAAGTACAAAGGCTCTCTTTTGAGGAACCTCGATAGCAGTAGTGGTCATTCTAATTGTCCTCCTCCTTTGCACAAGTTGGTGCGTAGAATATGCAGTTGCTTCAAGTGGAGGATTATTTGCAATGGTGATGGATGGGAAGTCTACACTATCAAATTAAATGGTAGCTCCAACAAACCAATATTGATTATAGAGTTAGCCAGACGGATATTGGCTCCATGACCTATCTAAATGATAAACATTATTTTGAAGATCCATCGATATACAGAATAAACATATTAGTCATAAGAATATGATTGATTTAAATTTAATTTCATTGATGATTGATTTTAAATATCAATTTCATCATGCTTTATTATTACTATAACTCAAATTCATTGGCCAAAGATCCCTGAGTCGGAAATCTGGGCTCAGAAAATTTGCCCAACTCTCGATAAAGAGTAGCTTAAAGTGTCTGTGTAATCTTCAAAAGGCAGATGGAATAGTTGATAAGACACTACCCAGAGATTTCACCCTCATTTGGTGAGGACTTTAGATCTGGTTTCAGGTTTCCTATAGGCGCAAGCCCCTATAGTTAATTACCCCTCCCAACAAGTGAGAGAGAACATTCGATTAAGGGTAGTCATTTAAATCGCTAAATGCGTAGCGTATAGTAGCAGCATATAGAGTTTTAGAATTTAAGTTATGAAATTTATTATTTTAGCTTAAATCGAATGGTTGGGGGAATGATGACATGCCCGATCTAGATCCCATGGTTCCGTCATCCCGGGCAGTCGCGCTCCCTAGTCTACTTAGTCAGAGGAGGTAGTCGACCCAACCTGATAGAAGGATCCTCATCAACAACACATGGGTTACGTCTTTCAAGAAATCATTGTAGACCTGGGATGGTGTTTATCTAAGGAGACAGACTTAAGTCTACTTTAGCTGATAGAGGGTTGTTTGCCCTATCAAGTATACCCTATGATTCACAACTCAAAGGGTAGAATCATTGAGAAGCATCTGGCTGATCATCATAATATAATGGACACGTAGCAACCAGATCATATGACCCTGGTCATAACTGCTTCATCTATGGAGCCTACCGGCCAAGCCACGTAGTTTAGAGGACACGAGCCACATCCTTACTGGCGTGAGATAGATTGAGAGTGAACATAACAGAGCACTTGATTTGACATTGACTCTTTTATGAACTAGAGTTTTCTTAATTTGTCACCCCCGATAAATTATTGTGGAAGGTGGATAGATTGAGTTTGGCTTAAGTTTTTAATGATAGAGTTTCATTTAAGCAATTTCTGATTGATATTTGTAATTTTATTGATTAGAATATATTTAAGAGCTTTAGATCCCGTCAACTCTGTTTAGTTGCTAATAGAGGATTAGATCTACTGTCACCTGATATAATTAATTTCTCAGATATTTCACTGATTTGAAGCTCTTATTATAAGTTTTTAGGTTTTATTAATCCAGACCCAGTCCTAATACTAAACCGAGAAGCACCCCACGCTCTTTGATGAAAAGAGTGGCTTAAAGTACGGTGTAATTTTTAGAAGGCAGATGGAATAGTAGATAAGACACTACCCAGAGATTTCACCCTCATTTGGTGAGGATTTTAGATCTGGTTCCAGGTTTCCTATAGACGCAAGCCCCTATAGTTTATTACCCCTTCCAGCAAGTGAGAGAGAACTTTCGATTAAAGATAGTCATTTAAATCGCTAAATGCGTAGCGTATAGTAGCAGCATGTAGAGTTTTAGAATTTAAGTTATGAAATTTATCATTTGAATGGTTGGGGAATGATGAAATGCGATCTAGATCTCATGGTTCCTTCATCCAGGCGGTGTGGTCCTCTAGTCGAGGAGGTAGTCAACCCAACGGCGAAGGATCCTCATCGACAACACATGGGTTACGTCGTAGAAATCCTTGTAGACTTGGGATGGTGTTTGTCCCAGGAGATACTTAAGTCTTGCGATAGAGGGTTGTTTGCCCATATGATTCACAACTCAAATGCGAGCCATTGAGCATCACCTTCGATGATCGAAATATAATAGGCGGACCACAAACCACCGTCGAGGACGATCATGCTTCGTGGAGCCGATCAAGCAGTTTAGAGGAAACGAGCCACATTCTTACTAGCGTAAGATTGATTGAGAGTGAACATAACAGAACACTTGATTTGACATTGGCTCCTTTATGATCTAGAGTTTTCTTAATTTGTCACCCCCGATAAACTATTGCGGAAGGTGGATAGATTGAGTTTGGTTTAAGTTTTTAATGATGGAGTTTCATTTAAGCAATTTCTAATTGATATTTGAAAATTTATTGATTAGAATATATTTAAGAGCTTTAGATCTTATCAACTCTATTTAGCTGTTAATAGAGGATTAGATTTACTATCACCTGACATAATTAGTTTCTCATATATTTCACTGATTTGAAGCTCTTATTATAGGTTTTTAGGTTTTGTTAACTTGGGACATAGTCCAAGACTAAACTGAAGCACCGTCGCACATCCTGATATTTAAATTTAAGCATTCAGCACAATGTCGGGGCACATGCGGGTGTATTTAAGAATTTAGGTACTTTTGTGTTTGAATTATGATGTTGATTTTGTATTTTCATTTAATTCTAACTTAGCCTACGCAGCCTTTTCAGACATTAAAATTTGCACTTGAAATCTCTATGTCTGAGCACATGCAGGAATTTATAGCTTAGCTAATTTCACATAATTAGTGATTTCGTTGATTTTAAAGATCATAATTAGAATGAAATTCCTTAAGTTTTGATTGAAGGAAGCCTCCATGATTTTTTATTTTGATTTAGTATCACCTTCTGCTTGAGTTCGTGGTGAAGAATGCATTGTGATGCTATAGGTTCAAAGGATAATTTAATTTGTCATTTTAAGAAGAAGATTTACCCCTCAAAGTGATTCTTATTTTTCCCCCTCTTTTATTCAAATTTGATTTTCCCTCTCTTATTCAAATTTGATTTTTCCCCTCTTTTTTAAATTTGATTTTTTCCCTCTTATTCAAATTTTATTTTTCCCCCTCTTTTGTTTAAATTTGATTTCCCTCTCTTATTCAAATTTGATTTTTTCTCTCCTATTCAAATTTGATTTTTCCCCGTCTTTTATTTAAATTTGATTTCCCTCTATTATTTATATTTTTTTCCCCTCTTCTTTTGTTTGTATTGATTTTCTTTTTTCAAATTTAATTTTCCCTATTTAGCCCCCTTTTTTTTTTTTATTTGGCTTTTAGTTTAAAATTAGCTACAAGTTTTTCTATTTAGCGTCCTTAAGTTAGCCCATTTTATTTTCTCATTTTTTTTAGTCAAGATTTTTGACCTCTAGCGTCATCCAGGTATGTATTGGAGGTTGGCTTTCGGTATGCCCTGCGTGTGAGTGGTGTCTTCACAATTCTATTTTTTTTTCATGGTGTCTCTGCGCTGAGGTCTTTAAACTGAGTATACATCTGATGCAATATAATTATCTCCTTTTTTTTTTTTAAAATTAGATAAAATTTTGGCGATATTTGTCTACGGGAGACAACCAAGCGGTTGGCTTCGGTATGCCACATTGAGCATAGAGTGGTAACTACGACATCACAACCTATTTTTCATCTGTCAGCCTGCGGAGCCAAGGTCTTGAAACTTGCAAAGAAACCTGAGCATATGTATATATTCACATTCCACAAATCCCGTGCGACATATTTTGCGGTTCGGTGCTAGGCAAAGTAATAGGGATGGGTATGCAAGGTAAGGGGTGTGATGCCGAAAATCAAAGGAAGAATTCTCCTACTGACAATTTTCTTCCCTGATTTGCGACGCAGCGAAAATCGGGCAGCTAAAGCGAGGGAAGCGACGTTGAAAATCAAAGGAAGAATTCACATATTAACGATTTTCTTCCCCAATTTGCCACATAACGGAAGTGGGACGGCTAAAGAAAAGGGGGTGCAACGCTGAAAATCAAAGAAAGAATTCGCCTGCTGACTATTTTCTTCCACGACTTGCACAAGCAAAAAAAACGATAAGAAAAGGTCAGGTCGCAAGACAACAGCAATAGAACGGTGATTTATGGGCCAATTTGAAGGTCGGACGGGTCGGAAGGAGGGTGCAAGAAAACAAGAACGGACTAAGTAGAGGGGTGAACGGGGCACCTGAAGCCTACATAAGTCGTTAAAAGGAATGGGACACGAGCTGAACGCGGTCTACGCTGAGTCGCGAGCGAATGGTGGGACAATGGAGCGAATGGGCGACACGCTGTCAGCGCATGACATGGACGCGAAACGGAACGCAGCCGTGGATCTGATCGGGTCGCTGGACCGACCATGGGATCGATGATCAGTGAGCTTCTTACCAGCGGCGACTCAGCGGGTCGACGGATGGGCGCCTGGATGGGTCAAGCCGACACCCAGTGGTACCGCACAGTGGGATTTTGGACCTAAATGGCTCTATCTACCGCTAACATGGAAGCGGGACAAATTAGTGGGTGGACGGCGATGTGCGATGACAAAGAGGAGAAAAATCGAGAAAAGAAAAAAAAAAGGAGAATTTACCTTTTTTTTCGTTTAGGATGGGAGAGAGAAAACGGGAGTGGGAGAGGAATTTTTTCAGAATATGGGAGAATGAGAGAGTGGGAGAGAATGAGAGGGAGTTGAGGGGAAAATGGGGGGAGTGATTTTCAGTTTTTATTATTATTTTGAATTAGGGTAGTTTTTTCAGAAAACTGAAAGTAGGGAGGAAATGTGAATATTTTGGGGAATTTAAAATAAATTTTGAATTTATTAAATAATTTTAAAAATGATTTCACACCGATAAATGTACATAGTCAATATATATATATATCAATTTAGGATAATTCACATCAATGCAATGACGTCGTTTATGGCGGAGGTCATTTGTTGAGTCTGCCAAATTGAGTCAATTTTAGCTCGAAATGCACACCATCATTTTTGTGCGCTCGATTTTCACACAGATTTGTCCTATTTGAGTGAGAATGGTCTCATTCAATAAATTTTGATATTTTGGAGACAATGGCATAATCAATTTCACGAATAGAGGTTGTTTGATCCTCACCGGTGCCTCCTGACCTCGATATGCATGCAGGGGCGTTGACAACTTGAATGCTTGATTGATTGCTCATCCAGTTGTGAAATATTTGTATTCTTACTAATTTCAATATTCTAAATGTGATGGCAAAGTCTGTTTGTCGATCAAAGGTCATTTGAGTTAATTTCGATCACATTTAGTGTATTTCAGTCTCGATTTGTGTGCTGTCATTTCTGAAGTCCATCGAATTCGATTTGTGGGCTTATCTTGATTTATGACATATATGTGGATGTCAACAGGACAATATTAGCTATCTAGTCAGCATATTTTTATTCTCGAATGAAACCAGCTTCAATGAGCTTCTTGGTTTCTACAACTACCTATTCTTCAACCTCCAATCTCATTCGCCTAGAGGTTTGTTTGGCTGGTGTTGCATCTAGCTTAATAGTTAATTTGTGAACCATTACATCGAGAGATAAGCATGCCATTTCAACATATGTTCAAGCAAAGTAGTCCCTGAATTCGCAGAGCAAGGTTTCAACCCTTCCACTTTATCTTCAGGAAGTATGGCACTGATGAATGTTGGGAGAGGATCTTCCTTATTTCCTAGATTAATTTCTTTAAGTTCATCCATAGTAGCCGCCTGCCCACCATCTTCAAGCTCTTCAGGTGCTGGTCTGGCTTCTACTTCTTCTTTATTTGTAAGATTGACATTAAAAATGTCATTCTCATCTTCATTATCATTCTCAACTTTTATTCCTGTTATAGCGTAAAAGGTGTATTCCTGTGGACCATTGTCTTGGATGAAACCAAGACCTTTGGTAGTGTGCTTATTTCTTCTATCAATTATTTGAGAACCTTTTGGATACCACATCATCTCAAAGAGCTTAGTCCTTTGCTTACTTGCTCCAACATGGACCCCATAATTGTGCATTAGGTTTTGCATCTTTAGAGAATAATATTTTGGTATCCTTGTGGGCATAGCTTCTTTCTCTTCAGATAACTGCATTACATGGTCAGGATCTTCTTTTTGATATTCCTCAAATTTATAAAATAGACTTCCTAGCCCAAGTTTTCCAATGAGAGGAGGTACATAGAATGTCACCAGTTCCTCAACTTTGTGAGTTTCTCGAGGGTGATTTCTTTGAAATATTGATAAGGTACAAGAGTGACTACGAGTGTAGTCTCCACTGTCGATGGATCTATGATTATTTTAAAGTATGTGTATTACACCTTACCTTCAAAAGCATATTCAAACTCATAATTATAGTCAAAATAATCTTCCTCAATCAATGTTTTAATCGAAGATTCACGTGGTCCTTTGGATTTGAAAGGAACACATTCCTCTTCTTCTTCAGTACCACTACCTAAATGAGGGACACTGTTATTGATTTTAGACTTGCTCTTTATATCCTTAGGGATATTTGAAACAATCTCTTTTCTTTTATTCGATTTAATTTCTCCCTTCTTCTTAACTTATTTTTTATGGGTTTTGAAGTATATGCAGTATTTGTTAGTTGTTTTATTAGCCTTGATTCTTTTAGAAGGAAGTAACTAGCACCTTGATATATCTTCATTTCATGCACCATGAAAGGTTGCATGTCACCCACGATCTTGCATTCTTTCTCATCCTTTGAATATTTCATACATTGATGCAATGTAGACGGGACAATGTCATACTCATAAAGCCATGGTCGGCCTAGAAGAGCTCTGAATGAAGTATCTGCATTGATCACATGAAATTTGGCTTCTATGTTGAGGTCTCCAACTTTAAGAGGGAGAGCGAATGACTTAATAATTTTCTATCCCTTCTCATTAAAACCATGAACCAGGACTTTATCTCATCCTAGATGTTAAACATCTAGAGATAGCCATCTGAGGATTCTTAGGTTCATAAGATTTATGAAGGAATCGGGATCAATTAAGATTCGTGGTATCATAACTTCATCACTTTCAGCTATAACAAACAGAGGATGATTGTGCTCTGCAGTTCCAAGCATGAGATCTTCTTCTGAAAATGTGACGACTGGAGGATCTTGAACATGCAAGGTCTCTGTTAGATAACGCTCAACAAAATATGCTTTGATTTTTTCTGGCTCTTTGAGAGATTCAATTAAGGTGTTACGAAGTTCTTCTAAGATCAGAAGTGCTTCGTATACGCTAAGTTGTGCCTGAATTTTTCTTAGGTGGGATAGAATGTTGTAGTCGATCCTTTTACTTGGTGAAGGTTTCTTGTTTAAATCCTTAGGGATGACCTTTTCATTAATTTCATTTTTTTTCCTGTATCTTTATTTCTTAGTCCTTTCTTTTATTGATATGGTAGCACTTGACCACTTCTCAACTGCACTTGAGCTACTTCCTTCGGATCTGAATCTTTAGATGACTCAGTTGCTTCGGCATCTCCTTCTGCCCCGTCTAATGATTGGCTAGAAGATTTAGAGTCACTACCCAATTTTACATTCTTCATGTCTGCCGATATTGCGGGTTTTGATTCATCCTTATTTGGGAAATAGAGTTCCTCTAGGCTATTATCAGCTTCATGCATCACCAAGCAAGATTCAGTGGGAAGTTCTTCAACTTCTTCCCATGCTTCTTCATTGATCTGAAGATTAGTAATGAATTCAGCAAATATGATGGGTCATCTTGCTGGCGGTATGTAATCATCCATATTATTTATGATCCTTTGTGTTAATATGTGACCATCCATGATATTGGTAACTTTTTGCATTACAGACTATTTCTTTTTCTATAATTTATACTTTCACTTCGTAGACTTTTTGGCCTTCCCTTGCAGTATTTGGCTAGACTGTCTTTCATGAGATGAACTAGTCTTTCCATAACTTGGGTTTTGTTTCAACTCAAGTACAGGTTCAAGTGGTGATTTCTACTAAATACCTGGAATGCCTTCCAATCGTTTCAATATTTTTACAGTCTTTTTAGAGACTTCAACTTGGCATCCTTCATCATCGTCCAATTTCTTCTTGCCTTTATCTTTGCTTGATGACACTAGAGAGGAGGTGATTACCTTTGTGGATTCTTTTTTCTGGCGTACCAATACACTGTCTGATAGCTTGAATTCTTCATTTCTATACTTTTGCTCTAGCCAGTCCTTAAATATATAGAAATCTTTAATGGAATGGCTGAGCACCCGATGGTATGGACAATAGTTAGGATTATCAGCTTGTCCAGCCTCTTCAGGTCTTTTACACTTTGGTAGCTAGAGACCTGCTATGAGTACATGCTTAAATAGTTTAACCACACTTTCCTTCTTAAAAAAATACTCTTTATTTAGCTTTTTCTTGAGGGTTTGGGTCATTGAGTCCTTCACTCCTTTTATTTGCTTTGGTCGCTTACCCTCACTGAAGCAGCCTCGAGGCACATCATTACCTCCAAGTATGAGCTTGGGTTGTGGAGCAGGATTGAATGACTATTTTGGTCTTTCTTAGTAAACAGGTAGCCATTCTTTGTCTACATTATAGATTAACCGTTTACCTGTATCTCTCTTGAATGAGGTGAAATGTATTTCACCTTTCTTTGGATTTGGAGTTTTTCCTCTTTTGGATTTATCTTAATGGCTATCGGAGTGTGATAAATTTAATTTTTCAAATTTAGCCACCCTATCAAGTAGCTCTTGAAATGTGATATTTAAAGTCATGCAAAGATAAGACGTCATCTTGTCATCGATGTTGCTCATAAGTAATTAAATTGAATGCTCTTCTTCTAATTATTGTTCATATTTCATACTCATATTTCTCCAGCACGTGATATATCTAGTTACTGACTCGTCTTTCTTCCTTTCTTAAGGGCGAGATCAGTAATATTTGTCTTCTTAACTGTGCTGGCAAACCTTTTAATGTACATGGTTTTTAGTTCGATAAAAGTCTTGACTGAGTCATTTGGCAACTCAAAATACCATTCAAAAGTAGTGGAAGTCAAACTGCTGACGAACTGGCAGAATAATAATGCATTATTACCCCCTGTGTTACCATAGGATGCTTGGAACTAGGCTAGATGTTACTTAGAATTGTCATTTCTATCAAATAGATTAAACTTTGGTATTGAATATCCCTTTGGATATGGAATTTGATCATACTCCGCGAGATATAGACGACCCTTGCTCACCAAATTTTCTGCCTGCTCTGCAGCTACAACAGCTTTGATCTTCTCATTCAAAATAATATCGAGTTGAGAGGCGGTCATAGCTTCAGATGTACTTTGCACATTCTGAGAAGCAGGTTTCCGAGCTGACTCGTTTACTTCAACCCTCACTTCGGGCTCAATTTGCACTCTTGAAGCATGTGAGATTAGATTTACTGAGGATTGTCGTTGGCACTACTAGAGGCCTAATGATTATTTAGAGGGACAGGTGTTGGAATTATCGTAATATTTATTTGCATTAACTGCATCATCACAGTCATTTACATTATCATTTCGCTCATTTTTTTTTCAATTGAGCGATTTCTTTATCTTTGGCTTTCATCTGGCTCTAAATTTACCTCTGTGCCTCTACCAAAGTGATTGTATCTGTGAAGGTGAGATTTTCTTCCTTTTATCCTTCTTCTTCTTTTTATTGTTCCTCTCCTGAAGAATCAGAGGATGCTTCCTCTATTTGAACATTTTTTATTCTTTAGGTTGAGGGGGAGGTGATGTTGTACGATGCCTATGTTGGTATTGATGCACACCAGATGGCTCGTCGACTTATTGTACCATGTACACTATTTCGATAGTTATTGCATCCTTCTCTTCCTCTTCGTTCCTTTGGACACGGATTTTTGATCGACGTCTCTAATAGACTTTCAATTCCAAGTGTGGAATCGAGACTTCTTCGATTAGAGGGCTTCGATCGAAGCTAACCTCTCGACGGGACAGAGTTGATTGGCGATGGGATCCCTTGGAGGATTCTCTAAGGTATCTACCATCAGATACTTTATCATCTGGAGCCCTCTTTTTAGGCTCCCATCGCCGATAACTTTGAGTTGGGGCGGATCTCTGGGAATGCACATCAGATGTCAAGTCGTGTCTTTTTTTCTAAGATAATTTCTTTTTGAGGCCTAGGCCTCCATATCTGCTTTCCTTTCCACCAGGACCTTTCAGTGGCAGATTCTTGGACACGTAGTCCAAGTGACACACCCCGACGCTCACCGCATGGGACATGAATTGGTTAGCCTCCTGTTGAAATTATGGGATGAGGTCTCCTTGGAGGAGCAGTCCTAGCATCCATGATAACATGACCCTGATACCTTCTTTTCATCAATCTTCTCTCTTTAGCAACTTAGAGAACCTGATGCACTCTTGCAGATATGATTTTGAGTTTCATCACAAGAGGAGCTCGAGCCTGATGTTGTTGGGTCCAGAAGAACCGCTTGATTTGACTAGTAGAGCTATTTTGTTTTACCCACTTAATGTTGTCAAACTGGTTATAAGTAGGAACACTCACTTCTTTGCTATTGTGCAGATGAAGTAATTGTTGAACATGCAGCTCAAGACTTCTTTTTCTTCTTTTCCTGAGGCTATACTTACTTCCAGATGAAGAAGCTTCAACATCATGCCTCCTTGGGGCAAATGGTTCAGCTGGTAGGATTGTGTTATTCTGAGGGACTAAGAAGACAGTCCTCCCAGTAATAATCCTCTTCATGATTGGGGTCTCTAAGTGACTGAGCCACTCAAAGACAAAAAGTTTATTTTGAGGTGCCTTAGCAGCACTAGGGGTCATGACCTCCGCGAGCCTCTTTAAAGATTGCTGCATATGGCATGGAGGATGAGTACTGACTTCAGCAGGTTGAGGCCTAACAACTTGCTCTTGATTCAGGATAGCTTGAAAATCAATGCTATCAAACTGGATGGTAGCCCTAGTACTTCCAGCACTGATGATGGCATTTGCTAAGCGAATGTTGGCTCCATTTCCGAGAGTAACAGTGACAAGTGTGTTATGTAGAGACATTCTAGAAATTTTGAAGGTAAAGATTAGCAATTGAAAATAGCTACACTATCACCTTTTTTAAAAAAAATATGGGTACAATAAGGCATAACATACTAATCACAGGCACTAAATAAAATCTCAAATGACTTAAGACTTTATCTAGAAAGCTTTTAAGTTTTCTCTTTTAACTTCACATTTTCAATTTCAATTTCATTTATTATTTTATTTTTGTTTATACTCCACTACAATTATAATGTGGATTCGACTAGCCAAAGATGGAAAGAGAAACCTATCTCTAGTGAAGTCGCCAAAAATCTGTGGGATCCAAAAATTTGCAACTGACCTCTTTTTGGATGGAAAGAGTGGTTTTAGGTGTCGGTGAAAATTTCAGAAGGTAGATGAATAGTAAATAAGACACTACCAAAAGATTTCATCCTCATTTTATGATAACTTTTTAGATCTGATTCAAGGTTTCTTATAGGCGCAAGCCCCTATAGTTAATTACTCCTCCCAATACTAAGAGAGCACTTTCGATTAAAGCTAGTTGATGAATCATTAAATAATGTGTATATAATAGAGATGATGCGCCAGATCTAGATCTCATGATTGGGGGAATGATGATGCTTCAGATCTAGATCCCATGGTTTCGTCATCTCGGGTTATCGTGGTCTTTGGTCCGCTTAGTCAGAGGAGGTAGTTGACCCAACCTGACTGAAGGATCCTTGTTAGCATCACATGAGTTATGTCATCCAAGATGTCCTTGTAAACCTGGGGTGGAGTTTGTCTAAGGGTTAAATATAAGTCGACCATAGCTAACATAAGGCTTTTTGTCCAACCAAATACATTCTACATTTCACAGCTCAAAAAGTAAAGCCGTTGGGGAACATATGAGCTGCGACTGTGACCGTAATTTAGTGGTGTCATATCGCAGCGAACCACCCAATCAAAGGGCTCTGGTCGTAACCGCCATTTATGTGAAGCCATTTTGTGGCAAAACCACACAAACAGAGGACACGGACCACATTCTTACGGGCTTAAGATTATTTCAGTGTGAAGATATGTATGCATTTGATTTAACATTGGCTCTTTGTGAGCAAAAATCTTCTTAATTTGTCACCCCCAAATAAATAGTTGGGGAGGGGTGGATTGATTTTAAGTTTTAATTTAAATAATTAATTTCATTTTATTTATATTTTATTATTTTATTATTTAAATTTTTAATTATTTTATGATTAATTTAGATTTGAATATATGATCATTGATTATTTGAATTTTAATAGTAATCATCTTTCTCGATCATATGACTAATATCGGTTAATAGACCTTGTCTACTCTGCCTATTTTTTTTTTTTACAGAGGATCGGGTTTAAGTTCCTTGTCTCAAGAAGTATATTCCTTCAAACTTTGTCAACTCTAGCTTGAGCATAGAGGATCGGGTTTGAGACTTTTCCTCTTGAGAGCTTGAACTTCAGAAGCTATGTCAATTGAATCATATTTTATAATTATATGAGAGAACGAGATATTATTAACCTAAAATTCTTATAATATCATAACCAGGTTTTTAGGTTTTATTAACCCGGACCCGGTCCTAAGACCAAACCGGAAAGTGTAGATATGTTCTTTCATTTTGCACATAACTTGCGTATCTTTCTAGATACTTGATCTAATGATTACTTCAACATACATATATGTATCTGTTATTTTAAAATGTTGTATAGATATTTAGATGTCTAAGTTGAAGTAGTTGTGTTTGATATGACATATGTGTCAAAATGCAAGCATAAGTTTTGATATGGTTTTTTAGGTTTTATTAACTCGGACCCGGTCCTAAGACCAAACTGTGATATTTTTAGGTTTTAATGTATTTTTTTGTATCTGTTCATTTGTATCTAACTTAGTGAATACTTCAATATACATACGAGTATCTATCTTTTAAAATATTGTATGGACATTAAGATGTCTAAGTTGAAGTGTAAATGTTATATTGCAAGTTTTGATTTTAAAGTGATATTTTTAGGTTTTATTAACCTGGACCCGGTCCTAAGACCAAACCGGGAAGTGTAGATCTTGTCAACTCCAATTATCTTCTTATAGAGGATTAGATCTAGATTAATTATTTCAAGATCTATCATTATCCAAACCTTGTCAACTCTAGTTTGAACATAGAGAATCAGGTTTGAGACTTTCTTCTTGAGATCTTAAAATTGAAAGATACATTAATAATGATGCCAATAGATTTATCTTTTGTCATTCCATAATAGAATTAACTTCACAAATTATATTAAATTGAAAATATTATAATGACATCATTAGATTTTTAGATTTTGTTAACCCGGACCTAATCCTAAGACCAAATCGGGATGTGTAGTATCTGTTTATTTGTTTTATATCTAACTTGCATATGTTCCTAAATGTTTGAACACTTCAGCACACATACAAATTTCTATTCTTTTTCAAATGTTATATGGACATGTGAATGTCTAGGTTGAAATGTAGATATCAATTTGCAAGTTTGATTTTTGATATGACATTTTTGGGTTTTATTAACCCGAACCCGATCCTAAGACCAAATCGAGAAGTGTAGTCATATGTTCTTTTTATTTTGCATTTGGGTTATATATTTCACCTAAATATTTGATCTAGTAGACATTTCAACATACATACGTGTATTTATTCTTTTAAAATATTGTATGGACATGAGAATATCTAAGTTGAAGTATATATATCAAATTACAAATGTCAATTTTGATGTGACATTTTTGTGTTTTGTTAACCCGGACCCGATCCTAAGACCAAATCGGAATGTGTAGTATCTATTCTTTCATTTCATTTGATTGCTTGCACATATCTATTTGAGCATTTAAGCTATTGAATACTTCAACATGCATACAAGTATCTGTTCTTTTAAAATTTTGTATGGAAATTGAAATGTCTAAGTTGAAGCATGACATAAATATCGAATTACAAGCATAGGCTTTAATACCTAAAATCATAAATAAAATGTAGATTTATTATATCAAATATGAATTTGACCCTTTCAAATATTTATCATAGATCAAGTAGAGATCTATTCTATAAAACAAGTTGACTCTTTTAACTATTTATCATGAGTCAAGTATAGATATATCTATAAGATATGTGTTGACTCTTTCACATACTTGCATGGAGCAACTGAGAGGTTGTTCTGTAAGAATGTGAATACACAATACAACTAAGTGATTGTCAATTCTAAATGATATAGGCTTGATTCTTTCAACCACTTATCCAAAATCAAGCATGTATCTGTTCTTTAACAAATCAAGCATGCATCTATTTTGTAGAGTATGAATTTGATTCTTTCAAGTATTTTCATGAGTCAAATGGTTAAGAAAAAGAACATTCCTTCATAATGTGAGCATATATTTCATTTAACTTGCATATTAAAGATATTCAAATTGAATAGAATGCAATAATACTTTGAATCTGCACAATGAATCATTTCACTAAGTATTTAGCATGAAGCCCAAAAATTATGAGCTCATATGTAAGAATGGTTCATGATTCATGCTTCAATTTAATTTCCTTGAATATTTGTATAAATCATAAGACATTAAACTTAAATGTAAGATTGATCATAAGTATATGTAGAATCTCATTCATTTGAATGTTTAAATAAGCCCTGGATCAAATATTCATTTTTGCATCAATGTATAATGAAGGTATCTCATTCATATTTGTTGACGAATTTATCAGACTTTACTTATACTCATAAGAGAGTTTTTTTGCAAGTCTTTATGTTTCAACTTAAATTGTATTCAATTCTCCTCCCAAGAAGAGAACTAATTTGAACCCAATTATTTTCACATTTTCAATACATGATATAATACAATTAAATTGAACGTATGTATTGAAAAGTTTAGTTTGCATTTATTGGCAAACTTAAGGGGATTCAAGCTTAGTTTAAGCATCCCTTAAGATATCTTGATTCAATTAATAAAATCTTCTTTGCATTTCAAATAATGACTGAAAGTCCATCTTTTCTTTACTATTAAGCTATCAAATCGTATGCATCTTAGTGAACAAGTCATCATATCCTTTTGAACCTTTTTAACTAATTCATTTAATGTCTTACACTTTATGATTCTAAGTGTTTATTTCATGATTTGAAACTTAATTCATATTCATCTTGTGATACATAAGGTTCAAAAGTTTATCTAAAATGCTAAACCTTATAGGTTTAGTTTATTAGAAATTTCGCACTCCCACCGTCATCCCTATGATCGCCGAAGACTAGGTCACCCACGCCAAGAAAGGTGTGCATGGTAGGTGTCGTGAGACACCGCGGCTGAAAATTTATTTTTCCACCACGCCAAGAAAGGCGTGCATGGGTTAACACAACATAACAAAGCATTTTTTTTGTCACATTGGAACAATGTGAACAAGTACTTATCACAATAGATTTTCCTGCCACATTATAACAACGTGAACAGGTACTTATAGCAACAGATTTTTCTACCACGTTGGAACAACGTGAATAGGTACTTATCACAAGTTTTTGCACCACATTAGAATAATGTGACCATGTACTTATCACAATAGATTTTCCTATCACATTGGAACAACGTGAACAAGTACTTATCATAAGTTTCTCTGTGACATTGGAATAATATGAACGGGTATTTATCTCAACAGATTTCTCTACCACGTTGGAACAACGTGAATATGTACTTATTAAATCTTTGCAATTTTACCTTTACATATGTATTAGGGAAAAAAAGTATTATACAAGTGGGATTTTTACCTTATGTCATGATTTATCACCATCTCATTCAACATTTCATCCAAAATTAACCCTTTGGAATGCATAATCAGCAAATTAATGTATAAGCTCTCAACAACTGCAAGCCCCATATGATCTTTTCATGTTGAATATCAAAAAAATATTGTTTTTTTTCTTATATTCAGCAAATCAAAATAGCACTTTGACGGTAAAATGCAAATGAATTTTCAGCTTTGATGACATGAAAGAGGCGAACAAAAGTAATATGATTTTATGAAAATGATAACCCCATCTCCTCATGTTAACAAAGAAAGTCTCAAGCACAAACTGATTGAATACTTGTGAGAACAAGTAGAACATGAAATAGCTAGATTTGAACGATTTTATCTCACAATTAAGTATGGACAGCAAAAGTGAATGTCTCCAAAATTCACAAAACTAGCAATCATATTTATCATTTTCCTCATTTTGATTCAATCAACAATAAGAGATGTTGAATGGCTAATCTTAAATGAAAATTTAACATATTATCAAGAATTTCTAAAACCAAATAGTGCATTGAAATCCACTTCTACATTTTGCATCAACATACACACAAGATGATCACTTAAATAACAAAGTGTAAGAGTGATCTATTTCTTCAAAGCATAAGATAAAACAAGAGGACTCAAATAATAAGATAAGAGCCATGGATCAAAATTAAAGCTTATGCATTTACTGTTTCATATCAATTTCACAATGATAGTGATGTTTAAGCAAAATTTAATCAAGTAAAATAGCAAATGGCAGCCCTAAAGCTTGCAATATTTAATTCATTTAAGCAGCAACATGATAACCTTAAATTCATAAAGATAATGAAATTCATGTTTCCATCATTCCACGTTGTTTCAATGGTAATAGCAATTAGGTTCAGTAAAAGAACAAAAGTTATAATGTATCCGAATGTATGGCTCCAAACAAAGGCTTTCAACCTTTTGCATTGTGGTGATTGGTAAAATGATGGATAGTTCTCAAAACAAAAAAAAAAACAAAAAAACAAAAAAAACTCAAGGGATGATTTTTTTTTTTTTGGCAATGTCCAGTATTTGTTCAACTCCTTAAATAGACACATACAATGCTCTGATTGACAAGCAGAGCCTTAAAGTTATCATAGTTTTGATAAAGAATAAAGAATAAGCAAGACCAACGAGATTCCCTTTTATCTTAGAGAAATAGGATAACAAATGAAACAACACGCTTAACTGACTTTACTTATATGCAGGAATCCATACATCTGGATTGTAGATGTTGTGAAAAATCGCAATCATCTAATAAAGTGTAATTCCAAATGAGCTAAACAGAAGGAACATTAACCAAAGAGCTAAGATATTCAAGTATATGTCAAGCATTCCAACAAGCGTAACTACACATGTGCGCAACTCTCTGTTTGACATGGTAACAAAGGGAATACGAATATATGGAATAGTTCTGAAAGGTAGATAAGTAATTGACACCGAAGATACCAAAAATGCATAAACCAACATATCACACATCTCTCGGCTCGCGCATCCAACAAGGAGAAACGGACGGACGAGAGAAAAAGAATTAAGATAGGGAGGATTGAACCTTGGCTACTCAGCTAGGAGTAAAATCAGAGTAGTTTGTTGTGTGAGGAGTGTGACCGGAAAGTGCTCGTTCTCACCAGGATGGACGAACGCAATAGAGTCGTATTCGGTGGGAGACATCGACAAAGGGGAGTTCGACTTGCGAGAGGGAGGAAGAACCGGGTGTCACACGAGAGAGGAAGAGTTGCCCGAGAGAGCTGCATGTGAAGAATGAAGGAGAAAGAAGGCGCCAACGCGGCCTTAGCCGCTTTAGAGTATTAGGGACGATCGACCTTTCGATTGGTTGCACAAACGGTGACCAATGAGGGGTATTGGGCGGCGAGTCTAATTAGAGGGTTTAAGCAGCATATTAGGATAAGGATTATGAGGGATTAAGAGATTAAGCTGTCACTAATTTTCTTAATTATAAATTAACATAATTTCATGTCAAATTTTATGAATTTACTTCATGTGATAAACCCTAGCAATATGGATATCGATTTTAGATATTTTTATTGTGTCAGACGCAATGATGCAATCGATTTCGCAATCGGAGGTCGTTTGGACCACATCGGCGTTGGTCGAAGTGAAATTGGGCTTAAATTGCACAACGTCCCAATTGAATAGCTCGACGTTCGTGTAGACTTTGCCGAATTGACCGCGGAAGGCGTTGTTTGATAGGTTTCGACGTTTCGGCGATAATGACATGATCAATTTCGCAAACGGAGATCGTTCGGGCGTCGTCGGGGCTTCCCGACTTCGACATGAGAGTAATTCTATTAAAAATTAATTTTGATTGATTAATTAATTATGAATTGATGGAATAAGCTTCATTTGATTAATTTTAATATTTTGAGCACAATTGTGCAATCAAAATTTTCTATTTAGAAATATTTTAATTAATTTTGATCTCAATTATGAGGTTTTAATCTCCAATTATGGGACGTCGCCATTGATTTTGATAGATTTTGCCATATACGTTTAATTTAAATAATGACACATACTTGTAGGTCAACAGTGATAATTGACTTTGAGCTCTCAAGCTTTAACTCCTTAACACAATTCTCATTATAGTGAAAATACTGTCCTATTTATAAAGTTTTAGGAGAGTTATTTTGATAGTTTTATTTAAATGCACAAAACACTCCATTAAATAATTTGTGCTGATTATATTTTGAGTACAGAGTAAAAGAGTATAAGGACTCAAGTCTCCAAGAATCTTTAGAGAGTACAAAGATCCTTAAGAGCAAATAAGTTGCATGGAAATAGAGCTAAAAGCAAAAAAAGAAAAAAAAAAGGTCCGTTAAATACCTCTAAACCTTTTATTTATAAGATTAAAGGACTACATACATAACTACAATAAACTTTTTAAATATACAAAGTAAAAAAATAGAAACTTATGAGTTGAGTAAGGCATTGACACATGTATAATATCATGATATAGCCAAGGTGTGACCCCTAGTGTGGACTCACTGGCCTTAGCACAAAGGTGGGATGAATCTGTCGTCTTAGGTCCCTGTCAAGTGACGAGTGCCCAATTAGTTGTCCTAAAGAGGTCACTTTCTTAGTATATTGGGCGAGTTTGATGAGTGCTAGGATGGGCCATTCATGTGAATGCCAATTTCTTGGCCTTGGATTAATGATTAGTCCTCATATGCTGAGATATCAGATGACTAGTGACTAGTTCATTGATCAGGTTGACCCATCCATGTATACTCCAGTGAGCACGTGCCTAGCATCTAAGTTGGCCTTGTTCCTGTTTGATTTGAGTGTCTTGGATGAGTCCATCTTACATATAGTGTACCTTAGGTATGCACTTCAAATACTTGATCTGAACTCATTTAGACTCGAATCAATACACTATTGGTATTGATGAGCTTGTCTCATCAAGATGCATAATTTAATTATAAATTTATTAAAATCAGAGTTTAGATGATCTTGAATTTGGTTTAAGAAATCTTTAATATATGTTATCTTAAATTTGTGCCCAATTGATTAGATTTTAAGATAATATATCAATAATAATTAAAATTTTAGTAGACTAGTAATAAATCTTATCTATTAACACATGCTTAAATATATAAATAACAATGAAAATTTATTAAAACAAAATTTGACTTGCTTATGCTGATCAGTTCTATAAAAGCTTATCACATGAAAAATATGTCATAACTAAGTTATGCTTCTGTAAATGAATGCATATTTTTTTTTATTTAAACATTTGACTATTAAAAATCATTAATTAGAAACTAAAAAGTATTAACAACGCATATTTTAAGCTCTTTGATGTTTAAAAGAAGTATAGTACTGAAAATAACAATCCCTTCTGGATAATCACGATACCAGTCGAAGATTAGTAATATAACTATTATTTATCAAATTTATATTGCTGTTCATATTTGACTTATATTCAACTCAACAAAAAAAAATAATTAATTAATCAAACAAACCCATTAATGTACTTATTCATAGTTGACTTTATAATTAACAAATGCGCCCAATAAAAATGATCCCACCTTGTTTATCTTCAAATTATTTATACCCTTAGAAATACCATTACACTAAAAGCTTGCAGCTACTCAGCACAAAATTTATATAAATTGCAAAAAAAACAACTAAAGAAAAACAGAAGGCGATGAAAAGAACTTGAAAAAGTCTAACATAATTCAAGGTCCAACATCCTGAAAGGGGAAAAGAAAAAAATCTGCAAAAACACTTAAGAAGAGAGCTAATGAAGTTAAAAAAAAAACATATGACTAAGATCCACAATAAAAGGCATAGAAGGCTCAGGGTCAGAGCAAGAAAAAATATTCATTCTAATTATCAATAAAAGGGGCAATAAAAAAGTGAGCATCCAACTTCCAAGAAGAGTTACAATCATATAAAATACTACTAGCCAAAGAAAAAAGCTATATGAACATCATAATCATCATAGCCACCCTAAGCATCAAAAGCAATCCTAGTAATAAAAAAACCCAAAAAAGCTGCACACCCTTCCTAGGCTTTGAGTCAAAGCAACAACAGCCAATCAATCCATAAAAAATAACAACAATAGTACAACACCAACATCTAGAACAACCCACTAGAAGAAGAAGAAAAGAGAGAGCAAAAAAGGCACCACTGGTCCACTCAGAACAGCCAACACAACCCAAAGAATCAATAAAACCAACCACCAAAAGGAGACCAGCCGAAAGAGCGGAAGAACAACTAGCAAAACAACAAAACAACATAGAACTAGACAGTGGACAGTGGACAGTAGAAGCTAAATGCAGCCAACACTCAACAGGGGATGACTAGACTAGTAAAGCCAAAAAAAACTACGAAATGCACAGAAAAGAATGCTCAGAAAGCCCATAGCACATAAGATGATTTCCAGTATAAGAAGAGTAAAAAAGAAACAGCCAGGTAAAGCTATAAAGATAGCCCACTAGCAAAAAAGGGATTAGAAAACAAACACATAAGATGCAACCAGCCCAGCAACCAAACACCATAACCAGACTAATGAAAGCCCAACAAAAGGCATTGTCCAATGTTCTTCTTGATTCAAATTTACTTTTAGATAACTATCACATCATTGTTTATGATAAATAAGCAAAATAATAATAATGAAATAATGTAGTGTACCTGTTTAAGGTTGAATGAATATATCGACGCTTTAATTGAATGAAAATATATGAGTTTTGAAACTTGAGAGACTCAGATTTAATTATAACACATACTGTCATACACTATATATGGTTGCTTGTTTAACTTTAATATTTCATTCCAAATACAAAAAGACAAATGTTGAAACATAAAAGTATTTGATGCTCATCATCTTAAAACTCTCTATGAAGTTGTGAAGTTGCACCTGTTTTTTATTTATGAAACTTAACTTCATAGGATTTACATTGCAAACAAGAAATCTCAACACCCTTAGATATAGTTTTAACCTTTACAAAGTACTTCCACACACTAGACTTTCTCTTTCTAGCTTTCTTAGCCAACAACTCTGTTATAGTGTTAGTACTCTCAACAATTTGTTGAGATGTTTTATTATGACTCTCTTTCAAATTTTTCATATCAACTGGTGGCACCTCACCAGTTGATGCAAACTGAGAGTGCTCAAATGATGACATATGTTGTATGTAAACTATGAATAATACCAAACATCTTGTGTTAAATGACAAATGTGATAAAAAAAATGCATTCATAGAACAAAGTTTAGGACATACATTGCAACCAAACTTTGCATAATCAAAATTACATATGATATATTTAGAAAAAAAAGAATTCGAGGTAATCTGAAAATGAAGTGCAGTAGAGATAACCCTTAGCCCCTTGCTAAACTTATTGCAATCATCTAAGTAAAAGGAAATAAGGAGAACTATGGTTACTAACAATCAACATAACATAATGATAGTCTTTTTTTTCTTCTTATTTCTCAAATTGCATGCATAAAACAGGGCCTGTTCAATAAGCAATCTGAAAATGACATATAATATGTTTAGAAAAATTAATTTAGAACACCGAGATGTTAACAATATTATTTTGACGACTACTTAACAATCTCAAATTTAAGTGATTTTGAGCTCATAAAAATTTTCTCATTAAATTGCTTCATTCAACTTATACTTCTCATTGAATTCAAATTTGTCTATAAAATGACACTAGACCTTGTTAACAAATTTTGTTATAATAAATAGTGAGAGAGAAAAAGAAATATCGATATATAAGACTATTTTGTGTACAAAGTAAAGAGTATAAGGACTCAAGTCTCCAAGAATTTGTAGAGTACAAAGATCCTTAAGAGCAAATAAATTGCATGGAAATAGAGCTAAAAGCAAAAAAAAAAGGTAGATGAAAAGGTCTTTTAAATGCCTATAAACCCTTTATTTATAGGATTAAAGGTCTACATACATAACTGCAAGAAACTCTTTAAATATACCAAAAAAATAGAAACTTCGAGTAGAGTAAGGCATTGACACATGTATTATATCATGATATAGCCAAGGTATGACCCTAGTATGAACTCACGGCCTTAGCAGGTGGGGTATCGTGTCTTAAGTCCCTATCAAGTGAAGAGTTCCCGATCAGTTGTCCTAAAGAGGTCACTTTCTTACTATATTGGGTGGGTCTGAAGAGTGAGTAGGATGGGCCATTCATGTGAATGCCAGTTTCTTCGCCTTGGATTGATGACTAGTCCTCCATCTACTGAGATATCAGATGACTAGTGAGTGGTTCATTGTTCAAGTTGACACATCAATGCAAACTCTAGTGAGTTGGTGTGTGCCTAGCCTCTAAGTTGGTCTTGTTCTTGTTTGATTTGTGTGTCTTGGATGAGTCCATCTTGCATATAGTGTACCTTAGGTATACACTTCAAATACTTAATTTGAACTCATTTAGACTCGAATCAATGCACTATTGGTGTTGATGAGCTTGCCTCATCAAGATGCATAATTTTATTATAAAGTTATTAAAATCAGAGTTTAGATGATCTTGAATTTGGTTTAAGAAATCTTTAATATGTGTTATCTTAAATTTGTGCCCAATTGATTAGATTTTAAGATAATATATAAATAATAATTAAAATTTTAGTAGACTAGTAATAAATCTTATCTATTAACATATGCTTAAATATATAAATAACAATGAAAATTTATTAAAATAAAATTCGACTTGGTAATGCTGATCAGTTCTATAAAAGCTTATCACATGAAAATTATGTCATAACTAAGTTATGCTTCTATAAATGAATGCATATTTCATATTTATTTAAACATTTGACTATTAAAAATCGTTAATTAGAAACTAAAAAGTATTAACAACGCATATTTTAAGCTCTTTGATGTTTAAAAGAAGCATAGTACTGAAAATAACAATCCCTTCTGGATAATCACGATACCAGTCGAAGATTAGTATCAAATTTATATTGCTGTTAATATTTGACTTATATTCAACTCGACAAAAAAAAATAATTAATTAATTAAACAAACCCATTAATGAACGTATTCATAGTTGACTTTATAATTAACAAATGTGCCCAATAAAAATGATCCCACCTTGTTTATCTTCAAATTATTTATACCCATAGAAAGACCATTACATTAAAAACTTGCAGCTACTCAGCACTAAATTTATATTAAATGCAAAAAAAAGAAAAAATCTCTTATAAAAAAATCATTATTCATCAATTTTATAACACTTTGATTGCGATTTTTTTGGCATAAAATGATCACAATCAGTATTATTTTATTAATCATTAATTATTAGTACGTTTGAATTTAAATTGGCCGTGAGAAGATAAAATTCCCAATAACTCAACTACTATTTTATTTGCTAATTGCGTCGTATTCTTTTTTTTTTTTTTTTTTTTTGTAATGGGTATCCACCCATCCATCTGTGGGTGGAGATGTCGTGTATTTAATCCATGACAATCATTCCTTCGTGTGGTCCTACTACTTTCCGAGGTATACTATCCATTAGGAGGATTCTGGTCGGAGGGTTAGCTTCGCCCTCAAATTTAGAGACGTGGGTAATTGCGTCGTATTCTAGAAATTGAGATTATTAGATGTGGAATCAGGACATAGTGTAGCCAATATAGTATCACATGTTATTCAGTCAAAGTTACTTTTTATTATTGTATATTGATGTTATATTAATTATATAATAATATACAATATTTTACAATTAATATATAATAATTGTATATTAAGAAAACGTTAAATAATACTATATTATTATAGTTTAAATATAACTTTGTATATCCGGAGAGTCTGCAGGTAATAAATTTTCACTCTTAAAAACATCAATAGGTCTGAACGATTATAATTCCAATCATGAAATTTACAAGAGAAGAAAAGGCATAACTGTACATATTACTTAAACAAAATAATTCTGCAACTTCTTCAGTAACACTCATCCATGCTTTTGATGAAACTCAACGCTCTTCTTCTCATCCAAACCATAATTCCAACTCCCAACACTAAATTCAGCACTAATCCTCTCATAGCAATCAAAATCCATTGTTTCTATAATCGGCAAAACCTCAGCAACAGCTCTTCTCCTCCTCCTCCTTCTACCGCTCCTCGCTGTCGTCGTCGGCGCCGCAGCAGCGAAGGCAGAGCTAGCGCGGGCGGCCAACGCCACCATGTCCGCCACCGTGAGGCGATATTCGAGCTTGGTCGCAGGTAGCACGAAGTAGAGCTGGTTCGGTTCGATGAGCCTGTCGGAGCCCAATGCTTGAATGAATTGGCCGTAGAAAATGCTGTCGGCGTTACAGAGGAAGCAGGAGGATTGGTCGAGGCCGAGAACATGGGATACTTTGAGGGGCCGAGAGTATTCCGCGAGTGAACCATCGATGTTAATCACTTTTGCAGTAGGCTGGCGGCGGTTGGAGGTGGAGGAGGCGGCAGCGGCGGAGGGAGAGGTGGAGGAAGAGAAGCAGGAGCCCATGTATTGTTTGGCTTTCAAGGGAATGGGAGGCAGTGAAATAAATAAAAGTTCGGAGGAGGTGACGTCTGTGAAGCCGTCAATGGAAACCTGTCGCCATTTGACTTGTCCATTAGGCGGGCTTAATTAAACGATTGGTTGCTTTGCGAGCAAGTTAAAGTAATTTAAGAGAACTAAACGTGCAAAAGTGACTAGTCCGTTTGACAACGTGACTAGTCAAGGACTAAGATTCTGCTTAGGCACTTTTTTTATAAAGAAATTGTAAAGTTGTTATTGATTGTAAAATTATTAAGGAGCAAATAATTTTTAACAGATTATAGTGAGTGCTATAATTATTTTTAAAATTTTAAATAATAATTTTATGATAATCATCCTATTTTAATAATTCTAATTCTTTAAATTAATTTTTTTATCATAAAATTTTACTTTGACTTTCAACCAGCGGGCACACCAGGCGCTTCCGTGTATGTAGCGGTTGGTCGTGGTCAGGCGGTCGTTGGTGGCATGCCGCAGGCGGGCTGTAGTGTGGCCAGCGAACCTCAGCGAACAGCAGGCCTTGTGATGATGGTCGGAGCCGAGCGGCATGCGTTAGCTCGGCCAGAGCATGCGCTTTATGGCTGAGCGGCGGTTGGCGCTGGCAGACCGCATAGCCTTCAACCAGCGTCTTGTAGCCTTCAGCATGGCTTCAGCGGCGCCGGGGGGCAACGGTTTTTGATTAAAGCTTTTGATGATTTTTCTTTGCCCCTAGAAGGGTCTATAAAATCCCTAAGGGAGAGGCACTTCCCACCTAGTGTTTCTCTTCTTCTTGAGTGAGGTCGTTGAAGCGATGGTAGTTCATCTTCGAGACTCAGTTTTCCTCAAAAGCGTCGCTTGTCGGACCGGCCGGGTTTGGAGCGATCAAGACCGTAGTTCATCTGAGCTCAGGTTTTCCCTCGAAAGAGGTGTCAACTGACCTCGTCGGACCAACCGGGTTTGGAGGCGATCAAGACCGTAGTTCATACCAGAGCTCGATTTTCCCTCGAAAGAGGTGTCAACTGACCTCATCGGACCGACCGGGTTTTGAGGCGATCAAGACCCGTAGTGAGAAATTGGATTTCTTCAAACTTCGATGGATGGTTCAATGGCTGATAATTGTCAAGATAGCGGGAAGCGGTAATTAGAATCCGTCATTTAAATGACTCAGAAAGTTTGGCAGGTAATTTCAGAGCATCATTGGGGAGGAATAGTTTCTCTGTCTCTTTCCTCCTTTTCTTTTTGATCTCATATGTATGCATGTCCTTTTCATCATCAGTCGTGAAAAATCCTAGCCCAAGCGTCCATGAGCGGCGAGTCGAAAGAGTATGCCCAAGTATTGGGGTGAGTGAGTAGCTTCACAAAATTTTCAGATTTTTCAGATTTTATCATTTCTCCTCCTCTTTACTTATTCATGATGTATTTTTCACAGGGTGATGGCCGGAGGATAACCCATATCATGGCATTCTGGGATATACCATCCCTTATCACATCATATAGTTTAATGGTGTTCGTAAGAAATTTCATTTCCTAATGAGTTGGTGGCTATTGTTGCCAGAGGTCATCGAGCTTGTTCACCTCACGGGATACTTCTTGTTTAAGATAATTCTTCGTCTTTGCGATTCCCTTTAGCTCTCGAGCTGATTGAGATCTTCAAAACATGTGGTGTAGCTTTGTAACAATTTTCATTTCGGGCTTTAGTGGTCATCGTCGGTTTGGCTGTCTTCTTCAGAGAGCATGGTGTTACTTTGAACATCACATACTTGTATCAAATGTGTAGATTCACATGTGATGCTCAAGGACGTGTTTCTTATCGGCCTATAAAGAATTGGATAGAATTTTTAGCACGGGATCCGTCTAAAAATTAGTCTAATGGATTATTCTTTGTGAAAAATGAGTGGGGCCTTCCTGAGAGATGGAGAAGATTGAATGACCTTCCAGATCCATTACTAATTGAAGAGAACGAGATCTTGACAACTCTTAATGTTCCTGATGTAGAAAGCTTACAACATGAGTTGCGTCATATTGGCAAATATATAGTTGAAGATAGAATATTCAAGGTTGGCCTTTCCATCCAAGCAGGGAGATCTCATTCTTTTCCACTAAAGAGGTCAAGTAAAGGTGATGAAGGGTCTTCTCATATTCATAAGGTTCTTTCAAGAAATCGTCACGAAATCAGGGTGGTGGTAATGTTTCTTCCTTAAAGAAAAAGAAGACATGTGCTGAAGTGACTATGTCAGATATCTGTGAAGAAGATGTTCGCCTTCAGTTGGCATCTGAGAGTTTAGCTGCTTGAACTCATGATGGGGGAGTTCGTTTCTCGAAGCCGTACATTCCTGAAGAGGTGTTAAATCACATATGCATTGGGCGTCAACGAACAGATGAATTGGTACGTTGTTTTTCCTTCCTTCTTCTTTTTCTTCTTTTCCTCCTTCTTTTCTTTTGTGTAATATTTGTAATGATTTTTTTTATATAGGTAACTCAAACATTAGGGCTGATGGCTCATTTGGGTGTCTTTTTAGACGAGTGAAATACTAAATTTGTGAAGGTAAAATATCTGCAAGGCGAGTATGAGCGAAAGATGAGTGCTAAGACCAAAGAAGTGGCGACCTTGGAGGATCGGTGATGGTCTGCGAGCTAGCGAACATGTCAACTTTCTTTCTCCGTCGGAAGTGGAGTGCACTTGTGATGAGCTGATTGAGGTGAGGACTGAGACTCACCAGAAAGAGAAAAGACTCAAGGCACTTGCAGCGGAGAAGGGAGCTCTCGAATTGGAGAAGAAAATGTTACAGGATCGTCTTTCTGAGAAGGAACATATGATGTCAGAAGCGGAAGCAAATGAAATCTCCTTGAAGGCAGTGGAAGACTTTAAGAGCTCTCTGGCTTATCACGGTATAATTGAGGACCATGTTCAGGAAGCTCGTAATCATATTCTTGATGTTGAAGTAACAGACTTGGAGCACCAATATTTAGAGGAGGGCTTCATCCGAGGGTTCCTAAAAGGAATCCATTTAGTGCATCGCAAGACCGGAGCTAGTGTTGAGGATCTATCTCCTAGCCAAGTGTCTGAAGACTCTTCGTCAAATTTAGGAGATGAAGGAGTTGAGAGTGAGTCCAAGGGAGCACTCCTAATGGTGAGAAGGACGTTAATATCACCAATTGATATGATGCAGCATCACTTGAGGATGTATTTTTTTTCTTTTTTTATATGTATTATTATTAGTGTGTATCAGAATCTTGATTCTTTCTTAAATCATCATGTTAATGCTATAATTTTTTTTTAAGACGATGCGCTCTTATTTTATTTTTACCTATCTGGGGTAATTAGTCAGAATATTATTCGACGATGCTAACCTGTACGGATGAGGTTGAATTAAATCCACTCAGGATTTTTGACCTATCTGAGGTTGTTTGTCAGAGTCTTCGCTCGATGACGTTAACCTGTGTGGAAGAGATCGTGAGAAGTCCACCAAGGACCTTTTGACATATCTGAGGTTGTTTGTCAGAGTCTTCGCTCGATGGCGTTAACTTGTGTGGAAGAGGCCGTGAGAAGTCCACCAAGGACCTTTTGACCTATCCTAGGTTGTTTATCAGAGTCTTCGCTCGATGACATTAACCTGTGTGGAAGAGGTCATGGAAAGTCCCCTTGGGATTGATCATGCTCCGATTGAGATATAACGTGAGTTGTATATTTCTTAAGTGGGAGAATTAAATGAAGAAGAAACAAGTTTGTAAGAAGAAAGCTATAAATTCATTACTCTGATAAGTTCAGTGATATAATCATAAGATGATTTTAACATGGATATGAGTTTTAAGAGAAAATGATAACAACAACAACAAGTCTTTATCCCACTAAGTGGGGTTGGCTACATGAAGAGGAAATGATAAACGAGACAAAATAAAAGCTGCGATAATTATGCAGCAGGAATTACTGATAATATTTTTGGAGATTCTCAGTGCTCCAAGTTCGAGGTAAAGTTTTTCCCTCTAAATCCTTGAGCTTGAAAGTTCCTGGCTTCACCATAGATATAACCACATATGGGTCATCCCAAAGAGGTGAGAGTTTATTGCGTTGAGGGCCTTTGTATGCAGCTTCGAGACTTCGTAGGACCAAGTCACCGATAGATATGGGACGAGGTTTTAATCTTCTGTTGAAGTGACGAGCTACCCTTTGGTGATGGGAAGCAGTCCGAAGTAGGGCCATGTCACGAGTTTCGGGGAGTAGGTCCAAGTCTTTGCGAGTTTTCTTCATTATCGTCATGATTGAATAATTGAACTCTTGGACTTGGAACCCGATATCTACGGTATAAAATACGTGTAGAAACACAAGTTATTGTGTCTCACATCGGGAGCGCGGTAGTGCGGTAAGCCCAAAGAACATTAGAAAGCTCATCAACCCATTGCCCCGCGGCCTTCTCGAGATGTGTTTTTAGTCCTTTGAGTATAGTCCTATTGGTAGCTTCAGTCTGCCCTTTAGTTTGAGGATGTGCTACAATCGTATGCAGCAGATGAATGTGAAGATCTTTGCAAAAAGACGTAAAGACTTTTCCAGTGAATTGGGTTTCGTTATCAGTGATGATCTTTGCAGGAAGACCGAATCGACATCTATATTCCAAACAAATTATTTAGCATTTGCCTCCATAATTTTAGCGAGTGGTTCAGCTTCCACCCATTTAGTGAAGTAGTTGACGGCTAAAATGATGAACTTTCGTTGCCCTGATGCTATCGAAAAAGGTCCCATGATATCAATCCCCTACTGAGCAAAAGATCACGGGCTTTGAATGGATGAGAGCTCTGTATGCAGCATGTGAGGAAGGTTAGAGTGAAACTGACAACTTGCACATTTTTTTGTGAAATTCAAGGCATCTTGTTTCATCGTAGGCCAATAGAACCCTTGCCTTATAATTTTAAGGGCTAGCGCCCTTCCTCCTAGGTGTTCTCCACATATCCACGAGTGGACCTCTCTTAATCGTGTCGACCTCACGAAGGTGAGAGAGCATTTGAGGTGCGATCAAGAAAGCTCGTTTGTATAGTTCACCTCAGATAATAAGTAAAGTTTGAAGCTTATCTTAGACTAATTGCGAGTTGGGTTTCGTGAATAGTTCCTTCTTGTAAAAAAGATAGGATGGGGTCCATCCACGAATATTCCTTTATCTCATCAATTGCTTGAATTACCCATGACCCTTGGATACTCAGAAAATGTATTTCTTCAACATGCCTTCTCGTAAACAGATCCCTAGTAGTAGATGAAACAAGCTTAGCGAGAGCCACCAAGTATTCTTCTCTCCAATGATGAATGATTTGATGTGTCTTGAAATGGGCAAGAGACTTCACCAAGTGGAGGTATCTCGGGATTATGAGTATTAAAGTTTTCCTCAACTTGGGAGGCGACAAGTTGGGAGTCAGTGTGTATCACTAAGCCTTGAGCTTCACAGTCAATGGCGAGTCTCAACCCTACTATGAGAGCCTCATATTCAGTCAAATTATTAGTTGCAGAAAATTTTAGGCGAAGTTCATACTCTAAGGTATTCAATTGAGGGGAAATAAGTAAGATTCCCGCACCAGCACCAGTACTTCCTGAAGCTCCATCAACATAGAGGGTCCATTGAGGAGACGTAAGGTATGTAACAGATAGCTCCTTTGGAGTTGGGGTAGTGCATTCCACTATAAAGTCTGCGAGTACTTGAGACTTTATAGCAGGGCGAGGTAGAAAATTTATATCAAACTCTCTTAATTCTACCACTTGATTAACCTCCCGGATGCTTCGGTTTCGTAGGATGGCCCTTAATGGTAAATGAGTGTAGCGGTGGAGCTTATGGACGCAATTTTGAGAAAACTAAAGCCAGAGCCACCTTATCGGCAAGTGGATAACGACTTTCTATATCAAAGAGAATTTTGCTGACATAATAAATTGGTCGTTGTATCCCACTTTTTTTTCGCAATAAAATTAAGCTTATCGCATGGGAAGAGACTGCGAGATATAAGTATAATATCTCTCCTTGAATAGGCTTGGATAGTAGGGGTAGAGATGCTAAATACTCCCTTAGCTACTCAAAAGCAGACTTACATTCATCAGTCCATTGAAAATTATTATTTTTAGCTACCTTTAATATTTTAAAGAATGGAAAGTATCTATCCCCAGAACGGGATAGGAAGCGGGATAACGCAGCAATTCATCCATTCAAACGTTGAACTTCCTTAATATTCTTCGGAGGAGTCATATTTTTGAGAGCTTTGATTTTCTCAGGGTTGGCCTCTATCCCACGGTGGGTTACCATAAATCCAAGAAATTTTTCCGACGTAACCCCAAAAGTACATTTGGTCAGGTTGAGTCGCATGTTATAACGTCGAAGAAGGTTAAAGCATATTTCTAGGTCAGAAATATGTTGTGATTCTATCAAACTTTTCACTAACATGTCATCCACATATACCTCCATTGTGCAGCCTAGTAGGTCTTTAAAGACCTTATTCATAAGGCGTTGATAGGTAGCACCAGTGTTTTTTAATCTAAACGGCATAACTTGGTAACTGTATAAACCTTTATATGTTTGAAATGATGTAGCTTCTTCATCCGTTGAGTTCATTTTTATTTGGTTGTAACCAGAGTAAGCATCCAAAAAGCTGAGCATTTGATGTCCATATGTAGCATCAACCAACGATCAATTCGAGGAAGAGAAAACTATCTTTCTGCAAGCCTTGTTAAGGTCGTAATCAATAAACATTCTTCATGTTCCATTTGTTTTCTTAACCATGACATTCGCTAGCCATGTAGGGTAATGTACCTCTCAGATGAATCCCGCTAAGCTTGTTAACTTCTTGCTCAATAGCTTGGAGGTGATCGTGCAAAACTTCACTTCTTACGGATGATCGGAATGTCGGATCGATCGAGAGAGTGCATGATCACACGGGTCAATTTCTGGCATGTATGTCGGACTCCAAGCGAAGATGTCTTGATTTTTGTGCAAGAAGTCTATATATTTTTCCCTTTGTTCATCTGAGAGCAGAGATCCAACTTCCACTATTCGTAATGGTTGGCCATCTGATAATGCAACAAAGAGCAAGTCTTCTACAGGCAAAGCTTTCTGGGATACTTCTTCATCTCAAAAATTAAAATCTTCGATGCTGAAGGTCAAAGAAGGGGGTGGTTGAGCTTGTCTGAGATAACATGATTATGCTATTTGTTGATTTTCATAGACCACTCCAACTCCAATTGGGGTTGGAAATTTCATCTTAAGATGAGATATTAAAGTGACTGCACCGAAAATTGATTGGAGGGGCCTTCCAAAGATAGTGTTATACGCTGAATCTGACTTGACCACCATGAATTGGATTAAATGAGCTACTTATCGAGGAAATTCACCAAGGACAACAGGAAAGGTGATTGTCCCCTATACTCGCACAGGGTGATTATCAAACCCATATAATGGTCCTGCAGCGGGTTGGAGCTTTTCCCTAACCAGGCCCATGTTAAGAAATGTGGAGTAAAAAAAGACATCAACAGAACTCCCATTGTCAATCAAAATTCTAACATTATAGCATGGGTCACCGACCGCTACCATGATGTGGATCTTGATGAGAAACATGTACTCCTTCTAAGTATGAGTCATTAAAAGTGATGGAATGATCAGTACGAGACTTCTTTAACTCCGGCTCTTCAGAGATGAGAACTTGATTAGATAGTATTGGTCTTCTTGCGATTGTTTCGATTTTTCCAACTGTTTGATGATTATTTTGTTGTTTTTGTGATGATTGTCCTGGTTGCCCCCAGTTGGAGGTATGTTTATTTGAGTCGATTAATTCTTCACAAATCGACGTAGATATCCTTGCTGAATAAGCCTCTCAATTTTTTCTTTGAGTTATTAGCATGCCTCGGTAGAATGTCCCCGACTTCGATGGAAGTGATAATTGCTCGAATTTAATTTAATACTTGATATTTTCTTCATCTCGAATAGCCATTAGGAGGTTAACATGAGATGTGTTGGGCGTGTATTTTCGCCGTGATTCACGCCTCATTGATATGGGGTCATGGAGGGAGATCACGACCGCCTTTGTTGCTTCTTTTGATAGACGCTCGCATTCGGGTGCTTTTACGTTTTCCTATAGATTGCTCAAATTATTTGCGTAATAGCCTCATCGCCAGAGATTTGTTCTTCCACACGATGATGAACCAAGATACGAGACCGTCTCGATTAGTGACGAGTAAAGGACTGAGTCCTCCAAGGAAAACTCCTCTTAATAGTTCGTGGTCTACTCGTGTATTTCAAGCTTCTAAGGAGAATCTCGGAAGTATTCCTTAAGTGATTCTGCTTTTGACAACGGAGAGATGGGAGGAATCTTTAATGATCCTCCAGTTTGCAATGAACTGTTCTACAAAAATCTTGGCGAGTTCGTCAAAAGTATGGATGGATTCCCTTGGAAGGGAGTAGAACCAAGTGCGAGCTTGTCCCTTGAGGGTAATCGGAAAGACCGACAAAGCAAGCGTGAAGCTCGTTGGATATGCATGATATGAATTTTGGTGTTCATGTGGGTCAGTCGCCCCATCATAGGAATCAATGTTCAGAAGCTTGAAACCCACAAGAATAGGATGTTGAAGAATAGCTTCAACTAAAGGTGAGAATTTCTCATAGCCACGGTGAGGGGGAAGATGATTTCTATCTTAGAGGTGAAATTCATCTTGTATTAAGCGTCGTAATTCTGCACGTATAACATGACGAGTGGGGTCAGCAGGATGAGAATGTGTCAAGCTACCAGCAATAATTGATGGATTTGTAGTGGAGCGACGATGGATGAGTGAACTAACTGTGGAGATCAAGATCACGCCTCTACGAAGAACTGTGAAATTAACATTTTGACCTCCCCCGGCTAACTATCGATCTTGGGGGAGATATGTTTTCCGCGGTAGTAGCTGTTGTGTTCCTCGCAAAAGTCGAATCATCTCATTTTGAGACTCTTCCATTCGGCGCACCCTATCTTCTAAAGAGATTTATACCGCGCCTTCACTGACAGGGTCACGCCTATCAGGGGGAAGTGAGGCAGAAGGTTGACGTCCTTGGTTCAAGGATTGGTTTCGAGAGTGATGAGCGGGAGGCTTGTTACGAGCCTATTGGCCATAACGAGGTGTTCACTGTGAATTATGATTGAATGGTTCTCTTCCCGACGGCCAAACCGCATGCTAAAACCAGGTATAGTAAAAGTTTTCGCTTTGTTGTGAAATCCAAAGATACACACGGTATTTAAAGAGTGAACAATAAAACTCCGAATTTTATGTGAAAAATCTCAAAAGAGGGAAAACCACGGCCTCCCAAGAAAGCTTCTACTATGTATGTTTGAGTACAATATCTTCTATACCGGATTACGAACAAGTATATGGGACAACAGGGAATAGACAATGTTGATGACGATGACGACGATGTTGACGATGATGACCGACGATAGTGGTCGGTGATGATGACCGGCAAGATGGTCGACGACGCGGCGGATCAGCGGCGTACGGGCGGCCGACGACCATCGAGTGGCGACGATCGCTTTGGAGGATCTTTAAAGCTCTCTCCTCTCTGCTCGCCCCTCATAGAGGAAGGGGGCTATTTATGATTGAGTGGCTCAGAAATACATGCAAAATCCAAACCACTCCTCCATCTGACGCATGATGATTCCCTTGATCATATGATGTATTTTGTGCATTTGAATGCTCAAATGAAGTCAATTATAAGATCTTTGGCTTGTTGGAACCTCCGTCGAGACGCCGATTTGACTATAAACACTCCATATTTGAGAGCTTTTAGAAATTTAACCGATGTCTCAAAGTTTTCTGATATTTTTTGATCTCACTATTTTCAATTTCGACGCTGCATCAAGATTCGTCACTGAGGAATTTTCAAGATCATATCAATAATATCATATATTATTCAGTTAATATATAACTATTTTTTATTATTATATATTAATGTTATATTAACTGTAAAATAATATATATTATTTATATATATAATAATATATAATATTTTATAATTAATATATAATAACTGTATATTAACAAAACGTTAAATAATACTATATTATTATAGTTTAAATATAACTTTGTATATCCGGAGAGTCTGCAGATAATAAATTTTAACTCTAAAAAACATCAATAGGTCTGAACGATTATAATTCCAATCATGAATTTTACGATCTCAAATTTAAGTGATTTTGAACTCATAAAAATTTTCTCATTAAATTGCTTCATTCAACTTATACTTCTCATTGAATTCAAATTTGTCTATAAAATGACACTAGACCTTGTTAACAAATTTTGTTATAATAAATAGAGGCAGAGAGAGAAAAAGAAATATCTGATATATAAGACTATTTTGTGTACAAAATAAAAGAGTATAAGGACTCAAGTCTCCAAGAATTTGTAGAGAGTACAAAGATCCTTAAGAGCAAATACGTCGCATGGAAATAGAGCTAAAAGCAAAAAAAAAAAAAAAAAGTAGATGAAATGGTCTTTTAAATGCCTCTAAACCCTTTATTTATAGGATTAAAGGTCTACATACATAACTGCAAGAAACTCTTTAAATATACCAAGAAAAAATAGAAACTTCTGAGTAGAGTAAGGCATTGGCACATGTATAATATCATGATATAGCCAAGGTATGACCCCTAGTATGGACTCACTGGCCTTAGCACAGAGGTGGGGCAAATCTGTCATCTTAAGTCCCTATCAAGTGAAGAGTTTCCGATTAGTTGTCCTAAAGAGGTCACTTTCTTACTGTATTGGGTGAGTCTAAAGAGTGAGTAGGATGGGCCATTCATGTGAATGCCAGTTTCTTCGCCTTGGATTGATGACTAGCCCTCCATCCACTGAGATATCAGATGACTAGTGAGTGGTTCATTGTTCAAGTTGACACATCAATGCAAACTCTAGTGAGTTGGTGTGTGCCTAGCCTCTATGTTGGTCTTGTTCTTGTTTGATTTGTGTGTCTTGGATGAGTCCATCTTGCATATAGTGTACCTTAGGTATACACTTCAAATACTTAATTTGAACTCATTTAGACTCGAATCAATGCACTATTGGTGTTGATGAGCTTGTCTAATCAAGATGCATAATTTTATTATAAATTTATTAAAATCAGAGTTTAGATGATCTTGAATTTGGTTTAAGAAATCTTTAATATGTGTTATCTTAAATTTGTGCCCAATTGATTAGATTTTAAGATAATATATCAATAATAATTAAAATTTTAGTAGACTAGTAATAAATCTTATCTATTAACATATGCTTAAATATATAAATAACATTGAAAATTTATTAAAATAAAATTCGACTTGGTTATGCTGATCAGTACTATAAAAGCTTATCACATGAAAAATATGTCATAACTAAGTTATGCTTCTGTAAATGAATGCATATTTCATATTTATTTAAACATTTGACTATTAAAAATCATTAATTAGAAACTAAAAAGTATTAACAACGCATATTTTAAGCTCTTTGATGTTTAAAAGAAGTATAGTACTGAAAATAACAATCCATTTATAACTATTATTTATCAAATTTATATTGCTGTTCATATTTGACTTATATTCAACTCGACAAAAATAATAATTAATTACTTAAACAAACCCATTAATGAACGTATTTATAGTTGACTTTATAATTAACAAATGTGCCCAAAAAATGATCCCACCTTGTTTATCTTCAAATTATTTATACCCTTAGAAAGACCATTACATTAAAACTTGCAGCTACTCAGCACTAAATTTATATTAAATGCAAAAAAGAAAAAGAAAAATCTCTTATAAAAAATCATTATTCATCAATTTTATAACACTTTGATTGCGATATTTTTTTTGGGCATAAAATGATTACAATCAGTATTATTTTATTAATCATTAATTATTAGTACGTTTGAATTTAAATTGGCAGTGAGCAGGAGCGGAACCAACACATTTTTCCAGGATAAATAATATTTTAAATAATATAATAATTAAATAATAATCATAATATACATAATTAAATAAATAAATTTATATCATATTTTATTTTAGAAAAATACAAATAATTAGTAAGATAAAATCATCAAATTTATAAGAAAAAATTATAAATAGATTTATAGCCTATAATTTATAATTTACTCACATTCTTAAGATTAAATATATAAATTAGTTTTGCTCAAAATTTATAGATTAAATTATTTGATTACTACAAAAATTAATAAAATATCAAAATTCTTTTTATCCATTTTTGAAATACTAAGCATAAAATTATTTTTTTTAAAAAAATTATATAAAGTAGATCAATTTAAGTAATTTATGAATTTAATTAATATTTATATTAATTAATGTGTGCATATTAAATATTTTTAAAAAAAATTGTAATATTAATATATAAATATAAATATAATTTATAAGAGAAATATAACTAATAATATAAAAAAAATTTAAAATTTTTATGATTTAAAATTATTATAAAATTATAAAATATAATTTATAACTAGATTATATGAGTTAAAATATTGATTATATGAGATTATAATAAGTTAAAATTAAGACAAATTCCCAATAACTCGGCATCACGTGAGTCCGCCCTTGGCGGTGAGAAGATAAAATTCCAATAACTCAACTACTATTTTATTTGCTAATTGCGTCGTACTCTATAAACCGAGATTATTACGTGTAGAGTCATTACATAACTCTACATCCTAACTACAACAGTAATATAATATCATATATTATTCAGTTAATATATAACTATTTTTTATTATTGTATATTAATGATATATTAACTATAAAATAATATATATTATTTATATATATAATACACAATATTTTATATTAATACATAATAATTGTATATTAAGAGAATGTTAAATAATACTATATTATTATAATTTAAATATAACTTTGTATATCCGGAGAGCCTGCAGGTAATAAATTTTCACTCTAAAAAACATCAATAGGTCTGAACGATTATAATTCCAATCATGAATTTTACAAGAGAAGAAATGCCGTAACTGTACATATTACTTGAACAAAATAATTCTGCAACTTCTTCAGTAACACTCATCCATGCTTTTGATGAAACTCAACGCTCTTCTTCTCATCCAAACCATAATTCCAACTCCCAACACTAAATTCAGCACTAATCCTCTCATAGCAATCAAAATCCATTGTTTCTATAATCGGCAAAACCTCAGCAACCGCTCTTCTCCTCCTCCTCCTTCTACCGCTCCTCGCTGTCGTCGTCGGCGCCGCAGCAGCGAAGGCAGAGCTAGCGCGGGCGGCCAACGTCACCATATCCGCCACCGTGAGGCGATATTCTAGCTTGGTCGCAGGTAGCACGAAGTAGAGCTGGTTCGGTTCGATGAGCCTGTCGGAGCCCAATGCTTGAATGAATTGGCCGTAGAAAATGCTGTCGGCGTTACAGAGGAAGCAGGAGGATTGGTCGAGGCCGAGAACATGGGATACTTTGAGGGGCCGAGAGTATTCCGCGAGTGAGCCATCGATGTTAATCACTTTTGCAGTAGGCGGGCGGCGGTTGGAGGTGGAGGAGGCGGCAGCGGCGGAGGAAGAGGTGGAGGAGAAGCAGGAGCCCATGTATTGTTTGGCTTTCAAGGGAATGGGAGGCAGTGAAATAAATAAAAGTTCGGAGAAGGTGACGTCTGTGAAGCCGTCAATGGAACCTGTCGCCATTTGATTTGTCCATTAGGCGGGCTTAATTAAACGATTGGTTGCTTTGCGAGCAAGTTAAAATAATTTAAGATAGCTAAACGTGCAAAAGTGACTAGTCCGTTTGACTACGTGACTAGTCAAGGACTAAGATTCTGCTTAGGTACTTTTTTTTTATAAAGAAATTGTAAAGTTGTTATTGATATCTTCTTTTCATCAATTTTCTCCCAAGAACTTAACCCACGACTTTTATAGAAATGATTTCGAGTTTCATCACAGGAGGAGCTCGAGCGACGTGTTGTCAACGAGCCGATTGCCAAGAGAAATTTATTCTTTTACCCACTTAAAGTTTAAACTGTAGGTAGAACACTCACCGCTCGATGATTGAATGGTTGCAGGAAGTAACTGTTGAGCATGCATCTCAAGACTTCTTTTTCTTCTTTGCCTCAGGCTATACTTACTTCTAGATGAAGAAGCTTCAACATCTCCTTGGGACAAATGGTTCAAATTTAGGATTTGGAGGACTAAGGACCTCCAAGAATAATCCTCTTCATGATTAAGGTCTCTGAGTGACTGAGCCTCTCAAAGACAGAAACTTTTTTTTGAGGTGCCCTAGCAGCACTAGGGGTCACGACCTCAACGAGCCTCTTTAAAGATTGCTGCACATGGCATGGAGGATGAGTACTGACTTCAGCAGGTTGAGGCCTAACAACTTGCTCTTGATTCGGGATAGCTCGAAAATCAATGCTATCAAACCGGATGAGCTAGTACTCCAAGATCGATGATGATGCTTGCTGCGGATGTTGGCTCCATCTCCGAGAGTAACAATGACAAGTGTGTTATGTAGAGCCATTCTCGAGATTTGGAAGGTAAAGATTAGCAATTGAAAATAGCTACACTATCACCTTTTTTTCAAAAAATATGGGTACAATAAGACATAACATACTAATCACAGGCACTAAATAAAATCTCAAAAGACTTAAGACTTTATCTAGAAAGATTTTAAGTTTTCGCTTTTAACTTCTCATTTTCAATTTCAATTTCATTTATTATTTTATTTTTGTTTATACTCACCGCAATTATAATGTGGATTCGACAACAAAGATGGAAAGAGAAACCTATCCCTGGAGTCGCCAAAATTTTATGGGATCCAAAATTTAAACCTCTTTTGGATGAAAAGAGTGATTTTGGTGTGGGTGAAAATTAATCGATCAAGCGAATCTCAAGACATTTTGAAATGCTATCTAATCACCGATTTCAAAGAAACTAAATAAATCAAGCCTCGATGAGACGAACATATAACATCAGCATACCGATCCGAATCAATCGACTCGATCAAGCTATGAGGAAAAATGGATCGATCCCAAATGGTCACCAAACGACATATTTATACCGATCGGCCGTCAAGACGAATCCAACGAATCCAAGATCACCCAATTCGACATCATTAAGGCACCGGATCATCAAAATACACCTCGATCGGTGGATCGAGCCGTCCGATGGGAGTGGTTGGAGTTTTCCACGAATTTACAAGGCGCCACTCCCAAAAAAATCTATAACAGCTTCATTCTCACCTGAGGACCGGAGATTTGACCAGAGCTCGAGAACCACCGGCCGACCTCGACGCCGACGCATCTATCACTCACCTGCACCACCGGTGCTCAAGATCAAGAGCTCCTGGGGAGATCGCCTGAGGACTAGAAAGACCAGCTTGCCGCTCTTTCTCCTCAAGATCAAAAGGTTGCTCCCTAAGATCGCCGCTTTTGGGAAACTTCTCCTTGGGTTGAGTTGACCGATATTGTATTTTTCTACACTCTAATATTGTTTCAGAAACACCTTCTTCTAACTAACGAAGCAAAGGATCATCTTTGAACACATAGTGAAAGTTCTGGCAAGGCCCCGTGATTTTTTCCCTTAACGGGTTTTTCACGTATAACCTCAGTATTCATATCCCCCGCTTGTGGATAATTTAATTTTGAAGATCTCGCATCTACCGAATAAAATTACATAACGCATATTAACTGTAAAATAATATATATTATTTATATATATAATAATATATAATATTTTATAATTAATATATAATAACTGTATATTAACAAAACGTTAAATAATAATATATTATTATAGTTTAAATATAACTTTGTATATCCGGAGAGTCTGCAGGTAATAAATTTTCACTCTAAAAAACATCAATAGGTCAGAATGATTATAATTCCAATCATGAATTTTACGATCTCAAATTTAAGTGATTTTGAGCTCATAAAAATTTTCTCATTAAATTGCTTCATTCAACTTATACTTCTCATTGAATTCAAATTTGTCTATAAAATGACACTACACCTTATTAACAAATTTTGTTATAATAAATAGAGGCAGAGAGAGAAAAAGTAATATCTGATATATAAGACTATTTTGTGTACAGAGTAAAAGAGTATAACGACTCAAGTCTCCAAAGATAACGACTCAAGTCTCCAAGAATCTGTAGAGAGTACAAAGATCCTTAAGAGCAAATACGTCCCAAGGAAATAGAGCTAAAAGCAAAAAAAAAGTAGAAGAAAAGGTCTTTTAAATGCCTCTAAACACTTTATTTATAGGATCAAAGGTCTACATACATAACTGCAAGAAACTCTTTAAATATACCAAGAAAAAATAGAAACTTCTGAATAAGGCATTGCCACATGTATAATATCATGATATAGCCAAGGTATGACCCCTAGTATGGACTCACTGGCCTTAGCACAGAGGTGGTCATCTTAAGTCCCTATCAAGTGAAGAGTTTCCGATTAGTTGTCCTAAAGAGGTCACTTTCTTACTGTATTGGGTGAGTCTGAAGAGTGAGTAGGATGGGCCATTCATGTGAATGCCAATTTCTTCGCCTTGGATTGATGACTAGTCCTCCATCTACTGAGATATTAGATGACTAGTGAGTGGTTCATTGTTCAAGTTGACACATCAATGCAAACTCTAGTGAGTTGGCGTGTGCCTAGCCTCTAAGTTGGTCTTGTTCTTGTTTGATTTGTGTGTCTTGGATGAGTCCATCTTGCATATAGTGTACCTTATGTATACACTTCAAATACTTAATTTGAACTCATTTAGACTCGAATCAATGCACTATTGGTGTTGATGAGCTTGTCTCATCAAGATGCATAATTTTATTATAAATTTATTAAAATCAGAGTTTAGATGATCTTGAATTTGGTTTAAGAAATCTTTAATATGTGTTATCTTAAATTTGTGCCCAATTGATTAGATTTTAAGATAATATATCAATAATAACTAAAATTTTAGTAGAGAAGTAATAATCTTATCTATTAACATATGCTTAAATATATAAATAACAATGAAATTTTATTAAAATAAAATTTGACTTGGTTATGCTGATCAGTACTATAAAAGCTTATCACATGAAAAATATGTCAAAACTAAGTTATGCTTCTGTAAATGAATGCATATTTCATATTTATTTAAACATTTGACTATTAAAAATCATTAATTAGAAACTAAAAAGTATTAACAACGCATATTTTAAGCTCTTTGATGTTTAAAAGAAGTATAGTACTGAAAATAACAATCCATTTATAACTATTATTTATCAAATTTATATTGCTGTTAATATTTGACTTATATTCAACTCGACAAAAATAATAATTAATTACTTAAACAAACCCATTAATGAACGTATTTATAGTTGACTTTATAATTAACAAATGTGCCCAATAAAAATGATGCCACCTTGTTTATCTTCAAATTATTTATACCCTTAGAAAGACCATTACATTAAAAACTTGCAGCTACTCAGCACTAAATTTATATTAAATGCAAAAAAGAAAAAGAAAAAATCTCTTATAAAAAAATCATTATTCATCAATTTTATAACACTTTGATTGCGATATTTTTTTTTGGGCATAAAATGATTACAATCAGTATTATTTTATTAATCATTAATTATTAGTACGTTTGAATTTAAATTGGCAGTGAGCAGGAGCGGAACCAACACATTTTTCCAGGATAAATAATATTTTAAATAATATAATAATTAAATAATAATCATAATATACATAATTAAATAAATAAATTTATATCATATTTTATTTTAGAAAAATACAAATAATTAGTAAGATAAAATCATCAAATTTATAAGAAAAAATTATAAATAGATTTATAGCCTATAATTTATAATTTACTCACATTCTTAAGATTAAATATATAAATTAGTTTTGCTCAAAATTTATAGATTAAATTATTTGATTACTACAAAAGTTAATAAAATATCAAAATTCTTTTTATCCATTTTTGAAATACTAAGCATAAAATTATTTTTTTTTTTAAATTATATAAAGTAGATCAATTTAAGTAATTTATGAATTTAATTAATATTTATATTAATTAATGTGTGCATATTAAATATTTTAAAAAAAAATTGTAATATTAATATATAAATATAAATATTGATACGCCCTCTAAAATTAATCGATGACGAAGGCATTAAATGCCGATCTAATCATCGATTTCAGCAGTTTTACAAAACCGAGCCGATGAATTTAACATAGAACATCAAGCATACCGATCCGAATCGAACTTCGGATCGTTTATCGAGCATGAAAATGGATCGATCCGCCAAATGGTCACCAAACATATATTTATAGTCGATCGAGCGCTCCAAGAGAATCCAACGACCAGATCACCCCCGGCATCATTAAGGCACGATCATCAAAATACACCGTCGTGGGGATCGATGCCGTCCGGACGGAGGTTATGGAGTGGTTGGAGTTTTCCACGAATTTACCGCCGCCACTCCCAAAAAATCTATAAATGAGCTTCATTCTCACCTAAAAGGACCGGAGAATCGATTTGAAGAGAGAGAGAACTACGATCGACGCCGAACTATCGCACCACCAAGCACCGCCAGTAGTTGAAGATCGTGAGTCGCTTTAGAGATCGAGGAGAAAAGACTATGCTCCTTTCTCCCCGAAAATCAAGAGGTTGCCCCGTAAGATCGCCTGGGAAACTTCTGGGGGTTGACCGATATCAGATTTTTCTACACTCTAATATTGCCTCAGAAACACCTTCTTCTCCAACTAACGGTAGAAGCGATCAGTATCTTTCAACACATAGTGAAAGTTCTGAAGCGCCGTAGTTTTCCTTAAAGGGTTTTCCACGATAACGTGTTCATATCCCCGCCAGGTGTTGGATAATTTTTGAAACGAAGATCTCGCATCTACCGGAATAAAATTCTCTAGCACGCAATAAATATAATTTATAAGAGAAATATAACTAATAATATAAAAAAAATTTATAATTTTTATGATTTAAAATTATTATAAAATTATAAAATATAATTTATAACTAGATTATATGAGTTAAAATATTGATTATATGAGATTATAATAAGTTAAAATTAAGACAAATTCCCAATAACTCATTACGTGAGTCCGCCCTTGGCGGTGAGAAGATAAAATTCCAATAACTCAACTACTATTTTATTTGCTAATTGCGTCGTACTCTATAAACCGAGATTATTACGTGTAGAGTCATTACATAACTCTACATCCTAACTACAACAGTAATATAATATCATATATTATTCAGTTAATATATAACTATTTTTTATTATTGTATATTAATGATATATTAACTATAAAATAATATATATTATTTATATATATAATAATACACAATATTTTATAATTAATACATAATAACTGTATATTAAGAGAATGTTAAATAATACTATATTATTATAATTTAAATATAACTTTGTATATCCGGAGAGCCTGCAGGTAATAAATTTTCACTCTTAAAAACATCAATAGGTCTGAACGATTATAATTCCAATCATGAAATTTACAAGAGAAGAAAAGGCATAACTGTACATATTACTTAAACAAAATAATTCTGCAACTTCTTCAGTAACACTCATCCATGCTTTTGATGAAACTCAACGCTCTTCTTCTCATCCAAACCATAATTCCAACTCCCAACACTAAATTCAGCACTAATCCTCTCATAGCAATCAAAATCCATTGTTTCTATAATCGGCAAAACCTCAGCAACCGCTCTTCTCCTCCTCCTCCTTCTACCGCTCCTCGCTGTCGTCGTCGGCGCCGCAGCAGCGAAGGCAGAGCTAGCGCGGGCTGCCAACGTCACCATATCCGCCACCGTGAGGCGATATTCTAGCTTGGTCGCAGGTAGCACGAAGTAGAGCTGGTTCGGTTCGATGAGCCTGTCGGAGCCCAATGCTTGAATGAATTGGCCGTAGAAAATGCTGTCGGCGTTACAGAGGAAGCAGGAGGATTGGTCGAGGCCGAGAACATGGGATACTTTGAGGGGCCGAGAGTATTCCGCGAGTGAGCCATCGATGTTAATCACTTTTGCAGTAGGCGGGCGGCGGTTGGAGGTGGAGGAGGCGGCAGCGTCGGAGGAAGAGGTGGAGGAGGAGAAGCAGGAGCCCATGTATTGTTTGGCTTTCAAGGGAATGGGAGGCAGTGAAATAAATAAAAGTTCGGAGAAGGTGACGTCTGTGAAGCCGTCAATGGAACCTGTCGCCATTTGATTTGTCCATTAGGCGGGCTTAATTAAACGGTTGGTTGCTTTGCGAGCAAGTTAAAATAATTTAAGATAGCTAAACGTGCAAAAGTGACTAGTCCGTTTGACTACGTGACTAGTCAAGGACTAAGATTCTGCTTAGGTACTTTTTTTTATAAAGAAATTGTATAGTTGTTATTGATATCTTCTTTTCATCAATTTTCTCTCCTTAGCAACTTGGAGAACCCGATGCACTCTTATAGAAATGATTTGAGTTTCGAGAGGAGCTCTCGACGCTTGTCTAGACCATTGATTGAGTATTCTGCTTTTACCCACTTGGCCACAAACCCCTTGTAGAGAACACTCACCGGTTCCATGTTGATTGTGCAACAGGTTGCAGTGAAGTAAAAGTATGCATCTCAAGACTTCTTTTTCTTCTTTGCCTCAAGCTATACTTACTTCTAGATGAAGAAGCTTCAACATCATACCTCCTTGGGACAAATGGTTCAGCTGGTAGGATTGTGTTGTTCTGAGGGACGAAGGAGGCAGTCCTCCCAGTAACAATCCTCTTCATGATTGGGGTCTCTAAGTGACTGAGCCTCTCAAAGACAGAAACTTTTTTTTGAGGTGCCCTAGCAGCACTAGGGGTCACGACCTCAACGAGCCTCTTTAAAGATTGCTGCACATGGCATGAAGGATGAGTACTGACTTCAGCAGGTTGAGGCCTAACAACTTGCTCTTGATTCGGGATAGCTCGAAAATCAATGCTATCAAACTGGATGGTAGCCCTAGTACTTCGATCGATGATGGCGCTGCTTGATGTTGGCTCCATCTCCGAGTAATGGACAAGTGTGTTATGTAGAGCCATTCTCGAGATTTAAGGTAAAGATTAGCAATTGAAAATAGCTACACTATCACCTTTTTTTCAAAAAATATGGGTACAATAAGACATAACATACTAATCACAGGCACTAAATAAAATCTCAAAAGACTTAAGACTTTATCTAGAAAGATTTTAAGTTTTCGCTTTTAACTTCTCATTTTCAATTTCAATTTCATTTATTATTTTATTTTTGTTTATACTCCACTGCAATTATAATGTGGATTCGACTAGCCAAAGATGGAAAGAGAAACCTATCCCTAGTGGAGTCGCCAAAATTTTATGGGATCCGAAAATTTGCAACCGACCTCTTTTTGGATGAAAAGAGTGATTTTTGGTGTGGGTGAAAATTTCATGAGGTAGATGAATAGTAAATAAGATACTACCTAGAGATTTCATCCTCATTTTATGATAACTTTTTAGATCTGGTTCCAGGTTTCCTATATGCGCAAGCCCCTATAGTTAATTACCCCTCCCAATACTGAGAGAGCACTTTCGATTAACGCTAGTCGATGAATCATTAAATAACAAGTATATAATAGTGGTGAGTGGAGTTTAGGATTTATGAAATTTATTATTTTAATTTAAAGCTTTTGGTTGGGGAACGATAATGCGCCAGATCTAGATCCCATGGTTCCGTCATCCCAGGTTGTTGTAGTCCCGGTCCGCTTAGTAAGAGGAGGTGTTTGACCCAACCTGACCGAAAGATCCTTGTCAGCATCGCATGAGTTATGTCATCCAAGGTGTCCTTGTAAATATGGGAAGGAGTTTGTCTAAGGGGACAAATATAAGGCGACCATAGTTAACATAGGACTTTTTGCCTAACTAAATACATTATATTTTTCACAGCTCAAAGAACAAAGTCGTTGGGGAACATACAGGCTACGGTTGTGACCGTAATTTAGTAGTGTCATATCGCGGCGAACCACCCAGTCAGAGAGCTTTGGTCATAACCGTCATTTATGTGATGTCATTTTGTGGCAAAACTACGTGGAGAGGAGACACGGATCACATTCTTACGGGCTTAAGCTTATTTCAGTGTGAAGATATGTATGCATTTGATTTAACATTGGCTCTTTGTGAGCAAAAATCTTCTTAATTTGTCACCCTCAAATAAATAGTTGCGTAGGGATGGATTGATTTTAAGTTTTAATTTAAATAATTAATTTCTTTTCATTTATATTTTTATTATTTTATTATTTGAATTTTTAATCATTTTATGATTAATTTAGATTTGAATATATGATCATTGATTATTTGAATTTTAGTAGTAATCACCTTTCTCGATCATATGACTAATATCGGTTAATAGACCTTGTCTACTCTGCCTAATTTTTTTTACAGAGGATCGGGTCTAAGTTCATTATCTCAAGAAGTATATTCCTTCAAACTTTATCAACTGAGGATCGGGTTTAAAACTTTTTTATTTGAGAGCTTGAACTTCAGAAGCTATGTCAATTGATTCATATTTTATAATTATATGAGAGAATTAGCTTCTCAGATATTATTAACTTAAAATTCTTATAATATCATAACCAGATTTTTAGATTTTATTATCCCGGACCCGGTCCTAAGACCAAACTGGGAAGTGTAGATATGTTCTTTTATTTTGCACATAACTTGCATATCTTTCTAGATACTTGATCTAATGAATACTTCAACATACATACATGTATTTGTTATTTTAAAATATTGTATGGACATTTAGATGTCTAAGTTGAAGTAGTTGTGTTTGACATGACATATGTGTCAAAATGTAAGCATAAGTTTTGATATGAATTTTTAGGTTTTGTTAACACGAACCTAGTCCTAAGACCAAACTAGGACGTGTAGTTGTCTGTTATTTTGTATCTGACTTAGTGAACACTTCAACATACATACGAGTATCTATTCTTTTAAAATATTGTATGGACACTAAGATGTCTAAGTTGAAGTGTAAATGTCAAATTTCAAGTTTTGATTTTAATGTGATATTTTTAGGTTTTATTAACCTGGACCTGGTCCTAAGACCAAATCGGGAAGTGTAGATCTTGTCAACTCCGACTATCTTCTTACAGAGGATTAGATTTAGATTAATTATTTTAAGATCTATCATTCTCCAAACCTTGTCAACTCTAGTCTGAACATAGAGGTTTTGTTAACCCGACCCGATCCTAAGACCAAATCGAGAAGTGTAGTCATCTCTTCTTTTTATTTTGCATTTGGGTTACATATTTCACCTAAATATTTGATCTAGTAGACATTTCAACATACACACATGTATTTATTCTTTTAAAATATTGTATGGACATGAGAATGTCTAAGTTGAAGTATAGATGTCAAATTACATATTTCAATTTTGATGTGATATTTTTGTGTTTTATTAACCCAGACCCGGTCCTAAGACCAAATCGGGAATGTGTAGTATCTATTCTTTCATTTCATTTGATTGCTTGCACATTTCTATTTGAGCATTTAAGCTATTAAATACTTCAACATGCATACAAGTATCTGTTCTTTTAAAATTTTGTATGAAAATTGAAATGTCTAAGTTGAAGCATGACATAAATATCGGATTACAAGCATAGGCTTTAATACCTAAAATCATAAATCAAATGTAGATCTATTCTGTTAAATATGAATTTGACCCTTTCAAATATTTATCATAGATCAAGTAGAGGTTTATTCTATAAAATAAGTTGACTCTTTCAACTATTTATCATGAGTCAAGTATAGATCTATCTATAAGATATGTGTTGACTCTTTCACATACTTGCATGGATCAAGTGAGAGGTTGTTCTGTAAGAATGTGAATACATAATACAAACTAAGTGATTGTCTATTCTAAATGATATATGCTTAGTTCTTTCAACCACTTATCATAAATCAAGCATGTATCTATTGTTTAACAAATCAAATATGCATCTATTTTGTAGAGTATGAATTTGATTCTTTCAAGTATTTTCATGAGTCAAATGGTTAAGCAAAAAGAACATTGCTTCATAATGTGTGCATAGATTTCATTTAACTTGCATATTAAAGACATTCAAATTGAATAGAATGCAATAATACTTTGAATCTACACAATGAATCATTTCACTATGCATTTAGCATGAAGCCCAAAAACTATGAACTCATATGTAAGAATGGTTCATGATTCATGCTTCGATTTAATTTTCTTGAATATTTGTATAAATCATAAGACATTAAACTTAAATGTAAGATTTATCATAAGTATATGTAGAATCTCATTCATTTGAATGTTTAAATAAGCCCCTGATCAAATATTCATTTTTGCATCAATGTTTAATGAAGGTATCTCATTCATATTCGTTGACGAATTTATCAGACTTTACTTATACTCATAAGAGAGTTTTGTTTTTTTTGCAAGTCTTTGTGTTTCAACTTAAATTATATTCAATTCTCCTCCCAAGAAGAGAACTAATTTGAACTCAATTCTTTTCACATTTTTAATACATGATATAATACAATTAAATTGAACGTATGTATTGAAAAGGTTAGTTTGCATTTATTGGCAAAGTTAAAGGGATTCAAGCTTAGTTTAAGCCTCCCTTAAGATATCTTGATTCAATTAATAAAATCTTCTTTGCATTTCAAATAATGACTGAAAGGCCATCTTTGCTTTACTATTAGGCTATCAAATCGTATGCATCTTAGTGAACAGGGCATCATATTCTTTTGAGCCTCTTTAACTAATTCATTTGATGTCTTACACTTTATGATTCTAAGTGTTTATTTCATGATTTGAATCTTAATTCATATTCATCTTGTGATACATAAGGTTCAAAAGTTTATCTAAAATTCTAAACCTTATAGGTTTAGTTTATTAGAAATTTCGGCAGCCTCTCGGTGTCATCCCTACATAGAGGGCTGCTTCAGAAGATTAGGTCTTCCCACGATGCCAAGAAAGGCGTGCATGGTAGGTGTCGTGAGACACCGCGATCGAAAATTTATTTGCCCACCACGCCAAGAAAGGCGTGCATGTGTTAACACAACATAACAAAGCATTTCTTTGTCACGTTGGAATAATGTGAACAAGTACTTATCACAATAGATTTTCTTACCATATTATAACAACGTGAACAGATACTTATAGCAACATATTTCTCTACCACGTTGGAACAATGTGAATATGTACTTATCACAAGTTTGTGTATCACATTAGAATAATGTGAACTTGTACTTATCACAACAGATTTCTCTGTCACGTTGGAACAATATGAACAGGTACTTATCACAAGTTTCTCCACCACATTAGAATAATATGAATGGGTACTTATCTCAACAGATTTCCCTATCACGTTGGAACGACGTGAACAGGTACTTATTAAATCTTTGCAATTTTAACTTTACATATGTATTAAGGCAAAAAAAAGTATTACACAAGTGAGATTTTTACCTTATGTCGTGATTTATCACCATCTCATTCAGCATTTCATCCAAAATTTACCCTTTGAAATGCAGAATCAGCAAATTAATGTATAAGCCTTCAACAACTGTAAGCCTCATATGATCTTTTCATGTTGAATATCAAAAAATATTGCTTTCTTTCTTATATTCAGCAAATCAAAATAGCACTTTAACGGTAAAATGCAAATGAATTTTCAGCTTTGATGACATGAAAGTGGCGAACAAAAGTAATATGATTTTATGAAAATGATAACCCGATCTCCTCATGTTAACAAAGAAAGTCTCAAGCACAAACTGATTGAAAACTTGTGAGAACAAGTAGAACATGAAATAGTTAGATTTGAATGATTTTAGCTCACAATTAAGTATGAACAGCAAAAGTGAATGTCTCCAAAATTCACAAATCTAGCAATCATATTTATCATTTTCCTCATTTTGATTCAATCAACAAGAAGAGATGTTGAATGGCTAATCTTAAATGAAAATTTACCATAGTATCAAGAATTTCTAAAACCAAATAGTGCATTAAAATCCACTTCTCCATTTTTCATCAGCATACACACAAGATGATCACTTAATAACAAAGTGTAAGAGTGATCTATTTCTTCAAAGCATAAGATAAAACAAGAGGACTCAAATAATAAGATAAGAGCCATGGATCAAAATTAAAGCTTATGCATTTACTATTTCATATCAATTTCACAATGATAGTGAAGTTTAAGCAAAATTTAATCAAGTAAAATAGCAAATCACAGCCCTAAAGCTTGCAATATTTAATTCATTCAAGCAGCAACATGACAACCTTAAATTCATAAAGATAATGAAATTCATGTTACCATCATTCCACATTGTTTCAATGGTAATAGCAATTAGGTTCAGTAAAAGAACAAAAGCTATAATGTATCCGGATGTATGGTTCCAAACAAAGGCTTTCAACCTTTCACATTGTGGTGATTGGTAAAATGATGGATAGTTCTCAAAACAAAAACAAAAAAAAAAAAAACAATAAAACTCAAGGGAGGATTTTTTTTTTTTTTTTTTTTTTTGGCAATGTCCAGTATTTGTTCAACTCCTTAAATAGACACATACAATGATGAGCCTTAAAGTTATCATAGACAATAGCAAGGATAAGATTTATGATAAAGTATAGGGTTTAGGGTTTAGGGTTTAAGGTAAAGAATAAAGAATAAGCAAGACCAACTAGATTCCCTTTTATCTTAGAGAAAGAGGATAACAAATGAAACAGCACGCTTAACTGACTTTATTTATATGCAAGAATCCATACGTCTGGATTGTTAGATGTTGTGAAAAGCGCAATCATCTAATAAAGTGTAGTTCCAAATGAGCTAAACATAAGGAACATTAACCAAAGAGCTAAGATATTCAAGTATATGTCAAGCATTCCAGCAAGCGTAACTACACATGTGCGCAACTCTCTGTTTGACATGGTAACAAAGAGAATATGAATATATGGAATAGTTCTGAAAGGTAGATAAGTAATTGACACCGAAGATACCAAAAATGCTTAAACAAACATATCACACATCTCTCGACTCGAGCGTCCAACAAGGAGAAACGGACGGATGAGAGAAAAAGAGTTAAGATAGGGAGGATTGAACCTTCCGCTTTCCAGAGTAAAATCAAAGCAGCTTGTTCTGTGTGAGACAGTTCGAAAACAGTGCTCGTTCCTGCAGGATGGACTGACGTAAGAGTCTAGTTCGACCGCCGAGGGAGACACGAGAGGAGTTCAGCACTGAGAGGGAGGAAGAACCGGGTGTCACACGAGAGAGGAAGAATTGCCCGAGAGAGTTGCGTGTGAAGAATGAGGGAGAGGATCGCGTAAGAGGAGAAAATGGCGTCAACGTGCCTTAGCCGCTTTCGGTTTAGAGCATCAGGGCCGATCGACCTTTCGATTGGTTACACAAACGGCGACCAATGAGGGGTATTGGGCGGCGAGTCTAATTGGAGGGTTTAAGCGGCAAATTAGGATAAGGATTAGGGGGAATTAAGAGATTAAGCTATCACTAATTATCTTAATTATAAATTAACATAATTTTGCGTCAAATTTTATGAATTTACTTTGTGCGATAAACCCTAGCAATATGAGTGTTGATTTTAGGCATTTTTGTTGTGTCAGACGCAATAAAGCAATCGATTTCGTAATCGGAGGTCGTTTGGATCACATCCGGGTTGGTCAAAGTGAAATTGGGCTTAAATTGCACAACGTCATAATTGAATAGCTCGAAGTTCGTGTAGGCTTTGTCGAATTGACCGCGGAAGACGTCATTTGATAGGTTTCGACGTTTCGGCGATAATGACGCGATCAATTTCTCGAACGGAGGTCGTTTGGACGTCGTCGGGGCTTCCCGACTTCGACGTGCGCGTAATTCTATTAAATATTAATTTTGATTGATTAATTAATTATGAATTGATGGAATAAGCTTCATTTGATTATTTTAATATTTGAGCACAATTGTGCAATCAAAATTTTCCATTTAGAAATAATTTAATTAATTTTGATCGTAATTATGAGATTTTAATCTCCAATTATGCGACATCGCCATTGATTTTGATAGATTTTTACATATACGCTTAATTTGAATAATGACACATACTTGTAGGTCAACAGTGATAATTGACTTTGAGCTCTCAAGCTTTAACTCCTTAACACAATTCTCATTATAGTGAAAATACTGTCCTATTTATAAAGTTTTAGGAGAGTTATTTTGATAATTTTAGTGAAATGCACAAAACACTCCATAAAATAATTTGTGCTGATTCTATTAATTATAAACCATTTTTTCAATATTTTTTATGCCTTAACAATCTCAAATTTATGTGATTTTGAGCTCATGAAAATTTTCTCATTAAACCACTTGATTCAACTTATACTTCTCATTGAATTCAAATTTGTCTATAAAATGACACTATACCTTATTAACAAATTTTGTTATAATAAATAGAGGTCAACAGAGAAAAGTAATACCCCGTATATAAGAATATTTTGAGTACAGAGTAAAAGAGTATATGGACTCAAGTCTCCAAGAATCTTTAGAGAGTACAAAGATCCTTAAGAGCAGATAAGTTGCATGGAAATAGAGCTAAAAGCAAAAAAGAAAAAGAAAAAGGTCCTTTTAATACCTCTAAACCTTTTATTTATAAGATTAAAGGACTACATACATAACTACAATAAACTTTTAAAATATACAAAGAAAAAAATAGAAACTTATGAGTTGAGTAAGGCATTGGCACATGTATAATATCATGATATAGCCATGGTGTGACCCCTAGTGTGGACTCACTGGCCTTAGCACAAAGGTGGGACGAATCTGTCGTCTTAGGTCCCTGTCAAGTGACGAGTGCCCAATAAGTTGTCCGAAAGAGGTCACTTTCTTAGTATATTCGGCGAGTTTGATGAGTGTTAGGATGGGCCATTCATGTGAATGCCAATTTCTTGGCCTCGGATTAATGACTAGTCCTCATATGCTGAGATATCAAATGACTAGTGACTAGTTCATTGATCAGGTTGACCCATCCATGTATACTCCAGTGAGCACGTGCCTAGCATCTAAGCTGGCCTTGTTCCTGTTTGATTTGAGTGTCTTGGATGAGTCCATCTTACATATAGTGTACCTTAGGTATACACTTCAAATACTTGATTTGAACTCATTTAGACTCGAATCAATACACTATTGGTATTGATGAGCTTGTCTCATTAATAATTAAAATTTTAGTAGACTAGTAATAAATCTTATCTATTAACATATGCTTAAATATATAAATAACAATGAAAATTTATTAAAACAAAATTTGACTTGCTTATGCTGATCAGTTCTATAAAAGCTTATCACATGAAAAATATGTCATAACTAAGTTATGCTTCTGTAAATGAATACATTTTTTTTTTATTTAAACATTTGACTATTAAATATCATTAATTAGAAACTAAAAAGTATTAACAACGCATATTTTAAGCTCTTTGATGTTTAGAAGAAGTATAGTCTGAAAATAACAATCCCTTACGGATAATCACGATACCAAATAAGATTAGTAATATAACTATTATTTATCAAATTTATGTTGATGTTCATATTTGACTTATATTCAACTCAACAAAAAAAATTAATTAATTAATCAAACAAACCCATTAATGAACTTATTCATAGTTGACTTTATAATTAACAAATGCATAATAAAAAATGATCCCACCTTGTTTATCTTCAAATTATTTATACCCTTAGAAAGACCATTACACTAAAAGCTTGCAGCTACTCAGCACAAAATTTATATAAATTGCAAAAAAAAAAAAACAACTAAAGAAAAACACCGTGAAAAGGGAAAAGAAAATAATCGCAAAAATACTTGAGAAGAGAGCTAATGAAGTTAAAAAAAACATATGACTAAGATCCACAATAAAAGGCATAGAAGGCTTAGGGTCAGAGCAAGAAAAAATATTCATTCTAATTATCAACAAAAGGGACAATAAATAAGTGAGCATCCAATTTCTAAGAAGAGTTACAATCACATAACATACTACTAGCCAAAGAAAAAGCTATATGAACATCATAATCATCATAGCCATCCTAAGCATCAAAAGCAATAACATCATCATAGCCAACAAATCCTAGTAACAAAAAAAAAAAACCCAACAAAGCAGCACACCCCTCCTAGGCTTTGAGTCAAAGCAACCAAGCCAAAGAAAAAAGCTATATGAACATCATAACCATCATAGCCACCCTAAAGATCAAAAGCAATAACATCATCATAGCCAACAAATCCTAGTAACAAAAAAAAAACCCAAAAAAGCAGCACACCCCTCCTAGGCTTTGAGTCAAAGCAACAACAGCCAATCAATCCAGAAAAATAACAATAGCAGTACAACACCAACATCTAGAACAACCCACTAGAAGCAGAGGCAAAGAGAGAGCAAAAAAGGCACCACTAGTCCACTCAGAACAGCCAACACAACCCAAAGAATCAACAAAACCAACCACCAAAAAGAGACCAGCCGAAAGAGTGGAAGAACAACCAGTAAAACAACAAAACAACATAGAACTAGATAGTGGACAGTAGAAGCCAAATGCAAGGATGACTAGACCAGTAAAGCAAAAAAACTACAAAATGCACAGAAAAGAATGCTCAGAAAACTCATAACACACAAGATGATTTCCAGTATAAGAAGAGTAAAAAAGAAACAGCCAGGTAAAGCTATAAAGATAGCCAACCAGCAAAAAAGGGGTTAGAAAATAAACACATAAGATGCAATCAGCCCAACAACCAAACACCATAACCAGACCAATGAAAGCCCAACAAAAGGCATTGTCCAATGTTCTTCTTGATTCAAATTTACTTTTAGATAACTATGGCATCATTGTTTATGATAAATAAGAAAAAAAATAATAATGAAATAATGTAGTGTACTTGTTTAAGGTTGAATGAATATATCGACGCTTTAATTGAATAAAAATATATGAGTTTTAAAACTTGAGAGACTCAGATTTAATTATAACACATATTGTCATACACTATATATGGTTGCATGTTTAACTTTAACATTTCATTCCAAATACAGAAAGACAAATATTGAAACATAAAAGTATTTGATGCTCATCATCTTAAAAGTCTCTGTGAAGTTGTGAAGTTGCACCTGTTTTTTATTTATGGAACTTAACTCCATAGGATTTACATTGCAAACAAGAAATCTCAACACCCTTAGATATAGTTTTAACCTTTACAAAGTGCTTCCACACACTAGACTTTCTCTTTCTAGCTTTCTTAGCCAACAACTCTGTTATAGTGTTAGTACTCTCAACAATTTGTTGAGATGTTTGATTATGGCTCTCTTCCAAATTTTTCATATCAACTGGTGGTATCTCACAAGTTGATGCAGACTGAGAGTGCTCAAATGAGGACATATGTTGTATGTAAACTATGAATAATATCAAACATCTTGTGTTAAATGACAAATGTGATAAAAAAAATGCATTCATAGAACAAAGTTTAGGACATACAATGCAACCAAACTTTGCATAATCAAAATTACATATGATATATTTAGGGAAAAAAGAATTCGAGGTAATCTGAAAATGAAGTGCAGTAGAGATAACCCTCAGCCCCTTACTAAACTTATTGCAATCATCTAAGTAAAAGGAAATAAGGAGAACTATGGTTACTAACAATCAACATAACATAATGATAGTCCTTTTTTTTTTCTTATTTTCTCAAATTGTATGCATAAAACAGGGCCTGTTCAACAAGCAATCTGAAAATGACATATAATATGTTTAGAAAAAATTAATTTGAGCTGAACACGAGATGTTCGTGAATAAGAAATTGTTTTGACAGCCCTACTTAACAATCTCAAATTTAAGTGATTTTGAGCTCATAAAAATTTTCTCATTAAATTGCTTCATTCAACTTATACTTCTCATTGAATTGAAATTTGTCTATAAAATGACACTAGACCTTGTTAACAAATTTTGTTATAATAAATAGAGGCAGAGAGAGAAAAAGTAATATCTGATATATAAGACTATATATGATTGCATGTTTTACTTTAACATTTCATTGCAAATACAGAAAGACAAATGTTGAAACATAAAAGTATTTGATGCTCATCATCTTAAAAGTCTCTGTGAAGTTGTGAAGTTGCACCTGTTTTTTATTTATGGAACTTAACTCCATAGGATTTACATTGCAAACAAGAAATCTCAACACCCTTAGATATAGTTTTAACCTTTACAAAGTGCTTCCACACACTAGACTTTCTCTTCTAGCTTTCTTAGCCAACAACTCATAGTGTTAGTACTCTCAACAATTTGTTGAGATGTTTGATTATGGCTCTCTTCCAAATTTTTTATATCAACTGGTGATACCTCACCAGTTGATGCAGACTGAGAGTGCACAAATGATGACATATGTTGTATGTAAACTATGAATAATATCAAACATCTTGTGTTAAATGACAAATGTGATAAAAAAATGCATTCACAGAACAAAGTTTAGGACATACAATGCAACCAAACTTTCCATAATCAAAATTACATATGATATATTTAGGAAAAAAAGAATTCGAGGTAATCTGAAAATGAAGTGCAGTAGAGATAACCCTCAGCCCCTTACTAAACTTATTGCAATCATCTAAGTAAAAGGAAATAAGGAGAACTATGGTTACTAACAATCAACATAACATAATGATAGTCTGTTTTTTCTTATTTCTCAAATTGTATGCATAAAACAGGGCCTGTTCAACAAGCAATCTGAAAATGACATATAATATGTTTAGAAAAAATTAATTTGAGTCGAACACAAGATGTTCGCGAATAACGAATTGTTTTGACAGCCCTACTTAACAATCTCAAATTTAAGTGATTTTGAGCTCATAAAAATTTTCTCATTAAATTGCTTCATTCAACTTATACTTCTCATTGAATTCAAATTTGTCTATAAAATGACACTAGACCTTGTTAACAAATTTTGTTATAATAAATAGAGGCAGAGAGAGAAAAAGTAATATCTGATATATAAGACTATTTTGTGTACAGAGTAAAAGAGTATAAGGTCTCAAGTCTCCAAGAATCTGTAGAGAGTACAAAGATCCTTAAGAGCAAATACGTCGCATGGAAATAGAGCTAAAAGCAAAAAAAAAAAAAAAGTAGAAGAAAAGGTCTTTTAAATGCCTCTAAACCCTTTATTTATAGGATTAAAGGTCTACATACATAACTGCAAGAAACTCTTTAAATATACCAAGAAAAATAGAAACTTGAGTAGAGTAAGGCATTGGCACATGTATAATATCATGATATAGCCAAGGTATGACCCTAGTATGGACTCACCGCCTTAGCAGTGAGGTGGGGCAACTCCGCCTTAAGTCCCTATCAAGTGAAGAGTTCCCGATTAGTTGTCCTAAAGAGGTCACTTTCTTACTATATTGGGTGAGTCTGAAGAGTGAGTAGGATGGGCCATTGATGTGAATGCCAGTTTCTTCGCCTTGGATTGATGACTAGTCCTCCATCTACTGAGATATTAGATGACTAGTGAGTGGTTCATTGTTCAAGTTGACACATCAATGCAAACTCTAGTGAGTTGGCGTGTGCCTAGCCTCTAAGTTGGTCTTGTTCTTGTTTGATTTGTGTGTCTTGGATGAGTCCATCTTGCATATAGTGTACCTTATGTATACACTTCAAATACTTAATTTGAACTCATTTAGACTCGAATCAATGCACTATTGGTGTTGATGAGCTTGTCTCATCAAGTTGCATAATTTTATTATAAATTTATTAAAATCAGAGTTTAGATGATCTTGAATTTGGTTTAAGAAATCTTTAATATGTGTTATCTTAAATTTGTGCCCAATTGATTAGATTTTAAGATAATATATCAATAATAACTAAAATTTTAGTAGAGAAGTAATAATCTTATCTATTAACATATGCTTAAATATATAAATAACAATGAAAATTTATTAAAATAAAATTTGACTTGGTTATGCTGATCAGTTCTATAAAAGCTTATCACATGAAAAATATGTCATAACTAAGTTATGCTTCTGTAAATGAATGCATATTTCATATTTATTTAAACATTTAACTATTAAAAATCATTAATTAGAAACTAAAAAGTATTAACAACGCATATTTTAAGCTCTTTGATGTTTAAAAGAAGTATAGTACTGAAAATAACAATCCATTTATAACTATTATTTATCAAATTTATATTGCTGTTAATATTTGACTTATATTCAACTCGACAAAATAATAATTAATTACTTAAACAAACCCATTAATGAACGTATTTATAGTTGACTTTATAATTAACAAATGTGCCCAATAAAAATGATCCCACCTTGTTTATCTTCAAATTATTTATACCCTTAGAAAGACCATTACATTAAAAACTTGCAGCTACTCAGCACTAAATTTATATAAAATGCAAAAAAAAAAAGAAAAAATCTCTTATAAAAAAATCATTATTCATCAATTTTATAACACTTTGATTGCGATTTTTTTGGCATAAAATGATCACAATCAGTATTATTTTATTAATCATTAATTATTAGTATATTTGAATTTAAATTGGCAGTGTGCAAGGGTGGAACCAACTCATTTTTTCAGGATGAGCAATATTTTAAATAATATAATAATTAAATAATAATCATAATATACATAATTAAATAAATAAATTTCTATCATATTTTATTTTAGAAAAATACAAATAATTAGTAAGATAAAATCATCAAATTTATAAGAAAAAATTATAAATAGATAATAATGTGAAAAATTATAGCCTATAATTTATAGTTTACTCACATTCTTAAGATTAAATTTATAAATTAGTTTTACACAAAATTTATAGATTAAATTATTTGATTACTACAAAAGTTAATAAAATATCAAAATCCTTTTTATTCATTTTTGAAATACTAAGCATAAAATAATTTTTTTAAAAAAAAATTATATGAAGTAGATCAATTTAAGTAATTTATGAATTTAATTAATATTTATATTAATTAATGTGTGCATATTAAATGTTTTTAAAAAAAATTGTAATATGAATATATAAATATAAATATAATTTATAAAAGAAATATAACTAACAATATAAAAAAAATTTACAATTTTTATGATTTAACATTATTATAAAATTATAAAATAAAGTTTATAACTAGATTACATGAGTTAAAATATTAATTATATGAGATTATAATAAGTTAAAATTAAATTCATTTTAAGATGTATATATAATACTATTTGCTAATATTCATCTCAAAATTATTCTTAAGGTGAAAATTATTTTGAGGATGGGCAAAATTATAAACTTCTACAACTAATTGAATAAAATTAATATTTTAAGCTGAGCAAATATGCAAATTACAAAATTCTTCATTCCATTAAATAAAATTAATATTTTCAAGGTGGGCAAATTCCCAATAACTCAATTACTATTTTATTTGCTAATTGCGTCGTACTCTATAAACCGAGATTATTACGTGTAGAGTCATTACATAACTCTACATCCTAACTACAACAGTAATATAATATCATATATTGTTCAGTTAATATATAACTATTTTTTATTATTGTATATTAATGTTATATTAACTGTAAAATAATATATATAATAATACATAATATTTTATAATTAATATATAATAACTGTATATTAACAAAACGTTAAATAATACTATATTATTATAGTTTAAATATAACTTTGTATATCCGGAGAGTCTGCAGGTAATAAATTTTCACTCTTAAAACATCAATAGGTCTGAACGATTATAATTCCAATCATGAAATTTACAAGAGAAGAAAAGGCATAACTGTACATATTACTTAAACAAAATAATTCTGCAACTTCTTCAGTAACACTCATCCATGCTTTTGATGAAACTCAACGCTCTTCTTCTCATCCAAACCATAATTCCAACTCCCAACACTAAATTCAGCACTAATCCTCTCATAGCAATCAAAATCCATTGTTTCTATAATCGGCAAAACCTCAGCAACCGCTCTTCTCCTCCTCCTTCTACCGCTCCTCGCTGTCGTCGCGCCGCAGCAGCGAAGGCAGAGCTAGCGCGGGCGGCCAACGCCACCATGTCCGCCACCGTGAGGCGATATTCGAGCTTGGTCGCAGGTAGCACGAAGTAGAGCTGGTTCGGTTCGATGAGCCTGTCGGAGCCCAATGCTTGAATGAATTGGCCGTAGAAAATGCTGTCGGCGTTACAGAGGAAGCAGGAGGATTGGTCGAGGCCGAGAACATGGGATACTTTGAGGGGCCGAGAGTATTCCGCGAGTGAGCCATCGATGTTAATCACTTTTGCAGTAGGCAGGCGGCGGTTGGAGGTGGAGGAGGCGGCAGCGGCGGAGGGAGAGGTGGAGGAGGAGAAGCAGGAGCCCATGTATTTTTTGGCTTTCAATGGAATGGGAGGCAGTGAAATAAATAAAAGTTCGGAGGAGGTGACGTCTGTGAAGCCGTCAATGGAAACCTGTCGCCATTTGACTTGTCCATTAGGCGGGCTTAATTAAACGATTGGTTGCTTTGCGAGCAAGTTAAAGCAATTTAAGAGAACTAAACGTGCAAAAGTGACTAGTCCGTTTGACTACGTGACTAGTCAAGGACTAAGATCTGCTTAGGTACTTTTTTTTTATAAAGAAATTGTAAAGTTGTTATTGATCGTTAAATTATTAAGGAGAACATAATTTTTAAGAGATTTATAGTGAGTGTTATAATTATTTTTAAAATTTTAAATAATAATTTTATGATAATCATCCTATTTTAATAATTCTAATTCTTTAAATTAATTTTTTTATCATAAAAGTTTATTTTGACTTTCAACCAAGAGTTTTTAGGTTCAAGTCTTTTCACATGTATTGTTTGTATGAGTTTGAGATTATATTTGTACAAATATCTCCAAAAAAAAAATATTATAAATGTATTAAAATTTTACTTTGCACCATACCAAATACTTAAAAAATTAAATTCTCTATTTTGATTTACTTTACACTCTAAATAGAGACAACCAAATAACCCCTTAGATTATCAAGTAGAAAATCATAAATATATGACTTTAAACTTATATTCTTGCAGATAAGAAGAAAACTTTTAGCTGCTAAGTGGCATTTGAGATAATAATAATTATTATTATTATTGTTTTATAATTTTAGTCAAGAACTAACTCGAGAGGATAACAACAGTGTTATCTTTTCTATATACATTATTTTCCTACATTATAAGATCTCATATTTTAAAAAAATTATTACAAATAAAAAAGATTTAATTATTACAGTAAGCCTGAATATGATCGTACAAGATCTGAGCATATACTAAGCTACCAATCGCTGTGCATACAAAATGTTTTTCATTTCCTCTTTTCAATTCGGATATTAATCTAAAAATATCTCACAATCAATTTATATTTTTTTAATGTCAATCACATAAGAGTCAGCACCATATCTTTTATATCAAAATTTGAAGAGAGAAATTATTTTATATCATGCAACAAATTTTTATCATTTGTTGCATGTAAAATATCATATTTATATGCGATTCAAGGATAAAATGTGTGCCTACTAATCTTCTGGCATATATATTGATCCATAGTACTTTCTACAAATCCAAACTAATGGATCACATCATAAAATTTTAAATATCTTTTTGGGAAGGCTTGTTTTAATCCATGTATAAGCTTTTTTAAGCTTGCACATCAAATGCTCACTTCTATTAGAGGAGAGTCATTTTGATTGTTTCATTTGGTATTTAGGTTTATCTCAAATTATCCATGAATGTTTAAGAGACCTATAAAAGGTTTGTCTCATTTGTTAATCATGAAATTGGGTAAGAGCAAGGGCGAAACTTAGGCACAGGTTTAGGGTTTAGGGTTAAAGTTTAGGGTTTAGGGTTTAGGGTTTAGGGTTTAGGTTTTATGTTTAGGGTTTAGGGTTTAAGGTTTAGGGTATAGACTTTAAGGTTTAGGGATTATGGTTTTAGGGTTTAGGTTAGAAGCCATTGTAGAGTAAAAGTTTTCACCTTAGTTGGAAATCCACACATAGGTATTTACAAGAAAACTAATTTTGGAAAACCTCAAAAGAAGGAAAATCACGGCCTAGCGAAAAGCTTCCACTATGTAGTACAAGATCTTCCGACACGGATTACAGAATTGAGAGAATGAGAAATAATTGATAATGTCGACGACGATGTTGTCACTGATGACCGGCGATAGTGGTCGGTGATGATGACCGCAACAATGGTCGACGACGGATCGGCGGTGGCGATGGCGGGCGGTTGGTGACGAATGACGGCCGAGTCGGCACGTGCTGGAGGATCTTTAGAGCTCTCTCCTCTTGCTTGCCTTCTCTTTCACTTGGCCTCCCTCATATGAGGAATGAGGGGCTATTTATAGAGGAGAAGCGTCAGAAATGCAAAATCCAACCACTCCTCCACCTCATGATGATGATCATATGATGTATTTTGTGTATTTGAATGCTCAAATAAAGTCGAATTGTAAGATCTTTGGCTTGTTGGAATCGCTCAGACGCTCGATTTGACTATAAACACTCTATATTTGAGAGCTTTTAGAATTTAAGCGATGTCTCAAAATTTCCGATGATTTTAAGCCGATCTCACCAGCCAATTTCGATTAGCTTGCTTTTGGCATCAAGATTCGTGCTTCGATTAGAAGAATTTTCAGGGTCATATCAAGGTTTAAGGTTTAGGGTTTAGTACTTAGGGTGTAAGATTTTTAGGGTTTAGAGTTTAGGGTTTAGGGTTTAGGTCACAGGTCTAGGATTCAAGTTTTAGTTTTGGGGGTTGAAATTTAATATTTCTTTTATATGAGATAGTTAAATTAGTCATTTGTCCTTCCTAAATATTATTTTTATTCTTTAATTTTGTCCTAATATATAAATTTGTCCCTCCTAAATAATAAGGCTAGTTCGGCCCTTAGAGTCTTATGTTAGTTACCTAGAGAAAAGATTGAAGCCAAAATCAAATCAAGAATAAAGAGAAGAATAAAATACAACCCTAAGCTAAAATAAAAAAGAAATCCAAAATGCTACTTTTATAAATAAAAAAAAGCGCATATGAAGATGGATTGCATTAAATTGAAAAATTGGCTTGACAAAAAAGATAAAATAATCTAATTTGTTTGTTATGAATCCATTATGATTGGTGTTATTTATAACACATGAGGATTGATTATAGTTTTATAATATATATTTATAATACCTTGCATGATATATAAAACCTAAAGAAGATAGTGGGAAATGAGCAATGCAATTATTTAGAAAATAAGATATGCTCACATATAGAAGTTATCGGAACATGCCATTTAGTACTTAATAAAAATTTTATTTTAGAACTAAAAAAGACTTTATATATACTTAATTTTTCGAGGAACTTAATTTTAATTTTTAGACTTGTGATTTCGGGATATTCCTTTTGAATTCTTATAAAATTATGTTAATTTATATTGTAAATCTAAAATTATTGGAAATGATACCTTGTGTGATGATCTTTCCTATATGAATTTTTAAAATAATTTTTCTTATAATATGATGCATGTTCAAGATACCATTAAAAGATATATTATGAATGAAAACTTATGTATGTTTTGGTATAAGAGATTGAAATATATCTCCATAGATATAATCACAAGATTAGTGAATGAAGAAGTACTAAATATATAAGATTTCATTGATTTTGATACCAAAAAAGAGTTGTTTTTATAATAATATTTTTAATATTTTGTTTATATTTTGAAATAAAATAAAATATGTAACTTTGATCAATCATAAAAATAATAATAATAATAATAATAATAATAATAATAATAATAATTCACTCGAGCAAGCAAGAATGAAGCAAAATTTCAATTAAACTTCAAAATTAAATTTAAGATTTCTATGCTTTGATTTTAACAAGTTTATATTCTAACTAAATATCATGGTGATACAAAGCTATTGACACCAAAAATCATATAATCGTAGTCTAAATTAGGGTTGAATTCAATCAATGGAAAGCCAAATATGTCATAAATTATAATTTGTTCATATTTGATTCAAACCTAAGTTGAGTTAAATAATCATACTTAACTTATACTTGTTTAAATTAATAAATTTTCTTATTAATTATTATCTTATTCATGCCATGTTATCTTCTAAGAAGTTAATTGTATAAGCCATCTAAGAAGAAATTAGGAAACAATCTTTATTTATTTATTTATTTTTAAACAATCTGCAACAAATCATTTTTATTTCCATTCTTAAGTTTGTGTTTATAGAAAAAATTGATAAATGGGAAATGTATAATGATTAGAATAATACTTAATTACTATTTTTTTGGTTTGAAATTTAAGAACATACTTCAATCCATCCTGCAAAGATTCATACAAATACCATATAAAAAGACTATCATATGTGTCATGTGGAAGCATTTGATATGTTAGCGAAAGTTATTTCTTCAAAGTTAAAAATTTAAAGGCAAATTTTATAATTTATCATTTATCATTATCTACAAATATATATTATGCTCTAACTTTCCAAATTTTTGTGCTCAAACTCATATTAATTAATCATGCTCAAAGGTGATTTAGGATTTGTTTGGGGCAGCTGTAATTTTTTGTGGAGAAATCAGCTTTTTTTAAAAAATGTTGTATTACAAATATATATAAATTTTTTTAAATTTCAAAAAATATCTTTCTAATCATCAAAATAGTTCAAAATAATTTTTTACAAAAGCCAAAAGTTAGTAGTTCAATGAAACTGCTTTGCTTTCTGAATATTTTCTGAAAAAGTAAAATAATCAGAAAACTATTTCAAATGCAACCTTATGCTGATTCCAAATGCGCTAACATTTGTTTGGTTCAGTAAAGTAAAATTTCGATTTCAAATACATCGAAGGTCGATGATAGAAGAAGATTCAATTCAAATACACAAAAATGTGATGTCTGGCCGTAGGTCGCCGCTGGCGCCGTCTCAGGCTCGCCATGGCGCGGCCCGCCCACCCGCCGGCCATGCCGCCGCCACACGCCGTTGCCGTCAGCATCCGACTCGCTGCCGCCGCTGTGTAATCAGACCGCCGACGCCCAAACCTTCAATTATTTTACATTAGATTTTGTCAACCAAAACAAAAATACAGCCATGAATTTGTAAAGCTCTCAACCAAACAACTATATAAAGTAATTTTACACTGAATTCTTTTACACTACATTCCTTTTATCAGATTCCAAAATCAATCAAATTTAAGCTCTTATACATCAATTTTTTTTTTTTAATGATCACATCGTCATTGTCGCAGTAGCGTTTTTTTTTTATCAAAGTTAGAGCATGAAAAATAAAAAAATATGCATATTCAATAATAAAAAATATTATAAAATATATTAATAATTCTCACATAAAATAATTTATTATCCCTCAAATTTAAAATATTATCAGATATCAGACTAAAAATATATATAATTTCTATCAAAACTCTATACAGAAAAAAAAAATCAATCTGTACAGGATTCGGAAACTACATAGGAGTGAGTTTGTACAGTGATTAATCCCATTCAAGCCACGTAGTTTATTTGAACTGTTCAAATTTAATTTACTAAAATAAAATAATTTAAATTAAATATATACAAATTCAAATGCATCCGTTCAAAGCGTCATGTGAACATGGCTTCTCTCGAACGTTTGAGATGTGTAGAACTTGTTAAAGTCACACGCGGATAATATTAAGAATAAGAGTACACGATGCGATAATTTGATTTATATTCAATTTTAAAAAAACTTAAATTTAAATTAATCTGAATACATTTTACTTCAGATTCAGTTTTAAAATTTATGTGTTTAAATATTTTTAATTTAGTTTGAGTTGACTCATCAACTCTAAATTGTCATAATTTTAACTTATCAACCAGGATTTAATTTGATTTTAACTCATAAATTAGAATTTGACTTGAATTTGATCAGATTTGATCTAAATTGACTTAAAATATATATCTAAATGAGTCACTCGAATTATATTCGAGTCAATTTGATAAATTAGATTCAAGTTAAAATTTTAACTCATTTAATAAAAATTTAATTTTATACCATATTATACAAATAAGATTAAATTCGATCCAAATTTGAACGTTTTATTTGAATGAATATGACGTCATAAGTAATGGATCTGTTTGGCAATGGTTGACGAGTTCAATATAGGGTATATTTGAGATAATTTTTTGATTATTTTGATTTTTTGAAAAATAATTATAGTTGCATTTCATAATTAACTTTTTACTTTTTTTTTTTGAAAACTTTTTGATAAAAAATTATTTTTAAGAATTAGGGTTATTAAACGGACACGCTTGTGTAAATAATGCCAAACTTTTATATTATAGGCGACAATATCACAAACGCGTTACTGATGTTCGACAAAATTTAAGTAGAACATTTCTCAAGTGATATTCAACAGATTAATCTATATTATTCGAAATCATATATTATTTTAATTTCCAGTTCCCAGAATTCATCAAGTGCTCATCAGCTTAAACCACCTTTGTAGAATCAACATTCTTTATTAAACAGAAACCGCTCATCAAATTTGTACAGGAAAAGAATTAATAATTACACCATGGTAACCGGTATTAAACTGAGGAAGAGAAAAAAAAAATGGGGAGAAACTACTCATAAATTTCCTCAATAGAACTAAGCCTTGGCCTGAATGGCCTCTTAACGGCGCCACCCCTTCTCCTCAAAGCCCTCTGCTCCACCACTTCATCACTCTTTCTTGCAGCCTTCTCTGATTTCCAACTTCCAACACTGCTCTCATTAAAACTCATACCCATCAGACTCCGTCACCGTAATAAGCGGCATAACCTGAACGCCCTTCCTCCTCACCCTTCCGATAACGCTTTTCTTCTTCCTCATCAAAGCGGCGGCGTCGGTGAATGCAGAGTTCGCACTTACGGCCATCGCTGCCATCTCCGACGCCGTCAAAGGGTGGTTTAGCCTCTCCGCTGGCAGAAGATAGTAGATCTTTCCGAGCTCGATGAGATGGTTAGCGTCCAAAGCTTGAATGTGATGGCCGTAGAAGAGCGCGTCCGCGTTGCAGAGGAAGACAGCGTGGCTGTGGAGGTCGAGGACATGGGATACTCTGACGGGCTGAGAGTACTCTGTGAGTGAGCCTTCGGCGTTAATCACCTTGGCGGTGGCCAGTCGGCTGGCTATGGTGGCTGCTGCGGTGGTGGCCGAGGAGGAGAAACAAGAACCCATTTGTTGTTTGGCTTTGACAGGGAAGGCGAGGCTGTGGGATTAATGCTAAATAGGAGGAAGGCGAAGCTGACGTAGGCGATGACAGCTTAAGAAAAGCTTTGACTACTTGATGAGTCATGGATAAGCAAATTTTATAATTTATTATTTATCATTATCTACAAATATATATTATGCTCTAACTTTCCGAATTTTTGTGCTCAAACTCATATTAATTAATCATGCTCAAAGGTGACTTAGGATTTGTTTGGGGCAGCTGTAATTTTTTGAAAAGTTAATTATAAAATTGTTATAGAGAAATTAACTTTTTGAAAAAAATATTATTTACAAATATATATATATATATATATATATATATATATATATATATATATATATATATATATATATATATATATATATATATATATATATATAAATTTTAAAAAATATTTTTCTGACAGTAATCACTCTTACAATTCTGATTCTCAAAATAATTTTTTTCCTATAAAATTTTTTGAAAAACAGTCAAAAAATTAGTAGTCAAATGAAACTGATTTGATTTCTGGATACTTTCGGAAAAAGTAAAATAATAAAAAAAAACTGTTTCAAACTTAATTTTATGCTCTTATACATCAAATTTTTTTTTTTTTAATGATCACATCGTCATTGTCGCAGCAGCGTTTTTTTTTTTTATCAAAGTTAGATCATGAAAAATAAAAAATATGCATATTCAATAATAAAAAATATTATAAAATATATTAATAATTCTCATATAAAATAATTTATTATTCCTCAAATTTTAAATATTATCAGATATCAGACTAAAAATATATATAATTTCTATCAAAATTCTATACAGAAAAAAAAAAAAATCAATCTGTACAGGATTCGGAAACTACATAGGAGTGAGTTTGTACAGTGATAGTTTATTTGAACTGTTCAAATTTAATTTATTAAAATAAAAAAATTTAAATTAAATATATACAAATTCAAATGCATCCGTTCAAAGCGTCATGTGAACATGGCTTCTCTCGAACGTTTGAGATGTCTAGAACTTGTTAAAGTCACATGCGGATAATATGAAGAATAAGAGTACACGATGCAATAATTTGATTTATATTCAACTTTATAAAAACTTAAATTTAAATTAATCTGAATAAATTTTACTTCAGATTCAGTTTTAAAATTTTATATGTTTAAATATTTTTAATTGAATTTGGGTTGACTCATCAACTCTAAATTGACATGATTTTAACTGATCAATAAAGATTTAATTTAATTTTAACTCATAAATTAAAATTTAATTTAATTTTAATTGATCTAAATTGATTTAAAATATATGTCTAAATGAGTCACTCAAATTATATTTGAGTCAATTTGATAAATTAGATTCAAGTTAAAATTTTAACTCATTTAATAAAAAGTTTAATTTTATTGAATGAATATGACGTCACAAGTAATGGATCTGTTTGGCAATGGTTGACGAGTTCAATGAAGGGTATATTTGAGATAATTTTTTGATTATTTTGATTTTTTGAAAAATTATTATAGTTGTATTTCATAATTAATTTTTTACTATTTTTTTAAAAATTTTATGATAAAAAATTATTTTTAAGAATTAAAATTATTAAACGGACACGTGTAAATAATGCCAAACTTTTATATTATAGGCGATAATATCACGAACGCGTTACTGATGTTCGACAAAATTTAAGTAGAACATTTCTCAAGTGATATTCAACAGATTAATCTATATTAATCGAAACCATACATTATTTTAATTTCCAGTTCCCAGAATTCATCAAGTGCTCATCAGCTTAAAACACCTTTGTAGAATCAACATTCCTTATTAAACAGAAACCGCTCATCGAATTTGTACAGGGAAATAATTAATAATTACACCATGGTAACAGGTATTAAACTGAGGAAGAAAAAAAAATGGGGAGAAACTACTCATAAATTTCCTCAATAGAACTAAGCCTTGGCCTGAATGGCCTCTTAACGGCGCCACCCCTTCTCCTCAAAGCCCTCTGCTCCACCACTTCATCACTCTTTCTTGCAGCCTTCTCTGATTTCCAACTTCCAACACTGCTCTCATTAAAACTCTCATACCCATCAGACTCCATCACCGTAATAAGCGGCATAACCTGAACGCCCTTCCTCCTCACCCTTCCGATAACGCTTTTCTTCTTCCTCATCAAAGCGGCGGCGTCGGTGAATGCAGAGTTCGCACGTACGGCCATCGCTGCCATCTCCGACGCCGTCAAAGGGTGGTTTAGCCTCTCCGCTGGCAGAAGATAGTAGATCTTTCCGAGCTCGATGAGATGGTTAGCGTCCAAAGCTTGAATGTGATGGCCGTAGAAGAGCGCGTCCGCGTTGCAGAGGAAGACAGCGTGGCTGTGGAGGTCGAGGACATGGGATACTCTGACGGGCTGAGAGTACTCTGTGAGTGAGCCTTCGGCGTTGATCACCTTGGCGGTGGCCGGTCGGCTGGCTATGGTGGCTGCTGCGGTGGTGGCTGAGGAGGAGAAACAAGAACCCATTTGTTGTTTGGCTTTGACAGGGAAGGCGAGGCTGTGGGATTAATGCTAAATAGGAGGAAGGCGAAGCTGACGTAGGCGATGACAGCTTAAGAAAAGCTTTGACTACTTGATGAGTCATGAATAAGCAAAATTTATTGAACTCACGGATGAGCAGTCAACTACTGATTTGATGGAATTATTACCACGTGGAATAAAATGGCTTGGAGGGTCGTTAAGTTGTTAATCCGATAAAAATTAAAAAAAGTCTGCACAAATTTATTTAGCTTGGAGGCTCTGAAATTAAGGTTATGCTCTCGGCTAATCTAGCTCATCAGGTATTTATTTCTACTTCTTATTGGTTCTAAGATCAGTGGAAACTAGTTCTTTCTAGGCCTCCGGCGAGGGGCCGGAGGTCGTTTTCTCCTTTTCGATTTATGCGATCCGATTAGGTCTTGGTTGCTAGCTCTCGTGAAAATGAATCTTGAAGCTCATCTTTCCTCTTATTCCCCCATCTCTCTTCCCAATCCCTATCATCTTCTATTTTAAGGGCAACCTCCCTGTTGAACCATTATCTGGCCAGCACTTCTTCTATGAAATCGTGCAACTGGAAGGATCTCTTGACTTCACAAAATGAGAAATCTAAGGCTTTTTCCCTATCCTACATCCCCTCTGATTCCCCTGAGGTTTGCTTCACTACGGAGGACCTGAGTGATGGGCAACAGGAATGTAAATACTCTCTTGTTGGGCATGCAATTAGAAAACGACCCTTTTATGGTTCTCTCCTTGCGGGTGTTAAAAAGAAATGAAACCTTAACGATAATTTTTGAGCTCTTAACTCTTGACGGAGACTTCTTTTTATTCAAATTTTCATGTCAAGAGGACTTCGAATTTGTGTCGGATCATGGTCCTTATTTTTTTTAATGGACGACCATTCATTTTTAAGATGTGGTCATGGGATTTTAGACCAACTAAAGCCAATTTTTTTGAAATTCCACTATGGTTTAAGCTCCCCAATTTACCTCTCTATTGTTGGAATGAAGCGGGTTTCTCTAAGGTTGCAAGCAAGGTTGGTATTCCTCTCACTGTGGATAATCTTACTGCAACAAAATCGAGAATTTCTTTTGCTAGGATCTGTGTTTAGATCAATCCTTCATCTCCCCTCCCAGATTCTGTTTCCATTAATTTGAATGGTTTGTTCTTCCAGTAAGAAATTCTTTACGACTGGAAGCCTAAGGCCTGTTGCAGATGTTCCTCTTTTTCGCACGATAACAGTTCTTGCTCTTTGAATCCTAATAGCAAGCCTCCTACTAGGGGCCGCAACCGAAGTAGGTCTCCGCTTTGTCCGCCCATGCCGACGAGAGTCTCCCAAGAGATAGGGGCCAATCAACGATCTAAGGTGGATCAAGTCCCCGATCTTCAGGCCAAAGAAGCTCACATATTGGTTGGTTCTACCACTAAGGAAGGGGTGAACTTTGCTGCTAATAATAAGGAAATCTTAGAACCCGATCAACCTATTAATCCCTTTCCTTTAAATGACCTGAATCAATCACCTATTAATTCTCCCTCTACTGATATTCCTATGGACGATTTAGATCATGACATTCAGAGTTCTCCTCCCTCGGAAGACCCTCTCCCCTCTTCTTTTCTGCCCGGGGTTCTGACTTGTTCCTCAACTGTCTCTCCCTCTTGACAATCGGAGCGCTACAGTGAGGCAGCTACAAAAACTCCCCGTAAGGGTTCCCTTGAGGCCGAAAAGTCCAAATCCTCTAATAATAACACTCCCCATTGGCACAAATCTCATAGTAAGAAAAAAGGCAGACAACCTTGTTCTTGATCATTCAAAGTTTTTTATGAATTACCCAGTTTTAAGTAGTTGGAATATTAAAGGTCTTCTGGCGAAAGGCAGAATCAACGAGTGTAATAGAATTCTGATTGATTCTAAAGTCAATCTCTTTTGTTTGTTGGAAATAAAGCTCTCCTCAGCATCTTTAAAGAACTCTTCCCTTATGAATAAACTGAATCTTATTCCTTCGAAAGGCAGGGTGGACAATTTTGATTGCTCTCTGGGTCGGATTTGGATTAAATGGAATTCTCTACTCTCATCTTTTACCTCTATTCATAAAACACCACAGCTTATACATGGCTCTTTCTCCCACCATAATATATTTCATGTCTTTCTTACATGTGTCTATGCTCATAACAATGCTCAAGACAGAATTCATCTTTGGGGTTCTCTTTCTTAAATATCCCAAGGTATGGATGCCCCATGGATCGTAATGGGGGATTTTAATAGTGTCCTTTTCAGCAATGAAAAGAGTGGGGGGATTTTGATTCCTCTGTCCAGAACTCAAGACTTCAGGGATTGCGTTATTGTGGTTTATTGGACCTTCCTAGCTCAGGTATATTTTACACTTGGTCTAATCGTCACGCGGAAAACCTTATCTAATTAAGAATTGATCGGGTCCTCTGTAACATACACTGGGTGGATAGGTTCCCTTCTACCTTTTACAGAATTCTGGCTCCTCTTACATCCGATCATTCACCTTTGATAACTTTTCTGAAGAAACCCCCCCCCCCCCGCCCCTCTCTCTCATCGTGGATAATCTTACTACTACAAAATCGAGAATTTTTTTTGCTAGAATTTGTGTTCAGTTCAATCCTTCATCTCTCCTCCCAGATTCTGTTTCCATTAATCTGAATGGTTTGTTCTTCCAGCAAGAAATTCTTTACGACTGGAAGCCTAAGACCTGTTACAGATGTTCCTCTTTTTCACATGATGACAGTTCTTGTTCTTTAAATCCTAATAGCAAGCCTCCTACTTGGGGCCGCAACCGAAGTAGGTCTTCGCTTTGTCCGCCTAGGCTGACGAGAGTCTCCCAAGAGATAGGGGCCAATCAACAATCTAAGGTGGATTAAGTCCCCGATCTTCAGGCCAAAGAAGCTCACTTATTGGTTAGTTCTGCCACTAAGGAAGGGGTGAACTTTGCTGCTAATAATCAGGAAATCTTAGAACTCGATCAACCTATTAATCATTTTCCTTTAAATGACTTGAATCAATCACCTATTAATTCTCCCTCTACTGATATTCTTATGGACGATTTAGATCATGGCATTCAGAGTTCTCCTCCCTCGGAAGACCCTCTCCCCTCTTCTTTTCTTCCCGGGGTTCTGACTTGTTCCTCAACTGTCTCTCCCTCTCGACAATCGTAACTCTACAGTGAGGCAGCTACAAAAACTTCCCATAAGGGTTTCCTTGGGGTCGAAAAGTCCAAATTCTCTAATAATAACACTCCCCATGGCCACAAATCTCATAGTAAGAAAAAAGGCAGATAGCTTTATTCTTGATCATTCAAAGTTTTTTATGAAATACCCAGTTTTAAGTAGTTGGAATGTTATAGGTCTTCTGGCGGAAGGCAGAATCAACGACTGTAACAGAAATCTGAGTGATTCTCAAGTCAATCTCTTCTGTTTGTTGGAAACAAAGCTCTCCTCAACATCTTTAAATGACTCTTCCCTTATGAATAAACTGAATCTTTTTCTTTCGGAAAGTAGGGTGGACAATTTTGATTGCTCTCCGGGGGGGCCGGATTTGGATTAAATGGAATTCTCTGCTCTTCTCTTTTACCTCTATTCATAAAACACCACAACTTATATATGGCTCTTTCTCCCACCATAATACCTTTCCTGTCTTTCTTACATGTGTCTATGCCCATAATAATGCTCAAGACAGAATTCATATTTGGGATTCTCTTTCTCAAATATCCCAAGGTATGGATGCCCCATGGATCGTAATGGGGGATTTCAATAGTGTCATTTTCAGCAATGAGAAGAGTGGGGGGATTCTGATTCCTCTATCCAAAACTCAAGACTTCAGGGATTGCGTTTTTGATTGTGGTTTATTGGGCCTTCCTAGCTCAGGTCTATTTCACACTTGGTCTGATCGTCAGGCGGAAAACCTTATCCAATCAAGAATTGATCGGGTCCTCTGTAACATACACTAGGTGGATAGGTTCCCTTCTACCTTTTATAGAATTTTGGTTCCTCTTACATCTGACCATTCTCCTTTGATAACTTTTCTAAAGGAACCCCTCCTCTCCTAGGTTTATGTTTAGAAACTATTGGGTCACTTATGATGATTTCAAGAAAATAGTTACTGAGGCTTGGAGTGTTTTTGTCCATGGTGATCCACTCTTTGTGCTTTCCAAGAAGTTGTAGCTTACTAGGAATGCATTGAAGAAGCATAAGTGGGATTTTACCTCTATCAGCAACCAACTTAGTTTTTCTAAACAGGAGCAAGAACATATCTTGCTTTGTCTTGAAACTGATCCCTCCAATATATCTCTTGCTATAATGGCAAAGGATATCTGTGAAGAATACCAAGAATTGATTAGAAAAGAAGGCTTGTGGCTTAAATAAAGGGCTAAGGCCCATTGGCTCAAAAACTCTGATGACGACTTAAAGTTTCTTTATCTTTCGATCAAAGAAAGAAAAAATTCTAATCGTATCTCTTCTCTTAGCTTGCCGCAAGGGGATATCACTCATCCCTACTCCATTGCGGAGGAGATTTGCAATTACTCTTCATCACAATTTAATCAAAACCACTCCTTTATTCCTCTCATACAAGACATTCCAATTGGGAGCTCTCTTACTTCTTTCCAATGCAGGATGTTGGAAGCAGTTGTAATGGATAAGGAGATGTTGGAAGCCCTCCATGCTATTAATGAGAACAAATCTCCAAGTCCGGATGGTTTTAATTCCAAGTTTTTTACTTCTTGCTGGGAGATTGTAGGGAAGCAGCTTATGGTGGCTGGTCATCACTTTTCAGACAGAAGCTTCTGATTGTTCAAGCATAGCTTTATTACTTTGCTACCCAAAGTGTTGCACTCTAATTCTCTTTCAGATTTCAGACCAGTGTCTCTTTGCAATACTTTCTATAAAGTCCTAGCCAAGGTTCTTGCAAACAGGCTGAAACTGGTATTACCCTCTATAATCAACCTAGCTCAATCTGCTTTCATCCAGAATAGGGACATAGTGGACAATATCACGTTAGCTCATGAAATTTGCTATGACTTCAATTCCCAACTCTTAGCTATGAAGAGCTTCATTGCAAAATTTGATTTGAGAAAGGCTTTTGATATGGTAAATAGGAGTTCTCTTATGCATCGTATGGAGCAAAAAGGCTTTCATGCTATTTGTGTTAGATGGATTTCTACTTAACTCCTAAATATTCCCTTCTCTACTGTGCTAAATGGGGAAATCAAAGGGTTTTTTTGTTCGTCAAATGGTCTGAGGTAAAGCTGTCCACTATCTTCATTTCTCTTTACATTGGCTATGGATGCATTCTCATGTCTGTTGGAAAGAGAGGTTAATCTGAATCTCTTTTCCCCTCTTACCATTGGTGATCAACAAGTGTCGCATTTGCTATTTGACGATGACCTTCTGGTGACGGGTTCTCTAAATGATCAAAGTGATTTATCTCTCCTTAACTCATTTGATTGCTTGACTTCTTATCTTGGCTTGCAGGTTAACAGGGATAAATCCCTTATCTGTTTCTCTAAAACATGTTGTCAGCAGAAAGTTTCTGCCAAATTCTAAATATTGAAAAATGCTCTTTTCCTTTCAAGCATCTAGGTCTTCCTTTGGTTGGTGGAACACTTCGGCTGAAACATTTCAATCCCTTATTTGAGAAGCTTAATGTATGGTTAGCTTGGTGGAAAAGTAAGTTATTGTCTTATGGGGGAGGTTCCAATTGCTTAGGTCCTTAATCAACAACTACTTGGCATTCTGGTTTAGATTGGTAGCAATTCCCAAGGGGGTTCTGAAAAAACTTACCTCTATAACTGCAAACTTTTTTTATCACTATGGTGAAGCAAAGAAGCTTCATCTTATCTCATGGGCTAAAACTGCTCTGCTGAGGGATAAAGGAAGGACTAGTTTGTCCTCTATTTTTACCTTGAATTTAATGTGCAAACTCAAAACTTCCTAGATGATATTAAATCGTGCTAGCCCTTATGCTGTGTGGTGTTTAAATAAGTATGGATCACTACGGAGTAATGCTCTCTCGTGATTTTCAACTCTTTGGAAAGATTTAAGGAGGTGTGCATGGTAGCTTTAAGAAAATCTTATTATCACAGTGGGTAATGGGACATCTTTATCTTTATACTTTGACCCATGGTGTAATGGGACTTTCATATTTGATAGGCTAGGGAAAGATTGTTTTAGGTTATTCCTTAAACCTCCAAACTCCAAGATTAATGCCATTCTCTCTAATGGACCATTAGGGTCTTGCCAGATAGCTTGCGGTTATTAGATAGGAACTGTTACAATACTACCCTTAGTATTTCCCCTTCTATGAATCTGACTGAGTCCTATGGAAGGATAGTAAGATAATAAATTCTAATCTTCTCAAGTCTTCTTTTTTTTGTCATTTGGGAGAGGTGGATTAGTGGGAAGATATCTGGTTTAAGGGATGTGCTGTGAACTATGCTCTCTTCTGTTGGATAGCTCGAGTTGGGGGGTAAGAACCTCGGACAAATTCTGCTCTAAAGGTTTGGGTCCTCCTCTCACCTATCTCCATTGTAACACTGATCAGGAGACTCATAATCATCCTTTTTTTTTAATATCAATTATCCATGAGATTAATTAGGTCCCTTCTACCGAATGGAGAGTTTTTCCTCCTTCAAGCTGCTCTTCCTCCGGTCTTGGTCGCGGGCTCTTTGCTGGCTCATAAAGTGATAAAAAGACTTTACCATTTGATAACAGCTATTATGATTTATGTGATTTGAGGGGAAAGGAATTTATGTTTTCATCAAAGTATTTCTTCATCCTATATACAATTGGAAAATAAGATAAAGCTTTTAATGGCTCATAAGCTTCGGAGGTGGACTTTGAAAGCTTCGTGGCCTACTGAAGTTATTCCATACGTGAATTCTTGGAGGAATTTTGGTTCTTAGTGGAGTTTTATATTTTTGCATTTGAACAATTTCTATAGTTTTTCTGATCGATGGATCTTCTTTTTGTTTGCTAAACCAGACGATGATGTTTTGCGGCCTTCGAAGGTTGTGGGTGATTTCTTTATTTCGACTGGCTCCCTCCCTGGTCAACATTAGGCGCAACCTGTGGTTAAATGCTATTCTTAGTTATCTTTCTGTTGGCTATCTGTTCGATTGATTCTCCTATTTTTCCCTGATTTGGCGGCTAGAGTGACCGAGGCAGGGAGACCATCATTGAAGGATCATCTATGTCGGAGGGCTTAGTTCATTATATTTTCAATGAGTTTTGGTAACTGAGTCTGGTGGCTCTTCTCCCCAGTTTTGGCTGTGTTGTTTCTTTGTGTATTTAGTTTTCCTCCGTTTTTAGGGTAGCTTTCTATTTCAGCTGTAATTTCACTTTCAGTCCCTAACGGGATTACCTTCTGCACACCTTCTCTTTTTGGGAATGATAGTGGTCTATGCTCTTAATTTTTACAAAAAAAAAAAAATTAGATTGATAAAAAGGGACACTTGGATGCAAAATTATTGTATTATATTTAAAATATGAGTTTTTTTTAGATTTTAACCTTAAGACCAAACTATTGGGAGAAATCAATAACATAGTATGCATGAAAAATTAGTTCTAATATTTCAGAACATACACGGAACAAAAAAATCAAAATAAAAGAAATCATGCATAAGATAACATATTTAATGTAAAAAACTCGAGAATGGGAAAAAAATTATGGAGCCACACTATGACAACAACAACAACAAGAAGCCTTTATCCCACTAAGTGGGTTCAGCTGCATGAATCCTTCATCTCCATTGTGTCATATTATGTGTCAAATTCTCATTTAATTCAAGTATATTAAGGTCATTTTTTATACATCTTAACCAAATCTTTTTAGATTTACCTCTATCTTTCTTAATATAAGACAAATCTAATGCATCTACTCTCCTAACCAGGTCATCGAACGACCGACGGTTTATATGGCCAAACCATCAAAGGCGACGCTCTCAAATCTTACCTACCACTGGAGCAACTCCAACTTTTTCCTGAACATACTCATTTTGCATTTTATATCTAAGAGTAAAGCCACTCATCCACTTGAGTATCCTCATCTCTGTAACACTTAACTTGGTCTTATGCTTCTCTTTTATTGGCCAACATTCTGCACCATAAGTCATTGAAGGTCTTACCACCATCTTATAAAATTTTTCCTTAAGTTTAAGTGAACCTTTTCTATTACACAATAGGTCAGATGCATTCCTCCACTTCAACCATCCAACTTGAATTCTACTACTAACATTTTCATCTATTTCACCATCATTTTGAACAATAGAGCCTAAATATCTGAATCGCTCACTCTTATTAATGAGTTATTCACATAATGTGACAACACTACCACTAGAACTTCTACTACTAAAATTACACTCCATATATTCAATTTTAGATCTACTTAAACGAAAACCTTTAGACTCTAATGTTAACCTCCATAATTCAAGTTTCTCTTGAACTCCCTCTCTAGTCTTATCAACAAGAAAAATGTTATCAGCAAAAAGAATACACCAAGGTACATCTTCCTGTAAATGCCTAGTAAAAACATCCATAACTACAGGAAAAAGATGAGGGCTTAAAGCTGATCCTTGATGTAATCCAACTGAAATAGGAAAATATTTTGTCAATCCAACTTGCGTTTGGACACAAGTAATAGCTCTAGTATACATATCCTTAATTACTTGAATATAACCAATATTAACTCATTTCTATTCTGGAACTCTCTAAAGAATATCTCTTGAAACTTTATCATAAGCTTTCTCTAAATCAACAAATATCATATGTAGATCCTCATTACTTTCTCTATACTTCTCCATCAAACCTCTTAACAAATGTATAGCATCCATAGTAGATTTACCTCACATGAAACCAAACTAATTGTGAGAAACTTTTGTATCACATCGTAACATATGCTCAATTACTCTCTCTAATAATTTAATGTATGACACATTAGCTTAATTCATCTATAATTTGCACGCTTGTGCATCACATTTATTCTTAAATATAAGAACTAACAAACTCTTTATCTAGTCATCTCACATCTTTTTAGTCTTTAAAATAACATTAAAAAGATTTGTAAGCCAAGAAATTTCCTGATCTCCTAAACATTTCCACACTTCTATTGGAATATCATTAGGTCCTAGTGTTTTTCCATATTTTATTTTCTTTAAAGTTTCTCTAACTTCAGATTTACTAATATGACGATAAAAATATAAATCTTTATTTTTGTTTAAGGTATTAAAATTGCTAAAATCAATCGTACTTTCAGATCCTTCATTGAAAAGTTTATCAAAATACCTCATCCCCTATTTTCAATATCTTTTTCTAAGAAAAGTACTTTATTATTTTTATCATTAATATACCTCACTTGAACTAGGTCTTTATTTCTCCTATCTCTTTGATTGACTAACTTATATATTCATCTTTCACCTTCTTTGGTATCTAATTTATTGTATAAATTACTAAAAGTTAAATTTTTTGCATCATATATTGTTTTCTTAGAATTTCTACAAGCTACTTTATATTGAACTTACGGATGAGGAGTCAACTTCTGATTTGGTGAAAAAGTTGCCATGTGGAATAAAATGGCTTGGTGGGTCGTTAGGTTGTTAATCAAATCGATAAAAAGGGATACTTGGATTGGATGCAAAATTAGTGTATTATATTTAAAATATATGAGTTTTTTATCGATTTTAGCCTTACGACCAAACTATTGGGAGAGATCAATAAAATAGTATGCGTGAAAAAATTAGTTTTAATATTTCAGAACATACACGAAACAAAAAAAATCAAAATAAAAGAAATCATGCATAAGATAACATATTTAATGTGAAAAACATCGAGAATGGGAAAAAAATTATGGAGCCACACTACTAAAAATTCTAATATGAGAAAGCGAGGAGAATAGCATAAATTAAACTTATCTTAAACTTCTCCACGCTCACTTTACAAAAATTTTTCACTCTCACACACAAGAGAAAGAGACAAAAGATTCAAAAATTGTGAAAAATTATCTAAATCGATGTCTCGACTCTTAGTGTCGGTATGACCTACTACATAGGTGTTAGCGTTGTTCTTCGCTTTTCTACATAGGTTTGAGCAATATAACACTAACCTTTACATTGTCTCTTTGATTCCGACCCTAACAACACGAAGCATCGAGGCGCTGTCCTCTTTATTTCCCTAGTACAAAGCCATCGTAGTAGTATTGTCCTTTAGCCGCTTAGGCGTTGCCTCCTCTGTTCCTGAAGCCAATATCTCATGTTATAGTGCCGAACAGTTGCATCTCGAGCATTGCTTCTCTAGGTGTTACTCACTAGAAAATAATATTTTTCAAGAGCGTTGCCCCTGACCTCTAACGAGCTCACGGTAGACCGATCTGAAGAACATGGGGTAAGAAATAAAATTAAGCTCCACAAAATAACACAAACCTATCATTAGAAGGTTAGTGATATGCTTGGACATGGGTTATCACTATGAGAGCGAGTCCCCGGCCTCGTGCAGCAGCATAGATATATGAGTTTTAAAAATTATAATATTTCATTTGAAAAAAAATAAAATGCGGAGAAAACTTGTAGGCAATTATAAACACATCATTGATAATATTTTAATTTTAATAAAAAAATTATAAAAATTTTCAAATATATTACATTTAAATTTCACATTATTTTAATTCCAATGCATTGATTTTTTAAATAAATTAAGTAGTCTCTTAATTAGTAACAATGCCACACCATTTAACTAATAGCATAGAAATTGATGAATTGACATATATTTTACAAAAAAAATCTATATATTATTTAGATATTATTTGATATGGGTTACATTTATTATGCAAAAGTCAATATATAAAAATTGAATTCATTTTTTTTTATTTGAGTCACTCAAGTCATATTTGAGTCAATTTGACAAGTTAAATTCAAGTTAAGATTTTAACTAATTTAATAAAAAATTCGGTTTTAGAACATATTATACAAATAAGAGTAAATTCGATCCAAATTTGAATTTGATCATTTTATTCGAATGAATACCATGTCACAAATAATTGATTTGTTTGGCAATGATTAATGAGTTCAATGAAAAGTGCATTCGAGATAATTTTTTAATTATTTTACTTTTATGAAAAATAATCAGAGTTATATTAGTATTAGTTCTTTTTACTATTTTTCTGAAAACTTTGTGATAAAAATTTATTTTTAAAAATTAGAATTATTAGAATATGATAATTATTATAAAAATATTTGAATTTTTCTAAAATATATATTTCGAATATTCATAATAAATTTTCAAAAAATTAATTTTTCTAAGCAATTTTATAATATTCTTTACAAAATGCTGTAGCTGCTTCAAACGGAAACGCTTGTGTAAATAATGCCAAACTTATATGTTATAGGCGACAATATCACGAACGCGTTACTGATGTTCGACAAAATTTAAGTAGAACATTTCTCAAGTGATATTCAACAGATTAATCTATATTATTCGAAATCATATATTATTTTAATTTCTAGCTCCCAAAATTCTTCAACTGCTCATCAGCTTAAAGCAACTTGGTAGAATCAACATTCCTTATCAAAGAGAAACCGCTAATCAAATTTGTACGGGGAAGGAATTACTAATTGGCAAAATTTTTAAAATAGGCACATTGTTAATCCCATTGATTTATCGAAAATTTTTTTTTAGTCGTCACAACGGACTCATCACCTTTATCGCAAAACCCGTGAGCCCGATCTACTTTACTTCTCCTATTACCGTCGTTGCTCCGTTCCGCCCATCGCTCCTTTATTTGGCCGTGCGATTTCAGCAACCGAAGCACCACCGGCCAAGGGGAGATCGTGGCCGGCCAAGGAGAGGTCGCCGCCGGCCCTATTTCGGGCAAACAAAACGTAAGCCGTGATTTTATTTGTCTTTTCCTCCCAATCCGTCGTCTACTCCGTTCCTCATTCAAACCACACGCCGCCGGCTAAGGAGAGTCTGGCCTCCATTCCGTCGAGTCGCCACGGAAATGGGTTATTTCTTCGTTAGATGCGATTAAGATAATTTTTTCCTAAATGTGTAACTTGTGATAGATCTTGCTTTGTGGTGTCGATTTTGCTTATTTCCGAGTTATTTATTTGTATTTTTTCCCGAATGTAACACTTTCTTCACATTAGGAGGTGATCTTTTGAGATATTCATAAAGCCATGTGTTTATTCCTTTCATAATAGTTTCTAATTCACCTCTTGTCATTTTAAGAATAGTATAATTGCTTGGATCAATTATAATTCTTAATGTAGTGTCAAATGGTTACGTGATAGTAATGCTTATCATTTTGAAGCATTATGTATATTACTTAACTCTATTATAACTATATTTGTTATGTTTTGGTTGTAGCAATCAAATATAATTATATGAGTTATTCAAACATTATGCAAATATTGGAAAAGAATTTTCAAAATATATTTAAGTATTCAAACACTGTTCAAATCTATTTTCAAATAAGAGTTTGAACCTATTTTTGAATGAGAGTTTGAATGAAGTTCAAACATATTTCTAACATATTTCAGGTTTTTTAGAATAAGATCTCCATTTCATTATTTTGCATCAAAAGTGGAGATATTTTGATTTTATAAATTTTTTAATAATTTAATCATGATAGATATAAATACATAAATATGATAATTAAAAAAATAAAAAATAAATATAAATGCATCTAAATTGACTAACTGATTTATAAAATCCCAAAATATATTTTCTATTACAAAATAATCTCTCACATTCTTTTTTATTACATTAGTCACTTATCATGATGACACGAGTTTCATGGATCTCCTTCACATGGCTAATGAAGTTGATAATTAAATTTGAAATAAAATAATTGTTAGAAAATTGAACATATTTCAATTTACTTAATGATAATTTATTTGATAATTTATCATTACTAAACTTTGAGATGCAATTTCTCTTAGCGATTTTGGTGCAATGCCGTTTGGTGATTTGAGAGCTGTGTTAGGTAGCCATATGTCATCTACCAATATGATTTTGGTGCAATTCCGTTGTACGACAGTATTCATCTTTATGAAAGCTATGATTAGAATTTACTCTCCCTTTGTCCTTTATGAGTTTGCAAAATATCGACAACTACAATGCATAGTTGTATTATATCTTGAAATATTTTTCTCCTGCGAACAGGGGAGAGGAATCATTCTCGCTGGTTGGAGTTGTTGTTAGTTGAATATGAGTTATGCTCTCCATAGTTCTTTATTTATGATGGCTGAATGTTGATAATTTCTTTCCATATATTGGTGGAAAAATCAATTTCGATCCACGAAGGACTAACCTGCTGGGATTACAAAAGCGAATCATGAGATTATTAAAGTTAGACCATGCAAAGTCATATATGTCGGTTTTCTATTGGTCTGATTTATCGCTACACATATTATTGACGGCGAAGTATGTGAATCTGCTCAACGTCGTACAACGTAGTAATTTATGTTGAAGTTCAGGAGTTAAATTGTGAGGAAAGAGATGTTGTCATTACTGAGGAGCATCACAGGGCTTCAATTAGTGATGAATTCATCACACTTGATTTACATGGCCGAAGCGTCTGGTACTGAAGGCAGTAATGTAATGTACAAGTTCTGAGGTGTGATGTTGAGGGTGACGTAGGTGATGGGTATGAAACTATGCCTTATACAAATGCAGATGATGATGAGAGGCGATAGTGATGCGATGGATCTTCTTTAAGGGGCAAATATTCATCTAATAGTGTCGAGAGCCTCGGTTAGAATAAGCCAAGAGGAGTACTTGCTCTAACAATGAGTATCTGGCGCTCAATAGTCGAGAATGGGATGAAGAGCTAACATTTGATGGGCCTTCAGATGAGTCAACTTTTGTACTTGAAAGTTGCATTCCAGATGAACTACATGAAGGTATGTGCTTTCTTTATAAGAAACAGTTGTTGTTTGCGGTTCAGAGTTGGTCTATCATTAACAACGTTGACTATGTGATCTACGTCTCAAATAAATCCAAGTTCATCATATTGTGCATTCAATATGCGAACCAGGCTACACCTTGCATGTGGCGCTTACATGCAAGTTCAAGTAAGAGATTAGGAGGTGCATGAAGAATTGGCAGTATAAGCACATAACATACATGTAGTCATTCAGTCCTCTCCATGGCGGTATATGTGATTTATCGGTTATTTCATTCAAACGCAATTAGGCGTCATCCGATTTAAAGCCGAGATTGTTGGCGTATTGAGTCAAAATTTAACTGAGTTTCGCATGAAAGCTTGAGATGCGTCAGCGAAGGTTATTTTCTAAGTTGGGAGGAATCTTCGATCGTTGGAGAAATTCATGTCTTATATATATGAATGCCAGGATCGGTCTACAGAGTACAATCGTCAGAGTCATACCGATTTCAACGATTATTTTGGTCCTTCGAGCCTTCAATTCGGTTGGCATTCGTGAGTTTATGTCCGGATGGGACTTTCCTCCAGTAGTCTGGGGACTCTCCCAGTTGGAATTGATGCCAACAACGGTTTATTTACACTTGCCTTTGCAGTAGTAGAATCAAAAAGTATTGAGTCGTGGTATTGGTTTATACGGACACTTCAAGACTTGGTTCCATTCATCTGTACAAGAGGTGATTTGTACATCATTTCTGACCGGCACGCGGGGTTGGTGCGGGGCTGCAGGGAGATATTACTGTGGGTTGCACATTGCTTTTGCCTGAGACATTTGCGAGAGAACTTCAAAAAAGCAGTTAGATAATTTGGAATCAGAGACGTTGAATTCATATGCCAAAAAATGTATGTGGCGGGTAATACTGATGATATACACATTTTTAAAAGGTGTATGACTGATATCAAGAACATCAGACAAGAGGCCTACGATTGGCTTGTAGCAAGGGATGTACATCAGTGGTCTCTAACTCATGATGATGGGTACAGGTATGACACCATGACTACAAATGCGAATGCTTCCTTCTCTTAAGAGAGCGTGGCTTCCCAATTCGTGCGGTCTCTGCGTATATTATAACATAGTGCTATGTTCAGAGGCTGGACTCGCAACATCGGCCGAATAACACGACTCCATGTTCTCTCCCCGGACTAAGGCAACTTTGCAGAGTAGTGAACACGAGGCAAGGAGATTTCCTAATGCAATTAACAATAATGAGTACCAAGTTTTTGATGTCAGCAACAGAACATACAAGGTGGAGCTGTATGAGAATTATATGTCTAGATGTACATGCAGACGACCACAAGCTTATCACATGTCATGTCCTCATGTCATTTCTGTGTTAGGGCAGTGACATATAAGCCACGTTCTGTACGTATTGGCCTACTACACCTTGGACTACTGCAAAACCTGAGGAGCGTTTGGTGTCATCCACGATGAGTGGTATCACCGGGAACTTCCTAGAGTACAACGCACCAGATATTAAGAGGAAGTCAGGTCGACCAAGTCCATTGCGATTCAGAAATACTATGGATGAAAATATCACAAGAAGTAATCAAATTTGTAGTGTATGTAAAAATAGTGGTCATAATAGAGCAACGTGCTCGCAAGGCCGGCGTAGTGTGAGCTAATCGTGCATTATGGATAAATTGTTCTGTCACTATATCTATGTAATCTTAAGTTTTGACATTATAATTAATGCAATATATCTTAGCCTAGGGTTTCTAATGCTAATATATAGTTTAATGGATAAAATTAAAACATTGAAAAGTTAACATTTGAAGGTTAAATGCTACCAATTTAAATAGCTACTTGCCAATTTTTGATGCTATCATGAAATTACAAAACCACACATAATAATTTAATTACCTTTTAAAAAAATTATAAGAAATTTAGAAGATTAAATCATACTTTAATCAATAATCATGTTATATCATGAAAAGCCAATTCTATCATTTTTTGACTAAAAGCAATCGCGCTCGTAAAACTAATTATAGATCATGAAGATGAAAAAAACAAGATAAGATATCACCTAACATAGATATCCAAATCTTATGTTGATACATGAGATTACTTACCATAAAATAGGTTTTCTCACTTTTATTGCACTCAAATAGTTCAACATCCATGAATCAAAGTATAGAACATAAATTGTCAAGGAAAAACTAATTATTATGTCTCATATAATTTTATATAAATCTGATTTCCTATGTCTGAATCTTTTATTTTGAATTGTTCTAATCGCTGACCTACTTTTCCTACAAGATTGATCCCAAGGATAGAATTTGAAAACTAGCTATAATATGCAATTCACATTCTCAGAATCAGAAGTCATTCTTGAAAAAAATAGATGACTTCATAATTCTTCAAACGGTGTCAAACGGTGTTATCTAATGGATAGTATTATCTAAAAGCTTCATTGCAAAGGTTGCTTTGCTGAATATTAACTAACTTGTTGATATAGCTTCTTTTATGTACATACACTCTTTTCTTTATGTTCTAGTTTGTGAGTTAGCTTTGATTTTAAGTCAGGTCCCATGTTTTCAGGCCGGTTCCATGCACGAACGCGCGAAATCTGCTACGCGTCGGGCCGCAGTCGGCGTGTTCGACCAACAGGATAGTCGTAGAAAAATTTGTTCCGGTTCCGACGATATGAATTTTGCTCTATTTCGACACTGTTTGGCACCGGTATGAGCAAATTACGCCGGCTGCGTCACATTTTCTGCACAGCGCAACGGATCATGCGTGAACGCGTGAAATCTTCTGCGCTTCGGGCCGCAGTCGGCGAGTTTGACCAACAAGAGAGTTGTAGAGAAATCTGTTCCGGTTCCGACATGAATTTCTCGTTCACCGTTTGACGGTATGCACTGCGGCTGCATCACATTTTCTGCACAGCAGCAAATGATGCGGATATTAATTGCGTGCGGCCATTTGATGGAGCAAAATTCATATCGTCAAAACTGGAATGGATTTCTTTTCTGTTGGTCAGCACCATTATGACACGCATATTTGGCGTTCACCTTGCAGAAATGTATGTATTTGTATGCCAAACAATGGAAATGGCGAAATTTATATGTCGGAACGACTTTCTCTTTGGTCAAATCATCGACTGCTGCCCGACGTCAACAGATTTTTGCGTTGCGAACAATTTCATTACTGTTTTGGTCTCTAGTCTTTGAAGAAGTCATCCGTTCAACTGTTTGTGTAAAGGATAGTGTTATCTAATAGTAGAAAATATGATGGGTTGCTTTGCTGAATATTAACTAACTTGTTGATATAGCTTCTTTTATGTACATACACTCTTTTCTTTATGTTCTAGTTTGTGAGTTAGCTTTGATTTTCAGTCATGTCTCATGTTTTCATTCCGGCTCCATGCACGAACGTGCGAAATCTGCTACGCATCGGGCTGCAGTCGGCGCGTTCAACTAACAGGATAGTCGTAGAAAAATTTGTTCCGGTTCCGACGATATGATATTTGCTCCATTCCAACTCCGTTTGACACCGGTACACGCAATTAATGTCCGCTGCATCACATTTTCTGCTGTGCAGAAAATGTGACGCAGCCGGCGTAATTTGCGCATACCGGTGTCAAACGATGTCGGAATGGCGCAAAATTCATATCGTCGGAACCAGAATAGATTTCTATACGACTCTCCTGGTCGATTCAACGCTCAACGATTTGCGCGTTAACATCATTACTATTACTATTTTTGGTCTCTAGTCTTTGAAGAATTATGAAGTCATCCGTTCAACTGTTTGTGTAAAGGATATTGTTATCTAATAGCAGAAAATGTGATGGGTTGCTTTGCTGAATATTAATTAACTTGTTGATATAGCTTCTTTTATGTACATACACTCTTTTCTTTATGTTCTAGTTTGTGTAGCTTTGATTTTCAGTCAGGTCGCATGTTTCCATTCTGGTTCCATGCACGAACGCGCGAAATCTGCTGTTCATCGGGCAGCAATCGGCGCATTCGACCAACAGGATAGTCGTAGAGAAATCCGTTTTGGTTCCGACGATATGAATTTTGCTTCATTTCGATGCCGTTTGGCACCAGTACGCGCAATTAATGTCCGCACTGCAGAAAATGTGATGCAGCCGGCATAATTTGCGCATACCGCGGTGTCAAATCAGTCTTGGTCATATCGTCCACTGACTCTGACTCAACAGCCGCCGACTCGCATGAAGATGCGTTATCAATTTCATTACTGTTTTGGTCTCTAGTCTTCAAAGAAGAAGTCATCCGTTCAACTGTTTGTGTAAAGGATAGTGTTATCTAATAGCGAAAATATGATGGTTGTTGCTGAATATTAACTAACTTGTTGATATAGCTTCTTTAATGTATGTACACTCTTTTCTTTATGTTCTAGTTTGTGAGTTAGCTTTGATTTTTAGTCAGGTCTCATGTTTTCAAGCGGTTCCAATGCGCGAAATCTCGCGGCAGAGTCGGCATTCGACCAACAAGAGAGTCGTAGATAAATCCGTTCCGATTTGACGATATGAATTTTTCCATTCGACACCGTTTGGCGCAGTGCCGATTAATGTGCAAAAAATGTGATGCGGACATTAAATCATCTCTGGAATGAGCAATGTATTCATATCGACGAAGCAGTCTCAACTCTGTTGGTTGAACGCTCTCGACGATGCGGCAGCTCGCATTTAGTTAGTTTGAATTTAATTGATTTGTCGTGTTGTAGGTAGGATGTGCGAAGAAGGTGCTCGCCCGAGCGGTGAGAGGCTAGTGGACTACAACCTCTGGCCGTCCACCTAGTATAGCACTGTATTGAGCGAGCACATCCCTGGTAAGATTTTGTAAGTCAAGCTGTGTGTATGGATTTTTCATATATTTTTTGTTTACTGAAATATAATTTCATACTGTGTAGGTTTCTGTTCTGGACATGTCATCTCACGTGCTTATATTCAAAGAGTGGCCGGTGAACTGTCCTAGATTCATGGCCGCCTTACGGACAGTTGGATTAGATTGTGTGTCCAGATATTCATTGAATAGATCACCACCTTCACTCTCGGCATTATGGAATGGTGGTCTTGTCTTCTCAATTCATTCCATTTGCCCATTGGCGAGATGGCGGTCACCGCAGGATCGCTATGATCCTCGGTATTGACGGCCGCCTATTATTGGGCGAATGTTGTTAGTGTGGGCGGGCGGTGGGCATCGTGGCGGTGTGATGAGTTGATAGGGCGCATCCGAGCCGCGTCTACCGCGATCCGATCCGCCTCATATCACATCGAGTGGGGCAGCAGCGCGTACGGACTGTTGCCATTACTGGTTGCGGGGTATTGAGGATTCTTACTTAGATCCGCGAGCTTCAATTTAGTATCGAACTTACATTCTTTTGCGATTGTTTGTTTCCATAAGACACTTAGTGTTGAGATTCACCTAGTATCGCCCTCGGAGGATCTTGACACGTTGAGGAGTTCTCATTAGCAAGCTGCTTTCTCATTTATCTGAGAGCTCCATGAGGCAAAAGCGCAAATATGGTTTGTTGCTTCTGATTCGCAGGTATGGGTGTGGGCATGTTCATGCCGAGCGTTACATTTGATACCCGCGGACATAGATGGACTTAGTGTGGGTTGTTCTTTGGAATGAAGGGTTTGTCCAGAGGTGGCCGCCATATTAGAGTTTATCGAGCGAGATGGCCTACTCGAGTCGGTATGTTTTTTTGTGATTTTATGGGCCAACTTTTCTATGTATATAGCCCTAATATTCATCTCAAACAACACGGTGATCAGAGCCATGAGTTGATCCGTGTCGCTCAGAATATACTTACATGGGGATGACATATGGTATACCCCGATTAGTTAAAAATGAGTGGCATCCCCCGATCGTGTGCTCAGTTCTTCCACCTACGGCGAGGTTGCACCCTTCTTCTTTATCGAGTGGATGGTCGAGGAAAGCCAATGTGGGGTCGATTACCACCGGACATATATTGCGATGGAAGCAGAGTTAGGAGTTAGACTCTTTGGTTGGGGGTGTAGCCATTAATCGATACATGAGATGGTATCGGTCTTGGCTTCTATATATCTTGAAAGCACCCATGTACCCGCATTACCCTCGAGCTCTTGGAGATCGACTCATGGTAAGCTAATTTTAAACCGTAATAATAATTTTTTTAATTACATCATAATTGAGTTACTCAATGCGTGAGCACATATTGAATCAAGATATATTCCGCTATTTTGGGAGGCGGATGACACGAGATTCAAAATCAATCAGTATGAGGGGTTGTGAGGACACCTAAACATGTATATTTTGAGGGACAGCATTCCGTTCATGGGATGGGCGGCAATGGATATTGGTCCATCATCTCCACCAGTGGTCGGACCATCTACATATACATTTACACGCACCCACGATTATTGTACCGGGAGCTACGTGGTCTGCACCTTTCGAGTTCCTCTACGCTCATTCCATATGACACCCCATATGGGTATCATGTTTATTACTCATCCAAAGTGAGCAGGAGGACGGCCGGTAGAAACATCGCGAGATGATCATGATGATACCACGCTGATGCGATCTTGCATCGTAGGCATCGTCGAGATAGTCGGATGTACTATTATATTCTCCATACGGGATTACATTTTGTTGTATGTGTACTTACTCGTGGCTATTTTATAAGATATCATGATACATGCGATCATTAGGATTTCACTGCAACTTGTTGATGGGACTTATACACTATATTGTTAGCATATATTTCAATTAGATTGAAGAACATTAAAGGCTTGTTGTGCCATGCAAATTTTGCTAATTTGTATGTTGTTTAACTTAAAATGCTTCTCGTGACAAAAGGAATTGAATAATGTAGAAATAGTGAGATGATATTAAATATTATAATTTTTGGTTTTAGAGGAAATGAATCTCTTAAGAATTTTTTTGGTGAATCCACTTATCAAAGCTTCTATATGTCATTTGTAAAAATAATTGTGAGATTGTTGCTTATCATATAATACATTCAAATCTTCTAAATCAATAACATTGCTCCTTCAAACCTTCAGCTTCGCACCGCCGTTTTCGCGTGCATTTGCAAAATCTACTACGCATCGAGCCTCAATCACAAATTTCAACCAACAAAAAAGTTGTAAACAGTTTTGTTACGATTCCAACGATGCAAATTTTGCTCAATTCTCACACCATTATGACTCGATCGCAAAAAATCTGATTCTCAATTTTCACCTCCGTGCGCGATTTGCATTTTGCGCATATCTTTGAAGCGCATTCACAAATTTCAACCAACATAAAAAGTAGACAATTTTGATTCCAATGATACAAAGTTCTCAATTTGACACAGTGTGACTCAAATCTGTGAAAAATGAGAACTACCATTTTAAAAAAATTTAAACCGCGTCGGTCGTCAGTTTGACGGCCTTGAGCGGTTCCATGTTGGCGGGTCATCCGTTTCGACGTGGCCTCCCGCGTCGCGCTAGTCATCCGTCTGGGGTAGGCCTGTTTTCATAAAAAAAAATTTCGATTTCTAAATTGCTAATTTTGATTAACAATATGCCTATTTTAAAAATAAACCCTTAATAATTACACCATGATAACCGGTATTAAACTGAGGAAGAGAAAAAAAAAATGGGGAGAAACTACTCCTAAATTTCCTCAATAGAACTAAGCCTTGGCCTGAATGGCCTCTTAACGGCGCCACCCCTTCTCCTCAAAGCCCTCTGCTCCACCACTTCATCACTCTTCCTTGCAGCCTTCTCTGATTTCCAGCTTCCAACACTGCCCTCATTAAAACTCTCATACCCATCAGACTCCACCGCAATAACCGGCATAACCTGAACGCCCTTCCTCCTCACCCTTCCGATAACGCTTTTTTTCTTCCTCATCAAAGCGGCGGCGTCGGTGAATGCAGAGTTCGCACTTACGGCCATCGCTGCCATCTCCGACGCCGTCAAAGGGTGGCTCAGCCTCCCTGCTGGCAGAAGATAGTAGATCTTTCCGGGTTTGATGAGATGGTTAGCGTCCAAAGCTTGAATGTGATGGCCGTAGAAGAGCGCGTCCGCGTTGCAGAGGAAGACGGCTTGGTTGTGGAGGCCGAGGACATGGGATACTTTGACCGGCTGAGAGTACTCTGTAAGTGAGCCTTCGGCGTTGATCACCTTGGCGATGGGCGGTCGGCTGCCTATGGTGGCTGCGGCGGTGGTGGCCGAGGAGGAGAAACAACAACCCATTTGTTATTCGGCTTTGACAGGGAAGGCGAGGGCCGAGGCTGTGGGATTAATGCTAAATAGGAGGTATGAGAAGCAGACGTAGGCGATCACGGCTTAAGAAAAGCTTTGACTACTTGGTGAGTCATAGATAAGCAAAATTTATTGAACTCACGGATGAGCAGCCAACTACTGATTTGATGAAATGGTTGCCACGTGGAATAAAATGACTTGGAGGATCGTTAAGTTGTTAATCAGATGATCGATAAAAAGGAGAAAATATTATGTACGGAATTTGTACATAGCTTTACATGCACACTCTAATCTACCCGATATCCGATATTTTTTTATTTTAGCGCGGAGGCGATCAACGGTGTAAAGGGATGGCGTATTCGTACGCTATTTACAACCCGCGGCCTCTCATTCAAACAACAGGAGAAAAAGCGTCGAGATGATACTGTCGTTCGACATTCCTCGTCACAGAACAGTTTAGGGCTTTCTTTCGACGAAAGATTTTTTCTCAGCTTAGCTCCCGCTCTCGATCGGCGCACGTCCGGACTTCACTCAGTGATATAGCAAATCAAAATTTGAGGTATTATAGGTATTGAGGTATTTACATGCATTCCCGAACTTGAATGAATTTAGAGTTTACTTTCTTCTTGCGTCCAGTAAAGATTAATTATTTTTATAGGTTATTTTGTATCTGCTCTATGTATCTCTCTCGGGTACATAGCATTTAGAACTTTTCTCCGGTTCTTTTGCTGGTTCTTGAGATTATGTTCATTACATTCCAATGGAAGCATTTGGAGTTGTTTGAATGGTTTTACGGGGGTTTTTTTGCATCAGACTCTGACCTCTCTTGAGAATCTGAGATCATTTATGACCTTTTTTTCACAGTTTCTTTGCTTGGTTCCTGAGTTTATGTTTAGGGCATTCTAGTGGAAGTAATTTAGATGATTTAGAGGGTATTTTACATATGTACTCTCGCACCTCTTGAGTCTGATCATTTAGGGCATACTTTTTTCAGTTTATCTTGCATTCTTCTTGAGATTATATTTAGGGCATTCCAATGGAAGCAATTTGGAAGCTGTTTGGATAGTTTTTGGGGTGTTTTCTGCATCTGTACTCTCTGTACCTCTCTTGAGGGTACAGAATATTTAGGGCCTTTTTTTCCAGTTTATTTTATCTATTTATTGAGATTATGTTTAGGACATTCCAATGGAAGAAATTTGAAAGTTGCTTGGATAGTTTCCGGAGGGTATTTTGCATCTGCACTCTTTGTACCTCTCTTGAGGGTACAGATCTTTTATGACCTTTTTTTCAGTTTATTTTGCCTGTTTATTGAGATTATATTTAGGGCATTCCAATGGAAGTAAATTGAATTTGTTTGGATGATTTCGGGGTATTTTTGCAGAATATACCTCTCTCAGAATTCTGAGATCATTTAGAACTATTTTTTTAGTTTATTTTGTCTTCTTCTTGAGATCATATTTAGGGCATCCAATGGAAGCAATTTGAAGGCTGTTTGGATGGTTTCTGGGAGGTATTTTGCATCTGTACTCTCTGTACCTCTTTGGTGAGATCATTTAAACTACTTTTTTCAATTTATCTTGCATTCTTCTTGAGATTATATTTAGGGCATTCCAATGGAAGTAATTTAGAGGCTATTTGGATGATTTCTGGAGTATTTTCTGTATCTGTACTCTCTGTACCTCTCTTGAGAACATTTAGGGCCTTTCTTTCTAGTTTATTTTGTCTATTTCTTGAGATTATATTTAGGGTATTCCAATGGAAGCAATTTGATGGCTGCTTGGATGATTTCTGGGTATTTTTATACATTTGTACTCTCTGTACCTCTCTGGAGGATACAGAGCATTTAGGAACTTCTTTTTCTAATTTATTTTGCCTACTTCTTTATATTATGTTCATTACATTCTAATGGAAGCAATTTGATGGTTGTTTGGATGATTTCTGAGTAATTTTTTGCATCTGTACTCTCTGTACCTCTCTTGAGAGTACAGAACATTTAGGACCTTTTTTCCAGTTTATTTTGCCTGTTTTTTGAGAATATGTTTAGAGCATTCTGGAAGCTGATGATGCTTTATTTGATGATTTTAGTGTTTATTTGCATCTGTACTCTCTGTACCTCTCTGGAGAGTACAGAGTATTTAGGGACTTCTTTTTCCAATTTATTTTACCTACTTCTTTTGATTATGTTCATTACATTCCAATAGAAGTAATTTGATGGCTATTTGGATGATTTCTGGGTAGTTTTTTGCATCTGTACTCTCTGTACCTCTCTTGAGAGTACAGAACATTTAGAGCTTACTTTTTTCAATTTATCTTGCCTTCTTCTTGAGATTATATTTAGGGCATTCCAATGGAAGTAATTTGAAGGCTATTTGGATGATTTCTAGGGGATATTTTGCATCTGTACTCTCTGTACCTCTCTCGAGGGTACAGATCATTTAGGGCCTACTTTTTTCAATTTATCTTGTATTCTTCTTGAGATTATATTTAGGGCATTCCAATGGAAGCAATTTGGAGGCTGTTTGGATGGTTTCTGGGATATTTTCTGCATCTATACTCTCTGTACCTTTCTTGAGGGTACAAAATATTTATAGCCTTTTTTTTCCAGTTTATTTTGCCTGTTTCTTGATATTATATTTAGGGCATTCCAATGGAAGTAATTTGATGGCTGCTTGAATGATTTCTGGATATTTTTTACATCTATACTCTCTGTATCTCTCTAGAGGATACTGAGCATTTAGGGACTTTTTTCCAGTTTATTTTGCCTACTTCTTTAGATTATGTTCATTACATTCCAATGGAAGTAATTTGATGGCTGTTTGGATAATTTCTGGATAGTTTTTTGCATCTATACTTTCTGTATCTCTCTGGAGGGTACAAAGCATTTAGGGACTTTTTTCTAGTTTATTTTGCCTGCTTCTTTAGATTATGTTCATTACATTCCAATGGAAGCAATTTGATGGCTATTTGGATGATTTCTGAGTGATTTCTTGTATTTGTACTCTTTGTACCTCTCTGGAGGGTACAAAACATTTAGGGACTTCTTTTTCCAGTTCATTTTGCCTACTTCTTTAGATTATATTCATTACATTCCAATAGAAGCAATTTGGAGGCTGTTAGGATGGTCTTTGAGGGTTTTTTGGCATCTATACTCTCTGTACCTCTCTTAAGGTACAGATCATTTAGGGACTTCTTTTTTTGAGTTTATTTTGTCTGTTTATTGAGATTATGTTTAGGGCATTCCAATAGAAGTAATTTGAAAGCTGCTTAGATAGTTTTCGGGGGGTATTTTGCATCTGTACTCTTTGTACCTCTATTGAGGGTACAGATCATTTATGGCCTACTTTTTTCAGTTTCTTTTGGCTTAATTATTGAGATTATATTTAGGGCATTCCAATGGAAGCAATTTGGAGGTTGTTTGGATAGTTTCTGGGGATTTTTTTTGCATCTGTACAGTCTATTAGGAATAATTTGGAAGCTGTTCGCTTAATTTTGATGGGTGATTTGCATCTATACTCATTACATACTGACTTTTCTTTTTGAAGTTTATCATGTCTGGGAAAAGGATAACTTGAGATCAGACTATAAGAACGTGTTCAATAATATTCGACACTTTCTTGATGAAACCCGACATTTTAAAGAGGCTTCATCTATATCAATTCATTAGACTCTATAGAATTAAACAAGACTCAATTGCCATTATATCAATCCTGTCTTACTGGAACATAGAAAAGCAAGCTTTTTTGTTGGGTGGGCAGTGCATTCCTTTCACCTCCGATGAAGTTGCAGTGATGATAGGGATGCCAAACAGAGGGGAGAAGATCTTATGGCAGAAATTCACCGCCATATTGGATTCATTGGTATAAGAATCAACTTGAGCATTGGATGGCTCGTTGTCATGCTTTGATTTGTGCGGTTTACATACATTTTTCTATCAAATCTATTTTTGCATATCACAACTATAGGGTGACATCGAGATTACTGTAGATGACATAGATAGATTTCTTTGAATACAATCGAGCCATTTGGGACTTCCTAGTTTCCCAATTTGATGTTATTATATCAAAGATTCAGACCCAGAGGGCAGCCAGTTACATGAGTGGCTTTGCCACTCTTCTGATGATATATTCTATATCTCCAGGAATGTGTAATTTAATGTGTTGAAGTTAACTATTTTAAATATTCATTGTATATATGGGCGGCTGAGCACATAAGCATCATAAACCCGTCATTTCCATCTACAAAGCCATGTATGTTGCGATGGGCAAAAATAGAGTTTCCAAATAATGCTTTCACTGATTTGGGAGGACACCAGGTGACATATAATAATATCACTTAGTTCATATAAGAATATATTTATTTATGTTGTATGTCATCACATTTTCTTATCAGTTTAACACAGGTCTGTCTTTCATTCGATGACATATTAGAAGAGGAGACCTAGCTCCTTGAATCAGTGTCCCCTGCACAACAATCTACACATATCGAGCTCGATAGTAATCCCATTTTAAGTCCAATGAGTTCATTTACTCTTTATGTCTCTCCTTATTCTCTCGATATTCTCAGGTGTATCTAGCGCCCTGCTACTACCCCACAGGGCTTTACGGTGGAGAGGATACTTGCGTTTTGAGGACTTGAAAGATCTGATGTCGTCTTTTCATGCAACAATGGAGAGGATGGATGGGCTTGATTTGCGATTCTTGCTATCGAGGAAGTTCTTGCCGAGCGTGGGTTCTACCACCCCAGGTGTGGGGAGGTTCTGTGGGGGTCACCAGGGGAAACTCTTGAGGAGGACCACGAGCTTCCCACAGTGGAGGGGGAGACTACCACTTGGAAAGCCCCACGAGGAGACCTAGTTGAGGAAGCTCTTATGGAGGCTACCAGAGCTTCCACGTGAGTTGGATACTCTTGGAAGCCCATGTGGAGTTCATAGTGAAGTTCTTGTGGAGGCCATGCTACACATGGCGATCTTTGCGTAATTGGCAGCATTGAACGTGGTGTTAAGGCTCGGTGGATGAGAAAGAGGAAAGCAGTTTGTTCCCCCTTCGCACAAACTTATAGAAAGTCACGAGCAAGAATAAGTGATGTGGTGGCCTCCATTCAAGATGAGAAGCCGACAGTAGAGGTATTAAGTTACTTTCTTTTAAATTTGAGATAAAAGAAATAGATTTCACTAAATTTTTTTATAAGTTCTCAAAGATGAGTAAGTTCAATTACCGCTATCGTTGTGGTGGAGGAGCATCAATCGGAGGTATGAATCATCTCAGTAGATCGATATTTAATTCATAGTGAATCTAGCTCTTCATCACTAACTTTTGTCACCAATAATTTCATTGCAGCGAGCAGAGGCACATCTTTTCATTGAGTTCTCATCTAGAGTTATTTTTCCTAAGCCGATGCTCCATCTTATTGACACGTTATGCTCCCAATTCGAGGACAAGTAAGTCAATCTTCAATCAGCTCCTTCATACATAAAATAACATATTCGTTTAATTAAGATCACTTTAAAATATTTATTACTTGCAGGGGTGATATAGTATTCATGGCTGGGAATATCATTATTGCACAAGGGCAGATCGATGAGTTGCTGACAGATCAATATCTCTTAGATGCACACATTGATGCCTTCGCCTTCTTACTGGTTGAGAAGTATTCGCTCTGTCCGGGGCTGTATGTCCTCTATTTGTACATTTCATGCTTGCATTGAGTATGTTATCCCACAGAAATATTGGGTATTATAATTCAATTCTTATTTGTTTAGATAAAAACTAGAATCTATAATCATTCTTTTCTTTTCTTGCAGAGTTATGCCAGGTACGACCCAAAGACGGAAAGCAAAATGTTCATCCAAAGATGTCACTTATACGGTGTGTTTTGAGTTAATCATACCGTTATAGATAATCATCACTAAACACTCCTGGTTGGGCATATTAAGTTAGGGGCCTGGTATTTTTATGACTCATTACCCAAACCAATAAGAGCATTCTTCCGAGATTGTAAAACGGTTTTCAAATTTGGTTCCTCTTAACTATTTTTTTTTGGGCCAACTTATTGAGATTATGCTACTATTGATCAAATTACTTGTTGAAGATCTTGTGATCTTTTCTTGGTGATCTGGCCAATCGAAATGGTGAGTGCGGTCAACTGTTGTTGGATATTTATCTGAGTACATGGAGGAGCAATCCACAAACTCCGGTGGCTGACCACCATGGCTGAGAAGATGAATATATTTAGAATTTGGGTTCATGCTATATTTTGTTTGGGACTGAAAAATCCAATCTGAGAATTATAGGATTTAGTTTGATATAAGATTTAGTTCAAATGATTCATTAATAACTCATTGATCTCAAAAGATTAATTTTTCTAAAATGAAGAATACATTAATATAATGTAATATATATGAATCTAGACTTTTGAATGTCAGAATGATCGGATGTCAAACAATTGATAATTGACATTAGAAATCATTAACTCCATGAGCTTAAATATATAATCATGATTTCGATGATCATAACTTTATTTTTTGTATAATGCATTGATTTGGTGGCTTCAAAGATTTAGCTGTTTTTGTTGTTATTATTATTATTTAATTATTTTATATGCTTAAATATATAATCACTGTTATGATTTCGATGATCATAACTTTTCTCTCATTTCATATAGTTTGATTTCGCTGTTATTATTATTATTTATTTATTTTATGGTATCATCTTTTTATCTTATAGATTTAGTTTTTTTGGAGCTATATTTTTGAAAAAAATCTGCATTTAAAATTATTTTTTATTTTATTTTTCATAGAATGTGTATCATCAATAATATTTGTTTTTTTTCATCAATACAACAATCAAGATAATCTCATTTTAATTATTATTAGGGAGATTTATAAACATTGTCACTAGTCTTATATATATAGGGTATATAAAATGCCTAAATATTATTATTTTAAAAATAATATTGATTTTAAATGTCACATTAAAATATTATTATCACTTATATTTTAAAGATGAAGTGTATTTTTATGTAAATATAAAATTTTAGATGATAGATATATAAAATATTTTTATTAATTCTTTTGGAGTGATGCATGGCTCTTTATTTATTGCTTCATTAATATTATGCAGCAAAATGCATAAAATTAATGCATAAAATTAAATTAGGGATTAATGGCCATTTTGTCACCTTAGAACTGATTAATGGTATGGTTAACTGTAATTCGTTCGTTGTGTCTTTGTGTTATTCTGGTGATTGTTATGAGCGATTTTCATGTAGTTTCTCTTTAGGGTTTGTTTGAGGTGATTATTTTTTTTTAAATATTGATTGTAAAATTATTGTGGTTCTTTGTAAGTAAATTTTTTTAAAAAAAATTTAAACTTTAATCTTTTTTATAATCATGATATTTTAATTAATTTTAAAAGAAAATTTTATCATGATTTTTTTAAATATTTAAAATATTAATAGTTAAATCTGATTATTTATTTTTAGTTATTTTTTATTTTGAAAATAAAGCTAAAAAAATTAACTCAAATGTATTCTTAATGCTCATGCGAGTGAAATGAAGTTCAATATTAACTTGAACCTTATCAGATTGACTTGTCTATTTTTTTAAAGGAAACCCAAATAAAATAAGTCAATCTATTATAAAACATAGTATTTTTTTATCTCATTGCAATATGAAAAATTTAATTCTTTTATAAATAATAAACTAGTGCGAAAGAGATAACTTATAACATTTAATTATATAATAATTATTTTAATTAATGAATAGCATAAATACAATAGATTAAGAGGCTTTTAAATTTGCCAACACATTATGAGATTAAATTTGCCAACTAACTTAATACTAATAAAAATTAATTCTAGATATCCTTTCTTATAGATATCTGATTTAATACAAATAGATTTAGGTTAACTTATGCATTAGTTATACATATGTATACCTTAAAGATATTGTCACCATAAATGATTTGTACTCTCAAGAGAGGTACAGATGCAAAACACCCATCTAAAATTATCCAAACAGCCTTCAAATTGCTTCCATTGGAATGCCCTAAACATAATCTCAAGAATCAGGCAAAATAAAGCGAAAAAATATATGATCGTACCCTCATGAGGATGCAGTACAGTCTAAAATATCCCCAGAAATCATCCAAAACTTTCAAATTGCATAAAGCTGGAATGTAATGAACATTATCTCAAGAATCAAGCAAAATAAAGCGAAAAAAATAAATGATTTGTACCCTCAGAGAGCAGGATGCAAACACCATCCGAAACCATCCAAAGCGACCTTCAAATTGCTTCCATTGGAATGTCCTAAACATAATCTCAAGAATCAAGCAAAATAAACTGAAAAAAGGCCATAAATGATCTGTACCCTCAGGAGAGGTACAGAGATGCAAAATACCTCCCAGAAATCATCCGAAATTGCTTCCATGGAATGTAATGAACATTATCTCTAATCGAAAAATAAATTGAAAAAGGCCATATATGATCGTACCATGGAGAAGTACAGTACATATACAAAATACCCCAGAAACCATCTAAACGACTTTCAAATTGCATAAACTGAATGTAATGAACATTATCTCAAGAATCGGGCATAATAAAGCGAAAAGGTCATAAATGATTTGTACCCTCGGAGAGGTCTGGATCTGCACCATCGAAACCATCCAACGACCTTCAAATTGTTTTATTAGAATGCCCTAAATATAATATCAAGAATCAGGCAAAATAAACTGAAAAAAAAGGTCATATATGATTTGTACCCTCAGGAGAGGTACAAAGAGTATAGATATAAAATACCCCCCAAAAACCATCCAAGCAGCTTTCAAATTACTTTCATTAGAATGCTCTAAATATAATCTCAATAAACAGGCAAATTAAATTGGAAAAAAAGTCCTAAATATTATGTACCCTCAAGAGAGGTACAAAGAGTACAAATGCAGAAAAACTTATAAAAAACAACCAGTCACTCTCCAAACTGCTTCCATTGGCAATATACGCACATATTTATTACTACAGTCGAATAGTTACAAGGTCCTTAGCAGGTGATTAACTCAATAACTATTGCTTAAAGAGCTACAAACAGCCTAGTGAGAAATTCTCCTAGCTAAATACAATCTAAACATCTTAGTGTGTCTGTTAAGTTAAAGAGAGTCATCTTAGGGACTCTAAAGCATTACAGAAAAGATTGTAAAGTCGAAGAACACAAAACTAGATGATGTCATGCATTAAAATATTTTCCTGAAATAATATCCATCATCGACTTAGTGTACTCTTGGTAGATTGATTGATTGTGGGCTTCGAGTTAAATTCGCATGTAGAACATCATATTAGTTGATGATTTCTTACAGCATCGATGTGTGATATTCTATGCGTACCTCTGAAAAATACTCTGGCATAACAGAGAAAGGTGATGCAACTTGTGACAAAATATATTCTGCAACACTATCAGACTGTACTTTGGTTTCTGCAACAATAAAAGTAGAATGGTTTGAAGATTAACAGTAATATTTAACATACTAAAAACTAATACGCAAATAGAAAATTACTCTTAGCTTCCTTGGATCTCTCTCAATATTCCTTAAGCCTTGAGTTGGAAACACCCTTTGGGCGTTGCTTAACTGGATCCTTTAAGATGTCTTTTCTTGTTGTTGTGGTTCTTCTTCTTAAGCGCTCTGTCTGGAAGAGAATTCTCACTTATTATAGAGTCGACATCATCATATAGTTTTTTTAAGGATCAAGCATATAGTCGACTCTCTTGTGTCACGTGCCACGCTTATTTGATATGCATATCGACTTATATGATTTCGAAAAATAATGTCAGTAGCATTTCCATCTGTGCTTTCCACATCTCTTAATTTTTTGTATGCACTATCAATGTAAATATCCCTCTTTGCTCTGGTAGACCATCGCATGAGAAGATACTTGTCAATCTCGCACAACATCTTCACGAGAACTTCGATATAGTGGGCACAAAGTAATCCCATCATTTCAAATTTTTTATAAGTACAAGTTACATCTAGGGTAGTCCTGTCAAACATGATCCATATTTTGGATGCATCTTTATTCTCTAAGTTTCTCACCAAATACTCCATGGTGCTGTCATCTGACTTAGTTATTGATAGGCCTCCAACTCCATGCAAAACTTCCTCCTCAAACATAGTATAAATCTTTCTTGTATAAAACATAGCAGCTTGTTTTAGAATTGGTTTAACAAGAATAATCGATGTTGTACACTTGAAGTCTTCATCATGTTCATTTCGGTGCCATGTCTCTATAACCTTTTCTAATCCCAAGAAACAATCTGTGAGCGAACTTATTGGTTTAGATATTCTGTGACATACATTGTTTGTAGACTCACTACGTTGTATTGACAAGATGCCCATGCAGAATGAGTCCTTGGCATCTGGACCACTTGGATCTGTCTTATAAAGCTTTCAGACGGTAGAGCATGATCATGCCTTCTTCTTAGCTAATGAGACCAAGCTCTTCAAACTCTTCCTGAGTCACACTTACTCATGCATTTATAAAATAGCCATTGTACTCTCTTATTACTATTAAAGAATGAACCTTGGAAGGAGCTTTCTTTGAAATATGCCATTGGCATAACCTATGAAGAGTATCGTATACAATTTTGTAGCTCTAGCCATAGATCTTGATCGATGAATATTGTTATAGGATGTCGTCACTCATCAATAGAAATGTTTGGAATAGCCATGAGAATGACTCAATTGTCTCTTCGATAAAAAAATACTCCAAATAATACATTTTGCGTGATGATTCACTCCAACAAGAGGGGCACAAACGAGATTATATTTATTGAGTCGATAGCTTGTATCAAAAATTATTACATCCCCAAAATAATCATATTCTATCATAGACATGCAATTGCTCCAAAAAAAGCTTATTAAGCAATCCGTCTCATCAACTTGTACATATAAACATCTCATCTGCTGCTTGTCTTTCCTTAAATAATTGTATTAATGCATTACTGCCACCATTCGCAATCCTCGATCTTTTCTCTTTCTGAATAAAATTGAAAACATCTCTTTTTATGAACCCAATATTCTCTACCCCGCCAACTTCCTCAGTTAGATAGCTGAATGCATCAGTTGCTCTAATTCCAGCCTTTGTCATTGTCTTCAACACGGACGCCTTCTCATCGCTAATGCATTGTGTGATCTGAGAAAATGTAGGTCAGCAGGCTCTGCCAAAGAATGATTATGACTTTCTATATATTTTTTAATTGTCCAATTCCCCTCCAAATCAATAGAGAATCTAATCATGGCCAGACAACCAGTTTTTGTATCAACTTTCTGGAATTTTATTAAGCCATTTAGACTGGCAGACTTCTTCCGACCAGTTTTTGCACATAGAAAATCTTTTGATTTCAATTTCTTGGAGTTTGGCCAATAGTATGGTCCTTCCAACACTAAAGCCAATTTGATGTGCATAGTCACGATCTGATACATACACCTCGTTTCATTTTGAGCAGTGGTGCAGAAGTTTCCCAGGGTCATTATTCATCCGCGACTTCATCATGCTTGATTGACGCATTCATCGCCAAATGACTCCAAAATATGTGATAGAATCTGATGATGCAAAATACAGAAATTATTCAAGCGACCATCAAATTGCTTCCATTGGAATGTAATAAACATAATCTCGAGCAGCAAAATAAAGCTGGAAAAATGTCATAAGATTTGTACCCTCAAGAGAGTACAGATAAATCATAGAAATCATCCAAGCAGCTTTCAAATTGCTTCCATTGGAATGCCCTAAACATAATCTCAATAAACAGGCAAAATAAATTGGAAAAAAAGGCCCTAAATGTTTTATACTCTCAAGAGAGGTACAGAGAGTATAGATGCAAAAAACACCCCAGAAATCATCTAAATAACCTCCAAATTGCTTCCATTGAAATGCCCTAAATATAATCTCAAGAAGAATGCAAGATAAATTGAAAAAAGTAGGCCCTAAATGATCTGTACCCTCAAGAGAGTGCAGAGTGATGCAAAATACCCTCGAAATAATCAAGCGACCTTCCAACATTGGAATGCTAAATATAAACTTGAAAAGGTGATGATCTCTCGAGAGGTGTGGAGGATCACACAGTATCCAAATAGCCTCCAAATACTTGGAATGTAATGAATATAATCTCAAGAACATAAAAATTGGATTTCAAGATCTGATCGTACTCGAGAGGTCTGATGCAGTCTGAAAATACCCCAGAAATTTCAAGCACCTTGGTGCCCTTGGAATCTATAAACTCAGGGCCGTGAAAAAGGTCATGTGATCTGCTCTCAAGAGTCAGAGTACATATCCAAAAATCTAAATCCATTGGAATGTGAACATAATAATCTGAGCATTTTCCTCAAGAGAGGTCTGAGGTCTATCCAGCATTCCATTTGGAATGTCCTAAATATAATCAGAAGAAGGCAGAAAGTAGGTTTGTACCCTCAGTCTGATAGGATCCATCTTTCCAAATTACTTCCTAATGTAATCAATTGTAGGCAAAATGTGAAGTTCACTAGAGAGAGTATGCAAGATCATGAAAAATCCAAATAGATCAAATTATTTGGAATGTAATGAACATAATGTAGTAGGCAAAAGAAGTTAAATGTATATGATTGCTCTTGGAATCTTTCCAAATAATCTTAAGCAAATCCTGCTTTGTACCAGAGAGTACATATTATCTAAAGTAAAATTCAATTTGACATATTCTAATGGAATGTAATGATATAAGAGAATATCATAAGGTAGAAATTTTATTTTATGCATTTTATTTAATGATCATTATTTCATCATCCATCTTCATGGTTCTTTTGTAAATGAGATTATTTCTCTTTTTTCGGTTTTTTGAAAAAATACACCCTAAATCTAAATCATATATATATTTCTTTTTCTCGTGCTTTCCAACAATGCTTCTTCTCATCATCTTGTTTAAAAGGTGAGTCGACCAGGGCGTGTAAGCGTCGTGAATCGCCATCCCTTTCTCTGCTAGTTCTTTTCTGTAAGCACTAAAATGGGAATGGACATGACATGGATTAAGTCGCGCATTATGACTCGGGAATATTTTCTCGATAAAGAGACTTGGATAAAATGCAAAAATTGTGTATTATATTTGAGTTTTATTTTTATTTTTAATTTATTTTATATTTTTATATATTTTAGCCTTAAGAGCAATAGTGATATGCATGAAAAAATAAATTTGAATATTTTAGAGCATACATAAAACAAATAAAAAAATCATAAGACAACAAATTTAACGTTAAAAAATTCAAGAACGGAAAAAAAATCATGGTGCTACACCACCATAAAATTCACTATGAAATAAAATCAAGGAGAATAGTATAAATTACACTTATCTTGAGCTTCTACACGTTTCAATCACTTTAGGAAACTCTCTTCACTCTTACACATAAGTGAAAAAGACAAAATATTCAAAACAATTTAAAAAAAATGTTTAAATACGATTTCTCCTGACTCTTAGTGACGTGGTGTCATGACCCTACTTCATACGTGTTGGCTTCTCTGCACAGGTTTGAGCGACATGACATTGATCTTTATGTCTCTCTTGATACCACGATCTTAAGCACATTACATCGAGGCGTCCTCTTTGTTTCCCTAATGCAAATCCATTGTAGTGGTATTATCCTTTAGCCTCTGAGGTGTTGCCTCATCTGTTCATGAAGCCAAGATCTCCTATTATAGCTCAAGAAGAGTTGCATCTCGTTAAAGTATTGCTTCTCTAGTATGGATGTGTTACTCAGTAGAAAAAAAGATTTTTCAAGAGCGCTACACCCACTATAGACCTTTATGTAAATCTGCATTTGATTCCCTGATCTTAAATGCCACAGCGCTGCCCTGAAGCATCGAGGCACTGTCATCTTTGTTTCCCTAATGCAAATCCATTGTAGTGGTATTGTCCTTTAGCTTCTGAGGTGTTGCCACATCTGTTCATGAAGCCAAGATCTCTTGTTATAGCTCTGAAGAGTTGCATCTCTAACGTTAAAGTATTGCTTCTCTAGTATGGAGGTGTTACTCAGTAGAAAAGAAAATATTTTTCAAGGCTACCCCACTATAACTTCGCTGATGAAGAATAGGGGATAAGAGATAAAATCAAGCTCCATAAAATAACACAAACCAATCTGTCCGATTGATTCTCCTATTTTCCCCTGATTTGGCGGCAAGAGTAAACGAAGTAGGGAGACCATCATTGAAGGATCATCTATGCCGGGGGGCTTAGTTCATGAATTCTCAATGAGTTTTGGTAACTGAGTCCAGTGGCTCTTCTCCCCAATTTTGGCTGTGTTGTTTCTTTGTGTATTTAGTTTTCCTCCATTTTTATGGTAACTTTCTATTTCAACTGTAATTTCACTTTCAGTCCCTAACAGGATTACCTCCTGCACACCTTATCTTTTTGGGAATGATAGTGGCTATGCTCTTAATTTTTCCAAAAAAAAATCAGATTGATAAAAAGGGACACTTAGATGCAAAATTAGTGTATTATATTTAAAATATGAGTTTTTTTTTTAGATTTTAACCTTAAGACCAAACTATTGGGAGAAATCAATAACATAGTATGCATGAAAAAATTAGTTCTAATATTTGAACAGAACAATCAAAATAAAAGAAGTCATGCATAAGATAACATATTTAATGTAAAAAAACTCGAGAATGGGAAAAAAATTATGGAGCCACACTACTATAACAACAACAACAACAAGCCTTTATCTCACTAACTGGGTTTAGCTGCATGAATCCTTTATCTCCATTGTGTCATATTATGTGTCAAATTCTCATTTAATTCAAGTATATTAAGGCCATTTTTTATACATCTTAACCAAATCTTTTTAGGTTTACCTCTACCTTTCTTAATATAAGACAAATCTAATGCATCTCTCTCATCGCATGAGACGCTTTATGTAAACCATCAAAGGCACTCTCTAATCTTACCACAGCAACTCCAATTTTTCCTGAACATACTCATTTTGTTTTATCTCTAAGAGTAAAGCCACTCATCCATCGAGCATCCTCATCTCTACACACTTGGTCTTGTGCTTCATTCTTTTTTAGTCATTGAAGGTCTTACCACCATCTTATAAAATTTTCTCTTAAGTTTAAGTGAAACTTTTCTATCACACAATAGGTCAGATGCATTCCTCCACTTCAACCATCCAACTCGAATTCTACTACTAACATTTTCATCTATTTCACCATCATTTTGAACAATAGAGCCTAAATATCTAAATTGCTCACTCTTATTAATGAGTTATTCACATAATATCATAACACTATCACTAGAACTTCTACTACTAAAATTACACTCCATATATTCAATTTTAGATCTACTTAAATGAAAACCTTTAGACTCTAGTTAACCTCCATAATTCAAGTTTCTCTTGAACTCCCTCTCTAGTCTTATCAACAAGAAAAATGTTATCGGCAAAAAGAATACACCAAGGTACATCTTCCTGTAAATGCCTAGTAAAAACATCCATAAGGGAAAAGATAAGGGCTTAAAGCTGATCCTTGATGTAATCCAACTGAAATAGGAAAATCTTTTGTCAATCCAACTTGCGTTTGGACACAAGTAATAGCTCTAGTATACATATCCTTAATTACTTGAATATAACCGGATTAACTCATTTACGTTGGAACTCTCTAAAGAACATCTCTTGAAACTTTATCATAAGCTTTCTCTAAATCAACAAATATCATATGTAGATCCTCATTACCTTCTCTATACTTCTCCATCAAACCTCTTAACAAATGTATAGCATCCATAGTAGATCTACCTGGCATGAAACCAAACTGATTGTGAGAAACTTTTGTATCACATCGTAACATATGCTCAATTACTCTCTCTGATAATTTAATGAATGACACATTAGCTTAATTCATCTATAATTTGTACGCTTGTGCATCACATTTATTCTTAAATATAAGAACCAACAAACTCTTTATCTACTCATCTCACATCTTTTTAGTCTTTAAAATAATATTAAAAAGATTTGTAAGCCAAGAAATTTCTTGATCTCCTAAACATTTTCACACTTCTATTGGAATATCATCAGGTCCTAGTGTTTTTCCATATTTTATTTTCTTTAAAGTTTCTCTAACTTCAGATTTACTAATATGACGATAAAAATATAAATCTTTATTTTTGTTTAAGGTATTAAGGTTGCTAAAATCAATCGTACTTTCAGATCCTTCATTGAAAAGTTTATCAAAATACCTCATCTCCTATTTTCAATATCCTTTTCTAAGAAAAGTACTTTATTATTTCATCATTAATACACCTCACTTAAATTAGGTCTTTACTTCTCCTATCTCTTTGATTGACTAACTTATATATACATCTTTCACCTTCTTTGGTATCTAATTTATTGTATAAATCACTAAAAGTTAAATTTTTTGCATCATATATTACTTTCTTAGAATCTCTACAAGCCACTTTATATTGAACTCAAGGATGAGCAGTCAACTTCTGATTTGGTGTAAAAGTTGCCATTTGGGATAAAATGGCTTGGTGGGTCGTTAGGTTGTTAATCATATCGATAAAAAGGGATACTTGGATTGGATGCAAAATTAGTGTATTATATTTAAAATATATGAGTTTTTTATCGATCTTAGCCTTAAGACCAAACTATTGGGAGATCAATAAAATAGTATATGAAAAAATTAGTTTTAATATTTTATACACGAAACAAAAAAAATCAAAATAAAAGAAATCATGCATAAGATAACATATTTAATGTGAAATACATCGAGAATAGGAAAAAAATTATGGAGCCACACTACTAAAAATTCTAATATGAGAGAAAACTGAGGAGAATAACATAAATTACACTTATCTTATACTTCTCCATGCTTCAGTCACTTTACAAAACTTTCTTCACTCTCACACACAAGGGAAAGAGACAAAAGATTCAAAAAATTGTGAAAAAATTATCTAAATACGATGTCTCCTGACTCTTAGTGTCGTGGCACCACGACCACTTACAGTGTTAACGTTGTTCTTTAGGCTTTTTTACATGGGTTTGAGCAATATAACACTAACCTTTCTGTCAATCTGCCTTTCATTCCCTAACCCTAACATCACAATGCTGCCCTGAAGCATTGAGGCGTTGTCCTCTTTATTTCCTTAGTGCAAAGCCATCGTAGTTGTATTGTCCTTTAGCCGCTTAGGCGTTGCCTCCTCTGTTCCTGAAGCCAATATCTCATGTTATAGTGCCGAACAGTTGCATCTCTAATGTCGAAGCATTGCTTCTCTAGTACCTAGGTGTTACTCACTAGAAAAAAATATTTTTCAAGAGCGCTGCCCCCTACAACCTCCTAACGAGCTCACGACTAAGCTCGACTGTCCTGAAGAACATGGGGTAAGAAATAAAATTAAGCTCCACAAAATAACACAAACCTATCATTAGAAGGTTAGTGATATGCTTGGACGTGAGTTATCACTATGAGAGCGAGTCCCCGGCCTCGTGCAACAGCGTAGATATATGAGTTTTAAAAATTATAATATTTCATTTGAAAAAAATAAAATGCGGAGAAAACTTGTAGGAAATTATAAACACATCTTTGATAATATTTTAATTTTAATAAAAAAATTATAAAATTTTTCAAATATATTACATTTAAATTTCACATTATTTTAATTCCAATGCATTGATTTTTTCAATAAATTAAGTAGTCTCTTAATTAGTAACAATGTCACACCATCTAACTAATAGCATAGAAATTGATGAATTGACATATATTTTACAAAAAAATCTATATATTATTTAGATATTATTTGATATGGGTTACATTTATTATGCAAAAGTCAATATATAAAAATTGAAGGGATTATTTTTAAAATAGGTTTAGTGCTAATGATAATTAGTTATTTAGGCATGAAAAAAATATAATAAAAAAATAAAGTCAAAAGAGAGAGAAACGGCGGGGAGAGAGAGAGAAACGGCGAGAGAGAGAGAGAGAAGAGAGAGAGAGAGAGAGAGAGAGAGAGAGAGAGACAGAGAGAGAGAGAGAGAGAGAGAGGGAGATTTTATTTTTATTAATTTTTTTTAAATAATATAATTATTTAAAGTATATAATTTAAAAATATTTTTTATAAAATATTTAATAATTAAATATTTATATATTTAATTATTTATTTATTTATTTATATATATAATTAAATATATAATTTAAAATATTTTTAATTATATATATAAATTTATAAATTTATTTAATATTTTATTATTAATTAATATAATTATGTATAATATATATTTTTATTAATTTTTTAATATATAATATAAATTTTTTAAAATATATAAATAAATAAATAAAGAAAAAATAAATTATATAAATATTTTATAAACTATATAAATAAAGTAATTATATTATATATATATATATATATATATATATATATATATATATATATATATTTATAAATTTATTTAGTTATTTATATGTTTAAATTATATAAATATTTTTAAGTTATATAAATAATTTAAAATATTTAAAATTTTATAAATAAATAAATATATATATATATATATATATATATATATATATATATATATATATATATATATATATATATATATAAAACTAGTTATTTATTTATTTAAAAAATATTTATTTCTTTAAAATATATAATTAGTTAAATAAATAAATAAATAATTGTAAATTATATAAATATTTTAGTTATTTATGTATTTATAAAATATTTAAGACTTATATTAATATATATATATATATATATATATATATATATATTTATTTATTTATATATAATTAAAAATATTCTATAAAAATTATTTTTAAATTATTTATATAACTTAAAAATATTTATATAATTTAAACATATAAATAACTAAATAAATTTATAAATATATATATATATATATAATTACTTTATTTATATAGTTTATAAAATATTTATATAATTTATTTTTTCTTTATTTATTTATTTATATATTTTAAAAAATTTTATATTATATATTAACAAAATTAATAAAAAATATATATATTATACATAATTATATTAATTAATAATAAAATATTAAATAAATTTATAAATTTATATATATAATTAAAAATATTTTAAATTATATATTTAATTATATATATAAATAAATAAATTAATAACTAAATATATAAGTATTTAATTATTAAATATTTTATAAAAAATATTTTAAATTATATACTTTAAATAATTATATTATTTAAAAAATTAATAAAAATAAAATCTCCCTCTCTCTCTCTCTCTCTCTCTCTCTCGCCGTTTCTCTCTCTCTCCCCGCCGTTACAAACCACAAAAAAAAAAAAAACTGGCCAGTCGGACGACGCGACGTCCGCTTTTCATAATGACAGACCTATTTCTAATTATATTTTTTAAATAACTAATTATCATTAAGATTTTCTATTTTAAAAATAATCTCAAAAATTGAATTCATTTTTTTTTATTTGAGTCACTCAAGTCATATTTGAGTCAATTTGACAAGTTAAATTCAAGTTAAGATTTTAACTAATTTAATAAAAAATTCGGTTTTGGAACATATTATAAAAATAAGAGTAAATTCGATTCAAATTTGAATTTGATCATTTTATTCGAATGAATACCATGTCACAAATAATCGATTTGTTCGGCAATGATTAATGAGTTCAATGAAAAATGCATTAGAGACAATTTTCTAATTATTTTACTTTTATAAAAAATAATCAGAGTTGTATTTGAGTATTAGTTTTTTTTATAATTTTTCTGAAAATTTTATGATAAAAATTTATTTTTAAGAATTAGAATTATTAGAATATCATAATTATCATAAAAATATTTGAATTTTTCTAAAATATATTTTTCTAATATTCATAATAAATTCTCAAAAAATTAATTTTCCTAAGCAACTTTGTAATATTCTTTACAAAATGCTATAGCTGCTTCAAGCGGAAACGCTTGTGTAAATAATGCCAAACTTATATGTTATAGGTGACAATATCACGAACGCGTTACTGATGTTCGACAAAATTTAAGTAGAACATTTCTCAAGTGATATTCAACAGATTAATCTACATTATTCGAAATCATATATTATTTTAATTTGGCAATTTTTTTAAAATAGGTACGGTTAAAACCGAAATTAGCTAATTGAGTATCGATAAAAAAAAATTTAAGAATAGGTAGATGCCACCATGGCGACGGCTACGCACGTCGGAGACGACGTGGCGATGGCATCCTAGAAATTAGCCCGCATGGGCGACGGTTTAGAAGCCCGCCCACCATCGGCGACTGGCCAGACGGGAACCTGCACTAATTGGGCGACTCCCGACACTTTTAGGCCGACGCGATCCTACCCGCTTTCGGTTCCTTGATTCCTTCCAACTCCGATTCAGAACGCCGATGAAGTCCAACCGCCCACCGAAGCGTGTTCTGGCCATGTCACGGTACAAAGCACCGTGATTGTTTTGTTTTTGTCCCGCACGCGACTTCTTCCAGTATTTTTTTTTTGCTATCACTCGATCTCATACATTAAGTATAATGATACGCAATGTACCGTGTGACTTTCCTAATATATCATATAAATTAAAAGCAGTTTACTCCGACTATGAAGTCATTGTTGTTTTTTTTATGGAATACATACATGTAGGAGTGGCGAGACAGTTTTTTCATGGCTGAATTGTTTAATTTACTCTGTTTGGTCTTGCTTTAAACTCCTTATGGGTTTCTAAGAAAATTCCTTTCATGTTTTTTCTTTGCATTCTATCTTCAAGTCGGAAGGTTTAATGTTTTTTTTTTAATAATTTCGCTTTATCTTTACTCTACGCATATTTCTAGTTGCTTATCAGAGAGAGAGATTGGTGAATGGCTATCTATCCTTTTTTCATTAAGGACATCTATTTGGGTGGAAGTGATGTTTTGTCACTTATTCTGGATATAACTTGTGAATTGTTAGTCACAAGTTGTTCCTATTTTTAGCTACATGTTTCTTAATTGTATTTGAGAACATTCCTTTGAGTTTTGACATTTTACTATTTACCAAATTGATGATATTTGTAAATACTTCAAGTATTAATCGCAAAGTATTATTTAGTTTGTGACAAGATTTGAAGAGATGAAGAGAGGCAATGAATGTAGCGGCCTATTCTAAGACAAAGGCTAGTGAGGGTTGTAAGGTGTTTAGTCAAGAGAGGTGGTGGGTAGAAGTCATATCATAGGTTGGTTGGGAGAGCCAAGTAAGGCTAGTTGGGAGGCAGTTATGGGCTAATTTGTGATGTATTTTTTTGCACATTTCCCCTTCAATTGAATGAATGAATGTTATCAATTCTAAGCTTGTATATTATTTTTTGAAAGATCATATATATTAATTCAGATTTGGGCTTGGCTCATCTATATAGAGAGTTGCACGAGTCGATTAGACCCACCAGGGCCAACATGGCTGGTTGCCTACACCTACTTCAGATTTGGGCTTGGGAGCATATTCATGTAGTACGACTTTACATGTCCCATATCCTGAGAGCTTGGTCTGAGGCGTTGGTTTGAGCGTGTTAACTACAATTTCAAATTATACGATGTTTAAACTGTTTTTGTGGTGTGGAAAGTATGGCAAAATGACCTTTGGCGAATGTTGCGATACTGAACGAGCTAGATGGCTTGGGACACAGGTTGAATCGCATTTAACATTGTAGCCTTAATACTATTATTTACATTATGTTTTAACATACTTTTATCATACGTGTAGGTGATCTGGGAGCCGTACAATGAGCAGATCAGAGCAAATCTATCACTGTATGCTCGACATATATAGACGAGTCCCTCTTATCACTGGAAGAGGGTTGAGTGGTATTTACCGATGACAGTCGCGCCTTTACTCCCGAGTAGATGTAGCTTGACCCTAGTTTCAAAAGGGTCGATGGTGGTAAAGGTGAGTCGACTGGCGGTGAGTACCACCATACATAGCTTTTTGGGAGAGTCGGCGGGATTGCCTCGTCGATGGGTTAGATGAGGCTGTGGACAGAAATACTGCTATCAGTCAATACATGCGTTGGTCCAGATCATGGGCTTCTTTGTACTTATTGGCGGCCCCGATAGATCCACCTACCACATACTACGCTAGAGCACCAGTGGAGCGTCTTTATGTAAGTTATGATATATAGGAAATATTCAATATTTTTGAAAGTGATAATTTAACATACCTTTTTTTTGCATGGCGGACCATATCACAGAACGCGGACATATTTCAACCATATTTGGTCGTCGATGATCACCACTTACGATGTGTCGATAGATAATGAGGTGATATGGAGACCTTGATCGCGTGTACATATAGGTGACACATATTACGGATCGGCACCAGAGGGTGTCGCATGATGAATGGAGGTCCATCTACTCATCATCGTGCGATTATGATATGCGCTTATTGATTTATTAGCCTATTTAAGTCAACAATCCAAATAAGTCAATTATAAATATTTCTTTAATATCTTACGTGGCATGTAGAATAGCCCAAAGATTAAAGTATTGCGACTTAAAGTCCTTTGTTGATATTCTTCCAAAAGATTGTTTCACTTCAGAATAGTACCCATGAGGTATGAAGAAGAAAGATGGCAAAAATAGAAAATGTTTAACTAAAAGTCTAAACTTTAACTTGCGTGTTTAATTACGCCAAGAAATTCTGGAGATAATCTGCTCAAAGAAAGTTTTTTGTGAGATTACACCTCAAAGATATCAATAAAATGAAAGCTTTTACTCTCCTTGTAGTTAATCGGATCCATACCAAATAAATGAAGTCGAGCCCGATGGCGCCGCTTCGCTTAACCGAAGCCACTCGCTTGAATCGGTTCGAGCTCGATTCTGGCCGTCAGATTCGACCGCTTCGAGATAAGCGGCCGCTTCTTAAGGCCGAAATCAACCAATCTTCAATGCTTCGCGATAAAATCCGTCCGTTTGACCTTCGGGCTGCAGAAAACATCATCTCTTTGGAGTATTCATCAATGAACCGAGGTGCATTTGTGCTTAAGAGTTGGATTGTTTGGATAATGATTTAAGTATATAAGAACAAAAATAGTTAGTATTTTGTATCATATCAAATTCTTTTCATACAACATTTTAGAAGCCTTGCAAGCATATTCCATCCTATCGAAGTTGGCACATTTAATTCTCAATTTGAGCACATAAACATACACTAATAACCCAATTCATTTCACAAATGGACAATAAACAAATGTTCATTATGCCGTAGTTGCAGTTAACTTGTACATGACTATGAAGTTGGTTATCAAACCAAAAAATAAAGTGTAAGATAGACATTGTCCTAAAACCAACACCATATCACTGCTTCTGCTCAGACGTCAAAGATATGTCGCCGACGTCTAGCATGCGGTGGCTCCCTACCATCGCACTCGAAAGAATCTCAAATAAATTAGTGTCAATATTGTAAAATCTTGAGAGGGAAAAACAAGCATTGTCCATTGGAAAATATACCGTCGATCATGTCAATGTTATGGGGCACGATGACAGTGACGATATTTATATGCATATGCTACAAGTTACGCTACTTGAACTGCGTTTTCATCCATTGTGTTTCGAATCTATTCGCTCGTATTCGGCGACCTTCTACGAAAGTTAGCGAACGCGTGACTAATCCAAGCTCTTCACTGAAGGATGGCCAATCAGAGCGATCTGGTAGAGTATGAAATTCATTTATGTATGTCAGCTTATACAGCTGCAGAGTGTAGTACTGTGACACGCACGTGAGGTGGTTTAACCGTCGAAATCCCAATGCGACAATGACATGTGGGCATGGACAATGATATATGATTGTTCTACCACAATTACAAACACACAGGCCATTATCTAATAAATCAACTCTGAACGATCGGCTGGACCTATCAAAAACCTGCATCTCATGTGGGTTTATATTAACAGGTTCAGGGAAATGCCTAGCCTCCCTTTCTGATGTCAGAGTGTGGAGAACCTCCGGGTATAAATAGACAAGTTTACTTCTCTGAAGAGTAGCGGATAATCGTTTCATGAACAAAGCTACTAAGTTATAGTAGATAGCAGTGATTAAACCCTGAATCGGTAAACCACGTGCCCGTTTCAGTACACCGTTAAAGCACTCAGATGCATTCGTTGTCATTGTCCCATAACGCATACCACCATCGTGCACAAGTGACCATTTTACAGGGTCACGCTCTACAAGCCAATTGTATGCTTCTTCGTTCACATTTTAATGTCCGCATCAAATGGTTGAATTTAACATCATCGGTGTTACCCGCCATGTACATCTTTTGGCATACAAACTCAACATCGAATTCCTACCAAGGGACTTTTTTAAAATTCTCACGAAATGGCGAAAACAATGCCTGTGCGCCTAAGGAAAAATCTCTTTGCATCCACGCAAAAGACCGACATGTTTATCGATATTATGCATAAATCACGCCTACTAGACACCACGGGTAACATATCATGCGCACAACAAAACCACAACCAGAATCAACATTCCACAACAAAGAAAAGCTAAAGGAAACAACCCATTATCGTCGATGCCTACGCGATTAATGTGCCAATACTGCCCAAAAAAAATGTACCATCTAAGCTTAAAGCAGTGCAAAGAACTCCATCCCAAGATAGAAGGTCCAAAGCCCAAAAGTCTCAAAACGCGGCGGATCAATTGATAGCAGTGTAGTAGTAAAACCGACAGATATAAAGAGTCTGTAGGACTCTTCCTACCATCGAATATTGCTTTTATTGCCTTTCGCCTTGCATCCCATGCTTTCATATATGAAACTTTAACATTAAATTTTGGCTCCATCCTACCTATAATCTCTAGGTTTCAAATCAATCGGCTGATCACGGGTTTGATGTAGTATGCTATGAAACTCGAACTACACCGATGACCGGATGAACTTCTGCATTGACACATCTATGATTTTCACCAACTTTTGATATTCTCCAAGCACCCCCTAATCGTCTGCTGCTGCTACAATGTAAACGCCAATTACAGGGCCTTGTATGACTATCGTCTGCACATACAACCGTGTAGTTCTTCCGGTTAGAGGTCGCTCGAATTGTACATTATTTACTATGGACCACCCGACAATAGAAATTGCAAACTGCTTTACTTGCAAAACACATACCTTCGGGAATGTCATTTGGAATTTCAATTTCATCATTTAGGCGGCGATGGGCGCCAAAGTAAACATCGTTGTCCCACCGCGTAGTTTTACACATCCATACTTTGTGGACAACATTTGACTCCGTCAACATTGCGAAATGAGTGATTTCTCGCCAGAGTATGTCTATATTCTCGTACAGTTTTAACCCAATCCTATCATCACTAATACCGCCGCACTACTACTTGACCCACTACTCATACCGATACTCATCTCTGACTCGTGTACATACGTTCATCCAACGCAGAGCGATCATCATCGCCACATAACTTAAAAGTTCGAACTAATTATCATTTAATTGTTACAAGTTTAATCGATAAATTATGACAATAAACTACCACGGGAATAAACTCATCGAGTCGCGTTGTATCCCGGATGTTCTTGTGCGATCATCTAGCGGTATATCTACTGACCTTACTACCGGATCAGCTGATGTGGATGCAATATTAACATCTTCCACTTCGACATACAACACCAACATCTGACGGGAAGCTTCATCAAGTGTAACTTCACAAACGTCATCGTCAGATATGACAGACGCTATAAATCCACTCACTGGATAACGACCGTTGAAAATAGCAGTGGCACTCGGATCGATGTGCAAGCTTCTCATAATTGCTTCACTCCAGTAAGGTGCCGTTGAACCTTAATTGGACGATTTCGACCTCCCATAACTTGGGTCGAATTGTTCATCGATACCGCCTCCATAAAAGTATCGGGAAACAAATTCTCTATTCATCTGCACTAAAGTTGACTTCCACCTACGTTAAATGAGAGAAGTAGAAAACGTCCCAAAGCTAATGGAAAAATAATAGTGATTGAAACGGTGGAAAAAAAACGAATGCGGGAGACGCGGCCGAAGTTCGAGAGGGCGAGAACGGCGGCGGTGAACGGTGCTCCTACGAAGCGAGAGGAGTTCGAGGAAGAAATCGAGGAAAACCGAGGCTAGAGCCGATCTCGCCCTGTGTAAATGGAGCCGTCGCCCAATTAGCGACGTTCTGATCGAAGCCACCCGTCTGCGGTATTGGCCGCCCACCATGATACTACTTTACCTACAGTCGCCACGCCACGTCTCCGACGTGAGTGATGCCGCAAGAATCGACTCTACCTATTCTTAAATTTTTTTTTATCCATACTCAATTAGCTAATTTCGGTTTTAACCGTACCTATTTTAAAAAAATTGCCTTTTAATTTCCAGTTCCCAAAATTCTTCAACTGCTCATCAGCTTAAAGCAACTTGGTAGAATCAACATTCCTTATCAAACAGAAACCGCTAATCAAATTTGTACAGGGAAACAATTAATAATTACACCATGGTAACCGGTATTAAACTGGGGAAGAGAAAAAAAAGGGGAGAAACTACTCATAAATTTCCTCAATAGAACTAAGCCTTGGCCTGAATGGCCTCTTAACGGCGCCACCCCTTCTCCTCAAAGCCCTCTGCTCCACCACTTCATCACTCTTCCTTGCAGCCTTCTCTGATTTCCAGCTTCCAACACTGCTCTCATTAAAACTCTCATACCCATCAGACTCCATCACCGCAATAACCGGCATAACCTGAACGCCCTTCCTCCTCACCCTTCCGATAACGCTTTTCTTCTTCCTCATCGAAGCGGCGGCGTCGGTGAATGCAGAGTTCGCACGTACGGCCATCGCTGCCATCTCCGACGCCGTCAAAGGGTGGTTTAGCCTCTCCGCTGGCAGAAGATAGTAGATTTTTCCGAGCTCGATGAGATGGTTAGCGTCCAAAGCTTGAATGTGATGGCCGTAGAAGAGCGCGTCGGCGTTGCAGAGGAAGACAGCGTGGCTGTGGAGGTCGAGGACATGGGATACTTTGACGGGCTGAGAGTACTCTGTGAGTGAGCCTTCGGCGTTGATCACCTTGGCGGTGGCCGGTCGGCTGGCTATGGTGGCTGCTGCGGTGGTGGCCGAGGAGGAGAAACAAGAACCCATTTGTTGTTTGGCTTTGACAAGGAAGGCGAGGCTGTGGGATTAATGCTAAATAGGAGGAAGGCGAAGCTGACGTAGGCGATGACAGCTTAAGAAAAGATTTGACTACTTGATGAGTCATGAATAAGCAAAATTTATTGAACTCACGGATGTGCAGTCAACTACTGATTTGATGGAATTATTACCACGTGGAATAAAATGGCTTGGAGGGTCGTTAAGTTGTTAATCCGATAAAAATTAAAAAAAGTCTGCACAAATTTGTTTAGCTTGGAGGCTCTGAAATTAAGATTATGCTCTCGGCTAATCTTGCAGTTTCTTTTCAACGGCACTTTAATCTAGCTCATTAGGTGTTTATTTCTACTTCTTATTGGTTCTAAGATCAGTGGAAACTAGTTCTTTCTAGGCCTCCGGCGAGGGGCCGGAGGTCATTTTCCCCTTTTCGATTTATGCGATCCGATTAGGTCTTGGTTGCTAGCTCTAGTGAAAATGAATCTTGAAGCTCATCTTTCCTCTTATTCCCCCCTCTCTCTTCCCAATCCCTATCATCTTCTATTTTAGGGGCAACCTCCCTGTCGAACCATTCTCTGGCCAACACTTCTTCTATGAAATCGTGCAATTGGAAGGATCTCTTGGCTTCACAGAATGAGAAATCTAAGGCTTTTTCCCTATCTTACATCCCCTCTGATTCCCCTGAGGTTTGCTTCCACGAGGACTGAGTGATGGGCAGAATGTAAATACTCTCTTGTTGGGCATGCAATTAGAAAACGACCCTTTTATGGTTCTCTCCTTGCGGGTGTTAAAAAGAAATGAAACCTTAACGGTAATTTTTGAGCTCTTAACTCTTGACGGAGACTTCTTTTTATTCAAATTTTCATGTCAAGAGGACTTCGAATTGGTGTGGGATCATGGTCCTTATTTTTTTTAATGGACGACCATTCATTTTTAAGATGTGGTCATGGGATTTTAGACCAACTAAAGCCAATTTTTTTGAAATTCCACTATAGTTTAAGCTCCCCAATTTACCTCTCTATTGTTGGAATGAAACGGGTTTCTCTAAGGTTGCGAGCAAGGTTGGTATCCCTCTCACTGTGGATAATCTTACTGCTACAAAATCGAGAATTTCTTTTGCTAGGATCTGTGTTTAGATCAATCCTTCATCTCCCCTCCCAGATTCAGTTTCCATTAATCTGAATGGTTTGTTCTTCTAGGAAGAAATTCTTTACGACTGCAAGCCTAAGGCCTGTTGCAGATGTTCCTCCTTTTCGCACGATGATAGTTCTTGCTCTTTGAATCCTAATAGCAAGCCTCCTACTATCAAGTAGGTCTCGCTTTTGTGCCCACGAGAGTCTCCCAAGAGATAAATCAACAATCTAAGGTGGATCAAGTCCCCGATCTTCAGGCCAAAGAAGCTCACATATTGGTTGGTTCTACACTAAGGAAGGGGTGAACTTTGTCGCTAATAATGAGGAAATCTTAGAACCCGATCAACCTATTAATCCCTTTCCTTTAAATGACTGAATCAATCACCTATTAATTCCCTCTCGATATTCCTATGGACGATTTAGATCATGACATTGAGTTCTCCTCCTCTGGAAGACCCTCTCCCCTCTTCTTCCTGGGGTTTTGACTTGTTCCTCAACCTGTCTCTCTACACCGAGCTGCCATGAGAGGCCTACAAAACTCCGTAAGGGTTCCCTTGAGGTCGAAAAGTCTAAATCCTCTAATAATAACACTCCCCATGGCCACAAATCTCATAGTAAGAAAAAAGGCAGACAGCCTTGTTCTTGATCATTCAAAGTTTTTTATGAATTACCCAGTTTTAAGTAGTTGGAATGTTAGAGGTCTTCTGGCGGAAGGCAGAATCAACGAGTGTAATAGAATTCTGATTGATTCTCAAGTCAATCTCTTTTGTTTGTTGGAAATAAAGCTCTCCTCAGCATCTTTAAAGAACTCTTCCCTTATGAATAAACTGAATCTTTTTCTTTCGGAAGGCAGGGTGGACAATTTTGATTGCTCTCCGGGGGGCCGAATTTGGATTAAATGGAATTCTCTACTCTCATCTTTTACCTCTATTCATAAAACACCACAGCTTATACATGGCTCTTTCTCCCACCATAATATATTTCATGTCTTTCTTACATGTGTCTATGCTCATAACAATGCTCAAGACAGAATTCATCTTTGGGGTTCTCTTTCTTAAATATCCCAAGGTATGGATGCCCCATGGATCGTAATGGGGGATTTTAATAGTGTCCTTTTTAGCAATGAAAAGAGTGGGGGATTTTGATTCTCTCTGAACTCAAGACCGTGGATTGCGTTATTGTGGTTTATTGGACCTTCCTAGCTCAGGTATATTTTACACTTGGTATAATCGTCACGCGGAAAATCTTATCTAATCAAGAATTGATCGGGTCCTCTGTAACATACACTGGGTGGATAGGTTCCCTTCTACCTTTCACAGAATTCTAGCTCCTCTTACATCTGATCATTCTCCTTTGATAACTTTTCTGAAGGAACCCCCCGCCCCTCTCTCTCACCGTGGATAATCTTACTACTACAAAATCGAGAATTTTTTTTGCTAGAATCTGTGTTCAGATCAATCCTTCATCTCTCCTCCCAGATTCTGTTTCCATTAACCTGAATGGTTTGTTCTTCCAGCAAGAAATTCTTTACGACTGGAAGCCTAAGACCTATTACAGATGTTCCTCTTTTTCGCATGATGACAGTTCTTGTTCTTTAAATCCTAATAGCAAGCCTACTAGGGGCAAACCGTAAGTCGCTTTGTCCTTTAGTGACGAGAGTCTCCCAAGAGATAGGGGCCAATCAACAATCTAAGGTGGATCAAGTCCCCGATCTTCAGGCCAAAGAAGCTCACTTATTGGTTAGTTCTACCACTGGGGAAGGGGTGAACTTTCGCTAATAAGGGAAATCTTAGAACTCGATCAACTTATTAATCATTTTCCTTTAAATGACTTGAATCAATCACCTATTAATTCTCCCTCTATTGATATTCTTATGGACGATTTAGATCATGGCATTCAGAGTTCTCCACCCTCGGAAGACCCTCTCCCCTCTTCTTTTCTGCCCGGGGTTCTAACTTGTTCCTCAACTGTCTCTCCCTCTCAACAATCGTAACTCTACAGTGAGGCAGCTACAAAAACTTCCCATAAGGGTTTCCTTGAGGTCGAAAAGTCCAAATCCTCTAATAATAACACTCCCCATGGCCACAAATATCATAGTAAGAAAAAAGGCAGATAGCTTTATTCTTGATCATTCAAAGTTTTTTATGAATTACCCAGTTTTAAGTAGTTGGAATGTTAGAGGTCTTCTGGCGGAAGGCAGAATCAACGACTGTAACAGAAATCTGAGTGATTCTCAAGTCAATCTCTTTTGTTTGTTGAAAACAAAGCTTTCCTCAGCATCTTTAAATGACTCTTCCCTTATGAATAAACTGAATCTTTTTCTTTCAGAAAGCAGGGTGGACAATTTTGATTTTGGGGCATTTGGATTAAATGGAATTCTCTGCTCTTCTCTTTTACCTCTATTCATAAAACACCACAACTTATATATGGCTCTTTCTCCCACCATAATACCTTTCCTGTCTTTCTTACATGTGTCTATGCCCATAATAATGCTCAAGACAGAATTCATCTTTGGGATTCTATTTCTCAAATATCCCAAGGTATGGATGCCCCATGGATCGTAATGGGGGATTTCAGTAGTGTCATTTTCAGCAATGAGAAGAGTGGGGGGATTCTGATTCCTCTATCCAAAACTCAAGACTTTAGGGATTGCATTTTTGATTGTGGTTTATTGGGCCTTCCTAACTCAGGTCTATTTCACACTTGGTCTGATCGTCAGGCGGAAAACTTTATCCAATCAAGAATTGATCGGGTCCTCTATAACATACACTGGGTGGATAGGTTCCCTTCTACCTTTTATATAATTCTGGCTCCTCTTACATCTGACCATTCTCCTTTGATAACTTTTCTGAAGGAACCCCCCCTCCTCTCATAGGTTTATGTTTAGAAACTATTTGGGTCACTTATGCTGATTTCAAGAAAGTGGTTAGTGAGGCTTGGAGTGTTTTTGTCCATGGTGATGCCCTCTTTGTGTTTTCCAAGAAGTTACATCTTACTAGGAATGTGTTGAAGAAGCATAAGTGGGATGTTACCTCTATCAGGAACCAACTTAGTTTTTCTAAACAAGAACAAGAACATATCTTGCTTTGTCTTGAAACTGATCCCTCCAATATATCTCTTGCTATAATGGCAAAGGATATCTGTGAAGAATACCAAGAATTGATTAGAAAAGAAGGCTTGTGGCTTAAATAAAGGGCTAAGGCCCATTGGCTCAAAAACTCTGATGACGACTTAAAGTTTCTTTATCTTTCGATCAAGGAAAGAAAAAATTCTAATCGTATCTCTTCTCTTAGCTCACCACAAGGGGATATCACTGATCCCTACTCTATTATGGAGGAAATTTGCGATTACTATTCATCACTTTTCAATCAAAACCACTCCTCTATTCCTCTGGTGCAAGACATTCCAATTGGGAGCTCTCTTACTTCTTCCCAATGCAGCATGTTGGAAGCAGTTGTAACGGTTAAGGAGATATTGGAAGCCCTCCATGCTATTAATGAGAACAAATCTCTAGGTTCAGATGGTTTTAATTCTAAGTTTTTTACTTCTTGCTGGGAGATTGTAGGGAAGCAGCTTATGGTGGCTGCTCATCACTTTTTCAGCACAGGGAAGCTTCACAGATTGTTCAAGCATAGCTTTATTACTTTGCTACCCAAAGTGTTGCACTCTAATTCTCTTTCATATTTCAGACCAGTGTCTCTTTGAAATACTTTCTATAAAGTCCTAGCCAAGGTTCTTGCAAACAGGCTAAAACAGGTATTCCCTCTATAATCAACTCAGCTCAATCTGCTTTCATCCACAATAAGGACACAGCAGACAATATTGCGATGGCTCATAAAATTTGTTATGACTTCAATTCCCAACTCTTAGCTATGAAGCGCTTCATTGCAAAATTTGATTTGAGAAAGGCTTTTGATATGGTAAATAGGAGTTCTCTTCTGCATCGTATGGTGCAAAAAGGCTTTCATGCTATTTGTGTTAGATGGATTTCTGCTTAACTCCTAAATATTCGCTTCTCTACTATGCTAAATGGGGAAATCAAAGGGTTTTTTTGTTCGTCAAATGGTCTCAGGTAAGGCTGTCCACTATCTTCATTTCTCTTTACATTGGCTATGGATGCATTCTCATGTCTGTTGGAAAGAGAGGTTAATCAATCTCTTTTCCCCTTACCATTGGTGATCAACAAGTGTCTCATTTGCTATTTGACGATGACCTTCTGGTGACGGGTTCTCTAAATGATCAAAGTGATTTATCTCTCCTTAACTCATTTGATTGCTTGACTTCTTATCTTGGCTTGTAGGTTAACAGGGATATATCCCTTATCTGTTTCTCTAAAAACATGTTGTCAGCTGAAAGTTTCTGCCAAATTCTAAATATTGAAAAATGCTCTTTTCCTTTCAAGCATCTAGGTCTTCCTTTGGTTGGTGGAACACTTCAGCTAGAACATTTCAATCCCTTATTTGAGAAGCTTAATGTATGGTTAGCTTGGTGAAAAGTAAGTTCTTGTCTTATGGGGGAGGTTCCAATTGCTTAGGTCCTTAATCAACAACTACTTGGCATTCTGGTTTAGATTGGTAGCAATTCCCAAGGGGGTTCTGAAGAAAATTACCTCTATAACTGCAAACTTTTTTTATCACTATGGTGAAGCAAAGAAGCTTCATCTTATCTCATGGGCTAAAATTGCTCTGCTGAGGGATAAAGGAGGGACTAGTTTGACCTCTGTTTTAACCTTGAATTTAATGTGAAAACTCAAAACTTCCTGGAAGATATTAAATCATGCTAGCCCTTGTGATGTGTGGTGTTTAAATAAGTATGGATCACTTTGGAGTAATGCTCTCCTGCGATTTTCGGCTCTTTGGAAAGATTTAAGGAGGTGTGCTGAGCAGCTTAAAGAAAATTCTACTATCAAAGTGGGTAATGGGACATCTTTATCTTTATAATTTGACTCATGGTGTAATGGGACTTCCATATTTGATAGGCTGGGGCAGGATTGTTTTAGGCTATTCCTTAAACCTCCAAACTCTAAGATTAATGTCATTCTCTCTAATGGGAATTGGGTCTTGCCGGATAGCTTGCGGTTATTAGATAGGAACTGTTACAATACTATCCTTAATATTTCCCCTTCTTCTGAATATGATCAAATCCTATGGAAGGATATTAAGATGATAAATTCTAATCTCCTCAAGTCTTCTTTTTTCTCTCATCTGGGAGAGGTGGATTGGTGGGAAGATATCTGGTTTAAGGGATGTGTTGTGAACTATGCTCTCTTTTGTTGGATGGCTCGGGTTGGGGGGTTAAGAACCTCAGACAAATTCTACTCCAAATGTTTGGGTCCTCCTCTCACCTGTCTCCTTTGTAACACTGATTAGAAGACTCATAATCATCCTTTTTTTTAATGTCAATTGTCTATGAGATTAGTTAGGTCCTTTCTACCGAATGGGAAGTTTTTCCTCCTTCAAGCTGCTCTTCCTCAGGTCTTAGCTGCGGGCTCTTTGCTGGCTCATAAAGTGATAAAAAGACTTTACCATTTGATAACAGCTATCATGGTTTATGTGATTTGGGGGGAAAGGAATTTACTTTTTCATCAAAGTATTTCTTCATCCTATATACAATTGGCAAATAAGATAAAGCTTTTAGTGGCTCATAAGCTTCAGAGGTGGACTTTGAAAGCTTCGTGGCCTACTGAAGTTATTCCAAACGTGAATTCTTGGAGGAATTTTGGTTCTTAGTGGAGTTTTATATTTTTGCATTTGAACAATTTCTGCTATAGTTTTTCTCGGCATCAGTGATGGATCTTCTTTTGTTTGCTAAACCAGACGATGATGTTTTGCGGCCTTCGAAGGTTGTGGGTGATTTCTTTATTTCGACTGGCTCCCTCCCTGGTCAACATTAGGCGCAACCTGTGGTTAAATGCTATTCTTAGTTATCTTTCTGTTGGCTATCTGTTCGATTGATTCTCCTATTTTTCCTTGATTTGGCGGCTAGAGTAACCGAGGCAGGGAGACCATCATTGAAGGATCATCTATGTCGGAGGGCTTAGTTCATTGTATTCTCAATGAGTTTTGGTAACTGAGTCTGGTGGCTCTTCTCCCCAGTTTTGGCTGTGTTGTTTTTTTGTGTATTTAGTTTTCCTCTATTTTTAGGGTAGCTTTCTATTTCAGCTGTAATTTCACTTTCAGTCCCTAACGGGATTACCTCCTGCACACCTTCTCTTTTTGGGAATGATAGTGGTCTATGCTCTTAATTTTTACAAAAAAAAATTAGATTGATAAAAAGGGACACTTGGATGCAAAATTAGTGTATTATATTTAAAATATGAGTTTTTTTTAGATTTTAACCTTAAGACCAAACTATTGGGAGAAATCAATAACATAGTATGCATGAAAAAATTAGTTCTAATATTTCAGAACATACACGGAACAAAAAAATCAAAATAAAAGAAATCATGCATAAGATAACATATTTAATGTAAAAAAACTCGAGAATGGGAAAAAAATTATGGAGCCACACTATGACAACAACAACAACAAGAAGCCTTTATCCCACTAAGTGGGTTCAGCTGCATGAATCCTTCATCTCCATTGTGTCATATTATGTGTCAAATTCTCATTTAATTCAAGTATATTAAAGTCATTTTTTATACATCTTAACCAAATATTTTTAGATTTACCTCTATCTTTCTTAATATAAGACAAATCTAATGCATCTACTCTCCTAACCGGTCATAATCAATTTTTATATGGCCAAACCATCAAAGGCGACGCTCTCTAATCTTACCTGCCACTAGAGCAACTCCAACTTTTTTCTGAACATACTCATTTTGCATTTTATATCTAAGAGTAAAGCCACTCATCCACTTGAGCATCCTCATCTCTGTAACACTTATCTTGGTCTTATGCTTCTCTTTAATTGGCCAACATTCTGCACCATAAGTCATTGAAGGTCTTACCATCATCTTATAAAATTTTTCCTTAAGTTTAAGTGAACCTTTTCTATTACACAATAGGTCAGATGCATTCCTCCACTTCAACCATCCAACTTGAATTCTACTACTAACATTTTCATCTATTTCACCATCATTTTGAAGCCTAAATATCTGAATCGCTCACTCTTATTAATGAGTTATTCACATAATGTCACAACACTACCACTAGAACTTCTACTACTAAAATTACACTCCATATATTCAATTTTAGATCTACTTAAACGAAAACCTTTAGACTCTAACGTTAACCTCCATAATTCAAGTTTCTCTTGAACTCCCTCTCTAGTCTTATCAACAAGAAAATAAAAAGAATACACCAAGGTACATCTTCCGTAAATGCCTAGAAAAAACATCCATAACTACGGAAAAGATGAGGGCTTAAAGGCGATCCTTGATGTAATCCAAGCGAAATAGGAAAATATTTTGTCAATCCAACTTATGCTTTGGACACAAGTAATAGCTCTAGTATACATATCCTTAATTACTTGAATATAACCAATATTAACTCATTTCTATTCGGAACTCTCTAAAGAATATCTCTTGAAACTTTATCATAAGCTTTCTAAATCAACAAATATCATATGTAGATCCTCATTACTTTCTCTATACTTCTCCATCAAACCTCTTAACAAATGTATAGCATCCATAGTAGATTTACCTGACATGAAACCAAACTGATTGTGAGAAACTTTTGTATCACATCGTAACATATGCTCAATTACTCTCTCTAATAATTTAATGTATGACACATTAGCTTAATTCATCTATAATTTGCACGCTTGTGCATCACATTTATTCTTAAATATAAGAACTAACAAACTCTTTATCTAGTCATCTCACATCTTTTTAGTCTTTAAAATAACATTAAAAAGATTTGTAAGCCAAGAAATTTCTTGATCTCCTAAACATTTTCACACTATTCAATATCATTAGGTCTAGTGTTTTCCATATTTTATTTTCTTTAAAGTTTCTAACTTGATTTACTAATATGATAAAAAAATATAAATCTTTATTTTTGTTTAAGGTATTAAAATTGCTAAAATCAATTTACTTTCGGATCCTTCATTGAAAGTTTATCAAAATACCTCATCCCCTATTTTCAATATCCTTTCTAAGAAAAGTACTTTTATTATTTTATCATTAATACACTAACTAGCCAGTCTTTATTTCTCCTATCTCTTTGATTGACTAACTTATATATACATCTTTTACCTTCTTTGGTATCTAATTTATTGTATAAATTACTAAAAGTTAAATTTTTTACATCATATATTGCTTTCTTAGAATTTCTACAAGCTACTTTATATTGAACTTACGGATGAGTAGTCAACTTCTGATTTGGTGAAAAAGTTGCCACGTGGAATAAAATGGCTTGGTGGGTAATTAGGTTGTTAATCAAATCGATAAAAAGGATACTTGGATTGGATGCAAAATTAGTGTATTATATTTAAAATATATGAGTTTTTTATCGATTTTAGCCTTAAGACCAAACTATTGGGAGAGATCAATAAAATAGTATGCGTGAAAAAATTAGTTTTAATATTTCAGAATATACACAAAACAAAAAAAAAATCAAAATAAAAGAAATCATGCATAATATAACATATTTAATGTAAAAAACATCGAGAATGGGAAAAAAATTATGGAGCCACACTACTAAAAATTCTAATATGAGAAAAAACTGAGGAGAATAGCATAACTACACTTATCTTAAACTTCTCCACGCTTCACTCACTTTACAAAATTTTTCACTCTCACACACAAGAGAAAGAGACAAAAGATTCAAAAAATTGTGAAAAAATTATCTAAATACGATGTCTCCTGACTCTTAGTGTCGCGGCGCCATGACCCTACTACATAGGTGTTAGCTTCGTTGTTCTTCAGGCTTTTCTACATAGGTTTGAGCAATATAACACTAACCTTTCTGTCAATCTGCCTTTGATTCCATGACCCTAACATCACAACGCTGCCCTGAAGCATCGAGGCGTTGTCCTCTTTATTTCCCTAGTACAAAGCCATCGTAGTAGTATTGTCCTTTAGCGCTTAGGCGTTGCCTCCTCTGTTCCTGAAGCCAATATCTCATGTTATAGTGCCGAACAGTTGCATCTCTAATGTCGAAGCATTGCTTCTCTAGTACCTAGGTGTTACTCACTAGAAAAAAATATTTTTCAAGAGCGTTGCCCCCTACAGCCTCCTAATGAGCTCACGACTGAGCTCGACTGTCCTGAAGAACATTGGGTAAGAAATAAAATTAAGCTCCACAAAATAACACAAACCTATCATTAGAAGGTTAGTGATATGCTTGGACGTGGGTTATCACTATGAGAGCGAGTCCTCGTGTGCAGCATAGATATATGAGTTTTAAAAATTATAATATTTCATTTGAAAAAAATAAAATGCGGAGAAAACTTGTAGGCAATTATAAACACATCTTTGATAATATTTTAATTTTAATAAAAAAATTATAAAAAATTTCAAATATATTACATTTAAATTTCACATTATTTTAATTCCAATGCATTGATTTTTCAAAAAAAATTAAGTAGTCTCTTAATTAGTAACAATGCCACACCATTTAACTAATAGCATAGAAATTGATGAAATGACATATATTTTACAAAAAAAAATCTATATATTATTTAGATATTATTTGATATGGGTTACATTTATTATGCAATAGTCAATATATAAAAATTGAATTCATTTTTTTTTATTTGAGTCACTCAAGTCATATTTGAGTCAATTTGACAAGTTAAATTCAAGTTAAGATTTTAACTAATTTAATAAAAAATTCGGTTTTAGAACATATTATACAAATAAGAGTAAATTCGATCCAAATTTGAATTTGATCATTTTATTCGAATGAATACCATGTCACAAATAATTGATTTGTTTGGCAATGATTAATGAGTTCAATGAAAAGTGCATTCGAGATAGTTTTTTAATTATTTTACTTTTATGAAAAATAATCAGAGCTATATTTGAGTATTAGTTTCTTTTACTATTTTTCTAAAAAATTTGTGATAAAAATTTATTTTTAAAAATTAGAATTATTAGAATATGATAATTATCATAAAAATATTTGAATTTTTATAAAATATATATTTCTAATATTCATAATAAATTTTCAAAAAATTAATTTTTCTAAGCAATTTTATAATATTCTTCACAAAATGCTGTAGCTGCTTCAAACGGAAACGCTTGTGTAAATAATGCCAAACTTATATGTTATAGGCGACAATATCACGAACGCGTTACTGATGTTCGACAAAATTTAAGTAGAACATTTCTCAAGTGATATTCAACAGATTAATCTATATTATTCGAAATCATATATTATTTTAATTTCTAGCTCCCAAAATTCTTCAACTGCTCATCAGCTTAAAGCAACTTGGTAGAATCAACATTCCTTATCAAAGAGAAACCGCTAATCAAATTTGTACGGGGAAAGAATTAATAATTGGCAAAATTTTTAAAATAGGCACATTGTTAATCCTAATTAGCAATTTAGGCATCGAAAATTTTTTTTATGAAAAGTCGTCTAATCGTCCTCATCACCTTTATCGCAAAACCCGTGAGCCCGATCTATTTTACTTTTCCTAGTACCGCCGCCCGCTTCACCATTGCTCGTTGCGATTGAAGAACCAAGCACCACCGCCAGAGATCGGCCGACCAAGGAGAGGTCGCCACGGCCTATTTCTGCAAACAAAACAAAGCGTGATTTTATTTGTCTTTTCCTCCCAATGCTACTCTTCTCCGTGATTTCAAGAATCCGCCACGGGAGGTCACCGCCAAGGAGAGCTCCGCCATCCGTCGAGCGCGCCACGCGGAACGGGTTTCTTCGTTAGGCGCCGATTAAGATAATTTTTTTCCTAAATGTGTAACTTGTGAGATCTTGCTTTGTGGTGTCTGATTTTGCTTATTTCCTTGAGTTATTTAGCTACATTTGTATTTTTTCCCTGAATGCAACACTTTCTTCACATTAGGAGGTACTTGATCTTTTTGAGATATTCATAAGCCATGTGTTTATTCCTTTCATAATAGTTTCTAATTCACTCTCTTGTCATTTTAAGAATAGTATAATTGCTTGGATCAATTATAATTCTTAATGTAGTGTCACTGAATGGTTACATGATGAAGTAATGCTTATCATTTTGAAGCATTATGTATATTACTTGACTATTATAATATATTTGTTATGTTTTGTGCAATCAAATATAATTATAGCTTGAGTTATTCAAACATTATGCAAATATTCAAAACATATTTAAGCCATATTCAAACACTGTTCAAATCTATTTTCAAATAAGAGTTTGAACCTATTTTTGAATGAGAGTTTGAATGAAGTTCAAACATGTTTCTAACATATTTCAGTTTTTTTTAGAATAAGATCTCCATTTCATTATTTTGCATCAAAAGTGGAGATATTTTGATTTTTATAAATTTTTTAATAATTTAATCATGATAGATATAAATACATAAATATGATAATTAAAAAATAAAAATAAATATAAATTCATCTAAATTGACTAACTGATTTATAAAATCCCAAAACATATTTTTCTATTACAAAATAATCTCACATTCTTGTTTTCATATTATCAGTACTTATCATGATGATAATGAAGTTTCATGGATCTCCTTCACTAATGAGGTTGATAATTAAATTTGAAATATAATAATTGTTAGAAAATTAAACATATTTCGATTTACTTAATGATAATTTATTTGATAATTTATCATTACTAAACTTTGAGATGCAATTTCTCTTAGTGATTTTGGTGCAATGCCGTTTGGTGATTTGAGAGCTGTGTTAGGTAGCCATATGTCATCTACCAATATGATTTGCAATTGGTAATTTACAGATATTCATCTTTATGAAAGCTATGATTAGAATCTACTCTCCTTTGTCCTTTATGAGTTTGCAAAATATCGACAACCAATGCAATTGTATTATATCTTGAAATATTTTTCTCCGCAGGGAGAAATCGGTTGGAGTTGTTGTTAGTTGAATATGAGTCGTAAAGCCCATAGTTCTTTATTATGAACCTGAATGTTATTGATAATTTCTTCCACCTATATTGGTGGAAAAATCACCAATTGCATCCCAAGGGACTAACCACGGTTACAAAAGCGAATCATGAGATTATTAAAGTTAGACCATGCAAAGTCATGTGTTAATCTTATATGTCGGTTTTCTATTGTTGCTGGATTTATCGCTACACATATTATTGACGACGAAGTATGTGAATCGTTCAACGCAGTCTGCAACCGTAGTAATTTATGTTGAAGTTCAGGAGTTAAATTGTGAGGAAAGAGATGTTGACATAAATGAGGAGCATCACAGGGCTTCAATTAGTGATGAATTCATCACACTTGATTTACATGAAACCGCCGCAGAAGCGTCGGCAGTTCGCGTGGTAATGTACAAGTTCTCGCAATTAGCGTGATGTTGGTGGGGTGAAGTGATGGGTATGAAACTATGCGCAACAAGTACATGATGATGAGGGCGATAGTGCGATGGATCTTCTTTAGGGCAAATATCCATCTAATAGTGTCGAGAGCTTATTAGAACTACGAAGCCAAAGAGAGTACTGCTATCTAACAATGAGTACGCTGGCCCTCAAATAGTCGAGAATGGGATGAAGAGCTAACATTTGATGGCCTTCGATGAGTCAACTTTTGTACTTGAAAGTTGCATTCATGAACTACATGAATGTGTGCTTCTTTATAAAGTTTGTTGTTTGCTTGAGTTATCATTAACAACGTCGACTATGTGATCTACGTCTCAAATAAATCCAAGTTCATCATATTGTGCACTCAATATGCGAACCAGGCTATACCTTGCATGTGGCGCTTACATGCAAGTTCAAGTAAGAGATTAGGAGGTGCATGAAGAATTGGGATATAAGCACAACATACATGTAGTCATTCGCGACATAGCAATGTACAACACGCTTTATCGCTTATTTCACCAACGCAATTAGGCCATCCTGATTTAAAGCCGAGAGATTATTACCGATTGAGTCAAAATTTAACATACGAAGTTTCATACATGAAAGCTTGAGACGCCGTAGCGCATCAAAGGTTATTTTCTAAGTTGGGAGGAATCTTACCGATCGTTGGAGAAATTCATGTCGCCATATGCTAATGCGATCGGACGAGAGAACAATCATCGAGTCATACCGACGAATTATTTTGGTCCTTCGAGCCTTCAATCGGTTGGCATGCCGCCGCTTTATGTCTGATGGGACTTTCCAACTGGTAAGCAGGGGACTCTACTCACGTAGCTTGGAATTGATGCCAACAACGGTTTTTACACTTGCTCAGTAGAATCAAAAGTATTGAGTCGTGGTATTGGTTTGACACTTCAAGACTTGGTTCCATTCATCCGTATAAGAGGTGATTTGCATCATTTCGACCGGTGAGGTGTGCAGGGAGATATTACCGTGGGTTGCACATCGCTTTTGCCTGAGACATTTGCGAGAGAACTTCAAAAAAGCAGTTAGACAATTTGGAATCGGAGACATTGAATTCATATGCCAAAAAATGTATGTGGCAGGTAATACTGATGATATACGCATTTTTAAAAGGTGTATGACTGATATCAAGAACATCAGACAAGAGGCACATTGGCTAGAAAAGGGATGTACATCGGTCTCTAACTCATGATGATGGGTACAGGTATGACACCATGACTACAAATGCAGCTGAATGCTTCAACAGTGTACTTAAGAGAGCACGTGGCTTCCCAATTCTGCAATCGGTCTCTGGATATTATAACATACGCTATGTTCAAGGCGCTGGACTCGAACATCGCGAAATAAACCGACGACTCCATGTTCTCTCCCTGACTAAGGCAACTTTGCGGTAGTGAACACGAGGCAAGGAGATTTCGAGCGCAGTGCAATTAACAATAATGAGTACCAAGTTTTGATGCCAAGAAACATAGGTGGAGGTATGAGAATTATATGTCTAGATGTACATGCGCACCACAAGCTTATCACGTCATATCCTCATGTCATTTACGTGTTAGGGCACATATAAGCGCTCACGTATCGGCCTACTACACCTTGGACTACATGCAAAACCTCGAGGGAACGTTTCGTGTCATCCCTGATCGTGATGAGTGGCTAGAACACATCACTGCTGGGAACTTCCTAGAGTACAACGCACCAGATATTAAGAGGAAGTCACGCCATCCATTCGTAAATACTATGGATGAAAATACCACAAGACGTAATCAAATTTGTAGTTTATGTAAAAATGGTCATAATAAAGCAACGAGCAAGGCCAGTAGTGTGAGCTAATCGCATTATGGATAAATTGTTACACTATATCTATGTAATCTTAAGTTTGACATTATAATTAATGCAATATATCTTAGCCTAGGGTTTCTAATGCTAATATATAGTTTAATGGATAAAATTAAAACATTGAAAAGTTAACATTTGAAGGTTAAATGCTACCAATTTAAATAGCTACTTGCCAATTTTTGATGCTATCATGAAATTACAAAACCACACATAATAATTTAATTACCTTTTAAAAAAATTATAAGAAATTTAGAAGATTAAATCATACTTTAATCAATAATCATGTTATATCGAAAAGCCAATTCTATTATTTTTTGACTAAAAGCAATCGCGTTAAAACTAATTATAGATCATGAAGATGAAAAAATAAGATAAGATATCACCTAACATAGATATCCAAATCTTATGTTGATACATGAGATTACTTACCATAAAATAAGTTTTCTCACTTTTATTGCACTCAAATAGTTCAACATCCATGAATCAAAGTATAGAACATAAATTGTCAAGGAAAAACTAATTATTATGTCTCATATAATTTTATATAAATCTGATTTCCTATGTCTTAATCTTTTATTTTTGTTGCATAAAAACCACCAGCAGTAGAGTGAAAGTTTAGTTTTAAATTATTGATTAGTCCAAAGATACACAGGTAATTAAAGAGAGAACAAGAGACACTCCATAACTTTTAACGTGGAAAACCTCGAAAAGAGGGAAAACCACTGGCCTAGCCCAAGAAAAGCTTCCACTATATATCCTGCTTTGAGTACAAAGTCTTCCCCGATACAATATTATAGAATTGCATATGAGGGAGGAAAATAGCTATGTAACAACGATCGTAATGGTTTTTGGTAGTAGGAGATGCAGGACAATTAGCATGAAGGTGGTTGATGATGGATGATGCCGAGCAAGGGTGCGACCTTGCTTGGAGGATCTTCAAGCTTCAGAGCTTCTTCTTCCTCCTTGCTTGGGCTCTTCCTCTTCCTCCTTGCTTGGGTTCCTCCTCTTCTTCCTTATTTGGACTCTTCCTCTTCTTCCTTGCTCGAACTCTTCCTCTTCTTCCTTGCTCAGACTCTTCCGCTTCTTCCTTGCTCGGGCACCTCCTCTTCTTCACTTGTTTCAGCTCCTCTTCTTCTTCACTTCACTTGCTTCAGCTCCTCTTCTTCTTCACCTCACTTCGCTTCACTTGGCTTCAGCTCCTCTTCTTCTTCCCCTGGCCCCCCCTTTCATGTGGGAGGCCCTATTTATAGATGGAGGAGGGCATTCTGCGTTATCGCGACGCGGATGATTCCTTCGATCATTTGATATTTTGAGCATTTGATGCCCAAATGAAGTCGGAATTATAAGATCTTAGGCTCGTTAGATCCGCTCGTCGAGACGCCGATTCGACTATAAACACTCCATATTTGAGAGCGCTTTGGGATTTAATTGATGTCCCAAAGATTCCAATGATATTTTAAGTCATTCGATGACTCAAAATCATATAAATTTTCGGATCAAGATTTGTGCTTTGACTAGTGGTATTTTGAGAGCCATATCAATTTTGAATTGTTCTAATCGCTGACCTACTTTTCCTACAAGATTGATCCCAAGGATAGAATTTGAAAACTAGCTATAATATACTCACATTTTAATCAAGTCATTCTTGAAAAAATAGATGACTTCATAATTCTTCAAACGGTGTCAAACGGTGTTATCTAACGGATAGTGTTATCTAAAAGCTTCATTGCAAAGGTTGCTTTGCTGAATATTAACTAACTTGTTGATATAGCTTCTTTTATGTACATACACTCTTTTCTTTATGTTCTAGTTTGTGAGTTAGCTTTGATTTTAAGTCGTCCCATGTTTTCAGGCGGTTCCATGTACAACGCAAATCTGCTACGGCGTCGAGTCGGCGTGTTTGACCAACAGGATAGTCGAAAAATTTGTTCGGTTCCGACGATATGAATTTATTTTATTTTACCGGTATAATGCACATCATTTTTGTGCAGATCAGATCATGCGTGAACGATGAAATTGCGTTCGTCGGTTTGACCAACAAGAGAGTTGTAGAGAATCAGCCCGTTCGACGACATGAATTTCGCCCGTCTTTTCGCTTAATAAGCATGCATTGCGCTGCATCACATTTTCTGCACAGCAGCAAATGTGATGCAGCGGATATTAATTGTGCGTACCAGTGCCAAAACGGTGTCGGAATGGAGCAAAATTTATATCGTCAAAACCGGAATGGATTTCTTTACGACTCTCCTGTTGGTCAAACGCCACTGGCAACCACGCGGCAGCAGATTTGCTGCTCACATGATCTGCTGCGCTGTGCAGAAAATGTGATGCAGCCGACGTAATTTGCGCATACCGGTGCCAAACAATGTCGAAATGGCGCGAAATTCATATCGTCGAACCGAACGGATTTATACCAATTCTCCGTTGGTCAAACGCTGAGTCCACGCGAGCAGATTTCGTTCGCGATAGAACCGGAACGAATTTCATTACTGTTTTTGGTCTCTAGTCTTTGAAGAATTATGAAGTCATCCGTTCAACTGTTTGTGTAAAGGATAGTGTTATCTAATAGTAGAAAATATGATGGGTTGCTTTGCTGAATATTAACTAACTTGTTGATATAGCTTCTTTTATGTACGTACACTCTTTTCTTTATGTTCTAATTTGTGAGTAAGCTTTGATTTTCAGTCATGTCTCATGTTTTCATTTCCGGCTGTCGACGTGAAATCTACTATGCATCGGGCAGCGTTATAACAGGATAGTTAGAAATCCGTTCCGGTTCCGACGATATAAATTTTGCTCCATTCCGACACCGTTTGGCACCGGTACACGCAATTAATGTCCGCTGCATCACATTTTCTGCTGTGCAGAAAATGTGATGCAGCCGGCGTAATTTGCAAATACCGGTGTCAAACGGTGTCGGAATGGCGCAAAATTTATATTGTCGGAACCAGAACAGATTTCTCTACGACTCTCCTGTTGGTCAAACCCACCGATTGCAGCCCAACGCGCAGCAGATTTCGTGCGTTCGTGCATGGAACTGGAACGAATTTCATTACTGTTTTTGGTCTCTAGTCTTTGAAGAATTATGAAGTCATCCGTTCAACTGTTTGTGTAAAGGATAGTGTTATCTAATAGCAGAAAATGTGATGGGTTGCTTTCCTAAATATTAATTAACTTGTTGATATAGCTTCTTTTATGTACGTACACTCTTTTCTTTATGTTTTAGTTTGTGAGTTAGCTTTGATTTTCAGTCAGATCGCATGTTTCAATTCCGGTTCCATAACGAACGCAAATGCCGCGATCGGGCAATCGAGATTCGACCAACAGGATAGTCGTAGAGAAATCCGTTCCGGTTCCAACGATATGAATTTTGCTTCATTCCGATGCCGTTTGGCACCGGTACGCACAATTAATTTCCGCACTGCAAAAAATGTGATGAAGCCGGCATAATTTGCGCATACCGGTGTCAAACGGTGTCGAAATGGTGCGAAATTCAAATCGTCGGAACCAGAACGGATTTCCCTACGATTCTCCTGTTGGTCAAACGCACGCGTCCACTCAGAAGATTTCATGCTCGTGCATGGAACCGAACTAATTTCACGCTTTTGGCCTCTAGTCTTCGAAGAATTATGAAGTCATCCGTTCAACTGTTTGTGTAAAGGATAGTGTTATCTAATAGCAGAAAATGTGATGGGTTGTTTTGCTGAATATTAACTAACTTGTTGATATAGCTTCTTTAATGCATGTATACTCTTTTCTTTATGTTCTAGTTTGTGAGTTAGCTTTGATTTTCAGTCGTCATGTTTTCGCCGGTTCCATGCATTTAACGCTGAAATTGCATAAGCCGCGTCAGATGACCAACAGAGAGTCAGATAACTTTCGATGACGACGATAATCGCCGGCACCGTGACGCAATTAATGTGCAGAAAATGTGATGCAACGGACATTAATTGCGCATACCGGTGCCAAACGGTGTCGGAATGGAGCAAAATTCATATCGTCGGAACCGGAACGGATTTCTCTACAACTCTCCTATTGGTTGAACGCCGACCGCTACCGAGCAGATTTCTACACCCCGTTAGTTTGAATTTAATTGATTGGTTGTAGAATCCGAAGAAGGTGCTCGCCGCACGCAGAGGCTAAGACGCAGAGACCGTAGTGGACTACAAGCTCACGCCTAAGTCCACCCTAGTATAGCGCACTACACGATGAGCAAACATCCTAACTGCAAAAAATTTTGTAAGTCAAGTCGCGTGTATGGATTTTTCTTATATTTTTTGCAAATATAATTTCACCGCAAGTTTCGTTTCTACATGTCATCTCACGTGCTTATATTCAAAGAGTGGCTGAACCGCCCTAGATTCATGGTCGCCACACGCTTGGATTAGATTGTGTGTCCCATGCGCAAAGATCGAATAGATCACCACCTTCTCAAAGATTCGTGGAACGGTTGTCTCTCGCACTACCCATTCCATTTTCCCATTGACGATGACGGCCACACCGCAGATGCCGCTATGATCCTCAGATTCGGATAGACGGCCGCTATTATTAATGTTGTTGGAGTGGATGACGGTGCATCGGCTGATTGCGGATGAGTCGGAGCGCATCCTCGAGCCGCACATCGCCTACCACGATCCGATCCACTCATATCACATCGAGTTCGGGCAGCGTTTACGCAATGCACTGCTTTCCATTATGGTGGTTGTGCGTGACGACGTGTGGATTCTTAGATCCGCCAGCTTCATATGCATGTCGAAGCTTACATTCTTTTGGATCGATGTTTCTTATGCAAGACACTGTTTGGAGATTCACCCATAAGATTCCGCCTACCGGAGGATCTTGACACGCTCGTGGAGTTTCATTAGGAGTACCGTTTGCTCATTTATACAGTGAGCTCCATGAGGCAACGGGGCGCACAATATGGTCGGTTGCTGCCATCGCAGGTATGTGGGAGATGTTCATGTAATCGACGTTATATATTTCATGGCTGCATGATACCTTAGTTTGTTGTCGGAATGAAGGGTTTGTCCGAGAGGTGACGCCAGCCCATATTAGAGTTTACCGAGACGAGCTAGATGGCCTACTGCAGAGTCAGGTATGTTTTTTTGTAAGTGCATTTTATGGGCCAAGTTTTCTATGTATATAGCAACCCTAATATTCATCTCAAACAACACAGGTGATCTGGGAGCCACCGGAGTTCGATCCGCACGGTCGCAAAATATATGCTTATATGGGGATGACATATGGCTGGCTAGAGTACCCCTGATTAGTTGAAAACGAGTTGAGTGGCACCTACCCGATCGTGTGCTCGGGCAGTTCAGCCTTCCACCTACGACTGAGATTGCACCGGTAGATTCTTCTTTCGTGCAAGTGGATGGTCGAGGGAAAGTCGATGTGGACTGGGTCGATTACCACCAGACATATATTGCGCAGGGAGCGTAGAGGAGTTAGTTGTGGTGGTAGACTCTTCCCAAAGCAGGGGTGCATTAATCGACATACATGAGATGAGACGGCCTCGCTTCACTATATATGGGCACCCATAAGACTTCTCTGACACGATACCCTCGAGCTCCTGGAGATCGACTCATGGTAAGCCAGCATTTTTTAACTATAATAATAAATTTTTTTCTAATTACATCACAATTGAAGTTACAATGCTGAGCACATATTAAATACCGAAGATATATTCACGCTTATTTTGGAGGCGGATTGAGATTCAAAGAATCAATCAACGAAGTATGAGGGTTGTGGGACTGCACCTAAACATGTATATTTCGACAAGCGCAGGGACACTAGCATTCCGTGTACTTCATCGTCGGCTGGATGGGCGAATATTGGTCCATCATCTCTACCAACCATCTATATACATTTACGCCCACCACGATTTTGTACCGTGGAGCTACGTGGTCACAGATGCACATTTGGCGGCAACCAGTTCCTCCTACGCATGGGCCTCCCTCATTCCATATGACACCCCATATATCAGCGTACTCGCAATAAACCATCCGAAAAAGGAAATTTGAAGCATCGCCTTCGACCTGATGACCACGCCCATTACACACCCAGGATGCGAATCGCATCATGGCATCGTCGGAGATAGTCGATACTATTATATTCGTCCACAGGATTACATTTTGTTGTATGTACTTACTGAGTGGTTTTTATAAGATATCGATACATGCGATCATTACATTTCACCGCAACTTTGCTTGATGGGACTTGTAATATTGTTAGCATATATTTCAATTAGATTGAAGAGCATTAAAGGCTTGTGCCACGCAAATTTTGCTAATTTGTATGTTGTTTAACTTAAAATGCTTCTCGTGACAAAAGGAATTGAATAATGTAGAAATAGTGAGATGATATTAAATATTATAATTTTTGGTTTTAGAGGAAATGAATCTCTTAAGAATTTTTTTGGTGAATCCATCAAAGCTTCTATATGTCATTTGTAAAAATACTTGTGAGATTGTTGCTTATCATATAATACATTCAAATCTTCTAAATCAATAACATTGCTCCTTCAAACCTTGACCGCTATTTTCGTGCATTTGCAAAATCTACGCGAACAGCCTCAATCACAAATTTCAACCAAAAAAAACAGCTTTTATCAACGATGCAAATTTTGCTCAATTCTCACACCGTATGACTCGAGCACAAAATACAATGTGCCCAATTTTCACCTGCGAGCTTTAGATTTACAATATGCTGCGCATGAATCTGCATTCACAAATTTCAACCAACATAAAAAATTGTAGACAATTTCGTTACGATTCCAATGATATAAAGTTCACTCAATTTGACACACGTGACTCTAGAAAATAGAATCGCTACATTTTTAAAAAATTTAAACCGCGTAGCCGTCTGTTGAGTTAGTAGCCGTCACAACCATGATGTCGTGCATTGCTCACCCGTACGGCACTCAGCCTTTCATAAAAAAAAAATTCGATTTCTAAATTGCTAATTATGATTAACAATATGCCTATTTTAAATATAAACTCTTAATAATTACACCATGATAACCGGTATTAAATTGAGGAAGAGAAAAAAAATGGGGAGAAACTACTCCTAAATTTCCTCAATAGAACTAAGCCTTGGCCTGAATGGCCTCTTAACGGCACCACCCCTTCTCCTCAAAGCCCTCTGCTCCACCACTTCATCACTCTTCCTTGCAGCCTTCTCTGATTTCCAGCTTCCAACACTGCCCTCATTAAAACTCTCATACCCATCAGACTCCACCGCAATAACCGGCATAACCTGAACGCCCTTCCTCCTCACCCTTCCGATAACGCTTTTTTTCTTCCTCATCAAAGCGGCGGCGTCGGTGAATGCACAGTTCGCACTTACGGCCATCGCTGCCATCTCCGACGCCGTCAAAGGGTGGCTCAGCCTCCCTGCTAGCAGAAGATAGTAGATCTTTCCGGGCTTGATGAGATGGTTAGCGTTCAAAGCTTGAATGTGATGGCCGTAGAAGACGCGTCCGCGTTGCAGAGGAAGACGGCTTGGTTGTGGAGGCCGAGGACATGGGATACTTTGACCGGCTGAGAGTACTCTGTAAGTGAGCCTTCGGCGTTGATCACCTGGCGATGGGCGGTCGGCTGCCTATGGTGGCTGCGGCGGTGGCCGAGGAGGAGAAACAAGAACCCATTTGTTATTCGGCTTTGACAGGGAAGGCGAGGGCCGAGGCTGTGGGATTAATGAGGAGGTAGAAGCAGACGTAGATCACAGTTTAAGAAAAGCTTTGACTACTTGGTGAGTCATTAAGCAAAGGGATTTTAAAATAGATATGTGTGGTGTGTATTTAACGCACCGATTAAAGAATAAATAATTTAAAAAAAGATTACTTTATATGTCGAGCTTACAAATACACGACAGATTTTTGTTTGACAGACGAATGAAAAGAAATTATAATACGTCGATGTGTAAGCATTCTACGCGGCAGGGCATGATATGATAACTGTTTAGATAAAAAAAAATATAATTAAGAATAGGCAGTCCAGTAAATCGACGACACGCACGCTGCTTTCCGTTTGACGAAGTCTCTTCTTTTGTGGTTTCCAAACCACGAGAGAGAGAGAGAGAGAGAGAGAGGAGATTTTATTTTTATTAATTTTTAAATAATATAATTATTTAAAGTATACAATTTAAAAAATATTTTTATAAAATATTTAATAACTAAATATTTAAATATTTAGTTATTAATTTGTTTATTTATATATAATTAAATATATAATTTAAAAATATTTTTAATTATATATATAAATTTATAAATTTATTTAATATTTTATTAATTAATATAATTATTTAAAATATATAATTTTTATTAATTTTGTTAATATATAATAAAACATATTTAAAATATATAAATAAAGTAATTATATATATATATATATATATATATATATATATATACATATATATATATATATTATACATACATATATATATTTTATAAATTAAATATAAATGTTTATTTAGTTATTTATATATTTAAATTATATAAATATTTTTAAGTTATATAAATAATTTAAAATATTTAAAAAATATAAAATAAAATAAATAGTTATATATTATATATATATATATATATATATATACATATATATATATATATAATTAGTTATTTATTTATTTAAATATCCTTTAAAATATATAATTAGTTAAATAAATAACAAATAATTGTAAATTATATAAATATTTAGTTATTTATATATATTATAAAATATTTAGTTATATTTTATTTATATATATATATACATATATATATTTATTCATTTCTTTATATTTATTAAATTTTTTTTTTTATATTTTTTTATATTTTATTATTAAAAGACTTATATTAATATATATATATACATATATAATATTATATATATATTATATATATAATTAAAAAAATCTAAAAAATTATTTTAAATTATTTATATAACTTAAAAATATTTATATAATTTAAACATATAAATAACTAAATAAATATATATATATATATATATATATATATATATATATATATATATATATATATATATATAATTACTTTATTTATATAGTTTATAAAATATTTATATAATTTATTCCTTTCTTTATTTATTTATTTATATATTTTAAATATTTTATATTATATTTTAACAAAAATTAATAACAATTATATATTATACATAATTATATTAATTAATAAAAAATATTAAATAAATTTATAAATTTATATATATAATTAAAAATATTTTAAATTATATATTTAATTATATATATAAATAAAAAATTAATAACTAAATATATATTTAGTTATTAAATATTTTATAAAAAATATTTTAAATTATATACTTTAAATAATTATATTAAAAAAAAATTAATAAAAATCTCCTCTCTCTCTCTCTCTCTCTCTCTCTCTCTCTCTCTCTCTCTGGTAAAACCACCAAAAAAAAAACCAAATGACGACCGCAATTATCGCAGGCCGTCGAGGACGAAGGCCTATTTTGCTAATTATATTTTTTTCGTGCCTAAACAACTAATTATCATTAGCACTAAGCCTATTTTAAAAATAATCTCTAAGCAAAATTTATTGAACTCACGGATGAGCAGCCAACTACTGATTTGATGAAATGGTTGCCACGTGGAATAAAATGACTTGGAGGATCGTTAAGTTGTTAATCAGATGATCGATAAAAGGAGAAAATATTATGTACGGAATTTATAGTACATAGCTTTACGGCTACCGACGATGTCCAATATTTTTTCCCATTTTAGCTTAACTGAGCAAGAATAACGACACGGTAAAGGATTCACGACGCCGCGACGCTTCCCCACCGTCTCATTCAAACAACAAGAGAAAAAGCGTCGAGATGATCATTATTCGACATTCCTGAACGCTTTAGGCTTTCTTTAAGATTTTTCTCGCCTACCCCGCTCTCGACGCCCCAAGATTCACTGTGATATAGAAATCAAAATTGAGGTATGTAGGGTGACTACATGAGGTACACATGCATTCCCGAACTTGAATGAATTTAGGTTTACTGTTTCTACCGTCAAAGATTAATTATTTTTATAGTTATTTTGTTCAGACTCTATATCTCTGAGGTACATAACATTTTTTTTTCTCCGCTTTAGCTTCTTGAGATTATGTTCATTACATTCTAATGGAAGCATTTGGAGATTGATTTTGGGGTTTTTTTCATAGACTCTCAGCTCTCGAGAGATCATTTATGATCTTTTCACGCTTTCCTTGGTTCACGAGTTTATATTGGCATTCTAAGTAATTTGCTATTTGATTTTTCTGGATATTTTACATATGTACTCAGACCTCTCTTGAGGGTACAAATCATTTAGGCATATACTTTTTTTTATCTTCATTCTTCTTAGATTATATTTAGGGCATTCCAATGGAAGCAATTTGAAAGTGTTGATAGTTGGGTGTTTTAAGATCAGTACTCTCTGTAATTCTCTTGAGGGTAGAATATTTAGCCTTTTTTTCCAGTTTATTTTGCTATTTATTGAGATTATGTTTAGACATTCCAATGGAAGAAATTTGAAAGTTGCTTGGATAGTTTAGGGTATTTTGCATCAGACTGTACCTCTCTTGAGGGTACGATCTTTATGACCTTTTTTTATTTTGCACCTTGAGATTATATTTAGGGCATTCCAAATGAAAGTAAATTGAAGATGTTTTGGATTTTGGGGTATTTTGCATCACATCCGTACCTCTCGCGAGATCATTTATATTTTTTTAGTTTATTTTGTCTTCTTCTTGAGATCATATTTAGGGCATCCAATGGAAGCAATTTGAAGGTTGTTTGGATGGTTTCTGGGAGATATTTTGCATCTGTACTCTCTGTACCTCTTTCGAGGGTACAGATCATTTAAAGCCTACTTTTTTCAGTTTATCTTACATTCTTCTTGAGATTATATTTAGGGCATTCCAATGGAAGCAATTTAGAGACTGTTTGGATGGTTTCTGGGGTATTTTTCTATATCGTACTCTATACTCTCTGAGAACATTTACCTTTCTTCTAGTTTATTTTGTCTATTTCTTGAGATTATATTTAGGGTATTCCAATGGAAGTAATTTGATGCTTGGATGATTTGGTATTTTTACATCGTACTCTTTGTACCTCCTGAGGGTACCTGAGTATTTAGAACTTCTTTAATTTATTTTGCCTACTTCTTTATATTATGTTCATTACATTCTAATGGAAGCAATTTGATGGTTGATTTGATGATTTTTTTTGCAGACTCTCCCTCTCAGAGAGTACGAACATTTAGACCTTTTTCTTTATTTTTCTGCTTGAGAATATGTTTAAAGCATTCTAATGGAAGCAATTTGATGGCTGATTTGATGATTTCGGGTATTTTTTTTTGCAGACTCTGTCCTGAGAGTCTGAGTATAGGGACTTTTTCCAATTTATTTTACCTACTTCTTTTGATTATGTTCATTACATTCCAATAGAAGTAATTTGATGGCTATTTGGATGATTTTTGGGTAGTTTTGCATACTCTGCACCTCTCTTGAGGGTAGAACATTTAGCTTACTTTTTCTTTATCTCTTTCTTGAGATTATATTTAGTATTCAATGGAAGCAATTTGAATTTGGATGGTTTTGGGGATATTTTGCATTTGTACTCCAGACCTCTCTGAGTGCAGATCATTTACTATTTTTCTTTATCTTGTATTCTTCTTGAGATTATATTTAGGGCATTCCAATGGAAGCAATTTGGAGGCTGTTTGGATGGTTTCTGGGATATTTTCTGCATCTGTACTCTCTGTACCTTTCTTGAGGGTACAAACATTTAGAGCCTTTTTTTCCAGTTTATTTTGCCTGTTTCTTGAGATTATGTTTAGGGCATTCCAATGGAAGCAATTTGATGGTCGCAATGATTTCGGGTATTTTTGCATCTATACTCATCTCTGAGGGTACTGAGCATTTAGGGACTTCTTTTTCCAGTTTATTTTGCCTACTTCTTTAGATTATGTTCATTACATTCCAATGGAAGTAATTTGATGGCTGTTTGGATGATTTCTGGATAGTTTTTTGCATATATACTCTCTGTACCTCTCTGGAGGGTACAAAGCATTTAGGGACTTTTTTTTCCAGTTTATTTTGCCTACTTCTTTAGATTATGTTCATTACATTCCAATGGAAGCAATTTGATGGCTATTTGGATGATTTCTGAGTGATTTCTTGTATGTACTCTTGTACCTCTGGAGGGTACAAAACATTTAGGACTTCTTTTCCAGTTCATTTTGCCTACTTCTTTAGATTATATTCATTACATTCCAATGGAGGTAGGATGATCTTTGGGGTTTTGGCATCAGACTCTCCTCACTTAAAGGTACGATCATTTAGGACTTCTTTTTTGAGTTTATTTTGTCGTTATTGAGATTATGTTTAGGCATTCCAATGGAAGCAATTTGTGCCAGATATGGGGTATTTTGCATCGTACTTTTTGTACCTCGAGGGTATGATCTTTATGGCCTACTTTTTTGGCTTAATTATTGAGATTATATTTAGGGCATTCCAATGGAAGTAATTTGGAGGTTGTTTGGATAGTTTCAGGGGGTTTTTTTTGCCATGCATGCCTATTAGGAACATTTGGAAGTCTAATTTGATTTTGATGGGTGATTTGCATCTATACTCATTACATTGACTTTTCTTTTGAAGTTTACCATGTCCGGAAAAGGATAACTTGATGAGCCTACCACTATAAGAACTGTTGATAATATTGCAAATATTTTATCGATGAAGCCACTGACATTTTAAAGAGGCTTCATCTGTATCAATTCATTAGACTTCATAGAATTAAGCAAGACTCAATTGCCATTACATCAATCATGTCTTGCTGGAATATAGAAAAGCAAGCTTTTTTGTTGGGTGGGCAGTGCATTCCTTTCACCCCATGAAGTCAAAGATGATAGGGATGCCAAACAGGGAGAGAAGGTCTTATAGAATCATCATGTCAGTTCATTGACTATAAGAATCAACTTGAGCATTGGATGGCTCGTCTCAGAAAGACGCTTTGTGCGTTTACATACATTTTCTACTATCAAATCTATTTTTGTATATCACAACTATAGGGTGGCATCGAATTGATTTACGATGACATAGATAGATTTGAATACAATGGCGAGGCCATTTGGGACTTCTAGTTTCCAATTTGATGTTATTACATCAAAGATTGACCAGGGCGATTTATGAGTGGCTTTGTCACTCTTCTGATGGTATATTCTATATCTCCAGGAATGTGTAATTTAATGTGTTGAAGTTAACTGTTTTAAATATTCATTATAGATATGGGCGGCTGAGCACATAAGCATCATAAGCCCGTCATTTCCATCTACAAAGCCACGTATGCTGCGATGGGCAAAAATAGAGTTTCCAAATAATGCTTTCACTGATTTGGGAGGACACCAGGTGACATATAATAATATCACTTAGTTCATATAAGAATGTCTTTATTTATATTGTATGTCATCACATTTTTTTATCAGTTTAACACAGGTCTATCTTTCATTCGATGACATATTAGAAGAGGAGACCTAGCTCCTTTAATCAGTGTCCCCTGCACAACAATCTACACATGTCGAGCTCGATAGTAATCCCATTTTAAGTCCAATGAGTTCAGCCCCCACTGACTCTTCATATGTCTCTCCTCGATATTCTCCGTCAGGTGTATCTAGCCTCTGCTACTACCCCCACAGGCTTTATGGTGGAGAGGATACTGCGTTTGGGGACTTGAAAGATACAAGATCGCCTTTTCATGCAACAATGATGGAGAGGATGGGCTTGATTTACGACGCTATCTATCGAGGAAGTTCTTGCCAGGGTTCTACCACCCCGTGTGGGAGGTTCTGTGGGTCACCAGGGAAACTCTTGAGGAGGCTACCACAAGAGCTTCCCCTGTGGAGGGTACCCCTAAGGAGGCTACCACTTGGAAAGCCCCTGAGGAGACTACCGTAGAGGAAGCTCTTATGGAGGCTACCACAGGAGCTTCCACTGTGGAGTTGGATACTTCTAACGGGGAAGCCCATGTGGAGTTCATCGTAGGTGAAGTTCTTGTGGAGGCCACTACAATGCTGGCCTGTAATTACGATTGAACGTGGTGTTAAGGCTCCTGGATGAGAAAGAGGAAAGTTTGTTCCCCTTCACACAAACTTATAGAAGTCACGAGCAAGAATAAGTGATGTGGTGGCCTCCATTCAAGATGAGAAGTCGGTGTAGAGGTATTAAGTTACTTTCTTTTAAATTTGAGATAAAAGAAATAGATTTCACTAAATTTTTTTATAAGTTCTCAAAGATGAGCCAGTAAAGTTCAATTACCCACAGATTGCTATCGTTGTGGTGGAGGAGCATCAATCGGAGGTATGAATCATCTCAGTAGATCAATCATTAATTCATAGTGAATCTAGCTCTTCATCACTAACTTTTGTCACCAGTAATTTCGTTGCAGCCAACAGAGGCACATCATTTCATTGAGTTCTCATCCAGAGTTATTTTTCCTAAGTCGATGCTCCATCTTATTGACACGTTATGCTCCCGATTCGAGGACAAGTAAGTCAATCTTCAATCAGCTCCTTCATACATAAAATAACATATTCGTTTAATTAAGATCACTTTAAAATATTTATCACTTGCAGGGGTGATATAGTATTCATGGCTGGGAATATCATTATTGCACAAGGGCATATCGATGAGTTGTTGACAGATCAATATCTCTTAGATGCACACATTGATGCCTTCGCCTTCTTACTGGTTGAGAAGTATTCGCTCTGTCCGGGGCTGTATGTCCCCTATTTGTACATTTCATGCTTGCATTGGGTATGTTACCCCACAGAAATATTGGGTATTACAATTCAATTCTTATTTATTTAGATAAAAGCTAGAATCTATAATCATTCTTTTCTTTTCTTGCAGAGTTATGCCAGGTACGGCCCAAAGACGGAAAGCAAAATGTTCATCCAAAGATCACAGAGACAAGTGTATCTGAGTTACTACCAGTTATAGATAATCATCACTAGACACTCCTGGTTGGGCATATTAAGTTAGGGGCCTGGTATTTTTATGACTCATTACCCAAACCAACCCATAAGAGCATTCTTCACGAGAAGAAGTTTCAAATTTGGTTCCTCTTAACTATTTTTTTTTCTGGGCCAACTTATTGAGATTATGCTCTGACTATTCAAATCAAATTACTTGTTGAAGATGGCCGTCTTTTGCGATGATCCAAAATGGCCAATCGAGTGAGTGTCACCAAGAACAAAGTGTCATGCTGGATGTTTATCCGCAAGTACATGGAGGGAGCAATCCACAAACTCCGGTGAATCGACCACCATGATGCCCAAGAAGATGAATATATTTAGGTGAAGTTACGCTATATTTTGTTTGGGGCTAAAAAAAATCCAATCGAGAATTATAGTTTGATATAAGATTTAGTTCAAATGATTCATTAATAACTCATTGATCTCAAAAGATTAATTTTTCTAAAATAAAGAATACATTAATATAATGTAATATATATGAATCTAGACTTTGAATGTCGATGATCGGATGTCAAACAATTGATAATTGACATTAGAAATCATTAACTCATGAGCTTAAATATATAATCATGATTATGATCATAACTTTGTTTTTGTATAATGCATTGATTTGGTGGCTCAAAGATTTAGTGTTTTGTTGTATTATTATTATTTAATTATTTTATATGCTTAAATATATAATCAGTATGATTTCAATGATCATAACTTTTCTCTCATTTCATATAGTTTGATTTCGCTGTTATTATTATTATTTATTTATTTTATGGTATCATCTTTTTATCTTATGGATTTGGTTTTTTTGGGGCTATATTTTTGAAAAAATCTGCATTTAAAATTATTTTTTATTTTATTTTTCATAGAATGTGTATCATCAATAATATTTATTTTTTTTTTCATCAATACAGCAATCAAGATAATCTCATTTTAATTATTATTAGGGAGATTTATAAACATTGTCACTAGTCTTATATATTTATAGTATATAAAATGCCTAAATATTATTATTTTAAAAAATAATATTATTTTAAATGTCACATTAAAAATATTATTATCACTTATATTTTAAAGATGAAGTGTGTTTTTTATGTAAATATAAAATTTTAGATGATAGATATATAAAATATTTTTATTAATTCTTTTGAGTGATGCATGGCTCTTTATTTATTGCTTCATTAATATTATGAAAATGCATAAAATTAATGCATAAAATTAAATTAGGGATTAATGGCCATTTTGTCACCTTAGAACGATTAATGGTATTAATGTAATTGTCGTCTGGTATTGTATATGATTTTCATGTAGTTTCTCGACTCATTTAGGGTTTGTTTGGGGTGATTATCTTTTTTTTTTTAAATAATGATTGTAAAATTATTGTGGTTGGTGTAAGTAAATTTTTTTTAAGAAAAATTTAAACTTTAATTTTTTTTTTTATAATCATGATATTTTAACAGTTTTAATTTTTAAAAGTAAATTTTTATCATGATTTTTTTAAATATTTAAAATATTAATAGTTAAATACGATTATGACTGTTTTTAGTTGTTTTTTTTTATTTTGAAAATAAAGCAGCTAAAAAAATTAACTCAAATGTATTCTTAGTATGCTCATGCTCGAGTGAAATGAAGTTCAATATTAACTTGAACCTTATCAGATTGACTTGTCTATTTATTTAGAGGAAACCCAAATAAAATAAGTCAATCTATTATAAAACATAGTATTTTTTTGTCTCATTGAAATATAAAAAATTTAATTCTTTTATAACTATAATGAAATCAAAAGAAGAGATAACTTATAACATTTAATTATATAATAATTATTTTCAATTAATGAATAGCATAAATACAATAGATTAAGAGGCTTTTTAAATTTGCTAACGCATTATGAGATTAAATTTGTCAACTAACTTAATACTAATAAAAAATTAATTCTAGATATCCTTTCTTATAGATATCTGATTTAATACAAATAGATTTAGGTTAACTTATGCATTAGTTATACATATATATACCTTAAAGATATTGTCACCATAAATGATTTGTACTCTAGAGAGGTAATACAAAACCCATCCAAACTATCCAAACAAATTTTCAAATTGCTTCCATTGGAATGCCCTAAACATAATCTCAAAATCGGGCAAAATAAATAAAAAAAGGCCATATATATGATCACCTCATGAGAGATGCAGTACATGCAAAATATCCCAAATCATCCAAACGACTTTCAAATTGCATAAACTAGAATGTAATGAACATTATCTCAACAATCAAGCAAAATAAGCGAAAAAAAGGCCATAAATGATTTGTACCTCGAGAGGTGATGCAAAACACCCATCCGAAACCATCCAAACAGCCTTCAAATTGCTTCCATTGGAATGTCCTAAACATAATCTCAAGAATCAAGCAAAATAAACTAAAAAAAGGCCATAAATAATCTGTACCCTCAGGAGAGGTACAGAGAGTACAGATGCAAAATACCCCCCAGAAACCATCCAAGCAGCTTTCAAATTGCTTTCATTGGAATGTAATGAACATTATCTCTCGAATCAGGAAAAATAAATTGAAAAAAGGCCATATATGATCTGTACCATGAGGAGAAGTACAGAGAGTACAGATGCAAAATACCTCCCAGAAACCATCTAAACAGCTTTCAAATTGCATAAACTGGAATGTAATGAACATTATCTCAAGAATTAGGCATAATAAACTAGAAAAAGGTCATAAATGATTTGTACCCTCAGGAGAGGTACAGATGCAAAACACCCATCCGAAACCATCCAAACAGCCTTCAAATTGTTTCCATTAGAATGCCTTAAATATAATATCAAGAATCAGGCAAAATAAACTGAAAAAAAAGGTCATATATGATTTGTACCCTCAGGAGAGGTACAAAGAGTATATATAAAAATACCCCAAAATCATCCAAAAATTTTCAAATTTCCATTGAATGCCTAAACATAATCTCAATAAAAGGCAAATTAAATTGGAAAAAAAGTCCTAAATATTACCCTCAAGAGAGGCACAAAGAGTACAAATGCTAAAAATTTATAAAAATAACCGGTCACCCTCCAAAGCTTCGGTAATGTACTACACATATTTATTACAAATGAATAGTTACAAGGTCCTTAGCAGGTGATTAACTCAATAACTATTGCTTAAAGAGCTACAAACATCTTAGTGAGAAATTCTCCTAGCTAAATCTAAACATCTGGTGTTAAGTTAAAGAGAGTCATCTTAGGGACTCTAAAGCATTAAGAAAAGATTGACAAATAAGAACACAAATTAGATGATGTCATGCATTAAAATATTTTCCGAATAATATCCATCATCGCCTTAGTGTTCTTCATCCGATTGATTGATTCGAAGTTAAATTCTCGCATGTAGAACATCATATGATTTTTTCTTAGATCGATGTGTGATATTCTATGTGTACCAAAAAATACTCGCATAATAAGGAGATATAACTTGTGACAAATATACAACACTATCGACGTACTTTGGTTTCTAATAAAAGTAGAATGGTTTGAAGATTAAGATAATATTTAACATACTAAAAACTAATACGCAAATAGAAAATTACTCTTGGCTTGGATCTCTCCCAATATCCCTTAAGCCTTGAGTTGGAAACACCCTTTGACGCTTAACTGGATCCTTTAAGATGTCTTTTCCTCTTTGTGGTCGACTTCTTCTTCTTAAGCTATCACCTGGAGGAGAATTCTCACTTATTATAGAGACATCATCATATAGTTTTTTAAGGATCCAAGCATATACCCTCGACTCTCTTATCTGCGTCTGACGCTTATTTGATATGCATATCGACTTATGTGATTCGAAAAATAATGTGAGTATTTCCATCTGGCTTTCCACATCTCTTAATTTTTTTGTATGCACTATCAATGTAAATATCCTCTTGCTCGTAGACCATCGCATGAGAAGATACTTGTCTAAAATGCACAACATCTTCGACTAAGAACTCGACATATAGTGGGCACAAAGTAATCCCATCATTTCAAATTTTTTTACAAGTACAAGTTACATCTAGGTAGTCTATCACATTCCCATGTTTTGATGCATCTTTATTCTCTAAGTTTCTCACCAAATACTCCATGGTGTCATTTTATTCTGATAGGCCTCCAACTCCATGCAAAACTTCCTCCTTAAACATAGTATAAATCTTTCTTGTATAAAATATAGCAGCTTATTTTAGAATTAGACTGATCTTAACAACAGGAATAATCGATGACTGACTACACTTGAAGTCTTCATCATGTTCATTCCGGTGCCATGTCTCTATAACCTTTTCCAACCCCAAGAAACAATCTGTGAGCGAACTTATTGGTTTAGATTTTATGACATACATTGTGGACTCACTACGCATTGATAAGATGCCCAGAATGAGTCCTTTGAATGCAGGACCACTTGGATCTAATCTTATAAAGCTCGACAAACCAAGCATGATCATGCAAATTTCTTCTTAGCATGACGCAAAGCTTCTTCAAACTCTTCATCCGAGTCACACTTACTCATGCATTTATAAAATAGCCTACTCTCTCTTATTACTATTAAAGCAATGAACCTTGGAAGGAGCTTTCTTTGAAATATGCCATTGGCATAACCTATGAAGAGTATGCGGCAATACAATTTTGTAGCTCTCGCCATAGCCCGATCTTGATCAGTAAATATTGTTATAGGATGTCTATCACTCATCAACCGAAGAAATGTTTGGAATAGCCATGGGAATGACTCAATCTCTTCGATAAAAGGCTACTCCAAATAATACATTTTGCCAATGATGATTCACTCCAACAAGAAAGGCACAAATAAGATTATATTTATTGAGTCGATAGCTTGTATCAAAAATTATTACATCCCCAAAATAATCATATTCTATCATGTATACAATTGCTCCAAAAAAAGCTTATTAAGTAATCACTCATCAACTTGTACATCCCATGTAAACATCTCTTTTGTCTTTCCTTAAATAATTGTATTAATGCATTCGCCACCACCGCAATCCTCGATTTTTCTCTTTCAATAAAATTGAAAGCATCTCTTTTATGAACCCAATATTCTCTGCCCCGCCAACTTCCTCGCTAGATAATCAATGCATCATCTAATTCCATTATCTTCAACACGACGCCTTCTCATCGCTAATGCATCGTGTGATCCGAGAAAATGTAGGAGGCTCGCCAAAGAATGATTATGACTTTCATATTTTTTAATTGTCCAATTCCTCCAAATCAATAGAGAATCTAATCATGGGACAACCGTTCGTATCAACTTTCGGAATTTTATTAAGCCAAGATTTCTTCCGGCTTTGCACATAAAAATCTTTTGATTTCAATTTCTTGAGTTTGGCCAGTATGGTCCTTCCGAACACTAAGCCAATTTGATGTGCATAGTCACAGTACAATGCATACACCTCCGTTTCATTTTGAACAGTGGTGCCAAGAAGTTTCCCCAAATTTGGGTCATTATTCATCACGACTTCATCATCACACTGCCAATTGACCGCATTCATCTAGCCAAATAGCTCCAAAATATGTGAATGATGCAAATACCACATAAATCATCCAAACTATCAAATTGCTTCCATTGGAATGTAATAAACATAATCTCAGAAAACAGGCAAAATAAACTGGAAAAAGGTTATAAAAGATCTGTACCCTCAAGAGAGGTACAGAGAGTACAGATGCCAAAAATCTCATAGAAATCATCCAAGCAGCTTTCAAATTGCTTCCATTGGAATGCCCTAAACATAATCTCAATAAACAGGCAAAATAAATTGGAAAAAAGGCTAAATGTTTTATTCTCAAGAGGTACAGAGAGTATAAAAAACACCCAAATCATCTAAACAACCTCCAAATTGCTTCCATTGAAATGCCCTAAATATAATCTCAAGAAGAATGCAAGATAAATTAAAAAAGTAGTTCTAAATGATCTCACTCGAGAGTGCAGAGTAATGATGCAAAATACCCTCATCCAAACAAATTTCAAATTGCTTCCATTGGAATGCCCTAAATATAAACTCAACCAGCCAAAGAACTGTGAAAAAAGGTCATAAATGATCTCGTAATGTCAAGGTAGAAAGACAAAAAACCCCACAGAAACCATCCAAACAGCCTCCAAATACTTCCATTGGAATGTAATGAATATAATCTGAAGAACCAGGCAAAATAAATTGAAAAAAGTCAGCCCTAAATGATCTGTACCCTCGAGAGAGGTACAAAGAGTACAGATGCAAAATACCCCCTAGAAATTATCCAAACAGCCTTCAAATTACTTCCATTGGAATGCCCTAAATATAAACTCAGGAACCAGGCCAAAGAAACTGTGAAAAAAGGTCATAAATGATCTGTACTCTCAAGAGAGGTACAAAGAGTACATATGCAAAAAATCTCACGAAAATCATCCAAATAGCCTCCAAATGCTTCCATTGGAATGTAATGAACATAATCTCAAGAACCAGACAAAATAAACTGGAAAAAGTCAGCCCTAAATGATCCGTACCCTCAAGAGAGGTACAGAGAGTACAGATATAAAATACCCCCTAGAAACCATCCAAATAACCTCCAGATTGCTTCCATTGAAATGCCCTAAATATAATCTAAAGAAGAAGGCAAGATAACCTGAAAAAAGTAGGCCCTAAATGATTTATACCCTCAAGAGAGGTACAGAGAGTACAGATGCCAAAAAACCCCAAGAAATTATCCTAATAGCCTCCAAATTGCTTCCACTGGAATGTAATGAACATAATCTTAAGAAGTAGGCAAAATAAACTGAAAAAAGAAGTTCTTAAATGCTCTGTACCCTCCAGAAGGTACAGAGAGTACAGATGCAAAAAATCACCCAGAAATTATTTAAATAGACATCAAATTATTTCCATTGGAATGTAATGAACATAATCAAAAGAAGTAGGCAAAATAAACTGGAAAAAGAAGTCCTTAAATGCTATGTACCCTCCAAAGAGGTACAGAGAGTACAGATACAAAAAAATACTCAGAAATCATCCAAGCAGCCATCAAATTACTTCCATTGGAATGCCTTAAATATAGTCTTAAGAAATAAAATAAACAAAAAGAAGTCCTAAATGCTTTGTTTCACGAGAAAAGAGAGTACATATGCAAAATAACACTAAAAGTAAAATTCAATCAAACGATCCAAATTGCTTCTAATGGAATGTAATGAACATATTCTCTTCAAACGAGAATATCACTAACAAACCGTAGAAAAATTAGAAACATTACCAATGAATTTTTTATTTAATACATCCTCTAAATTGGTCATCATCATTATTTCTCCATCTTCATGGTTCTTTTGTAAAAGAAAATGAGATTTTTTATTTCTCTTTTGAGCTCGGTTTACCTGAAAAAAATACACCCTAAACCCTAAATCTGTATATATATTTCTTTTAAATTCTCTCGCGATTTCCAACAATGCTTCTTCTCATGCTGTTTAAACGAGACGAAGGGGGAAGCGTAATCGTGAATACGCCATCCCTTTACGCCTGTCTAGCCCGTTAAGCGCTAAAATGGGGAATGGACATGCGTCGGCCATGGATTAGAGTCCGCAAGTAAAGCTACGTGCGGACTCCGGACGTAATATTTTATCGATAAAAAGAGACTTGGATAAAATGCAAAAATTGTGTATTATATTTAAAATATATGAGTTTTTATTTTTATTTTTAATTTATTTTCTATTTTATATATTTTAGCCTTAAGAGCAATAGTGATATGCATGAAAAAATAAATTTGATATTTTAGAGCATACATAAAACAAATAAAAAAATCATAAGACAACAGATTTAACGTTAAAAAATTCAAGAACGAAAAAAAAAATCATGGTGCTACACCACGATAAAATTCACTATGAAATAAAATCAAGGAGAATAGTATAAATTACACTTATCTTGAGCTTCTACACGTTTCAATCACTTTAGGAAACTCTCTTCACTCTTACACATAAGTGAAAAAGACAAAATATTCAAAATAATTTAAAAAAAAATGTTTAAATACGATTTCTCCTGACTCTTAGTGACGTGGTGTCATGACCCTACTTCATAGGTACTCTTCTCGAGTTTGACGACATTGATCTTTATGTCAATCTCTATTTGATACCCTGATCTTAAACGCCACAGCGCTACCCTGAAGCATCGAGGTGTTGTCCTCTTTGTTTCCCTAATGCAAATCCATTGTAGTGGTATTATCCTTTAGCTTCTGAGGTGTTGCCTCATCTGTTCATGAAGCCAAGATCTCCTATTATAGCTCTGAAGAGTTGCATCTCTAACGTTAAAGTATTGCTTCTCTAGTATGGATGTGTTACTCAGTAGAAAAAAAGATTTTTCAAGAGCGCTACACCCACTATAGACCTTTATGTAAATCTGCGTTTGATTCCCTGATCTTAAATGCCACGCAAGCATCGCCTATCTTTGTTTCCTAATGCAAATCCATTGTAGGTATTGTCCTTTAGCCTCTGAGGTGTTGCCACATCTGTTCATGAAGCCAAGATCTCTTGTTATAGCTCTGAAGAGTTGCATCTCTAACGTTAAAGTATTGCTTCTCTAGTATGGAGCTGTTACTCAGTAGAAAAGAAAATATTTTTCAAGAGCGCTACCCCCACTATAACCCCCTAACGAGCTCACTTCTGAGCTCGACTGACGTGAAGAACAGGGGATAAGAGATAAAATCAAGCTCCATAAAATAACACAAACCTATCTGTCCGATTGATTCTCCTATTTTCCCCTGATTTGGCGGCAAGAGTAACCGAAGCAGGGAGACCATCATTGAAGGATCATCTATGCCGAGGGGCTTAGTTCATGAATTCTCAATGAGTTTTGGTAACTGAGTCTGGTGGCTCTTCTCCCCAATTTTGGTTGTGTTGTTTCTTTGTGTATTTAGTTTTCCTCCATTTTTAGGGTAACTTTCTATTTCAACTGTAATTTCACTTTCAGTCCCTAATAGGATTACCTCCTGCACACCTTATCTTTTTGGGAATGATAGTGGTCTATGCTCTTAATTTTTCCAAAAAAAAAATCAGATTGATAAAAAGGGACACTTGGATGCAAAATTAGTGTATTATATTTAAAATATGAGTTTTTTTTTTTAGATTTTAACCTTAAGACCAAACTATTGGGAGAAATCAATAACATAGTATGCATGAAAAAATTAGTTCTAATATTTCAGAACATACACGGAATAAAAAAATCAAAATAAAAGAAATCATGCATAAGATAACATATTTAATGTAAAAAAACTTGAGAATGGGAAAAAAATTATGGAGCCACACTACTATAACAACAACAACAAGCCTTTATCCCACTAAGTGGTTTAGCTGCATGAATCCTTTATCTCCATTGTGACATTTTATGTGTCAAATTCTCATTTAATTCAAGTATATTAAGGTCATTTTTTATACATCTTAACCAAATCTTTTTAGGTTTACCTCTACCTTTCTTAATATAAGACAAATCTAATGCATCTACTCTCCTAACCGGGTCATCGAATGACGGACGCTTTATGTGGCCAAACCATCAAAGGCGACACTCTCTAATCTTACCTGCCATTGGAGCAACTCCAATTTTTTCTGAACATACTCATTTTGTTTTATCTCTAAGAGTAAAGCCACTCATCCACCTGAGCATCCTCATCTCTGTAACACTTAACTTGGTCTTATGCTTCTCTTTTATTGGCCAACATTCTGCACTATAAGTCATTGAAGGTCTTACCACCATCTTATAAAATTTTCTCTTAAGTTTAAGTGAAACTTTTCTATCACATAATAGGTCAGATGTGTTCCTCCACTTCAACCATCCAACTCGAATTCTACTACTAACATTTTCATCTATTTCACCATCATTTTGAACAATAGAGCCTAAATATCTGAATCGCTCACTCTTATTAATGAGTTATTCACATAATATCACAACACTATCACTAGAACTTCTACTACTAAAATTACACTCCATATATTCAATTTTAGATCTACTTAAATGAAAACCTTTAGACTCTAACGTTAACCTCCATAATTCAAGTTTCTCTTGAACTCCCTCTCTACTCTTATCAACAAGAAAAATGTTATCAGCAAAAAGAATACACCAAGGTACATCTTCCTGTAAATGCCTAGTAAAAACATCCATAACTGAAAAGATAAGGGCTTAAAGTCGATCCTTGATGTAATCCAAGCGAAATAGGAAAATCTTTTGTCAATCCAACTTGCGTTTGGACACAAGTAATAGCTCTAGTATACATATCCTTAATTACTTGAATATAACCAGTATTAACTCATTTCTATTCTAGAACTCTCTAAAGAACATCTCTTGAAACTTTATCATAAGCTTTCTCTAAATCAACAAATATCATATGTAGATCCTCATTACTTTCTCTATACTTCTCCATCAAACCTCTTAACAAATGTATGACATCTATAGTAGATCTACCTGGCATGAAACCAAACTGATTGTGAGAAACTTTTGTATCACATCGTAACATATGCTCAATTACTCTCTCTGATAATTTAATGTATGACACATTAGCTTAATTCATCTATAATTTGTTTGCATCACATTTATTCTTAAATATAAGAACCAACAAACCCTTTATCTAGTCATCTCACATCTTTTTAGTCTTTAAAATAATATTAAAAAGATTTGTAAGCCAAGAAATTTCTTGATCTCCTAAACATTTTCACACTTCTATTGGAATATCATCAGGTCCTAGTGTTTTTCCATATTTTATTTTCTTTAAAGTTTCTCTAACTTCAGATTTACTAATATGACGATAAAAATATAAATCTTTATTTTTGTTTAAGGTATTAAGGTTGCTAAAATCAATCATTGGATCCTTCATTGAAAAGTTTATCAAAATACCTCATCTCTATTTTCAATATCCTTTTCTAAGAAAAATACTTATTTCATCATTAATACACCTCACTTAAATTAGTCTTATCTCTTTCGTTGACTAACTTATATATACATCTTTCACCTTCTTTGGTATCCAATCTATTGTATAAATCACTAAAAGTTAAATTTTTTGCATTATATATTACTTTCTTAGAATCTCTACGAGCCACTTTATATTGAACTCAAGGATGAGTAACTTCGATTTGGTGTAAAAGTTGCCATTTGGGATAAAATGGCTTGGTGGGTCGTTAGGTTGTTAATCATATCGATAAAAAGGGATACTTGGATTGGATGCAAAATTAGTGTATTATATTTAAAATATATGAGTTTTTTATTGATTTTAGCCTTAAGACCAAACTATTGGGAGAGATCAATAAAATAGTATGAAAAAATTAGTTTTAATATTTTAACATACAGAAACAAAAAAATCAAAATAAAAGAAATCATGCATAAGATAACATATTTAATGTGAAATACATCGAGAATGGGAAAAAAATTATGGAGCCACACTACTAAAAATTCTAATATGAGAGAAAACTGAGGAGAATAACATAAATTACTGTGGTGTTTATTTTTAGGGATGTGGCACACCACGCAGATCTTAGGGGGTACTTATTGAAATGATCGAGTACGACATTAAGGAATGATGTACTATCTCGAAAGATAGGAATCACCACCCTATAATGGACCTAATCACCCACATAATGCATGATGGGTCGAATATACCAGATCTTTCCCCCTTTACATGGAAAAGTAAAGTAGGGTTTATTTTAAGCTTCGTTAAGTTCTAAGCAAGCCCCCATAGTTAATTACATCCTAAGGAATGAGAATTCTTTAAGAATACTCTCAATTAAAGTAGACAATTAGGATCTCCAAAGATTTCAAGGTTAAGACTATCAAAGGATTGGCTATTTTAGAAAATCAAATGGGATAAATCAAGAAGAAGACTTATTTTTAGAATCCAAAGGGAGAAAGTAGGAAATACTCATGATATTAGGAAGCCTAGTGAGCATTCTAATCTACCCTATAGTTGGGCTTTATATTTTTGAAATTGATGAGAGTTGATTATTTGAGTTGGCATTTTATTAGATTGCTAGGGCTTATAATTCCACAACATAAGATTGTGAAAATGCCTAAGAGGTGAGGATTTATGCTTGTAGTCTGAAGAAAACAGCTACCTCAGATTCCTAAACTAAGGAGCCTTGGTACAAAACGAAGGCACAACCTAAATCTAAAGCGAAAATGGGTATATGGTTTACCTCCATAAGAGAGAATAAGTCACCCGACTGCTGGACTTATTACCACCAGTGGTGAGCCGTTAACTCCTCGCTTTAAATCCATGTAAAGTCTTATGCTTTGCAAGATGGCTAAGTTGTTCATTTAGAGGAAACTAAGTCCTTAGACTCCCCAAGAGACTAGAGCAGTGGTATGAATTCATGACTTAATCTAATGCAAATTTTATCAAATTTATTGATTCTTTTGGACTTTTGTCTTGCCACGTGCTATGGGATTTTGTATGCCTAAATGCATGAGAATTTGATTATAGGCCAAATCAAGAGAGAAAGGGGTGTCTTCCACCAAAGGCTCTCATAGGTTAAGCCTTGATTCTCCGGCAAGATGGAAGCTCCCTCTTAACAAGAGTGAAAGAATATGATATGCATGATATTATACATTCATCCATCCAGCTAAGGGGTTACTAAAAATTTTATTATTTTGATTTAATCCCTAGGCTTTTATGTGAGGTTATGAGTTATTTTAAAATTTTAGTTATGAGTTATTAATTGGGGTAGAAAAATTAATTTTATCCTAAGAGCCTACAGATCCAGCCACACATTCAAACATCAATCATAAAGAAACTATGAAAAGCATGTCGTTTCTAATGCAATCTAAACACAACATCAAACAATTTTATAGACTACCAGTAAGAATAAAAGGCACATGGGTTCCCACAGACACCTAAAAGAGAAAAGAAAAGATGGGTAGCTCTACCCTTATACAACCCGGATTACAAAAATAATATATATGCTATGGGGTCTTCTTTTCTTCATTTCTTCATTTCATTTCTTTCTTTTGATTTGATTTGCTCAAAGGAATCATGGCACCCTGTGGACTAAGCCTTCTGCCAGCCATCATAATCCCCATAGCACTAATCCTAATTCTAATGCAAAATTACATCAAAAATAAGAAAAGTAAATCTAGCTACACCGCAGAAAACAAATGTTAGCTAAACACACCATATAATCCAAGCAGTTATATGAATAATTTGGACTTAGCACCCACACATGGGTAACCAAGCCCACCTGTCCTAACATGGGTTACACTTAAGAGGCTAAGCAACCTGCACAACAAAAGCATGTATATATTTTTTTATTACAGCGGCCCCTTTAAACATAACCCCGAGAAAATATGATTAGCTAATAACGACTAACATCCATAATAAATATACACTAACATCCGCCTAAAATATTACATCACAAACAAACACAACATCATACATACAACGCCTAACTTAGCTAAGTAGTGACTTAGTATTCTAATGTGTGCTTAAGGCTTGTGTAGCAAGACTTTACTAGCTTCTTTAGTTTAAGTTCCAATTTGAAGTTTGAATTTAAATTTTACCTTTGGGTGATTTCAATCTAAATGATTTAATGATTTTCTTTCATTTTTTTTATTTCAATTTTATTTGGTTTAAATGATATTTAGGTTCTCAAGAATGAAGAGTAGGATGAATTCCATCTGATGTGATTCACCCTATTCTACATCCTAATTCCTAAGGAATCTAACTAAAGTCCTTAAGTATCTTGATTAGCCCATTTGAATTTGTGCAATTCATTCGATTTAGAATTTAAAATTTAAGATTTTTTTTTTAGATGTTTTAGTTTAATTGCATCTTGATAATTCAATATCCTTAATGTCTAAAGGAGTTTAAGTTTGTTTAAGTTCATGTGTTTTTTTAGTTGATTAATTTTAGATTAGGTGTTTTGATTTAATTGAATCTTGATAATTTAATATCCTTTTAAATATTTAATTCTTTTCTTTGACCATGGTTATATGATTTAACTTTATGTTTATTTAATTCGATTGTGGTTCATTTATTTGTAGTTTGATCGGATTAGATTAAGATTTTATTTTTGATTCTAATTGGGTTTGATTCTTTGTAATTGGGATCATATTTTAATCACATCCATTTGTCATGTTCATCTAAGTTTGGTTTGCATTTTGATTTCATATATTGGATAGTTAATTAGTTCATTTTATTTAAGTAGGTTGAATGAGATTTGATTTGATTCTATATTAAATTGATGAGAATCTTTCTTGATTTAACTTAATTTGATTCAATTTGATAGCTTTATTGGTCTTATGGATTTGCTTAGTTCAATGTGATTATGTGATTTGTTTAATTAATAAGTGTATTTATGTTAATTATAAAGGTTTGTTTAATTTTTTTTTTTGTTTCATATTTGTTTAGACAAATGATGTAATTGATGACTTAATGATTTTGGTTTGATTTATGTTTTGATTAGTATTTAATTGTGTTTTGATTAATCAAGTTTAATGTAATTAATTTGATTAACTTAATTAGTTTGTTTAAGAGGTATGATTAAATTAAATAAAGATTTGTTTAACTTTTAATTTAATTTCATGTTTATTTGAGTTAATGATGTAATTGATGAATTAATGATTGAAGTTTAAATTAGGGTTTGATTATCATTTAATTATATTTTTATGTTTGATTAAGCTTAAGTTTAATATGATTAATGTAATTTATTTATTTAATTTATTTAATAAATGTGATTAAGTTAATTACTAGATTAGTTAAGTATTTAATTTTAATTAACTTTAATCTGATTTATAAAGTTAAACATTAAGATAATGGATTAATTTATTAAGTTTGCATTAATTAGATGTTTGATTAATTAAGTTTGATTAATGGGTTAATTAAAATTATTAGATTAATCAAAGGTTTGTTTAATTAGAGATTAATGACTTAATAATTTAGGTTTAATTTATGTTTTGATTAATGTTTAATTTCATCTTAATTATGTTTGATTAAGTTTAGGTTTAATATGATTAATTTAATTAACTTAATTAATTTATTTAAGGGGTATGATTATTTAATTATGGGTTTAATTTAAGCGTAATTTTAGAGTTAGCTTTAATGTGACTTATTTAAATTAATTTGATTAATTAAGATGATAGATTATTTAAATTTTTGACTAATTAAGTTTGATTAAGGGTAATTAGATTAATTAAAAGTTTATTTTAATTAAAGATTAATGAATTAATAATTTAGGTTTAATTTATGTTTTGATTAATGTTTAGTTGCATCTTAATTATGTTTGATTAAGTTTAGGTTTAATATGATTAATTATATTAACTTAATTAGTTTATTCGAGGGGTGTGATTATTAAATTTAATTATGGGTTTGATTTAAGCTTAATTTTAGAGTTAACTTTAATGTGACTTACTTAAATTAGTTTGATTAATTAAGATGATGGATTAATTTATTGAATTTTCATTAATTAAATGTTTGACTAATTTTTTTTGATTTTATTTATTTGATTTGATTTGAGTTATGTTTGTTTTATTTCATTAACATGATCAATTTAGTTATTAAATATTTAATGATTATTTATCTCATTCCAAATGGATGTGATTTAATCATAGGTTAATTAAGTTTACTTTAATTTTATTTAGTTTAATTTATTAGTATCAAATTATTAAAGTTTTCTAAGTTTGCTGGATTTTGAGTTTGATTTAAGATTTAATCATTTAATTGAGTTTTATTAACTTAAATAGATTTAATCATATTTAATTTAATTTAATTTTTTTTTATTTTAAAAGATGATATTTTTCTGATTTAAAGTTTGATTAATGATTTAATGAATGCTATTCAATTTTTTTGAATTTTTTTTTGATTTAATATTTGAGTTATTTTTAGATTATATTTTAATTAACTTTTTAATTGTTTAAGCCTTAATCTTAAGTGTTTATTTGGGTTTCTTAAGATTCAGAAGATCAAATCATTTTTCTTAAGAGTCCTAGATGTCAATCAAAGTGATTTAGGTCATCTTGAAGATTTTTGTAAATTTTTGAATTTTTATTTAATTTATTTTGTCAAAATTGATAATCTGAATTTAAATTTTAATATCTACCAATACAGAAGTTATTTTAACTTAAAATTTTTACTGTATGTGTATTATAACATTAATTTCAATATCTAAAAATGTAAACTTAATATAACCTATATTTTTGGCTTAATTAATAAAATATGATTTTCACTAAAACTTAAATTACTCTCAGAATACTATGTAAAGTTTGAATATTTTGAATTTTTGGATTTCTCTCGAATAGACGAATCCAACGAACCTTTGTTTGCAATTTTTGGTTAAGTATTTTATGTTTTATGATTTTTTTGAAGTTTCATATGATTTAAATTATTTTTTTTTTATATACGCATTTGGGAAAGAGGACAGCCTTTCTGACCGTCGATCGATCGGATGGTTAGATCGCGCCGATCCAGAGGCGTGATCGCGATCGAGCGCTGATCAATCCCGTCCACGCGACGGACGGTCAGATTTCCTGCTCTAAGCCGGTTCTCGAAAGCGGTTCGCTCGGATCATGATATGATTTTGAGTCAAAACCGTCGAGATCAAGCACTTGAAATATCATTGGAATCTTTGGGACATCAATTAAATCACAAAATAGCTCAAATATAGAGTGTTTATAGTCTCGAAATTTTGAGCCGGATCTAACGAAATCTCATACTCATTTGGGCATCCAAATGCTCAAAATACATCAAATAATGGGAATCATCTCCGTCGAGAGGGAGTGGTACTGCTACATGAATTTATAAAGAATGCCCCTCCTCCCATCTATAAATAGACCTTCATTCCTCACATGAAAAGAAGGAAGGGAAGAAGAGGAGCAAACAAGTAAAGAAGAGAGGTGCGAAAGCGGGAAGAGGAAGAGTCTGAGCAAGGAAGAAGAGGAAGAGTCCAAGCAAGGAAGAAGAGGAAGAGCCCGAGCAAGGAAAAAGAGGAAGAGCCCGAGCAAGGAAGAAGAGGAAAAGTCCAAGCAAGGAAGAAGAGGAAGAGCCCGAGCAAGGAAGAAGAGGAAGAGCCCGAGCAAGGAAGAAGAGGAAGAGTCCAACCAAGGAAGAAAAGGAAGAGTCTGAGCGAGGAAGAAGAGGAAAAGCCTAAGTGAGGAGGAAGAGAGAGCTCTGAAGCTTGAAGATCCTCCAAGCAAGATCGCACCCCAAGCAAGATCGCCTCCAAATCAACCACCGCCACACGTCATTAATTGTACTGATTCACGAAGCTACCTGATCTCCACCATCGAGTATTACAACCCGATCACACGCTTATTATTCCTCTCTCATATGCAATTCTAATCTCGTTATCGGAAGACTTTGTACTAAACATACATAAAGCTTTTATCGGCTAGGCCCCATGATTTTTCCCCTCTTTTCGAGGTTTTTCATGTAAAAATTATGTGGTTTTATTGTTCACTCTTTAAATATCTGTGTGTGTGCTGGATTTCACACGGTTGCTAATACTTTTACTCCTCTAATGGTTTTCGACGCACGCGGCGTCGTGGAAGAGAACCCCTCAATCACAATTTATGAAAACCCGCTTATGGCCAGGTCAGAATAAACGAGCCTCCCGCCCAACTCTACAAACCAATCTTGAAGGACAACCTTCTACCTCACTTCCCCGATAAAGTGATCATGTGAAGGCGCCAGAATCTCTTTGGAAGATCGGGTCAATAATGGAGGAGTCTCAAAATAAGATGATCCAACTTTGCAGGACTACAGCCGCTACTACGAAACATATCTCCCCAAGGAACGCAGAGTCCCATCAAAAGAAGAAATCGAAGGCCCATTCAACAGGATATCCACGCCGATTGGAAAAGAATCAATCGACCATATCAACATACAACTGGGGCAACTTTAATCTCAAAAGATAAGCAAGTGAACACCAATGAAAAGGCAAAGATCAATAGTCAACTCTGGCTACAAGCTCATACAAATATTCGACCTCTTCCATATAGGTTAACGTCATCGGGTAACACTCTGATAAACAACCTCAGATAGGTCAAAAATCCTTAGCGGATTCAATTCGACCTCTTCCATTCAACGCCATCGAAGTCACACTCGATAAACAACCTCGGATAGGTAAAAATCCTCGGATTCAATTCAACCTCTTCCATACGCAACGTCAGTAACACTCAAAGCTCGGATAGGTCAAAATCTCGGTGGATCCAACTCACCCATATTAGCAACGCCAAATTTTGACCAATTACTGATGGGTGAAAACAAGACGAGGAGTATACAAAAAAAAGAGAGAGAGTATATCCGGATATCATGCGATTAATACGATGATAAGAAGGAATTAAGATCCGATACACGTATATTACATAGAACAAACGATGAAGAAAGACATCCACAATCGATGCTACATAATATCGATATCCTCATCATCAGAGACGCCTCGAGCCCACTCACAACTCCTTCATCTTCAATCGGTGAAGGATCTTCGATGCTTGACCGGGAGATATATTCTCACGGCCCGGTTTGCATGTATCGCAATTCCTTTCAGGAACCCTCGGATGAAGCCCTCCTCTAAACACTGTCATTCCAAGTCCTTCACTTCAACATCAAAGATATGGTTACGAGCCTCTTGGATAAAGTCTTCAATAGTGCCACTATAAGCCAGGGAATTCTTAAAGTCTTCCACCGCTTGCATCGCCAGCTTGACATTCTATGCTCTTTTTTAAAGACGATCTTGTAATGCTTTATTATCCGTGCGATCCTCTTCTCCTTATGGCGAGTCTCTGCCAATCACTCATCACGAAAGTGCCCACCTCGACGGAGAGAAAGAGAAGTACATATTCGCCACCGTTCTACACTCAAATGACCTCCAAGGTCACCACTTCTTTAGCTTTAGCATTCATCCTTCGCTCATACTCACCTCGCAGATATTTTATCTTCACAAATTCAGTATTCCATTCATCTAAGGCAACACCCAAATGAGCCATCAGTCCTAATGATTGAGTTACCTGAAAAAAAAAAAATCATCGACAATGACATAAAAGAAGGAGGAAAAAGAAGAATAGAAGGAAGATGGAAAAACAACGCACCAATTCATCTGCCCGTTGACGTCCAATACATATGTGATTTAATACCTCTTTAGGAATTTGCGGCTTAGAGTAATGAACTCCCCCATCATGAGTCAAAACTGCTAAACTCTCAAATGCTAAGTGAACATCATCTCCAGATATCGACATAAACCATTTCAAAGACGAGTCTTCTTTTAGAAGATGGAACATTGCTACTCATGATTCGCGGGCTTCGAGAGAACCCTATGAGTATGAGGAGAACTCCACCCTTTCTCTTCAACGGAAGGGCATGAGATCTTCCTGCCTGGATGGAAAGACCAACCTTAAACATCCTATCTTCAACTATATATTTACTAATGTAATGTAACTCATGTTGCAAGCTTCCCACATCAGGAATATTAAGAGTAGCTAGAATATCATCCTCCGATATCAGCAATGGATCTGGAAGATCATTCAATCTTTCCCATCTCCCAGGAAAGCCCCACTCATTCTTCATATAAAAGAATCCAGTAGACCAAGTTTTGGACGGATCCCATGCTGAAAATTCTATCCAATTCTTTATTGTCCGATAAGAAACACGTTCTTGAGCATCACATGTGAATCTACACATTCGGCACAAGTATTCGATGTTTAAAGTAACCCCACGCTCCCTAAAGAAGGTAGTCAAACCAATAATGACCGTTAAAGCTCGAAACGAAAATTGCATCAAAGCCATGCCACATTTTTTGAAGATCTCAATCAGCTCGGGAGCCAAAGGGAATTGCGATGAAGAGTCATCTCAAAAATAGAAAGTACCGGCGAGTAACGGCTTGATCGACTTTAGCAACATTAGCCACCAACTCATTGGGAAGAAAAATTTCCACGAACACCATTAAACTATCGATGTGATGGAGGACATATCGCCCGTGTAAACACTATGAGTTTTCTTCGACCATCACCAAAATACATAAAAATAAATTAATTAAAAAAATCGAAGAATTTTGCGCCACCCTCAAGACGCGATCTTTTGACCCTTCGCCGCTGAGTAAAAATTTTTCTCCCACAATCGACAAAAAACACACACACACACACATGCACATAAGAAAGAGGAAGGAGGGATATATACAAAGAAAGGGAGAGAGGGAAGGAAAGAAGTTATCCCCCTCCAATAATGCTATAAAATTACCAGCCAAACTTTTGAGTTATGCGAACGATGGTTCTAACCGATGCTTCCCATTGTCACGATTTTCAACTGCTAAACCTTCCATCGAAGTGGAAAGAATACCAATTTCCTACAAGAAAAGTAGTACAAGCTTGATCGCCTCTAACCCGACCGGTCACGAGGCCGAATCGGACGGTCCGACGAGGCCGAACCGGACGGTAAACCGGAACCACGACGTGTGGCCTTGATCGCCTCCTAACCATGATGGTCCGATGAGGCCGAAAATCGGAACCACGACGACATGCGTGGCCTGATCGCCCCTAACCCGACACCGAAAGGCCGAAAATGGACGATCGAGAACCACAACTTATGTAGTGGCCTTGATCGCTTCTCTAACGACGGTCCGGGCGAATCGGACGAGAGGTCGGAACCGGAACCACGACGAGGTACCGTGTTGATCGCCTTAACCCGACGAGGTAAGAATAATGAGGTTTAGAACCTAACCACGACGATGTGGGCCTTGATCGCCTCTAACCCGACGGTCCAGACGAGGCCAAACCCAGGAAACCTGAACCACGATGTATGTACCGTGGCCTTGATCGCCTCTAACCTGCATCCAGGTCCGGAACCAACCACATGATGCAGTGGGACTTGATCGCCTCAATGCCTTGATTGCCTTCTTGATCGCCTCCAAAGGACCCTCACTCAAGAAGAAAGGGAGAGGGGAAAGGTGTCCCTCTCCCTCTCACCCTAGGGGGGTATTTATTGCCCTCCACAGAGGCAAAAGGGTAAAAATTCCTCAAAAAAAATTGCTCAAAATCCCTCAAAAAATGGCTCAAAACCTCCCAAAAAAATAGCTCAAAACTCCTCAAAAAAAACCGGCTCAAAACCCCTCAAAAAATGATTCAAAACTCCCCAAAAAATGGCTCAAAACCCCTCAAAATGGCTCAATCAAAATACAAAACTCCTCAAAATCAAAACCCTTCAAATTTCTCTGACGGGCGCACTGGCCAATGGGCGTGATTACGGCCTCGGCAGACCATCTCCACTATTCGTCCCAGGGACGCCATTAACGCGAGCGACAACCGGACACGGACGCCATGACTAACGTTGACATGACCACGAGGGCCATAAGCGACTCATCAGCAGATGTATTCGATGGGCCCGTCAGCTGCCATGGATTTGGCCAGACGGCCCAGCCGCCATTGCTCGCTGCCAGACGATCCCGCCTCCTCATTAAATCGCCCGCCACCGAGACTTGACCCATGGTACCACCTCAAGATCTGCCAGCCATTAAGCCACGCCATATGCATACACGGCGCCGACGGTAAACATGCTCAGTGTCCGAAATGCCTAAAACTTCGTGAGTATCCAAATATTCAGAATCTCGTCAAAAATCTCATGCAAAATCATTTCATAATTTTATATATTTATGATGATGTCTTCTCTCAAAATGGATTCATGCGCGACGTTTCGTTGAAGAATTGTTATTTTCGAGCATTTGACATATATTTTTTGGATGATTAAGCTAATGTCATCCAAAATAGTAACCGATATGGCTCTCAAAATACCACTAGTCAAAGCACAAATCTTGAAAGCGATGATTTTGAGTCAAAACCGTCGAGATCAAGCACTTGAAATATCATTGGAATCTTTGGGACATCAATTAAATCCCAAACGACTCAAATATAGAGTGTTTATAGTAAATCGAGCATCGACAGCGGATCTAACGAGCCTAAGATCTTATAATTCTGACTTCATTTGGGCATCCAAATGCTCAAAATACATCAAATGAGTGATTCACCCTCGTTCTGTCGAATACCGGAAAGATGGGAGGAATCCTTAATGATTCTCCGGTTTGTAATGAACTGTTCCACAAAGAACCTGGCGAGTTCATTAAAGGTATGGATGGATCCCCTTGGAAGAGAGTGGAACCGTGCGAAGCTTGCCCTTTGAGGGTAGGAAAGACGACAAAAGGTGTCGTGGAGCTTGTGATATGCATGATAGTAATGGTCGATGTTCGAATTGCCCCATCATAAGAATCAATGCTCGGCTTGAAACCTACGGAATTGGATGTCAAGAATGGCTTCTAAAGGTGAGGACTCCTAACCGCTGTGGGTGAAGATGATTTATGTCTTGAAGGTGAAATTCATCTTGTATTAAGCGCCGTACTGTACAATGTCATGACGGATTAACAAGATGAGCATGTGTGAAGCTATCAACAACAATCGGTGATTAGTAACGCTGAGCCGCACGCTGGATGAGTGGAACTAGCGGTCGGAGATCGCGCTATTGCCTCCATGCAAAGGAACTCGGTCGAGGATTAACATTTTGACCGCAACGACACCAATCTTGGGGAGATATGTTTGCCGTAGTACCGTTGTAGTCCTTGCAAAAGCCGGATCATCTTATTTTGAGACTCCTCCATTCGGACACGATCTTCCAAATAGATTCTCGCTGCCTCAACAAGGTCATGCCTATCGGGGAGTGAGGCAAAACTTGCCCTTGGTTCAGGGATGGGTTTTGAGAATGACGGAAGTTGGAGCGGGAGGCTCCGTTGTGACGAGTGTTGTACCTATTGGCCATAACGTGGATGTTCACAAAAATTGTGGTTGAAGGATTTTTCTTCCCACAGACGGCGCTAAACTGTTGCGTGCCAGAAAACCAGTCGCGGTAGAGTGAAAGTTTACGCCTTAGCCTTGTTGTGAAGTCCAGCACACACACAGATAATTAAAGAGCGAACAAGAGACACTCAGAACGTGGAAAACCTCGAAAGAGGGAAAACCAGGGCAAAGAAAAGCTTCCACTATGTATCGTTTGAGTACAAAGTATTCGATAACGGATTACAATGCATATGAGAGAGGACAACAATAAAATGATCAAGATCATATGGAGATCTTTGGGTAACCGGTGGGAATGCAGGATACAATTAGTGAGCGGTGGTGAGTTGATGACCGAAGGAGGCGATCTTGTTTGGTGCGATCTTTTGAAAGATCTTCAAGCAGAGCTCTCTCTCTTTCTCCTCACTGCTTTTCCTCTTCTTCCTCGCCGGACTCTTCCTTTTCTTCCTTGTTTGGACTCTTCTTCCTTGCATGGACTCTTCCTCTTCTTCCTTGGGCTCTTCCTTTTCTTCCTTGCTTGGACTCTTCCTCTTCTTCCTTGCTCGGACTCTTCCTCTTCTTCCTTGCGTGGACTCTTCCTTTTCTTTACTTGCTTCAGCTCCTCTTCTTCTTCACCTCACTTCACTTCACTTCACTTGGCCTCCCCTTGGCCTCCCCCTTCATGTGAGGAATGAAGGTCTATTTATAGATGGGAGGAGGAGCATTCTTGTAAATTCATATAAAGCCCGTACCACTCCCCTCGATCGGATGGCTCAGGATGATTCCTTCAATCATTTGATGTATTTTGAGCATTTGGATGCCCAAATGAAGTCGGAATTATGAGATCTTAGGCTCGTTAGATCCGGCTCGTCGAGACGCTCGATTTGACTTTAAACACTCTATATTTGAGAGATGTTTTGGGATTTAATTGATGTCCCAAAGATTCCAATGATATTTTAAGTGCTTGATCTCGATCGGTTTTGACTCAAAATCATATCGCTTTCGACGTCAAGATTTGTGCTTTGACTAGTGGTATTTTGGAAGCCATATCAAAGAGTGCTAGCCCCACTATAACCTTCTAACGAGCTCACTTCTGAGCTCGACTGACGTAAAGAAAAGGGGTAAAAGATAAAATCAAGCTCCACAAAATAACACAAACTTATCATTAGATGGTTAGTGATGCGCTCAGACATGGGTTATCGCTTTGAGAGCGAGTCCCCGGTGCATCGAGCATATATATATATATATATATATATATATATATATATATATATATGAGTTTTAAAACTTATAATATTTGATTTGAAAAAAAAACGTGGAGAAAACTTGTAGGAAATTATAAACTCATCTTTGATAATATTTAAATTTTAATCAAAAAATTATAAAATTTTTCAAATATATTACATTTAAATTTCACTTTATTTTAATTCAATATTGATTTTTTAATTAACAATGTCACACCATCTAACTTATAGCAAAAAAATTGATGATTTCACATATATTTTACAAAAAATCTAGATATTATTTGATAAGAGTTATATTTATTATGCGAAAGTCAATATATGAAAATTGAATTCATTTTATTTTTTATTTTATGTATTATTAAAAATTTATTCTTTTGAATTTGAAATAAATTCTTTCCATCACCCCTTTGATCGAATGAACAGAACACCTATGATCATTCTCTGTTACGCAGCTCATGCATCAATGCGTGTATGCTTTTTTTTTTAAAAAAAAAAAAAAATTGTTTCTGAGTAGGTGAGGGGGAGTGAGGGATTAGAGAGTGCATAGTTCTGTATTATGACATGGAGAATGTTTATATATAGTCCTCACAATAAACTCACTAAAAAACTTGGGAATTTTTACAAATCAGCCATTCAATATAGATATATTTATAATTTAATTCTATATATATATTTTTTTAATTATCCGATTTATATATTTACGTGCATCACAATCAAAATGATAAAAATTTTATAAACATGAAAAATATGTCTTGACCTTTTGTTACTAATTTTTATGTTTGAATGTCAATTTGAAAACTTAAGATTGAATGTGGCTGATTTATAAATACAAAAGAATAGGATGATTATATATGTAAAAATATTTATGGAGTTTTAATCAATCAATCATGAATTATCCATATATAGAAAGATTGGCTAAAATAATATAGTGATCAAAATTTTATTATGATAAATTTTTAATTTTGTAGTTTTATTTTAAATTTAATATACAATATGAATACTTGTTATACATATTTTAAAATAATTTTATTTAAAAAATTAATAATAATGATATTATTTTTGATGTAATATTAAAAAATTAGATGATATTTATAGAAATAGATAAGTTTAGATCATAGATATGTAAATAAGAACTATGTGCTATATAAATTATCCTAAATTATATAATAATGAGGGCATGTTGGTGGTACTGAAGGCCAAAGGCAAAGGAAATATAAGAGGGGATGGATCTCACAATTTCATAATGCTATTTTTATTTTTTTTTATAGAAGAAATATAATTTTTTTAACTTCAACTAATAATCTATAATCTCATGTTATTATATTTTTTTTGGATGAATTTACATATTTAATAAATTTAAATATATTTATTATTTTATGAGTGGTGAAAGTAATGTTATATCATATTATTTAATTTTTATAATGATTTAATTATTGAGTGCATAAAAATTTGTGTCAATAGAGTAATAGAATTTAACATCTTAGCTTTATACGAAGATTCAACACACACCGAAATGCAGGAAGAAGAGCATAAAGGATGCTAAAATTTTATGTGGGAAATCTAAGAAGGGAAATGCCATGGTGGCTAACCTAGTTGAAATGCTTACATTATATGAGAATTTGTTACAATTATTATCTTGTCTTTAAAATTGGAGAAGATAATCTTGCAAGAATAGATTTCTAGTGAAAAATATTAAGGAGTTAATAATGAATGCTTCGTTTGAGGTAGTAGTATAACAGCGGCAACCTGATAATGGTGGTCGGGCAGTGCATCGATGATGGTCTAGCGGCGGTAGTCAGGCAGCGACTCGACGATGGCTGTCGCGTGATAGTCAACGATGTTGGTGGGGCGGTGACCTAGGTAGCAGCTCGGTGGCAGTCTAGTGATGGTCGTCAAGGGGGAATGACTAAGCAGTGGTTTAGTGGCGGTGCTTGACTGTGGTTCGATGATTGTGGTTGAGTAGTGATGGCTCGGTAGGCGCTAAGCGACAGTCTAGTGGCTATAATCAAGTGGCGGCTGTGTTCTGACGGTGGAGATCAGCTGATGACATCCAAGCGACAATTCAATAGCAGTAGTTGCGATGATCCAACAATTGTAGTTGAGCAGTGGTCTGGTTATACTCTAATATTCTTCAAGCTTTAGAGCTCTCTCCTCTATTACCTTTCTGATCCATTCATTTGAAGAATGAAGATATATTTATAGATTTTGGAAGTGATATTCTTTTTAAATATATGCAAAATTCAAATAACTCCATCGAATGACACATAATGATTCCCTTGATTATGAAATATATTTTAAAGTATTTGAGTACCCATATGAAGTTAGAATTAATAAAATTTTGGGCTCGTTAAATTTATCTCATCTAGACGTTTAATTTGACTATGAACATAATATTATTTTTGAAGCTACTTAGGAATCCAAATAATATCACAAAGTCTTCAACTATGTTTCAAGTACTTGATTTGCAATCATCTTAACTCAGATTGGACAATTGTGGCATCATTAGTTTGCTTCACAAGATAGTTAGTTTGACTATAAACTTGTCAAAAGTAGAGTTCAAATCACTAAATTTTCTTCTTAGGAGACATCCAATAATCGAGATTCTTCTAGCAAAATAAATAAATAAATAGTTTGATGACGTATCAATAATATAGATATTTTATTTTAAGATATAATATTATAATATTGTGTTCAATATATATTTACATTTTATATTTTAATAATAAAGGAATTCCATTATCTATATTATCATTGGTGCTAAAGATAGCATTTTGATTTTGCTTCTCTTCATACACATATAAAGTCAAATACAATCATGTTGAACACCAATTTGATTCTTCTGTCACCGAGCTGCATTGTTTAACATTGGATCAAATAAATCTTTTTATGATCTCAGTACTAAATATATCTTTTTCTAACATTTTATGTTGAGTTTATTAACTTTTTTTCACGCGAGTTAAGATTCAAGGGAGGTTCGGGCCGGAGTGATGGAATTTTTAGTCCTTCTTAAACATCTCTCAAGTCTTTTGCGACGAATTATCAATATTATTCTGAATCATTCTGCTTAAAATTTCCATTCGCAGTCTTCATTAAGCAAAAACGCCACCGGTTTCTTCAAATTTATACAAGAAAACAATAATTAATTTGTAAGAAGAGGGGAAAAAAATGGGAAGAATCACTCATAAACTTCCTCGATAGAACCTAGTATTGGTATGAACGGTCTCTTAACGGCACCCTCCCCTCTCCTTAAAGCCCTCTGCCTTACTTCATCACTCTTCCTCCCAACCCTCTCTGGTTTCCAACTTCCAACACCGTGCTCGTTTAAACCCTCATAATCATCAGACTCCATCGCCGTGATAACCTGCAGAACCTGCACACCTTTCCTCCTCCTCGCATGACTACTCTTCTTCTTCCTCATCAAAGTGTCGTCGGAGAAAGCTGAATTCGCGAGTACGGCCAGCGCTGACATCTCCGTCGCCGTCAAAGGATAGTTCAGCCTCTTCGCAGGCAGAAAAAAGTAGAGCTTTCCGAGCTCGATGAGATGGTTATCATCCAATGCTTGAATGTGATGGCCGTAGAATAGTTCGTCGGCGTTGCAGAGGAAGAAGGTGTGGTGGTTGAGACCGACGACATGGGATACTTTGACTGGCTGAGAATACTCTACGAATGAGCCGTCGGCGTTGATCACCTTGGCGGTGGGCGATCGGCAGGCTGTGGAGGTGGTGACGGAGGAGGAAAAGCCGGAACCCATTGGTCCTTTCAATCCGGCGGGGGAAAAGCGATGATGTGCGATAAATAGGAGGGAGGAGGACCTGACGTCAGCGATGACAGTTTCAGAAAGGTTTTGACTAGGGTTTGGGTGTGGTTATTTGAGTCACGGATGACAAAGATCTATGCAACTGAGATTTGTTCGAATGTTTGCTACGTGGGATGCAATGGCAAAACGGGTGGTTTTATTCACGAGATTTTGAAATAATAATAAGAAGAAAATTTTACATTCATGTCACATAATTTTTATATATTTATATATTTAATATTTAATATTTAATATATATCAACATTTTATACATGAAAATATACGTTTTACACTAAAAAAATATTTTTATATGATATTAAAAATTTAGATATTATTTATATAAATATTAAATTTTAAATATTTGACATATAAATATAAATTTTGTGACTTGTATATAAATCCAAATCCTCATAATAATAATTACAATGATATTATCATTTTAGTACATTTTAAGCACATTTTCTTGATGAGCGAATATAAGTTAATCTTGAATAATTTAAAGTATAAATTAGCTTCAAATTCAATTTGTTTACACTCTTAGATTGAACAACATTTAACTAGATTTCTAAGGTAATTAAGGGGCTATTTTGTTGGATAAAAAGGAATGGGTTGCATTACAAATATAGTGAAAAAGAAATTTTTATGGCATCTAGTTGGCCAAAAAAAGAAATGTAATATAAAATTTCAGTGCATTCTTTTTTAGCATTTAGTTTAAATCCATTGAATTTTTTTTTTTAATAAATTTGGATAATGTTCATTTATATTTGTTGCTATAAAATAAATTGTCATCCTTGCAAGTTACCCTTCACTATAATTAGCGGCTAACCATTGTCTTCTCTGGTTAACAACCCCCACACCTCCCGTTTGTTGCCCACTAAGAGCCGCCATCACTCGCCCCATACTCATCACTACCATTCACCTATTTTTTTGCCACTAACAACAATCACTTTTGAGATTCATATTAAATTTACTTTTACTCAAATAAAATACTAAAAAATAAATTCTTAAATTTTATTTACATTCTTCCAAATAATTATAAATTATTTTTGATATACTGCATTGAATTATTTTTATAATTATTCTTTTTTTTTCAAGACGATCAAACATCCTATAAATCTCAAATTAATAAAAATCACTGATGAACCATCAAACCATTTAACATTTTTCATTTGTATTAAAAAAATATAATATACTTTAAAAAACTAATGACGATGATATTTTTTATGTAATATATATATATATGCCCTTAAAATACTTTTTTTAATAAATTAGTAAAATTTATATGCTTTATAATCCTAATATCAAACCTACATCTCAAAATCATTTCCCGTTCTTCAGCAGTCCAACCTTTTTTATGCATTAAAAAGTATATTTCACGTCTATGATCATTTTCTTTATTGTTCCTCACTTCGTCCTATAAATCTCTTTTCTCTACAATTATTTATTTTATTTATTTCAAACATAGATCTTGTTTCATAGATCTAACCGAAAAAAAAAATATGAAGATATGATTAGAAAAAGGATTGCAGTGTATCTCATTCTCAATAAAATTATTGCTTTCTAATTTGATTTTTTTATAGTTTAATGGGTTTTAACATATTATAATTTTATTTTAGAAATAAATAGAAAAAAAATCCTTATGTGATTCTCGAGTGTAGAAAATAAAATTTATTCATTTTTTAAAAGAAAAAAAATATGTTCATAATATAATACTTATTTTTATCATACTTTCATCATTATATTATATAATTTTAATCATAATTAAATATTTTTAATATTTATTATATCAAAAAACTCAACCTTTGATTAAATATTGATTAAAATTTCGAACTTTAAATTTATTTATTTATTATTATTATTATTATTTGACTTTATATCCGATCTAAATTTTATAACTTTAATTAAAATTTTATTTTAATAACAATGCGAAAAATATAGGTAAGCATTACCTTCAGACACGCTTTGCTCAAAAGTAAGGCAATTTATTTTGTCATGTCGTGGATTCAACAATGGCAAAATGACAAGAGCAATCATTATTTCTATTGGAATTACAGCTATGGAAATCGAAATCAAAACTTAGCTTTTATCCTTCATTTATTACCTTAATAAGATGTAGATATTTTTCGGATTATTGACTTTGATTAGACTAATAAGTAACTTATGGAATACTCATCTTTATCAGTTATTAGATTAAAATATATGCTTGTGTCACATACATTTTGTGAAAAAGGCTCATATAAAAAACGAATTTATTTTGTTGGCATGATAATTTGAATGATATGCTAGCATTTTGTCAATAGAATTTTTTATGCAAAAAAACTTAAAATGTGAAGCTTTTCTCAATTGAAATAATCAATCATGTAAGTGTAAATACAAAAATATATTCTACTTTTTAGGGGCTATCTGATTGCCTGCATTTAGAGTAGAAAGTAAACTATAATTTAGATTTTTTTGTATTTCAAGTAAAATTTGATGTATTTGTAGTATTTGAAATACATTAGAATGATCATTTTAGTGTATTTAGAATTCATTTGCGAATTCTCTCTCGTCAATAAAGTGTTTGTCAGTGTAAAGTGTTGATGATAATTGTTTGAAAAATAATGATACTGGAGAAACTATATATGATGGTCAAACAATGATAGTTGATTAATAATGGATAAATTATGCTATTAGATAATAATGATTTGATGATAATGGATAAGCTATAATGATGAGGTGATGGTGATATGAATATAATGGTTAGGTGATGGTGATAATAATGAACAAAGGTTTAGTGTTTTTCATAATTAGCATCTTTATTGAATATAATTTAGTAGGCATTAAATTTTGATGAATATAATTATGATTCTCGATTAATTTTATTATTTGACTAAAAAATTCGATTGATTTTTTTTAAAACATAAACTATTCATTTTAACAAAATATTTTATTCATGTCATTACAAGTTAATTAGGATGCTAAATCAAGACCAATTTACATAATATGAAGTGCTATTATTTAAAAGTTAGTCAATTTAAGTAGGACCTCCTTCCTGAGTGGAACACAAAATACAAATTTGATATGGGACCTACATATCATCACATGTGCCACACTCAAACTTTTATTTATTTATTTATTGACAATGAGTGTGAGAACATATTACTTACACGCATTCATAATATCAATAGAATTTTTTAACATAAAATACAAATATTATTTTGATTGATGGCCCGTTTCCTTTGAGTGAAACGGTCCTATATATATATATATATATATATATATATATATATATATATATATATATATATATATATATATATATTGCAATGTATCCACTTATTTCATCTTTGTGAGGGATGTCGTTGTATTATCTGTGAGAGAACTTCGTCATTCATCTTAAAATCAAATGTTAGATTTCTTACTTTCCTCAGGTGTAAAGTAGTGGAGGATTGAACTCAGAAGGGTTAAAATTATGTATACCGGCATTTAGAGATGATGAATAACTATATCTGTTTCAATACCTGACCAGCTCGGGATTGATCACACTTATTCTATCATGTGCATAAATATAAATATAATAATAATAATAATAATAATAATAATAATAATAATAATTATTATTATTATTATTATTATTATTAATTATAGCTGATACATTCAAAAAAAATGTCACATCTGACATATAACTCTAATTTTCTAAGAAAAATAAAAAAATGAATAGATATATAAAGAGACTCTTATAAGCCTCAGGTCATCATCTCCATCCCTTTATTTTCTTAGAAAAATAGAGTAAGTAAATGCACATCTCATATATGGCATCTTCTCTTTTGAATGTATCAGCTATAGTTAATAATAATAATAGCAAAATATTTTAGTCTAATAATTGAGAGCTTTAATTTTCAACTAAGAGGTCTTAAGTTTAAGTTCTAGCACATACGTGATATCTGTGAATTTATGATTAAATTTGTTCGAATATCTCAAAAAAAAAAATTTATTATAATTATTTATTATTTATCTCTTTACATTGAGTCAAACTTCATTATTATATGAGCATTATATCACATATAAAATAAATAGAAACTGCAACACAAATGATATAGAAGTCACGAATTCAAAGCTGATATACGATTTTTTTTTCTTAAAGAATAAATACAATTGAAATTATTTTTGTGCTCTCTTATTTTTGTGCTCTCATAATTATGCTTTCAATTTATTAAATATTTAAAATAAATTTAATTTTTAAAAAATAATCCTTGAGGCTATCAGGAATGACAGCGTAGCATCCTCAATCTTCTTTGAAATGAAAACAGTGTTACCATTACTCCTTTTTTTTTTTAAACACACTGTGTAAGGCCTGACCGAAAATCCATATCCTTTTAATAAAAATTTTATATTTATTCAAAATTTTCTGAAATTAAATTTTAGGGACGCATCAGTTTTTTTAACAAAAATTTATATACATCTCCTAATTGGGCTAATTAAATAAAAAGTATATATGTTATTTATTTATTTAAAAGATAATAATAATAATATTTTTAATATGATGTTTAGAATTTAAATGTCATGAATATAAATATCAAAATTTAGATGTTAAATATATAAATGTCATTCAAGAATATAACAAATAGATTTTTACTATTAGCATAAAAAAGGATGGTTGAAAAAGAAGTTATAGATTTCAAAATTTTTAGAAACTTATTTTATGATCAATTCTAATAATTATTATTATCAATTATCATGACCCGATAATAATTATTTTATCATAATCATTTAATTATTATTATTCAACTATTATTATTGGCATCTATTTTAAATGACCCTTGATAATTTTTTGCTTTTGAGCATAGGACAAACATTTTATTTAATAGCTTAGATATTTTTTTTTATTATGAATATGTATTAAACTCAAAAAAATTACCATCACATGACGCATGTGCATGTGAAGTTGTTGATTAAGTAAAACTATATTTTAAAAAAATTACAAAACATTTAAATTATCCCAAAGAAATATTCCAATTATTATTGTCTTTGAAACCAACATTTGAATTAATAAAATAGTAAATTATACTCTTAAGCATATCATAATTAAATTATTTAGAATGAATTTTGAAAAAAAAAATTGACATTTGGTGATACAATGATCAATAAAAGATTTGACATTAATTTAATAAATAATCAAAAGTAAAATGTTACAGAAAAATACTGACTTTAAGAAAGTTGTTGTCAATGTTTACCTCAACATTATAAATGGCATTTTTGACTTTCAATAGATATCTTTGGCTCTAAATATGCATTTAAACCGCGTGAAATATGCTATAATTTGTTCATATGTTTTGGAAATCGTTGTCTATGCTTAAAATAACATATTTCTTTGACTGACAATTATTTCTAACAATTATAAAATCATTTTTTCTGCCAAAAAATATTATCTTTATATTTATAATAGAAAACTTCAAACTTGAGGCTTAATTTTTTTTCTTGAGTGATAACTACATTTGAGCCTTTTTGGGGCAGTTGGAGCTACTACAAAAAAAAATTATTGGCTAAAATCTTAAAATTATAGTAAGTATTATAATTTTATTTTATTTTTATTAAAAAAATTAAAATCATAACTTTCTGACAATTATCAATACTCTATCTCATCATAGATGATTCAAAATACAGTTTTCCAAATGTTAGTGTGGTGTGATTCGGACTACATCATAGACAAAAATATACCACAAACACGACCAAGCCATTGGGTTTGAAATAAGTCGCTTTCACTATGCCTTTTTTTATATATGTATTTTTTTACATGATCAATATTTCTGATAAGATGATTTCTCCGAAGTTCCTGATATTGAAAAAAAAGGTTCAAAGTAAAGTTGAGCCATATGACATAATATTATATATATATATGATCTTGAAAATTCGACTAATCGAAGCACGAATCTTGATGTCGAAAGCAATCGAATCAGCAGAATCAAGCATTATCGATATTTAAATATGGAGTGTTTATAGTCAAATCGAGCGTCTTGACGAGCCGGATCTAACAAGCTCAAGATCTCATAATTTCGACTTCATTTGAGCACTTCATTTGAGCATTCAAATGCACAAAATACATCATATGATCAAGGGAATCATCATGAGTCGTCCGATGGAGTGAAGTAGTACGGGTTTTTCATGTATTTTCTGAGGCGTCTCTCATAAATAGCCATTCTTCATGAGGGGGGGAGAGAGGAGAGAGCTTTAAAGCTTGAAGATTCTCGAGCATAATCGAACCACTTGATTGACCACCGTTGATTGATGTCAACAACCGCGTTGGTTGCATATCCCCCGCCCATGGTTCTCCATCATCTAAACAATTGTTGACACACGATCATTGGTAGCGTTGTTCCCTTCTCATGTCAATTGCATCCCATTATCGAGAAGATTTTTACTGGGCTAGGCCCCGTGGTTTTTTCCCTCTTTTCGAGATTTTCCACGTAAAACTTCTGAAATTTTCTTGTTCAGTCTTTAAATACATGTGTGTGTGATGGATTTCATAACAAAACTAAGACGTAAACTTTCACTATACCGCTGAAGACTTTGTATAAACTGAGAGTAGAAAGGAGATTATCTACATACCCAGAGAGATAGAGAGGATAGTAGAGACAGTAATTATATAGGTTTATCTTCTTCTCTACCAACATATGTTATAGTGTGAAGGAATATTTATAAGATAGTTGTAATGCGAAAGGCTGTAGGATCTAACGTTGCTTAGAGGGTTAGTTGAGGACCAGCGGCTAGGATGTAGAGTTCGTGTTCGCCTCTGTGATGTCTGAGTATTGCCAAAAGAGAGGAGAGAGGAGAGAGGAGATGAGCACATGTCGTTTTCTCGGCGGTAGTGGAGAGATGGCCGAGTTTGTTATGAGCCCCTCAACCGAATGATCCAGTTGTTGGATGGTGAGGTTGCGTAGATGATGAACCGGTCGGTAGTGGCTTGGTTAAGATGTCCGTGATTTGGTCTTCCGTTGAGATGTGGCGAATTTGTATTTCGTTGGCTGCTATGTGGTCGCGCACAAAGTGGTAGTCGATCTCTATGCATTTTGTCCTTGCGTGTAGGATGGGATTTGTTGCGATTGCCATGGCTGAGATGTTGTCACAGTATAGAGGCATAGCTTGAGTCGCGGGGATCCCGAATTCAAGGGCTAAGCGGCGAATCCAAATTATATCTGTTGTAGCGGCAACCAAAGCCCTATATTCTGCTTCAGTTGAAGAACGAGCAACTATTTTCTGTTTCTGTACTTTCCAGGAGATGAGGGTTGATCCGAGAAATGTGCAGTAGCCGGTGGTGGAACGACAATCGATTGGGTTGCCAGCCCAGTCAGAGTCAGAGTAGGAGTGGAGGTTTAGATCCCCGATTGTTATTGGTAGACCGTAGTTTGCTGTTCCCTGAAGGTAGCGTAATACTCATTTGAGTAGTTGATAGTGCAGGTTAAGGGGGTTATGCATGTGTTGGCATAGGTGATTGGCAAAGCAATGTCGGGGGTGATTGTGAAAGTGAAGGAACAACTAGCGCCTATACTGATGGATCGAGGAAGGCTTGGTGTCTTTGTTGTAAAGTGCGTCTGTTGGAGATTGGCGTTGGCGCGCTTTTGCAGGAGGACATTCTGGAGCTGTTCAAGAGTTTGTTGGTGTAGGCGGTTTGGATTAGGAGGAGCTTGTTGTCAGTGTGGTGTATTTGGATGCCGAGGAAGATGGAGACTTGGCCGAGATCCTTCAGGTTAACTACTGCCTTGAGTTGTTGAAGTATGTAGAAAATGATTTGAGGGTCGTTTCCGGTGATGAGTATATCATCCACGTAAAGAAGGAGATAGATGCGGTTTCCGTGTGAGGTATATATGAATAAGGCTGGATTGGTTGTACTGGCAGTAAACCCATGGAGTTTAAGTTGCTCAGTAAATGTAGAGTACCATTGCCTGGGATTCTGCTTGAGACCGTATATGGCTTTTCGGAGGAGGCATACGTGTTGTGGAGATTGAGTATCGGAGAAACCTAGAGGTTGAGACATGTAGATGGTATCTTGGAGAGAGCCATGGAGGAATGCATTAGAGACATATAGCTGTTGAACTGGCCAATGATGATGAAGTGCTATTGTGAGTAGAAGGCGGATGGTGGGCATTTTGGCGACTGGACTGAATGTTTCGAAATAGTGGATCCCATATTCTTGTTTAAAGCCTTAGGCAACTAGGCGAGCTTTGTAGCGGGCTATGGAACCGTTCGAGTGGAGTTTGATCTTGTATGTCAATTTACAACCTATTATGGTTTGATTGGTGGGTGGAGGGACGAGTTTCCAGGTGGCTTGTTGTTGGAGAGCAAGGAACTCCTCAGACATGGCTTTGCACCATTCAGCGTATTTGATGGCTTGAGTATAGCAGGTGGGTTCAGTTGGGGTGTGGTGGTGTAGGAGATCTAGAAGGATTTTGGGTTTCTAGTGACCCGTTTGAAGTCTGGTTTTCATTGGATGTTTGGGTGGAAAGGCTTGGGGCGTTGGAGTCGTGAAGGCCGGTTATGAGGTGTATGAATTTATTTAGTTGGTGGCGAGTTGGTGGGAGGTGGGTGATGAGTGCTTAGTTAGAGTTAGGTGAGTGATAGTGTTAAGCAGATTGTGAATAGGTTGGTGGCAGTTGTGATTATTGATTTAGTATGGAAAAAAGGTTTCTTGAAAGATGATGAGAGTCGAGATGCGATTAGTGCGAGGTTGTATTTATACTTGATCTTTGGGAGTAGCGATGAAGGTCTGAAGGGGTGCTTTTGGGGATAGTTTGTTAGTGGTTGGTGAGTGGTGATGGGGGAAGCAGGTTGAGCCGAAGACTTTAAGATTTGTGTAGTCTGGGTTTCTTTTGTAGAGAGCTTGATAGGGTGATATGAGAGAGAGGGTTTTTGTGGGGAGTCAATTGATGAGATGTACTGAGGAGTGAGTCACTGCAAGTATTGAGATTGGTACATTTGGAGGAGAGTTCTTGTTAATTCGATAATATGTCTGTGTTTCCTTTCGGCAACTCTGTTTTGTTCAGGAGTGTTGGGACAACTGCGTTGATGAATGATACCAAGGTTGATAAGGTAGTTTTGAAGTGCGGTAGATAAGAACTCACCACCATTATCAGATCTGAAAGTTTTAATAGGCTTGGAGAAATGTGTCTGTATCATTTTGTGTAATTGTTGAAATTTAGAGGATACTTCGTGTTTGTATTTTAGGGGAAACAGCCAGGTAAACAGCTAGTAGTCGTCGATAAAGATAACATAATATTTGTATCCATGTGCTGACGGAGTTGGGGATGGACCCCATACATCAAAATGAATTAAATTAAATGGATGTTTAGTTCTAGTGACAAATTTTATAAAACCTAATTTATGGCTTTTTGACTGAATACAAGCATTGCAAGGAGAGGGGGCAGGTTTAATTCGGAGATGTCTGTTTTGGATCGAGATAATTTGGAGAGTGTCTTTGTGTGGGTGGCCTAGCCGTCTGTGCTAGAGATGCAAATGTGTAGTTTCGAGTGGAGTGCTTGGACTGCTGCGGTGTATGGGATGGAGTATAGCCCATTAGTGCAATGACCCGTTAGGAGGAGTTGTTGTGTAGTCCGATCATTGATATGAAATCCATCGAACGTAATTGAGCAGTTATTGTCAGCGGCGAGATTAGAAACAGAAAGCAGATTGTGAGACAAGTGAGGTGCATGAAAGAGTTGTTTGAGTAGAAGCTTACGGTAGGGAGTCGGAAGAATGCCTTGGCCTTGATGAAGAATGGGTATTGTCTGTCCGTTGTCGACTATGACTGATTGGTGGCCGGGATGTTCGGTTGGATTGTGGAGTGCCTCCAGTTTGTTGGTGAGATGTGAGGAGGCTCCTGAGTCTAGTATCCATTCTGAGGGGTGTTGAGGGATGTCGACTTGGAGTGAAGAGGGGTTTTTAGAAGGATAGTTGGTGGTGTCCGCGCGATACCAGCAGATGCGAGCGGAGTGGCCTGGTTTGTTGCATATTTGACAGCGGAGTGGCTCTGAGTTGCGGTAATTCGGTCTTCCTTTGGTTCGGCCAGTATCTGATTATGGAGAGGGGTTGTGATGATGTTTGCCTTGACCTTTTTGGTTGGGTTTCCAGAATTTGCCTCGGGTGAGCTGGAGAGCAGTGATAGAGGGGGTGAGTTCTTTTTCATGATCTGTGGTAATATTGATTTCTTCGCTGCATAGAAGAGAGTAGAGGTAGTCGATGTTGATTGGGTCGGATCTCGTGCGTATAACTGTTTTGAACGCATGATAGGTTGATGGTAAGCCATTCAGGGTATAGAGGATAATGTCTTCGGGGTCCAAATTGGAGCCGGCTGCTGAGATTTGGTCGATCAAAGATTTGATTTCTGCAAGGTATTGGGTCATCGTCTTATCGCGAAGACATATGTGGTGAAGTTCGTTTTTGAGTTGGATGACTCTGGAACGGTTGTGTGACTGTAGTCTCTTTGCTAAAGTAATCCAGATATCCGAGCATGTGTCTAAGTTAAGAACGTAAGGAAGAATAGATGGTGAGATGGTAGAGTAGAGTGCGGCAGAAAGATTTTGGTCGATTAGTTGCCACATATTGTAGTTGGGGTTGGGTTGGGGTTGTTCATTGGTGTCTAGTGAATATTTGGTGGGACATGGAGTGGTACCTTCTAGGAAGCTGATGAATCCATTTGCTTTGAATAGTTTGTGGATTTGTGAGCTCCATATGGCGTAGTTGTTGGCTGTGAGGGTAGTATTTGCTACGGACTTCATATTTCCTATGAGGAACTTGAGGGAAGGTGGAATAGTTAACGTGTTGAAGTTTTCTTGCTGTGTATCCATTGTTCTGTCAGAGTGGGAGGAGGATTCTGACATTTCCGATAGGAGTTACTGCTTTGATACCATGAAGACTTTGTATAAACTGAGAATAGAAAGGAGATTATCTACATACCCAGAGAGATAGAGAGGATAATAGAGACAGTAATTATTTAGGTTTATCTTCTTCTCTACCAACGTATGTTGCAGTGTGAAGGATATTTATAAGATAGTTGTAATGCGAAGGGCTGTAGGATCTGACATTGCTTAGAGAGTTAGTTGAGGACCAGCGGCTAGGATGCAGAGTTCGTGTTCGCCTCTGTGATGTCTGAGTATTGCCAGGAGAGAGGAGAGAGGAGATAGGAGCCTGTAACCATTTTCTCTGAGCACCGTAGTGGAGAGATGACTGAATTTGTTATGAACCGCAATTGATTTTCTAGCACACAATAATATATATATAAATCAATAAAAGTCCTTTATGACCTATTACTTGTAGGTTAGTAAAGCTATAATTGTTAACGACTGATATTTTCTGTCGAAATTCAAAATGATTAATTCTTAATGTCAAGGAATTACCATTATTTATAATCTGATCACAAATCAGCATTTCCTTACTAGGCTGTAGCACTGATAAGCAAAAATATACTGATAAAACAATTAAAAAATATATTATTATCTCCAAAAATATATAAAAAAACCAAAGCGCATGCAAGTAAAAAAATTACTTATAATGATGAAAAAATTAAATAAAGCACAAAAAAGCCAGAAGAAAAGCCTCTTTAACATGAGCGACGCAGACAGCCGCACCAAAGCCCAAGTGGAAACGTCATGAAAGAGAGCAACCTCGCCGGCTCCGTTTCGTCGACCGTAACGGAAAGCCCTAGGCTTCAGCCTGTAGGCCTGCAACTGAACTGGAAATGGAAAACGCCGTTCCGTTAATGGCCCCCCATCCGTCACTTAATGAAATGATTATTCATTAAGTAGACCGAATTAGCACAAAAAATAAGCACGAAAGATAGCAATATAATTAAAAGAGATGGGCGAAGATCGAATCCAAGTCCTTATCGCAAACACAGGCTTAAGCATTGGGTGGCATGGAATTATGCGCCAGATTTCACTTTAGAAGGATATTAACTTAATATAATTGAGAGGCTTAGTGGAGAATGCAGCTGAGAAACGGCTAAGCTTAGTAGACTAGTTGGGATTCTTCACGTCTTCTTTTTGGTGATGGTGTTAATGGTAGGAGAGAGAAAATCAGAGAGGGATATATATATTTCTCTCTCTAGTTATCAATTTATTCTATCAGCAGAACTCATGGAAGGATATAAATTATTTTTTTTTAATTTTGATCCCATAAATTATATATATATATATATATATATATATATATATATATATATATATATATATATATATATATATATATATAATTTTGTTATACATGAAAAGATATAGTGATATTTATGATATGATGTTAAAGATTTAAGTATTATTTATATAAATATTAAAATTTATGTATTGAATATTTAAATACTTAAAAATTCTGTGGTGCTTTTGTAAATTCTACATTTTTAAATTAGACATAATTATAAGTTTAATTAGCTAATTAGACACTGAAAAAAATTTAATAAAATAGGCCTAGTCATCCGTTGAATGACGCGCATCGCCATCGCGTCGGCGTCAGTCGTCGTTGAACAGACGACTTCATAATTTTTTTAAAAAAAATTGAGGCATTCGATATTCTTTCATCTCATCCAGATGTCGAATTGAGTGAAGCAGTATCATTGGAATCATAACAAAATTTCTCACAACTTTTATTTTGATCAAAAATTAAGTTTGTGAAGCAGATTTTTTGTGATGCAAAAAAAAAACTGGCCGAGTACGCGCCTTTATTTGTCTATATGGACTTCGTCAAGATCAAGTGAGATTAGTATCGTTGGAATCGTAACAAAATTCCTCACAACTTTCATGTTGATCAAAAATTACGATTGTGACCCGTTACGCCGCTACAATTATTATAATACTAAAATATAATACATACATACAAACATACATATACATACATACATACATACATATACATATATATATCATATGCTCTCAAACCTTGAATGAGTATTTTTTATTCTTTAAGAAATTTGTAATAATACAATTAATTATAATACTAAATATAGACTTAAATAGAATAATGTTATTTAAAAATAGTGCAAATAATAATAAATTTAATAAAAAATAAATTTAGAATTTAATAAATATTTAGTCACATAAAATAATATAAACTACATATCTAAACAATCAAAGTCATCAAAACCAAACTTTCAGATAATTCGATCAACAAAATCAATGAATCTAACACAAATAATAATAATAATAATAATAATAATTATTATTATTATTATTATTATTATTATTATTATTATTATTATTATAGAATATTCTCATTCTCTAAAAACTAATAGATTCATGAGACCAACAAAAATAAAATAATTCAAATTTTATATAATTTTAATATTTTATTTTAATTACTTTTTATCAGCCTAATTATACGTATCCACCAAAATAGTAATAAGTTAAGAACGCTATAAATATATCTTAAATTATTAAATTTTGGCCACAATTTATGATCAACGTGAAAGTTGTGAGAAATTTCGTTCTGATTACGATATCAATTTCGCGATTACGTCGGATGAGTAGATATGTGTAAAATCTGCGCACGATTAAAAAAAAAAATTTAAAGGCGGTCGTTAACTGACATCCCGATAATACGTCTGCGTTGAAATCATCCGTTCAAAGGACTTGCTTTTATTGTTAATTTTTTTTTCGGATACCTAATTAGCTAATTAAACTTATAATTATACCTAATTAAAAATTTTCCCACTTTTATAAATTCTACATTCACTAATAAATTCTCTCAAAATCTACAAAGAATATCTAAAGATACATTTTTTATGGCGTTCTATTCAAGAAAGTTTTCTTCGATTAATATATAAAGTTCAGGTATTGTTCTTCTTATCTTGTTAAACAAAAGTCAAATATTTGACATTCTTGAGCCTATGATTTATATGAAACAAATATTATTTCATACATGCATATATATTATTAATGCTAATCCATACAAACCATTAGAGTACAGATTTTTTTGTCGAACCAAAGTCTCAAAGTTTTCTTATCCGAGCAGACAAAAAAAATTTTAAATTTAAATCTTTTTGTTAGTATCTCACAATTTGTGGCTCTGGCCTTGTCTTTAACGGCACCATCAAGTCACCACGCCTCTCCTTGATGGTGATGTGATGACTCACCATCTAATCAGACGGTCTTCATTCCTCCTTAAACTCTCTCTCTCTCTCTCTCTCTCTCTCTCTCCCTCTCGAAGACTCTTCAAATGCATCGCACTTCTCTTCCACAAGTTGGAAGTCTATCAACCGACGGCGACATCCCTCCGCCTGCACGCGATGACTCAGGGTTTCAACTGAGCTAACTCAACCGCATACAATAGAAAGCAAAAGCATGCACGCAAGCTAGTTAATACGTGGATCCGAGGCTTCAAATTCATTCCTTAAACTCAGCATCTGGTATGCTCTTCTAATCCCTCTATTAGCATTTCTTAATTCGTAAATTATAAAGCTGAAGATTTTTTTTATAGGAAATTGTATAAGATTTCCTCCAGGATTTGTGCTTCTGCATGCATGAAAGTTATCAGTGAGATAGAAATGCTGCATGAATTCTTTATAGAAGGTTTATAAGGAACTATTCACAATAATTTTTTATAAGATTACGCATTTACTGCAAAACTCCATGAACAGGTTATGACAATGAACATAGGAGGAAGATGGAGTTAACAAGCCTAAAGCAAACCATCAAATTAATGAAATTACAACTAAATTATATATTTACACAACAGGAGATGACTATAAAAACAAATAAGAAGGAAAAAAAACCACATTATACATCAATTCTTCTCATATATTAGCTTAAACTTCTATCTCCTACGACTTTACGTCTTAACCTTATAAGGTGTCTATGTTTCCACATTTATTCTCAGTATCCACAACTTTTTCCTTTATCACACTTTGCAAGATTCATCATCCTTTTTTTTTTTTTTAACATTTTACTTCTATACAACATTACATTTTAGAAATTAACAAGCCATTCAAAGTAATTTTCCTCCCATCTTCTCTCAGAAGGGAGCCCTGTGAGGAACACCCTTTCTCCTGGAAGTCCTGTAGCTAACGATGGGCGCTGTGGCCGGGGAAGTTTCGCCACTCTGGCGATTAATGGTATTTTCCTCTAGAGATCTCCATCCTGCCGCCGCCGGTGGCGGCGAAAGCAAATGGCTAAAAGCTGACGTCTTGCGCAACTTCCTCGGCGTCGACGACTCGTCCGATTCCGATCCCTGCCCTAACTCGCGCCCTATTCGCCCCCGAAGCATAAAGGTCAGCTCAGGGTCTCTTTTCATTCCACCAAGCTACACAAAATCCATACAAAATTAACGAAGGTGCCAATTTGATAACTTTATTGCATGAATATGCTCAGAAAGGAAGAGAAAAAACACGTTTTGCTTAGGAGTTTGAAATCTTCTGGGTTGGAATTGAGAGAAAGGGGGAACCTTGCATCCAAGGGAGCAGAAGCGGAACGAATCAAGGAGACCCCTGCAGCAAATCTCACAGGTATTGGTGACGCCCTTCCCTGGCCTGGGCTGTGGCCGCTCGTTTAAAAATACTATCTTTGCGCTGTTGATAATGTAGGTTTGAACGCCGGAAATGTCTATAAATTTCGACACTTCTGATACTCTGATCACGTTATGGTATGAAGATCTTCGAATCTGAAGTAAATATTGGATTATGCACCCAAAAAATTTAAATTAAATCAGAGGAATCAGAAGACGGTGAAGCAGAGACAAAAAAGAAAGAAACCTGGACGACATGATGATCCTTATGATAAGCGAGGCAATAAGAACAAAGGGCGTTTCCTATGCAATCCAAACAGTACATATTGCATTCGCTCTTGTTGGAAACGCCATGGATTTTGCAGGGGACAAAGAAGTTGGACTTCAGAAGAGGCTGTAACCATGGAGGTCCCCTATCTTCGTCTCCCATGTCCATCATCGGACCAACCTATTAAAATTGAAATTAACTAATATGAGCATGAATTTGATGATATGGTATTAGTTTAGTCAATTTACCATTACTTTCTTCTGCTTTGTTCTCAAAAAGTCTATCTTTTGGCAATTCACGAAAGCCAGCGCGTCCGCCTGGTAGCAAACAGAACAGAACACAAAATTACAATTTTTTTTTCTCCCTCAAGAAACCAGAGAGCGAATCGATGAGAGGAAAATAAAATTGATTATTCTGAGTATCTAATGCTACCTTTTAGGAAGAATCTGCGGAGTGGAATTGAGAAGAACGATCGCAGAATAGATGCGGCCGAGACGAAGAATGGAGGCAGAAGAGACTTAAGCAGTAGAGACTAGAGAGACAGAAGAAACGAGACTAAAAGAGAGTTCTCAGAAAATTTATAAGGCGGTTAGTAAAGAAGAATGGAACGAACGGAGAGTTTTTCACCAGGGAGTTCCATCAACGATGCCGACCGTCCAAATGGGCGATCAGATGGCTATTGTTTGTTTTATGTCATTATAAAATAAAAAATTGGAATATTTCCAAACGATTACTCTCGGCAATATTTATATTTTTTATTGTAAATATCTAGTTATATATATATATATATATATAAATAAATATATATATATATAACAAGACATCGGAGTTAATTATGGTTGGTTCCTTCCAGCTTCATCGGCCTGGGAAGGCAATTAAGATATTGAAAAATTTACTATGGAGAATGGGTCAATAATCTCTCTAATACGAATTAAGAAGAGACCTACTCTCTCTATCATTATTTTATAGAGATTTCTAACACTTTAATTATACAATTAATTAATATATCATTTTAATATTTAAAATTATCATGATGCTTTTCTAATATATATGTTCCTATTAAATTACCATCAATCAATTTTCATTTGTATATTTTATTGTTAGTTGAGTTAACTATTCTAAAGGCACTTGAGGGTAACTTTCCCATCGTGATTTGTTTATTAACATAAAAGAAATATGAGGACTTGCATGATTAAGCAAAATATTTTTTTTTTCAGAATTTCTTGAAAATAAGCTTAAGTTAAGAGATGTTAACAACTTACAGCCCAAATGTAGCCTCTAAGGGTCTCCGATCGAGACTAACCTTTTATAGTAAAACTATATGAAGAAAGTGATCCACTAAGAGTTTGTTTGGGGGGCAGTTGTAGTTTTTTGAAAAATTAGTTGTACAATTGTTATGGAGAAAATAACTTTTTGAAAAAGCTATTATGTTTGTTACAAATATTTCAAAAATTCAAAAAGTAGCTTTGTAATAGTCACCACGCTCTAACAATTATAATTCTCAAAATAATTTTTTCATCACAAAATTTTCTGAAAAGCAATCAAAAGTTCGATATAAAATTGCTTTTCGAAAGGCTTTAAAAGAAAGCAAATGAAAAGCCCTAAGCAAGTGTCACCTCTTTAGTTTGAGATTTAACATAAAGGCTCTTTTAAATGAACATTATTATTATTATAAAATATATGGTTAGATTGGCAAATCTGAGATATATTCATCTCAATATATAAAGTTTTATAATTTCATAAGATTTGAATCTAATGTATCTTATATATGTATGAAAATGTAAAAAAATAAAATAAAATGAGATTTATCTTAGTCCTTTGTACATGGTGGGATCAATTTATTTTTGATACAAGATGATTTCTTAATCCAACCTAGAGGTCATTAACAATGCAAGAATTCATAATATCGAATAACTATTTATTAATTTTTGTCTTATGTCATTACTAATATTGGATAATTGTAATTATTAAATTAGATTATGCAATAGAACTTCTTAGAAAGATAATTGAATTATTATTTGAGATTAGAGCATAATTCATAGAATATTATATTTATAAAATAATCAATATCATTAGAAAGCTAAACTATGGCCATATTACTATATAGATCTGCTTACTCTTCTTAGTGTTACATTACCTTGGAACACTTAGGATATGTTTGGAATTGCTTTATCTATATGAAAATACGGTGATGAAAATACTACAAAAAAAGGTGTAATTTGTATTGTAATTTTTTTATTTTTTTAAAAAAATCAAATCATAATTTTTTTTTGCGCCCGCCACATTCTACCGCATCAGATTGAAGAATAGAGCTTGCTTTCTTTAGATTCTTCAAAATACAATTTCTCAAATGCTACATCAAGTGCTATTCAAACTATCGTGTAGGTAGAAAGCTGTCCCAAAATGCAACCTTAATCTAATCACAATTTATGATAAATAAATCATTTAATGACATTTTAATAATATCAAATATTGTAATCTCAAAATTTTAAACTCTTCTCTCTCTCTCTCTCTCTCTCTCTCTCTCTCTTCCTCTTTTAAATCTTTTTCTAAAATAAGTAAAAGATAATTACAATAGAAATATGTCTTTCCGTCATAAGGTAATCTGTTTAACACTTTAAATCTCATATCTTTTCTCTCTTTCTCTCTCTCTCTCTCTCTCTCTCTCTTCCTCATTTAAGTATTTTTTCCAAAATAAGGAAAAGATAGTTGTAATAGAAATATATCTTTAAGTCATAAGCTAATATGTTTAAACCACTTAAATCGCATATTTTTTATGTGGTTTAATTATCTCTGCCATTGATCCAAAGATTCCTAAAGAATAGCCATTGATGATTGAAAGAGATATTTCTAGTATAATTATCTTCTACTTTTTTGAAAAAAAAATTAAAAGAGGAGAAAAGAGAGATAAGAGATTATAATTGCATTGCATATCTTTTCCAAAATACTCTGCCTACCATACTCCGAATTTGCTCTTTTTTCTCTCTCCTCATTAAATTGCATTTCGAAGACTAACGATATTCCTGTGTCCCTCTTCATCACCCATCGTCTCTTAGCTTGGTTGATGGGCGAGCGTGATTAGGAACCCCCCAAATCGCATTCGATTCCTCTTCGGTGGATGCACCATAACATCAAGGCATAATGAGTTTATGCTTTCGGCTCTGCGGATTAATCATAATGGCATCTCCACCCACAAGATGGGTGAAATGTTGGGTGGATACCCATCCAAAAAAATTATTTGATGAGGCGTCATATCATCTTCCCCCTCTTCTACTGTTCTCATATCATCAGGCCTCTCATTTTTTTGAAAAAATCTATAAGAATTGTGTAAAACATCTTTAGTGATTGAGAATCAAAAAAAAATTTTAAGTTTAAGATTTTATATATATTATATATTTGAATTTATGATTAAATTTACTTAAATATTTTAAAAAAATTTATAGGCATTCGCAAAAAGAAGAAGCAGCAATTAAAAATTCCATTATGTTCTCGAATGATCCAATGATTGTTCCATGATATGCCTATATCCATTCATTTCTCTGCTACTGGAACCACAGAAAAGCTACTTATTATCATTCTCCAGTGCTTTACGTCAAAGAATCTGCAAGTACGAAACTAAGGGTCTATCTAGAGAGGTGCAATTATTTTAAAAAATAATTATTGAGATATCCTAAAATATATATTATTTAAAAAGATATTGTGAAACTAATAATTAAAAAAAAAGCAATTTTAAAAAGTCCAATTAAAATTTTTTAGCTGTAACTGTAGAGTGTCAGATCAGATGAAAAAAAGTAATTTTTATATCTTAGATTTTTCAAAATATAAACGAAGTATAATATATCATAATAAAATGATACAATAATCGCACCATCATAATCATGCTAAATACACTATGAGTGTGATGATAAATCTCTTTTTAATAAAATAATCATTTACAGCACTTGAAATTGTCAAAAAATTGTATTATATATTTGAAATTAGGCAAAATTTAAAAAAATAGCTTTTTTTTAATTAAGTAAATCAGTAGTATCATTTTATAATTTCTGAAAGCACTGAAAATGTATTTTCATTGGAGAGATGATCGCCATGACATCATTTGACATGAAAATTCTTCTAAAAGAGGAGTTTTCATGCCCCCTAATTTTTTCTCTTTAAATTTTTAGAGCACCAATTTTTAAAAGAGATTAAATACTTTACTCATATATTAATGAATGATTTTTTAAAAAATAAATATTTTAGCTTCTACTTTATTTATATAAATTAAAAAATGATAGTATTTTTTTAAATAATTATTCATATCTAAAAGAAGTATTTATACATATTCTATAATTTATTATTTGAATTTTAAATAAAGAATAAGTTGATAAAAGTTAAGACATGTACAATCTACGAATTAAATTAAGATTTTTTATTTAAGTTACAATCATAATAAAATAATTTCTATTTAGTGTACATTCAAAAAGAAAAATCTTATTAAAAATATTTATATTGAAGATATTAATTTATGACATCAACGTATATAAATATTTTTTAAAAAAATGAACAATAGGTAAAATTTTAAAAAGGAGCAAGTACTTTTTGATAATTAGGAAAAGGTGCGTTTTTTACTTTAAGAAGGAATGAAAAATTTGCTTGTTAATGGCATTAAACACCCTCTTTGAGGGCATTTTCATATTATTATTATTATTATTATTATTATTTTCATTATTATTAATGGTATTATTTGTAGCATTTATTTTAATTATCGTTGTAATAATATTGCAAAGAATGCATATTTTTAGTAGTTTTAGGTATATTTTAATTTATTTTAAATGTAAAAATGAAAATAAAAAAGCTATAGTTGAATCTACATGTTATTTGTTTCATTTTAAGTGACATTATATGTTAGAATATAGTAAGTGATAATGTTTAAACTGAGGTTCACTAATTTCATACATTTTCATATTTTGTAATTGTGCGGTTGTGCTCTTACCTAATTATTCATAATTAGTCATGTGATCGATTTCCGATTAATAAAATATTTGCTATAAGAATTTAATTTAATTATCTTCGTTATAATATTTAAAATAATCATACTAATTATTATTACTACCATAGTTATTGTTGTCACTATTGAGATAAATATTATCATTACTATTTTTTTTATTTTTTTTGTATTTGTAATTAAAACCATTAATGTACTTATTATTATAATAAAAATAAGATTGATAGGTTATAACAGAGCTAGGTATCTTAAATCTTTGTTATAATTATTAACTGGATGTGTGTCGAACGATACTTACCAGATATAATTATGCGTCAATTTGGATGTGTTTGCTATTAAATAAGGTGCAAAAAATTTCTATCTACCACAGATCGGCCAAAAATACAATATGATTTTGAGTGTTAGTTATGTTGCTGCCCAACACAAACTCATCTTCAGTTTCATATGTATAAGTTACTTAATGAGAAAAAAGTCAAGATTAATAACTGCATGCTAAAAAATCGTTAAGTATAAAAGTTTAGCCTTATTTCAAATCCAAAGACACACAGATATTTAAAGATGAACAGAAAACTCCGAAATTTTAACGTAAAATCTCAAAAGAGGAAAAATCACGGATCTACTAGTAAAATCTTCCACTATGTATTTGTTTGAATACAAATCTTCCGATAACGGATTAATTGTATATGAAGATAACAACTGCGTATGCTCGTGCAGAATAGCAAGCAGAAGAAACGAGAACAACGGTGACAACGACTGACGATGAAGATCGTCATGATGGAGAGACCGACAGAGATTGACGACGCCGAGGATCAGCGGTGGCTACGCAGTTGACAATCGCCGAGAGTGGTGGCACGAGTGTGCTTGGAGGATCTTCAAGCTTTAGAGCTCTCTCTTCTCTTTTGCTTGGGTCTCCCCTCGTGTAAAGAATGAGGGGTTATTTATAGATTAGAGGGGTGGCGTTTCTGTAAATACATGCAAAATCTGAACCACTCCTCCATCGGACGGCTCATGATAATTCCCTTGATCATATGATATATTTTGTGTATTTGAATGCTCAAATGAAGTCGGAATTATGAGATCTTGGGCTTGTTAGATCCGGCTCGTTAAGACACTCGATTTGACTATAAACAGTCCATGTTTAAGAGTCGATTGATAATAAGCGCTTGATCTCGATTAATCTTGATTCAGAATCAGATTGCTTTCAAAATTAAGATTCAACTAGTAGAATTTTTAGGGTCATATCAATAACTATCTGACGTTATTGTCAACGTAATTTTTTTCCAATATTTATGCACTTTGATGTAATAAATTAATATCTTTCATATAATTATTTTTACTAAGATTTTTTTTTTTGAATGTACACTATACAAAAAATTGTTTCTTTATGATTATAATTTAAATATAAAATTTTAAATTTCAATCTAAGAATGCACATGTCATAGCTTTTATCAACGTCTTTATTTACAAAAAAATATGAATATTATGCTAAATTATAGAAAATGCATAAATAATTTTTTTAGATGTGAAGAATTATTTAAAAATATACTCTCATTATTTAATTTATATAAATTAAGTAGAGACTATAATATTTACTTTTGAAAAATCAATCATTAATATATAAGTGAAGCATTAAATCTCTTTTAAAAATTTGGTGCTTTAGACAAATATAATAAAATAAAATAAAGAAGGTGGCATGACAACCCCTCTTTCTAAGGAGAAAATATTATGTCAGTCCGACGTACTTTACGTATGGACTCAATCCAGATGACATGTGTCCCGCTTTTTTCCCGTTTACGATTAAAGCAAATGAATGACGATTTTTTTCTCGTCCGACCCGACAAGAACGCCGATGGCGATAATAGGCACAGAATACATTTCTCCGACCATGCTAGCGCTCAAAAGCGGAGGAATTTAAAAGAAATATAGATGATTTAGAGTTCGGGTTAGTTTTTCTTTAAACGAAATGAGAAGAGATACGAAAATCTCATTTCCTTTTACAAAGAACCATAAAGATGAAGCTTGAAATAACAACCATTTTAGGCGATGTATTAAATACAAATTCAGAATGCTTCGTGCATTTTCTACGGTTATTAGTGATATTTTGTTCTATCGAAGAGAATATATGTTCATTACTTCCAATTAGAAGCAATTTGGATTTTTTTTTAATATTTAATTTTGAGTTATTTTGCATCAGTTATTCCTTGAGGGTACAGATCAATTTTGACCTTTTTTCACATGTTTTTTGTCAACTTCTTATGATTATGTTTAGAACATTGCAAAGGAAACATTTCGAGATTGTTTGGGTGATTTTAGGTGGGTTTAGATGTACCTCTTTGGAGGCAGACCTTTTGATCTTCTTCTAGTTTTTTTGCCAACTCCTTATGATTATGTATGGACAGAAAGGAAGCATTTGATGGCGTTGGGTGGTTTCTAGGTGGTTTAGTGCTGCATCTGTTCCTCTTTGAGGGTACACCATTTTGACCTTTTTTTCTCAATTTTTTTGCCAACTCCTTATGATTATGTATGCAGAAAAGGAAGCATTTGATGGCGCGATTTTGGTTTAGGTGCATTCAGGTTCCCTCGAGGGTACGACCATTTTGACCTTTTTTTTTTTTGCCAACTCCTTATGATTATGTATAGGGCATTGAAAAGGAAGCATTGGCTTTGGTTTTGTGGTTTAGTGCATGTACCTGTACCTCTTTGGAGGGTCTGCACCATTTTGACCTTTTTCCCAATTTTTTGCCAACTCCTTATGATTATGTATAGCATTATAATGGAAGCATTTGATGGAAGTTTGGGTGATTTTGGGTGGGTATTTTCAGATTCGTACCCTGGTACCTTTTGGATAAGACCTTTTTGATCTTCTTTTCTAGTTTTTTTTTGCCAACTCCTTATAATTATGTATAGGGAATTGCAATGAAGCATTTGATGGCGGAGGTTGGGTGGTTTAGTGTATCTAGACTGTGTACCTCTTTGAGGGTACGATCAATTTTGACCTTTTTTTCACATGTTTTTTTGCCAACTTCTTATGATTATATTTAGAACATTGCAAAGGAAGCATTTGGAGATTGTTTGGGTAATTTTGGGTGGGTATTTTGCATCTATACCATGTATACCTCTTTGGAGTGTACAGACCTTTTTTGATCTTCTTTTCTGGTTTTTTTTGCCAACTCCTTATGATTATGTTTAGGGCATTATAATGGAAGCATTTGATGGCGATTGCGGTTTTAGATTCAGACTGTGGTACCTCTTTGAGGGTACCACCATTTGACCTTTTTTTCCCATTTTTTTTTGCCAACTCCTTATGATTATGTATAGGACATTATAATGGAAGCATTTGATGGAAGTTTGGGTGATTTTGGGTGGGTATTTTGTACCAGACCGTACCTCTTTGGGGGGACCTTTTGATCTTCTTTTCTAATTTTTTTTGCCAACTCCTTATGATTATGTATGGGAATTGCAAAGGAAGCATTTGATGGCGTTTGGGTGGTTTCGGGTGGTTGTGCATTCAGACCCTCTGGGGTGATCAATTTTGACCTTTTTTCACATATTTTTTTGCCAACTTCTTATGATTATGTTTAGAACATTGCAAAAGAAGCATTTGGAGATTGTTTGGGTGATTTTGGGTGGGTATTTTACATCTGTACCCTGTGTACCTCTTTGGAGGGTACAGACCTTTTTTTATCCTCTTTTCCAATTTTTTTTTGCCAACTCCTTATGATTATGTTTTAGCATTATAATTTGATGATTTAGATTGTTTCGGGTGGTTTAGTGCATCTGCAGGTGTACCTCTTTGAGGGTACGATTATTTTGACCTTTTTCTAGTTTTTTTTGCCAACTCCTTATGATTATGTTTACATTATAATGGAAGCATTTGATGGCGTTGGTCTGGCTTACAGACTGCATTCTGTACCTCTTTGGAGGGTACAGATCAATTTTGACCTTTTTTCCATTTTTTTAATCCTTATGATTATGTTTAGAACATTGCAAAGGAAGCATTTGATGTCGGGTGATTTTGGGTGGTATTCAGTATGCATCCCTTTAAGAAGACTTTTGATCTTCTTTTCCAGTTTTTTTTGCCAACTCCTTATGATTATGTTTAGGGCATTATAATGGAAGCATTTGATGGCGCTTGGTTTCACGGTTTAGTGCAGACTCGTGTACCTCTTTGAGGGTACGACCTCTTTGATCTTTTTTACAATTTTTTTGCCAACTCCTTATGATTATGTATAGAATTATAATGGAAGCATTTGATGGCAGTGGTTTCGGTGGTTTATTTTCCATCTATATTTTCTAACATATTTTTGTATCTCTTTGAGTATGCAAAATGACCCATATTTGGAGAAACTCCACCACCGCTCGTAATGAAACCGAGGCATATGCAATCAGAGTGACTATGTTTAGGGCATTATAATGGAAGCATTTGATGGCAGTTTGGGTAGTTTCTGGGTGGTTTAGTGCATCTGTACCCTGTGTACCTCTTTGGAGGGTACAGACCATTTTTGACCTTTTTTTTCATTTTTTTTATCCAACTCCTTATGATTATGTTTAGGGCATTATAATGGAAGCATTTGATGGAAGTTTGGGTGATTTGGGTGGGCATTTTACATCTGACTGTGGTACCTCTTTGGAGGGGACCATTTTACCCTTTTTTCCGTGTTTTTTTGCCAACTCTTGGATTATGTTTAGAACATTATAATGGAAGCATTTGATGGCAGTGGTGGATGGTTTCGATGTACTCTATACCTCTTTGAGGGTACAGACCATTTTGACCTTTTTTTGCGCTTTTTTTGCCAACTCCTTATGATTATGTATGCATCAGAAAAGGAAGCATTTGTGGGGTGGTGGTTTAGTGCATCTGACTGTGTACCTCTTTGGAGGGTACGTACTTTTTTGATCTTTTGCGCTTTTTTCCCAACTCCTTATGATTATGTATAGGGCATTGCAAAGGATATATTATAATCTATTATAAAAAATTCAGACTCTGTAATCGAATAAATTAAGCCTCTAAAGCCGATAAATTAAAAAAAATTTATTATATATAACTTCTTCAAATCATTGAACTAATATCTAAAATTTAAAATATATATGCACATGAATAATAGAAATTCTCAATATTTCGAGTTACCATAAAATGAAGTTTTCTTAAACTCAAATAGATTCATAAGAGGCTTAATTTATATAATTGTTCAAATCAATGATTTTGATTTTGATTTAATTCAAGAAAAAAGCCCCACTCCAAAATGTATTCTCAATATTTCGATTTTGATTTATATATAGCTGCAACAAACCACACTACTTCATTAAATCATCATGATATAACTACACTACATATCAACTAAATATATTTAAAATCATTAATCATAAAACAAACAATGAGCCATTTCCGTGGAGCAAAAACCTAAGCATTTATTCAAAGGGTACTGACTCAATATTTGAACATCTAAATCATTGTTCGCTTTTATTTTGAAAAGTTATTTTTATAGATCCATCTCATGGAACGAACTCGAGAATTATCAATCATCACTATCAAATACAAATAGATCCATATCATATGTGAAAATATACAATGCAGAATCACTATTCATGACAAGGAAATGCTCAATATTCAAGGAAAATATACAATGCGAATCACTCTTTATGACGGAAATCACTCTTTATTGCATTCACCTCCATGCCAAGTCATCTTCTTCTTCTCTTCCGACTTGCGAGGAGAAGTCAAGCAGAACAAGAGAGAGAGGATGAGTTCCCTCCCATTGATCTCTTCACGTTTGAAGAAGAGCTCTTGGAATTAGCTTTGGGAGCTTCACTGATCAGATGCATGCACTTCAACAGCTGAGTCTTCAAAGCAAAATAAAATATCATCCCAGGTCCATGCACTTCAACTATAGAGATGAGAGAGGAGAAGTTAAACAAAGCAGAGTAAAATATCATCCCAGGTCTATGCACTTCAAAAAAAAAAAAGCTCAGTCTTCAAAGCCACCTAACAGATGCATTAAACAAAATCCTATATCAGACAAAATAATATTGTTCTCACTTCCTAGGATTTTTAAGTCCCAAACAAAATGTAGCGTAACTCGCTCTAAATATATTCATTATCTTTGGCCAATCTGTTATTCTACCTACCCACCTGGAGGTTTGTTGATTCGCCTTCCATGTATTTGCAGACAAAACATTCAGAATACACTATTTTCTTGGTGGTATCCCACTCACTATGTCGAGCCATTTCGATCTCGGCAAAAGCGCCCAAAGATCTTCAACAAGTAATTTGATCTAAATAAAGAAAAAATTTCAATAAGTTGGACCGGGAAAAAAAGTAAAGATGAACCATTTGAAAAGTTCTACAATCTCGGGAAGAATGCTCTTATGGGTTGGGCAATGAGTCATAAAAATACCAGCTCGATTTAATATGTCCAACCAAGACCAAAGGTCGATTATCATAATGGCAAGATTATGTGCTCCCTAAACATAATCAGAAGGAGTTGGCAAAAAAAATTGGAAAAGAAGATCAAAAAAGGTTTGTACCCTCCAAAGAGGTACACAGGGTACAGATGTAAAATACCCACCCAAAATCACCCAAACAATCTCCAAATGCTTCCTTTGCAATGTTCTAAACATAATCATAAGAAGTCGGCAAAAAAAATTGGGAAAAAAAGGTCAAAAATGGTCTATACCCTCCAAAGAGGTACACAGGGTACAGATGCACTGAACCATCCAGAAACCACCCAAACTACCATCAAATGCTTCCTTTGCAGTGTTCTAAACATAATCATAAGAAGTTGGAAAAAAAACATGTGAAAAAAGGTCAAAATTGATTCAGATCTCCAAAGAGGTACAGTGGTATAGATGCACTAAACCACCCAAACCACAACCGCCATCAAATGCTTCCTTTGCAATGTTCTAAACATAATCATGGCAAAAAAATATGTGAAAAACCCTCAAAGAGGTACGGTGTCTGATGATCTAAACCACCCGAAATCACCCAAAGCGCCATCAAATGCTTCCTTTCTGTTTAAACATAATCATAAGAAGTTGGCAAAAAACATGTGAAAAAGGTCAAAATTGATCTACCCTCAAAGAGGTACAGAGATGCACTAAACCACCAACAACCCAAACATCAAATACTTCCTTTAATGTCTAAATATAATCATAAGAAGTTGGCAAAAAAACATGTGAAAAAAGGTCAAAATTGATTTGTACCCTCCAAAGAGGTACACAGGGTACATATGTACTAAACCACCCAGAAAACCCAAGCGCCATCAAATGCTTCCTTTGCAATGTTCATAATCATAAGAAGTTGGCAAAAAACACGTGAAAAAATGTCAAAATGATTTGTACCCTCAAAGAGGTACATACAAATGCAAAATACCCAAAACCACCCAAATCAAATGCTTCCATTATAATTCTCATACATAATCATAAGGAGTTGGCGGAAAAATTGTAAAAAAAGATCAAAAGAGGTACAGTGATACACTAAACCACTAAAATCCGCCATCAAATGCTTCCATTATAATGCCCTAAACATAATCATAAGGAGTTGACAAAAAAAATTGGAAAAGAAGATCAAAAAAGGTCTGTACCCTCCAAAGAGGTACACATGGTACAGATGCAAAATACTCACCCAAAATTACCCCGACATCAAATCTTTGCGATGTTAAACATAATCATAAGGATTAAAAAAATGAAAAAAGGTCAAAATTGATCCACCCTCCAAAGAGGTACAGTCTGGATGCACTAAGCCACCCGAAACCACCTGCGCCATCAAATGCTTCCATTATAATGCCATAAACATAATCATAAGGAGTTGGCAAAAAAAAAGGAAAAAAGGTCAAAATGATCCACCCTCAAAGAGGTACAGAGTCGATGCGCTAAACCACCCAGAAACCACTCAAGCGCCATCAAATGCTTCCATTATAATGCCTAAACATAATCATAAGGAGTTGGCAAAAAAAGCGGAAAAAAAGGTCAAAATGGTGCACCCTCAAAGAGGTACACTGAGTACAGATGCACTAAACCACCCGAAAACCACCGCCAATGCTTCCTTTTGAATATAATGAACATAATCATAAGGAGTTGGCAAAAAAATGGAAAAAAAGGTCAAATGGTGCATCCAAAGAGTCTGATACAAATATGAGATAAAAAAAGCAATCTTTCATCTATCGAGAAGAATAGAGTAAACCCTAAATTCATTCAATGTGTAAATACCATGTAGTCACCTCAATACCTCAATTTATGATTTCTTTACCAGCGGCGGCGTCGGACGTGATCGACAACGGAGCTAAGGCGAGAAAAAATCCTTCAGCGAGGAATGTCGAGCGTCGGTAATGTTTCTCGTTCTTCTTCTCCGCTTTTGAGACGCAGCCGGGCGGGTCGGGAAATGTATTCTGGCCGTCAGTTATCGCCATCGGCGTTTACGGGGTGAAGCCGTCTGTTATCTCACGCTCTAATTGGTAAACGGGAAAAAAGCGGGACACATGTCGTCCGTGGATTGGAGTCCGCACGTAAAGCTACGTGCGGACTCCGGACGTAATATTTTCTCCTTTCAAAGGAGTTTTTATGCCAAGTTATGTAAGGGTGGTCATGTCACCAAAGAAAATGCCTTTATGGTGCCCATCCCTTGGTACATAGTTTTTAGTAGGTTTGGTTTCAAGTAGAACTTAGGATGATAATAATTTTAGCTCTACCTAAATTTTTAAAACTTATTTAGTTAAAGACTTTTTTTTTTCATCACTATAAATAATTAAATAATCTTATTCCTAATATTATATCATTTAAAGTGATTTCCTATTATGCTTATAGTCATTATGCTTTTTAATTAACTCTTTTTTTTTTCCCACCCGTCGATAAGATGGAGCTTTATTATGATATAAGTGAAATTTGAATTCATACTTTGTCAACAACTTCTAAAATTCTTACCTATTGAACCAATCTCATGTCATTGTACTTCTTGATAGAGTTGACATTTATTAAATGTTAAAGTTGAAGAAAAACAGTGTTAATTATTATTTTATAATGACTTTGTATCATGCAAGATTTTAAAAAATTAATTGCTAGCAATGATGATGATCCTTATTAACCCTTAGACTAATCGATGTAATAATGAGTATAAGTATGCATATTAGGATTATTTTATTAAAATTTAGCATTATGGGGATTTATTTTAATTTTATTTTAGTATAATCTCTTTTGGTTTTGTTATAGTTTAAGTTTTATTATCATGTTTTAGAATTTATGTATTTTATCAATAAATTCTATATGATTAACAAATTTTAAAGGGATTTGTGAATTGAATTTTTGTAATAATTAGATTGAGTAGGTCAAATAACAATTATGCTATGCAAATACTAATTAAGATCAAAATTATCACATTTGGTTTAATTAGACGCATTAGGATTTATTTTATATTTAAGTTACAATCATAATAAAATAATTTCTATTTAGTGTACATTCAAAAAAAAATCTTATTAAAAATATTTATATTGAAGATATTAATTTATGACATCAACGTATATAAATATTTTTTTAAAAAAATGAACAATAGGTAAAATTTTAAAAAGGAGCAAGTACTTTTTGATAATTCGGAAAAGATGCGTTTTTTACTTTAAGAAGGAATGAAAAATTTGCTTGTTAATGGCATTAAACACCCTCTTTGAGGGCATTTTCATATTATTATTATTATTATTATTATTATTATTATTATTATTATTATTATTATTATTATTATTATTATTATTAATGGTATTATTTGTAGCATTTATTTTAATTATCGTTGTAATAATATTGCAAAGAATACATATTTTGAGTAGTTTTAGGTATATTTTAATTTATTTTAAGTGTAAAAATGAAAATAAAAAAGCTATAGTTGAATCTACATGTTATTTGTTTCATTTTAAGTGGCATTATATGTTAGAATATAGTAAGTGATAATGTTTAAACTGATGTTCACTAATTTCATACATTTTCATATTTTGTAATTGTGCGGTTGTGCTCTTACCTAATTATTCATAATTAGTCATGTGATCGATTTCCGATTAATAAAATATTTGCTATAAGAATTTAATTTAATTATCTTCGTTATAATATTTAAAATAATCATACTAATTATTATTACTACCATAGTTATTGTTGTCACTATTGAGATAAATATTATCATTACTATTTTTTATTTTTTTTATTTGTAATTAAAACCATTAATGTACTTATTATTATAATAAAAATAAGATTGATAGGTTATAACAGAGCTAGGTATCTTAAATCTTTGTTATAATTATTAACTGGATGTGTGTCGAATGATACTTACCAGATATAATTATGCGTCAATTTGGATGTGTTTGCTATTAAATAAGGTGCAAAAAATTTCTATCTACCACAGATTGGCAAAAAATACAATATGATTTTGAATGTTACTTATATTGCTGCCCAACACAAACTCATCTTCAGTTTCATATGTATAAGTTACTTAATGATAAAAAAGTCAAGATTAATAATTGTTGCTAGAAAATCGATTCGTAGAGTAAAAATTTAATTATTCAAATTCATTAAAATCCAACACACACACACAAATATTTAAATAGTGAATAAGAAAACTCCAGAAATTTTAATGTGGAAAACCTCGAAAAGAGGGAAAAAAATCACGGGGCCTAGCCAGTAAAAATCTTCCACTATGTATCTGTTTTAGAGTACAAAATCTTCCCGATAATGGGATTACATAATCAGATATGAGAGCAGATATGCTCAGTACAGAATGCCGCTAGAGAAGAAACGATGTGAGGCGCCGATGACAATGCGCGATGGAAGGTCGATGATGAGAGTGACGGGCCGGGCGAGGATGGCGGTGACACCGTCATGGCGGCACGACAAGGCTTGGGATCTTCAAGTTTTATTTCTCTCTCTTATTTCCTCATGAAAGAATGATGCATTTATAGATTAGAGGGTTGTAATACATGCAAAATCAACCACCTCCATCGGACTCATGATGATTCCCTTGATCATATGATGTATTTTGTGTATTTGAATGCTCAAAGTAATAGAGATCTTTGGCTTGTTAGATCCAGGCCAAGACGCTTCGATTTGACTATAAACACTTCAAAGAGAATGATTGATAATCTTGATCTTAGTACTGAGTAATCGAGAAATCAAGAGATTTGTCTTCAACCAAGAATTTTGGTCATATCAATAACTATCTGACGTTATTGTCAACGTAATTTTTTTCCAATATTTATGCACTTTGATGTAATAAACTAATATCTTTCATATAATTATTTTTACTAAGATTTTTTTTTTTGAATGTACACTATACAAAAAAATTGTTTCTTTATGATTATAATTTAAATATAAAATTTTAAATTTCAATCTAAGAATGTCTTAGCTTTTATCAACGTCTTTATTTACAAAAAAATATGAATACTATGCTAAATTATAGAAAATGCATAAATAATTTTTTAAATGTGAAGAATTATTTAAAATATACTCTCATTATTTAATTTATATAAATTAAGTAGAGACTATAATATTTACTTTTGAAAAATCAATCATTAATATATAAGTGAAGCATTAAATCTCTTTTAAAAATTTGGTGCTTCATACATGCGCTAAAAACCAATCATGGGTAGTAAAGTTTACATCTTAGCTTTTTTGAGTCGAGCACACGGCAGTATTTAAATAACAATAAAACTCCGAATTTTACGTAAAATCTCAAAAGAGGAAAACCACGCCCGCGTAAAAAACTTCCACTATGTATCTAGAGTACAGATCTTCCGATAACGGACAAAATTGATATGAGAAATGGACAACAAGAGCAGAATATTAACAATGTTGACGACGATGTATTGACGACGATGTTGTGGCGTTGCTGCGATGTTGACGACGATGTTGACGCCGATGACGACGATAGTTGCGATGACGACCGCAACATGGTCGACGACGAAGGATCCGATGGCGGCGGCCCGGCTGGTTGACCGACAGTGGCGAGTCGATTCAGAGGATCTTTATCTCTCTCTCCCCTTCTCCTCCTTCATCTTCCCCCATACGAGGAATGATTCATTTATGAGGACCGTCAGAATACATGCAAAACCCATACCACTACTTCATCTGACGGCTCAAAATGATCCCTTGATCATATGATGTATTTTGTGCATTTGAATGCTCAAATGAAGTAATTAAGATCTTTGGCTTTTGGAACCGAGACGCCGATTTGACTATAAACACTTCATATTTGAGAGCTATTTAGGGATTTAACGATATCCCAAAGTTTACTGGGATATTTTAAGAGCTTGATCTCCCGTTCAACTTCGGATCAACTTGCTTTTAACATCAAGATTCGTGCTTCGACTAATAGTATTTTAAGTGTCATATCAAGACAAATAAAAAAAATTTAAAATAAAGAAGGTGGCATGACAACCCCTCTTTCAAAGGAGTTTTTATGCCAAGTTATGTAAGGGTGGTCATGTCACCAAAGAAAATGCCTTTATGGTGCCCATCCTTTGGTACATAGTTTTTAGTAGATTTGGTTTCAAGTAGAACTTAGGATGATAGTAATCTTAGCTCTACCTAAATTTTTAAAACTGATTTAGTTAAAGACTTTTTTTTGTTAGAGATATTTTTTTTTCATTACTATAAATAATTAAATAATCTTATTCCTAATCTTATATCATTTAAAGTGATTTCCTATTATGCTTATAGTCATTATTCTTTTTAATTAACTTTTTTTTTGCCCACCCATCGATAAGATAGAGCTTTATTATGATATAAGTGAAATTTGAATCCAGACTTTGTCAACAACTTCTAAAATTCTTACCTATTGAACCAATCTCATGTCATTGTACTTCTTGATAGAGTTGGCATTTATTAAATGTTGAAGTTGAAGAAAAACTGTGTTAATATTATTTTCTTAAAAATTATATTAATATTTGTTATGTACAAGAATATTTATGATGAAAAATTAGAGGACCTAACTGAGTCGAAATAATACAATTAGTGGAGTCGAGAATTATAAAATGTGTCATTCCGTGTAATCAAATAAAGTATTACTACGATATAGTAGACCAAAATTAAAAAATGATATCTCTTATGTAGTATAGATTATGGCATACAGTTAGCCTCATCATTGATATATTATCAAAAAAAAAAAAAAAAATCAAACTTGATCAAACATAAATTTTGTTGCATATTAGAATTGAAAACTTTTGAAATCAAATTCATGATCATCCAAGCTTTAATTTCAATAAATTTATAATCGAGCTATGCATCTAGATGAGATAAACCTATTGATATCAAAAGTAATTTGATAAAATACTTAAAAACATGATAAAATTTTTGAGATACTAATCAAATGACAAAATGATTTTTAAATCTTGTATATTTATAGTCGAATTGAGCATATCATTGAGATAAATTTATTGAGTCTATGATCATTCAATTTTGAAATCAATCAAATATTAAGAAAAAAATATATATAAACAGAATGTTACTCTGAAATATATAAATAGTCCCCTATTCTCAACATGAAAGGGTTTGATGAGGAATTACAGAAATCTCAAAAGTTTGATGAATCTTAGAGCTTTATCGAACCTCCACCATCTAAGTGCCGCCACGGTATTGTCAATGTTGGAGAGCTACCGCCAACTTACACTAGCTAGTCATAGTTACAACCTCTGTTGTCAAGCTAACACTGCCCAACCTTCACCATTAGGTTGCCTCCATAAGCCATTATCATCAGACCATTAGAGTGCAACCACTCGTCATTATCGGATTGTTATTGCTTGATCGGCATAATTGATAAGATGATGACTAATCACTACTGTTGAAGGAATGCCGCCCAAATTTTGTTATTGGAGCACCACTCTATCGTTATACCGCCACAACTTATGTGTTATCACCGATCTAAAAATTGAGTAATCTCTGGTTCATTGATTTCTCATTGTATTCATTTTGACTAGAAGCACATAAAATTCATACTTAATAGTTCAAATAAGCTCGAGAATTTTTCATAGAATTGTATTATCTCGGCTACAAGTTTGTTGAAAATATAATTACGATAATTGTAATTAATTCATGAAATATTTAGCACAAATATTTAAATGCTTTAAAATTGAAAACCATATCAAAATCAAAACTCATATTTAATGAGGTCATTTTTTTTTTTTAATGATCAAACATAAATATACTCAACAAATTTGAGTAGGTTTACTCCAAAGTTACATCTTAGGGCATATCTTGACTTCTAAGCCTCTATTTTATGAAGCATAAGTTAGGCTATGTACATAGAATAATATAGTCATAGGTAAACATTATTAAAAAAAATTGGACTTCATCCCACCAAAGTAGAAAGAATACCTATTAAAAGGTCAATTGATTTGATTCATCCTTCTTTTAATCATTAATGCAACTATTTATGCCTTCCTTCCCAAGTTTTCAAGGAAGAAAATTCAAATACTTTGGATTTAATAACCCTTAGCTCTATCATCTTTGCATTAAATTTACCAAGTGGAACCTTTTATATGCTTCATTCGTTTTCAGTATTCATTTTTTGCCTTTAAACTTTATGAATGGACCCCATATAACACATTATAAATGAAAAGAGGATCAGAGCAGCCTCTCTCTGCAGCTGCCAGTGGCTTGTGAAGGTTTATTCTGCTGTTTTTAGCGTTGAGATATATAATTTTATTGTATGATCACTTCTAAGTTCTAACATGAAAGATAAATAATTTTATTGCCTTCACAACTTGTATGGTTATGTCATAAAGCTTCTTCAGGTAATCAATTCATAGTATTTATAATTTTTTATTGATCGATGAATGATAAATCATAATATATATGCGTTTGATCACCAGATTTGGAATCACAAAAGAAAAAATAATTAAAAGGATTACTTTATAGTTGTTTGGTCGAGTTTTACAAAATAATGACTTTGATTTTTGGACAAGATAATGAAAGTAAATTATGGTGACTCTACGGTTCGCGGCGAGCTGGCGGAGGCGGCTGGCCGTCGGCATGGCTACGGCTACAAGCGGCGGGCAGGCGAGAAGGAGGCAGCGGCGGCCGGCTGATCGGCGGGCGGCCGGCGTCGGCGGCGGCGGCAGCCGGCAAGCATGACGGCCTCCGCATCACTTTATGACCTATGATTTGAATCGCCTGATGGACCAAATACACTCAAATGTCTATCTATGTAAAATACCTCAAACAAATACAGATTTGGTTTACTCACCAAACGAAAAATTTAGGAAAAAAAATGCACTCACTTTTTTCGAACCAAACACCTATATATCTATAGATATATGGTTTAAATTTAAATATAATTCACAATTGCGAATTAGGAAGGAAATTCTTTGCAGTTTGCATGCAAAGAAATTCTGAGAGAAAAATTTGTAATACAAATCATACTGATATAATAAATTTATAGATAAGTTATGCTCAGTATAAATTCATTATGATAAAAATTGAATGATTAATACACTGATTTTGTTTTCTCATTTTTCAAGAGATTATGTGGAGCCCGAATTAAAGGTTTGGCATAAAGCATAAGTCAACTGTTCTATTGCTACGTTTGGGGCGACTTTTTGATTGTGGTACTTCAAAATATAGTAATAATAGTGTTTGAAAAACTCTATTCTGATAGCATTTTGAAGAATCGATGTTATAAGTTGTCTTTTTTAATCTAATTTAATAGATTATGATGACTGTCAAAAAGTTATAATTTGATATTTTTAAAATAAAAAAAATAATACTCATTATAATTTTTTAGATAGCCATTTTTTTACAGTAATTCAACCATTATATTTTAACACCAACAGAACAGTGCCAAATAGACTTATTTAAAATAAATTAAGTTTTTAAAAAAAAAAAAATTGTTAGAGAAAGTCAAAGATATAGTTTAGGATTTAGGGATAGTTTATTGATCTATGTTTGATTATTATCTGTAGAAGATTAAAGTTTGTTATGAGCGCTGTAAGGAAAAAAGAAAAAAAAAGAATATTACTCCTAAAATATATTTCTTGTAAATTACCCGCCCATTCTGCATGCATGCATTATTAGATGAATTTTATTGAAAGACTTTTAAGTACTATAAATTAAGCTACTTTCTGGACCACACTGGCAAATTAATGATTTAGTTAAAATAAAATTATCTCAGGGAGATAATTTATCCCAAGAGCTCATAAGTGAACATAATTTTTAAGATAAAAAAAATTTTATACTTGAAAACTTAATGAATTAAATTGAGTACTATTCAAATTTTAATTTAGCAATTTTATAATCAAAATAAATAGTTTAATGAGATAATCTAATGACATCAAAAATACCTTGATCTATATCTAAATAAGCCTAAATTAAGTACTCATATAATAGTTGATAACTTAATAATATTATGTAAGGAACTAAATAATCTTGAACAATGAAAAAATCCTCATTAAAATTTTTAAATTTTTTTTAGAAATACGACGATATTAAAATATATATTTAATTTTGATGACATTAAGATTTTTTTATTTAGAAAATAGTTTGTGATCAAGATTTAAAGAAATTTATATGTCCGTTAACAACTGTTATTGATACTAATATCAATTGATTAATATCATATACGAGTTTTTACCAGGATATATATATTATATTATATTTTATTTAAAAAAGTAATACTTACATGATTGCCAACTGCAGAAGTACACGGGAGAACAAGAGAGAGCAGAGGAGAGGAGAAGAGAGGAAAGAAAACTAAGCACACTTACTACAAAGACAAGCTCTCCTCATATGTGGAAAGAAAAACTAAGATATTAAGCATACATGACAATAATCACGCCATAGGAGTTAATAATGGCTACTTTCGGGTGGAAAAGATATTTCATCTGATGGGAATGCTTTATGAGTTATAAATTAGATTCCTTGCTAGTGGAGATAATGTCATCCGCTTTTGAGTGAAAGAAAGCCTGTGAGATAATAATGATGCTTTCCAGACCGGAAGCAATAATTTAAATGTATTTGGAATCAATTAATTTTCTGGATTCCATGTCGATACCGTCAAGACTCGCCATCCGTAGATGTAGATAGGTGATTAAACACCTTAATTGATTCTCATAAATTTTCCGAGGCGTTTTTATCCGAACTGTTTCACGAGAACGTCTTTTAATACTCATCATCAATGATAACTCAAAATCGAGTTTTGAGGAACTTAGTCGTAAGTTTTGACTTTGATTTGCTTGAGTTTATCCTCAATGCTAATGAATTCCACCATTTTAAAGCTGGATTGAATTCCACCATTTTAAAAGAAACTGTCTTTGAAGGACTAGTTAATTAAAAGAGTTTTTTCCAAGAATAATGTTCCAGCTCCAAATCCATCGGATTTGGCAGTCTGTAAAGAAGTGGGCGAGATTTTGACCTTGGATCATCTTCCTTGGATTAATAGCCCTCATTTTGGAGGCAGCTTCCATCCATTATTCTAATTGGATCCGTAAGAATATTTAATTGCAAAAATAATTCCACCATCTGAAGAACCATGCTGGAAGTTCTCTGTTGAGAATATTTTTGTTCATTATGAACATCCATGAATGCCTTTATTTTTCGTTGAGAAGGAAGAAGACTTTCATCATAGCTTGAACATAACACCAATAATTTACGCCAATTTTGTATTGTAAATTAGTGGAGGATAAAAATACATTTTTCTCTTGGAATGGAGTCAGACCTCATTCACTTTGATGAAAGATTTTTTGTATAACACATTTGCTATACAAAATAGTATAGTTCGTCTGATCACGAACATGGTTAATCTCAATATATTTTAATTGTATTAAGATTTTTTCATAATTTTTTCTTGAAAGATTAGATTCAAATGAGAAAGGATTATTTCTCAAATATCTTTCAAATAAGGCCCACGGATTATTTATTGAATAATCAGAGGGATTAATTTCAATAATATTCTATTTTATTTCTTTAGAGAAATAAACAGGTTCTTGTGCAACGACATCTTTTAGGGATGGTGTTGCCTTTTGAGAGGTTTCACCATTTTCAATCGTAGTTGAAGAGGAAGTACCATAAAGATAAGTTTTCAAATCGATCATGCCAATTGTTGAATCGATCTGCCATTAGCGCGGCCACCTCCCTGAAGATTTGCCTCCTCGAGAGGATGCATCCTTCCATGTGGTGATCCACCGATCGTCCTACAAGAATTCATGAAAATCGAAGAGAATTTTCATTACCATTAATGAATTCAATATTGAAATCAAAGATAGAGCTGTGATTGCCATGATGCAAAAATTTGTTTTGAAACTAAATTTTTTACATCTTGTTCAATGATGTATTTGACGGAGGAACAATCAATACGAAGTAAAAAATGATGATTAAGTAAATCATCTTCGAATTTTGAGATACACTTAATCATAGAAAGCATTTCTTTTTTTATAATGAAATAATTTTACTGCGTAGGATTCCATCTACTAGAAGCAAAGCGAACTAATTCATCTTTTGAATTTTTTTGTTGTTTTAGGATACCTCCATACTTTATCGAGAGCCAACAATTTTGAAACTAAGCAAGATTAAGCAGAGAAGATTTTGAACCCTTTTTTAATTTTGCATGGCAGGATATTATCGACCATGGTGGGGGATTCTTTTTAATCACAAAGAGTGGGGCGCATCCTTTGCCAAATTATGATAGAAATCACATAACAGAGCAAGAATCTCAGAATGGTTTTTTATCTAAATAATATCGAAGAAATAAATTCAATACTTCTATTAATTGATATAAAAGAAGTATTAGATATATTATGGCCTAAAAATCTTATTTCAGTTTGAAATAATTTGATTTTTAGTTATGAAATTACTAATTCATTTTTTAAAATTAATCATTTAAATATTTTTAAATGATTGAAGTGTGCGTCAATAGTGTTTGAGAATACAAGAACATCATCAATATATACTAGAATATATTTAAAATAATCTTTAAATATATTATTCATGATATGAAATTCGTGCATTTTTAATAAAGGGCATTACATTCCATTCGTAATGTCCAAGTAAAAATGCGCTTTATACGATCGATTCTTTTATCCGATGCCAATATCGATTTTAAATCAAATTTGGAAAATATTTTTGCATTATACAATCTATTTAATAAATCCATTTTATTAGGAATTGGATATCTGATTCATTTTAAAATTTTGTTTAACGGCTTGTAATTAATTACAAGTCGCGGTCTCCCTCTTTCCTTTTATGTCGAATTCATAACACGAATGCGACACCCAGAGAGGATTTAATTATTTCTTTCTTTAATAAGTCAGGAATCTCTTTTTTGCATAAAGCAAGGTAGTGCTTGTTCATCTGACAAGGACGAGCCTTAGTGGGAATATCACGTTCATTGAAATTATCAATGTACGGGAGATCCACTATATGAGTCTTTTTTTCCTAGAAAGTAATTGGGTTGTCACCACAAACTTCCTTTTGTAATTTTTGGAGGCAATTTTGAATTTTTTTCTTTTATTTTTGGGGAAGAAATTTGCTGCATAATAGTTAAAGTAGAAATTTCTTCTTGTAAATAATTTATATACAAAGACTTATTATTAAGCTTATTCATTTCATTTATAATAAGTTCTTTAGGATTGGTGATAAATCAGAACGTAATTTTTTTGTTCTAAAGAGAACACTGTATCCCAGTGTCATCAATCCTGGTGATAGGCATTATTTTGAGAAGGAACGGAGTTCCCAAAATAATATGTTGAGTTAAATTTTTAACAAGAATAAAAGGCATTTTGATACAAGTATCATCTTAGCATATGACAACATATGATAATTTGTATTTAATTTGTAAAGACTCTACGTCTGCAACTTTTAACCGCTGGCTAATTTTTTCAAAATATTTAGAAGGAATAATTCCTTCTTGAATGCAATTTAAGTCTGCTCCACTGTCAACTAGAGCAGTTAAATTTAGTAAAATAAATTTTTTATTTATAATTAATTTAATGGAAATATACCATTTCTGGTATATTGTTTTTTGAATATTTTATAAGGAACCTCGTTCTTGGTTAGAATCAGCTTCTATATTTTCAAATGAATTGGGCGTCTTTTGATTTATTTCAAGATCCATTAGATGATTATTCATTTGCTCTTGCTCAACTTTAATTTGCTGAACTTCTAATTTTAGTTTCTTTAATTCAGTTTTTAGTTCTGATAAAGAAGCTGAAGTAGAAGATGATAAACTTTTCTCAGATTTTTTCTTAAATACTTCAGATAAGGAGTATATAGGATGCTTGTAATTAAATTTTTCTAATTTATCTTTCTTCTTATCATTAAGAAGATCTATAATTTTATCACGAGTTGAATCATCTTCAACTTGTGCAAAAGTTTAATTAATTGGTCATTTTGCTCGTGGAGCATACGACTGTCATATTTATTATATTTTTATAATAATCTATCTATTGACAGGACTTGCAACAGTTAGATTTGTCAGATTTGTCAAAATCTGATGAATATGAGAATGAAATATGATTTTCATCAACTTCTGATTCAATTTCTGACTCAGAGGATGTAAGTAAAATTTTTATCAGGGTTTGTCTTAATCCTTTGTCAATTTGAAGTTCATTTAACTTCTTTTTGACTGTGCATCTATTAGAATAATGACATGTACGTCCACATTTGCAGCATTTTATTTCTCTTGCCTCTTTGGTTATAGAATCAGAGGGATGAGAGTGCCGGTATTTATGCATGAATTTTTCACATTTTTTATGACGTAATTTTTCACGTTTAAGAAAAATGATCTTTTGTGTTTTTTCCTTATTTTTGGAAGATAAAGGACGTACCTGAAGATCACAGTTGAATTGCTCACAGAATTCGCTAAGCTGTTTTCGCTCAAGGAGACGTTCTCTTTTCATTTGAGCTTTTAATTTAAGATCAGAACAGATTGCTAATCCGGTTTTAATGCATGCAGAAATAAGGTTTCCATATGTAAGGGTTTCATATGGGATAGTTCCATCGTAGAGACGAAGAGAAACCTTAACCTTTTCAGCAAATAGATTAGGAAGGCCCTTCAATGAATTTTTGTTTCCAGTGAAGGCTATCTGCATCATAAAGTGTCATGACGCGTGCCAAAAAAATATCCTTGTACCATCTAAAATGGGTTAATGATGGACATCTTAATTTTTGGAGTAAGGAGCGAGTTTTTTCTCCTTGATCTTCAATGGATCCAGCAAAATGTTCTATAATTGTTTGAAGAAGATTATAGACCAAATTTTCATTAGGTTTTTGCTGTTCTTTTGGAAGATCCTTAGTATTTAAGTCAATTTCGCTAAGGAGGTCTTCCCTTTGAGGAACAGTGAGAAAATTATCCCACCATCCTTTTAAAGTTCCAAAGAATCTTGAAATGATGGCTTGAGCGATAATATGAGATTTTGCTGCTGCTTGATGTCTAGATTGAACAGTAGTAGCGAACATAAGCATTCGATGAAGGGTATGAATGATTTGATGTTAAGACAATCCATCAATATTTCATTCATACAAAGAATCTCCATCATAAGAATTTCCTACGAAATGAGTATCTTCCTCAAATAATAAATCAGGAGGTGTTGGTTTTTTATAATAATATTTTTCAAATTTTTCTTGGGATAAGAAAGTTTTTGGATATCAAAAGAGGAGAGGATCTTGTAATTCTTCAAAAGGTTTTGAATTTTTCAAAATTACTTATGATCAAGACGTTGAGGATTCATTTGAATCTTCATCCGATTAGCTGATATCTTCAAGAGCTTCTACATATTTTTCTCTTAAATTTAGAATCAAATTCTGAATGTCTTCAGAAGAGGGTCCTAACTTAAGATCCAGTTTAGGAGGTGATTGGATAAAAGGTTTCACAAAGAGGTTTATACTAGTAGAAGTTTTTTCTGAAGCTTTGCTATTTTCAGGGATTGAAACCTTTTGTTTAAGCATCTGATCGATTTTAGACTCTAGGCTAAAAAGATGATCAGCGATTATTTGAACTATATTATTACTATAATTAAGTTGTTTAGTTATAGTAATAAATTCCTTTAGAATTTGTGGATCATAACTTATTTTTTCGAATGCCGCTAATTCTAAATGTTTATCATCCACCATTTTTACAATTGATGGAGGATAAGATGCTTCAATTATTTTTTCTTGCTCCGTTTGTCATTTTTGGGTAGTCAAAACAAAGAACTTGAGCATAGAATCAAAAACCAAACACGAAAGGAATAGCTTGACTATTTCTTTCTCTCATTTTCTTGAAATATAAATCATTTATTTCGAGACATTGATTTTCAGAAGTAAAACTTCTATACAAAGTACAAAAGTTATCATACTTTGGTTAGAAGTATTCCTTCAGAACAACTTTTCTAGTCTTAGAACCTATTGTGTAGCTCATTAAGACTAAAATTCATTTCAGATGGAGTGGGAGATTTATTTTCTCTCACGGGATGATAAATATTATTTCTGTTTAGGAGAAGTGCCTCGACAGATGGTTCAGAAGTTTGGGAACCATCAGATCTAGACTTTACTGAGATTTCAGAAGGAATTGAAACCCTAGGAAGTGTAATAGATCGACGAAGGTTAAATCTGACTTCAACATCGCCATCAGCCGTTTGAATTATTTGATCAATATCTTGATTGATGAAAGGTCTTGGTGTGACAGTAGATGGTATGGTCCATGATTCTGGAAATACCACATCATTCCATTTAATAACTCTATTAGTAGCAATATGGGATGCTAACAGATTTGTTTCAATCGTAGTAGTCAGGTTGAATAGCTTTCTGAACTCTAGGATTTAAAGTATTTAAAACTCTAAAGTGGATTCTGAAAATTAAAGCAATCGTTTAAGAACCAGGAAGGAAATTGTAACCATAAAGCTGTAAATGTAATTTTAAAGCTTCAAAAAGGTTTATATCAGAAAGAGATAAACTTAAATTAGGAAATGTGTTGAAATAAATCGGCCCGTGATAGAGGCTAGTTTCAACAACACTCATTAGGGATTGAGCCCAATGGAGGCATCTGCCATCTCTTAAGCTGGCTAAAATAGAAGCATTTAATCCTTTAAGAGTTAAGGGTTTAAAGGCTATCTGTATCATCCCTATATGAATAATTTGAAGTCTTGCATATATTTATGCAGATCTTTGAATGTTAGTAGATAAATGGTTTTGTCCATTTGATCTACAGTAATGATTTATTCTATAGTTTTTACTGAAGATTTTCCCTTAAAATTGAAAGTTCTAAATTGATAAATAATAGTTTTATCAATTTTGGGGAGAGACCATCTATTTAGGTCTTCTTCATTCAACGGGAACTCTACCATTTCAGAGTTCTTGAATAAATTATTATGCCTTCTAATCGTTAGATTAGAAGTTACATCTGAGGAAGGTGAAAATGCCATAGAGAGGGGAAAAGAGAGGAAGACGATGAAAGTGGTAGTCTTCAATTAAACACAAATTAAGGATTAAGCTAACCTAGTTCATAACTTCCACCCGAACAGTATTCCAGACAATCAACAAAAACAGGACTTACAACCCATATCCGCAGGGATTTATAGTCATTTATCAAGACGGAATATAAAAGATGAGGGGTTAATCAGTAGGTGTTAAAAGAAGAAAACTTAACATCCTTCAAGGATCACCCCATCATGGCTCGATAGCCTTTTATGAGGATAAATATATTATATTATATTTTATTTAAAAAAGTAATACTTACACGATTGCCAACTACAAAAGCACACAGGAGAACAAGAGAGAGCAGAGGAGAGGAGAAGAGAGGAAAGAAAACTAAGCACACTTACTACAAATACAAGGCCTCCTCATATATAAGTGGAGGTAGAAGGAAAATTTTTCTTAGACATTAAGCAAAGGTACAATTATTTGATAGAATAACTGCAGTCATAGTGGAGTTAATAATGTGGCTACTTTCGAGGTGGAAAGTAGTATTATTTTATCTGGTGGGAATGCTTTATGAGTTGTAAAGTAGATTCTCTGCTGGTGGAGATAATGTCATCCTCTTTTAAGCTGTAAAGTAAAGCGGATCCGGTGGAGATAATAATGATGCTTTCCTTTTGCGCAGTGGAAGCAATAATTTAGCTGTAGAAGCTGGAATCCAATTAATTTTCTCCAGTGGATTCCATGTTGACACCGTCAGAAGACTCGCCACTGTCGCAGATGTAGATAGAGTAATTAAACACCTTGGCGAGTTGATTCTCGTAAATTTTCTTGAGGCGTTCCTTATGCTGAACTTCATTCTCATGAGGGCAACGTCTTTTAATACTCTAAAGTACATCATCAATTACCAGGATATATATATTATATTATATTTTATTTAAAAAAGTAATACTTACACGATTGCCAACTGCAGAAGCACACGGGAGAACAAGAGAGAGCAGAGGAGAGGAGAAGAGAGGAAAGAAAATTAAGCACACTTACTACAAAGACAAGGCCTCCTCATATAGAAGTGGAGGCAGAAGGAAAACTTTGCTTAGACAATAAGCAAAGGTACAATTATTAGATAGAATAATTGCTGCTATAGTGGAGTTAATAATGTGGCTACTTTCGAGGTGAAAAGTAGCATTATTTCATCTGGTGGGAATGCTTTATGAGTTGTGAAGTAGATTCCCTGCTGGTGGAGATAATGTCATCTGCTTTTGAGCTGTAAAGTAAAGCGGGTCTGGTGGAGATAATAATGATGCTTTCCTTATGTAAGCAATAATTTAGTGGGAAATTCAATTAATTTTCTCCAATTGATTCCGTCACGCCGTAAGACCCGCCATCGGATGTGAGATAAAGGGTGATTAAACACCTTGGCGAGTTGATTCGTAAATTTTCAGGCGCCTTCTCTTCTCATGAGGATAACGCCTTTTAATACCAAGTCATCACCGATAACTCAAAATCGTTTTTGAGGAAGCATCGAATAAACTTTGATGGCTTTGATTTGCTTGAGCTTATCCTCAATGCTATTGAATTCCACCATTTTAAAAGAAATGTCAAGGACAATAAAAGGGTCTTTCCAAGAATAACGTTACTCCAAATCCATGGGATTTGGCAGTGAAGGAGAGATTTTGCCCTTGATCATCTTCGGGATTAATAGCCTCATTTTGGGGCCTTCCATCCAAGAAAGGCTTCTTTGATTGGATCAAGAATATTTAAGCTCCAAAATAGTTCCACCATCTGAAAAACCATGATGGAAGTTCTATGTTGAGAATATCTTTGTTCATTATGAACATCCATGAATGCCTTCATTTTTTATTAAGAAGGAAGAAGGCTTTCATCATAGCTTGAACATAACACCAATAATTTACGCCAATTTTATATTGTAAATTAATGGAGGATTAAAATATATTTTTTCTTGGAATGGAGTCAAACCTCATTCACTTTGATGAAAGATTTTTTGTATAACGCATTTGCTATACAAAATAGTATGGTTCATCTAATCACAAACATGGTTAATTTCAACACATTTTAATTGTATTAAAATTTTTTCATAATTTTCTCTTGAGAGATTAGATTCAAATGGGAAAGGATTGTTTCTCAAATATCTTTCAAATAAGGCCCACAGATTATTTATTGAATAATCAGAGGGATTAATTTCAATAATATTTTATTTTATTTCTTTAGAGAAATAAACAGGTTCTTGTGCAACGACATCTTTTAGGGATGGTGTTGCTTTTTAGAGGTTTCACCCTTTTCAACCGTAGTTGAAGAGGAAGTACCATAAAGATAAGTTTTCAAATTGATCATGCCAATTGTTGAATTGACCGGATCTTTACCATTAGCGCGGCCACGGCCGCGACTTTCCCTTGAAGAGTTGTCTCCTCGATTAAGAGGATGCATCCTTCCATGTGGGGTGATCCACCTCTGATCGTCCCTGCAAGAATTCACGAGTTAGAAAATCTGGAAGAGAATTTTTATTACCTTTAATGAATTCAATATCGAAATCAAAGACAAGGAGCTGCGATTGCCATGATGCAAAAATTTGTTTTGAAATTAAATTTTTTACATCTTGTTCAATGATGTATTTGACGGAGGAACAGTCAATACGAAGTAAAAAATGCTGATTAAGTAAATCATCTTGGAATTTTGAGATACACTTAATCACAGAAAGCATTTCTTTTTTGATAATGGAATACTTTTGCTGCGTAGGATTCCATCTACTAGAAGCAAAGCGAACTAATTTATCTTTTGAATTTTTTCGCTGTTTTAGGATACCTCCATAGCCTTTATCAAATGCATCAGTTTCAACAATTTTGAAACTAGTGAAATCCGCAAGATTAAGACAGGGATGATTTTGAACCCTTCGTTTAATTTTACGCATGCATGAGTATGGATATCACCATGGTGGGGATTCTTTTTAATCACAAAGAGTGGGGCGCATCCTTTGCAAGATTAGATAAATCAACTACATAATTGAGAGCTCATAAGAATCTCTATAGCTGATTTTTATCTAAAATAATATCAAAAAATTTGTTAGCAAATTCAATATTTCTATTAATTGGTATAATATAAGCATTAGATATATTATGGCCTAAAAATCTTATTTCAGTTTGAAATAATTTGATTTTTGATTCTAAAATTACTAATCCATTTTTTAAAATTAACCATTTAAATGTTTTTAAATGATTGAACTGTGCGTCAATAGTGTTTGAGAATACAAAAACATCATTAATATAAACTAGAATATATTTAAAATAATCTTTAAATATATTATTCATGATATGCTGAAATTTAGAAGGTGCATTTTTTAAGCCAATGGGCATTACATTCCATTCGTAATGTCCAAAGGGTACCGTAAATGCAATTTTATAGCGATCCGATTCTTTAATCTAGATATGTTAATATCCTGATTTTAAATCAAAGTTGAAAAATATTTTTATATTATGCAATCTATTTAATAAATTCCTTTTATTAAGAATTGGATATCTGATCCATTTTAAAATTTTGTTTAACGGCTTGTAATTAATTACAAGCCTCCCTCTTTCCTTTCTCAATTCATAACAATGCGCATACCCAAGGAGTAGGATTGTCGAATTATTCCTTTTTTTTAATAAGTCAGCAATCTCTTCCTTGCATAAAGCAAGGTAGTGCTCGTTCATCTGACAAGGACGAGCCTTAGTGAGAATGTCACGTTCATTGAAATTATCAATGTACGGGAGATCCACTACATGAGTCTTTCTTTCCCAGAAAGCAATTGGGTTGTCACCACAGACTTCATTTTGGAATTCTTGGAGGCAATTTTGAATTTTTTTCTTTTATTTTCGGGGAAGAAATTTGGTGCTTAATAGTTAAAGTAGAAATTTCTTCTTGTAAATAATTTATATGCATAGACTTATTATTAAGCCTATTCATTTCATTTATAATAATTTTTTTAGGATGGGTGATAAATCGGAACGTAATTTTTTTGTTCCAAAGAGAACACTGTATCCCAGTGTCATCAATCCTAGTGATAGACATTATTTTGAGAAGGAACGGAGTTCCCAAAATAATGTGTTGAGTTAAATTTCATAATTGTATCTATGTTGACACCATTCGTTAGTAACACTAATATCAATTGACTAATTATCATTTTTTAAATGTAGTCATTATCTTTCATTATTTTTTCAGTACTTTTTGCTATATTTATAAGAGACCAAGGTCAATTCTCAATCTTTTTTTTATGGATGGTCAACTTAAGTAGTTGTACATATTTTGTGCAATTCTATGGCATAAAATACTTATTACATTATCCAACTTCTTTTAGCGCAATAGTTATCATAATTCTCTTGTATTTTTTAATTGTATATATATATATATATATATATATATATATATATATATATATATATATATATATATATATATATATATATTGTTATTAACTAGAAAACCGATTCGCGGTAAAAGTAAAGTTTTTGCCTTACCTTCGTTGTGAAATCCAGCACACACACAAGTATTTAAAGAGTGAACAAGAAAACTCCAGAATTTTTACGTAGAAAATCTTAAAAAGAGGGAAAAAACCACGGAGCCTAGCCCAGTAAAAAGCTTTCACTATATATTTGTTTTCGAGTACAAGTTTTTCCCGATACCGGGATTACAGAATTGTATATGAGAAAGGAACAACAGCTATGTGACAACAATCGAGTTGTAACGATTCTTAGTAATGCGAGATGATGGTGAGCTGTGGGAGCAATCACAGTGAAAATGTGGGGAACAATTCGCATGCAAGGAACAATCACGGCGAAGTCATCATGATGGAGGCGATAGAGATTGGCGGCAGGATCAATGGCGGTGGTGGCGGTGGTTGGCGACGGTCAGTAAGCGGCTGATTGTGCTTGGAGGATCTTTAGAGCTCTCTCCTCTCTCTTGCCTGGGCCTCCTCATATGAAGAATAAGGGGCTATTTATAGATTGGAGGAGTGGCGTCTCTGTAAATACATGCAAAATTCGAACCACTCCTCTCCATCGGACGGCTCATGATGAATCCCTTGATCATATGATGTATTTTGTGTATTTGAATGCTCAAATGATGTCGAAATTATGAGATATTGGGCTTATTTGATTCGGCTCGTCAAGACGCTTGATTTGACTATAAACACTCCATGTTTGAAAGCTATTTAGGGATTTAGCTGATATCTCAAAGTTTCCAATGATATTTTAAGTGCTTGATTTCGACCAGTTTCAATTTCTGATCAGCTTGCTTTCGGCATCAAGATTCGTGCTTCAACTAGTAAAGTTTTCAGGGTCATATCAGTTGCCCCCTATTTTTGGATGACATTATCTCAATCATCCAAATATATATATGTCAAATATTTGAAAATAGCAAATTCTTCAATGAAATTTGCGAATCCATCAACCATACATTTTGAGAGAACAGATCTTCATGGGAGCACAATATTATGATCACAGAAGTTGGCAGAGTCATATGCATTATGTGGATCGTCGCATGGAGAGTTATGGACCCATGGGGACATTTCTGGGCACTTGCAGCCGCAAGATTTGGGTTGGATTATGCGAGCGCAAGAGAATTGCTAGTGGGCTGCCTTGATTTAGGTGAAGAAAGGAGCTGCGGGCCTTTCTTGGTCGAATAAAATAGGCGAGGCGGATTCGCAATGAGGCTGAGCGAATTCGCGAGGATCGCTGAACGGGCCGGGTAGAGAAACGCATCAGCGTCAGGTCGGCAGTCAATGAGTGATGAGCCGGGAGTTCAGTGTGGGGCTAGGCGGGCCAGCAGTCAGCAATCGTCGGGAGGCCATGGGTTAAACTGCAGATTCAGCAGTTCTGCGATATGAGCGAGTAGTCCTTGCCGGGAGTTAGTCGCGAGGCAGCGGGGAGCAGGCGGGTCATGAACGGTGGCGGGTTATAGCGCCCATATAGCAGCGTGCCGCGCAAAATGTCCATTTGGCCCGTTTTCCTGATTTTAACGTTTGGCCCGTTTTGAGCGATTTTGAACGATTTTGGGCGGTTTTGGTCACTTTTTTACCTTTTTACCCCTAAATGGGGTCTATAAAAACCCCCTAGGGCCAAGAGAGAAGGCACCTTCTCTTTTTCTTGAGAGAAGGTCGTTTGGAGGCGGTGAGCCGCGGTACCGTCGTTGTTCGATTTTTTTCACCGAAATAGGCGTCGCCGGTCTGTCGGACCGTCCAGTTGGAAGCGATCAAGGCCCGTGGTACTACGTCGTATTCGTTTCCCTCGAAAGAAGGCGTCAGCCGCTCGTCGAGTACCAGTTTGGAGATGATCAGGCCGCGGTACATCGTCGGTCTCTGATTTTTTCGAAAGAAGCGTCAGTTGTACTCGTCGGGCAAGAGATGATAACGAGATCGATGACCGATCGGATACGGCGTGACCGCGACATGGTCATGATAACAATGCGATGGGGACCGGCGAGATCCGGCGATGATACGGCGAGATGACGCAGAAGCATTGCGGGTCAATAGCACCAATACGGCGCTAGTGGCAGCGGGATGACCGCACGATGGTGGTGACCAGTGAAGATGGGTGAGGGTCGCGCCGAATAAGATTGCGGCGGGTCGGAGTCGAATCGGTCGATCATGAATGGCTTATGAAATGGCGCAGTATCAGAATGGCGATGAGCCGATGGTGGTGACCAGCGATTGTCAATGCTGACCGCATATGGCCTCACGGGCTCAAGCAATCGCGCAGTAATGACGCCGGGCAACACGCCGAGCAGGATGACAGAATGTGTGAGGATCGCCGATGGTCGGCAGCGGACCGGCCGATAAGAACGGCGGTATTCCAGTGTATACCGACGTGGTCCATAATATGGCGGTAATCAACGGTAGAATTAAGGGATGACCATGTGGTAGTCCGGTGCAACGATGGTGGTTTGGCTACCGACGGTGCGTCGGCAGAATCGGAATGGTGACGAGCATTCGGTGCATGCCGGCGATGGCATGATGGTTATGACCGAAAGATTGCCGATATGGTGGCGGTGAATTTTGACTATCCGGTTATTTGTCGAATGTGACTTCGAAACCGCGAATGGGAGGTTGAATTGAATCGTGATTTTGACCCATCCGTTATTTGTCGGTGTTGCCCCGACGTTAACGATGGAAGAGGGAATTGAATCCGCCGAGATTTTGACCATCCGAGATTATTTGTCGGTGTTTAGACGTTAACTGGAAGAGGCCGCGGAACCATGGACCTGACCTATCATAGGTTGTTTGTTGGATCGCGTTAACGCATATATGGAAGAGGTTGAATGAATTGTTGAGGATCTTTGACTCATCCGAGATTGTTTGTCAAAGTGTTACCCGGCGACGCAACATATGGAAGAGGTTAATTGAATCACCGAGGATTTTGACCCATCTCAGGTTGTTTGTCGAGTGTAGGCGATGTTAACCTGTGGAAGGGGGTTGTAGGAAGTCCACCAAGGACCTTTGACTATCCCAGGTTGTTTGTCGAGTGTTACGCGACGTTAACTAGTATGGAAGAGGTAATTGAATTGAGATTTTGACCTATCCTTGTTTGTCGGTGTTACATGGCGTTAACTGTATGGAAGAGGGGAAGTCCACCAAGGACCTTTTGACCTATCTAGGTTGTTTGTCGAGTGTTACCCATGGCGTTAACTGTATGGAAGAGGTTGAATTAAAACATTCATTTGTGGTTGTACCAAAGTTGCTCTTAACCGGGTCTCGTTTTCCATGAGTATGAGTGGAAAAACATAATCAAAGATATATCTCTTCTCAATGTTGAAATATCCTCCAACTTTGACTTGTTTCTTGGGATGGTAATCGATTAGATGCTTAACATGGGTGATCTTGAGATTAAGAGTTGCCCCGAGTAATCAAGGAACTAAGTTTGAGATGAATCTTCATTCTTAAGCCTTAAAAGCTTGAAATGCTCCACCGATGGTGGTTTTGATCTTGTTGGAAAACTTGGCCATACAAGATGAAATAATAGAATCAACTCATGACGGTAAACTGCTTAGAAAAGCGGTAGAGTAAAAGTTTTTTACTTGTGAAATCCAAAGACACACACAAAGTATTTAAAGAGTGAACAAGAAAACTCAATTTTACGTGAAAACCTCAAAAGTGGGGAAAAAATCACTGCAGAAAAAGCTTCCACTATATTTGTTTTGAGTACAAGTTTTTCCATGGGATTACGAATTGTATATATGAGAAAGGAACAAGTATGTGATAACGATCGTTATGATGTAAGAAGAGATGATGGTGAAGTGAGCAATCACCGAAAATGCAAACCGCGAAATCCGGGAACAATCGCGGTCATCATGATGGAGACGCACGAGATTGATCATGACAAGGCGGCGGCGGTTAACGGACCGGCGAATAATCACGAGTTTGCGCTTGGAGGATTTTAGAGCTCTCTCATCTCTCTTGCTTTTCTCATATGAGAAATGAGGGGCTATTTAGATGGAGGAGGACGTCTGTAAATACATGCAAAATCGAACCACTCTCTCCATCTGACGTGATGAATCCTGATCATATGATGTATTTTGTGTATTTGAATGCTCAAATGATGTCAGAATTATGAGATATTGTTTGATTCGGCTCATCAAGACGCTCGATTTGACTATAAACACTCCATGTTTGAAAGCTATTTAGGGATTTAACTGATATCCCAAAGTTTTCAATGATATTTTAAGATCTGATCGCCAATTTCGACTTTTTCTGATCAAGATTCGGCTTCGATTAGTAAAGTTTTCTCATATATATATATATATATATATATATATATATATATATATATATATATATATATATATATATATATATATGGTATAACTTTTGTTATAACTTTTTATAATGTAAATTTAGTCCCTGAATGGATGAGCTTATCATACTTTTTTTAAAAGAAATAATTGAATGGATGGTGACGAGATAATTCATCTTAAAAAAATATATATACTCTCTTGATATAGATATAAAAGAGTGTCATTCAGGAGTAGCTTATATTGAACTCACTAAGAAACTCATATTTATTTACTCATTAAGTAAGCAAAGAAAAAATAAATAAATAATTTTTGCTAAAATTATAAACAAGCCAAATACTTACTCATATAAAATTAATACAAATGTATATTATATATGAAAATATGTATGTGCACCGAGCTTATTATTGAATTAATTATATAAAACACTTATTCATATAAAACCCATGTTTATCTGTTCATGTTGAATTAGGGCTAGTTTTAGCTTAGTTTATTAGTAAGTCGAGATCAGCTCATCAGCTATTCATCAAATTGAGCTCAAATTGACTTGTAAGTTAACTTGATTCATTTACACTCCTAATCATAATAATATTTCTCAACTTATTCATCATCAATATGAAAAAATAACAATGTTGACATACATCTTAATAAAAAAATAAAGAATAAATATGTAATTTTGGTGCATTTTGTCAAAATTAAATCTATTTTCAAAGAAGTTAAAGTTTGAATTGATTGTAATATAAAGTTATATGTTTAGTTGTGAAGTTTTGCATTGAAATTTCACACAACTTGAATTTGTGTGTGAGAATTTGTTATATATTTAGTTGTTTTTAATATGCTTAAATTTTTTTAAAATAATTAATTTAATTTTTTTTTTTAGAAATTTCGAGTCATATTATCGCTGAACACGAGCTTGTTTAATCAAAATTATAGTGAATCTGATTTTGATGAATAATTTTTGGACATGAACTAATTTTAAACATTAAAAAATTCGAACGAGCCAATAACAAACGGACAGCTAGCTCAATTACACTCGCTCGTCGCATCTATGCGGAAACCTATTATTGCTTTGTTTAATTCTCGCATGGAGCGCTATCAGCAATAACCGAATATTGGGCCGAATCAATAATGGCCTGAAAACCGAGAACTGAGGCCCGCAATATCACCTTAGTGGATCGCCTGTTTCGTTCAAAAGGCACTGAAAATTTACATAAGTTTCATTTTTTAAAAATTTTGATATATCTAATATTCAAATATTAATATTTATTTATTTAAAATTTCAATATCAGAATCACATCTACTTTAAAATTATATTGATAATAGTTTTCATGTGATAACAAATATTTAGATATAAATAAATATCATTGGTTAAGTGTTATGTATATAAATACATAAGAATTATGTGTTGCATGAATATATAATAAAAATAAATAGAATGTATATTTAAGTAATATTTTTAATAAATTTAAATTTAGAAATTGATATGAAGCTATTTAAGCTATAATTATATGTGTATTATAATTCTAGACATATGCATATTAAATATATTAAAACAATTATAATATAGATTAATCTATATAAATATAATTTATGATAAGGATTTAAAGTTTATTATAATAAAAAAATATTGTAAAAACTTTATAAAATAATGGCGATAATAAAAGATATAATATGTAAGTTTTTATAAATGATATGCCACTTAAAATACTACTAGTCGAAGCACGAATCTTGATGTTAAAAAGCAAGCTGATCCGAAGTTGAAACTGGTCGAGATCAAGCACTTAAAATATCCTTAGAAACTTTGGGATATCAGTTAAATCCCTAAATAGCTCTCAATCATGGAGTGTTTATAGTCAAATTGAGCGTCTCGACGAGCTGCAAATACTTAAAATACATCAAATTATCAAAGGAATTATTTTGAGCCGTCCGATGGAGAGAAGTGGTTCGGATTTTTCATGTATTTACAGAGACGCTACTCGTTCAATCTATAAATAGCCCCTCATTCTTCATATGAGGGGGGCCGAAGGAGGAGAGAGGAGAGAGTTCTATAGCTTGAAGATTCTCCAAGCATAATTGAGCCACTACTCGACTATCGCCGACCACCCCCGTTGGTTGTCAACCACCGCCGCCGGTCGCCGCCGCCACCGCTGATCTGCCGCCATTAATTCTCCATCATCGCTACCACTATAAATTGTTACCACGGTATGACTAATACATAGTTCCCTTCTCATATAATGTAATGCTATCATGAAGATTTTGTACTCTGAAACACATACATAGTAGAAGATTTTTACTAGGTTAGGACCCATGATTTTTTCTCTCTTTTCGAGATTTTTCATGTAAAAATTCTGGAGTTTTCTTGTTCACTCTTTAAATATCTCGGATTTCACAACAAAGAAAACTTTCACTCTACCGCAATGGTTTTCTAGCACAACAGCTTACGTCGTATGGAATTGATTCTCATTATTTCATCTTGTATGATGACCAAGTTTCCCAACAAGATCAAAACCACCATCAAGGTGGAGCATTTCAAGCTTTTAAAGAGCACAAGTGAAGAATGAAGATTCATCAAACTTTGTTTTTTCAGATTTTATCGAAAACTGGGGGGCAACTCTTAATCTCAAAATATTATCTAAATCAATATTCTGGATATCTAATTGATTATCAATTAGAGAAGCAAGTCAGCAATACCAATGAAAAAGACCGAGGTTAAGGAGCAACTTTGGCTACAACCACAAACGGATGTGTTGATTCGACCTCTTCCACACAGGTTAACGTCATCGAGAAAAGACTCTGATAAACAACCTAAGATAAGTCAAAAGGTCCTTGGTGGACTTCCCACGGCCTCTTCCACACATGTTAACATCATCGGGTAACACTATGACAAACAACCTCGGATGGGTCAAAATCTTCAGCGGATTCAATTCAACCTTTTACATATAGGTTAACATCATCGGGTAACACCCTGACAAACAGCCTCGGATAGGTCAAAAATCCTCAACGGATTCAATTCAACCTCTTCCACACAGATTAACGTCATTAGGGAACACTCTGACAAACAATCTCGGATGGGTCAAAATCCTTAGCAGATTCAATTCAACCTCTTCCACACAGGTTAACGTCATCGGGTAACACTCCGAAAAACAACCTCGGATAAGTCAAAAATCATCAGCGGATTCAATTCGACCTCTTTCATACAGGTTAACATCATCGGGTAACACCCTGATAAACAACCTCGGATATATCAAAAATCTTCAACGGATTCAATTCAACATCTTCCACACAAGTTAACGTCATCGAGCAAAGTCTCTGACAAACAACCTAAAATAGGTCAAAAGGTCCTTGGTGGACTTCCCACGACCTCTTCCATACAGGTTAACGTCATCGAGAAAACGCTCTGACAAACAACCTAAGATAAGTCAAAAGGTCCTTGGTGGACTTCACACCTCTTCCAACGTGTTAACGCCATCTGTAACACTCTGACAAACAACCTCGGATGGGTCAAAATCTTCAGCGGATTCAATTCGACCTTTTACATATAGGTTAACATCATCGGGTAACACCCTGACAAACAACCTCGGATAGGTCAAAAATCCTCAACGGATTCAATTCAACCTCTTCCACACAAATTAACGTCATTAGGGAACACTCTGACAAACAACCTCGGATGGGTCAAAATTCTCAGCAGATTCAATTAAACCTCTTCCACACAGGTTAACGTCATCGGGTAACACTCCCACAAACAACCTCGAAAAAGTCAAAAATCATCAGCGGATTCAATTTGACATTTCCATACAGGTTAACATCATCGGGTAACACCCTAATAAACAACCTCAGATATATCAAAAATCCTCAACGGATTTAATTCAACATCTTCCACACAAGTTAACGTCATTGAGCAAAGACTCTGACAAATAACCTAAAATAGGTCAAAAGGTCCTTGGTGGACTTCCCACGACCTCTTCCACACAGGTTAACGTCATCGGGTTACACTCTGACAAACAACCCCAGATTGGTCAAAATCCTCAACGGATTCAATTAAACCTCTTCCACACAGGTTAACATCATCGGGTAACACTCTAACAAACAACCTCGGATAGGTCAAATATCATCATCGTCGGTCATCCGCTGACTGACAGGCTCCACCGCTGACTACTATCAAGTATGCCGCCACCACCCATCGATCGCTAACCAGCACGGTACCGCCGCTGACCATTGCCGCCGTCATCCCGCCGACTACCGACGCTAATCTCCACCACGCTGTTGCTGGAATACCTCTGCCGGCCGCCAACCACTGTTGTCGCCAACCTCAGATAACCCGCCGCTGGCAATTCGAAAGACTTTCGACCCAGACTCGGTCTGCTCACGACACGCCATGGACACGCCGACCCACTCCGATCCGTACTAGCGTGACTGCTTCCAAGCCCGTCACTCGAATTGTGGTTTTAAGTCGCCCGCTTATGACCCGTCACCCACTGCTCCATGCACCTCCTTCCTTGTCCGCCCCACAACCCGCCAACGACGCCGCCGCCACGGCATGAGTCGCTGAGCCATGGAGTGCACGCGCCCCACGGGCACTGTGTCCGATGGGTCCATAACCCCAAAATCTTGTGTCATTACAGACTCAGACACATCGTGCACCGCTGTGATCATAATCTTTCTGAAGATTTGTTCTCTCAAAATGTATGGTTAATAGAACCACAAATTTCATTGAAGAATTTACTATTTTCAAGTATATGGCATAAATATTTTTGGATGATTGAGATAATGTTATCCAAAAATAGGGGGGCAACTGATATGACACTTAAAATACTACTAGTCGAAGCACAAATCTTGATGCTAAAAGCAAGCTTATTTGAAGTTGAAACTGTCAAGATCAAGCACTTAAAATATCCTTGGAAATTTTGAAATATCAGTTAAATCTCAAAATAGCTCTCAAACATGGAGTGTTTATAATCAAATCGAGCGTCTCGACGAGCCGGATCTAACGAGCCTAAGATCTCATAATTCTGACTTCATTTGAGCATTCAAATACTTAAAATACATCAAATGATTAAAAGAATTATTTTGAGCCGTCCGATAGAGAGGAGTGGTTTGGATTTTCCATGTATTTACACAGACGTCACTCATCCAATCTATAAATAACTTCTCATTCTTCATATGTGGGGGGCCGAAGGAGGAGAGAGGAGAGAGCTCTAAAGCTTGAAGATCCTCCAAGCATAATTGAGCCACCACTCGACGCCACCACCCATTGTTGTCAACCACCGCGCCGGTGCCGCCAACACCGCTGCACCGCCATCACGATCCTTTCCGTTGATCCTCGCCGTTTCTCCATCATTTGCTACAACTAGCAATTGTTACCACCTGAACGTGACTATATAGTTGTTGTTCCCTTCTCATATACAATCCTGTAATCCCGTTATCGAGAAGATTTTGTGCTCTGAAACAGATACATAGTATAAGATTTTTACTAGCAGCTGGTGATTATTTCCCTCTTCGAGATTTTCCATTGCTGAGTTTTCTTGTTCACTCTTTAAATACCTGTGTGTGTGCTGGATTTCACAACAAAGCTAAGGCGTAAACTTTCACTCTACCGCAACTGATTTTCTAGCACGCAACAATAAAAATATTATTTTAATTTGTAGATTATAAAATATATATTATAATTAAAATATAAACTAAAAATTAAAATGTTGTTCCAATATTCATATATCTCAAAGCCTCAATGATTTTAATTTAACTGCCTCTTGTGGCCCAACTTAAATTTCATCATATTTATAAGTTTTTTTTAGTTTCACATGATAAGAGAGAGAGAGAGTATTTTTTCTCTTTATATAGAAAAAAGAACTTTAAAGAATGTTCTTGTAGCTTACTTAAAGGGTGGCTTGGTGCCTTGGTGGGTATGTCATGAATTAAATTGGTTAAGATTACCTTAATAATAATATTAACTTTTAGATTTAAAGGATTTATTTTAAAATATTTAATTTAATTTTTATAAGCAACATTTTAACTAATTGATTTAAAACTAACTATCATTAAAAGTGAGTAATTTGAACTGCCCAATTTTATATAACTGAGATCGGCTTTTCAGTTCGTCATTCAAGTCGATGATTTAAGTTGGTTTCTATTGGTTCGATGTAAAGCGATTTTTAAAGTTAATCGAGCCGATCACATGCCCAGTTAATATCAATTTACATAAGTATGATTGAGAGTATAAAAAAAATTATGGAATATAATGAAAACTATCAGAAGATGGTCTTCATTTAGATATATGCATTGTTAATATACAGTGACAATCAAGAGATGGTCATTAAGTGATAATGATGATAGGATAATAATCAAGTGATGATAATTGAGCTATATCAATTAACTATAATGATCGAATGATAATGATTTGATAATAGTGATCTAATAATGGTGATTAAGCAAATGTAATTGGATGATTATGATTTTTGGGAGTGATTATCCGCATTGATCTTCGAATGTAATCATTTTAGAATTTCTAAGATTGATAAGCTCTCTTAGATTTTTACATTTTCTTCATGTGAAAATGCTTGTTAATTTATAATTTTTTGGAGTGACAATTAGATAATTTTTTAATAAAATTCTCCAAACATACTATCAGATGATCCTTATTGATTTCCTCAAGTAAAGACCAATTCTTTGAAATTTAAATACCATAATGACATTGAAATTGAATATTATTGAGATTACTAGATCTCTCATCAAGACTCTTATTTTAATTGAAAGCATGCAAAATTTTACTACCTTTTGCGAGGGCTGCAAATGAACCATGAGTTCGACAAGCTACTTGTGGCTCGGCTCGATTAGAGCTCGTTCTTGTTCGTTTCATTAACCAATAAAATAAGCTTGAACACTTTTTTAAATACTTGATTGCTAAATGAACCAACTTAAACAACTTGTCATTCAGATCATTTATGTTCATGAACATTATCATTTAAAGCTCGTGAACAAGCTTGCTAAATAGCTCGATTATGGCTCGATTACAGCTCAATTAAAGCTTGTCTGTGAACAGTATCGTTCAAAATTTTTATTATTTTTAGGTTCAATAAGCTTTAATTGTTACAGCTCTTGTATATTTCTCAACAAGCTGCTCATGAACAAGCTCAATTAAAGCTTAAATAAAGCTTGTTTATTTTATTAAACGAGTTGTTCACTAACAAGCTCGATAATCCAATTTGAACCGAGCTCATGAACAAACTCGAATCAAGCTCGAAATCTATAATACTAAATAAGCTCAAGCTTGAACACATATATGCTCGGCTCGGCTCGGTTCGCTTGCTACTTCATTATCATGATTATTATGTCCTGCCAAATAATCGTCAGTCAGATGAATATCATCCTCCATTAAAAACTTGATTTTTAAATTATAGTTAAAGAATTATGAATGGGGTTTTTTTAAATATGCACAACTATTTTTTCTTGTTTAACTCAGCTTTTATTATTCTGCACGTATCTCAGCAAGGCGAACTCATTTTATCATTCTAGCGTGGCCTTTTTGTGGTATACAATAATAATAAAGATGTTAAATGAGTAAAATAGATAGTTTGAGGTGTTATGTATGTAAAAATCCCTTAATGAATTTGCTACTAAAAAAAAGTTATAAAAAATCTATAACAACTATTTTGAATTATGTGAAATTATTGTGTATTCTAGTTTTGAGATATTTGACATGAAAACACTGCAATCTCATTTGCATGGCATTTATGAAAAAAAAAAAAAAGCACTTATATTTTTAGAGATCCATCTCCTAAATTTTTTAAATAACTATTATCATCTAAAGACTTGTATTATAACATGGCTTCCACTACAGATATATTTCAAGATTTGTGTCACTGTTAGACTTTCTAGAGAGGATTAGGTTGAATATCAAAATAAAGATATCAATAAAATTAATATAATTGACCCTAAAATAATTTATTGAATAACCAAAGGCCAATTGTCCTCGCAAGAGAAATTGATTCACATTTTCGTTTTGTTTCTCGGCAAAAAATAATTCTATAAAAAATAGCAAATTACGGCCTGAAAGCTTCGAAGGTCGGGCTGAGCCGGCGCCAGGCTGCGCCGTCGAAATTGAACGTGGAATCTTCAGATTGACTGAACCACGCAGAAAATGTGCGTTAATGCATCTTCTTCTTTTATTTTTAGTTATTTTATAGCAATTGTGGCTTTTTTATCTGCTTTAACTTTTTTATTAGGATATAAATAATTTCAGGATAAAAAAGCTCATTATTGATGAAGAGCTCACGGCCGGCTAATTCGTTAAGAGTGTTCATAAATATTTTAATCTTAATTTATAAATGCACTGAATATGAATAATTATTTATTTAATCATTTTAATTTATTCAAAAAATATATTATTTGCGTTCAAAATAGTTCAAATAGGCTCGAAATAGTTCAAAAAATATGGATAAAAGAGGATTTGAACTTAGACTAATTTTTTATATAAAAAAAAATGATAAGTATGACTTAATGACTAGAGCTTTTGTTATAAAAAAAATAGGCACAAATCCAAATCATCCACCCTCCATATATACATACATACATATATATATATATATATATATATATATATATATATATATATATATATATATATATATATATACAAATATATATTTCAAATTATGAATTAGATGAGAAAGCATTTCCTCTGGCATAAAACCTTTTTCTCCCTCGACTCCATCCGGGTTGATTACAAGTTGATGAAATCCAGATTAAAATTGCTTTTTTACTGCCTATAAAAAAATAAAAAAATAAAGCTTTGCTTAGCGCATGTGATACTAAATCAATTCAAATTTATCCTCTCCTAATATCTAATTTAGTTTATCTACTAATTATACAAATAAGTTGACTTTTAATCGCAACTAATTTTTTAAATATTTCTATAATCTTACTATTAGGAAATTTAAATCAGTTTTAGAATTATGTTTAAATAATAAAATGATCACATGCTGATTCAATTTTTTTCTTCTGACTACTGTAACATTTGAAGATATTTTAATTTAATTTTTAATAAAAAAATAATCTAATGTGTAAAAATCAAATACGCGAAAGAGGTCATTTGTACTGTTTTGGTAATAATAATTTAATATTAAATTAAATGTTGGAAATGTTTAAATAATAAGATGACACTATCAATTTATATTTTTAAATTACACTATCAATTTAATTTTAATATTACGAAATGCCTACTATTTTTTGGCACTGCATGCTTGTGAGTTGTGAGTCAGTTGTCTTGCATACATACGAGATGACTGAGTCATGAGCATTTTGGATAATAATTACAAGAGACACATAATTTTTACATATTAATAAAGCTCATATCTAAAATTTCTTATTTATATAAATAATATTTAAAATTTTAATATCACACCAAAAATTATATTTATTATTAGCTTTTTAGAAATGATATATATATAAATAATTTTGATGTTAGATATATTAGAAAAATAATAAGAATTGACATAAAGGAATGATTTCTAAATTTATCTAATTTAGCTGATTTTTAGATGTGCTAAAAAAGTTGCATGAGATATCATAAATTGCTTGAAAAAAATTACTTCTCACAAATTAAACTTTACACAAATTAAAAAGAATAAAACTCATATATTTGTCATATTTTACACTATAATAGTTACAACTAATGAATCCCATGTTTAAGGAATGATATGACACTTAGGGGTGAGCATTCGGTCGGTTTGGCTTATTCGGTTTGGGTCTTGATCCAACCGAATAAATCAAACCGTTATTTTGAAAAAATCGAACCGACCAAATTAGCCCAAAAAACCATATAAACCGAACCAAATAAACCGAATTATAGTTCGATTTATTCGATTCGGTTTTCCCTAAACCGAATTATAGTGACAAATTTAAAAAAAAAAAAAAGAATTTTAAAGTTAACAAACAATGAAACAAATAATAGAGAAATTTTATTAACTAAAGTTACTAAACTACATATATACATATTGATACAATGTAAATATATAATGTACAATGTAAATAGTTTTTCATATTGATACAATTTATGAATGTAAATATGTAATGTACAAATAAAAATTATAAACAATTAACAAAGAAAGAGAAAAAAAATAGTACAAGTGTATAACATAATTTAATTGTATTAAGCCAAATCAAATGTTAGGCCACTTTGGCACTTTCTACAGGTTGTTCATGTAAAGTAATATCTTCAATCTTCATCTCCGCCTGATGTTAGTTTGTTCCTTCAAGTATTCATAGTCATAGAGCCGAAAAGAACAATTTTAAGCAATTAGTCAATTCGTTCACTCAAAATGAGCAAAGGCCTTCATGAACCGTATTAGCAAACAAGGCAGCAAGTGCCAAGTGCCGTAAGTCGGGGACTTCAAAAATTTGGTAGTCTGTCGACTCTGGTTGGCAAACAAGTAGCATCAGATATAAGATAAGTATCACCAACAAATGCCATAGGGAATGCACTAATAACATCCCTACCCGGATCATCTTTGTACATTAGGCGGTTTAATATAGCAAAGAAAGATAAGATAAGTATTACCAACAAATGCCAAGGGAATGCACAATAACATCCCTACCTAGATGAAACATCTTAGCCACATCCACCTTATTAATACTAGCAGGTAAATATACATCAAACATGTACCACAACTAGGTTACTTGCAGATTGAAGATATTACTTTACGAATTGAAGCAATCACCTTCATAATAGCAGGTAAACCAGCAGGTAAACCAGCAGGTAAACCAGCAGGACAACTAGTAGGTAAATCCATACAGCATAGCCTCAGATAATGAGGTTAACCACATGGAAATCATCAGAACAAAAGGTCAGGCATGAATCCAATTATCCAAACACAATATCCTACCAGCTGGACATATTAATCCAAAAAACTCATTCAACATATAAGTAAAAAAATCCCTACCCAAATGAAACCTCTTGGCGTGAAAATAGCCCGAAGAGGAGAGCCATTCGAGGTCAAGCGATGTTAACAATCACCTTGATAATAGCATGATCACAATAATAATTGCACAAGTCTAAAAGATCCAAGAGGGAAATGAAACAACATTCTGATAAAAGCCTGAGAAAATAGTTATGATACTATACTCTAAAGACAGGCTGTAGTTTTCAGCTACTTAGCTCATACTGACTAATAATATCATAGTAATGTATGCAACTGAGCCAATGATGTAAAAACTAAAGAGCATGTTGATAGTGATAGCAATGAGCCAATGATGTAAAGACTAAAGAGCATGTAATTCCACGTTAGCACTTAGCAGTTAGCATGTTCATACTTCATAGGCACTAGGTAGGCGGTAGGCACAAAGCGTAATGAATGACAAACACAATTACACAAACTTCATAGGCACTGCCGCACTAGCTATTTTTTTTCTTTATCAATAAGAAAAAAAAATTCAGATACTTCCAGTAACCAACTTGATAGATAGCATAATACCCTAAACCATCAACAACCAACAAAGTCCACGACAGTGACGACACAATCACAATTCACACAGGCTCGCAAGTCACAAGTCACAATAAACCAAACCGAATAAATCAAACCTTGCAGTTCAACAAAATTTTAACAAAGGAATGAGTAGAGAGAGAGGAGTTGAGATAATGTGATTTTCTTCTTACCGTGTACATTACTCAAATAATAAAGTCCAACGGTGTGACACAATCACAATTCACACAGCTCACAAATCACAATAAACCAAAGTGACGTTCACCACACGCTCACCCAGGCTGAATCAAACATTCAAACCATCAACAAAATTTCAACAAAGGAAGGAGTACAGAGAGAGAGAGAGAGAGAGGAGTTGAGATAATGTGATTTCGTTCTTACCTGTTGGGCCGTTCGCTGTTACCTCTCAAAGAATAAAGTCCACAACACTACGACAGTGACGACACAATCACAATTCACACAGGCTCACAATAAACCAAATCGACCCACTGGCCACTGTTCTCCCAGCCCCCAGGCTGAATCAAACATTCAAACCATCAACAAAATTTCAACAAAGGTAGGAGTAGAGAGAGAGAGAGAGAGAGAGATAGAGAGAGGAGTTGAGATAATATGATTTAGTTCTTACCTGTTGGCTGTTACCTCTCAAAGAATCAAAAAGACTTAAATTCAAAATCAGATGGGAAGAGTGAACGTGAAGAGTGAAGACATAAGTCACAGAACCTGTAGGCTGTAGATGTAGGCTATCGGCTATCCGGCATCCGCTAGGGCAAAAAAATAAAAAAGGAAGGAGAAGTCGGCGTCACAAATAGGAAAGTGTCGAAAGCGGAAAGCCTCAAAGCCCAAAAGATCAGAGTCAGAGATTCGGAATCGCCGGAAGGCCCGGAACCAGCCTGGAATGCCGCCGAATGCCTTATGCCCTAGTCGAGACTCGAGACTCTCCATCCTCGAAGAAGTGTATGGCATCAGCGGCCCATCGGCCATCGAAGAGTCGAGGAATGAACACTGAACTCAAGCATCTAAGTAAATCGAGATGAGGCGAGAGGCGAAACGAAATAGGCTCAAGTCGAAAGACGGTGCACGCCCCCCCAATCTATAATCAAAATAAATCGGTTTAACCGTAAAACCAAAATTTAATAACTTAAAATTGAACCAAAAATCATAAAACCTTATTAACCCATAATTTCAACCAAAAATCAAATAATGAATAAAAAAATCGAACCAAACCGACCAATTAACATCGGTTCGGTTCGGTTTTTCGGTTTGAACCGTCTAATGCACACCCCTAATGACACTGAAAATTCTACTAGTCGAAGCACGAATCTTGACGTTAAAAGCAAACTGATCCGAAGTTGAAACTGATCGAAATCAAGAACTTAAAATATCATTGGAAACTTTGGGATATCAGTTAAACCCCCAAAAAGATCTCAAACATGAAGTGTTTATAGTCAAATCGAGCGTCTCGACGAGCCGGATCTAACAAGCCTAAGATCTCAAAATTTTGACTTCATTTGAGCATTCAAATATTTGAAATACATTAAATGATCAAATGAATCATTTGGAGCCGTCCGATGAAGTGGAGTGGTACAGGTTTTGCATGTATTTACAGAGACGCCACTCCTCCAATCTATAAATAGCCCCTCATTCCTCATATGAGGAGAGTTGAAGTAAGAGAAATGAGAGAGCTCTAAAGATCCTCCAAGCACAATCGAGCAGCCACTCGACGGTCGTCAACCGCCGCCGCCGGCCGCCGCCGTCAGCCGCCGCCGTTGATCCTTGCCATCGTCAATCTCTATCGGTCTCCATCATGATGACTTTTACCAGTGATTGTTCCCTGCGTTTCTGCCAGTGATTGTTCCCTACATTTCTACCAGAGATTGTTCCCTGCGTTTACGCTGATTGTTCCTGTATTTCGTTATTCCCGCATTTCCACCGGTGATTGCTCCGCACAGTTCACCATCATCCGCTACTACTAGCAACTGTTACAACATGATCGTTGTCACATAGCTGTTGTTCCTTTCTCATATACAATTCTGTAATCCCGGTATCGGAAGATCTTGTACTCTGAAACAGATACATAGTGGAAGCTTTTTACTAGGCTAGACCCCGTGGTTTTTCCTTCTTTTCGAGATTTTTCACGTAAAAATTCTAGAGTTTTATTGTTCACACTTTTTATGCCTGTGTGTGTGTCTTTGGATTTCCTAAGCTGAAAATTTTACTCTACCGCCGGTTTTAGCCGCAACCGGTTTGGCTGTCATGAAAAGACCTTTCAATCACAATTCACGTGAACATCCTCGTTATGGCCAATGACACTGTAACAGAAGCCTCCCGCTCAAATCCGTCACTCTCAAACCAATCATTGAACCAAGGGCAACCTTACCTCACTTCTCCACGATAGGTGTATGTATCGTGGCGTGGCGAGAATCTCTTTAGAAGATCGTGTGCACCGAATCAAAGAGTCTCAAAATGAGATGATCAACAGCCACTGCCGCGAAAAACACACCTCCCCCAAGATCGATCGTTAGCCGGGCGAGGTCAAAATGCTAATCTCCTTGACGTTGAAGTTCCTCCGCGTAGAGACCGTGATGTTGATCTCCTTGACACTGCTAGTTATACTCATCCATCACACGCTCAAGTATGCTAATCCACCAATTATTGTGGTAGCTTGACACATTCGTCACGTTGACCCCTTATGTTATCGTGCAGAATGCGCTTAATGCAAGATGAATTTCACCTTCAAGACAAAAATTATCTTCCCCTCACAGCGACTATGAGGAATCCTCACCTTTAGCTGAAGTTATTCTTCAACATCCTATTCCCGTGGGTTTCAAGCTTAGAACATTGATTCTATGATGGGGCGTGACCCACATGAACACATCGACCATTCTGGGCATGTATATCCAACGAGCTCCTGACACACTGCTTTGTCAAGTCTTTTCAGTTACCCTAAAGGGACAAGCTTGCACTTGGTTATACTCCCTTCCAAGGGAATCCATTCATACCTTTGATGAACTCGCCAAGATTTTTGTAGAACAATTCATTGCAAATCGGAGGATCATTAAAGATTCCTCCCATCTCTCCGGCATTCGTCAAAATGAGGGCGAATCACTTAAGGAATACTTCCAGAGGTTCTCCTTAGAAGCTCGCTAAATACCTAGGGTAGACCCTGAATTACTAAGAGGAGTTTTCCTTGGGGGGCTCTGTCCTGGGCCTTTCTACTCGTCACTAATGCGAGATAAGCTCTGCTCATATGCCGACTTGGTTCACCGTGTGGAAGCACAGATTTCTGCTGATGAGGCTATTAATGCCCATCGAAAATAATTTAAACAATCCACAGAAAAATGTAAGAGTGCTCTAGAAAACATAGATCAAAAATCCCATAGAAGAAGCAACAAAGGAGTCATGATCTCCTTCCACACCATCGGCTTGAACCATTTGGAATACACCGCACACATCTCGTGTTTCGTCTTGTTGGCTATTCAAGATGAAGAGAGACCATCAGTGGCCACATCCGAAACCAAATTCGAAATCGGGGCAATATTATCACTTGCCAGTCATGGACATCTTCTTGAGGCATGCAAACAACTCAAAGAAGAAATTAAGAGGCTTATTCAACAAGGATATCTACGTCAATTTGTGCAAAACCAACCAAGCAAACATAGCTCCAACTGGGGCAACCAGACAATCATCACGTAAACAACATAATAGTGCCAAATAGTTGGAGAAATTGAAATTGTGGGTGGGCCACTACTATCTAATCAAATCTTCATACCTTTGAGTTAAAAAAATCCTGTATTAATCATCCCATCACTTTTAATAACTCAAACTTGGAAGGAGTCTAAGTTCCACATCAAGATCCTCTTGTCATCAGTGCGGGAATTGGTGACCCTTGTTATATTGTTAAGAGAATTTTGATTGATAATGGGAGTTCCGTTGATGTTTTATTTTACTCCACCTTTCTTAGCATGAGTTTGGTTAAGGAAAAACTTCAACCCGCTGCAGGACCGTTAAATGGGTTTGATAATCGCCCCGTACAGGTGGAGGGGACAATCACTCTTCCCGTTATTCTCGGAGAATTTCCTCAACAAGTCACTCACTCAGTTTGATTCTTAGTGGTCAAGTCAAATTCAACATACAACGCTATTTTTGGAAGACCTCTCCAATCAATCTTCGATGTTGTTACTTCGGTACCTCATCTTAAGATAAAATTTCAAACTCCCATTGGGGTTGGAGTGGTCTGTGAAAATCAATAAATAGCATAATTATGTTACCTAAAATAAGCTCAACCACGCCCTTCCGTGACCTTTAATATTGAGAATTTTAATCTTCAAGATAAAGAAGTACCTCAGAGGATTTTTCCTGTAAAAGACACTCACGTTATCGGAGAACCGTCAAGCTATAACTTCTGATCCGAGAAAAAATCATCCCTAGAACTTGGAACATGGAGGGTCTCTAAAAAGTGTTATATTTAATCCTTGGTGTATAAATATTATAGTCTTTAATTTATCCCGTTTATCTTTTCCTCTCTACCTCTTGTCTTTTGTTAACTCTCTCTAAAAATGTATCTCGTCCCTTTTGTTAAGTTATCTTGTGACAATATTGTATCATAAACATTATTAAAGTAATTAGTTTATAGTTTTTTCTCACAAGCTTATTTCTTATTCATTTAATCCTCCCACTTGAGAAATATATAATTCACATTGTATCTCAATCGGGCATGATCAATCCCACGGGGACTTGATCTGACCTCTTCCATACAGGTAAGAAGTCAAGTAACACTTTGACTGATACCTAGGATAGGTCAAAAGGTCCTTGGTGGACATCCCGCGACCTCTTCCATACAGGTTAACATCATTGGGTAACACCCTGACAAACAACCTCGGATAGGTCAAAACTTCTCAGCGGATTCAATTCAACCTCTTACATACAGGTTAATGTCATCGGGTAACACTCTGACAAACAACCTAGGATGGGTCAAAATCCTCAGGGGATTCAATTCAACCTCTTCCACACAGGTTAACGTCATGGTAACACTCGACAAACAACCTCGGATAGGTCAAAATCCTCGGCGATTCAATTTGACCTCTTCCATACGTTAATGTCATCGTAACACTCGATAAACAACCTCGGATGGGTCAAAATCCTCAGCGGATTCAATTCGACCTCTTCCATACAGGTTAATGTCATCGGGTAACACTCTGACAAACAATCTCGGATGGGTCAAAATCCTCAAAGATTCAATGCAACCTCTTCCACACAGGTTAAAGTCATCGGGTTAACGTCATCAAGTCACACTCTGACAAACAACCTCGGATAGGTCAAAGAAAAATCGTCGACCACCGCCGGCCATCTCCGTCGGTCACACCATCGTCGTCGGTCATCCATTACTGACGCCGTCTTCATGCCGGTTAATCATTTTGCAAATCACCCCGTCGGCCGCCACCCGTTTCGGTCACCACTATTGCAGGTCTGATCACCAACTCCGACCATCGCCGATAATCTCCGGCTACCACCATTCGCCGGTCATCCGCTAACCTCGGGCAGCCATGCCATCATCACTGTCTCTGGTTATCGTCGCCGATGATTGCCTCCGAACCCGGTCGGCCCGACGAGGTCAGTTAACACCTCTTTCGAGAGAAAACTGGAGCCTTGCCGTATGAACTACGGGTCTTGATCGTCTCCAAACCCGGTCGATCCGACGAGGTCAGTTAACACCTCTTTCGAGGGAAAATTGGAGCCTTGCCATATGAACTACAGGTCTTGATCGCCTCCAAACCCGGTCGGTCCGACGAGGTCAGTTAACACCTCTTTCAAGAGAAACGGAGCTTTGCGTATGAACGGGTTGATCGCCTCCGGGCCGGTCAACGAGGTTAGTTAACACCTCTTTCGAGAAAAAACTGGAGCCTTGCCGTATGAACTACGGGTCTTGATCGCCTCCGAACCCGGTCGGTCCGACGAGGTTAGTTAACACCTATTTCGAGAGAAAACTGGTGCCTTGCCGTATGAACTACGGGTCTTGATCGCCTCCGAACGACCTTCTCTCAAAAAAAAAAGAAGGTTCCTTCTCCCTTAGCCATAGGGGGATTTTTATAGATCCCCTATAGGGGCAAAAAGATAAAAAATCATCAAAAACCGCCCAAAATCATCAAAACACGGCAAATCAAAAGCTGGTTTGGGCCCTCGAGCTCAGCGCTCCCACGAGCTCGTAGGAATGACTTTGTAACCTCTAAATCTCGTGCATGTGCATACCTACACACATCCGCGGCCCTACATCTGCTTTTATAGTCATAATTTCGTGCTCCCATGAAGATCTGTTCTCTCAAATTGTGTGGTTAAAGGACTCTCAAATTTCATTGAAGAATTTGTTATTTTCAAGTATATGGCGTATATATTTTTGGAAGATTGAGATAATGTCATCCAAAAATAGGAGGGCAACCGATATGACTCAAAATTCTACTATAAAAACACGAATCTTGGCGTTAAAAGCAACCGATCCAAGTTGAAACCGGTGAAATCAAGAACTTAAAATATCATTGAAAACTTTGGGATATCAATTAAACCCCCAAAAATCTCTCAAACATGAAGTCTATACATATCAAATCGTCTCGACCGCATCTAACAAGCCTAAGATCTCAAAATTGACTTCATTTGAGCATTCAAATATTTGAAATACATCAAATGATCAAAGGGATCATTTGGGAGCCGTCGATGAAGTGGAGTGCGGGTTTGTATGTATTTTAGGACGTCCATCCTCCAATAAATAACCCCTCATTCCTCATATGAGGGAGAAGAGAGATGAGAGCTCTAAAGATCCTCCAAGCACGCAGTAACGGCGCGGCCAGCCGTGGCCCGTATGTGATCGCTGCGTCGATCTCTCGGTCTCCATCATGATGACTTCTACCTGATTGTTCCGCATTTCACGGTGATTATTCACGTATTTCCCTGATTGTTCCGCTGTGTTTCGCGATTGATTGTTCATTTCGTTCTGCCGTAATTGTTCGCGTTTTACGTTGATTCTCATGCTTCATCATCATTCTTCTTTATTCTGGCAACCGATCGTTGTCACATATTGTTCTTTCTCATATATAATTCGTAGATCTCGGAAGATCTTTGTCTTAAAAAGAACATGTATAAAGATTTCTTTAAGCAGTGGTATTCTCTCTTCTGAGATTTTTCACATAAAAATTCTGGAGTTTTAATATTCATACTTTTTATACTTGTATGTATGTTAAATTTCACAATAAAACTAAATCGAAAATTTTTATTCTATCATAATTAATTTTCTAGCACACAACAATAAAAAAAAAAACATTCGTGAACAATGCCAGCGAAGGGAACTTTGTGGTCGAAGCCCGTCTTTATTTTATGTGTCAAAATAAAGAAACAATCAAAATAAACTTATCAAAAATTAAATAAAAAAGTAAACATTCTCCCTCATCTGACGACAACAAGCCAGCCCATCACCAGCTTTTTTTTTTTTGGAAGAACCCATCACCAGCTAACCATCAGCTTCTTTTTCTGGGTTTAAAATTACAAAATCTGCTATTTGACTAGTCATAGATTTTACATGTCATCTTGCACATCCCTGCTGACGTATTGTTAGGTCCACGCCGTCGATGACGAGTACATAGAACTCGTGGTTAGCAACGAGCTCATACTAGTCAACCCGCCACCTCCGTCCTTAGCCCAGACAGGCTCAGCTGCCGGCCACATAAAGGCCGGTCTAAAAGCCGGCACTACCGGCGGCGGCACCGATCCTGCCAATACCTGCATAATGACCGCTGACTTCGGCCTCTCGCCCGGCAACGGGTGACTACATGCCAGTCCAAGCAGCAGCATCCGGCGAGCCTCATCGGCGACAAAATTCGCCTCCAGCTTCTCATCGACGGCTTCGAGGATTCTCCCATCTCGATGAAGCATCCATACCCAGTCGACGAGAAAGTGGAAACCCGATAGTTCATTGCAGCGGGGACGGCGGCCGCAGACGAGCTCGAGAAGAAGTGCGCCGAAGGCGAAGAGGTCGGACTCCCGGGTGGCCTTGGCAGTATGGAAGCACTCGGGAGCAATGTAACCGATGGTGCCAGGGACTCCGGCGGCCTCGAGCTCGGCGTAAGACGTCTTGTCGGTGTCGAGGACACGGGCGAGGCCAAAGTCACCAAGGCGGGCGCGGAAGGCAGAGTCGAGCATGACGTTGGAGGACTTGAGATCGCGGTGGACGACGCACTCGTCGTATTCGTGGTGGAGGTAGTGTAAGGCGGAGGCTACGTCTGCTGCGACCTGAATGCGGCGGTTCCAGGGGAGGAGGAAGCGGTCACCGGTGGCGCCGCCGTAGAGGTGCTGGTCAAGGCTGCCGTTTGGCATGTAGTCGTAGACGAGGAGTAGGACGCCGTTTTCGTGGCACCAACCTGACGCACGGTTGATTCGTCAGTCATTTTTCTATATTTCGTTAATTGAGATAAGTACGTTTCGTCAAAACATTATAAGATTGGGCAATACAAGATAATGATTATTACCCGATGAGGCGGTGGCCCAAGAAAAAACATTACGTGCGGACTCCGGATGCGTCCGGAGTCCAATCAAAATTTTTTTTTTATTTTTTATTAAAAAAAAATGTAAGCTTATCCGCACGTAATATTTTCTCGTGGCCCAGTGATCGGATATTAGTGAAATAATTAATTTTCAAAAATTGTTATTTATTTTTATTTGAAAAAATTCTCATTAATCAGGTAATTTTTTTATTTAAATAGTTTCATGCAAGTTATTGTTAAAAAAATATAAGCTATCTTTGTAATGATTTCTTACAATTAATACTCAAAAAAACTCAAATAATCGTTCGGTTAACATTTAGGAGGATATAATTTTATCTTATTATTTTACAAAAATATTTTATTTTTCTCATAAAAAAATATCTATCTTGAGTTTCTTCTTAAATAAAAAATAAAAAAAAGATAATTTTTAAAATATCTTATATTTTAATTATTATATTTTGGATGTCCTCACAAGCTTTCTCTATACGTGTGGAGAGGTTCAATATCAAGCACAAATGAAGACGATAATGACGAAGATGGATTGAGGAAAAAAAATAAACAAAACTACAAATTCAAAGAAAGAAGATTGAACATACCAAGAAGGCGAACCAGGTGCTTGTGCCGGAGTCGGTTGATGACGGTGAGCTCCTTGAGGAAGTCATTCTGGCTATTCGCATTATCCTCCCTTGAGAATTTCTTCACGGCCACCTCCGTCCCCTCGCCGGCTATCACCCCCTTGTACACGATGCCGAACCCACCCTGACCCAGCTTCATCCTCTCATCAAAGTCGTTAGTCGCCTTTCTCAGCTCCTTGTACTCGAACTCCCTCGGCATCCCCGGTAAGCTCTTCAGCGTTCCCGCCAACACGCTCGGATCCACCTTCGCCCTCTTCTTCCTCTTCCTCCGCTTCTTCGAGTACCATAATGCCGTCGCGGTCCCCGCCGCCATAGCAAGCACCAATACTCCAGCCCCTATACCAACCGCCACCTTCCACCCTGTTCCTGCAGGAGCAAACGATGCTTTTCAACTCTATTTGGATGGATTAGGATGAAAGTAAGCTCTACTGTTTTCTAGTTTGGTGTTGGAATTAATTAATCCATTACACTGAGGTATTGATAAGACATAGCAATTACTCCGAGGTATGCAAGTTGGAATAAAATTAACGAAAGTTAACAGTCAAATTCTCAACCCGCCAAAAAGAATTTATTTTCTATCCTTTTGTCGTGCATCAGCTGAATCATGCAACCCCAAAATCGATTGATAAGAGCGGCCTGAAATCTAAGGTGTCATTTTATACAATTGTGCAAATATCATAATTTATTATTATTATTATTATTATTTATGAAATTAAGTATATTTATATTTTTATATAAAAAATTGTTCGATAAATATATAACATGCAAAATCGTGATTTTATATACGTATTTTTTTACAAATCATTTTTTTAAAAAATAAACAGCAAAAAAATCAGACCCAAAAGGCAGCCGCATCTGTGTATCTGGCTCGTTTTTTTTTTTGGAAAATTTTTAAATAGAATTAGCCACCCAACACCCCACCTATCTTGTGGGTGGGGATATCATTAATCAGGAGGTCTAGCCACATTCAAATCACGCGTGTCGGATCACTTCTTTCTCGTAGCGCCTCTCGAAGAGGAATCGAACTCGGTGGGGTGTTGCACGCCCACCAACCGAGCTAAGAGACGGTGGGTGTAGCTGGCTCGTTCGTTTGTGCATTGTGAAACGAGATTTGATAATCGGCTACAAAATAATCTATTAATCTATCATTTTAGAACCATGCCTACCTCCTTTTTTGACTTTCTTATCCTCCTCAAGGTTCTCCACCGTGAGATTCCAGTCCAACACGCAGTTAAGCTCGTAATTCTCCGCTCCCGTCGCAGCAGCAAACCCAAAGTACGAGTCCTGATTCACATGATCGCTGAGATTTACCTTCCCCGCTAGCACCGGAGTCTTGGGCTTCGACTTCCCCCGTATGGTCATAAAAACCCCAATCACCCCTTCCATGCCATCATAATCAATCCACACAGTATAATTCACCGCCCCGGCAGGCGCGATCTGGATCCCAAACGGCGTCAATGACGCCGAAATTTTCGAATCCACCCCGTTGATGTCGAGACCCACATGGTTGTCGTCGATATCGTAACCCTGTTTAACAGTATCGAACTCGATGGCGACGAACCGATTCGACGATAGGCCGTCGGTGGTGGAATTGGTGAGGCCAAGGAAGCCGCCGTAGCTTCCGAGAGGGGGACCGTTGGCGTCGGGGGCGATGAGAAAGGCCAAGCCCTCGCCGGGAGGGGTGGTGTTGCTGGGACGGTAGATATTGATGGAGAAAGAAGTGTTGAAGGAGGCGGTGCGATTAGATTCCCAGAGGCGGAAGGAACGGGAAACGAGGATGCGGCCGGAGCGGTTGAGCAGATAGCTGAGGTCGTTGATGGTGTCGGGGGTGACCTGAAGTGCGCCTTGACTGACTCTAGCGTCGGTGGAGAAGTTGAAGTCATCATAGTTTGATTGATCGAATGAGGAGAAGGAGAAGGAGAGGTAGTTGGAAGGGGAAGAAGAACCGAGAAGGTGAGAGGCGGAGAGGAAGAGGAGGAGGAGGAGGAGATTGAACGAGACGAGCCGCATAGAGTTCGAATTAGAGAAATGTCGGGATTGAGTCAGAGTGCCTGCCGGCTTCTTCTTTTTTTTAAAGGTTTTTGGGAGAGGACGGACCACCGGTGACTTGGGTACACGGTTCAGTTACCCAGTATTTTCCTATCTAATGTATTTTATTCTCTTTTAGCATGTTTAGTAAAGTGTATTTTGGCTTTTTGTTAATTTAAAAATGGCAATTAATATTTTTAAGTTTTTGTTCAAGATTACGGCAGTTTAGCCGTTATATTAACATTTTTGGATGGAACTTCTCCAATATATTTTTGAACTCTAAACTTTTTATCACACGTAGAAATAGTTCTTGAAGCCCACTAACATAAGATATAGATAAATATAATTGAAAAAAAGGCAATAAAACTTGATTACTTTTTTAGGTAAAATATTCTGATTAATATGAATGATCCAACAGCACACATTAATCTCTATATTATTATTTTTAGAATCAAATGACTATAAGAAATTTAACCTTTGAATTTTCCTAATGAACTACGTCCTCACTGTTGTATTTAATTTAGTTTGGTAACTTTTTTGATTAAAAGTTTAGTTTAAAGTATTTCGAAAAGTATTTATCTTTTCTTTTGAAAAAATTTAAGCAGACTTTTGAGATGGGTAAAACTCGCTTTAAGACACTATTCAGTATCAATCATCGTTTTGAACACAGCACTAAAAAACCCCTCCCAAACGAAGCCTTAATCACAAACTAACAAAAAAGATTAGATAAGAATTATGGTCAACCCAATAGATCAGTCAACTAGAAACCATCATCGTGAGTTAAAAATATGACCACTCACATTTGCTTAGTCAATATAGTTTAATTAATCTCGATCTAAGCATTTAATGGTCCAAACATATTCTAGTTCACTTGATTTTGATCTCATTAAATTCATCATGTCAAACTAGGTTATCATTATAATAAATTTATTAAAGTTGAGTCTCAATGGTTTCTTAAATAATATTCTAATTTAATTTTAATTTTTTTTCTATTCTAAAAACTTGCATGAAAATTCTTACTTGACTAAATTACTTTTGTGCAGCATGCCATTTTAGAAATTATACACAAGTTGATCATCCTGTCAAATTCTTAGTCATGAAGATCAAATTGTTAGAACTTGAAAACTCCAAACTAAGGCTTGGGGGCCTATTAATTGAAATCCATATGGCATGTTACTTATCTCCTTGATCATCCAATTCAAACTAACTCTTTCCTTCATCTAAGGCTTCGTTTGGTATCTTTCATTTAAAAGCGGTTTAAAGTATTTCACGAAAAACTATTTATCTTTTCTTGAAAAGGCAAATGCTTTTAGTGAAATGGAGCTAAAACTCAGTTTCAAAAAGCATACTATTCAAACGGGTATCAAAATTAAAAATTGACATTTTCAAACGCAAAACACACTAAAAAAGCCCTCCCAAACGAAGCCTAAATCTTAACCTATTTAATTGGAGTGGCTCAATTTCAATTTGAAGGCCAGAAAAATATCCGAGTGAGTTTACAATGACAAATTTTGGATAACGAGGTGTGAACTAATAATTCTTCTCAAAGTAGGCATATTTGACTTTTAAAATTAGAAAAAAATATTGCGTAAATTCACCATATTTACATTTAGGGAAATTTACATATGATAGCACACAAATTTTTTATATTTATAAATCTAATACTTAAAGTTAAATATTGATACATCCTCAGAAAATTAATCTGATCAAGCCGCGAATCTGGCGTTTTGAAATCGATCTAATCGATTTGGAACTTACTAAAGCGGCCGTCTCGATGACGAAATAAATAATCAGCGTAGTCGATCCGAGCTCGAATCGACTCGGATCAAGCTATCGGGCATGAAAATGGATCCCGATCCGAAATGGTCACCAAACGACATATTTATAGTCGAGCCGGCGGCTCGTCAAACGAATCCAACGAATCCAAGATCATTAGAGATCATTAAGGTGCGATCATCAAAATACACCGTCTTATCGGGGATCGCCGGTCGTCCGATGGGAGTGGTTGGAGTTTTCCGAATTCTGCTGCCACTCCCAAAATCTATAAATAGCTTCATTCTCACCAGAGGGCCAGAATCGATTTTGAAAGCTCGAGAACCTCGGCCTTGGCCACGACGATCTATCACCAGTCTTGCCGTGTAACGAGGATGCTTGGGAGATCGCCAGGGACTAGAAAACCAGTTCTGCCAGGTTGACCGATATTGTATTTTTCTACACTCGAATATTGTTTCCAGAACATCTTCTTCTACGAAGCGGGGCGCATATCTTTTGAACACATAAAGTTCTGACTGCGACCGTGATTTTTTTTCCGGGTTTTCCACGATAACCCGTGTTCATATCCCTTGTGTGTTGGATAATTTTTTGCTACCGAAGATCTATCTACCGGAATAAAATTCTCTAGCACGCAACAAATATTAATAAATATCTAACTTTTTTTATGCATGAAAAGATACATTTTACTTTAAAAAAAATTAATGATGATGCTATGTTTAATATAATATTATAGATCTATATTGTATTTGTATAAATATGACAATTTAGGAGATTTATATGTAAATATATAAGAGATTTATGATATTTTTTGTATTTTCTCATATAAAATTTCAAAGGCATTTTACATTTTATTCTTCTATAGAATTATTGCAAATTTTATTATGGGAGAATGACACAATCATACTGAAGAAAAAATAGAATAAAATAAAATATTTTTAAATTTTTTATGACTTGAAAAATTTTAAATTCAATGAGATGTAAGAAAATATACATAATCTCTAAAAATATTTATTATTATCCTCACTCGCCATGAAGTTTCTTTGTTGTGGTAACATAAAATAATTCTCTTTAATGGTCCATACCGTCTTGTAAAATTAGTTGTAGATTACTATAAAAAAAAAAAAATTGCACTTTTAGGATTTATTATAAATATTATTAATTTTTTCAATGAAAAAATAATTAATTAATTTTTTAGTACTATCATATCTATTTTGCACTCCTTATCATATATATTTCTAAAATACCATTATGTGGCTCTGAAAAAATTTAATTTTTGTAAGATATCTTAGTATAGTGATTGGGAGCTTTAATTTTTAACTAACAGGTCTTGTGTGAATTTGTAAATAAATTTACTCAAATGTCTAAAAAAAAAAAATTAGCTGAAGCATCAGTTTCAAAGAATATGGGAATGTATTTGTGGTTAAAAAAAATAGAATTAAGTATTATTTTCATTTATAAATATGAATCATAAAAAAATTATATAAATTAATTAACCGTATATATCTCTCATAAAATTATAAAGGTTGATTTAGATAATTATATTTTATGCAAAACTCTATGGCTTTCTTTAAATTAATTATTTTGAGGGTAGGGTTTTAAACTTTTGAATTTGCCAAATGCACGTTCTCATGTTACTTCTTCCTTTCCGCGTTCATTCGTTCTTATATTACATGAAATTTGTGAGCAATTTTCAACAGAATGCACGTGTTGACTGACACCGTAATTCGAATCCTCACCTAAATGTTCCAAAGCCCGGACAAAGTGTTGCTGGATTAAAAATATATTCATTTAGATTTTTTTTTTTTAGTTTTAAAGTTTTTTTTTTTAAATAAATAATATTATTTTAAAAATACTCAAAATAATTTTTAGCTATTTTAAATATTTTTAAAAACAACAATAATAATTAAATATATATTTTTAAAAATAAAAGTGATCTTAAACGGCCCATTAAGGATTGTTTGGTTGAGTATTTAAAAAAAGATGTATCTAAAAAATAATCAGTAACATATATGTATTTGAACAATAAAGGAGGTATATGATTGTATGCAAAAATTAAGAATAAAAAAAATATTCAATATTCAATAATAAAAAATTTGCATGTATAGTTAATGTGGTCTCCTCCAACTTTTTTGAGAGACCCCAACCTTTTTTTTTTTCTTTTTAGTAAAGAATGTGTTGCGGGGGAAGAAACTTGCAAAGCTCTGTAATGGTTCCGCATATTTGGAGCAAAACTTAAATGAAAGTAAATAAAGCAAGAAAGTATAAAGAACACATCATTTAATGTGAAAAAAATCTCAAAATTATACCTCACCAAGAAACCTATTATTATGAAAAAAATGAGGAAAATAGTATAAATTAAACTTCACTCAAATTTCTTCGCACTACAAATACTTCATGTGATATGATCCTAAAAATTCCTCTAGTCGAAACACGAATCTTGATGCCGAAAATAAGCTAATCAAAAATTGAAAGAGATCGGCACTTAAAATATCGAACTTTGAGGCGTCAGTTAAATTCAAAGCTCAAATATGGAGTGTTTATAATCAAATCGGCGTCTCGAGTTCAACAAAGATCTTACAATTCATTTAAGCATTCAAATACACAAAATACATCTATGATCGAGGGAATCATCATGAGCCGTCGATTGGAGGAGTGGTTGGGATTTTGCATGTATTTCTGGACTCTTTCAATATAAATACATTTCATATGAGGGGCAAACAAGAGAGAGGAGAGCTCTAAAAGCCTTGATCGTGTCGTGACGGCGTCATCACCGCACCGTCGGTGCCGTTGATCTTTGTCGTCTCAATCTCCTCTGATGACTTATCGATTGTTCACTGCATTCTGCCAAGAATTGTTGCATTTCTCTGGTGATTGCTCCCGCATTATCATCTGTTATTCTGAATTTACTGAGTTGTCACATTTGTTCTTTCATATATAATTTGTAATCCGTTATCGGAAGATCATCTTCTCGTACATAGTAGAAGTTTTTTTCTGGGTGGTTTTCCCTCTTTTTGAGATTTTTCACGTAAAATTCCGGAGTTTTATTGTTCACTTTTAAATACCTTACTGTTTGACTCTCCAGTAGGCGTAAATTTTCTCATTTCTAAGCGAACAATACTCTACTCTTTCTCTCATAAAAAGAATGGAAGAAAAAAGATTGAAAAACTGTAAAAATTTGTCTTAAGGTGAAATTTCTCAATTCATAGCATCTCAAGATTGTGAAGGTAGCACCTAAGCGGTGAAAGCTCTATCATTCTGCTCTTTTGTATGGGCTCTACACCCTTATGATGAGCACCCAAAAAATTTCTGTCAATTTTAGTAAATTTAAGTCAAAGAAATTTGTGAAAGTTAGTAATCAACAAATTAGGTGAATCAAGAAAGTTATTATTCTTGAAATCGTGCAATCAAAATAATTGAATCTTTTAAGAGAAAGACCATAATGTTGAAGCAAGAATGCTAAATTTGACCTGCCACTCACGACCATACATTTAGCATAACTGTATCATTTTTATTTATAATTTATATAAATAAAAATGATGCTGTAGAAAAGAAAATTGTGCTTTTCTCTTTTTCTCAAGAAGGTATTTATAGTTAGAGAGAGAGAGAGAGAGAGAGAGGTAGAATTAAAAAAAAAAAAATTTTCAATAACTTTTAAATTATTTTGACAAATTTTTATAAGTTTTAGTAATGAATTGAATCCATTAATATTTTGAAAACAGTAAAACAATATTTAAAAAATTTAAAACAAAATGCAACCTGGACCACAAGGGTGCTACACATTAAGGCCGGTAGGTGCTATCATCGATGACAATGATCATCTCGATTCGACTCACTTACTCGTGTCAATGTCGATTTCTGTATTAGGATAGGCCTTTCCTAGCAAATTTTAATCGTTCTACAACTAAAGTTTGTATAGTACATATTTTTAATATGATAGAAGTCAGGATACACAACTTAGCAATATAAAGTTTATTTGATGGAGTATGATTTTAACATTAAGTTTTTGAATAAAAAAATTTGAAATCAAATTTGAGATCATTTGAATACTATTTTTAATAAATTAAAATTTGAAATATAAATCTAGATTAAACAAATCTAACGATTCTATGATTACTCAATTCTGCTATTATAAGGTATTCAAATGCTAGAAGAATTTCAAATGATCAATGAGAATCATTTTAAGCCATTTAATGGAGTGTTTGAAATTTTAACCAAAAATATTTAAATTTGTTGCGTGCTAGAAAATCAGTTGCGGTAGAGTAAAAGTTTTAGCCTTAGCTTCGTTGTGAAATCGGCACGCGAGTATTTAAAGAGTAAACAAGAAAATTAGAATTTTTTAAAATTGGAAAACCCGAAAAAAAACCACTTTTAAAAGCTCTTATGTATCTTTGAGTACAAGATCTTCCGATCTGGGATTACTGATGTGTATATGAGAAATGAACAATCAATAAACGATATTGTGGCGATGTTGGCAACGATGTTGGCAGCCGAGAATTGGGCGATATTACTGATAATGGACGATAGTGGTCGGTGATGATCCGAAAACACAATGGTCGGCGGCACGAGATCGGCGGTGGCGGCGATGGCGGCAGCCGGTGGTTGGCGATCGTCAGTGGCGGCATGTCTTGGAGGATCTTTGAGCTCTCTCCTCTCTCTTCTTCTCTCCATTAGCCTCCTCCATGAGGAATGAAATTTATTATAGATTGGGCGATGGCGTCTCAGCATACAAAACCCAGTACCCTCCTTCGACTGACTCAAAATGATCCCTTGATCATATGATGTATTTTATGCATTTGAATGCTCAAAATGAAGTCAATTGTAAGATCTTTGGCTTGTTGGGCTCGTCGAGGCTCGATTTGACTATAAATACTTTATATTTGAGAGCTTTTAGAATTTAATTGATGTCTCAAAGTTTTCAATGATATTTTAAGTCTTGATCTCGTAGTTTGATTTGATTAATTGCTCGACATCAAGATTCGTGCTTCGACTAGAGGAATTTTCAAGGTCATATCAAAACTATATCAACAAAAATTAATAAATAGACTTTTATTCTGCACATGAAAGTGGCCTTTAAATTTATTTGGTTGCATTTGGAATCGATATAAAATGAATCGATGTAAAGTAATTATGTAAAATGATTACTTTATAGTTATTTGGTTTAGAGCTTTATATTTTCATGACTTTCCTTTTTTTTGTTTGGTTGATAAAATGTAATGTAATAAAAACTGAAGGTTTTGCGACCTATTAGAGTGACTGTGTGGCGCTTTGGATCAAGTCCTTACTGTGTGAATTTACGAATAAATTTACTCAAATGTCTAAAAAATAAAATAAAAAATTAGCTGTCGCATTAGTTTCAAAGAATATGAGAATGTATTTGTAGTTAAAAAAATAGAATTAAGTATTATTTTCATTTATAAATATGAATCATAAAAAAATTATATAAATTAATTAACCGTATATATCTCTCATAAAATTATAAAGGTTGATTTACATAATTATATTCTATGCAAAACTAAATTAATAATTTTGAGGGTAGGGTTTTAAACTTTTGAATTTGCCAAATGCACGTTCTCATGTTACTTCTTCTTTTCCGCGTTCATTCGTTCTTATATTACCGATCTAACCATGAAATTTGTGAGCAATTTTGCACCTAATGTACGTGTTGACTAACACCGTAGTAATTCGAATCCTCACCTAAATGTTCCAAAGCCCGGACAAAGTGTTGCTGGATTAAAAATATATTCATTTATAATTTTTTTTAATGTTTTTATGTTTTATTTAAAAATAAATAATATTATTTTAAAAATACTCATGTTAAGTGATATAAAACCAGTTGCGGTAGAGTAAAAGTTTTCTTAACGTTGTAATCCAGTAGCATAATAAAAGTGTGATAAAACTAAGAATTTTTATGAAAAATCTCGAAAAAAGAGGAAAATCATGCCTAGTCAGAAAAACTTCCACTATGTATCTTTTGAGTAAAGATCTTCCGTCTGGGATTATAGAATTGTATATGAGAAAGGAACAATGTGACAACGATCGAGGTTATAACATTCTAGTAGTAGCGATGATGGTGAACGTGAAAATCAACTAGAAATGAGATAATCCGTAAATGTAAGGAACAATTATTGGCAAATCACATATGCAGTATAAGTCCTCATGATAAGGCAAGCGGAGATTGGCACAATCACGGCGGTGGCTGGTTGGCGGTCAGTGGCGGCGCGATTGTCTTTGGAGGATCTTTAAATCTCTCTCTCTTCTCTTGCTCCCATGAGGAATGATGAAATTTATATATATTGGAGAGTGGCATCTCGTACACAAAATCCAAACCACTCCTCCAATCGGACGGCTCATAATGATTCCCTTGATCATATGATGTATTTTGTGTATTTGAATGCTCAAATGAAGTCAAAATTGTAAGATCTTTGGCTTGTTGAACCGTCGAGACACTCGATTTATAAACACTCCATATTTGAGAGCTTTTTAGGAATTTAACTGATGTCCCAAAATTTCCAATGATATTTTAAGTGCTTGATCTCGACCAGTTTTAATTTTTGATCAGCTTGCTTTCAGCATCAAGATTTGTGCTTCTACTTGAGGAATTTTCAGGGTTATATCAGTTGTCCTCCTATTTTTGGATGATATTATCTCAATCATCAAAAAATATATGTGCAAAGTACTTCAAAATAGTAAATTCTTTAACGAAATCTGCAGTATTAACCATATTTTGAGAAACAGATCTTCATGTAAATACAATATTATGACTCTGAAGCGATGCACAATCACAAATATGTAGATATGGCGTGAAATTTTGAGGTTCTGGACCCATCAGGTCTCTACGGCGCCGGATCTCGCGCGTGAGCGCGATGTGAGAAGGCCTCTAGATGGCCTTGCGCCAGCGCCATGGCGCCGCCTTCACGGGTCGCCATGTGGTCGGTGATCGGCCGGTCGTAAGCAGCCGGCATAAAACTCCGCTTGCTCAGGAGCGGGTCAGGCATGGAACGAGCGAGAGCGGCGGATCGCTGGAGTGTCCGCGACCAGTCGCGTGGAATGGCGGGCAGCGGGCTATCGAGCGGCAATAGCAGCGTCTGGCAGCTGACGCTGTAGCCAGAATAACTGGCGCTTCGTCATGGCGAGCACGCCGCATCATCGCAATTCAGCGGGCCCGGCGAACTGACGGATGACACCTGGTCGAGCGGGCCCAAGAGGGTTTTTTTGTTCGTTTTTACCCATTTTTGACGATTTTGAGCGGGTTTTTGAGATTTTTTACGATTTCTCTTTGATTTTTTACCTTTTTGTCCCTATAGGGTTCCAGTTTTCCCTCGAAAGATGTGTTAACTAACATCGTCGGACTGACCGGTAGGGGTGTGCATTAGACGGTTCAAACCGAAAAACCGAACCGAACCGATGTTAATTGGTCGGTTTGGTTTTTATTCATTATTTGATTTTGGTTGAAATTATGGGTTAATCTGGTTTAATGGTTTTGGTTGGTTTTAAGTTATTAGGGTTGGTTTTTTAATCCGATTAATTTCGACTATTAGTTTATAGATTAGGTGGTAGTCGGTAGGGCTTAGAGCTATTTCGTTCGTCTCGCGTCTCGTCGTCTCGATTTACTTAGAGGCGCTTGAGTTCGGTATTCATTCGACTCTTCGATGGGCGTCTGATTGCATAAGGCATTGGCGGCATTCCAGGCGGTTGCATTCCGGTCAATCTCGACTCGATCTTTTGGGCTTTCCTTTTGGTAACTTTCCAATTTCTGCTTCTTCTTTTTATTTTTTTTTGCCTAGCGGATGCGGATAGCGTCAGATAGCTACATCTGACTAAAGTTCTTACGTTATGTGACTTATGTCTTCAGTCTTCACTCTTCACGTTCACTCTTAGTCTCTTCCCATCTGATTTCGAATTTAAGTCTTTTTGATTCTTTGTGAGGTAACAGCCAACAGATAAGAACTAAATCACATTATCTCAACTCCTCTCTCTATCTCTCTCTCTCTCTCTCTCTCTCTCTCTCTCTCTCTCTCTACTTCTACCTTTGTTGAAAATTTGGTGATGGTTTGAATTTTTTGATTCACGTGTGGGAGAAACGATGGCGGTGGGTTAATTTGGTTAATTGTGACTTGTGAGCCTTTCTGAAGTGTGATTGTGTGTATGCCGTCCGTAGTGTTGTGGACTTTATTCTTTGAGAAGTATGCAATGGCCCAACAGGTAAGAACGAAATCACATTATGATTATGTCAACTCCTCTCTCTCTCTCTCTCTCTCTCTCTCTCTCTCTCTCCTTCTTCATTTGAAATTTTGTTGATGGTTTGAATGTTTGATTCATGGGTGGCTTGATGAACGCGTCGGTTTGGTTTATTGTGATTTGTGAGCTGTGAATTGTGATTGTGTCGCCTGGACTTTATTCTTTGAGAGTAGCGTAACACTCACGGTAAGAAGAAAATGACATTATCTCAACTCTCTCTCTCTCTCTCTCTCTCTCTCTCTCTCTCTCTTCCTTTGTTGAAATATTGTTGGTGGTGGCCAATATGTTAGATTTATTCGGTTTGGTTTATTGTGACTTGTGACTTGTGGCGTGAGCCGGGCAATAGCAATTTCACTTGTTGATTTAAAATTTATTTTTCTAATTGAACAATGCCTCGTGGCTTTGGGAGTGGTGGATGCAGCTTCTTTAGAAAACATTTTTCTTTGTTAAGAATTTTACATTGTCAAAAGATGGAATTAGGCCTTTCACAATGCCATTCTTGAACATCTTGCTAAGTAATGTGGAATTACATGCTCTTTAGTCTTTACATCATTGGCTCATTCTATCACTATCAACATTATAGTATAACATATGATTTGAACTTATCGGTTATCATTTATCTATCTCTGCTCGACTCTCGAGGATAATCGGTTTTATGCTTCATTCTAGTATGACATGTAGCATGTACATCGATGATGCATGTCTTGGAAAAATAAAGTAAGCCTTATGGTCTTTTTTTTTTATCTTAGTATTTTTTAAATGCAACTATGCAAGTAATACAAATTGATTTTCTGGGATGGCTTTAAATAATAAAAAAATATTAAATGGTAATGTTGAGTCATGTGACATTATATTATAATATTTTAGTATACATTCTGATGGATCATGGATGATTGGTGATAGAGCATTACAATTTGTTAACATGATTCTTTAATTGAAATAAGTTTTGTTGATGTAATTTATAAAAGCATATTTTTTTTAAATTCTTTTTAATTTATTTAATTTTTTTTATTCTAGAAGAAGAAACATGTCACAAGTTGGAGATAGTTCAAACACCTTATTTCCCTGAGCTATGACCGGTAGTCGCAAGTTCAACTTACAGAGATCTTAGTGTTAGTGGTGAGAAACCACCAATTTCAAAAAAAGAGAAAAAGCTCTGACCTAGATCGAAGTTTGGGAACACTTTGTGAGGTATCTTAATGAAGAAGGAGAAAAATGAGTAAGTGTAATTATTGTGGGAAATCATATCATGATCCAAAGATTAATGGCACTTCAAACTTAAGGGCACATCTTTCTTTGTGTCAGAAGAATCCAATTAAAAATGATCCAAATCAAACTAAACTTGCATTTCAATTTAGTGGTAAGGGTGAGGAGCATTCTGGAAGTCTTAAGGCATGGAGATTTGACCAAGAAAATATAAGGAAAGCTTTAGCAATGATGGTTATTGCAGATGAATTACCTTTCAAGCATGTAGAAGGTTGGGGGTTTAAACATTTCATGTCTCAGTGTTGTCCAATGTTTCAAATACCTTCATGGTGGACATTGACACGTGATTGCTTTAAATTTTATCAGGAAGAGAGAGCAATTTTAAAAAATCTTTTCAAAAATCACACGCGAGTTTGTCTTACCTGATACTTGGACATCAATTCAAAATTAACTATATATTATCCGCACATTTTATTGATGATGATTGTAAACTCAATAAAGAGTTATAAACTTTGTCAATCTATAGTCATAGGAGAGAATTCTTGGGTCAACAAGTAGAGAAGTGTTTTGTATATTGGGGATTGAAGCAATTTTTCTTGTATTTGTGATAATGCAAGTTCTAATAATGGCATCATCACACCTACAAAAAAATTTGGCAAAAGGGGAGGTAGTATTTCTAGATGGCTTCTTACATATGAGATGCATAGCTCATATTATTAACTTAATGCGATGGCGAAAGAGATATCGAATCATTTGTCATGTTCGAAGAGCAGTAAGATATATTCATCAATCACCTGCAAGGTTACAGAAATTTAAAGAAAGCATTGAAATTGAAAAATTAAAATTAAAACATATTATGCTTAGATGTTCTACAAGATGGAATTCGACATTTTAATGTTAAGTCACGGATTAAGTTGGAGAGCTTTTGAAAGGTATGAGGAGATTGATACTCGGTTTAAATCAACTAGAGGGATGATGATGAAAGTCATATTATAAATGGTGTTTTAAGTGATGAAGATTGGAATAATGTTAGAGGATTGCTCCCTTTCTTGGAAAAATTTTATGAATTGACTTTAAGAATTTACGGTTCTTTGTATGTGACATCAAATACTTTTTTTTTGAAATTGCGAAGTTCTTTGTCTACTTCAAAGTTGGCAAATGGATAGTGATCAAAATGTGAGAAGTATGGCTTAAAATGATGACAAAATTTTCTAAATATTGGGGTGCCATAGAAAAATGAATTTGAATATATATCTTTGTTGTTTTAGATCCCGCTTTAAGCTTAGTTATAGAGTTTCTTTGTTATGGATATGTATGAAGGACCTGATGGTATTGCTCTAGCACAACTTATTAGGTCATCATGCTATGATATATTTCATGATTACAAAATTAAAGTGCTTGGTGAAAGCCAAATTGGAAGTGGTTTCCATGAGAAACAAAATTTCTCGAAGGGTAATGTTTTACAAGCAATCTTAAGGACAAGATATTCAATGATAGAAATTAAAAAGATCCAATTTTGGGAAGGATGATGTAGATAACAAATCGGATCTAGATAAATATTTGGTTGAGTGCAAGTGATGACGTCGGTTTGATATTTTAAATTGGTGGAAGGTTAATGCAAGATTTCTATTCTCTCATATATGGCTCGTGATGTTTTATTTTGTTCCAATTTCAAGTTGCATCGAATCGGTTTTCGCGGTGGTATTATTCTTGATGCTTTTAGAAGTTCATTATCCCAAAGATTGCACAAGCTCTAATATGTGCACGAGGTGGATCGAGCAAAATGGGCGTAAATCAATAAATGTGGAAGAAAATATTAATGAAATTGACAAGTTTGATGAATGTATTGTTTGTTAAATTTACAAATTACAATGATTTTTTTAATTAATGATTTATGAATGAATTATTAATGATTTATTTGTTTTTTAATTTAGCAAACTTAACAAGTAAAACTCAAACTTCTTGGCTTGATTATGATGAGGAATGCGAAAAGCGGATTGCTAATGGTCTCCCCTTTATCTTATGTTTTTTTTCTTACATCTCTTACATACTGCTGTTGGATTGTAGTTTTGGTTTGGTTGTTAATTTTGGTTTTTTTCTTACATTTCTTACATACTGCGGTTGGTTTGATTGCTGTTGGATTGGCGATGATAGCAATGATGAAATGATCAATGTATACATGCGGCTGGTGACTTTTTTTTTGTGTTATTGCCCTCTTAAGTCTTAAAGGCTTAGAGCTGGCGATTTCTCAAAATTATTGATGCCGTATGTATATATGGTGATCATATTTTGATATTACACTTGAATCTTGATAATAAAGGATATTTTTTATTGAGCTTGAGCCCAAAATACAAATTACCTTCTTGTATTCCATTTTCTACATTATATTTGGTGAACTTTTGATTCAAGATTGTGTTTTGGTCCCACGGTATAAAGTGAAGGCTTTGAGATTGACAAATGTTTTCACTTGCAACTTGCAAGATGCGCCTCTCCTTGCAAAATCACTGCATTTTAATCTGATTACTAGTATAAAGTCTGTCTCATAAGCAAGGAATGAAAATATTGGTGTTATCTGCTTGTTCGTTGTTATCTTTTTTTTAGTTGATGGTATATTTTGCGTAGCTGTTGACAGTTGTAAGTATGGTTTTAGTTTTGGAAATTTATACTTTATGGTGCATATTGTAAGTATGGTTTTAGTTTTGGAAATTTATACTTTATGGTGCCTCTCCTTGCCAACATTACCAGTTGGCACTTGGCAATAAGCCAGTAACAATTGGCTGACCATGCATTTATTTTTTTTGTTGTTAGTTCAAGTTTATGAGGCTGTTAGCCTGTTACTGATTATCAAAGCTTTTCATGTTCTACTTTGATTTCTTTGGAGTTAGGACTGTACCACCATGTATGTTGGAGCTTATTGAATGAATCTTTGTTGATAATCTGAAACTTGATTACTAGTATAAAGTCGTCTCAAAGCAAGGAAAGATTCTTTGTTGTTATCGCTTGCTTTTTTTTATCTTTTTTAGTTGCATGATTCTTCCGAGGACCGGTGGACCACCATTTTTTGGTCCATCTTCTTCCTTTAATATGGTGATGCAAGCTTAGAACATTTGCACACAAAATTCTAACTTAGTTAGAGATAGCCTTGATTGGTATATTTTGTGTATATTTGTAAGTATGGTTTTAGTTTTGGAAATTTATACTTTGGTGCATATTGTAATCATTTCGCTTAGTGAGAAGTGAGAACTCGCAACATTACTGGTAAGCTCATAGATGAGTTAGAAACTCAGAATTTTTTTTCTTTTTCTCGTTTTATGGATAGGTCCTTGGCAGATTCATGGTATCTTTTTGGCACCGAAAATGGTATTTTGAATCAATCTTCGATGAGATGGAAAGCACGCTCGACGATTGTATGCTTAACTCCTAAATTGAAAATATTTATTTTTTTTATTACGTGAGTGAAAACCAACTACTCTAATAATATTTGAAAATTATCAAGCCCAAGATCATGATGATGTCCCTTTCTTCCTTCTACGCTTGCTCATCGATTTGGAAGCCTGAGGAGAGTGAATACAAGTGTTTCTCTCACAAGAAGATGTGCAAACAATAGTAGTTCATATTATATAATTCTTTGTAGAATGTACCGATATCTTATTAATATGAATAATTTTTTTTTCTAGATATGTTATTCTTGGAGATAGTTGTCAAATGGAGGGCATTTCAATGAAGTTTGCTCTCTTGTCGCACCGGGTCTGGGTCTTGGTCCTTGGAAAGTTGATAGCTTTCTATGACGATAATCACATTTCAATTGATGGGGACAGATCGATTAATATACAATTGAATTATATTGTATTTTTTTTGTCTCTTTCTTTGTTAATTGTTTATTTGTTTATAATTTTATTTGTACATTACATTCATAAATTGTATATTTGTATCAATATGAAAAACTATTTATATTGTACATTACTTTGTATCAATATGTATACATGTAGTTTAGTAACTTTAGTTAATAAAATTTCTCTATTATTTATTCAATTATTTGTTAACTTTAAATTTTTTTTTAATCTCTCTCTATAATTCGCTTAGAAAATCGAATCAATAAACCGAACTCTAATTCGGGCTTTATTTGGTTCGGCTTATAGTTTTTTTGTTACTTGGCCGGTTCGGTTTTTAAAGAATGGTTTATTCGGTTGGAACAAAAACCAAACCGAATAAATCAAACCGACCGAATGCTCACCCCTACCGACCGGGTTCGGAGGTGATCAAGGAGACGATAACCAGAGACTAAGGTTGACGGCAATGCTCGACGATGGCGGCCGACGATGGTGGTCGGCGAGGATAACCGAGAGATGGTGGTATGGCTGGCTACGACCGGTGATCTGGTTGGCGCCGACGGGGTGTGGTCGCAAGAACCTGGAGACGAGCAATGACGCCAAGAACCGGCATCAGAATGCCGATGACCGCGACAATGGTGATGACCGACGAAGATCGCAATGATGGTCATGCAGCGACCAAAGTAGTCGCCGGGGCGGTGACCGGCTGCGGTTGGGCCGACGGGGTTGCTCTGGCCAACCAATGGATGCGAGTCGACTGGCACAGACTTAGAAGGGCGGGATGACCGCCATTACTGCCTGACCGATGAAAATTGCCGCGAAAATTGCTGAGCAAGCGACGGGAGTGCCATGCGACGACCGCGGTCGGCTCGGATGACCGGTGACAATGGTGATGACCGGCGATGACGGCGCAGGACCGGCGACGAGTGCCGGCAAAGGACCGCGGTAGGCGGACGCTGCGGTTGGCGGCCACGGGTGCCGCTGCAAATGGTGATGGTATAACCAACGACGGCGACGAGTCGGCGGGATGACCGGCATTTCGGTGACGGACCGGTGATTGTTTAATGGCGGTCGGCGGCGACCGAACGATGAGGATTTTGACCTATCCAAGGTTGTTTGTCGAGTGTTTGCTCAATGATGTAACACGGACGTTAACCTATGTGGAAGAGGTTGAATTGAATTGGTGATTTTGACCCATCCGGTGTTATTTGTCGAAAGTGTTACCAATGACGTTAACCTGCATGGAAGAGGTCGAATTGAATCCACTGCTAAGGATTTTTGACCTATCCGAGGTTGTTTGTCGGTGTACCCGACGCGTTAACTCTGGAAAGAGGTCGTGGAAGTCCACCAAAGACCTTTTGACTTATCGTTGTCGAAAGTGTTACATAACGCTAACTGCGGAAGAGGTTGAATTAAATCATCAAGATTTTTGACCTATCTCGAGGTTATTTGTCGAGTATTACCCGACGCAATCCGCATGGAAGAGGTCAATTGAATCCGGATTTTGACCTATCCGAGATTGTTTGTTAGGGTGTTACCCGATGATGTTAACCTGTATGGAAGAGGTCATGGGAAGTCCACTAAGAACCTTTTGACCTATCCTAGGTTGTTTATCAGAGTGTTACCCGATGACGTTAACTTGTAAGCAGGAAAGTCCACCAAGGACCTTACCTATCAAAGTTGTTTGTCAGCGTTAGACGTTAACTGTATGAAGAGGTCGAATTAAATCGGTTGTATTGTCGACATTACCATGACATTAATCAATTGCTCGCCGCGCTAAGATTTTGATCTATCCGAGGTTGTCGGTGTTACCCGATGTTAACTGTATGGAAGAGGTCGGGAAGTCCACCAAGGACCCTTTGACCTATCCTAGGTTGTTTGTCAGAGTCTTTGCTTGATGACATTAACCTGTATGGAAGAGGTCAAATCAAAACATACGTTTGTCATTGTAACCAAAGTTGCTTCTTAACATTGGTCTTGTTTTTCCATGAGTATGATTGAAAAATCATAATTTGCAAAACTATATCTCTTCTCAATGTTGAAATATCCTCCAACTTTGACTTGTTTCTAAGATGGTAATCAGATGCTTAACATGGGCCATCTTCCGAGATTAAGAGTTGCCCCCCCCCTAGTTTTCGACAAAATCTCAAGGAACAAAGTTTGATGAATTTTCATTCTTCGCTACCTTAAAAGCTTGAAATGCTACATCTCGATGGTGGTTTTGATCTTGTTGGGAACTTGGTCGTCATACAAGATGATATAATGAGACCTTCCTCCCAGCCTGCCAAACTGCTGGGTAAAAAACCAGAGAGTAAAGTTTTCACCTTATTTCATCAGCACACGAAGCACACTACGTAATGAAAATCTCAAAAGAGAGAAAATCACTGCCTAGCTCAAAAAGCTTCCACTATGTATCCGTTTCGTGAGTACAAGATCTTCTCGACACCGGATTACGTAATATGAGAAAGGAACAACAGTTATGTGACAACGACGTTATAACAGTATAGAAGTAGATGATGGTAAATTGGCGAGCAATCGTAAATAATAGAATACTCGATGTAAACGCGAATGAACAATTACCGCGTAAATGCAACAATTAATGGGTATAAGTCCTCCTGATGGAGACCGACGAAGATTGACGACGGCAAGCATCAACGGCGAAAGTGCGCGAGGCTGGACACATTATGTTGATGATCTTTAGAGCTCTCTCTCTCTGCTTGGCTCCTCTCATGAATGATATTTTATGGACGTGAGACGTCAGAAATACATGCAAAATCCCAACAACTCTCCAATCTGATCATGATTCCCTTGATCATGATGTATTTTGTGTATTTGAATGTCGCAATGAAGTCGAAATTGTAAGATCTTTGGCTTTGGAACTCGCCGAGACGCCGATTTGACTATAAACACTTCATATTGGAGAGCTTTTTAGGAATTTAACCGACGTCCCAAAGTTTTCAATGATATTTTAAGATTGATCTCACCGCACTATCGTTGCTTTTGTCATCAAGATTTGTGCTTCTACTAGAGGAATTTTCAGGGTCATATCAACTCAAAAAAAATTTTAGCCATTTTAAATATTTTTAAAAACAACAAAATATAATTAAATATATATTTTTAAAAATAAAAGTGATCTTAAACGGCCCATTAAGGATTGTTTGGTTGAGTATTTAAAAAAAGATGTATCTAAAAAATAATCAGTAACATATATGTATTTGAACAATAAAGGAGGTATATGATTGTATGCAAAAATTAAGAATATAAAAAATATTCAATATTCAATAATTAAAAATTTGCATGTATAGTTAAAGTGGTCTCCTCCAACTTTTTTGAGAGACCCCAACCTTTTTTTTTCTTTTTAGTAAAGAATGTGTTGCGGGGGAAGAAACATGCAAAGCTCTGTAACGGTTCCGGATATTTGGAGCAAAACTTAAATGAAAGTAAATAAAGCAAGAAAGTATAAAGAACACATCATTTAATGTCAAAAAAATCTCAAAATTATACCGCACCAAGAAACCTATTATTATGAAGAAAATGAGGAGATTAGTATAAATTAAATTTTACTTAAATCTCTTCACACTAGAAATACTTTATGACACTCATTCTACTCTTTCACTCATAAAAAGAATGGAAGCAAAAATATTGAAAAACTGTAAAAATTTGTCTTAAGATGAAATTTCTCAATTCATAGCATCTCAAGATCTTGAAGGTAGCACCTAAGCGTTGACAGCTCTATCATTCTGCTCTTTTGCATGGGCTTTACACCCTTATGATGAGCACCAAAAAAATTTCTGTCAATTTTAGTAAACTTAAGTCAAAAAAGTTTGTGAAAGTTACTAATCAACAAATTAGGTGAATCAACAAAGTTATTATTCTTGAAATCGTGCTATCAAAATAATCGAATCTTTTAAGAGAAAGATCATAATGTTGAAGCAAGAATGCTAAATTTGACCTGCCACTCACGACCATACATTTAGCATAATTGTATCATTTTTATTTATAATTTATATAAATAAAAATGATGCTGTAGAAAAGAAAATTGTGCTTTTCTCTTTTTCTCAAGAAGGTATTTATAGTTAGAGAGAGAGAGAGAGAGAGAGAGGTAGAATTAAAAAAAATATTTTTTTTTCAATAACTTTTAAATTATTTTGACAAATTTTTATAAGTTTTAGTAATGAATTGAATCCATTAATATTTTGAAAACAGTAAAACAATATTTATAAATTTTAAAACAAAATGCAACCTGGACCACAAGGGTGCTTGATATGAATCCAATTCCTCTAAGGCCAAAATACAGCATACAACATTAAGAATCCATTACATAAATTCAGAACAATAAAAGCTCCCACGACAGAAATTACATCAAACAGTCTGACTTTCAAGTAACATATATGAGAGAAATTGCTCAACATAGACAGGGGAACAACTCATCCAATACTTGAAATAACAAAGAACAAAACAGAAGGCGATAGCGAAATCAAGAAATCCTGAATACACGAGAATTATAACGAAAATACAGATTAGTTAGAGACATGCTGGGAGAAGCTTTAAAACTATAAATAGAGATGAGGAAATCAAACAAGGGTTGAAGAAAATATCTCAAGAAATCTCCTCCTCCTCTGTTTCGCTCTCTTCTTCTCTAAGCATTTCCAGGGTTCTAACCGAATAATCCCTTATTCCGGTGAAAGCCGCCATCTCCCTCAATCCTTCCTTTCTCCGCTCACTCTTCCCTTCTCTGAGCGTCGACGGCTCACTGAACAAAACAAACAAACAAGTATAAGGTTAGGTTAATTCAAAAGCTTCATCCCACGTAAGAAGCGAACAAACACTGCTACGGTTGAGATCGATCCGGATCAAGCGAATCACGACATCCACTAAGCCGAGAAGAATCGAACAGGTGTGATCAAATAACACATCCAAGGGACACGGGAAATGATCCTACATCCGACGGCTCAAGCAACAAGCACAAGAAGCACTCAATCCGAGTGTTAGCATCCAATGGCTAAGGGTAAAAAGCGCATATCCAACGGCTCAGATAGCACCCGCCTTTCCCATGGAGATTACTCACTCATTTGGGTTAACACTCTGAGTTAACTCACTAAACCTAAACCAGCAAACATCAGACCCAAACAGGGAAAAGAAACCAACAAATAGAGAATATAGAAATATTCACTCAATCCTCACTGTATCAGATCTAATTCAGAAAATAGACCTTATCATTGGTGCTCTCGTTGAGTCACACCTACAACACTCAGAAAATGGCAGAAGGAACCAGAAACACTTCAAAAACACTTGAAGAATGTGTTACTAGATTAAACAAAACAACGATAAATGACCTCATCCTATGGTGAGAAATATCAAAAAGATTGACTGCCATAGAAAACAAATTGGAAAAACAACCTCAAATCCAGGTATGTGATGCATTCCCTTCAGAATCCTATTCTCCAAACAAACCACATACACACACACCCATGGCAATACCTGTCAAAATAGATATGCCCAGATTTAATGGAGAAAACCCTAGAGGTTGGCTCTTTAAAGCAGAGCAATTCTTTCAGTTTTATAACACATCGAGATGGCAAATTTTAATATCAATATACATGGATGGACTGCTTTGTTTGGTATCGATAGATCTGATAAATAAACAATTATTCTTGGCCACAGTTCAAAGAACAAATTATGCAAAGATTTGGCCCTTCCCTCTACATAGATTTAAGAGGAGAACTACGAACTTCAACAAACCACGTACAACATTTTACAATGAATTTGAAAACCATAACCAAATTTCGGACATTCCACATGAATTGCTACAAAGTGCTTTGAATCGGCTTAGACCGAAATTAAAAGGGAAATAAGAGCCTCTGACCTTCTTCCTAGCATTTCAAGCCAGCTAATGGAAGACAGATTGTCTGATGTAACAGAAATGCATAGAAATAGCAGAAATCAGCACACTTCAGTAATTAAACAGCAAGATCAGAATGCTCCAACTACCCTACTGCAGCCTCTCACAAATGCCACTCAACACAGTCAACATAAACAGCAAATTTCAATTCAAAATTTAACTGCAACTCAAATAGAAGACAGAAAAAGAAGAGGCTTATGCTTCAATTGTAATGAGAAGTACCATAAAGAGCATATCTGTAAGTCCAAGTTATTGGCATTAATGGCAGTAAATGATGACCAGCAACATCAACTGCCACATGATAATCAGCCTGACAACCAATGGGTACAAGAAGAAACAGTAGCAACAAGCTTCATGTACCATTCAATCCGGGCTAAGGCAAATGACATAGAGATTGTATATGTATACATGATAAATAGTTCTAACCACTAACTTAACTTAGATTTTATGTCGATATAACCCAATTATATAGAATAAGATAGTCCATAGTAATAAGTCGGTAGCACAAAATCCTTTACCTCAAATAAGATGGACAGAGCAAGCGTATCACATAATCCGACCCGCAAAGGAGGATTCATTTTCGATAGGTTGGACAGACCCATATAAATCACAGGAAGCTAAAAAACAACATGAAACAAATGGCCGATAACATAGAAGTGAGCTTCAATCCAAGACTACTACAATACAGACAAGCTTTTACACTACAATCAGTAAAATTACCAACTCAGTTCAGAAGATGGGCAGCTTTTAGCTAAGCATGTTACAATTTGGTCCTGAAAAAGTAATGCAGGAAGTCGACAAAGTAAAGAAACTTTAAAACAGGAAGGATTTTTTTTTTTACGATGCTTCGGAATGTCAATAAAGAAATACTGAAAGCATCACCAGAAATTGACCTTGAGGACAAGGTCAGTGTGAGGGGGGGAGTAATGATATGAATCCAATTCCTCCAAGGCCAAAATACAGCATACAACATTAAGAATCCATTACAGAAATTCAGAACAATAAAAGCTCCCAAAGACTGACAGAGAAATTACATCAAACAGTACAGAACTTCCCAGTAACAATATACAACAGAGAAATTGCTCAACATAGACAAGGGGAACAACTCATCCAATCCATAACAGAAATAACGGCCAGAAAGAACAAAAGAACAGAAGACTGATAGCAGGAAATCAAGAAACCCAACTGAATACACGACAGAGGCAAGAACTATAACAGAAATTAGTTACCAGAGACATAGCAGAGGAACATGCTAGAAGAGCAAGCCGAAAACTATAAATAGAGATGAGGAAATCAAACAAGGGTTGAAGAAAATATCTCAAGAAATCTCCTCCTCCTCTGTTTTCAGTCTCCTCTTCTTCTCTGAGCATTTCCTTGGTTCTAACCGAATAATCCCTTATTCGGGAACGCCATCTCCCTCTGAATCCTTCCTTTCTCCTCCGCTCGCAGCTCTTCCCTTCTCTGGAGCTTCGAAGGCTCGAACTGTCGAAACAAAACAAACAAGCAAGTATAAGGTTAGGTTAATTCAAAAGCTTCATCCCACGGCCAAGAAGCGCGCAGAAACACAAGCTATTCGGATCCGATCAAGGATCAGCCGCCTGATCACATCAGAATCCACTAAGCCCTGAGAAGAATCAAGAACCGTGTGATCAAATAACACATCCAAGGGACACGGGAAATGATCCTACATCCGACGGCTCAAGCAACAAGCACAAGAAGCACTCAATCCGAGTGTTAGCATCCAACGGCTAAGGGTAAAAAGTGCATATCCAACGGCTCAGACAGCACCCGCCTTTCCCATGGAGATTACTCACTCAGCCGGGTTCCAACACTCAATGAGTTAACTCACTGCACTAAACCTAAACCAAGCAAGATCATACCCAAACCAGGGAAAAAGAAACCAAACCAACCGAGAACAAAATATTCACTCAATCCTCACTTATCGAATCGTAAAATAGACCTTATCGATTGCTACAAAAGTAGGTGCTATCATCGATGACAATGATCATCTCGATTCGACTCACTTACTCGTGTCAAAGTCGATTTTTGTATTAGGATAGGCCTTTCCTAGCAAATTTTAATCGATCTACAACTAAAGTTTGTATAGTACATATTTTTAATATGATAGGAGTCAGGATACACAACTTAGCAATATAAAGTTCTTTTGATGGAGTATGATTTTAACATTAAGTTTTTGAATAAAAAAATTTGAAATCAAATTTGAGATCATTTGAATATTATTTTTAAAAAATTAAAAATTGAAATATAAATCTAGATTAAACAAATCTAACGATTCTATGATTGCTCAATTCTGCTATTATAAGGCATTCAAATGCTAGAATAATTTCAAATGATCAATGAGGATCATTCTCAAATTTAAGAAATCCTAAAACTATGTTAGCCAATTATTGCTAATGATTATTGTTGCCTAATTATTGCCATACAACTGTCACCAACTAACATTTACAACTGTCAATGCCCACCATGGATTGATCTTTTCAACTGTCAACTGATACTGAAATATGATTATTTCAGATCACCAATAGAAAATGCCGCCTGTCGGGCCGCCATACTCTATCAATTAACACATGCAACTCTTAGCTCGGTTGGAGCGGCCGGAACCGACGAAGTTCGAATCCTCCGAGGCGGGCGCCTATATCTAAGGTGAGAAAGTAAGTGGGGACCGACACGTGTGGGTGATGAATGTGGCGCTAGACCCCCGTGGGATTAGTCACAACGACATTCCCACACAAAAAATGGGTGGGGTGTTGGGTGGATACCCATTCCAAAAAAAAAAAAAAATTAACACATGCACCTATCATCGTTTTTTATTTCTCCAATATTTTTACTGCTCATAGCCTCATAGGGAAGACTAACAACTGAACAAGCAATCTAAAATTGTAATCTCACTTTCTCTAATTAAAACGAATGACAAATTTTTATAATTTTCATTTACATAATCTTTATCTTTATTGATGTTCCTCATAAAAACTCTTATTCCCCTTAAGAAATCCAAAACACTTTTAATTTGTGTTAAACTCTTGCTTAACACTAAAACTAAACACTTATCCTCTAATATCACAAAATATTTAGAATATTAGCCAATGTTACTGACGCCGACTTTTACCTAACATATAGGAACAATCAGAGACTTGGAATAATAACGATAACATTGACTAACACAAAGCAATTAGTTATAACTGATATGATAATTAAACTTCTTTGCAAAAACAATATTATCTTCCAAATTGTCAGCCAATTAAAAATAATATCCAGTTGCTGTCCCATGAAAGAAGACGGAGCTTTGAATGCTTAGTTTATTTACATTTGGACTTTTACCTCCATTGCAGACGAGGGAGAGAGGCCGACCGCTTAATTTCTTGATAAGTTTCTTGGAAGAACAGTTTGAACTCGATTAGTTAATCATCTCATGGGTCTAATTTATTGAGCCATGGGCTCGATATAAATTCAAATTGCCGCTTATATATTATACAAGTTTGAGTTATAATTTGAATATGTTTGGCATGCTGGCTCATGAGCTCGCTCTATTCAATGTCTCTATCTCTTCCATTTTGTATTAGATTTCTGTCATCATATTTTTCTTTTAGTTTAAATGCTTCTTCTCTGGCAAATTCACACCGAGAATTGTCGCCATTGATGATATCTTCTTCAATGAGTGCCCCTCTCTTGAGTTCCTTGAGTTACTTCTCTAACTTCAAGCTCACGAATTGAACTCATGCTTGCCTTTAGACTAGGGGTGTAAACGAGCCGAGTTTGGTGAGCAACTTCTTTTTTTGTGTTGTTTCGTTTGAAATTTGTTTTATCGGCTTTATATATCGAGCGAAATTAAAATTATTCTGCGTTGTTAAAATGACAACCTTTTGATAGAGAGGATTGAACTCATGATCTTTTACATAACAAAAATTTTAACCACTAAGTCATGATTGCATTTGTGATATGTAAATGTGTTCATATGTATATATAATAATAATAATAATAATAATAATAAATAATAATAAATAAAAATAATAGTAATATAATAATAATAATAATAATAATAATAGTAATAAATATAAATAATAGTAATGCAATAATAATAATAATAATAAATAATAATAATATAATATAATTTAATTTTTTATTTCGAGCTAAATCGAGCCAAATATGATCGAACAAATGATTGTTCATTACATCGTTTATATATCGAAAATGTCTGTTTGTCTTTGGTTTAGTTAGCACCAGCCAAACTACATCTTGAGCGAATATGAGTTTTTCGCGAACGAGTTTTTTTGACAGCCCTACTTTAGACAAACAGTAGAGCTCAAGAAATGAAGAAATTATGATTTGAACGAGATTTGGCTAGTCTTCCCCTTTAATGAATGTTAGAATATAAATTCAATGAATATAAGATCCAACTCAAAATCATAACAATAAAAAATGTGGATTAATTTATGGTTAATCACTCTAATAATAATTATTATGTTGTGAAAAATGTTTCTTGATATGTATCAAATAATTTATTTGTTCGAATCACTTAAAATATAGTTAAAAAAATTTTAGATGTTCAAAATTCACATGATTATAAGAAAATCAAGCTTTTTGATGGATAATTCTAAATAGCCAATGATATCTTAATTCCGACTTATTAACGTATTATAATACTTAAACTCCGTATCCTGATCGATGGGATCATTCAATGTAGTTTGGTGGAGTGATTTGAATTTTATTTAAATTTACAGAGAATGCCATTCTTAGAATTTATAAATAGATTTTTATTCTTCACATGAAATAGAGAGAAGTTGGAGATTAAAGAAGGCTTTAAAGTTTGAAATTTTTTAAAGTATCACTGGCCGTCATTGAACTGAAGATTCAGGTCCTGTTGATTGCCACCCTAAAAATTTTCAAAATATATATAAATAAGTGAGAATTTTATATATAATAATATTTTGGGTACTATATATATATGATTATTCTAAAATTTTAAGGGGCTATTTGGTATCACTTTTATTTTTTATTTTTTATTTTATGTTTTTATTATATTTTATTTCAAAATAAAAAAATTGTAATAGAAATTATTATTTTTAAAAATACTTAAAATATCTAAAATCATTTTTTTTTGAAGATTTTTAAGAATAATGTTATTAATTTTTCTAAAATAAAATAAAAAATTTAAAAAATACACTAAATAAATATAATTTTTAAGTAACATAAAAAAAAAATTTCCAAACAACATCTTAACAAATATATTCTATGAAATAACAGCTACTCACTTATTTTGCCAAAGGCACTTGCAACGCTATACCACAGCGAACCATACAACCAGAATCGTGAATGTAAGCCCGAAGCCGTCATGAAAGCCAAAGATTAACCATTTGGCTCTTTAGGCCTCAGCCAACCCTGTGGTTCTAACCACACCCTTCTCTCTTCTTTTTTTTTTTTCTTTTTTTTTTGTTGGAAGGGTATTCACCTAACACTCCACCCATCTTGTGAATGAGATATTATTATGACTAATCCTCACATTCAAGCGTCGCATTCATCCATGATCCGTTGATGTTGCTTTGCTGATGTTCCCATGTGACTAAATATAATGTGTGCCCATATATGTGTGATTCAAAGTATGTTTATATATGTTGAAAGTAGAGTCTAATCACCTTTTATTTGTAATTATGTTCTTACAATGGATTAAAATAACTATTTTTAAAAATCTATCTGTAAACACATAATGGTAATTTTAGCCCCACATTATTTTTATAATTCTCCCATAAAATCAAGAAGATACTTCAGATAGATGACGTTATTATGACATGTATAACTCAACTTTCTATTTGCAAGTTTGGAGGTACCATAAAATATACATCATTTTAATAACTTACACTTTTTGCATATTGATTTAGTAAATATGTTTGTAGCTCTTAGAAAATCGATTCTAGAGTAAAAGTTTACGTCTTTATTGTAATCCAAAGACATACACGATATTTAAAAGAACGAAAACTCCAATTTTAATGCTAAAAATCTCGAAAAGAGAAAAAACTACGAGTCTTCGGAAAGTTTCCATTATATATTTGTTTTTGAGTACAAGTTTTCCGATCTGGATTACAAAATTATATATGAGAACGTGATAGGAATCCGATATCCAACTCATATAGTCAGCGTTGAGTTGTAGTAGTTCTTAGTAGTAGAATGATTAATGACAATGAGGAATGATCGGATGATGAAGATTGAATGATGGCGAGGATCATGGCGGCAATGGTATGGTTGACAACCGTCGAGTGGTGGTATGATTATATTTGGAGGATTTTCGTTTTGCTCTCCTCTCTCTGCTTATTCTCCTCGTGAATAAGAATTTATTTATAGATTGGAGGAGTATTATCTCTGTAAATATATGCAAAATTCGAACCACTCTACTTTATCGGATGACTCAGAATGATTCATTTGATCATTTGATATATTTTAATTAGTTGAATGTTCTAACGAGGTTCCTGGCCGAGCAACCCACCAACCGAGCTGAGAGACGGTGGGTCCCTCCTCTTTTTTTCAGCGAGTCCTTCGGATTTGTCATAGTAGATCCTCCCTCTTCGTTCTCGCCACTAGTTCAGGACGCGATGCAGGCCGCCGCCGCGTTCTTCGCAACGCCATCCATCTCTAGTCCGCCGACGCGGTTACCCTGTGTTACTGCGCAGCGCAGATCCGCCACGGCAGATTTGTCGACCTTAACTGACGCTTCCAGCTCGAGTTCGAAGGCGATTCCGTCAGTGAAGTCGGCCCAAAAGACCGTCGTCATCCCTACCCAGAGGCGCGGTTGTCATCTCGTTACCTCGAAAGTAATTAATCCACTTCTTCTTCTTCTTAACACTTGGATTTTCGGGGTAGCTCCATCCTCCTTTTTGTTAATTTATTTTCCACGTTTCTTTCTCACATTGTTTTTTTAATCGTCTACATCCAGAAAGAACCGGTCTTAGTCCCTCTTTCATGATATTTAAGTCTAGCGTTGGATTGTTAATGGTTTTTTGTTAGAATTACCATTGTTTTCTGATCTCCTAAAATGTGATGGCGAGGCGGGCCGTCATGAATTCCGAAGCTAGGAAGTGCTAATAGAAATAGGGCGAGCCTTCTTTAAACGACATAACAAAAATACCATCTTATTCAGCATCTCCCTGTTATTTTGCGGATGCTGATTGTGTCGAACAATCGGGTTAGCACGGACTCCATCCTCAATACCTCTGGTCGAGCTCAGAGATAGAGGAGCTAGGCTTTGACGCTAATGGTCAGTGCCGCTGCACTATAACTCATGAAGAGGAGCCAAAAATACAGAGCAGCTAGCGCTTGGGCCCTTGGCACTGTCTTTCACTGCATCGTAGCACTACAAACAAGCTGAGTCAATTTCGAACAGCTTCAATCAATTTTAAGGGATTATTATCTTTCATTTTTTGTAAGATAATTTTGTGTTCTAGTTTGTGTGAGAAGTGTAAGTTGTTAGAGAGATTTGTGAATATTTTTGTTTTTCTTCATAGTAATTTCTTGGTGTGTTGTGGTGTGGGCTCCAAAATTGCCACCTCCAAGAGAGAGTGATTTAAAGTTTGGATAATTTTCGTAATGAAATAAGTAGATAAGACACTACCAGATTTCACCCTCATTTTCGAGGCTTTAGATCCTGGTTTTAGGTTTCTATTGTCGTAAGACAGTTAATTATCCCTCTTTGAGAGAGAACTTTCGATTAAGGCTACTTCGGATCAAGCAGCGATATAGTAATACGTATAAATTATAAAATTATGAATTCTGAAATTTATCATTTTAACTTAAAGTAGATGGTTTGGGAATGATGATCGCCCGTCTAGATCTCATTCCGTCTCATTTGTCGTGGTCTGTCTACTTAATGGAGGAGAATCGACCAGAGGAGGTAATGTCGACCAGAAGGATCCTTGTCGCCAGCCAGGTTGTGGTTTAAGGCCTTGTAGATCTAGGGTGGTGTTTGTCTAAGGAGACAAGTTTAAGTCCACATTAGCTGATAGAAGGCTTTTTGCTCTATCATGTGCACTTTATGATTCACATCTCAAAGGACAGAGCTATTTTCGGAACATACGGGCTATGGAACATATGGGCTATTGTCGTGATCATAATATAATGATGTCATTTAGCAGCAGCCCGTTAGAGTCTCGTAATTTAAATATATGTGGGCCGTAAAATGCAGTTGAGGACCGATTACACATTAACGTGAGATTAATTGAAAGTGAATATACTTGTACTTGATTTGGCATTATCATTTCATTTGTGGAATTTTCTTAATTGTCCCAAATAATAGTTCTAAGATGGATTAATTGAATTTTGTTTTTAAGTCTTTTAACTTGATGATTTTCATTTAGTCATTTTGAGATTAATAATTTATCAGATTTCTCATTTGAATTAATATTTAACTTATATTGATTTAATTTGAAATAACAATCACGTTTTGATGAAAGTATCATCTCCGGTTGAAATTTTCATTCAACACAGCCATACTCGGGGTATATAAGTTTGCTTGATCTTTTAGTTTATTCTTTCAGATTTCGTCGACTCTATTAATTTAATAATAGAGGATCAGATCTACTGTCATATAACAGAATTAGCTTCTCAGATATTTTAATAAGTTGAGATTTTTATAATATTATTATTGAATTTTTAAGTTTGTTGTTAACCGATCCAGACTGGGAATCGTCAGCAAGTATCCTCGGATTTAAGTTTAAGCGTTAGCGAGTCGAAATGTATTTAAGAATGCTTGCATAATTTTAAGGCATTAAATTTGAGTTTTAATCATGCCTTATGATATATGCAAAACTCATCACATTAAGTTCTATGTATGTATTTTAATTCCATAAATTTAAGCATGTGATTGCTTTATAATGTGTGCACTGCTTGTTCCATTTAAAGATATTTACTTATTTTCATGCATTTTGCTATCATGAATTCAAATGCAAGGCCACTTCAAGATGGTTTATTAAGGCATTCTGTTCACTTATATGATATGTTGTGAATCCGGTGACATAAATTATTTTAACTCCTGTTCAATTATTTAGATTAATATTCATTTGTTTGCATTAGATAGACATCTAATTTGTTGTAGACTATTATCAGTCATATGATTTGTAAGTTCAATCTTATCTTAACAGCTTAGTATATTAGACTTAGTTCAATTATTGATCTTAGTACTCATTTAAGCTACAAAAAATTCTTCTTTAACTATTTCATTTTATTAATTATTAATCTCTATTTTAATGAAATTTGCGCCTCCTTCAAATTTCAGAGAATCTTCCCCATGCTTAAGAAAGATTGTATAGTCAGTGTCTTACAATACTGCGGCTTAGAGAATCTTCTAAGCCCACCATGCTTGAGAAAGTGTGCATAGGTCTTCAATACTTGCGTTTGAAATAAAATTCAGTGCCTCCTGTTATCTCCAGGTGTAGATGCGTAGGAGTTGAGACCACCGCTTATGGAAAGTGTGCATGGTATGTGTCTTGTAACATCGCGACCGAGTGATTTTATTGCACTTATCGCGTTTATGAAAAACGTCGCATAGGCTTTCAAAATTGTATGAAAACCATCATGTTTTCCTCGACATGCTGAAGCAACATGCACAAGTACTTATATCTAGTAAATATTTGCAACTACATTGAAATAGTAATTACATGGATTTAATATACTAGGCAAGTATATGCACAAGCGTTTGAAATGAAATCCGGGCTCCCAAAGATCATCCTTGTGTAGAGAGGCGTGGAGAATCTTCCCACCACGCTTATGGAAGCGTCGTGATAGATGTCTTTATGACGCGTAGAGTGATTTTCAGCGTCATGCTTATGAAAAGCGTCGCATAGGCCTTCAAACCCGTATAAAAAACATCCTGATTTCTTGTCACGCTGAAGCAGCATGTACGAGTACTTATATCTAGCAGATTTCTCTGTTGTGCCGGAGCAATGAGCAGGTACTTTAAGGCTTTTGGCTTTCGTTACGATTTCATCTTTGCATATGCAAACACAAGTAAAGCTATTCCATGACATCATGATTTCTATCATTGTTTTGACCGCCTCTTATCTTTTGAGTACATTAGATAGCAAATGACAACATTAAACTTTACAGAAATTTTCTTATGCTTTGTCTCAAGCATTGATTCTTGGCTTTAATCAAATTAGACGATGGGCCAAATTAACATAAATCAGTAAAACCCATATCTCTCATTCTTCCTTTGACAGCTAATCAAGTGAAATTAAATACGAGGAAGAAGAGTTCAACCTGGATAGGAAGTAAGGGCTGTAAAGGTGACAAGGTGTTGTTGGAGTGGGATCTGTTGTAGATCGTTCGGTACTTGGAGGGGGACAGAGCTGCTGGCTACCTAGACAGGAGAAGGTAGCTTGGCTGTTGTTCGAGAGGAATGGAGAAGAAAGAGAGTTTCAGTTATGAGGTCGGGTACTGTAGCACAGACGGGAAAGGGGGTGGCTAGGTCGACGACTGAGAGGAGGAAGTAATAGGATAGGAAGGAAGTTACTTCCCTTTGTGTGTAGCCTTGAGGATTGGGAGATTGCTGTACTGAGTAGAGGAGAGAAGAGATCTATCCTACTGTGTTTGAGAGAAGGAGAAGGGGAGTTCGGCTAATCTGCGGTTCGGTCACTCGGCTTGCAATAGGGACGGACAGGAGAGAGCTTCGTTCGGTTGTTGTGTGTGGAGTTCGTTCTCTGCGAGCGGTTTGGTCGGCTAAAAGGAAGGAACAAACAGGAGTCCGTTCGGCTGGAAGGAGGAGACGGAAGAAGGAGCTCGGTTTGCTCGACTCACATAGATGGGAGAAGAGGGGGTCGCGTGCTCGTCTCCTTGGCTAGGATGGACGGAATGAGCAGGAAGCTCGTTCAATTGCTCGGCTACTCGGGTGGTGAGGGGGTATCGGAGGAATGGAGAGGTTGTGGCTTGCTGTCGAGAGGAAATCCAAATGAGAGCTAGAGTCCACTACCAATCGAATACCTAGGGTTAGGTATATAAGGCTCCATTTTTACTTATTTAAGTGATTAAATCAACCCTAATTGAACTTTTTTGCGACAACATCATTATATGATTAATATATATGTTAATTCTAAGTTATTCCGATGTTCCGGACGCAACGGTGCAGTCCGTTTCACGATCGGAAACCGTTTGGTTCAAGTTGACGCCGAATCGGATCAATTTTAGTCCAAATTGCGCGTTGCCGCTTCCGACCACTCGACATTCACTTAGACTTGTCCGAATTGAGTGCGGATAGTCTCATTTAATAGATTTCGATGTTTCATCACTAACGACGTGATCAATTTCGCGAATGAAGGTCATTGAGTATCGTCACAGCCTCCCGACTCCAGTATGCGCGTAGGCGCGTCGACGAATTTCCTTCTTGATCGGTCGATCGTCGAATTATGCAATATGTATATTTTGATCAATTTCGATATTCTGAGCGCGATGGCGAAGTCCGTTCGTCGATCGAAGATCATTTCAATTAGTTTTGGTGACATCGAGTGCATTTCAGCTTCGATTTGCGCGCTATTACATCCGAAGTCCGTCGAATTTGGCTTGTGAGCTCAACTCAACTTATGTAATAGACAATGAGGTCAACATGTGGCTCTGTGATTTTTCTCAATTTTAAGTTTTCCACATAAATGTTATGTTCTTTTTTTGTTATATTTTTTTGGTCTCATTTTTATTTTGCTTTGGTCTACCAAGATTTTCCCACACTCCCATCACAAAAAGTGGTCACAATGAACTCCTTTTCTCTTTCACACATTGTCGGTCCATCAATGCCCTTCTGTAGTGAGATCCTATTATGACTTCTTCACCTCTTCTTTGTCGTCAAGGTTCCTTCACATACCACCAGTTCCATTGATGCCCATATGTGTGTGTCTGTGTGCGTGTGTGAGTAAAACAATGTTTTCTTATGATTCAATATTGGGACAATTCTTGACAACATGTATTCAATAACATTAAGGAACTCAATGTTCTCTTCTTGATTGCTTAAGGAGTTGTTTTGTTGCTTGAAAAAAGAGTGCAGTGTAAAAAAAATATAGTGTAAAATGAATGTAATGTATTTGGATTATTTTAGGATGTTTTGTTGGAAACTTTACAAATATATGATTTTTTTTGGTAGAATGAATGCAATGTAATGTATTTTTTAGGGTTAAGGGTGGCGGTAGTGGTGGCCGGCAGTAGGGTTTGTCACTAGTTAGCTTACGGTGGTGACACACGGGGTGGCGTCTGATGAGTGTTCGGCGGTTGTGGCTTGCGGCAACCATGGGCTGTGGGCAGTGTCGGCGATGGCAATGACCGGTGGTTGGCGACGACAGTGATCACAGCTGATGGTGGCGGTCAGTGGGCAGGGCGACCGTTTTCACTTTACACCAATCGATTATTTGGAATTCGCCCCGGGAGAATTCCAAATATATCACAAATCATCTTTCCAATATATTCAAATACACTACAATTAAAGATTCATGAACTAACGATGAACAAAATGGAAGACGAATGACGGGTTTTCCTAATGTGAACTACAAGAATCTTCTTCACTTAGCAGTCACAGTTTGCCGATTGATTCGAGTCGGACCAATCTGCGAATCAAGCGAGCTTCTTCTAATTTTACTTTGCACCATACCGAGTACTCAAAAAGTTAAAATCACTTAATTTGGTTTACTTTACACTCAAAATGCATCCAACTAAACAGCCCCTAAATCAACTTCAAATCATGTCGTCAAGTTAAAAAGGATCTATTCATCTCCAAAAGATATGATGATCTCATAAATGAGTTCAATTTGTGAGAGCTACAAGCTAGATAGGTTCTTTCAGTACTCAATAAAACTCTTAGTTGGCATTGAGATCACTTGAAGTCATCAAGGGTACTTGCCAAAAGCACCAAATGAGCTCACCCCTCAACAGCTTAAAGTGATGATGTTGGAAACTTAATCAAAATTCATCCTTTACCTGAAACTGACTTATTCAGGCATTTTGATAAGCTACAAGCTGGTTAGACATAATTGTTTTATTACAAGCACTATTAAAAAATTGCTATGCAATTTTTTATAGCTCTTTATTTTGACCTAAATCTATAAATAGGGGGTTAGAGGATGTGCTTAAGACACCACATCATATCTTGATATTGCTGTACCTGTTAAGCAATATAGTGAAATCTCAGTATTTCTCTCCATAAGCTCCTTTTCTCTTCTCTTTTTCTTTTTCTTTTTTACTTGGTCCATACTTGTTGATAATATTCCAGTTTCAACCATGGGCATGTTTGGATCTAAAAGTCAGCATTGTTTGATTAAATAAATTATTAACAAGATTGAATTAGTCCTTACAAGAAAAAGGACACCTACAAAAGAAATAGAATGCAATACTATATTATAAAAAAAAATAAGTAGGAATAATGAAAAAAAAAAATTTCTTCATTTTTTTCATACGCATGCATGAATTATCTTTTTCTGTACCATTCTGTAAGTTCGATATGTAGACTTTTTTTTAAAACTATTTTCTTTTGAGTTCTCTAAAATCTATGATTCTTACAGTTTTTTCTAACCGAGATTATGCTGCTTGATTAATTTTTTTCTATCAGATAGTTAGGGAGATTGAGCAAGATTTGTCGGGTTTCAAATGTGGTCTTGCACATCTTTTCTGTAAGCCATGAAGTTTCTATCTATTATACGCTCATGGTTTCAGCTTTGATAGATATGTCTTCTGTTTCTGCTTATAAAACGGTTTTTCTTTTTTTTCAGTGCATCATACAAGTGCTTCTCTTACAATAAACGAGAACTGTGACTCAGATGTTAGGCATGACACTGAAACTTTTCTGACCCAAGTTGTTCCCGAGGTTTTTGCATTTACACTGTTCCTTTGTAATGAGTACACAAACAACATCAGATGTGACTGTATCTAATTTTGTTTTGATTGGGTCATTTCAGGGTTGGTCTGCGCCATGGAAGCATACTCTGGAAGGTGATAGTTGCTCATTGTTTCTATACATGAGCCATTGTCTTGCTGACTTATGAAATGCACCAACATTGGCGTTCCTCTTTGCATCATTTAAACTTGCTATAATACTGAATCTTGGTATTTAATTTTCTTATGAATTTTGATTAATGTTGGGCAACTCGATTTTAATTTTGAAATTGTTTCCTACCAAATATTGGTAGGATTTTTATATAATATGCAACTCCTTTCATATCTCATATAAGCTTTAGCTTGCCTTTTCCTTTTGGAGGAGATGCTTAGGGTTATGAAGGTCCCCATTAAAAATTGTTTCCTACCAAATTAGAGCCCATGGATTTTTTGGCAGACCCTTTTCTAGCCATAGTTTAGCATCCTTTCTCGTGTCTGAGAACTACTGTAGCACCAACTTACTAGCAAATCTCATGAATCATTGTATATGGAATGACAACGGACCTAATGAGCAGACATGCCTCCTAATGTAAATTTCATTTGGGGGGATTTACATAGATACCACTCTAAACATATTAATTTACATATCTAACACCTCAAACTTTCTATTTACTTATATTTAACACTTAAAACTTTTAATCACAACAAAAATACCACTTTATCTACCACCCTAACACCCATCATCTTACTCTATTTACTGCTTCCCACGACATTACAACAACAACAACAACAACAAGCCTTAATCCCACTAGGGTCGGGTTGAATCCTTCTGCTCCATGTCTATTATGTGTCAAATTCTCATTTAATTCGTATAAGATCGCTTTTTATACATCTTAACCAAGTCTTTTAGGTCTACCTCTACCTTTCTTAACATAAGGCAAATCTAATGCATCTACTCTCCTAATCGGGTCCCACGACATTATTAAAAAAAAAAAAAAAAAAAAAAAAGCCCTCTGCCTTATTTCGCCTACTCAGTGTCAGCTCCAGCAGCTAATCTCTACACACTTCGACACAACTCTTGTGCACGTCTCTCCGTCAGCTCTCCGCCTCTCCCCTCCTGCTTGCGAGATCAAGACTCACATGCAGCAGCCCACTCACACAAGGCCTTAGCCAGCTCCAAACTCGTGCGTACATGAACCTCTCAGTTCCATGTCTCACTCTTTCTAGTCAGCTAGCTTCGTGAATTTAGATTACTATTATCCATTCTAATTTATCAATTGCTGCAGTTGAATGATGTTAATATCAAAATAGCTTAGTCGGGTTGGTAGGAAAGTTAATTTATCCTTTGATTAAGTTCTTTTTATCTAATCAAGCAAATTGCTAACCAGAATTTAATCTTGAATGGAAACTCAAGCTTTTTATATTAGTTCCAACATGCTCTGCTGTCAATCTACTCCAAGCAATATATATGCATATAACTTAGCAAAGCAGGTGACTTTGGATGTATAACGACTTTCAAAACATATATAGGGAGAGAAAGATGGAAGAAAATCTATTTTGTATGCCAACTTAATAAATTTAAAAGCAAAGGAATCATCTTCTTCGTTGTTATCTAGTTGGTGATCACCACCAAAATTATGTAGTTGATATAGGCGAGCCATCATTGGAAAAGCATCCATGGAAACAATAAAGAAAGGAGTGAATATGTAGGGCTGGTGTGGTGCATGCGCCATTAGCAAAGATCACAAAACCAAGCAAGTTCAAAATGCTGGCGCAAAGACTCAATATTTTCTAACATGGTTAGGTAATACTTCTTTATCGTTGCTATCTCTACCATCGTCTTATATTGAACAACTTATATGTTTTCACACTTGGAGAAAGCGCTCCATAGGTAGGGAGAGTGTAGGGAGAAACGCTCAAGAGAGCAGATTAAAAGTGAATAGGATTGAGCTACTGAGGGAGATGCTTGAGTAGGGAAGAATGATATGGCACGAGACAGTACACGGAGTTATACGATGAGGTTAGGGCGACAATTAATGCGGTATTTTTGTTGTGTTTAAAAGTTTTAGACGTTAAATAAGTAAATAAAAAATTTGAGGTGTTAGAGTGGTATATATGTAAATCCCCCTTTCATTTTTTGGGTTAAATGGGGTGCCCAGTGAACAAGATATTCAAGAAGATGAAATTGAAGCACTCAAGAGTTGAAATTTATTAAAAAAATGGACATCCTCATCAAGAGAAAAAGATATTATTTTATTTCTCAAATCCTCCATCAAATAAATAAAATCCATTTTTTTATGATTGTGTGAGTTATAAATAGGCTTGTTTAGGTGCGCCAAGCAGTAAATTTTTTATCAATTGTAGATGTTGCTTGGTAAATAAGATGTCATCTAGCTTCTTGGAACTTGGTTATGCATTAATTGTAATCTACAAAGAGTTTGCATTACTTCTTCTAGCCTTTTGTGTCATTAATTGTTTTTGCACTTTGAGGTTACGTTGTGAAGTTATTGTTGTCTTTCTAACTTGAACCATTGAGTTGAGTCAAAATGTCAATTTTATGGACTTAAGCAGTGTTGACCTCCACATATGTGTCATAAGTCGAGTCAAGCTCACAAGCCAAATTCGACCTGACTTAATCGACATCGCAAACGGGATCAAAATCCACCTGACGCCCTCAAAATGGTCAAAACGACTGACAATAACGGATTTTGTCATCGTGTTTAGAAAGTCAAAATTGATCGGATTATAATTATTGCAAAATCTAATGATCAATCAATTAAGGCCGAAAATCAATTGTTGACACGTATATTAGAGGAATGGATGATGTCCAACGACTCGCTCATAAATTGATTGTGTACTTTCAAAATATCAAAACTATCAAACTGAGATCGTCACACCGTGACGTGCCGCAGAAATATCGAGCGATCAGAACATCACACAAATCGTAAAAGATCAACGCCGCCAAATCAACTCAAATGACCTCGACGATGAACGGACTTCGCCATCGCTCGTAACGCCGAAATTAGTAATATAAATATCGTAATGACTAATGATCAACCGATCGCGCCGCGCCAATGCTCGACGTATATCGAGGTCAGAAGGCACTGACGCAAGCCAAACAACCTCCGTTCGCAAAATTGATTGCGCCATTGGCTTCAAAACGCCGAAATCTATCAAACAAAATTGTTCGCACTCAATTGACGAAGTCGACTAAAATCGAAGCTGGCCGAAAAGCCGACGCGACATTTCGAAATTTCGAATTGACACTGGCATCGACTCAAACCAAACCAAGATTCGATCGCTAAACGGATCAAGGCTATCAACAAACCTGGAATTACTATAAATCAATATATATATTGAGTAATGCTCGTTTCACCAAGACGAATTCCATTTAAAATGTTTAATAAATTCAAAATTTATTAAAAATTTCACCGCTTCGACGCAGTTAACCTCTATTTTCGCTTTTCAAAAAAATTAAAAAAAACTGAAAAAGGAACCACTCCCTCATTCTGATTTTCTCTCCACTATCTCTCCCATTTGTGCAGTCTCTCTCTCTCCTCTCTCTTGATTCCTCCCTCTTGAAAAAGGTAAATTTTCACTCCTCCTGAATTTCTCCGTTTCCTAAACCCGCAGATTCACTACTGTTCCTCATGAGCATTGGCAAACTGGCTGATGCGTCTGACATCAGACGCGTCCAGCCTTCGCTGAGCTTAAACCCACGACCTTTTTTCCACTCAGTTCTGACTGAACCCACTCCAGCAACAATTATTGCTGACAAATCATGACTAACTCATGCTGCGCTTCTGGCTGACTGCTGCCGCCCACAGACGACTCCAAGACTGGCTCTGACTGACTCTCTGTTATTCCAGCTCGCTCACTGCCCGGCTTCTCCAATCTGATGTTTGCTCGCAACTTGCTTTTTGCCGGGCCAGATTGCCTGCCTTTGTTCACGGCTCTTTTAAATTTACCAAATATGGTTCTTCCTCTCACGTCTCGCGGCCCAAACCGACTGATTCGCCCATTCGCGACATATAGCCTAACTTGTCTGTCTGGCAATCCTTCGCAGAAGCCCACAACCTATCCAATTTCATTATTTTATCAGCGAATCAAAGAAGAATATCGTCATCAGCGACTTTCGATTCGCTGCCGACCCTCGCTCCTGCCATAAATCGAGGAAGAAATCGTCAACAAACAATTCTTTGATTTTCAAAGATCGCACCTCATGCCCGCCGCCAGAACCGGGAAGAACATCATCAAAGCACTTAATTCTGCCTTATCTTGATTCCCTACTACCATCCTCGTTTCTTCTTGCAAAAAATGCGCAAAATATGTGAGATTTGAATGTGAATGATATATGCTTGTTTCAGGTTTGAAGACCTCGTTGTGCTCAACAGGGCACGACGAGATAAAAAATGTCTTCGCGAAGATACCGCTATACGCTTCAACGGCGTCTGAAGTACCACTTATTAGATGTCTCTTCCCCTAGATGAAATGCTACCGAAATTTCGTTTAATTTCCAGACTTAGAAAAGAATGGGGAGGAATATATATTGCATTGTACGTCTTCTTTCAGGTTTAAAGACCTCGTCGTGCTCAACAAGGTGCGATGAAATGAAAACCGATTGCGTTGTCACAAGACACCACTCGTTACACTCAACAGGGCACACCGAGTAGACTAAAACACCCCCGATACAGCCCTCTACACGGGGATGACGTCGGGAAGCTGCCGAAATTACGTCAAATCTTTTGACTTAAAAAAAAGGGAAGAGTAAAATGAGCTGACTTAAGAACGTTAAGTTGGGAAACTGACAGCTAGTTTTAAACTAAAAGCATCAAACAAGAAAAAGGGGAGTCTTTAAAGCAAATTTTGAAAAAAAAAGAATAGAATATTCATTCAAAATGTAAGTGAAAGTTGAGAGAAACTAATATTAAACTTATAAACTTTGGGAGAGACTAATATTAAACTCACAAACTTTGGGGGATGCTAATACTAAACTCACAAACTCTAATTGCAATCTTCTATTGCTTAAATTGAAGTGACGAAGTGAGTTTCCTTTTCTTGTAAATTTCTCAAAATTAAATAAGCTTCAATTGAAATTTGTGGGGGGGACTAATGCCTAACTCATAATGAACTTGCAATAAACCCAAAATCTAAAGATGAATCCAAATTAAGTTTAATAACTTTTTTACGAATATGGAGGTGATTACTATGTTAACTAATAAGTATAAGTGAGGCTAAAGCAATAAACACTGAAATCGAAATAACTTATCAAAATTGATGTAAATTGAACGTAATCAAATTGTGATAATTACAAAAACTCAACAAATAAACTAAGTGTCAGTAGTGTTTTAAACTACAATTTAAATCAAAACGCCTTCGTCGCTACCGAATCTGTAACATTTTGTACAAACAGACAGAAGACGATACTAAATCAAAATCTACAAAATCATAAAATTTCTGATAAAATTAAGGAATTTCATTCTAATTATGATTTTCAAAGATGATTTCATTAATTATGAAATTAAAGTTTTATAAATTCCTCGCATGTGCTCGAACATGTAGATTTCGAAATTTTAATAATCAGGATGGCAGTTGAGATTAAATAAAAATCCAAAATCAATTTCATAATTCAAAAAATAAAATTACCTAAATTCTTAAATACATCCGCATGTGCCTCGACACTATGATGAATGTTTAGATTCAAGTGTCGCGAGGGGTGCTTATTTAAATTTTGTGATGCTGTTAACAAAACATAAAAAACCTATAATATCAAATCAAGAAATATCTCAGAATCGACTGTGCGGACAAGAGATCTAATCCTCGTTATACTAAACAGAGTTAAGTGATCTAAAACTCTTAAACACATTCAAATTAATCAATTTTTCAAATGAAATTAAGTAGCAATTTGAAATCAATCTCATAATTCAGAAATAAACACTACATAAATTCTTAAATACACGCATACATGAATTCTAAATTCAAGTGTCGAGGATGTTGCTGGTTCTGCTTTGGGCTAAGATGCGGTAAAAATCTAAAACCTATAATAAGAGTCTCAAATCAAATATCGAAAAATTGATTATGTCAGTGATAGTAGATCTAATCCTCGTAGCATAAACAGAGTTAAGATCTAAAATTTTAAACATATTCTAATTAATCAATTTTAAAATAGAATCAAACCGCTTAAATGAAACTATCATTAAAAATTTAAATCAAACTCAATCCATCCGCAATCGTTTTGGGTGACAATCATTAAATTAAGAAAACTCTACAAAATAATGCCAAATCAAGTGTTACATGTCACTCTCAATAAATCTCACGCCGAAGGGCGCTGAACTGTGTCCTTTGATTGCGCCAAGAGCTTCCACAGATGAAGATAGCCTGTAGCCTCCGACGGTGGTTTGACCACCCAACTCCATTATATATCACGATCAGTAGCATATGCTGCTTTGCCTTTGAGTTGTGAATCATGTAGATACTTGATAGGCAAAACAACCCTCTTTCACAAGACTTAAGTTTGTCTCTGACAAACACCACCCGCCTATAATGATTGAATGACGAACTATGCTGGCCGGATGAGGATCGTTATCGGTCGATTCCTCCTCGACTAAGTAGACCAGGAACTGCGGATGACGACGGAACTAGATGGGAGCACGTCATCATTCCCCAACCATCCGGGTTTAAGTTATAATGATGAATTTCATATCTCAAATCAAACTTATACGCTTACTTATACGCTACATTGAGCATCTAACGACTTAATCGAAAGTTCTCTCACTTAATGGATGAGTAATTAATTATAGCTGCGCCATAAAACCTAATCGATCTAAAGTCCTCACCAAATGAGGACGAAATCTTTTAGTGTCTTATCTACTATTCCATCTCGCCGAAAATTACATCAACTTTAAACCACTTTTTTTATCATCGTGAATTTTTTTGGCATAGCGCATGTGGTTAGTAGGTCAAAGGGAGCCATATATACCCAACTTAAGAATGATTTTGAGTTTGACACTAAGTGGCTTTAGATTAGTTCAGCACAAATTATTCTTTAAGGTTTCTTGTTCTATTAAGGGTACACATCTTGATTTCATCTTCAAAGATGTGATGATATTTGGCATAAACACGTCCCTTATTCTTGATGCATATTTAGGCTTGAAATAGGTTTTGTGAACTCCAACCACCTAAGAGTTATAAAATGCTTCTTTGTCTTCTTACTCAACCATCCTCATCTTCTCTAATGATAATTTCTCACAAGTCACACACAAATTCATAAGAATTTAGTGGCATGTGAACCCACGCCCTACCTTAAATAAAACTTTAGGATAAGAATTTGAGCTTAAGAGTTTAATAGCCTTAAAAGAAAAACTCATTGTATTCATTCTCAAGCTTTTCCTTAAAGTCTTAATTAGTCGCACAGCTTTCTTCGTGAATCTCTCAATAGAAGTTGTATTAATCTTTATCATATATCTTTAATCTTATATGAAAGGGATTGAATGTATTGATTTGTTGGTGACAGTCTAAAGATTTTGGAATATATTATCTTTTATCATGAAATTTAGTTTGCCGCATACATGAGGGAGAGGTGCTAGGTTGTATTTGCGGATGTAAGTGAATACAAGGTAATTAGCTACTCTATTGTTATTTGTTAAGGAAAATACAAGGGGTTGAGGCTTGGATAAGTAACTTGGTCCTAGTAGGCTTCTACGATAATAAGTTCTTAAAGAAAAAGGGGGACATGAATGGACCAGAACTTATTTTGGGAAGGAAGGAAAAGATGTTGAGCTATAGAAGTAAAGGTTTAGATCATAATATGTAAGATTTTTCTAGTTTAATGGTGAATTTCTCGTAGAAACTCATGCTCTTATTGAAGCACTCAAAGTGGGTAACTCTGTAGGATGTTACACAAAAAAGAATAAAATTGTGAAGTTCAACACAGGCTAAAGTGTAATGCTATCATTCTAGCCCTCCTAATATGATTTGTGGTTTACAGATGAACCAATCAAAAGTTTATGGGCTTGTGATATCTTCAAAGAGGCTAGGGAGTGATCATTGGGTTTGAGGCCCAAACAAGGAGTGACTTATGGCAAGATTTCAGGATGAAAAATTTTAAGGAGAAAATGAAGCATGAGTGAACAAAATATCACATTGAAGGTGGGAAAGGATACTAGACTATATAGGTAAAGAGTTACGGTAATAATTCACAATGCATCATTTGGTGTAACGGATGATTTTTTGTTGGTACTCCACAGTTAAACATGCTTGTAATTGAGCATTATTAGGGTGGCTAACCTCGGATTAGTTACACGAAAAAAATAAAACCATAATATTTAGTCTATTGTGGGATGAGATGGACCAAAGTAGGTAATACCTTGCATGATATAGCTCAGCGTATTATATATTGTATACTCTCACTTTTAGTATTATTAATATTATAATTACCATTTATCTCGTGCATTGGCACTTGCATGTTTGTGCGGCTTTAATATTCAGTGATTATATTGTTTAAGCTTTTATGATTAAGTTAATTATTAACTTTATGTGCAGTAGTAATACACTCATTTTTTCTTGTTGATATACAACTTAGATCACTTGTATTGTTAATCTTGTGAATTGAATTGGTTTATTACTTGTGATTCTAATAATCAAGTAATGCACGGATGCTAGTTGTATTTTTAGCATAACCTATTTTGATCACTTGCACTTTTATATATATTTTATTTATTAATTATTGCTTATTTACTTCCATGTTTTTATTATGTTGGTTTGAATTGGATGAGTTTCAAAAAAAAATTATAAAAATGTCATCACATCCAATTCAACCACCTCTTGGTCGCCTTTAAACTTTTTATGTGTTATGTGCTTAGCTTCTACTAAGAGATCCTTAGGATCCTCATCTATTATACTACATTTTGGAACTATCACCTTTTCATATGCTCCATTATATGCTCAACACTAGAATAGTTAATAAATTGATAGGGAGTGCTTGCCTAAACGGGAGCAAAAATTAATTAAGAAGGTTTATACCCATAAGAAGTCTCGACATAAGATCTAAACTAAAATTTAGTTACATTAATCTACAATTACTCTATATCACTTCACGTAAACTGAAAAGACTCTTTAAGAATCCACACTGACTTAGAATGAAATCTTGACCCTTTTGTCGATGGTTTGCAAAGGTTGATTATAAACTAATCTAAGTCTATGAAATAGAGCCATCATTATTGGGCCTAGAATGCATTATTTGTCATCAAAATAGTTTCTTAGGAGTTATTTGGGACACTATTATTTGAAATAGCCCAGTTTCTAGATTTGAATGTCATTTCTCTGTTATGCAATTTGTCAATAGTTATCAGTTGTTATTTCTTGGTAAAATGCTGTCTTATAAAATTCTTATTCTGCTTAGAATGATCAATATTAATTTTAGCCTCTCTTTTTCTTGTAACCATAATGATAACTAATATCAACTATCCTGAGGAAAACTGACATCTCCATCGCTAGAACATCAAAATGTCAGCAAACTAAACAAGTGGCTTATGCTATTAAAATTACTCCTAGATGTTGCCTAACCAAACAACCTCCTGGTGAAAACAGAGCATCCAAGCCATCATCTTCTACTCAATGTTGCTGTATTATAAAAATTCTACCCTTGATTAAAAAAATAAATCAGAATAGAGATCTGTTTCTAAGGAGCCCAATCCTGAAAAAAAATCTCAAGCTTTTATATGTATTTCGATGCCTATTACTCCTATAGCTCAACTTGCTCTTTTTTTTTTTTTTTTGTAAAATATAATTACTGCACTTTGCCTGCTACTTCGTTCTTCCATCTTGATTGCGATGAACTTTAGTTGCATCTGAAATGTCTGAATGCTATTTCTCAGGGCCTGATGACATGCCAGCACACATTAAATCGTCTATGTTCGGTTGTGCCCTCACGTATGTTATTGAATTTGTCTCTCCAGGCTTTTGTCTTTATCTTCCAAAGCTTGTAATTAATATAGATTCATTGCTTGCAGGATTCCAATTACTAATGGTCGTCTAAATATGGGAACTTGGCAGGTGATCTATTTTTCTTTTTTCTTTATGCTTAACTTAAAATAGAAGCATATATTTAAGTTGAGCGTTCCAAAGATGAGGATGCTCAGATGGATGAGTGGCTTTACACTTAGAGACAAAATGCAAAATAATTATATATGTGAAAAGGCTGGAATAGCTCAGTAGCAGAGAAAATTAGAGAGGGTCCCTTTATATGATTTGGTCACATAAAATGTTGGTCGTCTAACGACCCAATTAAGAGAGTAGATGAATTAGATTCAATCTATGTTAAGAAAGATAGAGATAGACCCAAAAAGACTTAATTAGAAAGTATAAAAAATGATCTTTTTTTTTAGCATTAAATAAGATTTTGACACTTAATAGGGACACAATGGAGAAGAAGTTCATGTAGCTGAGTAAAGGCTTATCGTTGTTGTTGTTGTATAATTGCTTCTAAGTTCTAAAATAGTTTTAAATAACTATAATGTTCACTTTAAGCTATATCTCTTTAACAGAATACAGCTGCTATTTGCTAGATTATGCATCTAAGTTGTGCCTAAATACATTGTTTTGATATGGTTATTTTTTTCTTGATGTTGTTTGGTCAAGCAGGTTGTTGTGGTTTATTGCATTTCTTTTTGTATGTTTTAATTTTTTTGAACTTTGATTTGAAATAACAGAAATACAAAATATCATCCAAATCGGACAATGTTCAAATCCCATGCTACGTCTACTTGAGATTCCCACCTCCTGCCACTCGTCACCCCCTTCATCAATGCATTTAAAGGTTATCATAACAAACAACAACAACAACAACAAGCCTTAATCCCACAAGGTGGGGTCGGCTACATGAATCACTCGTCTCCATTGTGTCCTATTATGCGTCAAATTCTCATTTAAATCAAGTATACTAAGATCGTTTTTTATACATCTTAACCAAGTCTTTTTAGGTCTACCTCTAGCTTTCTTAACATAAGGCAAATCTAATGCATCTACTATCCTAATCGGGTCATCGGACGGTCGACGCTTTATGTGGCCAAATGATCTAAGGCGACTCTCCCTAATCTTATCTACCACTAGAGCTACTCCAACTTTTTCCCGAATATACTCATTTTGCATTTTATCTCTAAGAGTAAAGCCACTCATCCACCTAAGCATCCTCATCTCTGTAATACTTAACTTAGTCTTATGCTTCTCTTTTATTGGCCAACATTTGTACCATAAGTCATTGCAAGTCTTACCACTATCTTATAAAATTTTCCCTTAAGTTTAAGTGAAACTTTTCTATCACATAATAGGTCAGATGCATTCCTCCACTTCAACCATCCAACTTGAATTCTACTAATAACATCTTCATCTATTTCACCATCATTTTGAACAATAGAGCCTAAATATAAAACGCCACTCTTATTAATGACTTGTTCACCTAATGTCACAACACTACCACTAACTTCTACAACTAAAATTACACTTCATATATCGCTTTAGATCTACTTAAATGAAAACCTTTAGACTCTGAGTTGACCTCCATAATTCAAGTTTCGTTGGACTCTCTAGTCTTATCAACAAGAACAATGTCATCAACAAAAAGCATACACCAAGGTACATCTTCTTGTAAATGCCTAGTAAGAACATCCATAACTAAAGTAAAAAGATAAGGGCTTAAAGCCGTTCCTTGATGTAATCCAACTAAAATAGGAAAATATTTTGCCAATCCTCCTTGTGTTTGGACACAAGTAACAGCTCTAGTATACATATCCTTAATGACTTGAATATAACCAATATTAACTCCTTCGCTCTAGAACTCTCCAAAGAACATCTCTTGAAACTTTATCATAAGCTTTCTCTAAATCAATAAATATCATACGTAGATCCTCCTTACTTTCTCTATGCTTCTCCATCAAACCCCTTAACAAATGTATAGCATCCATAGTAGATCTACCTAACATGAAACCAAATTGATTGTGAGAAACATCTATATTACATCGTAGCCTATGCTCAATTACTCTCTCACATAATTTTAATGTATGGAACATTAACTTAATTCCTCTATAATTTGTACACTCTTGTGCATCACCTTTATTCTTAAATATAGAACCAACAAACTCTTTCTCCACTCATCTGATCTTTTAGTCTTTAAAATGACATTAAAAAAATTTGTAAGAAATTCCTGATCTCCTAAATATTTTCACACTTCTATTAGAATATTATTCGATCCTATCGCTTTTTTCATATTTCATTTTAAAACTTCACTAACTTCGGATTTACTAATATGACGATAAAATGAAATTTCTATTTTGTTTGGGTATTGCTAAAATCAATCGCTTTCAAATCCTTCATTGAAAAGTTTATCAAAATACTCATCCACCTATTTTCAATATCCTTTTCTAAAAAAAAGCTTTTATTATTTTCATCCTTAATACACCTCACTCAACTATATCTTTACTTCTCCTATCTCTTTGGTCGCTAACTTATACATACATCGCTTCACTTCTTGATCTAATCTATCAGATAAATCACTGTTTAAATTTTTGCATCATATATTATTTTCTTAGAATCTCTACGCCACTTTATATCTCTTTCAATTCTCAAGTTTTACATCTAAATCAAGTTTTATAATACTCTTATTTTTATTTTTCAGACACTCGACTCCACCACCAACTATTCTTATTAAAAGAGTTTTTCCTTGATTCTCCAAGACATCTTTAGAACTGCTTAATTTCACTTCATATTTTTTCCCACATAATGTAATTTCTTCACGAACATCCCAAATTCTAATCTCTTGTAGCTCTTAAAAATATTTTTATTTATGTTCTTTTAAGTGTCACATATAATTCTAGGATAATAATTTGGTTTATTTTTTCTCTTACAACCTTTCATCTTAAAATCTAAAACTAACAATCGATGTTGGGTATTTAGATTTTCACTTGAAATTACCTTACAATCTTTACAATCTAAACGTTATTTTTCTTATCGAAAATAATCAATGTGTTTTACTAGATCCATTTTTATAAGTAATAATATGTTCATCTTTTTTCTTAAATAAAGTGTTAAGAACTACAAAATCATAAATAAAGAAAATCTAATATAGTTCTACCTTCTTCATTAGTCACTCCAAATCCATAACCACCAAATACTTTTAAATCTTCTACCACTCTACTAATATGTCCATTTTAAATCTCCTCCAATAAATACTTTTCTTCAAGAGGTATCTTGTATTAATCTCTAATTCATTACAAAATTTTCAGCTACCTCCAAACCTACTGGGAGCATGTATAATTTATAATATTGATAATCTTAAGATCAACAATAATTTTTAAAGTATAATTCTATATTCACATCTATTAATATTTATAACATTATCCTTCAAACTTTTATCTATAATCACACCTACATCATTTCTAGTGACTTTTACTGAATACCAAAAGTTTAAAACCTAAACTATCAATCTCCTGGCCTTCTCCCCAACCCATTTAGTTTCTTGAACACATAAAATATTTATCTTTATATGAACCATAATATCTATTAATTCCATTAATTTACCTGTAAGAGTACCTATATTCCAAGATTATAACCTAATTCTAATTTCATGGACTAACTTCTTTGCCGCATCCGTCCATAATGTGAACCTTGCTTATTTAACATCGCACTGGCCGATGCAATGCTCTAGCATATTTTTTCATCAGATTCAAGTCATACTGCCGCCTGGGACGCTTAAGATTAACATAATGATTTAAAAGATTCATGTTATGATTATTTCGACAAGTTTTACGCTGGCTGTCGACTACCTAACGCAACTCTCCACTTTTCATATCTGAACTTGGGACCGGCAATGGTAGTGTTAGGTTATCATAACAAACAAATAAAAAAATTTATTGCATTTGATTTACACTTAGATGTTGTTTGGTTTGATAAAAAAATGAGTGTAAAGTACTCGAAATGTATGAATTTTAGTATTTGATTTAGAGAATTTCGAAAATAGTGTAAAATTTTAACGAATTCTAAATTCACCTTGTAATTTATTTTTGGTTTATTTCAAATTCTCTTGATTTTGTCCGAATTTTGAATACATCAAAGCCGTGATCATTGTAACCGCCCATAATAGGCCCAACCATAGTCACGAGGCGATTCCATCATCATTTGTTGGCCGCCGCCTGCCGCTACCTCCCACCGCCCAGTGTTCGTTGCTCACTGCCGAGTTTTACATTAATTTTTTACCTCAAATCAAATACCCAAAAGTAATTTCTTGCATCTATTTTACATCAACTCAAACAACTCTAACTACATTATATTTCAATCACTTTGATTTTTTTTTTTTCCATTGCATTTCTTTTTCAACAAACCAAATGGCCACTATAACCAAATAACTTGTATATTTTTAAAATGCATATATTTACATCTAAAATGTTATGTACGTTAAAAACATTCAACCATGCAACCCTTTGATGATATTTCTTCTTATGTATAAGCAGGGCATTTGGCTGTGCGAGCATCGTGACCATGGCACGCCTCGACAGATTGTAATTACTCTTAATGGTATTTAGGTGGAAACAACTCTGGATCACGAAGCCGGTCATGAAAAAGCTCATTAGGCGATACTCAGTAACTCTACTACACTATGCTCTAAGAAACTATGAATTTTTTACTTCGATTGTCACAGTTGGATCGTCTATGTATTTGTCATTGGTGCATACTTTCTCAACAAATGGCTTAAATATGATGGTAAAACATAGAATTATGTAAATGAAAATTTAGATTTTTGTTACTTGAGAGAATAGTAAATAATCTATTGGTTACTTTGCTAAGTGTGTTATTCTATGATCAGATTGGATCTATTTTTTAGGAGTACTGTTCTTTGTTGGTAGAGCTAATGAGAAGATAGATTAACTTTTTGAAGCCATTATATCCATGTTTTTTATATAAGCAGATAAGAAGAGTGTGTAGCTTCTCAAAGGCGTTTGGCTCTGATAGAAGCTTCCAAGGTGCATGTCTTCTGTTGTTAAAAGTCAAACTTAAGATCTCTTAATTTAAAATTTAAGCTTTCAATCACTTCACTACAATATCTTATACAGTAAGATTTAGGATTATCTTTTTTTTGTTCCCATATTATTGGTGAGGAATTTAAAAAGATGGCATGTTGTTCTCTTGAATAAATTAAGAAATTGATGTTATATTTGTTGTTTTGGTAATGGTTGCTTAATTTCTTAAGATAATGAATTAATTATCAACTCCTCATTTTAAGGCGTTTGTTTGAAATCAATTTTATTTTATGTTTTTTTATATTAGTTTTAAAAATATTTCTTTTTAAAAAACATTTAACATAATTTTTAGATTTTTTTGAATATTTTTAAAAATAATTATCATTATTAAGCATATTTTATTTCAAATTAAAATATAAATTACAACAACAACAACAAGCCTTAATCCCGCTAGGTGGTCATTCATGAATCCTTCGCCTATCATCTATTATGTTTCAAATTTCATCATCATTTTTTATACATCTTAACCAAAGTCTTTTAGGTTAATTCTACCTTTCTTAACATAAGAAATCTAATGATCTACTCTCCTAATCATCTGACTAGATGCTTTATGTAAACCATCTAAGACTCCTTAATCTTATCTATCACTGGTGCTACTAACTTTTTCCAACATACTCATTTTGCATTCTATCTCTAAGAGTAAAGCCACTCATCCACTGAGCATCATCATCTAACACTTAACTTTCTTACGCTTCTTTTGTACAACATTATGCACCATAAGTCATCAGTTTTATCACTATCTTATAAAATTTTCCTTAAGTTTAAGTAATTTTTCTATCACATAATAAAGCCGATGCATTCCTCCACTTCAACCATCCAACTTGAATTCTACTAATAACATCTCCACTATTTCACCATCATTTTGAACAGAGTCTAAATATTCAATCGCCACTCTTATTAATGACTGATCACCTAAAGCCACAACACTATCACTAAAACTTCTACAACTAAAATTACACTCCATATATTCGCTTTAGATCTACTTAAACGAAAACCTTAGACTCTAAAGTTGACCTCCATAATTCAAGTTTTTGTTGGACTCCCTCTCTAGTCTTATCAACAAGAAGAATGTCATCAGCAAAAAGCATATACCAAGGTACATCTTCTTGTAAATGCCTCGTAAGAACATCCATAATTAAAGTAAAAAAGATAAGGGCTTAATGTTAATCCTTAGTGTAATCCAACTGAAATCGAAAAATATTTTGTCAATCCTCCTTGTGTTTGGACACAAGTAACAGCTCTAGTATACATATCCTTAATGATTTGAATATAATCAATATTAACTCCTTTCTGTTTTAGAACTCTCTAAAGAATATCTCTTGAGACTTTATCATAAGCTTTTAAATTAAATTAAAAAAAAAAAATGAAAGTGTTCTTAAATAACCTCTATGCCTACGTCTTTATTTTTTGACGGAAAAACTTGCCAAAAAAAATGCTTTTCCCTTTTATGTTATTTTGAGAGGCATACATTAGTTTTGATAAAAGATAGTATTTTAATCAATCAAGAGGATTAAAATAGTGAATAGGTTGATAAATGAATAATAGTTAGTTATATGAAATATACATTATAATAAATTACAGCATAAATAATTGATATTTTCTGAGTCAATTCTCTCCTATCATTTTGTCGTTTACACAGAACATTCACGATGATACAGCTATCATTTAGTAGTTTACATATTTTATCTTGACAAGCATCATAAATATATAAAAAAATAGAAGTATTTAGATGCATAATATATAATTTTTATATTTATATAAATAATATTTAAATCTTTAATATTACATAAAAAATAATTTCATCATCAATTTTTTTAAATAAAATCATGCATAATAAAGATGTTATATTTGTAAATATCAAATCTTCGATGTTATATATATGCAAATTGCTTTGGTTATACGAGAGTTTGTAGGCTTTGCAAAAATCCTATCAAACAATTTGCTATTATTGCTTATATTCTTATGAGTTACATCATCAAAAGAAATTTTTTTTTTTTTTGGAAAGGATATCCACCCAACACGCCACCTATCTTGTGAGTGGGGATATCGTTGTGACTAATCCCCCCGGGGACTAGCGCCACATTCATTACCCACGCGTGTCGAGCTCTCATTTAATTTTTCCACCATTACAAAGACGCCTGAGAGATAACTCGGGGTTCTCTACCGCATCACCACCAACTGAGCTAAGAGACGATGGGTCAAGTTTCATTTATCAGTCCATTAAACTCAACCCACGAGCCATTTATCATGTCAAGCTTGAGCTAGCTCATAAATCAACTTGACTTGTTAATACCCAATGCAGGAATTATAATAAAAGTAGCAAAACAATAACATAAGTTGACAGTAAGAGAGGATATTTGACCTAATTCTTGGCAAACTCTGGGATTGATGAACTGATTTTGAACTCTAAAATTTGGAATTTTAATGAGCTTGTTCAAAAAATTTATTTTAAACTAAATAGAACCCATCTCATCCTCATGGGAACCATAACATTTGGCATAAATTTCACAAGAGAAACTAAAAAAAAATGATATTTTGAGACTCTAACAATCTTCTCAGTGCTCATTTTTTTTTGTGATTGCAATAGTATATACTTCCACTTATCCATCATTAAGTTAAGAGCAACTATTGAAGCTGTGGTAGATGTTGTTGTCCATGGTGATGTGTGCTTCAAAAGCTGATTTTTTTTATCTATTCTTCTTCATGGAAATTCATGTGATTTTTTATTTTTTATTTTTTATTTTTTTTTATTTTTTTGCTTATATGATTTTGTAGTGTTGAAGATTAAGTAGCAAGTGTCCATAACTATTTGAATGAATGTATTTACTTTAACGACACTCTTGTCTTGTAATTAATGCCAATGATCATCGTTAGTAATTATAATTTTGATTGTAATAGTTTGCTTGTTGTGACCTGAAGATTGTCTAAGTATCATTAGCTTCTACTAACCAATGCTAATATCTATCATTACCAAACTATCATCTTTCAACTAAATATCTACAATCATCCAAAAGCTATCTCCCGATCATAACCACTTGTTCACAATCAATATTGATGAATATTATCACTCAAATTCCTTCATTGTCTGTCGACTAACATTTACTTTCATTATTTCTACAATATTGTCACAACTCTCCTAAGATTTTGGAAAAAATTGAAGTATTATAATCCCACCTACTCTAGCTAGAAAAAGTAGCATATATATGTAAATTTTTTATAGTACATATTTTAATTATGTCACATATATATATATATATATATATATATATATATATATATATATATATATATATATATATATATATATTTTTTCTTATCGTGTTTTCCACGTGAAAACTCTTGCATCATATGTAAGCTTCTTTGACTTATGTGTGCAAACATTTGTGCAAGACAATACATAATCAATTCTCATAAATTTTTTATGGGTTGTTTAGGATCAATTTTGTCTTCTGTTTTTTTTTTTAATGTTATTTTTGTAAATATGTTTGTTTAGAGTATTTTTTGTGTATTTTTTTTTTGTTTTTAAAAATAAATAGCATTATTTTAAAACACTCTAAATATATTTTAGATGTTTTAAGTATTTTTAAAAATAATAAGTATAATCAAATAAGTTTTATTTTTAAGTAAAACATAAATAAAATAAAATGAAAATACAAAATAAAAAATAAAAATAAAAGTGATCCCAAATGGCCACTTAGCTTGCAATAAGTTAGGTAAATAGAAATTAACATTGATGTCAAAATTTATAAATTGTTCAAAAATAATACTTTTATTTATCTTGCTCAAAATAAATAAAAAAATTAAATTTTTTATTTGACATGAGACTAAAGGACTCAATAAAAAAATCTTTAAGAGAACATCCTCTTAAATGATAATGAGAAGAAAATACCTTTTATATATATATATAAGGTGGGGAGAAAAGATTCCTCTTTTCTCTAAATGATATGATTTAAGGAAGTTAAAAATTTAAAATAAAAATTTAGACTTATTGGCCTAAATATTTATTTTAAATTAAAATTTAAAGAAAATTCACATGCATAATATTTAGATTTTATTTATTTACAAATTAGCATTTATATCCTATTTTGAACTATCAAACTCTTATATTTGTTGGCGATCAAATCAATAAGAATTTATTTAAGCAACGAATATGGGTTATGATTTTATTGTGTATGAGAATTTCAAAATTTGACTTTTGGTGGCATTAATTTTATTAATAGTCAATAAGATTTGAATGTCATTTATTTAATTGCCTCCAATTTCTAAATAATAAAATAATAATAATAATAATAATAATAATAATATATAAATAATAATTTTACTTTATATACCTCATAATGTACTAAATAAGTATACATCTCTTATAATTTAGTGCATATTTACAAATATCTCTTTGCATATGGGAGATTTAATGCATAAATATATAACACAAAATATCATAAAATACTATAAAATGATAGACAACTTAATAACAAATGTGCATTTCTCTTTATTTAATTGTTATATAATGATTGATACAACTAATAAGGTTAATAAATGTTAAACAATATGTTCTACAAGCTATGTTGCATGAGTAGTTGTGATATAACTTATTATTAAATACTCAATATGTCAATCTATAGTACAAATCTTATGTAAGTGTCTATAACTCACTCATATGCAAAGGAATTGCACTAAAATAGTGCCACAAAGTGATGCATTTAGTGTTTAAGAATAATTTGTATGACAACTCTTGGACTCATGGGTAGCAAGTGTAGAGTTAAAATGGTGGATTAAGAGGACATGTACTTGTATAAAGTTAATGAGCATGGGCTTAAAGATTAGCATATTTTCTATAAATGAAAAATTGCTTAGAAGTAGATTTCTTTTCATAGACAAAGCAATTCCAATAAATAAATTTCTTACAAAAAAATGAGAAATTGTATGAAAAATATTAGGAGATGATCTGATTAAACACTATCCGAACTTTGTCAAATAAGGTTTGAACCCTACTAAAATCTTATTTGAATAAGAATTAAATAGTATTCGAATATGGTTTAAACATAATGTAAGTATGATTCTAATATGCTAATATGAATTTTGAAACTTGTTTGATATCTCCTTGAATGAAGCCTTAGGTTAATAAGGTTTATAATTTATTGTGAGAATGAGATTTGAGTAGGGCTCAAAATTCTCATTACAATCTCACATTTTTAAACTTAATTTTGTTTCAGATAAGACCCTGAAAATTCTACTAAAAGCACTAATGCGAACTGATCAATCACTAACTCAGATCAAGCTTATTATCAATCGACTCTTAAACATGGAGTGTTTATAGTCAAATTGAGCGTCTTGACGAGCCGGATCTAACAAGCCCAAGATCTCATAATTCTGACTTCATTTGAGTATTCAAATACACAAAATTCATCAATAATCAAAGGAATCATTTTGAGCCGTCCGATGGAGAGGAGTGATTCGGATTTTGCATGTATTTACAGAAACGTCACTCCTTCAATCTATAAATAGCCCCTCATTCCTCATATGAAGACAGACCCAAGCAAGAGAGATGAGAGAGCTCTAAAGTTTGAAAATCCTTCACAATCGTGTTACCACTGACATTGAACCACGGCGCCGCCTCGATCTTGCCGTCATCAATCTCGTTGGTCACCATCATGACGACCTTCATCGCCGGGCCACCGATTGTTCATCATAATCGCTAACTCAAGAAGCATAACCAACGTGTTATATGACGCTGATTCGATGAGATTCTCATTATCACCCCTTCTCTAATTTTGTAATCCGCTATCGGAAATTTTGTACTCAAATAAATAGAAATGAAAGATTTTATCGCCAGCCGGTAAGGGTTTTTCACGCAAAATATTAGCTATTTTCACCCAGATTCCATTATTTGAACTATAAGTTTGAAATGAAAGATGAGGTATTGAATATAGTATAAAAGCATTGTCTATTTTTTAACATAGGATTCTCCTTTCATTCTCATTTCATCACTTTTCTATTACAACATAATATTCTCATCATTAGAAGACGAATAATTCAAACTTAAATAAGCAAAAGTATATCATTACTGATCTTGAGCAAAAAACTATTAAAAGCTACGGACAATCATTGCAAATATTTAGAATTGATTGATTATATAAAATTTGAGATCATCAAAGATAAAGATGATGTTTGAAAGAAAAGAAAATTCTAATTGATGTTTAAATAACATTATAATTTCAGCAAATTTTAAGGATAATAACTCTTATTTTTCGATCATATTCTAATGACAATGATATTTATATTCAAAATAAACTAATAGATATATTTTCAAAATAAAATATAAGAAGATATCTGCCTAAATTGAATAATTATAGGGCATACAAATTAAATAGAGATATATATATATATATATATATATATATATATATATATATATATATATATATATATATATATATATATATATATATATTATGATAAACTACTTATTTTACTCATTTAATATATAAAATTTTATTATTATCTGTATACTACGTAAATAAAATCGTAACCTATTTTTTTTATTTCATAAGTGTGGTATATTTTTGATTATTTATATTATAATAAAATTTTATATATTAAATAAATAAAATAGATAATTTATCGTGATATATGTATTTAAAAATTTCAATCAAATAACATATCAGCATTATCTACACGACATTTGATTGCATAAGGGCATCTCGGGAATTCAGTGAATACGTAATCATCTATAAAAGGAGCTTCTTCTTCTTTTTTCAACCCTCGCTCTCCGAAACCCTAACCCTAGTTATTGGCCGCCGCATTTACTGGGAAACCGAACGAAGCGTGGTAGCCATGGTGAGTTTCTAATTCTTCTTTTTGTTCGATCTTTTTTCTAGTGTTTTTCACTGTAGATCTCTTACTTGATTTGGTTGCGCAGGCCGATGTCTCGGATGCAGTGGATGTGGGCGGAGCGCCGAAGAAGAGAACTTTTAGGAAGTTCTCTTACAGAGGGGTCGATCTAGACCAACTACTGGATATGAGCACCGATGAGCTCGTCAAGCTCTTCCCTGCCCGCGCTCGTAGAAGGTTGCACTCCTTCTGCACTTCCGCTACTTGTCATTACGGTTGATTTTCGTTTCGATTATGTGGGTAATTTTCTTTGATTTTTAATGTTAGGTTTCAGCGAGGTCTGAAGAGGAAACCCATGGCTCTCATTAAGAAGCTTCGCAAGGCGGTATGGTGCCTTTTTTGTTTATGTTGATTTAGTTTTCTTTAATATTTCGTCTACAATCTAGATTTCATCTGTGCATATTCCCAAAAATGGTGTAGTGTTTTTATAAACTTGTTCCTTGGAATCCACTAATCAGATATGCAACATGCAGAATTTTACGTTTAGGATCCACACAATTGTAAAAATATGTTACGCCTCTTTCTTTTAGTATATGTATTGCTCTTGTTTTTCCTTAGATTTCTATGGGTGGATATTTCAATAGTGTTGTTTTTGGGTGATGTTAGTCTAATCAATACCTTGTTTGGGAGTTGGTTTGGTGAATCAACAGTGTTCATGTTACCAAAATAAAATGGTGTACATGTATTTTATACTTCCGAGTAGTCCAAGGGGTTCTTCATACAAGCGAAGTTTTTTTGTGTTTCTACCTTGTCTTTGCAGGGGTGCAGTTAAGAACTGGAAGAGATAAACCGCATCAGTTTTAGATACATGCTTTTTTTCCCTTGTTGTTTATATTAGTAATTGATATGACCAACTACAAATTGTTTTTATGTGGTTAATGAATATGTTGATGATGTGTTTTGAAAATTGCCAAAAGCTGATAAGAAGCCTAGTTTTGGATTGGTTTTACGAGGAACTGAAACTATTAACTGCTATTATTGATGCAGTATTTTCGTTAGTTTCTACCCACATTTAGCTGAAATAGTTTGAAACTTTAGCCTAAAAGTGCCTTTGCAGGCAGCAAATGGAACATATTAAATGTTGATTGTGTAAGAGTGTGGTTTGACTTTTGGGATCTAACTTCAGTAACTTTATGTTGATAGTTTATTTATTGAGTCAATTGAATATATTTTTACCTAGAATCTTAGATAATTTGCCATGTTAGCTATGTTTTTCAATGATTTCATTAGCTGGATACATTCAATGGTTCCATGAGCTGGATATGTATAGTCTTCAACAAGGGAATTTACTTGTTATGCAGATTTTTGGGTTTTAATTTAGCATTCCATAAGATACAGTGAGATGTGCTGAAAGATGTAAGTATAGGCATACAACGATGAGAGAGTATTTGATAATTCACAATAAAAATATGATTCATTTTTGTATAGTTAATTTTCTTAAATGATAATAATAGTATTATGTTACATGTAAATTTTTTGTTTGATTATTATAGCATTTTTAATCATTTTGTTGTTAACTAACACATAATAAAAAATATAATCCCTCTATCATATATATATAACATAAACCTAAATTACTTAATTGCAACTGTAGTATGATTTTTTTCGCCAATTCTGCCATTAGTTAAAATTTGCAATGCAAGGTAATAACGAAAATTAGCTTCCAAATCTGTGATATTATTTTAATTTAATATTTATTTTATTTATAAGCCAAAGGTAAGTAAGATTTTGGTGGTTCCTCCGCCCTTGATTATATACATTAAAATATGTATTATTTTGTATCTGAATTTTTACAAAATCTGTGAGCTCTTAAGTATAGCTTAGTGAATGTATTATTAGCTTGGCACTTATTGTTACTGTGGTCTCATCCACAATGATCATATTAAGTATAAGAGCATGGATGGCGTTGCTTGCAAATGTGCTCAATTGATTTGTCTGTGAAGCAACCTGTGCAAATCTCCCATTCATGACCGATCCATTAATGAAGTTCCTGAGACATTTATTGCTTAGAAATAAAATAAAATTAAAATTAAAATAATTTCACACGTTTGGTAGCCAATTTTGGTCATTACATTGTATTGCAAACTTTAACTTGTGGTGGACTTAGCGAAAAAATTATACGCAATTGTATTTAAGTAATTTAGGTTTGGAAAATTTACATACAATTCTTATGCATTTATATATCTAACACCTAAAGTTTGATATTTATAAATTTAGCACTTTTCTATATATGAAAAGGTATATTTCAGTTAAAATATTAACTATTTTACTATTTTTTGATGTAATATTAAAGATTTAGGTGTTATTTATGTTAATATTGGAAGTTTAGGTGTTAGATATGTAAATATATAAGATTAGTGTGCTATTATGTAAGTGTCCCTTTTAAATGCCCCTTTAGGTTTACTTTGTTTCAGTTATAATATATTATACTTTTAATTTGAGACTTCACCTGAAACCCCTTGAAGAATATGCCTAAAAATTGTGCAAGTTTCTCTCAGATCATAATGGTGTAAGCCTCATGATGATATTTAGCCCCACATGGTGATATTTAGCACCTCATGGTGCGGTGTGCATCATGGTGTGCTCAAATGCTTTTTTAACACCTGCATACATAGCACTCAAAACTGTATATATTATATATCTAACACCTAAAATTTAAATATTACATATATAGAACCCAAAATATCCAAATTTAACAAATATGCCACTCTCCGCTAAATTAAACTTGTTCCGTCACTACACATAACCTACCCCATCGCTCATCGTCTCTGTCGTAATCCCTTGGTTTCGCATGCCGTCGGTGATCTTATTATAACCTGATGCTTCAACCTCCTCCAACAATTCCGACAACATTCAAATCCATGCCTTTCTCACTTTCAATGCAGTAAGCATTCCTACATATGTCTTTCTCGCTATACTATCGGTGCATGGAGCTCTCATCTCAAATAGCTTTCATTCTAATTTATATATTTCTTTTATAGCTTAGAATAGATTTTATAGGGTTTTTTTTCAACCTTGCTTTATCCTGGCTTTTAAAGAGAAATTATTTTATTCCAGAAGGTAAATTCATATTTCTCTGTTTCCATTCAGAATAGATTTTTCTTTTTACCTTGCCGATCTTACCATGAGAATATACTATTTTCAAATAAATCTCATATTTCGGTGAGTTGGGCGGTGGAGGATCAGGCCATCAAGTTAAGAGGACTAGAGGAGGAGAAAGTAACGTTGAGATGAATTTAGATGTGAATGGGCCGGCATGTGAGGTGCTTGTTGTTGATGCTGAATGTGGCTAGGCTATGTTGCCAATCAGGGAGGACAGGAGGTCGGAGCAGGCAGCTTTGGTTGGGATGGGTATGAAGGAACGAAGTTGGGGTTGTTGAGCAGAGGGTAAAGGTGGCTTAGGTGAGCCACTCATGTGTGAAAAATAGAGACATGAAAGAGTTGGATGACAAGGGAAAAGCTTGTGAAGGGAAGGTGGTGAGCAGGTAGTATTTTATAGCTTTGCACGAGAGGGAGAGACATGCAGGAGGCAACCATTGAGAATCACACAAGACTAGAAAGGGAGAGAGGCACTCGATTTGGGAAATAAAAATGAAGGATAAACAGGACTCGAAACATGAGAACGAGAGGTTGGGGTACAACGACGACGAAGTAGGCGGTGAGTGTTGATGGAATGAGTTTATCTTAACAGAAAGTGGTATTTTTGTTGGATTTCAATATTTTGAGTGCTATAGATGTAATATTTAACTTTTAGGTGTTAAATATGTAATATATAATGTTTGAAGTGTTATGTATGTAAATCTCCCTTTTTTATACACGTGTAACTATTTTTGAAGAAAGCTCATCGTATCAGATTTCTTTTGGGATCGACTGAAGGAGCATTTGATTATATCTGCATATGCATGTTCTGTGTTTGATTACGTTTCTGTTGCATCTGCTAGTTTGCTTGTAAGATGTTTGAGTCATCAGTTACATATTTAAAAGAAAACTTGTATGTAAATAATATTTTCTTTATCAGGATGTCCTCTTTTCTATCGATGCAATGCAAGTCAAAAAAGGGATTTGTAACAAAAGATCTATGAATTAAAATCCTGTACTTTTATTATATTTATAGAAACTATTTTTTGTGGCAATTTATCATGCAGAAACGTGATGCTCCTCCTGGTGAAAAGCCTGAACCTGTGAGGACTCACCTCCGCAACATGATAATAGTTCCAGAGATGATCGGAAGCATTATTGGAGTTTACAATGGAAAAACTTTCAACCAAGTCGAGATCAAGGTGTGTCTCTTGTTTATGTATCCTCAGCCAAGACAATAAGATTACTGGCTATGCGTCTTTTCATTTTGCCAAACATGTACTCCATGGTGGATATAAATGCTTTCTTGAGTTCTTTTGGCTGCTAACAGTGTTAGGGATTCCCTTTAGACAATTAGTTTTATAATGAACCTTTCAGTTGCTTGTCTCTTTTTTTGTTCTGATATAATTTCTCTGAAGCCTGAATAGCTATTATTGGTTAATTTTTCCCCTACGTTGGCCTGAACTGTAAATGATCCTGGTTTAACTGAGTCTACCTTGTTCGAGTTCTGTCATTCATTTTTTTTTCACCTAGTGCTAGACAAGCTTGGATATAATTCAAGTTTTAGTTTTTTCCCCAAACTTGTTTATTAATTTTATTATTGAGTTAGAGTCATAATTTAAGTTATAATCAAGATTGCTTAATCATCTATTTGATATTGGTAATTCAAACTTATATGCTTATTATTAGAAAAGTGGATTTATGAGTTTTACTTAGATTTGACATAATTTGGTAAGTATTATATATTGTTTGGTTCAATTGAATGATTTATAAAAAATAATATTCAATTTACATATTCAGCTAATTTTTTTTTTTACTTTTGCATGATTTCTGTATCTCAAATAATGTGCACCATTTTGAAGAGCATAAAATGTAACCTAATTGATGTGAAAAAGGAATTGAAATATTATTAGATGAGTATTTTATTTAGCTCTTTGCGAGCTATTTGTTAATTAATAAGTAAGCATGTTCATAAACATAAATAAAGTATGGGTCATTATTCATGCTTATTCATTTATGTCTAATTTTTAAAACTTTGTTCAAATGTATTCAATTCTTTAAATAAGTTAAATAACTCTTGTATGAAATTGCACTAATTCTCTTGTAGTCTTTTGCTTGTCATGTTTGAAAGCATCTTTTTTTTGCTTTGTTATACTTTCCTGCGCCCCTCTTTTTTCGCACGAGCTACTTATATTGTTTTTTCATCGCTCTATGCAAATGTTTCAAATCAAGACATTATGGATAGTTTGCTTTTGTATTAACATTCATAAATCTTTGATGAGGTTTTCTTTGTTGAGAATAATTATGAACAAATTTGTATATTGGTAACCGTGAATTGTATATTTTCTTCCCAAATGTTCGGATTCAACTTTATCAGAACTTTGAATTATATTACTCTGATATCTATATGTTTATTTTGAATCAAATCTTATGATTTTATTTTCTGTGCTATTACAGCCTGAAATGATAGGTCACTATTTGGCTGAGTTTTCCATCTCATACAAACCTGTGAAGCACGGTAGGCCTGGTATTGGTGCAACCCACTCCTCCAGGTTCATTCCACTCAAGTAAAAACCGTGATCAAGGATCCTTGGACTTGTTGAGCTGTGAAAGAGTTTCAGCTATTCTGTTTTGCTTGTGGTTTATTGGAGTTGTGATCTCTGAGGGTACCTTCTTTTTTAAAGCTAGTGATGCCTCACATTTCAGATAGATTATGCTTTTTGAATTTGGTGTTTTGACTTCTGAGTTTAATCGCATTATGTATGGATTTATAACCAAGAGTTCAATCATTCGTATAATTAATTTATGGAGAATAGTTTAATGTCAGATGCAATATTTTTCTGGTTAATATTTACTGGTAAAACTCAGGCGTCAGTGTAGTCTTGATGTTCAAGCTGGGGCTTGGTGCAGAGAATAAAATATAAGTTTTTAGATGCAAAAAAACAACTATAAATATGATTGTGATATGAAGGTGAGAGATTCATTAGATAGAAACTCCTAATTTTCTTTTCATGGTATCACGTCTTTCTTTCATCTCTTAGTCAAGTTTTATTAGTTAAAACTAAGCCTTTTTTCTTTCTTTCCGAGATGTCAGGAAAAGTTATCTAAAGAATAATTAGTTTGTGGTCAGCCAAGCCTGCAAAGCGAGGTTACATTTTTGATCTTTGGATGTCTGCTTTTTCTATCATTGTGACTTAGAATTCACTGAGTATTAAATTGATCTTTGGATGTCTGCTTTTTCTATCATTGTGACTTAGAATTCACTGAGTATTAGATTGTTCACTCACCAATAGAGAACTTGGTTTTGGTTGGGTTTAGATTTTCATGAGATAGATTAGGTTCATCTTATTGATGATCGTGTTATAATAGTGATTCAACTTAGTATAAGAGGAATCATTTATCGAAAATAAGACTATCTAGAGATTTCAGCCACATTTTGCAAAGACTTCAGATCTAGTTCCAGTGTCTCATAACCACAAGCACCTATAATTAATTATCACTCAAAGTAATGAGAGAGAACTTTTAATTAAGATTAGCCATTAAGTGTGAAGAGCTTAATGTCAAATTGCAACAACTTTGAGTTTTAAAATTTAGGAATTCACTAGCAAAGCTTAGAGAATAGTAGAGAGAATGATGATAATCGTCATACTAAGTTGTCGTAGCCTCAGATCTACTTAACCAGGGAGATAATTGACTAAAACTAACCTATCAGCAATTATAGGTTATGTCATCTAACAAAACCTTGCAAAGCTAAAAAAAATGATTGTCTAATGAGATAATTTTAAGCTTTGTGCTCACCATATGATTCATAATTCTAAAGATGGAGCTACTAGAGAATATACATGTGACAACTATAATTGTAGCATGACAACATCATTTTATGTTAAACCACCAAATCAGAAGTTCTAGCCGTCATCGATGCTTTTTGTGGTGTCACTTCATGGCAAAATCATGCAGGCATAAGACATTGCCATATTATTTATAAATGTGAGGTCATTTAAGAGTGATCATAAGTATACTTTATATGACATTGGCTCTTTATGAGCTAAAATTAAAATAAAAATTATAACCCTTGACAAACTACTGTAATTGGAAAATGATTGCACTTTTTGTTTTAGATTATGAATTTCGCTTAGGTATTTATTTTTATAATTTCACAATTTTTTGACTTTTTTATATTTTATCAAGACTCAAACTCAAAATGATTTGGCATTAGAAATTGGATATACGAAGAAACCATCTCCTCCAACTAAGATTTTCAATCGACACAATCATTATCGAGGTAATTTAATGATTTGAGTTTATAAATTTGGACCATGTCAATTTTGTGTGTTTGCGAATAGAGAATTGGGTATGTTATTTGTCAATGATTAAACTTATTTTGAAACTTTTTTATATTGCAGGTCTTATCAATTCTACATTTATATATAAAGGATTGCGCCTATTAAAACACATGATTGAATTTATCTTAAAAATTTAAGGCTTGTGAATATGCAATATGTGTGATATTGAAAGTTCGCATCTGAAGATAAATTTCTTTTATAAAAGCTATTGAAAATCATATGCAATTGTAAAAAATAAAAACTTTTCTTTATAAGAAAAAAATCTTAATTCTCAACAAGTTCTGTCAATTCCAACAAAGGAGAAAGATCAAATTAGTTAAGTGGCGTAATACCTAAAATTACTAAACATCCAAGATAATAAATTCTTCGATAAATTATGTCCATATTTTACATATTCTAAAAGTGATCAGATATATTTTTATAAATTTATACACTTTGAATTACCCAATTTGATATAGAAAAGTAAATAGAAATATTAATCATAATAGCAATTAATAATTAATTAATTGATTGATGGGATATTTCATATTTAATTTTATTCATAACCATCTTTATCCATTTCATTTTCTCTCCTTAAATAGCTTGGAATGGAACATAAAAGAAAAGAAAAAATAAATGAAGAGAAAAAAGAAGAAGAGAAAAAGGGAAGAAGAAAATGAAGAGAAAGGAGGAGGAGAATGGAAGAAAGAGAAGGGAAGAAGGAGAAGAGAAAAGGAGGAGAAAGAAAATAAAACAAAAGAAAAAAGAGGAGGAAGAAGAAGAGTAAGAAAGAAAAAGGTAGAAAGTATTTCCAAACTATTCTAGACTTAATCATAAACATTGTTTAAAAAGACATTCAAGACGTATATCTCGAGGCACACCTTGAATTGAAATACAAGAAGAGCGCCTTTACAAATAAGACGTGCACCTTGGCGTTGCACATTTTATTTTTTATAAATAATAATTATAACTGATTTATTATTATATTAATTTATTTTTAAATTTGTATACTTATTTATCTATTTACCCACCATCTGAAAGAGTTAAAAATCTCAATTTTGAGCGATCTACCTCTCTCTAAAATTATACAAGCCAGCATCACTTTTCTCCAGGTAACACAAGCCAGAGTCTCTATGCAGCGACACTTCTCCAAGAAGCACAAGCTACATTAATGCCTCTGTCTTCCACAATATTATTATTAATCTATTATTTTATTTAAAATTATATTCAATACATTGTTAACGGCAACATGGAGTAAGGAAAAAGCTATTGTAGTTTAATAAGATTTTGAATATGATGTGATGATAATTACATATACTAATTTTTTTAAAAAAAATGATGAAGTGATGATGATATAAGGTATAGATTTTGATCATCATTCTATGTTTCAAATTTGAACGAGTATTTGCATAAAATCTTATTTCAATTTATATTTTATATTAAAATTTGATATTATGATTTGTGATTTATGTCATTATGATAATAAACTAGTTGAATATATTGATAGCTTGTTATATTTATGTTTTATTTATAATTTTATGAATTTTTTATATTTTTATTTCAAGGCTTACGCCTAACCACACTATGAAAAAATGCATTAATTCCCAATTTTGGCTATCTAAATATTGGTCGTGAGAGAGAAATAGAAAAATAGAAAAGAGAGATAAAAGGAGAGAAAAGTTTCGTTTGGATGCCTTATGACTATTTTCGTAAGATGTGTCATTATAGAAAAATGATTGGATTCGAGTTAAGCTGTCGTTCTCCTATTTTTGTTTTCAATGATTTTTCACTTTTATTATTTCACTATTTTTAATTTGATCGTAACTTATCAAAAACAAGAAATTAAATTATTCATTTTTTTTAACTTTCATTGTGTAACTTTCAATATATTTTTTGTTTTTATTATTTTATATATATTTACAAGATCATATTAAATTTTCACATAATATCTCTTTTTATTCATATAACATAATCTTGATTATATAAATTTATCCAAAAATTTTGATAAAATATTATCTCGGCATACGGACATAGCATAAATGAAATAAAAATTTATTTTGATTTATCTGTGATAATTTATACATGTAAATTAAGCACATTGATTTATTCTATGAACCCCACTGTTTCTAATTTATATGAAATTTATAGACACCAAAACTAACATGATGAGATAAATGTGAAGTAGAATATAAAATGTTAAATATATTATATATATTATGAAATATGTTCATATAAAAAAGGCAATATACTATGATTCAAGTTTGTGACGATATGATAGCCCCAACATAGGAGGGTGAACCAACAAATTTTTTCTTTAAATAAAGTTTAATTATATAAACTCGATACATGATTAGAGTTATTAGAGAGATATGGCATGACATGAGTGTCAATGAGCTTGAGGTGATGATTGTATATAATGTCACCTAACTATTATACATAATATGATATGATTAATACAACAAAACACTACATGATATGATAATATTAGATAGAACACCTAGCATCTATAGTATGAGCGTTGACAGATAAATCTTGGAATGCCACACTTGATGATATGAATCATATAAACTGGTACTACTATAATATGACACCATATACCTTAATTATGATTTTGCATAGTATAATTACTTATAGATAAGGGTTGCCAAAAAGTTTACTTATACAACATGTGCAATATTCATAATACAATCATAGATATTATTTTATTTTCGTGCATTGAATACAAGGTTTCATATAATCTACTGAACTATCATTATATATAAAAGTTCTATATAAATAGTTTTGATATGTTTTTTTGTGTTGATGATTGAATATCATTATAAGATGCATGTATATATATGTGTTGCGTGTTAGAAAATCAGTTGCGGTAGAATAAAAGTTTTCGCCTTAGCTTCGTTGTGAAATCCTGCACACACACAGGTATTTAATGAGTGAACAAGAAAACTCCAGAATTTTTACGTAAAAAACCTCGATAAGAGGGAAAAACCACGGGGCCTAAACCAGTAAAAAGCTTCCACTATGTATCTGTTTCAGAGTACAAGATCTTCCCGATACCAGGATTACAGAATTATATATGAGAAAGGAACAACATCTATGTGACAACGATCGAGGTTACGATTCTTGTAGTAACAAATGATAGTGAGCTGTGCGGGCTCACAGAAATCTGAGGGCGAATCGAGATCGGTAGAAATCAGACAATCAACGGTATAAGTCATCATGATGGAGGCCGTGAGATTTGACAAGGATCAACGTGGCGGTGGTTGGCACCATTGAGTGGCGGCACGATTGTGCTTGGAGGATCTTTAGAGCTCTCTCCTCTCTCTTGCTTGGGCCCTCCTCATATGAGAAATGAGGAGTTATTTATAGATTGGAGGAGTGATGTCTCTGTAAATACATACAAAATCCGAACCACTCCTTTACATCGAACGGCTCATGATAATTCCATTGATCATATGATGTATTTTGTGTATTTGAATGCTCAAATGAAGTCGGAATTGTAAGATCTTTAGCTTGTTGGAACCGGCTCGTCGAGACACTCGATTTGACTATAAACACTCCATATTTGAGAGCTTTTTAAGAATTTAACTAATGTCCCAAAGTTTCCAATGATATTTGAAGTGCTTGATTTCCGGTTCGATTTATTGCTTTCGGCTATTCAACTTAGTAGAGGAATTTTCAGGGTAATATCAATATGAATTACCAACATTTTATACTTTCTCTTCTGCACATAAACATTTACTAGTAGGCAGATGTTGGTGCCATAAGCATGATTATGATAGAATATTATGTTTCACACTATTATTTTTATTTTAACAGAATGTATGATACTCAATACTGTTAGTTATTGACTAACCAATTAGTGATCATCGGAGCTCCACATTTCCTTGGGAAAAAACATACATACATGGAGCTCATTTAAAATGAGTCTTTTTTTATGACTTGATGTCACATTATCGGAGGAGCTATCAAAATTTTCATTTATATTCTACCCTTGTATCACACAACATTTAAGAATGTAGTCATTAGTTTATATCATATAAGCATTTGTGTTTGCATGAGTAAGAACATGAATGTTAAATAAGGTTATTATTATTTGGTGTCAATTGCTCTAAGGATAGCATATCATTATTATTATCATTAGAACCATTGTTATAAGCACTATTTATTACCTTGATATAAAGGATTAGGGTGAGCCTACAATGTTAGTATTCGTTCAAAAATTCGTAGTAGAGAGGTCCTATTTGATTTAAATAATAGATCATTTATGAAATGTTCATATTGATAAGATGCCACTCTCTGGATAAAATATTATATGACTGTACTACCTCATCTGCATCCAAAGAAAATGAGATATGACTATTGATAAAAAGAAAAAAAAAACTCACAAGATGATTTAAGAAATTAATAAAAATATGAAATTACTAATAAAATTAGGGTAATAACTAATAGAATTTTGTATTCCTAGTTATTAATATAGATGCTTTTAAGTTATTTTGATCATATGGTTGAGAGAACTTGCATATGTAGTTAAGACGTAATGTATTTTATATTGTGTTCACCATTTTTAAATAGGCTTGATATATCCCTCTAAAATTTATAAATCAAGCAAGGATTTCAAGTTAAAGCATATATTCAAGCAAATTCAACGACTCAATGAGACGAGCCCAATAATACTAGAATCAGGTCGAATCGAGCCCAAATGAGCTCAAATCAAGCTCAAAAGTCACATATAAAATTTCGAGACACTTACTGGATGATCAAATGACTTTCAGTTTTGACGTGCTTATACTCGAATCGAGGGGCTCGATGAAACAAATCCAACAAGCCTAAGATCACTCAAATCGAAGATCATTTGGACGATTAAATCACCAAAAAAACTATCTATGATCAAATGAATCAATATACACCGTTCGATGGAGTTTTTTGAGATTTTAGCTATAATGACCAAATACCTCTCTTAGAATCCTATAAATAGAACCCTATTCTTGTCATGAAAAGGGGAAAATGAGCTAAAAGTGAACTTGGAAGAAAGCTGGGAGAGAGCTAGAGGTTCGAAGTTTGTCATCACCACCATTGTCGCCGTCGCATTACCGTCAGTCACAAACGTTACACCCAACTACCACTACATAGCACATGATATTAAAATTCCATATCACGATTTCTTACATACAACATTGTAATCCCGCTGTCGGGAATATTTAAATTCTGTACTCCAAAGCAAATATATAGTGACGGTTGGGGAAAGAGATTTTATTCTATCGTTACAAGTTTTTGCTGGGATAGGTCGCATGGTTTTTTCCTCTATAAGGCATGAAGGTTTATTCTACCGTTACAAGTTTTCTGGCACACAACAGTTTGTGTCATCTGTGGGAAAGAGATTTTCATTACATTATCATGTTAGACAACCAAGTTTCTCAACAAGATCAAAGCCACCAGCCAGGTGGAGCACTTCATACTTTTAAAGAACGCATGCGAAGAATGGAGGAACATAAAGCTCAGATCCTTCAACTCTTACTAGGAGCTGAACAATCGAGAATGTCACCACAAACTGGAGGAAATCGACCCTATCAACAATATGATAGAGTTAATGAACAACACCCTCATGATCATATGGAAATTCCTCTCATACATCATCATGATATGGATCATGACAATACTGTCAGCTCAAATTATCCTACTCGTATTGCCCTACCAACTTTGAATCCCCCTACGTCTTTGATAGGATTAAATCACCCTCGTTTTATGAAAATAACTCGTGAAGTTATTCAAGATGAAATACAACGCCTTGTTCGAGATGAATTTTTGTTAAGAAATAAATAGTTCATCCCTCGTCATAGTATTCAAGAATCTTCTCCTTTGCATGATATGGTTCTTCAACAACCGATTCCGGTGGGGTTTAAACTACCTAACATTGAACCTTATGATGAAACCTTTGATCCTTATGAGTACATCGATCATTACAGAACTATTATGCATATTCAACAAGCCCCCGATGCTTTTCTCTGCCAAGTTTTTTCTATCACTCTGAAAGGGCAAGCTCATGCATGGTTTTATTCCCTCCCCCAAGGGACCATTCTCAACTTTGCTCATTTGGCTAAACTATTTGTCGAACAATTTATCTCAAATTGAAGAATCATCAAAGACTCTTCTCATCTTTCTGGAATTTGCCAAAATAAAGGAGAAACTCTCAAAGAATACTTTCGAAGATTCTCTTCAGAAGCTCGTCAAATTCCAGAAGTGAACTTAGAAGAAAGCTGGGAGAGAGCTAAAAGTTCGAAGTTTGTCATCATCCCATCACGTCATGCTTATTCTTGGTCATGAAACCAACATTACACCCCAACTATCGCTACATAGCTACTATAACCTGATTTTGAAAATCTCATTATCAAGATTTCTCACATACAATATTGTAATCCTTTTGTGTGGAAGATTTAAACTTTGTACTCCAAAGCAAATATATAGTGAAAATATTTTTACTGGGCTAGGCCCCGTGGTTTTTTTTCCCATATTTCTGAGGTTTTTTCACGTAAAAATTCTGGAGTTTATTATTCTATTTTCAACTATTTGTCTGCGTATTAGATTTTTATATAAATCTAAGGCGTAAAGGTTTATTCTACCGTTACAAATTTTCTGGCACACAACAAGGATCATTTTTTACATACACTATAAATATGTGATAATTGGCATCCATCAATACTAGCTTCATATTTGTTGATTTACGATGCAAGAAATTCACCATTTATAAAATAATGATAGCTTGGATTAATTTTAAATGTCAAATTATCATATTTTGATGGTTAAATAACTCATCGTTTTAGGCATTTAAACATAGTGTATTCTATAACTTGCATTTTATCTTCTCTTCCACCAAGGTAAGCAAGTGTGAAGTTATAATCCTATTTCATTTTTTAATAAAAAATAACCATAAGGGTCTTTTGAGATCACTATTATTTTTATTTTTTATTTTTTATCTCTGGTTAAATTTAAGTTTGTTTATGTTTTAATTATAAATAAAATATATTTGGTGGTAATGACTATTTTTGAAAATACTTATTTTAAAATTATTTTTAGTACATTGGAAGATAATATGATTTGTTTTCAAAAAAAAATACTTAAAAATTAACTAAATAAACATATTTTTAAAAGTAACATAAAAATAGAAATAAAAATACACAAAATCTTGCCTCATAGTAAATTTTTATTAATGTTTCTAATGCAAAATGTCATATTAATTAGTTGATTTAAAAAACATATAATAATATACATATTAAATATTCACATACTTTTGTATAACATTTTACAAATATAAATTTTAATTATAAATATTATTATTATTAAATATGCAAATTTATTCGATAGAGTTCAATATAAAATTTGCTTGGTTCATTATAAAAGTACAAAAAAAAAAAAAAAAAACATTATTGAAATCCACAAAAAAATTTAACTATGCTTCCCTAACATGCAATTTTAATAATATTGATTAATTAATATGCCAAGGATACTATTTTTTAACCTTTTAATAAATTAATTTTAAATCAACATTTAAATTAGTAGTCACAAAGATAGATATGTTCCAATTATAAATATACAAGATCTAATAAATTTGTTCACTATATTATTCGTTATATTTATTAACAACATAATAATAAATTAAAATATATATATTTTAAACATATTTGTGCAAGATTTTGTAGAAAATTATAAATACTACAAAACCAAATTAGAGATTCAATTCAAGTTTCATTGATGTTAAATGAGATGGCACCTTGTTTAAAGTTTTATAGCGAAGAACAGAGATTGATTGAAGAAAAAAAAGAGATTTTTACATACATATCACGAAAAAATACGTAATTTACTCGTTTAACACATAAAACATTATTATTATATGTATCACGCTAAACTATCACGTTACTCAATTTTATCAATCTGTCACTGTATACCATGAGTTATATACTGGAGATGGAAGTGTGGAGATGGAAGCTACTATTATTTATAGGTTTATGCTTGATGGAGAGGAAGGAAAGCGGGCACCAAAAAGTCCCGGGCATCATTGGGGATCAAAAGAAACCCTAGATTTCAGAGAGGGTCATTGGGAGAGAAGAGGAAATCTATCATCGTGAATCACAAGAGATTCCTCCTTCAACTAAGTCTCCTTCCTTTGTAACTTAAAAATTACATCTTTTTTTTTTGTCTTGATCTCATCACGAACCTTAAATTTAAGTTTTGGTTGGAAGGAAACCTTTAAATTAACAACTTGAGTGGTTCATGGATTATATTATATGTCGAGATATGTTCTCTTTATTTATTATGAAAAATCAAATACATAATCAAAATTATTTGCCTTATGTTCTCTAGCATTCTGCACTTCATTCGGTGCTTAGACAGTTAATGTAGATGTAGAAAATTGGTTTATCTTACTGAAGTGAACCAAATTTTGATACACCTTTTGTTAAATTTAATCATGATGCATTGATGAATCCTGGATATATATATATTGGTATTATACACTTCATTTTGTTGATATTATTAATGATATAGGGTAGCTTCTAACATGCATTTAGCTTTAACAACTTCACTCATGCTTCTTACTTGATAATTATACTCATGAGGAACTGTTGTTGATCTGTTGTGCAGATTTAAGCTTTATATCCAAGGATCTGCTAATAATCTTTTGCCAAACAAAATCATGACATCAATATTAATTAATTATCTTTTCATATCTTTGACCAATAAGTTTTGCATTGCCCAAAATGAGCACAAGTGAATCTTCTGCATCGAAGGGCTTCGTAATAGAATATCAAGTCAATTGTCGGTGTAATTTATAATGTGTCTCATTCACATCTCATAAAAGTAAGTTTTGACAAAAAAATTTTACGATGCCCACAAAATCAAATATTAGAGGATTGCGGCTAGTTCAAGTGGTTAAATGATGATCATGATACATTATATGACATTGAGGACCAATCAGGTGCTTTTCAAGAGAACATGACAAAGAAACTCGAGGTCCTCTCAAAGCAAAACAATATTATAATGGGAATGCTAACTGTTGTTATTGCATTATTTTTTTTTACCATTGTTAAGTTAGTTTTGCAATTGATGATGATGTACTGATTTGGTTCATTGTAATTGCATTTTTTGATGTATTGTGAACACATCCTATCAATGAAAATTCACAATTGGATTCATGTATCAATCAATAACAAATATTGTATTAATGTAAACTATATGTGTGAAATCTGCAGCCCAATAGTTGTAATAGCCTCATGTATTAGATTCAGTAGTTGTAGAAGTATAACCTCAGCCATCAACATTTATAAATTTGAATCCGAAATAGTTGCCACAACACCAACTTTAAAAAATAATAATGAATTTTTTTTTTGTTTTTACGAGTTCTTTTACTTTAGGGTATAATTAATATGGACCAGTAATAACTACTATTTCATCTTCTGCTTTCAATAGGTGGTTGCATAGTAATTACGTGCAAAGAAAAGTGAACAAGAAATGAATAACGTGCAGCTGAAATATTTGACCACAATTATTAATCTTCGGATTATTTAAAAGATGTCATGCTATCATGTTACAATTTGAAAAGAAAAACTATATATATGGAAAACTAAATGCCAAGCACTAAAATGAGTATGTGTTTGTTGGGGTAGTGCTATCATGAAAGCCATGCATAGTAAACAAGATACCAATTAGTGAGTGGGGACCGAGGAACACTTAATGAATCATAATATCTTATTATATATTTTTGTACAAATTTAAGTCAAATAAGCAATATTGATGAATACATAATCAAAAATATTTAATAATATATTTTTATATTGCACCAAAAAAATTATTGTATATTGTTAATCAAAAGATAATATTTACAAGACAACCAAAAAAAAGTTAAACTATACCAAAATTTTCTATTCAAAAGCTAATTGATAATTTCATTTTCATTGACACGCCTAATCAAAAGTTTTGTTCGCGCTCCAATTGTGCCATATATATTATTTGAAGAGCCCACATTTGCTTCAACTAAAGGCATTGGATTAATAAGCTGATTTATGGGGTTCTTGGATGTGCTCTTATATGACCCCAAAGGTCGCACCGACCACATTTGTAAACACTTTTACTTTTATAGTTTTCCCTCAAGGAACTTTTTAATCTTTATTTCTTCAGTCTTTCTCTAGGTCATAATATGTTTGGCACACCAATATTTATGTTATAGTCAACCAATATCCACTAATCTTTGCTATGAATAGTACCTATTGCACCTTCATAAGCCATGCAATATCTGTTACAACAACATAATTAGTGGTTCGAGATAGAGTAATAAATGCATAAGAGAAATTATAATTTGAAGGCGCCTCACAACATGGTAGTGCTTGTCAACATATGTGTTCCATATCGGTAGATCTTTTGTGCCCAAAAAAATAATTGCATGAATACGAAGCAATCCACTTATTTGCCAAAAATTACAAGTGCATTCTTTTTTGATGATATATTCTTCTTAATTCCAATGATTTTCTTCAATCTTTGCTTTAAATGGTGTTCAGTGTTCAATAATAACATATTATTTTCTTGTACTGATTTCTCTAATGCGCTCTTCTACAAAGGGTACCAAATCTCCCCTCTATTTAGTAGAAGTAATCTTCCTCTATGTCCATTGCTCCATTAGCATCCCTCTAATCATATCAATCAAATCCACTATTGATTTTCTCCTAACTTCCCCGATCCATGAATTGAATGTCTTTACCATGTTATATGTGTTATAATAAATTTTTATCTCATTTGAAAATTTAGATATTGACCACTTTTATGATAGTGAAACAAGGTATGCATATATATGTGAGCTGATATTAAATATTTCTTATTTTTTTCTCTAAAATTCTAATTTTTAGCATGTATTAAGAGCTGCCCAAATAAGACTTTTGAGCTAATGAGTGTCATCACAATAGAAGAATTTTTTTAGATTCTTCCGTAAATGTCTTATACACACCGGGTGTTTTGCATTTGGTAATATAGATCTAATGGCCTCACTTAAACCCTTTTTCATATATATAATTAAGGCCAAAGGAGCAACCTCGAATGTAAATGACTCATCCGAGTTGTGTAGGAACCACTCCCAAGTCTACTTTAATTCCATCTCAATTACGACAAAAAGTAATTATAAAAAATCCATTATTTTCATCAAGAGAGTTTGCAAAAAGCAGCACACTCAAATATTTGGATTCTAGGTAACATGCATCTAAGCTTAATAGAGGCCTACATCTAGCCAAAAATTCATCAATACAAATCTTAAAACTTACATAAAATCTCATGAATGAATTGTCAACTATATCATACGTGTATGTAATATGTGAACCTGGATTTCTGTGAATGAGTTCTTATCTAAGTGTTGGTACCCACTTGTAATTCTCATCAATTGATCCGAATACTAGTTCTCGTGCTAATTCCCTAGAGTGCCATAATTGCATATAAGGTAGCGATAGTCCATAAGCACTTTCTAGGCTATTATTGATCAGCTTCGGTGGCACATCATAAATTTGTTTCACAATATCTTCTATTTGGAGAGTCACCCAACTGGAAGTTGCTTGTTTACTTTCAACTCTATTGACTCGTGGGAATAAATGTGTAATTTATAACTTCCTCACTTGAAATATGTGACTGCCAGCACACAAAGCCACTCTTGTTCTCCATGGACACCCTCGATGTGCATAAATTGTCATTACTCGAGTTTTATGACTCGCTTTGATCTATACTCCAAAATTATTTATAATTTCTTCAGTGCGAATCGCTTGTATAAAGCTCATAGCATCTTGAAAACATGAACCGATAGATAAAGCACTATTGTATCTTCTTTCACTAATAAGAAATTCATCATTATATTTTTCAACTCTCAAATCGCCTTTTATTTGTGCATTTAGTGAACACATAGCACCATCAACTACTACTATATCATTTTGTACTGAAACGATAAGTTCAACACGCAGATCTTCATTGGAATTCTAGAATAATTCTACCAAATCAATATGAGAACTTATAAATTTATACTTCTTATGTGATGTCCCATGAATATGAGAATGTAATTCAAAAGCATGATCTTTCAATAAAGGACAAATTAACATAACTTCTTTTTTAAGCACAAACAAGTTGAATAAATCTTTGTCAAGCATCAAAGTCTATTATTTTCTACATTCATATTTTTTCGAACTTGATTATTCACTTCAACACAATAATCATCAAATTTTAAAACAATGCAATACTGATTCATGTTTGAAGCCTGCCACTCACACATATTAATAATTGATGAGCAAATATGAACCAACTAAGTTGAAATATAAGAAGAAATTAGTTTGTGATAGCCAAAATGAAACAAACAAATAAATGATCAAGCTACTAACACAAAAAAAAAATCAACAAATGGTAAAAAATAGAACTACAAATAATAACAAAGAAAGGTGTACTAAATGGAAGATACATTCAGTCTATCATGCATTTACAACAGAAAATAATAGATTTGGAATATGCAAATAGCTTATTTGCATTCTTAGCGGTAAACAACTTTTACTTGGAACAAAGCAACAAAAGCAACTCAAGGGGACAACCTGAAATTACTGTAGGAGTTCAATCGATGGCAACACTGAATTGATGGAGGTTGTGAGTCGACGATAATAACAATGCGGGAATAGAGAAGAAAGCAGGTGACTCGAATGTGCACAAAATAAACTCAAGAGGACGGCCTGAAATTACAATTGGAGTTCAGTAGAGGGCAACACCAGATGGATGGAGGTCGTGAGTCCACAATAGTAATAACGCGGGAATAGAGGAAGAAGCAGGTGACCCGAATGCATATGAGAAGCATAAATGTGCATGAAATAGTGGCTTCTGTTTCCAGCACATAACTCACGGTATACAGTGACGGAATAGTAAACTTGAGTAACGACCTAATTTAGCTCGGAAGTCTCTCAACTATATTTGAAAATGAATTAGTTAATATTAATAATTTATATGTTAAAAGAGTAAATTAGATATTTTTTTGTGATATGTATGTAAAAACCCCAAAAAAATTAATAAGAGCCAAGAAGAATAAAAATTAAATGTGTGTGAATAGATATTTGAAATGAATAGGTACAAAAAGATGCTTTTATATGATTTTTTATTTTTTATAGATATTTAAGAGAATTTAATGATAAATTAAGACATATATTATGTATAAAAATTTGAACTCAAAAAGTCTTAAGTTTTCAACTACTGATATTTTATTATAGTGATTAGAAGTTTAAATTTTGAATCAAAATATTTTGAATTTAATAATATTTATTTTATTTTCAAAAACTTAAAAATAGTCGTTTTAAATTTCTTGACAAAATACAACGGAACATTTCGAACTTTCGTTGGTTTCCCTCCCGACCCGAACGATAAATTTCCGTTATTAATACACTTCGCATCTTACGAAGTGATGCTGCACTCAGTGTTAGATTTTTAGCTTTTCTCATTTATCTATCTTCCCCAGCCCCAGAGAGCTAGAAGAAGAAGCTGAGCATCTCATTCTAGGCATCCAAGGATTCCATGGGAACTTGGACGGCTGCGGCGGCGGAGTCGGCCGGAGCAGCGCCGCATAGGAGGCCACGCCTCTGCATCACTCAGATGGTTCTCCGCAACTTCAAGTCATACGCTGGCGAGCAGCGGATCGGACCCTTCGACAAGGTTTTTCTGTTTCCCCAAACCCTAGATTTCGTCCGGCACTTCAATCCACCCATTTCCTTGATATCACTTGTTGAGGTTTTTTAGGTCTTGGGTCGATGCTTGCAGAAACCCTAGAATCCGCCGTTTACTGAAAAATGCCTCTCTTTGGGTCTATTTCTTCGTTAAAATTTTATCGCCTAAAGAAAGTATACTAAATGTAGTAATGCCCACTAGTCTTCTTCCCCACTTGCTACGTGATCCCCTCTCATCACGATTAGTCCGATTGATTTAGGGATGATGGATGAATGTTTCATGTATCATGCAAAATTTTCCGTCTGATGGGGGGAAAAAAAACCTTCTTTTAGTCTAACGTGTCTTGCTTGCACGCCGCGTCTTTGGTTTCTGTAAACCATTGGATATTTTCTGTATTTTCTTTGGAAGATTTACATTGCTAGCTTTATCATCAAAATTCATGCAAGGCAACTTGCTTTACCGTTTAGTGATATTGAGTGATCTGGCTTGCAGTTGAACATATCAATTTAAGTGTAACTGTTGCTGGATTATCTTCTTTGTTAAAAATGAACAATTTTATTTTCTGGACAGAGTTTTTCAGCAGTGGTTGGGCCTAATGGTAGCGGGAAAAGTAATGTCATTGATGCCATGCTCTTCGTGTTTGGAAAGCGGGCAAAGCAGGTAAATATCCCGTCAACAACCTGAATTCATTGTCTTTAAAACTTTGCGCATTCCTTTTGGACCAGTGATTCATTCATTGTGAAATGTTCCTTGTTGTTTCAAGGGTGTTTGCTGCACTTGTAATTTTGTTCCATGGAATGAAGTATATTATGTCATCTCCAGATTAATGCAGAAATATATTCAAATTGGCTGTTAGATATTTTAAGTAATGTCATATACCTGCGTGCACTTGCTATCCTGCGATCATGTTGCTTGTTCATTTGCATGCTATTTTTTCTGGTATAATAACTGACGCCCAATTATGGTATTGCTCTTTTATCTAGATGCGCCTGAACAAAGTATCAGAATTGATACATAATTCCAGCAACCACCAGAACCTTGATAGTGCTGGGGTTTCGGTGTATTTTCAAGAAATTATTGATCTGGTAATGTTTTAATAGTTTAAGTGACTGTTTGAGATTTTCATGGTTCTTACATGTAATGCCATTCAGGACGATGGATCTTATGAAGTTGTTGAAGGCAGCAATTTTTTCATTACCAGAGTGGCATTCCGGGACAACTCATCAAAGTATTACATTAATGACCGTGGGAGTAGTTTCACTGAGGTTACAAATAAGTTGAAAGAAAAAGGAGTAGACCTTGATAATAACCGTTTTTTAATTCTTCAGGTATGCCTAAGTTTTATCTTGTAATTTTTTTCAGTTATTTTAGGCTTCTTTATGTCGAAACTGGGACTTAATATCTATAATTGTAAAGTTCTTTAATGCTAAAAATTTTAAAATCTCATTCAAGCCAGCTTTATGGTTATTGAGGTTGACATGACTTGACTTATGCAATCTATCCATGCCATTAATCATTGTTTGTACTTCATTCCTTGCATTCTCCTTTGATTTATGTCTTCCTGCTTGCTATGTAGGGTGAGGTTGAGCAGATCTCTCTAATGAAGCCAAAGGCACAAGGACCACATGATGAGGGATTCTTGGAATATCTCGAAGACATCATTGGGACTAATCAATATGTGGAAAAGATAGAATCAACATATAAAGAGTGAGTTGAACTTGAATGTTCCTAATTCATCTATCTTCACACTGTTCTTAGCATTTTTATAGTTCACTGTGCTGTATGTCCATATATGGTGCTTATGAGATAAAGTTTGCCTTAAATTTAGATTTAACTAATTATTCATCCTTCATTGCTTAAGAAGACTACTGAGCATTTGTAGTGGCAAAGGAGATGCAAATCCTATTCCAACTACTTTGAATCTATTGCCATACGCATCCTGTTGTATTTGATAAAAATATGTTGTATAAGATCACAAATGGTTGATGAGTTATCCATATTTAATTTCCTAGCCATTGCGTTTGGATTGAAACACATGAAAATCTTTTTTTTTTTTAAAATTTAATTATCTTTATTTGTTCTGTAATATACATTTACTATTAAAAAAAAACATAATATCATGAATAAATAGTGATATGAATATTGCGAGGGCATTTCTCAATAAGGAACAGCTTCACTTTCTGAAATAAACAGATAAATTTTGCTTATTTAAGATAACTGCTTCCTCTTTTATCCCTATTTCTATTTGGTTTTTTATTTATCTACTTACAGCCTATGTGTGCAAGTATGTTCATATAATTTATTTGTGTAAATGTATGAATATGAGAATATACTATTGCTTATGTTTGATAGATGGTAGTACACAGCCTCTTTATCTATCCATATCCCATCTTTCTATACATGCTTGCCGTGACCAGCTCTATCCATATCCCGATTTACTAAAGCTTGTTTCTTGATATATTTCTATCACGTTGCATCAAAGAATCATCACGAGTCAATACTTAATAGTTCCTCACTAGCAAATCCTCACCATAAATATAAGTAAAAACATTGAATTTATTGATGGTGGTTGTAATAGAAGAATGATTGTATCAATCTATGGTTTGGATAGAAGAATTGATTTTAATTTCTTATCAGATTTCTACCTTATATTTGGTAGTTATTAAATATGTGATATGCAATAATTGGGATAAGGCTAGTGATGATGATAGTGATGATTCAATGATAATTAAGAAGTAAAGTGCTTGAGGGGCAAGCATTCAAATCAAATTTGTTGGATTTAATTAGTTGAAAACAATGCATTTTACTTCCCTAGAATCCTTGAAAGTTTGAGCAGGGCTCTGCATTATCAGAGATTCCATGTAGAAGAGAACAAATATGGGCACAACAAAAGTCATTCTGTTAAGTATTTCTAGAGGTTATGCTCTTGAATGCATTAGATGAGGTTTTTCTATTGAGAAAGGAAATAATGTCAAAAGTAGTGCAATATACTTTCAGTATGCACGTGGTAATATGTAAACAGTTGGAGTAGTTAATTTCCTCTTAGATATATCTCTCTCTCTTTCTCTTTCTAGGCTAGTGTGGTTTTCTTTTTTACAAACCACTTCTTGATTATTTGATGTGAGATTGTAATTATTTAGATGTTAAGTGAACCCAATATAGCAGCCAAATATTTTGAAGATAGTTGTTTTTTATCTGCAAAAAAATGAATACAAAGAAAAAAGGGTACGCACCTTTGTGATTTTTCTTAATTGCTCCAAAATCTTTGACGTCAAGTGCTTAAACCAAATAGACAATAATAGCACAATAATTAAAGTGAATCAAAGAGCTCCTATTTATATATTATTATTATTATATGCCATTAAGTTTACTATTGAAAGATAAAATTGGACATCTATACAAATTCTTTGATACTAGGTATATTGTTAGGTTGTAATGTAGAGCTGCTTTGTTTAGTCCATTGAAGTCAAGCTATTGTTTTTGCTTTCTTTGTTAATTTTATGCTTCTATTTAATTGTTAAATTTAGATGAGTACTCGTTGAAAATGTTATTTTGCCTTTCTTGAGAGTTAGATTGGAGTAGGGTATCTCTAATCTCATGGTTTTCCATACATCTTCTCTTGCTAATATAACATAGTGCATTGGTTATGCCATCCTTTTTTATCTATGAGTAATCATTTTAAGACAATTCTTCTTTGCATTTTTTGGATTGCTGATAACTTCTGTTTGTATTGTATCTATAGAGTGTTTGGTCAATCTATTATTAAATCTCCATAGAAAACATTCCTCCTCTATACTTACATAGATTGCTTGGTTGCCTCTTTCTTTGTTTTTATGAGCAATCATTTTAATAAGATTCTCTTTATGTTTTTGGGTTGCTGACTGTCTCATATTGTATTTATAGAGAATTTGATCAATCTATTGTTAAATATTGATGCAAAATTATGCCACTGCAGGCTAGAGTCCCTCAATGAAAAGCGTTCTGTAGCAGTGCAGATGGTAAAGCTTGCTGAGAAAGAGAAAGATAGCTTAGAGGTGCATACATCTCTTTGTACATGTTTTATGCTATTTTGCTAGTCAAGTAACTTATTATTAAGACATTTTTTTTCCTAGAGTGTAAAAAATGAAGCTGAAGCCTACATGCTGAAGGAATTGACACTTTTGAAGTATAAGGAAAATGCGACAAAGTTGGCTTTTGAGGATGCTAATGCCCATGTCACTGAATTGAAGCAGAATGTCATAGTAATGGAGGAAAATCGTACGATCGAAAGGTTATCATTATTGAAGTGCTTATTGGTTCTATTGTCACAATCAATTAAAATGCTAAGAGCTTTATTTCAGAGAGAAGATTCAGCATGACTTGAAAACATTGAAGGAACTAGAGGGTGTTCACAACAAGCATTTGAAAACGCAAGAGGTAATATTTTATCATTCCTTTCATCGTAAATGTTCTTTTTATTTGAGACTATTCATAATCAATGCTGTTTTTCTCATTCATGGTGCATAAATAAAAGAATATATCAATATATTTCAATATCGAGTTTCACAAGCATAAACTCATTTGTTAATTTTTTTATGCCATTTTAGTCTATGCTCAACCATTTCTACATTGTTGAGTATACTCTTAATTTTTTCTCTAGGCATATTGATTTCTAGATAAATAGTTATGTTGAAATTCCGTCATGCATGATGTTAATGAACCTATTTTTTTGGAGTTAAACAAGCCAAAAATGAATCAGCTTATTTCTCAACTTTTGAGTCAACAACTTAAGTTTGTTAATGAGTTGAAAAGTCATGGTCATGTTGATGCATAGACAAAGTGGACGTGCATTGCTTAATAATTCTTCTCTTTGAGAGTTGAAGTTCTTAATGAGTAATAGAATTTCTAAGCGAGAGAAAGAGTGTGAGATGCAGGGGGTTGGATGATGGGAGAGAGAGGCTCGATTGTGTTCTTAAGAGAGAAAGTGTTGATTGAAGATAGTAAGAGAGATAATTTTGGGGTTAAAGTGGGAAAGTTATGCATATAGAGTGATCATTCAAGAAATAAAGCTGGGTATTTGGTTATGTGCATTTTTCTAGGAGTCGGGAGAGATACTATGTAATATGGTTTAAGGAGGCTTTTTCTTGGGTGCAAGGAAAGATAATTGGGTTAGGTGACAATAAGCAGGGGAGTTTAGTAGCAAAGTTGTAGCATTGTGGGAATTAGATGAGAGAGCTTGGGAATTTGATTAGTTTTTCTCAATATGAAAGAGAGGGAGAGTTGATCGAGTGGGTACTGAAAACATTTAAGAGAGAATAAGGGAGAAAAGGCTACAGATTTAGAATAAAGCAGAGAGAAGAGCTGACAAAACATCAAGCAATATAAATCTCAGAAATCTCATAATCTTTGATCGAATGGTGAAAATGCTAGGTTTAAGGGTATGTTTATATGAGTCTTTCTTTTTTATCAACTTGTCATGGTTATCTAAAGTTTGAAATAAAAAAAAAATGTCATAAATTGTGTTCTACATGATGAAAATATAATCGAAAAATTTTATTGGAAGGATAGGTAACTTTACTGTGACTGTGGTAACTAATGAAGCTATCATTATGATGTTGCGAAATTGGTAAATGGTCTCTATCACATGCTAGACTTGCTAATTATTATGCTGAATGCTATTTGAAATTGAATATGTAGTGAAGTTTATGGCCAACTAATCCATTGACAATCTTTATTAATGGCTTTGATTGTATGAAAACAAATTGTAATATTCCCAGTACAACACATTTTAATCATTATATAACATAAATCATATTAGTATCTATAATTTTTAGTGCATATGATGATTTTGTATAGTAAAATGGATGAGAAAAATAGAAAATTATGTGTATATCAATACTCATGTGACATGTACATATATTTATATTTATTGAACTTTTGTTGACTCAACCTAATCATTCTAATTGTTGTTTTTGTTTGGTATTTTAAGTTACTTAGGTGAACAATTTTGTTCATTTTAGCCTGCTTGCTTTTAGAATGAGCCAAACAGAAACAATTTCTGGTTAAACATGAGCTGTTTGTGAGCGTTTAATCTTTTCGATATTCCCATTGGTTATCTAGTTAATGTTTTCAAATTATTACAGGTTGTCTTTCAACTTTAGCACTGCCTCTCTATCATTTATGTCATGATTCAGACATTGTGAAGCTAATTGATACGACTGATGGAACATTTGTTAGTGGATGTTTGCACATAATGCCGTAAATTCATGTGCCTTTGCTAAATTGCAACTCTGAACACCTTTTGCATTTCGGATGTGGCCTTTCATGAGTTATAACTGTAATCCTTTAAACAGGATCGCTGTAAACTTTGTATGTCTTATGCTATTAGATGTGATTTGTGCTTTCCATCGTGTTGTGTGCTATGTTGGATGAACAACTTTCAAGTATTCCTGAAAAGTTGACTTTATTTAATGCTTCCAAATGTAAAAAAAAAATGAGAAATCAATCTTACAGTGCAATTTAAACATGACCTATTGACTTCCCATCATGATGATACTGAGGCATGATATTTCTTGTTGTCACCGTATGATACTGTTTAAATAGGTTGAGAAAGTAACAGTTGCTATTTCTAATATTTATTTGATTATAATTAGCAGTGATATTAATTACCAGTTGACACATAAACTTGTCACTTCTATATAAAATATGATTTGGGTAAATTAGTTCACGAGGTAATCTAAGGACAGGTTGAAGATTAAAAAACAATAAAACTGATAACAAAACTTTTAGATTGGTTTAATTTAGTGCATATGTTATGCTTGTTAGTCATGTTGAGTACGTATAGAGGTAAAACTTCTAGATTGGTGATATATACTTCTTTCCTTAAGTCTTTGTGCTGGATTATTTGTTCATCTCTATCTTTCTGATACATAAATTACTTATATGTTCTTTTATTCCTCTATTTCCTTTGATTGAGTCTTAGGATCTTGACAATGAGATGAGGATATGCAAAGATGAATTTAAGAAGTTTGAGAGGAAGGATGTTAAATACCAGGAAGATCGTAATCACTTGAAGCAAAAAATTAAGAAAGCTGATGATAAACTCAAAAAGGTATGTCATGTGTGTTCAATGTGCATGACATGATGGTCTTTTCATGGCTATTGTTCTTTTCTCATGTTGAACAAATAGTTGAAGTGGGGTTTGTTTTAAGTTCTATGTTTGCCTAGGTTTTATTTAAAAAAATGCATAATTAAATGGTGAACTACTAAATTATACATGATTCAGGAGTCATCCAAAATCGATGAAATTAAGAAGGATAATGAAGAATCATCATTTCTGATCCCAAAACTTGAGGAAGAGATACCCAAGTTGCAGGAACTTCTTCAGAGTGAAGAAAAGACTTTGGAAGAAATTATAGAAAGCTCTAAAGGTTGCCCTGCTCTTCAGTAATTGAATTTATTAGCATTAAATGCTCTGATGCTTCTTGTCTTCTATTATGTGTCTGTCTATTAATGTTTTTTAAATTATCTTTTTATCAACCATTTTATCTTTGATGAAGTTTGATTGTTTTCCCATGTTTGGCTTATGAACTCTAAATCATCATCAGAGCATCCATCTAATAAAATGCGAATTGTGATGTAATTATTGATTTAAGAACTTTAAAATAGATTTATGATCATACGTTCATTGATTTCAATAAATTTATAGTCATACTAAAGGGCTGAATGAGATGAATATGATCACACCAAAAGCATTCCAATCCGAATTCAAGCGAGCCCAAATGAAGCACTAAAATTGTGGTTGAAAATGTTGAGATGTTAATTGAAGAGTCAAACGATTATTGAATATTTCATGCGTACATTCAAATCAAATATCTCACTGGTGGGAATCTAACAACCCCATGATAACTTAAATTCATGCTTATAATTGATCTTCATACTTCTTAAAAGACTTTCTGTTCATGTGAATGAAAATTTTTCTAAGCAAAATCAAATGGTCCAATCCATTTGTATGTCACGGGTTGTATAAGTTGCCTTAAATAATGTATGCCTCGATCACCAAAGACAAGCCGTGAATGCCTTGGTGCAACAGTGCACTCCCGTGAATGACAACATATTCCTAAAAGTAAAAATCTTTCAAATGAGACAAAGCAATTCCTTGTTGTATTTCATGGTTTATGCAGTTGTTGCGAGAAGGTATGCATTATACATCAAATCATCAAAAGTAATATTTTGTATGTGTTGTGGTTTGCTTGTTCAATGCTTAAATTAATGATTTGAGAATATTGCGTGGATTAAAATGTGTTAAATTCAAAATTAGTTTGTTTTAAAAGGCGAGCAAGATTTCTTAAAATATATTAAAATCGTGAAATTCAAGGCCCTCTTATGCTCTGACTAACGTGCTAAAATGCTTACACATAAAATTTGAGAATGCTGCATTAGTTAAAAATGGAATTAATATAAATTTATTTTGGTTTCGAAAAGTGCGTAGATATTATAAGTTTTTGCAATTATTTCAACGTTACAAAATTTTTTCTCTCTCAAAGTTATACTTAGATGTAACATTTGTGTGCGGACTACTTCATCCATATTGTGAAGTCATAAGTCTCATTTACCGTTACTTAGCTTTATATAACCTTTATCTCTTATTAGGTCATATCAAGTCAAACACATAATGGAGGGTTGTCTATGTCTAAGATATATTTAAGCAAATTTCATATCTTCTCGATTTAATAACACAAAGCCATTGAATCGACAATGATAATATAATAGAGCAAAAATCATCATCTCATTATATATAAACATATCAAAACTATTTATATAGAACTTTTATATATAATGATAGTTCAGTAGATTATACGAAACCTTGTATTCAATGCACGAAAATAAAATAATATCTATGATTGTATTATGAATATTGCATATGTTGTATAAGTAAACTTTTTGGCAACCCTTACCTATAAGTAATTATACTATGCAAAATCATAATTAAGGTATATGGTGTCATATTATAGTAGTACCAATTTATATGATTCATATCGTCAAGTGTGGCATTCCAAGATTTATCTGTCAACGCTCATACTATAGATGCCAGGTGTTCTGTCTAATATTATCATATCATGTAGTGTTTTTGTTGTATTAATCATATCATATTATGTATAATAGTTAGGTGACATAGTATACAATCATCACCTCAAGCTCATTGACACTCATGTCATGCCATATCTCTCTAATAACTCTAATCATGTATCGAGTTTAAATAATTAAACTTTATTTAAAGAAAAAATTTGTTGGTTCACCCTCCTATGTTGGGGTTATCATGTCGTCACAAACTTGAATCATAGTATATTGCCTTTTTTATATGAACATATTTCACAATATATATAATATATTTAACATTTTATATTATACTTAACATTTATCTCATCATGTTAGTTTTGGTGTCTATAAATTTCATATAAATTAGAAATAGTGGGGTTCGTAGAATAAATCAATGTGCTTAATTTACATGTATAAATTATCACAGAGAAATCAAAATAAATTTTTATTTCATTTATGCTATGTCTGTATGCCGAGATAATATTTTATCAAAATTTTAGGATAAATTTATATAATTAAGATTATGTTATATGAATAAAAAGAGATATTATGTGAAAATTTAATATGATCTTGTCAATATATATAAAATAATAAAAACAAAAAATATATTGAAAGTTACACAATGAAAGTTAAAAAAAAATGAATAATTTAATTTCTTGTTTTTGATAAGTTACGATCAAATTAAAAATAGTGAAATAATAAAAATGAAAAATCATTGAAAACAAAAATAGGAGAATGACAGCTTAACTCGAATCCAATCATTTTTCTATAATGACACACCTTGCGAAAAGTCATAAGGCATCCAAACGAAACTTTTCTCTCATTTTGTCTCTCTTTTTTATTTTTCTCTATTTCTCTCTCACGACCAATATTTAGATAGGCGAAATTTGGAATTAATGCATTTTTTCATAGTGTGGTTAGGCGTAAGCCTTGAAATAAAAATATAAAAAATTCATAAAATTATAAATAAATCATAAATATAACAAGCTATCAACATATTCAACTAGTTTATTATCATAATGACATAAATCATAAATCATAATATCAAATGTTAATATAAAATATAAATTGAAATAAGATTTTATGCAAATACTCGTTCAAATTTGAAATACATAATGAGGATCAAAATCTACACCTTGTATCATCATCACTTCATCATTTTTTTTAAAAAATTAGTATATGTAATTATTATCACTTCATATTCAAAATCTTATTAAACTACTATAGCTTTTTCCTTACTCCATGTTGCCGTTAACAATGTATTGAATACAATTTTAAATAAAATAGTAGATTAATAATAATATTGTGGAAGACAGAGACATTAATCTAGCTTGTGCTTCTTGGAGAAGTGTCGCTGCATAGAGACTCTAGCTCGTGTTACTTGGAGAAAAGTGATGCTGGCTTGCATAATTTTAGAGAGAGGTAGATCACTCAAAATTGAGATTTTTAACTCTTTCAGATGGTGGGTAAATAGATAAATAAGTATACAAATTTAAAAATAAATTAATATAATAATAAATCAGTTATAATTATTATTTATAAAAAATAGAATGTGCAACGCTGAGGTGCACGTCTTATTTGTAAAGGCGCTCTTCATGTATCTCAATTCAAGGTGTGCCTCGAGATATACGTCTTGAATGTCTTTTTAAACAATGCTTATGATTAAGTCTAGAATAGTTTGGAAATACTTTCTACCTTTTTCTTACTCTTCTCTTTTTTTTGTTTTATTTTGTTCCATTCTCCTTTCTCTTCATTTTCTTCTTCTTCTTCTTCATTTATTTTCTTTTCTGTTATTTATTTAAGGAGAGAAAATGAAATGGATAAGGATGGTTATGAATAAAATTAAATATGAAATATCCCATCAATTAATTAATTAATTATTAATTGCTATTATGATTAATATTTCTATTTACTTTTCTATATCGAAGTGGGTAATTCAAAGTGTATAAATTTATAAAAATATATCTGGTCACTTTTGGAATATGCAAAAAATGGGCATAATTTATCGAAGAATTTATTATCTTGTATGTTTAGTAATTTTAGGTATTACGTCACTTAACTAATTTGATCTTTCTCCTTTGTTGGAATTGACAGAACTTGTTGAGAATTAAGATTTTTTTCTTATAAAGAAAAGTTTTTATTTTTTACAATTGCATATGATTTTCAATAGCTTTTATAAAAGAAATTTATCTTCAAATGCGAACTTCCAATATCACACATATTGCATATTCACAAGCCTTAAATTTTTAAGATAAATTCAATTCATGTGTTTTAATAGGCCCAATCCTTTATATATAAATGTAGAATTGATAAGGCCTGCAATATAAAAATGTTTCAAAATAAGTTTAATCATTGGAAAATAACATACTCAATTCTCTATTCGCAAACACACAAAGTTGACATGGTCCAAATTTATAAACTCAAATCATCTAATTACCTCGATGATGGTTGTGTCGATTGAAAATCTTAGTTGGAGGAGATGGTTTCTTCGTATATCCAATTTCTAATGCCAAATCATTTTGAGTTTGAGTCTTGATAAAATATAAAAAGTCAAAATTGTGAAATTAAAAATAAATACCTAAGCGAAATTCATAATCTAAAACAAAAAGTGCAATCATTTTCCATTTACAATAGTTTGTCGAGGGTTATAATTTTTATTTTAATTTTAGCTCATAAAGAGCCAATGTCATATAAAGTATACTCCTATGATCACTCTTAAATGACCTCACATTTATAAATAATATGGCAATGTCTTATGCCTGCATGATTTTGCCATGAAGTGACACCACAAAAAGTATCGGTGACGGCAAGAGCTTCTGATTTGGTGGTTTAACATAAAATGATGCTGTCATGCTACAATTATAGTTGTCGCATGTATATTCTCTAGTAGCTCCATCTTTAGAGTTATGAATCATATGGTACAATTGGAAGAGCACAAAGCTTAAAATTATCTCATTAGACAAGCATTTTTTTTAGCTTTGCAAGGTTTTGTTAGATGACATAACCTATAATTGCTGTTAGGTCAGTTTTAGTCGATTATCTCCCTGGTTAAGTAGATCTGAGGCTATGACAACTTAGGATGACGATTATCATCATTCTCTCTACTATTCTCTAAGCTTTGCTAGTGAATTCCTAAATTTTAAAACTCAAATTGTTGCAATTTGACATTAAGCTCTTGGCACTTAATGACTAGTCTTAATTGAAAGTTCTCTCTCATTACTTGGAGTGATAATTAATTATAGGTGCTTGTGGTTATGAGACATTGGAACTAGATCTAAAGTCTTTGCAAAATGTGGCTGAAATCTCTAGATATTGTCTTATTTTTAAAATTCTCTTTTGAAAGTTTGACCTAGTGCAATTAGAAATTTTCTCACTAAAGCTAGGCATGAATTTTTGAAGCCAACAAATCATAATGAACTTTCTTTTTTTTCCTCCTCAAGAGCTTTTTGCACACCTTTAGGTGGTGTTAATCACATGGGAAAAAGGCTTCATCACATCTCGTGTCTCTATCATTGTTTTTTTTAGTTTGTCTGCTGAATTCCAGTTACTTACCTTTGTTTTTGTTTGTCGTTCCTGTTTTTGTTTTGATACAGCTGAAACAGAGAAGTATTTTTGTGAGCTCAATGAAGTACGTGCAGAATTAGAACCATGGGAAAGCAAACTGATCGAACATAAAGGAAAACTCGAAGTTGCTCTTTCTGAGACCAAGCTGTTGAAGGAAAAGGTTACTTTGTATTGTAATGAACTAAGGATTTTTATGTCTGGTTAGAAATGCATCTCCTAGATATTCATATTTTATTCTTATTTGTGTCTTTGCATTAATGTTAAAGCGGGATCATATCCCATCTTTTTGTAAATTAATATATTATCAAATTCTATGCTTCTTTACTCGTGTGGATTTTTTCATCAAAATTTTACTTGTATTTTTGATATTTCTTTGGTGAACTGGTTTTGGATTCATATGCATGCTTAGATTTTCCAATTCCCGCTAATCAGCCAAAGAGTGTGATTTTTTGATTGGATATGAATGTTAGCAACAAAATTTCATGTGGCTTTTAATATTTCCTCAGCATGCTGCTGATCGGGCAGCTTATGAGGAAGCTCAACAACAATTGCGTGATATAGAGGATAAATTACTCGTGAAGAAAGAATATATAGTCGAGCTTCAAGCAAAAGTAGAGGAAAATAAACTTGAAGCATCAAAAGCCGGAAAATTTGAACAGGCATGCTACCTCTCTACTTCTATTATTCTATGAAATTGTATTTTCTGGATGTTCACTCATTGTAGCTGTTTCCACAGGAATGCATTGTGAAACAAGATTCACTCATTCCTCTTGAGCTTGCAGCTAGGCAAAAAGTTGCAGAATTTGAGTCAACGTTACAATCAGAACTGAGTCAGGGCTCTGTTTTGAAAGAAATATTGCGAGCCAAGAAATCAAAAGAAATAGAAGGAATTTATGGTCGACTTGGAGATCTTGGTGCAATTGATTGTAAGTTTTACAATTGAACTTCACAATCATAAATCCTTTTTGTACGTAGGATATACTTATGGTTTTTTTCACGTAGAATTGTTTCATGTTGGTTGTTGATCCACTACTCTTTTGAGGTTTGTGGATAGAGATCTTCCCAGCGAAATAACCAATTAAATTGGAACTAGAAGAGAGTTCATTTTCCTCCAAGAGAGGCATTAGATATTTTTTTAGATTACTCAATTTTCTTTTGTTTTATCTCTCGTGGTTCTCTGCTGGCCCTCACTGAATTGATAGAATTTCACTCCGGTCATAACCAAGAACATCTTTTGTAATTCTTTTCCATTTGTATGGTTATCTCACCTTTTTCTTCTTCCTAGGTAATTCTTATATGGCATGGGAAGAATCAAGAAATAGATTTTACTGAGAAGAAATTTGAGAACTAGGAAAGGGGTGGAAGAACTCTTTGGCGTGCACCTAATGAAGTGGGATTCATGTCTTCGTTCAAGGGTGGAAGAAGGGCATATGGGGTATCAGTTGATAGAGAATTCATTGTAATCATACTTATCACAAGAGAAGATAGCTTTTGGGATTTCAAAATAGAAATTTTTTTAATAGAAAGAGAATTACAAAATCCAACCATCTCTCTGATTCCTATGGCTCCTTATATAGTAGTTTGTTTTTTTTCAGGGGATTGGGGAGTGGGTGGATGTGGGGGTGGGGTTACATGCAGATGAAGGGGCTCTTTTCATGAAAGATGCATGAATTTGAAAAGATGTTTTTCCTTCTCTTTTTAAATCATGCATGAATGTGACTCATTATATAGGAGAGGAATTATCAGTGTATCTTTTTTTATTATTTTTATTTCTTAATTTCAAGTTTAGTTATTATTTGTTTCTTTAAGGGTATGTTGGTAATTTTAAGGGAGGTCTTTTGTTGGTTTTGAGTCTAGGATATCCTGAGAGCTTTTTTGGGTGGATTCCCTAGGTGAATGAGGTGAGAAAAGAAAGGAAGAAATAGTGGGTTGTTAGGGCTTGCTAAGATTTGTTTTCTTAGGATCTTTTCCACAATAGCCTGTTGTATTCTCCTTCCAGGTGCAGAAAACTAGCAAAAAGGCTAGATAAAAGATAGGAACCAGGGTGAGTCCTTAAGGTTTGCTAAGATTGGTTTTCTTTGGATCATTTCCACGATAGGCTGTTGTATTTCTCCTTTCTAGTTGAAGAAAGCTTGCAAAATGAACTAGACGACAGTTGGGAAGATCAAATTGGGAGAAAGAAGCCTTGGAAAATTCAGCCAGTGGTAATTAAGATTAGTACGTTTTCCCTGAGGGCCCCTAATGACTTCAAGAAGCTATATATTTAAAAAAGAGAGCTAAAGTCAATTCTAGAACATGAATCAAATAAACTTCTTCAAATTTGAAATTATTAAACCTGAACAACCAGAAATTAGCCGCAACCACTTGTTCCAGCTGACCTCCTGCTGCCTTCTACTGCCTTCTACTGCCTCATGGGTTCTGCGTTCCTTTCTTGCAATTGATTCTTTCAGTCCAAAAGGCTAGTCAAATCTCAAGAAGTCTGGCTGTCTGAAATTTCAAAGTTCTTGAAGCAAGAAACCTTCAAAACCAAGAGTGGCTTTCTAGTCTTTTCAAATTTCCAAGGTGGTTAAAGGCTTGTCCAATGAGGAAATGAAAGAAGGTTCTTATTAGGGGACTCAAGCCTTCAGGTTATTCGGCTGCCTTTCGGAAGCATAATTCAGTGGTTTGTAGCTAGATACAATCAAAGAATTCTCGGGTAAACTTTGTCCAAGCAGTGGTAACACGAACAAATGCCAAAATTAACACATGAAGGACGGCTAGAATTCACACTAATGTGGGAAAATAAGTTGCCATCTCAACTTGAACCAAAATCAGCCTACTTAGGTTCTTTGTTTTTCAATTAACATTCTCCTACTTTCTGAATTCTTGGATCAATAACTATGTTTTGATCCCAATGATTCTTCAGGTTGCAATGAAGATGGATTATCAAGATTAAGAATTTTGGTCTTGACAAGAAGGACATGCATTAAGCCAGACCTACTAGAACAACTTGCTTGCTTGGAATTGGATGTACTGGGTTATTCCTTTTCATTGTTTTCTGTTTATTTATTGTAACCTGGTAAAATTTGTGTTATTAGAGTTTAGTTTTTAATCTTATTGGTAAGTTAAAATTGTAACCCAATTTGGAGTGTTAATTAGTTAAACCTTGGTGTTAATGTCTTTGTTTTAAGTTCATTCCTTGTGGTAATTGGGGTGTGTTGACCTACAACTATGTGTCACTTAAATTTAAATAAATATGGTGAAAATTAACACCCCCCTAATCGCGATCGAGATCGATTAAATTCGCTTCGACTTGAAAATTCGACATCGTAATGCGTCGAAAATATTAAAATTAATTAAATGGGAAAGTATCAAATCAATTAATGATCAAACAAATAATTAAAATCAAATTTTAATGAAATTACGCGCATATCGTCGGAAGCTCGACAATGTCTGAACGACCTCTGTTCGCAAAATTGATCGCACCGCCGCCAAACGAAACCTATCAAACGACGTCTTCGATCGATTCGGCAAAGTGTGCGAATCATCAATTTGAGCGACGTCGCATTTAAGCCTTATTTCACACCGCCAACGTGCTTAAATGACCTCGCAAAATCGGCCTCATAAATCTAAACATCAAGATTGAATTATATAGGTTTATAGAGATAAATTAATGTCACATAAAATAATATTTAAATTATAATTAAAGGATTACGCTTAATCTCTTAATCCTCTTAATCCTTAATCCACTCACAATCTGCGACCAATAATGAGTAATCAAGAGCCTCAAAGATCAAACGAGGTTGACATTTCTCGACTCCTCCTCTCTTCTCTCTCGTTTTCCCGCTCTCCACGTTTCTCCTTCTCTCTCATGATTCGACTCTCCTCTCTCTTGTTGAAGCTCACACGATCCTCATCTTCGACTTCCTCTTCATTCCTTCACCCTGGTTGAAGACTCCTCGCGATTTTCTCCTTTAGGCGACTCCGGTCCTTCAGGAGCCCTAGAGCCCGAGTGTGGATCGACCAAGCTTGCCTAACCAAACTCTTCCTCTTCCTTTCCTGTAATCGGAAGTTCCAAGTTGTTTTATTCAACCTCTTCCTTTTCTTGCTTTATGGGTTATCTAGGTTTTACCTAAAGGAAGTGATGAGTATATAACGATTTTATGCTGATTTCGAATTGCTTTTGGATTGCTGAAATCTATTGCTTTGGTTGTATGCTTTGAAGATCTCTTTGTTGCATCCAGAAGCGGTCTTTTGAGAAGGAATGCGCTTATACTTATTGTACCGCTATAGCTATTTTCTTCCTAACTGGTTTGTGACATCGTGGACGGAGATGTGAAAATGGCTCTACTTGTTGATGACATAAATACAAATCTCTTTCTGTTTCCATTTGTATTCTATGAATGTATGTGAGGGGGTTTCCTTCCGTTTTCGTCGGATTTCTTTTATGGATTTGCAAAAGTATGAAATTAAGATGTTTGATTTATCCCAAGCTTTCTTTGCTATTTTCTCCTCCTAAGGTCAAGCAGGAGCTCATTCTCTTGTTTGGTTTCTCCTTTCCTCTCCCGTCCTCCTTGTTAGACGACGAACCGAGGGATAGAGGTGCATGCTTTGTTTTGTTTCTATCTGTTTCTCCTTCATTTTGCCTTTCTGCAGAGGAGAGGTTTTATATAGCGATCTTTCCTAGTAAAGCTGAGCTGAAAATCTCAAATGAGCTATCACACTTACAAATCCCATGTTTTGCAAAATTTGAAACTCTTTTATATGATATCAAAGTTAATATGTTTGCGTCCATGAGTATTTTGAGTTTGGAATCATGCAAGATACATTATTTTATGCCTTTTATTGCTCTTGAATTATAAAGCATGTTGTGATATTGAAATCCTAATCTCATTAGCTTATATGATGACATTTTGAAAGCTTACTTTGGTCATTGATATGTAATGCTTGTTTCTTTCTCTTGATTTGGGAAGAAGGAAAAGAGAGCAAGGATATTTGTATTACTCATGGGTTTAATCCTATGTTGAGAAATGATAAAGTGGGGTTGTGATTCCCATGAGATTTTTTCTCATTTCTATTTGGCTTTTCTATCATTTGGCAATGTCTAGGGAATGTAGTAGCTAAATTATGTTATCATGCAAGCAAATATTTTTGTTGAATTGAAAATTTAGATTTATATCTACTAAATTAAGTCAATTGTTTCATCCTATGATTTGCAAATCAAATATTACTTTCAAACAACTATCATGAGGCAAAACATGATTTATATTTGTCTCCTTTGGATTCTTAAGCAAAAGAGAATGAAATACCCAAAGATTGTTGCACACTTCTTAGACTAATATAATGGTATTTCCTTTTATATTCAAAATGAGAAGAATGGAAATGCTTACATGTGATTAAAAGCTTATGTACTGCTATTTGAATGTTTCAAATGCAAAATTTAGGTAAAATAGTGATGAAAATGATGCTCGGCAAATGTTGTCTTGTTTAAGTATATATGCAAACATGTTTTATATGAACGCAACTTTAAATTTATTACTTATAAGTCATCATCATGTTTTCCAACATGGAAATCTTATGCTATCAAAATTTCAGGTGTCTCACGACATACATCCATACATCGCTTTCTTGGCATGTGAGCCTCTCATGAACCCCACATGTGGAGAGGGAGGTTGTAAAATTTTGATTATTATGCTCTAATCAAATATACATGCAAATGCTTTATATGCGAAATGCAAGCTTTAAATTTTATCTTATAAGTATCTACCATGTTCTCCAACATGATAGAAATGTTATGCTATCAAAATTTCTAGTGTCTCACGACATCCATCCATACACGCCTTTCTTGGCGTGGTATTCGCCTCATGACAACCCCACGGGGAGAGCCGAGGTTGTAATTTTGATTATTTTGCTCTTAATTAAATACATGTAAGCAACTTGTTTATATATACAAATGCAACCTTTAAATTTTACTAAAGTCTACTCATGTTTCTCCAACATGGGAAACTTTTGCTATTTATCTTAACCCATACACCTTTCAAGAAATAAATTCGGTCAGCGATGTCACGACACTACCATACACGCCTCTCTCAAGACCTACCCAAGAATTTCATGGGATGACAGAAATAAATTTTCAAAATAAAAGGAGGTGAAATATGTCATATATAAATGCTTTATACTTTAATTTCATATACATGTGAATGCAAATTTATCTTTACGCTATAAGACTGCTCACATCGTTCAACGCGGAAACCCAGATAAGACTGCTTCACGTTGTTCCAACGCGTGAAAATCTATAAGTATTTGCTCCGCGTTGTCAACGCAGGAACGTCATGTCGCGAACCCACGACCGCATGCGTGGAAAATAAATTTTCTAAGGTGTCTCACGACACTTCCATACGCCTTTTGGGAAGGCTCTACCTCTCGTTTGCGGATGACGGAGGTTATCGAAAAGTTTGATAAATAAAATGTGAAATGTCAAGTGTTTGAAGAAGGGATGCATATGATTATTTACGCTAAATTCATTCATCATAATTATACGACACTGATGCTTACGCTTAGTTGTTACTTGAATCTAAAGATATGACATTACTTATTTAAAATTCAAATTCATTTCCTAAGTGGTGATTATATGCCATATGAATGAGAAATGAAAATGTGACAATCAATGCATGGAAAGATACTAAGACGTCATATGTCATTTAGAAACAAATGACTTTCATGCTAAAATGCTTAAGTGAAATGATTTAAATGACGATTCAAAGTGTTATCTTATTCGTTCAATTTGAATGTCTAATACGAGTTAAATGAAATCTACGAATTTTACAAGATTTCTTTTTTTAACCATTTGATTCATGCAAATACTTTAAAAGAATCAAATTCATACTGATAAAATGCATGCTTAATTTGTTAAAGAAATACGTTTGATATGATAAGTGGTTTGAACCAGCATATCATCTGTAACGAATCACTGCACCGATTCATATTTTTATAACGACTCTCACTTGATACATGCAAGTACATGAAAGAGTCATCGCGATCGTGATAAATCATACCGACTCATGATAAATAGTAAAGAGAGTCAACTCATATCTTATAAGATATAGAATGACCTTTACTGATCTAATAAAAGGTCAAATTCATATTCATACATCCCATTTACAATGTTAAGTATCAAAGCTTATGTTTATAATTCGACATTTATGCCATGTCAAACATCAAAACTTCAACTTAGACATTTCAATGTCCATATAATATTTTAAAAGAACAAATACCAGATGATGAAGTATTCAAAATTAAATGTTCAAAACATATCAATTAATGAAATGATGAACATATACATACTCTTGTCTTGGTGACCGCAATTAAACCTAAAAATCTGATCACGCTATCAGAATCTTAAGTTAATTGCCAATAAACTAAAGATAAATCTATCTAGATCATCAAATATCCTCTCAACAAGTAAGAAGAAAATCTCAAACCCGATCCTCTAAGTATAATCAGAGTTGACAATGTTGAGAACGATAGATCTTGAAATAATTAATCTAGATCCGATCTCTGTAAAGAAAATAGTCGTGGTCTATCCTTCCTAGTATTTCTGACCGTCCGAAGTTAACAAAACCCAAAATATCATATTAAAACTTAAACTCAAATTGAACTTACGTTTCAACATTTAATGTCCATACAACATTTTAAAAGAACAGACGTCAGATGTATGTTAAAATGTCCAAACAAGGATATGCAAGTTAGATATAAAACAAAGAACGATGCTACACTCGGTTATCTTCTGACCCGTTAACAACTCAAAAATCAAAATTCAACATATAAACTCCAACTTAGACATTCTAATGTCCATATAATTCATATATATCCGTATGTCGGAGTAATTATTAAGTCAAATAAAAAGACGCTATCTTCTGGTTTGGTCTTGACCGAATGCAGTTAACAAAGCTAAAATTTGATATTATAAGAATTTAAAAGTGTTTATCTCATATAATACAAGATATAATCAACCGACATACTTTCTAAAATTCAAATTAAGTAAGAATCTACGCTCAATTGAAATGGAGTTTTGAAGGATTATACTTTTGAGACAAATTAAGAGTCCTCCTCAGTAGAAACCAGTGAGCGCCTCAATCGATATTAACCCTGTGATCGGAAGAATTATAATTAAAGTTTCAATGATAAATGATCATATTCAAATCTAAATCAATTGTAAAATGATCACAATTCAAAGAAAATAACAAAAAAAAGAAATAAAAATGAAATTAATTATTTAAATTAAAACTAAAAAATAAATAAAATAAATCCACGTCCAAGAACTGCTTTGACAAATTAAGAAAACTTTACGCCAGATTAAAATGCAAAACCTCCTCTTCAATATTCTGATGCCCTCCGTCCAGAGCTATTTAACATAAATGATGACGACCGAGCCTCCTGAAGATTTCGCGATATGGCACCATTATAATTACGCACCTGTATGTTCCCAATGCTTTTTTCTTTTGAAATGTAGAAATGAATTTTGGGTAAAAGCACATGTTAGTAAGGTTGACTTGTATTTGTCCCCTGACAACTCCACTCTCTACAAGGACACCTTGACGAGAACCCATGTGAAAGGATCCTCCTGGCTGTCGACTACCTCCTCCTCACTAGAGGAGATCACGATGATGACGACTAAATCCATGAGATCCAGATCGCATCATCGTTCCCACAAAAGTTTTAAATTAAAATAATAAATTTCATAAGTTTTAAACTCCACTCACCTAATTTATATACTGCTCTTTAACGATTCATGACTTAATCGAAAGTCTTCTCTCAAGATATGGTAATTAACTAGCATGCTTATGAAACCCGGAACCAAAAGTTCTCACCAAATGAGAATTTGGTATCTATCTACTATTCATCTGCCTTCTGAAATTATCACCAACATTTAAACAACTCTTTTCTTTTCCGAAAGAGGTCGATGGCGAATTTTCGGATCTCACAGGGTGAAGTTGGGTATCATTTGTAAGAAGCTTACTTATCTAGATATTTTTGGAATCAGCATATATTTTGGTGCCAATGGTTCCAGGAATGCCAAAGGTGATGACTTGCTTACATGTGACAAAATATAAATCAAAGTTAGCTTTTTGTTTTTATCTCTTTTTTGTCATGATTTTTTTTTTTTTGAGAAGTAGATTCACTCCCTTGAATCTAGTTGTCGGGACTATGATAGTTTCCTGTGCCATTTGTCAATTGAAAGCTTATTTTCCCTTCATGTACGAGTTGTATAAAGTTTAGACGACTTAGCTAGTGGTTTATCCTTTTTCTCTAGCAGTAACATGCCTTCAATCTTTCTTTTGTCCCAACTCTTAAGTCATCAAGCGGGGCTACGTAGCTCATCATAAATAAAAGAGGCCTCAAATGGCTTGGGATTCTATTCATTTACCACAAGGTAGATCTCTATTTAAACTGGAAGGTCCATATGATAAGCATTGTAACCTATTTTTTTGGTAATGCATAATAGACCATTCCACATTAGCTTATGTTTGTGACCCCCCTTTTGAGGGACTCTTTGTTGTTGTTGAAATAAAAGAGAGAATTTTTTTCATATATTTTTTAGCTCGATTTTGATCATGTTTTTTGTAGCTTTGCAGTATTTTTTGTGATTGCTTTTCCACTTTGTCTTGCACCTGTCGTAAAATCTCAAGGAACCATTGAGATTCTTAAACCAATGATTTCTTGAGCATTTGTTGATACTGAATCAATGACTAACTTCATGTCAAAAAGGTTTCAGAAAGGTAAACAATTATATTTTTATTAAAGCATTGTTGGTGAAGCCCCATATGGCACAATTGAATGCAATATGGATATATGGAAAGCTCTCATCTCATATTTAGGATGGCAGGAGTTAAAGCCTCTTATAGTTTGCAACACCGTATGGTCGATGACCTCAATTTAGTTGTTTTTTCTTAGATGAATGGCCATGATTCTCTGTAATGTGGTGTCCATCGTGGATCAAAGAGGTCAAAAGTTGCTTATGAAGTATGAATCATGGTAAGGTATGATGAATGATGGGTGGTGCTTGAACTGGAGATGCATTGTGGAAGAACAGCTGCAGCACATCCTTTTGCTTGCTAGGATGATCATCTTAGCAAAACATTCACCACAGCAGACATATAGTTAAACCATTACATGTCGTCAATATCATTTAAGAAAATCCATGGAGATTGACATGATTAGAAGGTTAATGGACTGAATTATAATCACTACCAAAATTATTACAATGGTGTAGGAGGCTAACAAAGTTATACAAATAGTTCTAAACGCAATATTTGATGTATGAACCCAAAACTAGTTATATCCTACTCAGATTTTAGGTACATATTTAATACCTAAATATGTCTTCATGTTCTTTGCAAATTTCGATGCTTGGTTTATTCATAGCAATTTTCTTCTCTTGCTGATTTATTAGTCCTTTATGTAGCTGGACAAGCTTGTGGGTATAGTAATTTGGACTTCCCAGAACTTTAATTGCGCTTATCAAGCAATTCCAGCCTATTTGCAATTTAGTAAGGCACAACTAGGCAGATAACCATTCAAGAATTGAAGTTCTAACAAACTAGTTGAAAACGGAAAACCTGATAAGTGGTTTCTTGATTCAAGAAGATATTGATTTTCACCCTTCTAACCCAAAGGTTTATGGCATCACTTGAGAGCAGTAACTAGTAAACCTCATGTCCCCAATAGTTTCTTTTCTAAATATTGATTTGGAGAAGCGATTTGGCTGAAAATTCCAGCCACTGCTATAGTATTCACCAAATACCAAATTGCAGTTACGTGATCACAAGAGGATCTATTATGGAGTTATTTCACTCCAGCATAAGGAACTCTTTTCTCAAAATTCAAATACTTGAGAACAAAATTACAATAAAAATTTCATATTCTTTAAAAAAAGGCCTATTTACATGAGAGTTAATTCGAATCAACCCAAGACCCTTTAATTACTTAACTATCCCTAAGAATGAAAATAAAATAAAATAGACCCTCTAATAACTAATAATTATGTAAAATATTTTATTTATTTATTTCAATTATTGCTATTTCATTCTCCCTTGATTGAATGAGTCTTGTCCTTGATGTCTAAAATATTTTCCTTGTTTATAATAGGGTGAAAGTATTGCAACGTTGGAGATTTTGATAAGGTTATTACTTCATGCAAATATTTTCTTTGTTGGAATAAAGTTCTTTTGATTGTCTCAAATCCAACCAATGTTAATAGGAGAGTATTAAAGAGGACATTTTCGACTGCGGACTTCAACAATTCTATTTTGAAGGCAAAATTTATGTTTCAATTACAATTGTATTGGTAAAAATAAATCAACCTACTTCATATGCCTACACTTGGTAGAAAAAAACATCTTGGTATCCTTGCAATAAAGGTTGTACCTATTTTGTTCTATGCCCTTCTTCTTGATTTTCTTTTATAGCTGCAAGGGCATAAGTAGATTGTGCATCTTGCATAGCTTTCAAACCATAAATTTGGAAACTATTGCATCAAGTCCAACATTTTTTTAAAATCTTCCATCATTGGCATTAATATCACCTTTTTGCCTCCATGTTCTATTATGGTAAGTAATTTAAAAATCATCATGTATAATAGGCTTGTAATATTGCTATGGTCATCCTAAGATTAAGTGGTAGGAGACTAGGACTAGGAGTCCATAATAATAACATCTCATTAAGCCTCTTGTAATTTTTTTCAAAAAGAAAATTTTACTAAATATCATTTTGTCATCTTAATTTCATTTACTTTGAGTACCCATGAAAATTTTTAAGGTCTGTAATGATCTTACTTAAAATTAATTTTTCGATTAGTTTTATGGAGACTACTTCACAACTTTTATCATCAATGATAACATTGCATATTTTTTCTTGCAGTATGCACCTAATATGAAATTTGTTGTATCAAAACCACTTTGACTCTTCATCTATTGCAATTCTCAACGCACTTCGCACAATAATAAGCTCTCCATTAGTAGCATACACTAGTTCTTGACATATTTGGGATTCCTTCTTCATTTTCATTTATGGGTGGAATTTTTTCCATTAAGTGAATTGGGATAATGTGATGCAATGTATCCAAGATCCAAGCGTCTAAAACATTTTATAAGTGAATTTTAAGTATTAGAACTGTTAGTTTTATTACTTTCTATGCTTGAAACTATTGGGAGAATTGCTTTTAATAGGCTTTGTTGTGTCAGTATAAGTTTCCTTTCTAAATTTTTAAGGTTCTTGTCCTGATTTAAAAGAAAAGTTTTTGTGTTTGATTATTGTTATTATATTGTTATGGATAATTTGATATTGGATATGCCCATCTATTTTTGAAAAAAGAAAAAAAATGCTCATTCTCGTGCCATGTGTGCAATCTAGCCACTCACGCTTAACCCCACATTCTCTTGCATTAGAGCTAGGCATGTGGCATTGTGCATAATTTTTTTTTTAATTTTATGTAAGATTTGTCAAAACCTATGTTGATATAATCTATCCTTTTCTCATTAGCCTTTTCCTACTCTCTTCTGTCATCTTTTCGTACTCCTATTTGGATTTCAAATCTCCTTTACAAAAATAAAAGCAAGGAAGAAGAGATGGAAGCTTATTAGAGAAGACATTGATGTGACTTGCGTCGCGCGAAGAAAAGGAAGAAGCGATAGGATCTTGCTAGAGGACTTGATAAGACTTGTGACATACGAAGGAAAAGTGGAACTTGTGAGATGTGGAGGTTTAAGATAAATTTTGATTTGATATTGCTATTGAGGAACCACCATTGCAGCACTACAAACTCATCTCTCTCTCTCTCTCTTGCAATTTCTTATCTCTAGTGACACTTCGACGAGGTCATCTATTTCACTCTTCCTCTTTAACTATCTCTTTCTGTCACGACCCGACTCAGAAACTTGGAATACCAAGGCGAGAACGGACGATCTGACGGATAAAAAAAAATTTTACTTAAAATTTCCAATAGAAATAAAAATTACATAATATTTTTTCAAATCATATAAGAGTCATTATAAATTCAAATCACATTTAAACAAATTTATCCACACATATAAAATATCCATCATAGAAGTCATATAAAACACAATCTAAAACATAAACTAATATAATATATATTTCTTGAAGTCCCTGTACGACAGTAAATATAATAATTCTTTCTATCCTTTATCTAGTTAGGAAGGTCTCTTAAAAAAAATATAAATAACTTGTAGTTGAATAAAATTATCAGTGGGTAAATTATGTTTTTACACTATAGTAAAATATGAAAATAGAAATAATATGCATGACATGTTTTACAATAAACATGAACTTTGAATAAAATGCGATTCAACAATCCAACATATAAGAGGTAGATGCAAATGAATTTTATTTAGAAATTTTATTTAGGAATTTTATTTTCTAATTTATCAATTATTTCAGGAGTCATCGCCTAAAACTTTTTCCATAAGAAAATCTTTTTCAAAACTCATCCAAAAGATAAGTAATTATTTTCATTTATCTTTTAGCGAATATAAGCCTACCATGTACACTACTTTCGCCTACACATTCATAACATAAAATTTATATACTATCCATAGTTCTAAACAAGAATCAAAATTTTACGAACGATATAAGTAACACGATCTAATATTGACCGTTATTCAATATTATGAAAATGAGAAAATAAATCACAATTTGAAGTACAAAGATAATTTCTAATCATGTACAAATGCATTACATCATATGAAAAATAAGTAAGCTTTTATCATAAATATAAGAACATAATTACCCAATTTAGTATGATGCTTCTTCATGAATCTCTTTCCATTTATACTTCTTTCCTTAGTTTGAGTATCTATAGAATAAATATATTGATTATAGAATCTTTATTGTAAAATTTTTATTATTTACCTTCCTTCAAGTTTAATTCATATCATATAATTCAATTATCACTTTAATAGTATTTTATGTATTTAAATTTTATTAATTTGATATGAAGATGATTCTTCTAGTCTTCACAATATAAAGGAAACAATTGAAATTTTAATTAATTAAGTTCACCTAAAATTTAACTACTGAATATATAATAATAACTTAAGATATATGAAAAGAGATTGTTTGACAAAATATAAAAATTACTATAAATAAAAGATAAGGTTTAAATTTTAAATTAAATTTGTGATTCATAGACTAAATATCATCAATTTGTTATCTTTAAAGTGTAGATCAAGTAAGATTATCGATATTTTAAGTTATTAAAGGACAATGTGCTAAAATGACTTAATATACAAAATTTTATTTTCATTTAATATTTATCATTCCTGTTAAAATGATTCATAATTAATTTAACGGTATTATAAATTAGCATAGGTTTAAGGTTTTATTTATTTTGTAATTATAATTTACATAATAATTAAACTGAAAATATAGTTGACATTGTGCATAAATCAAATTACTCATTATTCTAGGTTTTTTTTTTGGACTTTTCTTTTAGTTATAAGTTACAACATGCTTTTTACAGATATTTATATTTTATAAATCATAGATTATTATTGATAAAGGGACTTAAAGAGATAAGTATTATATTAGTTTATGTTTTAGATTGTGTTTTATACGACTTTTGTGGTGAATATTTTATATGCGTAAATAAATTTGTTTAAATATGGTTTGAATTTGTAGTGACTCTTATATGACTTGAAAAAATATTATGTAATTTTTATTTCTATTGGAGATTTTAAGTGAAGTTTTCTTTTTATCTGTCTGACCGTCCGTTCCTGCCTTGGTATTCCAAGCTTTTGAGCCGGGTCATGACACTTCCTTCTTTAATCCTCTCTCACTATTTTGGCCACCCCAATGCTCTCACCACTTCACCTTTTCCTCTGTCTTGCTCCTCCCATTTCTCTCTTCTAATCTTTCTACCTTTCTCTCTCTAAATTAAGAGAATAAAAAAAGAATGTAAAAGTGAAATTGAAATAAGGAAAACAAGAGAAATGAAAAGTGTACATTAAAGTGCTTGGTTGTCGTTTTTACATAGTGTGAATATCATGCTATGTTTGCAATTTTTTTTGTGCAGTTGACACATGTGCCTTTTTGTGCGTGATGGAAGTCAAAGATTTGAGTTTCCAAAAAGTATCTGCTTGCATCTTTCTTGATGCAGTGGGAAAATTTTATGCTACAAAGTTTCGTGCAAGTACAATGACCTATATATACTTTTCTTGGTCTAATAAGAGTAGAAGACTTGATCATGGTGTCTTAGATACCATTCATATGTGTCTTTCTTGATGCGTTGGGTAGGCCCAAATTCTCTATAGATTTCTCCTACATGAAGACGATGTTGGGAGGTTGTTGAATTTTTCAATGATTGTAAAAAACACAACAACAATAAGAAGCCTTTATCCCACTACGTGGGGTTGACTATATGAATCCTTTTTCTCAAATGTGTCGCATTAAGTGTCATATTCTCATTTAATCCTAATAAATTAATGCTATTTTTTATACCTACTAACCAAGTCTTTCTAGGTCTATCTCTTCCATTCTTAAAATAAGCTGAATCAAATACATCTACTTTTCTAATTGGATCATCAGATGACTCTCTCTAAGGCGACTCTCTATATTCTTATCTATCACTGAAGCTACTCTAACCATATCTCGTAGATATTCATTTCTTATTTTATCTCTAAGTGTAAAGCTACTCATCCACTTAAGCTTCTTCATCTCTGCAACAATTAATTTTATCTTCTTTTTTTATCAATATCATGCGCCATAAAGCATTACAAGTCTCACCACTATCTTATAAAATTTTTCCTTTAGTGTAAGTGTTATTTTCCTATCAGACAATAGGCTCGATGCCGTCCTCTTCTTCAACTATCCAACTTGAATTCTATTATTAACATCCCCATCTATATCACCATCACTCGAGATATCTAAAACGTTCACTCTTTTTAATGATTTGATCACTCATTGTCATTGCTCTACTATTACATCTTTTATAACTAAAATTACTCTATGTATTCAGTTGTAGTTCTACTTAAACAAAAGCCTTTAGACTCTAAAATTGACCTCCATATTGTAAGAAAATTTTCATTGGTGTTATGCTTGCAAAATGTATTAGCAAGCTTAACCTATAGATCTGATCATTTGTAGGTAAGTGGCTAGAGTCGACAAGATCCAAAATAATAAAATACAAATATTTTGATGATATCAGCATTGATTGAAAATTAGAAGTATTACCATAAAAATGATTCAAATTCTTACGCAAAAAATTTTAGTCTTCGATCCTATACAACAACAACAAGCCTTTATCCACTAAGTGGGTCGACTACATGAATCCTTCGTCTCCATTTTGTCCTATTATGTGTCAAATTCTCATTTAATTCAAATATACTAAGGTCATTTTTTATACATCTTAATCATGTCTTTTTAGGTCTATCTCTATCTTTCTTAACATAAGGCAAATCTAATGCATCTACTCTCCTAACTAGGTCATTGGACGGTCGTCGCTTTATGTGGCCAAACCATCTAAGGCGACTTTCTCTAATCTTATCTGCCATTGGAGCTACTCTAATTTTTTCCCAAACATACTTATTTCGCATTTTATCTCTAAGAGTGAAGCCACTCATCCACCTGAGCATCCTCATCTCTGCAACACATAACTTAGTCTCATGCTTCTCTTTTTTTGGCCAATATTCTGCACCATAAATCATTGTAGGTCTGACCACCATCTTATAAAATTTACCCTTGAGTTTAAGCGGTACTTTTCTATCACGTAGCAGGCCAGATGCATTCCTCCACTTCAACCATCCAACTTGAATTCTACTAATAATATTTTCATCTATTTCACCATCATTTTGAATAATAGAGCCTAAATATCTGAATCGCTCACTCTTTTTAATGACTTGTTCACCTAATGTCACAATATTACTATTATAACTTCTACAACTAAAATTACACTCCATATATTTAGTTTTAGATCTACTTAAACGAAGACTTTTAGACTCTAAGGTTGACCTCCATAATTCAAGTTTCTCTTGGACTCCTCTTTAGTCTTATCAACAAGAAGATGTCATAAGTAAAAAGCATACACCAAGGTACATCTTGTTGTTAATGCTTAGTAAGAACATCCATAACTAAAGCAAAAAGATAAGGGCTTAAAGTTGATCCTTGATGTAATCCAACTGAAATAGGAAAATATTTTGTCAATCCTCTTTGTATTTGGACACAAGTAACAACTCTAGTATACATATCCTTAATGACTTGAATATAACAATTATTAACTCATTTCTTTTCTAGAACTCTCCAAAGAATATCTCTTGAAATTTTATCATAAGCTTTCTCTAAATTAATAAATATCATATGTAGATCCTCCTTGCTTTCTTTATACTTCTCCATCAAACCTCTTAACAAATATGTATAACATCTATACTAGATCTACCTGGCATGAAACCAAATTGATTGTGAGAAACTTTTGTATCACATCGTAACCTATGCTTAATTACTCTCTCCCATAATTTTAATGTATGACACATTAACTTAATTCCTCCATAATTTGCACATTCTTATGCATCACCTTTATTCTTAAATATAGGAACTAACAAACTCTTTTTCCACTCATCTGACATCTTTTTAATATTTAAAATAATATTAAAAAGATTTGTAAGCCAAGAAATTCTTTGATCTCCTAAACATTTTCACACTTCTATTAGAATATCATCATGCTTTTTTTTCATTTCATTTTCTTTCTTTCTCTAACTTCAAATTTACTGATACGATAATAAAAACAAAATTCTCTATTTTTGTTTAGGGTATTAATGTTGCTAAAATCAATCGTATTTTCAGTTCCTTCATTGAAGTTTATCAAAATATTTCATCCACCTATTTTCAATATATTTTTCTAAAAAAAATAATTTATGATTTTTATTCTTAATACACCTCACTTGAGCTATATCTTTATTTTTCCTATCTCTTACGTTAGTTAACTTATACATACATCTTTCACCTTCTTTGGTATCTAATCTATTGTATAAATCACTAAAAGTTAAATTTGTTGCATCATATATTATTTTCTTAGAATATCTACATTCTATTTTATATTTTTTCTGATTCTCTGAGTTTTACATCTAAACCAAGTTTTATAACAACACTTCCTTTTTTTTATCTCTTATTGCACATTTTGACTCTGCCACCAACTATTTTTATTAAAAGAAATTTTTTCTTTTGATTCTTCAAGTACATTTTTAACAACTTGCTTAATTTCACTTATTATTTTTTCCCACATAACATTAATTTTTTTATGAACATCCCAAATTCTAAGCCTTTGCTCTTAAAATATTTTTATTAGCTTTTAAGTCCCCATCTAATCCTAGGATAATAATTTGATTTATTTTTCATCTTTCAATCTTTCATCTTAAAATCTAAGACTAATAATTGATGTTGGGTATTTAAACTTTCACTTAGAATGATCTTACAATATTTACAATCTAAACGATCTATTTTTCTTATCAGAAAATAATCAATCTGTGTTTTACTAGATCCATTTTTATAAGTAATAATATGCTCATCTCTTTTTTCAAATAAAGTATTAACAACTATAAAATCATATGCTAAAGAAAAATTTAATATAATCCTACCTTCTTGATTAGTCACTTCAAATTTATAACCACTATGAATACTTTTAAAATCTTCTATCACTCTACTAACATATTTATTTAAATCTCCTCTAATAAATACTTTTTCTTCAAAATTTATCTTTTGTATTAATCGCTCTAATTCATTCCAAAATTTCTTTTGAGCCTACATCCAAACCTACTTGAGGAGCATAAACACTTATAACATTGATAATCTTAGTATCAGCAATAATTTTTAAAACTATAATTCTATCTCCGCATCTATTAATATTTATAATATTATCCTTCAAACTTTTATCTATTATCACACCTACCTCATTTCTAATTTGACTTCTATCTGAATACCAAAGTTTAAGACCTAAACTATCAATCTCCTTGGCTTTCTCCCCAACCCATTTAGTTTCTTGAACACATAAAATATTTATCTTCCTACGAGCCATAATATTTATTAATTCTGTTAGTTTACTTGTAAGAGTATCTATATTCTAAGTTCTTAACCTAATTCTAGTTTCATAGACTAACATCTTTGCATTCATAATGTGGAACCCTTGCTATTTAACACCGATGCAAGTTGCACACTTTTCACCGTGATTCAAAGCATACAACGCCCGGAGACGCTCTAGCATTAACACAATGTTTTAAAAGTTTTGATAAGTTTTACGCTGTCTGTCGACTGTCTATCACAACACTCCACTTTTTAGATCCGGTCCTTTTAGTCTTAGATCCTATAAAATATAAAAATTCAAAAACTTGTGTAATCTAAAAATATTCATGTGAAATTTTGCCATCTAAAGCTAAGAATAACAAGCTATTCACTCTGTATAATAGTTTGCTATAGGTGACAAATTCATGATAATCTCAATTTACAAAGAGACATTATCATATCATTCATACTTCTATGATCACTATCAAAATATCTCATACTAGTAAGGATATGACGCATTTTATTTGTTTGTGTGATTTTGCCGCTAATATAATCATGAATGGAGTGGCTATAGCTATTACCTATTGATTTGTTATAAAATGGTACCATTAAATTGTAATCACGATCAATCCCAATGATTCGATCCACTTGAGCTGTGAATTATGTTGTGGTTTTGATAAGGCATCAAATCCTTTTTTAGTTAATATTTACTTGAAAGTGTCTCTTTAGATAAATATCTATCTCAAGTCTATATAAGTCTCTTTAGTCGACACAGTTCATGGCAGCTGATCAGGACCTTTAGGTCATGTTGGGTTGACAAATGCCTCTTGTTGAGTAGACTAACCCATAATTAATTGGGATGATGAAATTATGTGATCTTGATCAAGTTTATCACCATTCTCTCCACCATTTACTCTAGGTAAAAGTGATGAATTTTTTTAGTTTTAAACTAAAGTTGTTGCTACTATTTGTTAAGAACTTAACATCTACCAATTATTCTTTATTGAAAGTTCTCTTCTATGATTGTTAGAGATAAATTAGCTATAGGAGTTTGCATTTATAAGAAGCTTGAAAATGGATTTAAAATCCTCGTAAAATGAGGGCAAATTTTTTGAGTAATGTCTTATCTAAAAATCTAATCTATATTTTAAAAATTTGACCAAGAACAACATACTCTTAGGAGTGTTGGCGTGGATTTTTGGAGTTCATAGGATAATGACCAATACTTTTGTTATTGTACAAAATTCACAGTTGCAAGATGTATATCACTGATGAATTGTGCAAAACTATATTTCTCGAGTTCAACTACATTAGATTTTAACATTCAAACTTGGCCTCATATTCTTGTTGTGATAGATCTATTATGGAAAATTGTGGAGTTTGATAAATTTGGTTTGATAAAAAGCATCTTGCTTGAAATGGGGTGGCAGGGATCTTTGTTGTAACTTTTTTTAGTCCCATGTGACTATCTCTTGTTTACCCATTTAGCCTTTGTTCTGTCTACATTTACACTAAATTGATGCATTATTTTTTATATTGATGGTCACTTTTTTAACACATTTAACTATAGGTACTTCTTAGTAGCCAAACAAGCCAAACACTGTATAGCTAATCAATGAAATTATTTGGATTTAACTCACCTTCAAATTACGGGATATCTATTTTAACCCCAAAATCTTGGTAACATCTTATTGGTGTTATTATTGGTAGCCTTGAATAGAGCTTGTCTTCCATCTCACTATCTACTCGGTTGTCATCAAATGCAAGTATCGTTCATGTTTCTTGCATGCCATTAGTCTATGTTGTAATTGCTAGATTTGATGTTGTAGTTCTTCCACGATTTCCTATTGGGCTTGGTGAGGTTAGTTTCTCCTAGGCAGCTTCCTAAATATAAGGCATTGATACCAATCTGACACTATTTTATAAGACAATGAAGGTTAGAGGACAACCAAGGTTAGTATGTATGAACATTATGTTTCCATATACATTTTTTCTTGTCTTAACATACATATTCAGCCCTAATATCCCCTTTTTATCATGCCTGGTTTTCTATTCTTGGTTAGATGGGTGCAACACTTACTTGAGATCAATCAATCTCAAGATAATTGTTTGGGTGATATGTTACAAGACTAGATGAAAAAATTGTGATTAATGTTCTGTTTTTGACTTGGTTCATATATCATGACCATTGTTGTTTTGTTTATATTCAATTGTTTACTTGTGCTGCTTACGTGATGTACCATGTCTTGGATCTGTTCATGCCTTTGGATGCTAACGTATATATTCTTTAAGCTTTGCAGAGCCCCTATTATGTCTATTTTTTTTTCTTTTTACCCTTACTATTAATTAGTGTAGAACATATATGTCGTTCTTGTTGCAGCAAAGTATGATGTTGCGATATCAACAGCATGCCCTGCACTTGATTATATTGTGGTTGAAACAACAGATGCTGCTCAAGCATGCGTGGAGTTATTGAGGAAGAAGAATCTTGGCATTGCTACTTTTATGATTTTGGTAAGCTTTCCTTGGTTTGGCAGTCCTTCATTCCTACATTTTCTACTATATAATTATATCTATGTTGCACGTATATTTTTTTTTTCTGGAAATGCTTTGTTCATTATTCTTGTTGTACGTAATTAATGGATTAACTCTAAAAATTTGTTGTTGTGAAGCTTTGAAAGTCTGTATTATGGACGATATTTTAATTGTTTAGTTTTCATCTTGACTAGATGTCTAAAAAAATTTTAATTTGGGTTCACCTGAATAATATATTGGTCAAGCTCAGGTCTAAAATGTCAATTCGTTTAATATTTGTATTGGGTTTAGGTTGACCTGAAAAAACCCAAAATCAAGTCGAAAATAACATGTTTAATTTTCAAGTTTAAAATGCATCATCTCTTTAATCAGTTGGTCACCCTCTTTTGACTTAATGAGTCCTATTCAGTCTAATTGGGTTGTGTTGGCACAAAAAACGATCATATGAGCCTTATAATAAATGAGTTAATGTATCAGTTTGGGTCAATTTGGTTTATGTTAGCTTGGGTTTGGATCATTACATTTTGATCCATATAATAAATAGATCGGGTTTCATGAAATTACCTTGGCTTGACTCAAATTCAAGTTAGACTTGAATTCAAACTATTAACTAAAATTGACACCCATAATCTTGATTATTATTATAAGGGAGGGGTAGTTGTAAATGACTACAAATATATATTTTCCTATGTTTAGGCATGAGAAGAAGACATAAAAGGAGTATACCCTTGATATTTAGGAAATATAATGACAATAAATGCTATTCTAAAACTCCCTCTTATACTTGTCTGGAGGTTGAGAGTGCCGCGAGAGGGGTGTAATTGATTTGTCAAAAGAGAGTAATCTGACACAAAGAATCTTATGAATATCTATGTTAGAATAGATTTATAAAATTGTTGAATGTAGATGTCAATAAAGAGTGCTAACAAAAAGTTTTATTAAGAGTCATCAAATAGAATTGATAAAGATTGTTTTTAGAGAGCATTAATGTAATGACGACAAATGCCAACGACATTGCATATTATAGGGGAATTGTTGAAGGGATGATTAGGTCTAGGTAAGTTTCAATAGGCATGATCAATGGTCATATCGAAGGAAGAAAGAGGTACGAGTTTCTTTTAATGGGCATATTTTTTGTTATTTCTTAGCAGAGGTGCCTTAAATGGAAGTTTGATGGCTCGATGCTTGACATATCACAATCAGTTGCATGCGGTGTGTAGTGGCATGATCAAAATGTTTGAGTAAGCATATGGAGTTTATGGTTATAAGAGAATGTTAACAAGTCGCATTGAGCTGAGAAATCAAATAGTCGATCTAATGGCTACGATGAGATATGGAGACATTGATAGGCTCTACTATTATATTATTAGAGAGAAATATAAATTGCTACATCTTTACTAAATTGCTTACCAAATATATATGTGGCTTTATATAGGCATGAAAATAATAAAGGAAAATAAATAAAATATAATAAATAAATAAAAAATATCTTTAACTATGAAAATATAGTTGTAATAAGCATTGCATATTCCTACTATAAATGATTAACACATGATACTTTATATATGGTAGCAAGTTTAAATCATGAGTTTTATGTAACTTATTTCTTTGCTTGTATTTTGAATATTTAATTCAATCCATCCTATTTAATAAAATTGAAATGTTGAAAAAAAAGGCCTACCATAGGTGAGTTTAATTGAATGCTTTAAAATTTGTTAATGAATTTTTTAATGCAACAAACAAAATCCATTGAAAATGGCCACTCCTTATGGGACATCATGATATTTTATTACTCTAACTCAATGTATAGGGAAGTATCAACCTTTGTTAAAAAAATTATGGATCTTTGAGCTACAGTGTTATATATATTTTTTTTTTTTTTTTTTTTTGAGCTACAGTGTTATATGACTATTGATTTGATGAGATCTTAGTATTTTTAAAAAAATTTCCCTTGAAACTCCTTTTCTTTTATAAGAAACTATCACTACTTTTTTTTTTATTCCCTAAAACTTCTTTTAGCTTTATTGATCACTCATATGTTACCCACTTAATACAAATTTTTGTTACCATGAAAAGATGTAAGAATCAAGATAGTTTTGAGTTTTAATATTGAATATGATCACATAGATTTATGGGTGTAAGATTCATATTATCCATTAGGTTTCTCCATACTATTATATGATAATGCTTATCCTCCTTTTTTGTCAAGTGCCTAAGGAAATTGAATAGAGTTGCTTGTGGTTCTAATTTCTGAACATTGTAGTGTTAAAAAATTAGTAAATTCAACGACCTTCAAAGGAGAATTAATGTTTGTACATCAAATACTATCTTATAGTTAACTCAGAATACAACACGATTGGCTATCATATTCATGATGAATATGAGAGATATGTGTTCTTTTTAATGAGTACTCCATATTTGCTAAGGTGTTAAGTTGTATTTGATAGATAATTACATTGCTATATGATCATCTAAATTAGATTGTAATATTTGCTTGAAGCACACTCTTCTATTTTGTTCTTTAATATCTTTTTTTCACTTGATGAAACCTATTAAGACGAGAGAATGAGCTATTTTTGTTTGGCATTAGTTGGACAAGCTAAGTGCAATATAGATCTATGAATGTGACTAGTAGTCTATGTAATAAATCATTGTGACATGCATGTTGTAACTCAAAAATGTCACTTCATTCCATTGAATTATCATAATGCCAAGTGATTTGATAAGGATATCGATTGCATATTCAATAATTTTGTTGAAATCTTATAATTATAGTCAATGCTTTTTATTCAATATATATCACCAAATTTTGTGACATGAGAAAAAGATGAACGAAACGAGGACTCACATTCAACACGTGGAGTAGGAATTCACAAAGGAGATGATACTTGGATAACTCACATACACTGTCACTTTGTAGCCTCTTAACTCTTAATCCTTCACATATAGCATAGAGGCTACACTCGTCTCCATCTTTCTTAGAGCTATTGTTGAGCTCATCCTCTCATTAGCTTGTCATTAACCCCTTTAGTTTCACACAAGCCCAAAACCTAATGATGGTGGCAACCTTAGTTTTATTTTGAGAGCCTTTTGCTTAGTCCTCATACAACCTCTTTTTGTAACTCTAATGAAGTCTCGTGATTTTAAGCCCTCAACCTTACAGGTGTAAACGAACCGAACCCTTGTTTGTGTTCGGTTCATTTGAAAATTGCTTTGTTCGTGTTCTGCTCGTGTTTGAAATAGCTCGAAATTTTAGTATTTGTGTTCGGCTCGAATTGTTCAAAATGGCTCGTATCAGCTCGAAATGGTTTGAAATGTCTCGAAATACAATAATCCGAAAAATCTGTAAGTGGGAGGATTCGAAACCTGGGCAATCTTTTACATAACAAAAGCTTTAACCACTAAGTCATGCTTACAATTGTGATATATATATATATATATATATATATTTATTTTGAGTTAAATTGAGCCGAACACCGATCGAATGAAGGATTGTTCATATTCAGCTCGCTTAGTTAATGAATGAGCTGAACACGAGCTTTTTTGATAGCCATACTCAACCTCATGGGATACCTTGTTGTTTTGCTTCCAACTAACATCAAATTCAAACCACACCTTTTATAAAATCTCAACTAACACTCATCCAACTTGTCTCTACATATCTGCAACTCCCAAATCATTAGTGGCCAAAACTATAACAATCTTTCCGTCACAAACAACCATATTTCACTTATGATTGAACATCTCCCTCCGACTATGTATAGTATAACTTATTTATAAAATTTATGCATTAAAAAAAGGAAGGAAACATATAATAAAATAGGGGAGATAGAAATCTCCCAATTCTAAAAACAAATTTCAGTGTATTTGTCTTACCACATTATCATCTCAACTCATCAACAACAATCTTTGTGCATAAAGGTATGTGTCAAAAGCACATGTATGGCACATAAGTACATTTTTTTGTCATTTTTGGCATGAAAATACTCATGTTGTTTTTCGTCTGTAGGTGATGAAGCCTCTTGCACATTTTCTGAGTGTGGTGGGCTAAAGATTTTGACTATGGTATCTTAGACACTAATCATGCATCTTTTCTTAAGCATGATCAACAGGCCTAATAGTCATCTCAAATGTTTCTTACAATAGGTGATATAGGGATGTTACCCAAAATTTTTATAAAGAACTTAAAAGTTACAACATGAAAATGATTTTTTTTTAATTAAATGGCTTGAAAAAAATTAAAAAGTTGTGCAAAAACCATAAATTGAGAACTTCAAATGCAATGTTTGCTAATTTAATTTAAGTTGAAATGAGTTGAAACATGATTTACATGAAACTTGACAATTCGTTAATGAGTGTGAATAAAAACTTCTCACTGCATTTGAAATCTTTTGAACTGTATGAAGTGAAAATAATGCGGAGATTAATTAAGCTGGACCACTATTTATAGACAAAAATGTCTTTATGTAGACCTAGAACAAATTTCAGTTGAATGGAAGCAAAATAATGCTTTAATAAAATTCTAAATTGCAGCAAGCATAACTAGATTGACAAATATGTGCACATAAGAGGACGTAATATGTCCAATAATTTTAAAAGTAAAGGCCAAGCGCACATTTTAACACTGAAATATTCTCGGAAATAATTGAATGTAAACAATTTTCATGTGTTGTACCTACACCACTAGGTAAACTTCCAACTTAATCATAATGACTTGCAAGTCATTCAAACACGATAAAAGGCATGCAGGTTCTTTAAAAGCATACCAAGCTGCTGAAAGAGTACTACTTTCTTTCAAAGACAACTGTTTAGGAAGATAGGATCACTTTGAAAAGCTCACAAAGTTGTACTTTCAAATTCAAACTCATGTTGTTTGTATATTCTTAAGCTGACCACCTTGTCTACTGGATAGAATCACAAGTCTCATTTTTCCAATTTTGATGTCCGCATCATAAGGATGAGACTCAATATAATTTTGTCATTGACGAATATTTATACAACAAATTCAAAGCAATCACATTTGAAGAGTGAGTTTAAATGTGTGCTACCAATTTGATTCAATACACTCATATCATCAATTATCATAGATTAGGAATTGCATTTGTTTTACATTTGTGCAAGGCTTAAAAGTTGCTACAAAATTTTTTTTTTTTGAGATCATTTCATCTAGAAGGCATAACGAAGAGTTTGAACTTGATCCAACCTTGTTTGTCTAAGCAAACTCAAAGATTATATATTAATCTATGAACACAATCCTCTATATGTGGGGGTAGAGCAAACAAAGTTTGTAACATAATATATGCCTAAGTGAACTCAAAAGTTATATAAAAATCTATGAGTCAATTCTTTGCAAACAATTGTATAATGTTGACAAGGTTCCAATCAAAAACTTCCAAGTTAAACTTCCAACTTGAATGGACATTTATTCTATTGTCAAGCATTATTACTAATTGTCAAAAATTCATATGAAGATGACTGTGTTGATAGAAAATGTCAACTAAAGGGAAAACTATTGCCAAAAATATTTTGAAATTTAAAAGAAATTATTTCAAGATAAAAACCTTGTTAAAAAAAATAAAATTTCAACAAAATTTGCAAAATTAAAAAATGCTCAAGAAGTAATTGGTTGTTTAAAATTTAAAATGACTACCCATCATCCTCCATACCAGTTTATTGAGGATAATAAATTTAAGTTTGATCAATGTTTATAAAAAGCTAATATCATGTCAAGTGCATCATATGATCTCTTAAAAAAAACCTAATGCTAACGAGGATGTGACACATGCTCTTTGATTGTGTTGTTTGATGCTAAATGATATTATCATATTATGATAATGGTCAAAGGCTGAATGTTCTCCGGTGGCTTATTATTATTGATTGTGAATTGTACAGTACACTTAATAGGATATAAGTGCTTTATTAGTTAAAGTGATTTTAAAATTGAGCTCTTGGCAAACTTCCACTCAATCTACAAGATCCCCATGGATGGTGTAACCTATTTGACATCGATCTAGGGTTTGCCAATTGGTGCAGGTTAGTCACAGGAAATGTTAGGGAAGTTGTCTGATGAGAAAGAAGGTTGAAAGTGGACTGGAAATGAGAGGAACAACATTCTCAGTTGCTGGACAGCAATCCAGAACAATGAAAACAGCAAATATGTGGTCAATTTGGAGGCGTCAGTGGATTTCGTATGTCTGGGAGAGATCACTTCCTCAATTTGATTAGGATATAGTCACATCACCTAAGAGGAAGCAAAGGATACCACAATCCACAAGTCTAGAACAAAAAAAAATCTCTCAATACATGAACTTAAAAAACAAATAGTGTCTATAGTCGAAAACCATAACAATATATATATGTCCAAAAGTAAGAAACCTTAATTTAATAATCTAGATAAGGTAAGAGGCACCCTATAGGTGGGCTGCCTAGCCCACGGGGGTTGGAAAAGATGAATTTATCCAAAATTGGATTGGTTTGGATGGGACACAGTTTCATGTCCTCGACAAGATGCGATTTTGCGTCGCAGTAGGCGCTCCCGCATTATTCATTCGAGGTTGGAGGGACTCTGCCTTCATCATCTGACGCAATAAAAAAATATATATATCAGTTTGATGGAACAAATGTATTTTTTAGTCACAATAGAAATTATTACACAATAAAAAAAACCATTTCATGTGTTTTAAAATGTTCCATTCAAAGTGCATAATTTACAACGACAAAAAAGATATATTTTCCTGTAAATACATAAGCACTTATATGTTTGTTACATTATGGTTAACATACAAAAGCTAGATAAAGTTAGTTATAGCAGATTTCGAACACCACAAGCAACGATGAAAGTTATAGGCCGACAACACAACCAAATAATAAGAATAACCACCAGTAAAATCAATTACCGACGAAAAACATGAAAAAGAAAAATCGGATAGACTGCTCAAATCCAAAGCCAAGCTACATAAGGCTAGCCATTACACAACACCAAATCGCTAACCTCAAAAACAAATGCCACCCTAGTACCAATATTCGCAAGCACATCGATGTCTGAACCAGAAAATTTTTAAATCGCACTTCATTTGAAAAATAAAGAAGAATACATTGAGAAGAAGTATTGAGGATGTCACATGATATGCAAATCTGGCAAAAGAAGATTTTCGCATGAGCTTTCGACAAGGGAATGCCGATCCAGAAGCCTTAAATGTCATAGCGAGGCGAGAGTATGGGAAGTAATATGGGGTAAAAAAGTCATAGGATCTTTAGAAATCTCGGAACATAACGAACGTTAGAGCAATATTTAGGTGCAACTCTGCTGATTTGTGCCTCTAAAATTTGCTTCTCTGCGATCTCTCTGTGCCTCCCAAAGAGCACATCGTTGCATCTTAAGATGCGAAGCGGTCGGACCGTTCGCCTGAATTGGCCCTAAATCTCCTTCCATGAAGACATGAAATTTTCTGGACTTATTAGTCTGTGTCTGATATCTGGTGTTTTGTTTGGCAATTTTCTTTCTTGCTCATGAAGTGTTTAAACCTCTTTGACTCTAACCTTTGTGTCTGTGCTAAGCTCACTAGTGAGCAGTATTGGTACTAGCTCCAAGGGTGTGAAACTGTTCCGCCCATACACATTCTCAAATGGACTATGACCAGTGGATCGATTGTAGGCAAACTCAACTTGACGGAGCACCAAATCCCACTACCTGATATTTTTTTTTCCACAAAACACCCAAGGAGATTTCTCAAATTGTGGTTCACCACTTGTGTCTCTCCATCTTACTGAGGGTGAGCTGTTGAATTGAACTAAAACTTTGTGCCTAACTTTTCCAATAAAGTCCTCCAAAAGTGGCTTAGAAATTTCACGTCTCGATCTGAAGTAATAATTTTTTGAACACTATGGAGATGAACGATTTCTTTGAATTTTAAATCTGCAATATGTGAGGTATCTATCATCTTATGGCAGGGTATAAAGTGCAGCATCTTAGAGAAATGATCTACCAATACCATAATATAATCTCTATTCTGCTATATCTTAGGGCAATCCTATGACAAAGTCCATGCTCACATTCACCCAAGGTGATTTTGGAACAAGTTGGCGTATAGAGACACGTATTCTGACATGTTTCTCTACATCTCAGACTAATCTGGGCAAATAGAAATTTCCTTTCACTAAGAAAAGAGTTTTGTTCCTGCCAAAGTGTCTAGTCATCCCTCCAATTTGACACTCCTGTAATAATGACTCCCTGAGCGAACACTTGAGAATTCACAATCAATTCAGATAGAACAAGTAACCATTTGCCCTATTGAACTACTCGTACGATCTATTCTGACAGCAAATCCAAACCTCTTGAAAATCCTCATCAATGGCATATAGGCCCTTCAACACTTCAAATCCCACTACTTTCGATTGCATAGTAATGATCTGTAAATGATGGCGGCTCAATGCATCAGCTTCCTTGCTTTGGTTCTCTGCTTTGTGCTTAACAACAAAATGAAAAGAAGATAAAAACTCCACCTAAGAGGCATGCCTATCCTTCAACTTACTTTGACTATGCGGGAACTTCAGAGCTTCATGATAAGTATAAAGAGTGAACTCACTTGCCAACAAGTAATGATTCCATTGACTATGGTATTTAACTATAGTATAGAACTCTTTGTTGCCTGGAATCATTTAACTTCTTGCTAAAGAAAGTATTAGGGTGCCCACCTTGAGCATAGCTCCAATCCTCACATTAGAGGCATTACACTCTATTTCAAACACTTGATCGAAATCTAAGAAAGAATAGGGTCTTGGGTAACCTGCATCTACAAAGCATTAAAGAAATGAATATATTTGACTTGAGAAGCTCCATTAAAGGCGCCACTATAGAGCTGAAATTCTTGATAAATTTCTCGTAAAAAGATGTCAATCCATTAAATTGTGTATCTATGTAATTAATTGTGGCTGTGCTAGTTTACAATAGCCTTGATCTTCGTTAGGTCCATCTCAATGCTGGCGGTTGGAACAATATATCCCATAAAGCACATCTGGGTGTCAATAAGTCACATTTCTTTGGTTGTCCATATAAATGTTTTACTTGAAAAACTCCAAACAGTTGTTGCAGGTGCTGCAAATGCTCCTCTGAACGACTGTACACTAGAATGTCATCAAAGTACACAATCATGAATTTTTCAATAAAGGATCAGAAAATTTGGTTCATCAGTCTTATAAATGTGCTTGGGGCAGTGGATAGGCTAAAATGCGTGATCATCTACTCACACAGTCCATCCCGCATGTTGAAGGTGGTCTTCCACTCATTCTTGGGCTTCATCCGAATCTGGTGGTATCCACTACGTAAATTTATCTTGGAAAAGATGTTAACTCCATGTTTTTGGTCTAACAAATCATCCAATCTTGGAATGAGAAATTAGTATTTGATGGTGATTTTATTCACAGCCCTGCTATCAATATACATATGTCAAGAGTCATCCTTCTTTAACACGATGAGACTGCAACTCCTCATACTCTGCTGATCGCATCTAGCAAGTAGGGGGATTTAGGAATACTGATCTTGGGATGAAATTTATGGCATGCTGAATCTTCCTCAGTGGTGGCATCCCTAGGGGTAGGCTGTTGGTCACGACATCATGAAACTCCTTCAGTAAGGGATGCACTATCTTAAGTATTGGTTCCTTCAACTCACTGCTCTCCAGGACCACCAATGCTTGTCCTAGTGGTGCTGCTCTCAAGTCTAGCAGGAAGACAATACGGAGCATTATGGTCTCAGACTCAGTGTGAATGCCCATCACCTCAGACTCCTTATAAGGTAAGAGTACGATACACTTCTCATCCTTTTTGAAGGAGTATGTGTTCTTGTGGTCATCTTGATGTGTGCAATGATCATATTGCGAAGGGCAATCCAATAGGATGTGACAAGCATCCGTCTGTACTACATCACACCACATTTGTTCTTGGAACTGTTCTCTAATAGATAATTCCACTAGGCATCTTCTATCAATTGTAATCTCATTTTCTTTCTTCAATTAAGACAGAGAATAAGACTAGGTGTGTTTTTATGTGGCATGTCTCACCTTGTCTGCTATGTGGGTATACACCACACCATGTTTTCACAGCTGCCCTCGTCAATAATCAAGCTGCACACTTTTTCCTTCACAATCCAACGGGTGCGAAAAATGTTGGTGACGGAGCCAATGCTACTCTCTCGTCTGCTTAGTTCGAAGGAGTCATCGGACCACTAATATCTTTCTTTCATCGGCTGGGAGCTGATACTCCTGTGCATTATCATCTTCTCCTATATCCCCAGTGTCACTATTCACTTTCTCTACCACTTCTTACTTAGTGGAAGAAATCACTCTCCTGTTTGGGTAGTTGGCGCAATATGGCCTAACCCAAGACACTTGAAGCACTTTTGAGTTGGAAAAACCTTGGGGGTGTTGGCTCCCCCACCTTCTCTCCAATGTAGGCTAATTTCTCCTCGTGTTGGGTTGGTTTAGGTTCTCTAATAGGTGTACTCTTACTTCTCGTGGCCGAACCTTGCTTATTTGGTGTAGTTGTTCCCACATGAAGATACTGCTTCTCCACCTTCAAGGCTAGTGTTTGTACATCAAGTAGGGATTAGTATGGATGTAATTGCACCACATTGCTAATAGATAGCTTCAATCCTCCCAAATATCCTACTACCGTGTGCTCCTTTACTTTCACCAACTCACATTTCAGCACATGTTGATCAAATTCTGTTGTATTTGTCTCCATAAATAAATCTCTTTGTTGCAGATTGTGGAGTTTTGGGATCATATTTGGTCAATAATGCGGGAGAAGATATTTTCAGTACATCTCTCTCTTCTCTTTTTCTCGCTAGTGTAGGTGTTTTAGATTCTCCCACTATAAGGAAGTGCTTTTCTTGAGTTTGATGTTTGCTAGTTTGACTCTCCTGCCTTGTGGAACATCTTTGTACTCAAAGATTCATTCCACGATTTATATCCACTCAATTAATTCATTAGGATCCATACGACTGTCAAAGTCTGGCAAGTCAATCTTCCAAAGTCTGCCTCTCCTCTGATATTGAAATACCAAATTATTGGGCAATTGGTTCTTCATCGCTAGAAACCTCCTAGTGGAAGGAGTTGACTTCCTTCTCTTGATCTAATGAGTCACCATTATGGCTATGGGTATGGGTGACCTCTCTAGGTTATCAATTCTCAAAGGTGACAAGTTTTTGTTGTAGTTGAAGGATCTCTCTTTGCATATCCTCCCTGGTAAGGTCTCGAGTCTTAAGCATTCCTTGGAGGATTTCTCCTTGGTGGTATGGTTGCTAACTTGAGTTAGGATTTCTGGGTTTAAGGAAAATGTGGAGACTTTGGGTTATTTTTTGGTTGGTTTTTTGAAATGGAAAAGCGAAAGTTTGCTGTCCAAAAATTTTAGAAAAGGTTTTGGGGGTTTAGGGAAAGGTTGAGATTGTTTTGAAAGTGGGATAAGGTACCGAAGAAAGATCTAATGTAGATCTAGCTCTGATACCAAATGACACCGATCTAGGGATGCCAATCGGTGTAGGTTAGTCACTAGAAAGGTTAAAGAAGTTGTAAAATGAGAAAGAAGGTTGGAAGTTGGTTGGAAAGTAGAGAAACAACGTTCTTGACGGTTGGACAGCAATTGCAAATGAACTGAGTTGAGCCGAGCATGTATGTGTTCAAGCTTGAACTTGTTTAATATTATCCAATTCGATCTCAATTCGAGTTTTTTAGAAGGGTGTTCAAGTTTGAGCTTGTTTGTCATTATTGAGCTCATGCTCAAATCAAGTTTGTTCGTGAGCTTTGTTCAAATTGGATTATCAAGCTTGTTAACAAACAACTTCTTTAATGAAATAAATGAGCTTTAATCAAGCCTTAATTGAGCTTGTTTTCAAGTAGCTTGTTGAGAAATATACATGAGTTATATCAATTAAAGCTTATTAAGCCTAAAAAATAATAATTTAAATAATACTGTTCACAAACAAGCTTTAATCGAGCCGTAATCGAGCTCCTTAGCTAGCTTGTTTACGAGCTTTAAACGATAATGTTCATGAACATAAATGAACTAAATGATAAGCTGCTCAAGCTTGTTCATTTAACAATTGAGTATTTATAAAAGTGTGCAAACTTGTTTGATTAGTTAATCAAATGATCATGAATGAGCTCTAATTGAGCCGAGCCATGAGTTGCTTGTCAAACGCTCAATTTATTTGCAGTCCTAGCCAGAATAGCAATTAATTCGAAGGCGTCGGCGGACTTCATATAGCTAGGAGAGATCACCACCTAGATCCAATCAGAACACAATCACATAACCTGAGAGGAACCAAAGGATACAACACCACAAGATAATAATCAAAAAACAATCTCCCAATGCATAAACTTCAAAAACCAAAAGTGTCTATAGCTAAACAAAATATGTCTAAAAGTAAGAAACCTAAATTTAATAATCTAGAATATGGTAAGAAAGGCTTTAGGAGGTGGCTGCCTAGCCCATGGGGGTTGGAAAAGATGAACCAGTCCAAAATTGGTCCGGTTTGGACCGGACATCGTCTTGTGTCTTGGGCGGGATGCAGTTCCATGTCCCAGTAGGCGAGTCTGCGTCACTATGATTATTTATAAAGATTTTAAAGTTAGTTTGAGTCGACTACCTCCATTAATTAAGTAGATTAGTATCATGATATCTTGATCGAGTTCATCATCATTCATTTCATCCACTATAAGCTAATGATGGTATATTTTCTCTACCTTGAACCAAATCATTGTTATTATAGGGTAATATTTAGAACCTATTGATTAGCTTTTAATCAAAATTTCTCTCTCATGGTCAAGAGGTAATTAATCGCATGTTTGGACTCATGCGAAACCTTGAACAATTTTAAAGTTTTCTGAAATGTATCAAAAATTTTGTTTATTATTATTTTTGATATCAGTCTTATTAAAGTTTGACCCAAAACCAGTCATTATAGAAGTGTTGAGTGGGAATTTTTATAATCCACAAAATCTAACTGAGAGGAAAACCATTAGAGTTTGAATAAATCATTGAAAAAAAAAAAGCAGTGGCAGAGCTATTGCAAAAGTGGTTGTTGTTTAGGAAACTACAATAGATACTATAATTTTTTTTGTTAAAAAAAAGTCAAACCACAACTTTCTAGCTGTCTCACACTTGGCCAGGTTAGGTTGAAAAACATAGCTTTCCCATCACAAAATTTTCAAAATGCAGCCTCTCCACAGTTTACCAAATGCTTGAAATGATGCGGTTCAAACTACACTGCAGGCAGAACACCGCCCCAAATGAGGCCCCAGAGACGATGGGACTTAGATGATGAAGGTAAGTGGTTGAATGAGGAAGCATTGGTTAAAAAATGCAATGAAGCATTTCGGATCTCCATTAGAATCATTACAAGAACATTCATATAGGCTATATCTGACATTTAACAAATAAATAGAATAATATTACAACTGACTTTCTTTTTATATAAAATATGCGCATAATATAGCTATGCAACGATAAATCTCATCTGTATATAGCCAGTTAGGCAACCTCTTTAAATCTGCTGAATATTATTCTTTTGTACAAGTATTACTTATTGATAAAACATTGCTGAAGTGCAAAAATGTAGAAAAATTGAAAATAATTAAAGAAAACCACAAGTGCGTTTGATTGATGTTGAATAAGGAGGTTCTTTCTAAACTAAATTTATCTTTACCTAAAACATTATCATGAGATGTAACATTAGTTTTTATTTTGAATAGAATGTTTCATCATTGGCAGTGTGATAGATGTTTTGTGGAATGGTGAAGCACAAAAACAGACATTTGATAGCATTCATTGGTGTACTAAATTGTCAATGTACTTTCTATTCATTTCTTATTTTGATCACTAACATTTTCTTTTTGCACAGGAAAAACAAACAGGATATACAAATAAACTACATCAGAAAGTCAGGACACCTGAAGGAGTTCCACGCCTTTTTGATCTTGTTATAGTTAAGGAAAATCGGTTGAAGCTGGCCTTTTTTGCTGCCTTAGGAAATACTGTCGTGGCAAAAGACCTTGATCAGGTTTCATTTTTTGTTTAACTTTAATTATATTTACTAGAACACTATAGTTGGAAATTTCATTCTTGAACCAAATGTAAACATTCTTTGAATCACCTATATAAGAACCACATCTTTAGTGTGCTTTAAATTTGAATTCGTGATATCATGTGAAGCCCTTTTGCATGCTTATTGCGCTTGATAACCACTAACTGAAAAGGATTCCCAACATACTCAAGCTCTATGGAAAACTAAATGGAATGTTTATATGGGCACTTTGATACCAGCCTGAATTAGAGGTGTCAATTTGAGTTGAAAAGTTGAGTTCGGGTTGAATATGAAGTCGACTCGACCTGAATGTATTTGATTTTGAAGCTAACTTGTTCAATACACAGGACAAATTATTTGACCTGAACTAAACTTGACTCTATTTTGAACCATCTAACACATTTATTATATGGATCATGTAATTTTTTTATTAACCTGATCTAATGAACTCAAATATGACCTGCTTAAACCTAAACCACCTAATCTGAACTCGAATAGTAATTGTGTTTATTTTGAGTTATTCAGGTCAACCTGAAATTGAATTTTTTGAGTCTAGCTTGGGTTGTGGATTGTATGGTCGTATTTTTTTACACCCAAAGTTTGAATTTGAAAATATTCTAATGAGGGTGGAGGTCTTGCAATGTTTTTCACTGATCATCTTTAAGAGGCTTGCTAATGAATCTTTTTTTTTGTTATCTAATTGTATTGTGGAAAATTATAGTTGTTCAATAACCTATGAAATTTATGTTGCAATGATAAATTTAATGCAAATTTTGGATATTTTAAACAAATAAAAGGTTTCTTTATTGCAAATTTCATATTGAGGTATTGTTTACTTTGCCCTAATATACCTCATGGGGATCCTCTCCATGAAATTTCTCCAGAGGTTACCTGTTCTAATTGTGCTCAAATGTGAACATGCTTATAGATTTCTGCAACAAACCAATCATTATACCAAAAGATGCTTCCATGTTTAAGAGTTATGTTTTACTAAAAGGGATTTTACCATGAGCAACCTGGACACTTGATCTTGCACTAGATGAACTTACTAGTTGATTTAGAGTGATATATGCATTACGTTATGCTTATTTACTAGCAGTAAATCTGCTTTTCTTGATAGCATACCTTTTAGCAGCTTGTCATAGAAAGATATATAAATATGAAGTTCTTGGGTTACGTGATTCACTTTTAAATCCTCTGAAGGAATACATTTGCAACTGTACTTTAAAGGAATCATCATGAATGCCTATTTCAGCTTCAAAAACAGCAAAGCTAAACAAAATTATTTAAGAATGGATAGGTTGTAGCACATGTATGTGTTTGTGTGTGGTTAGTTGTTTTTGAAGAGTTTCCTTTGTATCTTTCAGGCTACTAGGATTGCATATGGTGATGATAGAGAATTTCGCCGTGTGGTGACTCTTGAGGGTGCATTATTTGAGAAGTCTGGTACAATGAGTGGGGGTGGAAGTAAGCCACGAGGTGGCAAGATGGGAACATCAATCAAAATGAGTGTTTCTAGCGATGCTATTATAGCTGCCAAGAAAGAACATTCTGAACTAGAGGATCAGCTAAAAATCTTGCGTCAAAGGATCAGTGATGCTGCAAAACGTTATCAGTCCTGTGAACAAGCTGAATCTCATCTTGAACTGGAACTAGCAAAGTGTAAAAAAGAGGTAAAAGGTGTAAATTTAATTTCAACTTCGTCTTCCTTCCACATTAATGATTTGTTAGTTTTCCTTTCAAACAGGTGGACAGCTATACTACTCAACATAGTTATATAGAAAAGCAACTTGGTGCCTTGAAGGGTGCGGCGGAACCAAAAAGTGATGAGCTGAGTAGGCTTAAGGAGTTAGAAAATATTATTTCTGCAGAGGATAAGGAGGTGAACAAGCTTTGCAAATGCTCTAATAAACTCAAAGATCGAGTAAGTAGTGTTGCGTGAATCATCCTCTTGTTGTTCCTTGAATATTCAGGATGTGTACTTTTGAGTCAGATTAGATTTTTCTTCATCATCATTTTCAGCCTATTACGTCAAGTACTATTGACCCTTACAACAATGATTCCACCAATCATTGTTGTAATGGTCAAAATTTGTTGTTTATTGTAACTTTTTTTAATCTAGTTTATATAAATGTTAGGTCATTCCTCTTTCTTTGTTTGTTCTTCTCTAACCAGAATAGAAAGCGCTCAAACTCTTGTTGGTCTTTAAAACTGCTTTATGAGTCTCTTGTTTTGATCGGACTTTGCACAAGATAATGGCTTCCATTTCTTTTATGGTTGATTAGATGTTTACTTATGCGGCTTTGCTTATTTATGTGCTCAAAGGCTACAGAACTTCAGTATAAAGTAGAAAATGCGGGTGGTGAAACACTTAAAAATCAGAAACTGAAGGTCTCAAAAATCCAATCTGTAAGTGAATATATATGCTGCTATCTACATTCATTTTTTCCCATCCTTTTTTTCTAATGCTTCCAATATTATTGTTAGGACATTGACAAAGCTGGCAGTGAGGTCAACCGGTTGAAGGTTAAGATAGCTGCTGGTGAGAAAATGACAAAAAAGTTGACTAAATCAATTGAAGAGGTGAAGAAAGATAAAGAAAGTTTAATTGATGAGAAGGAAAAAATGGAAGCTTCTTTTAAGTTGATAGAGCAAAAGGCATTTGAGTTTGAAGAAAATTATAAGAAAACTCAAGCGGTACTTCATTTTATGTTTTTTTTGCTTTTCGCTTGATCTAAGAGTTGTCATCATCTTAAATTTGCATGCTGGTTAGTACTTATTGATGCTTGAATATCTTTCAGCTCATTGACAAGCACAAGGATGTTTTGGATGAAACAAAATCCGAATATAATAAATTAAAGAAAGGCTTCGATGAGCTGCGTGCAGCTGAGGTTTTTCTTTGCTGAGGTTTTTCTTTTGTTTCTGTGTTAAATTTAATTGTTTCGTAGCAGATGAATCAGTGTTGTTTTGCATTGTCAACAGGTTGACAATGATTACAAATTACAAGACATTAAAAAGGCATTGAAAGAGTGGGAAATGAAGGTAAAGGGTTTCAAGAAAAGACTTGATGATATCGAGAAGGATTTAGGAAAGCAGTTGGATCAGTAAGCCAATTAACTTTTTTGTATTCATTGCTTACATACCTTTTGGTTATAACAATCTAGAAATTTGAGTGATGTTCATCTCACAGGATGCAAAGCGATGATATTGATCCAGACAAGCTTCAAGCAATTCTCACCGATGACTCGTTTAGTGATGTTTGTGATCTGAAAAGAGCAACCGAAATGGTGGCGTTGCTAGAAGCTCAGTTGAAAGACATGAACCCAAATTTGGATTCAATATCGGAGTATGCATAGGAAATGGAATGCATATACAGTGATTTTCTTTTTAAATATTTTTCACTTTGTAGTTTTGCTTTGCAGATACCGGAAAAAAACAAAATTGTACAATGAACGTGTAGAAGAGCTTAATGTTGCAACACAAGAACGAGATGATCTTAAAAGACAGTATGATGGTTTGAAGAAGAAAAGGTTAGTAAAATTTTGGTATGGATTCCCAAGTGTTTCTGCAAATTTGATGAGCCTTCTTTTATAAGACTAATATCAGAAGATGCTGTTGAATTTTTTTCATAGGCTGGATGAATTTATGACAGGATTCAACATTATATCCCTAAAGTTGAAAGAAATGTATCAGGTTTTCTACTGGAAAATTTTGAAAGCTATTGTTGATCTTTAATTATTTATCCACATTTTCGTTCAGGGTTTAAGACCAAATTGGTCCCTCAACTATTTATGAAGGACCAATTTAGTCCCTTGACTAGGGACCGAGTTGGTTCTTCCGTTTGAAATTTAACAGAAAGTTATAGAGAAATAATGAAAACTACAAGGCATTTTCAGAATAATAAAAAATAAAAATAAGTAGATAACTAATAAACTCTATCCTCTTCTCATTTTTATTCACGTGTTGCACCACGGAAGGACTAACTTGATCCCTGATCAAATAGTCAAGGGACCAAATTGGTCCTCCTGTTTAGTCTGGGACTAAATTGGTCCTTTATAAATAGTTGAGGGACCAATTTGATCTTAAACCCTTTTTGTTCATGTCCAATTTAATTGTAAAACACATGTCACATTTGCATGGAGCTGCAAATGAACAGTGAATTTTTTTCCTTGTAGATGATCACTCTAGGAGGTGACGCTGAACTGGAGCTCGTTGATTCTCTTGATCCTTTCTCAGAAGGTGTTGTTTTCAGTGTGAGGCCCCCAAAGAAGAGTTGGAAGAATATTGCAAACTTATCTGGTGGTGAGAAGGTAATTTTAAGTACTTTCTATAGCACACTAATAACACTATTCTTTTATTATGGTCATTTGTTCAATTTATCCGCTATTCTGAAGGGAGAAATTTATTTTAATTTTTTTAATAATTTTTTGTTCATTCTGCTTATTGCTTGTACTACTTGGCTTACATTTTTCTATATTTTTAAAGCAAGTCTAAAGTCTTGTTTTTACTTTCGCCTTTTCCCACCAGTAAGCTGATTGCATAATTTTCTAACATCCCCACTGCACTAAGGATCCAATGTTGCATAATCTTTAGAAAAAGTTGTTGCTAGTGAGCGCAATTTGTGCCAATGCATAATTTAGTGATACGACATGGCTCATATTATTTCACAAAAATACGTGCCCTGACTTGACGGAGTTCATTTGTATACTGCTTATTTTCTCAATTCTTTTGTTGAATAGAGTACTGTTCCTAGGTAAGTGCAACTCAGAATTCTTAAATTTTGATGCGCTTTGAGGATGGGTCTGATAACTTTGGTTATACATTAGGGAGTTGTAAAATTTGGATCCTTTGAATGTAGAGCTGTAATCACAGTGTAATTATGTACCTACTTAAGAAACTTTACCTTTCTTAACATATTTATTTAATTTCTTCTATTTAACTGTCGATCACCCTCTCATTTTAGATATAAAACTTGGAATTTGTTTGTTTGAATTTTAATTAACTTAATTAATCAAAATCAATTTGCTCTTTCTCCTAATGGATTGCTTGAAATTAATTAGATCAACTCTATAAATGATACAGCACATATACACGTATTTTTACATACATGCATGCTGCATATGTAATTTACGATATACTTTATGATTAATAGTATAAACAACATATATAATCATGATTAATTATTAAAAAATTATACATTTGATAAACTTTGCTAGATTATAAATGTTGATTGGAGATATAATTATAGGTTTAAAGATTGTTATTGATGTTATAAGTGTTTATGCTCTCTAAACATATTTGGATGTATGCTCAGAAGAAAAATTTTGGAACAATCTTGGAGTTATTACAAAGAAAATTTCTTGAAGAAAGAGTATTTATTGGAGGAGATTTAAATGGACATATTAGTAGAGTGGTTGAAACTTTTAAAAATATTCATGGTGCCTATGGATTTGGAGTGAAAGTTGGACCATATTAGATTTTACTTAATTTTATGATTTTATAAATTTTAATACTTTATTTAAGAAAAGTGATTCAACATATTATTATTTTTAAGAATAGATCTAGTATAACACAAATTAATTATTTTCTTATAAAAAAAATAGATCGTTTAGATTGTAAAAATTGTAAGATTATTCTGGGCGAAAGTTTAAGTATTCCAACATTGACTACTAGTTTTGGATTTTAAAATAAAGAGTTGGAAGATGAAAAATAAATCAAAATATTGATCTATGATTAGATAGAAGTACGTAAATAAACTAATAAAAATATTTTTGAGAGTAAGCTATAAGATCTCAGGATTTGGGATGTTCATAAGGAAGTTAATATTATGTGAAAAATTATAGCAAATAAGATTAAATAAGTTGCAAAAAATGTGCTTGAAAAATAAAAAAAAAGTCCTTTTTAATAAAAATAGTTGGTAGTGGAGTTAAAATGTGCAAAAAAAGATAAAAAGTAAAATTTTGTTATAAAAATTAGTTTAGATGTAATAGTTCGGAGAATTGAGAAAAATGTAAAGTAGTTCATAGAGATTCTAAGAAAATAACATGTGTGATATGAAGAATTTAGCTTTTAGTGATTTATATATTAAATTATATATTAACGAGAGTAAACGATATATAGATAAGTTAGTCAAGTAAAGAGATATGAAAGTAAAGATTTAGTTCAAGTAAAATGCATTAATGATAATATCATAATTTTTTTTAATAAAATAGAATATTTAACATAGGTGGATGAGATATTTCGATAGATTTTTCAATGATGGTTATGAGTATACAATTGAGTTTAGTGATTTTAATACTTTAAAAGAAAATAGAGAATTTATTTTTATCATTGTATTAGTTAAATCAAAGTTGAAGAAGCTTTAAAGAAAATGAAGTGTGGAAATGCAATAGGTCCTGATGATATTCCAATAAAAGTGTGAAAATGTTTAGAAGATTAAGGAATTTCTTAGATTTTCAATTTTTTTAATATTATTTTAAAGACTAAAAGATGTCTGATTAGGGGAGAAAGAGTTTGTTGGCTCCAATTTATAAGAAGAAAGGTGATTCACAAGAGTGTGCAAATTATATAGAAATTAAGTTAATGTGTTTGGCCTTTTGTGTGATTGAAAAGTATTGCTTAAGACTTAACGAGAAAATTTTATAAGATGGTGGTACGACTTGCAATAATTTTTGGCATAGAATGTTGGTCAATCAAAGAGAAGCATAAAATAAAGTTAAGTGTTATAGAGATGAGGATGCTAAGGTGGATGAGTGGCTTTACACTTAGGCTCAGCTGCTTTTGGATTCTCGAAAATTTGGTTTAAAGTCTTCCCGAAAATTTATTTGTCTTTTTTGAAAATGGGCTAAAACGGAGCTTTCAGTGAGATGGAGCTAAAACTCAGTTTCAAAAAGCACACTATTCAAACGGGTATCAAAATTAAAAATTCAGGCTCTCAAAAGCAAAACGCACTAAAAAAGCTCTCCCAAATGAAGCCTTAAAGACAAAATGCGAACAGAATATATACTTGAATAGGTTGGAGTAGCTCTAGTGGTAAATAACATTAGAGAGAGTCGTCTTAGATGGTTTGGCCACATAAAATGTTGCCCATCCAATGATCCAGTTAAAGCGTAGATTTATTAGACTTGACCTATGTTAAGATGTAGAGGTAGATCTAAGAAGATTTAATTAGGTAGTATAAAAAATGATCTTATTTTATTGGAATTAAATGATAATTTGACATTTAATAGGACACAATGTAGAAGAATGATTCATGTAGTTGACCCCACGTAGTGAGACAAAGGCTTATTGTTGTATTGTTGTTAATAAACTTTGCTAGAATGCAAGGGTAGCGCACCCATTCTTAATTTTGTTTTCAATTAAAACAAATCAAGAATGTAAAACGATATGTTGAATTAAACTACTGCAATAGAATGTAAATGTCTATGCAAAATTTTAAAATAATGGTGCAAGTAAATGAAAATTATAAAGGGACAACACAAACAATATTCTTGGGTTAGTCACCATAGGTCTGTGTCAATGCCTAGTCTTTTTGAACTAAGATTCCACTACCCTGAGTTTGAAACTACAAGCTCAACTCTCTCTGCAAGTTGGTTGAGAGAAAGTCATAACAGCCTATGCGCTTTCCTCTTACGGGCAAGTTAAACTCAATCTGAAGTACAAGCTTAAGCTCATTAAGTCTTTCCAATCTTTTATAAAAATGAAAGAAAAATATTAGTATATATTTAGCTCCGAATGTTCTAACATAATATTGGAATAGAAATCTAAAGAAAAAATTGAAATGATTTTTAAAATGCTATTGATCACTTGAGCAACTCTTTAGAAGCTTGGAAATTATGTTCTTTAGGCTCCCAAGCTTTTGAGAATATGGATTTGTACTAAGGAATTGATGGGGAAACTTTGCTAGAAGAATTTTTGAGAAGATAATGGCTTGAAGGATTTTAGATAGAATATTATTACTTTTTTCTTATTTTTTTTTGTGTAAATCTGTCTTCTAGTTTTAGGCTTTAAAATAAAAGTTTTTTTAAAAGTCATTTAAAATTTCCTTAAAATCAAATTTATATATGCTGCAAAAGTTAATTATGAATCTTGTTTAGAAATACTTTTGATCAGGTTTGACCTATCAAAATATATTAATTTTTAGGACATGTATTAAGTTATGAAATAAACATGAGTAAATAAGATTCACAAAAATTAATGAATATATTGATAAATGAGACATGAGAGTTTTTGTTCAAATATATTTAATTGATTTTTAACATATTTAAAATATAAAAAAAAATACTTTTTTGAATAATTAATGATATATGCGCACCTCATTGACAGCTTGAGCAAAGGTTAACAAAAATGCAAGTTACAGGTTACAAAACTAAATAACCTAAAGTCATTGAAGTCTTCATAAATTTTATTTGATGTCTTCCTAATGTCCTTGAACTTATTCTTAGTTTCTTTCTCTCCATATCTAAATATCCTAATATTTTTATTCATATATTTATTATCATCAAAATTGAGCTCTCTTATTTCGGAGGCTCATGGGTTAATAGAAGCAACTTAGAAATTGCCTAGAAATCGATCACTTTTGACTTGACAATTTCACTTGACTTTGGAATCAAAATCATCAATATTTTAGTTCAATTAGGCGTGCTTGAACTTGAGTCATTGTCACCCTTATATTTTGGAGATGTTAGGTTACTTACTGTCGTACTAGACATTCTCATGCTTCATGTAGTAAGCATGAAGTCAACCAATTCACTTTGCATGTTGGCCTATAAATAAAAAGAGAAAATCAGTAAAAAAAACACCCATGTTCTCCGCACTTAAAATTTTTGCCTCCCTCTCTTCATCTTGCTCTTTATTTCCCACACGACTCAACACGGGAATCCGTCTATCTCCTCTCTTCCACACGAGCAGGCAACCTCTCTCGTTCCTCTTTCTGTCTCATTCTCTGCTGTCCCTATTCATCTGAAATCGCAGAACTCGCTTTATCGCTTTGGCTTCTCTACCTGCATGAATTCCTCCCTGCCCAAGTACTCTCTTCCATATCCTAAGCCCGCACCTCACCGTGATGTGAAGCCCTCAATTTATGCTCATCTCCGTCTCTACCTGCATCAACCCAGACTGTCACACTACTCCGGTGTCTGAAGCCTCACTCCACTCTCCATCATAATAGTGCACCTAACCTACACATATCTCTCCCTGTTCACCTTGCATCCCTGCTCAATTCTCTCCCTTGTCACAACTCTCATCATCTCTACTCCTTCCTTTTTTTCAAAGTCGAACCCAATTCCTACAATCCTGTCAACAATCAATAAGCCACCTATCTCAATAATCATCCTCACTGCAGCAATCATCTATCACTCTCATTCTCTTCCCCTTCCATTTTACCTTTCTAATAAAAAGATATCACCTCCTCATTCTTTTTTTCTTTTTAAAAAAAGAGAGAAATCTTCTCTTTTCTTACTTTCTAAAAAAAGAAGAAAATATTAAAAAAATATTATATGTTGTATTCTGTCTCAAATTTGTCATCTTGTCATTGATGCCATCACCAGGAAATTATAAATCTAAGTACACATGTACATTGTTTTAACTCGTCAACTGAAAAAAATATATCAAAATAAGTACTCATATATATTGTTCCAATACAATGAGAAAATTATTTTGCATATTCTTTATTGTTAAGAAACACAATGAGAAACACTATCTTTGCCGGTCCCAAGTTCGGATGTGAAAAGTAGAGGGTTGCGATAGGTAGTCGACAACCAATGTAAAACTTGTCGAAATAATCATGGCATGAATCCTTTAAATCATTGTGTTAATCTAGCGTCCCAGCGACGCGTATTCTTGAATAAAAATGAAGCTGTGCAGATCTACCGGCAGTATGTTAAATAGCAAGGTTCCCACATTATTAATGCGAAAGAAGTTAGTCCATGAAACCAGAATTAGGTTAGGATCTTGAAATATAGTACTCTACGGTAAATTAATGGAATTAATAGATATTATTGTTCATAGAAAGATAAATATTTTATGTGTTCAAGAAACTAAATGGGTTGGGGAGAAGGCCAAGGAGACTGATAGTTTAGGTTTTAAATTTTGGTATTCAAATAAAAGTCGACTAGAAATGGTGTAAGTGTGATTATAGACAAAAGTTTGAAGGATAATGTTATAAATATTAATAGATGTGGAGATAGAATTATACTTTAAAGATTATTGATATTAAGATTAGCAATGTTATAAGTGTTTATCCCTCAAGTAGGTTTGGATGTATCTCAAAAGAAAATTTTTGGAATGAATTAGGCGATTAACACAAAAGATATCTTTTGAAGAAAAGTATTTATTGGAGGAGATTTGGACATGTTTATATAGAGTGAGAATATTTTAAAAGTATTCAGTAGTATGAATTTGGAGTGACTAATGAAGAATGTAGGACTATACTAGATTTTGCCTTAGCTTATGATTTTGTAGTTGTTAATACTTTATTTAAGTAAAAAGATGAATATATTATTACTTATAAAAATGGATCTAGTAAAACACTAATTGATTATTTTCCGATAAGAAAATAGATCGCTAGATCAGAAGATTGGCCATTCCAAGTGAAAGTTTAAGTACCCAACATCGATTGTAAGTTTTAGATTTTAAGATGAAATATTATAAGAGAAAAATAAATCAAATTATTGTCCCAGAGATTAGACACTTAAAGAACATAAATATTTTAAGAGCTTAGAATTTGGGATGTTAAGTTAATGTTATGTGAGAAAAGTAGTGAAATTAAAGAAATGCTAAACATGTGGAGAATCAACAAGAAAAACTTCTTAATAAAAATAGTTGGTGGTTGAGTTAGCGAAAGGATAAGAAATAAAGATTATAAAACTTGATTTAGATGTAAAACTTGGAGAATTGGAAAAGATATAAAGTGACCCATAGAGATTCTAAGAAAGAATATATGACGAAAAAAAAAATTTAAACTTTTAGTGATTTATACTGATAGATTAGATACCAAAAGTGAAAGATGTATGTATAAGTTAATCAAAGAGATAAGAAAAGTAAAGATCTAGTCAGAAAGGCATTAAGGATGAAAATAATAAAGTCTTTTAAAAATGATATTAAAATAAAATGGATGATGTATTTTGATAAATTTTTCAATGAAGGATCTAAAAATACAATTGATTTTAGCAACCTTAATACCCTAAATAAAAATAGAGAATTTTATTTTTATCTCCGTATTAGTAAATTTGAAGTTAGAGAAGCTTTAAAGAAAATGAAATGTGAAAAAATAGGAGAACCTGATGATATTCCAATAGAAGTGTGAAAATGTTTAGGAGATGGAATTTCTTATAAATCTTTTAATGTTATTTTAAAGACTAAAAGACGTGAGAGTGAAGAAAGAGTTTGTTGGTTCTTATATTTAAGAAATAAAGGCGATGCATAAGAGTGTGCAAATTATAGAGGAATTAAGTTAATATGTCATACATTAAAATTATGGGGGAGAGTAATTAAGCATAGGTTACGATGTGATACAAAAGTTTCTCACAATCAGTTTGGTTTCATTCCGGGTAGATATGCTATGGATGCTATATATTTGTTAAGAGGTTTGATGGAGAAGTATAGAGAAAGTAAGGAGGATCTATATATGATATTTATTGATTTAGAAAGCTTATGATAAAGTTTCAAGAGATGTTCTTTGGAGAGTTCTAGAATAGAAATGAGTTAATATTGGTTATATTCAAGTCATTAAGGATATGTATACTAGATGTACTTGTGTCCAAACATAAGGAGGATTGACAAAATATTTTCCTATTTGGTTGGATTACATCAAGGATCAACTTTAAGCCCTTATCTTTTTGCTTTAGTTATGGATGTTCTTACTAGGCATTTACTCGAAGATGTACCTTGGTGTATACTAGAGAGGGAGTCCAAGAGAAACTTGAATTATGGAGGTCAACATTAGAGTCTAAAGGTTTTCATTTAAGTAGATCCAAAACTGAATATATGGAGTGTAATTTTAGTTGTAGAGGTTCTAGTGGTAGACATTAGGTGAATAAGTCATTAATAAGAGTGAGTGATTCAGATATTTAGACTCTATTGTTCAAAATGATGGTGAAATAGATGGAGATGTTATTTGTAGAATTCAAGTTGGATGGTTGAAGTGGAGGAATGCATCTGCCCTGTTGTGTGATAGAAAAGTTCCGCTTAAACAAGGAAAAATTTTATAAGATGGTGATAAGACTTACAATGACTTATGGTGCAAAATGTTGGCCAATAAAAGGGAAGCATAAGATTATGTATGAGGATGCTTAGGTGGATGAGTGGCTTTACTCTTAGAGATAAAATGCAAAATGAGTATGTTAGGGAAAAAGTTGGAGTAGCTCCAGTGGCAGATAAGATTAGAGAGAGTTGCCTTAGATGGGTTGGCCACATAAAGCGTCGGCCGTCCGATGATCCTGTTGCGTTAAATTTGACTTATATTAAGAAAGGTAGAGGTAGACCTAAAAGACTTGGTTAAGATTAATAAAAAATGACCTTAGTATACTTGAATTAAATGAGAATTTGACACATAATAGGATACAATGGAGACGAAGGATTCATGTAGCCGACCGCACTTAGTGGGATAAAGGCTTGTTGTTGTTGTTGTATATTCTTTATTGTTGATGATGGTACATGCACTCTTTTTTAGGTGTGGTGAGTATAAAAATCTCTTGGCCGTTGTTCTCGTGACACTGTCCTATGCATTTTTTTAAATTTGGTGGGAAGGCTTAGCACTCTAGTAGACGTCCCATCAAACATAATAATTGAAATGAATGTCAAGAAATAAAAATATATTAGATGGAGCTGTAATCTGAATAAAATATATTGTCATTCTCTAACTTTTGCTAGGCTTCAAGCATGACTATCCAATTAAGCTTTTATTCTTTTTTGTTGTTTTCCCTTACTGTTGAATGTTTCATACTTTCCCTTCATGTTTAATTTATTTGTTCTTTTATTTTTTTTCTGTGTTTGAGCAATTTTAGTTAATGGTCCTTGTTGTACTAACATCATTTTCTTGTTATAATATTGTATTAAAAAAAAGTCAGTTTCAGGTTGGGGCTTTATTTGAATCGTTTAAGATAAAAGGGAAAAATTTTGAAAAACCAAGATTGATACTTAAGAACTGCATAGCACCTATGTTTATCTACATTGAGTAAATGTTGCTTTGTCTTTCATTGTTTTTTTATGTTTAAGTGCTTGGTGTTCACAAGATTTTGAACATTAATATTTATTTTGCTGTTGATATTGTGGGTCGTCTTGAACTTGTTCTTCTCTAGTTAATTCATTTCAATATGGCTAAAGATTTTTTATTTCAAGCATCACTATGGATAAAATGTTTCTGCGATTTGGGAACTTTTTTTGTTTCAAAAATTGATGGTGCTTCAAAATAGTTGGTGGAAATTTCTGGTCCAGAGATTTCAGGTTTTATTAGTTGTGAAATGAGTTGTAAATTTGCCTGTCTTTGATAGGATAAAATTTTTTTAACATATCTGTTTTTTCAAGATATTTAGACTTTTTTACTTCTGTTGAAAGATTTTATTTTATTTGGAATACTACTAAGTTCGATTGCCGGGACTTTTTTTTGTAAGGTCGTGCTTCCATTATGGCACTATCGAAAAGCAGTCACCAATTTACATATTGCCCCGAGTTTTTATGGTCCATCAGATAGAAAATGTCTTTTCAAGAACTGACTTGATGACAGACTATTAGTTACTGGATTAATACCAATCGACAGTCAAAATATTAGAATTTATTGCACTGTTTTGTTGTTTGTATTTATAGCGTACTAGTAGTAAATGAAATTTATGAAATTTTTTGCTGCTTGGTCTGTCGCATGCATTTTGGATGTGTGTTTGAGGTACACACATTAGATTATATCCAGTTTATTTAGAATTCATCAAATCTGAGCGTATTTAAAATGCACTGTTGAGCATAAAGGCAGGCCGCTATTGCTGATCATCACTGCAGCCGCCACCGCCGGTATTTTATTTTGCATTATCTGACTTTATCAAACATGACAAAGTAAACTCTTGTATTTATAGTATTTCTAATCAAATAATTTAAATATATTAATTTCATATTATACTATATTTCAAATTCAGCCAATCAAACAGCTCCTTTGTAAATTAATACAGATAGAATGATTATTGTACTAACTAAAAAAATCTACTTATCTTTCAGACCCTCAGCTCACTAGCACTTGTATTTGCTCTCCATCACTTCAAGCCAACTCCGCTCTATGTTATGGATGAAATTGATGCCGCCTTAGGTGCCCTTTTTTCTACTCTCTCCATTTCCCACTCCTCACTGTCCTTATGAATCTGTGATCTTATAAATCTTCAATGCATGCCTCACAGACTTCAAAAACGTTTCAATAGTCGGCCACTACGTAAAAGATCGCACTAAGGATGCCCAGTTTATAATCATAAGGTATGTCTTTCCTTCTAATATTTCTCATTTTATAGCCATAAGCTTACAAAAAATTATTATCTGGACCACCTGGATTGCTATATATATGAGTGAGTATACAGCAATTAGTGTACACAGTTCTGTGCGCTCGTCCTTACATACAACATATACATAGTAATTCAAACTGTCTCAATACTGCACATAATAATTTCTCCAAGTATACAGTCTTATTTATGTTTTAATTCTCACACAGCTTGAGGAACAATATGTTTGAGCTTGCGGACAGACTTGTTGGCATTTACAAAACTGATAACTGTACTAAGAGCATCACAATAAATCCTAAGAGCTTTGCTGATCCAAAAGCGGCGTTCTAAAAGCATTTCTTGTATTAAAAATGGCACATGAATTGCAAATGTTTTGTGCTCTCATGCATGTAATTATTTATTTAGGATACTATGGGCTGTAGTTAGTTGATGGTCGGCCTGGCTTGGAAAGGTTATTAAGGTTAATGTTGGCTTTCCATGAATATTTATGTTATATTCTATGATTTTTGAATGTATTTAGTTAATACTTCGATGTTAAATTCTACGATTGATCAGACTACTTTTGGTGTTTGGGGCTGATGGAAACTAACTCAGAAGATCAAAGGTACAAATAGGAGCAGAACGCAACCGTTAGATGTGGCCACTGTTATTTGCAGTTTGTATTCTTTTCCAAGCCATCGAGCCCACCTGAGCTGTCATTAGGCTGAATTTGAGAGACTTTTTTTGTTTCTTTTGAGCGTGAATTTTAATTTTGATCTTCGTTTGAATAGTATCTTTTGAAATTGAGTTTTAAACTTACCTGAAAGTTTTGTTTTAGCCCTTTTTCAAAAAGTAAAAGATAAATAGCTTTTCAGAAAATATTTTTAAACTAATTTTTCAGGAATTCGAAAAATTTAATCAAACGAAGCTTAAATATGAGCAAGCCAGTCTACTGGCCTTATATATATATGAGCTGTCATTAGCTGTGGCCTTTAAAATGTATGGAATAAAAAAAATTGATAAAATAAATCATAAATAGTAATTAAATCACTACTAAATGATAATTTCATCGAACTCTTAGTTGGCTTCTCCTCGAACATCAGATTAATATAATCATGAATTAAAAAAAATAGTAGCTAAATATAATAATACTTTCTAAAAATGTAAAGCAAAAATAATTTATCTCAAACACATTTATAATTGAATTTTTTAATGAGCTTACTTAAGAGCTTTAAGTGTGATTATTTTTTATTATAAATTAATTAAGCATCTAATTATTCAAATTTGTTATTTTACAATTAAGTTTTTATAAAAATAATAAAGCTTATTTGATTAACTAAGACTAGCTTTTATCTAATAGCACCACGAGTTGCTACCCTAAATTAGACATTAAAAAAAATAGAGTGTTTCTAGTCAACAAATGTTAGGTTAAATATCTCTTTAATTCATAATACTGATAGAATAAAATAAAATTTGATGATTAGCGTAAGAAAATAAAATTAATTACAGCTTAAACAAACGATAAGATTGAGCGAACAATAATTGTCGTAATTCAATACAATCAAATATCACTTTTATCTATTTCAACGAAACTCTATGCGACAACTCAATTTCAACTACATTTTTTAAATGTTTATCTAAATTAAAAGGTTTGTTTTTTATTTAAAAAACTAAAATTAAAACACATTATTTCGAAATATATATTTTTTGAAAACTATTGTCCAACAAATTATTAAGATTCGCTACCACGAGCTATTTAAGCCGTGCAAGAAACTTGTTCTTTTTTTTTTTTTTTCAACTAACAATAAAAAAATTACACAAAGGCCCATAGAAAACTCGTTTTGATTTTTAAATTAATATTTAAAGCAATTAAGTAAAACAAAAGGTGTTTCCTAAAAAGAAAAAAAAAACAAAAGGTGCAGAATGCAGATTTTATTATATGTGGCCTGGAAGAGTCCAGATCTCCTCCAGGCTGTAAGATAAGATCCCACCGTCCGATGCCTCATCCGACGGCTATCTTTCGTTCTTACTGTGCTGTTGGCGGGCCCACCCAATTATTAATAATATTCTCTTGTAAATTAAATAATTTAATTTATTTAGTTTCACTGCTTCTATATTCTCTTTTGATATTTTAAATGAAAGTGCGCATGTGTCCTTCTTTTATACAGTTCAGATTAATTACTCGTAAGAGAGGAGTTGAAGAGCAGCTTTCAGCAACTTAAAGTTGACCAACCGTAGATTAAGAAATGGCTTAATTTTTAAATTAGAACTCATTAATAAATTAATTAGTTAATTAGATCGTAAAAAAAAATTAAAAATAGTCCAGTCACCCGTTGACTAAGAGATTGGCCATAATTATTTTTTTAAAAAAAATTAAGTAAATAATCCCCATTTTTTAGTCATATCATTTACCCGGTGTCGGTTGGTGACGATATTTGGAAAGGTAATGAAAAACTAAACATCTTTCATGTTGATAACTTTCGACGAATCTTGCCTAGGTAGCCTCAGTTTTTGGAATATATGAATTTTGAAGTAACGAAAGTTAAAGTTATGCAACAACTCCCGTTTTTTGGCCTTAATATAAGGATTGTTGAATATATATGATTCTTTGGTAATATCAAACACTCTTAATATATTCTATATATAAATTGAGTTTTAATGTGTTTACTCATTCTTAAAAAGTAATAAGTTATTTTCTTATATTTGACGATATTATCTAACACTTGCTAATATTTACTTCTCCAAAACACATTAAAACTAATAATGTGAATTTTGACTCGAGATATATCTCCATTTGACTCTTTCTGTAATAAATACATATATGACGAAAAGTTCTTAAATTAGATTTGACTATATGTAATTACGAATCTTCCTCCAAGCATCAATTAATTTAAAATAAATAAACAATAAACAACATTAGGATTATACTGATGAGAATGGCGAATGAGTAAACAAACATAAAAGCATCAGTACATGCATCAATATAAAAAATAATACATCTATCATCGTCGATGTAGTGGAATCATCGCTACGAGTGTAATGGGATGGTGTGGCCGCGTCGTCACATAGATGATGTTGTCGATGGTCCTCCTCCCACCCACGGTGTTGACATCCTGTAAGCATGAGGTATATCAGCCGAAGCTTGGTAAGCGGACGGTACATTTTCCGTATGGCGTGTCATATGAAATGATGGACCATATGTCGGAGACGGTGCATGCCATTGGTGCATCATTAATACGATATGAATCTTGGGGTGGCTATGTAGCGTATAGGCTGTACTGGCGTGAGATGGCCCATCCATCGATGGAACATCTTCGCACGATCGAAGTCTTTGGAATAATGTATCCATGCTATGTAGCCGGAGATATGCATATTTTGCCTCAAGTCCACGCACAATTCCTCATATTCATCGAAAGATTTCTGTCATTTCGTATCATCACCTCTGCAGAAATAACGCCAGAATATGTCCTCAATATTCAAGATGTGCTCACACTGCAAATACAAAAATTTATATCAGTGTTTCGTTGTTACAAGGAAAAGCAAATTGTAATACTTTGCATATAGACTAACCATCAAGCGTTCTCCAGGTGCTCGGGGGTAGTATGTGTCAGGAGGAAGTGTGCCTTCGTATGAAAGAAGCCATCCATGTATCGGTTGATCGTTGGCTCTCGATCATGTGATGATAATCCACCAGCCTTCACGTCGCACTCCATTATGCAATGTAAGAGTGGTGGTAATCGACCAATCATCGGCTTTTTCGACCATCGACGTCTGAGCGATGGATCTATCGAGCAACATCAATCATGAGGCATCTGCGGATGCACATGATCGGGCGTACCACTCTACCCTCTTCCAACATATGATCGATTACTGCGCCATATTTCCTCTCCCACAGCAAACATATATCGCGACCGCGGCGATCGATGTCCATATCGGATGACCTGCACATATAGCATAAGTTATTATTTTAGCTAGAAGCCCATAATGAGTAAGCCAATAAACATTACATCAATTCAGCAAGCAACGGTAAACAATACCCTACTAAACAAGTGTAGCAAACAACAATCAGCTAATGAAAAGTTAAATAACAATATGCAATCAATTAAAAGGAACAATCACACATAGACAAGAAGCTACCATAGCAGGACTAATTCAAATATCTGACATCAGCGTACACCTGATAGGACTAATCCAAATAGAATAATGTATCATGGGACTAATCCAGGTAGAACTACATTACAACCAAAGCAAGCATATATATCGCGGTCTCTGCGATCGCATTTGAGGACCGTCGACTGTTGTGTCCAGGTCTACAACCAGAGCTTTTTGTAGTGTTCTGTCCGTAGTATTTTAAATAATTTGTCCTTGGCACCGTCTTTCTTTTGACATTTGGTGGATTATAATCACGGGTATGTGCCACGATGATGTTCAATTCTTCCCCAGATAAGGTATTACATGGAATTCACCCCGGTATGTGCTAATATAGTTTTGCAAACTATAGTATGTTGAAACATAATGTACATGCTTTAGGTGTCGTTGACCCGAAACAGCAATGACGTGCGCACATGATAGATGGTAAGATTGCGGCTGTCTACATGTACACCTACATTCATTATTTTCACCTAATTCAATTTTGAAGGTCTTGCTGGTGACATCAACACGGTACTCATATCCACCGGTTCGGAAATTTCCTTGCTTCGTTCATTATCTGCGCGTGCCTTGCGTGGAGAGAATAAGTTTTCCTGTTGCCTTTCCAGAGTTGTAGCTGATTCAAGTCGTTTCATGAAAAGTGATACTATGTTGTAGTATACTGCTGTAATCAAGGGTTGAATCGGTAAACCACGTGCTCTTTTAAGCACACTATTGAAACACTCAGTTGCATTTGTGGTCATTGTACTGTACCTATAGCCATCATTATGAGTAAGAGATCATTGTTGAACATCCCTTGAAACAAGCTAGTCATATGCCTCCTGCTTGATATTCTTGATGTCTGCCATATACCTTTTAAAAATTCGAATGTCATCCGTATTTCCTGCAACGTACATCTTTTGACATATGAAGTCAACATCACCTATGTCGAATTGTCTAACTGCTCTTTTGAAGTTCTCCCTTAAATGACACAGACAAAAGCGATGTGGAAAGATCTCTCGCATCCACAGACTGCATGCTATCGAGATGGCGAGAGATCACCCCTTGTAGATTCTGATGTGATCAAGTCCTATAATGTGCGCAAAAACCATACCCATGACTCGATGCACTCTGATTCCACAACTATGAAGGCCAGTGGGAACAAGTCGTTGTTCGCGTCGATCCCAGCCGTAGAGTTCTCTGTACTTACAGGAGAAAAAAGTCCCATCGAGGCATAGGCCAGGGGCAATCTGACAACCTCTTATTGAAGGCTCAAATGACCAAAATAGTCTTTGGAATATGTTGATTAGTGAGAATATAATTCAAGATAGCGCAAAACAAAATGAATTTTCCCAATGAGTAAGATTCCTCCCAATGCCAAATATAACCTTAGCCTTTCGACATGCATCCAGGCCTTCGTAGGACACTCTTATATTGAACTTGACTCAATATACAATTTTCACGGTTTTAAATCTAGTACGACGCGTTGGATGAAATAATGAATTTACATTATCTCTCCAACATTAATGACTACAATATGAGCCATTGAATTAATCCACCAAGCACCACCCAACCTCTTAATTGATCTTGCATGTAAGCTCCACAAACATGGTCTATCTGGGTCAGAATGGTGGGTGCATAGTACAATGAATTTTAATTAATTTGAAGCACTAATGACATACTCAACATTGTTCACGATACCAACTCAAAGAAATTGTAATTGCTTAATTGAAAACACATATCTTCAAATAATTCATCCGGAATGCTTCTCCTCCTCAAAGTAATCATCGATGGGCCATCAAATGTAAGGTCCTCATCCCATTCTCTAGATTATACACAAATATTCATTTTGAGTGCTCTTCCGTATGACTTGTTCTAATTGAGTAATTGACAATAAAGTCTCTGACCCTGAGGGATCGCTCATGGTAAGTCGTAGCATCGTTATCATTCTCCTCATCATCATCACTACTAGCTCCACTAGGCATAGTTTCATATCCAACATTTTCGGGAGGTAGTGGATTCATTTCATTATCTTTTGGGTCACCCATAGCAGCAGAGCTTGTCTCAGCAAAATAATCATGTTCTCATGCTTCACTCAGATTTACCGAATGGAAGTCGATGATGTTTAATGCTCGCTCGAGCTCTGACATTCCTCATATTAACCTCCCTATCTCCACATATTCAACTTGACATAAACCACATAGTTGCACACATGCTGATTAAGTATACCACTCTTCATCATTAATCTTAAATAAATCCAAAGACAAATAGAAAAATGACCCACCATATTGACAAAGAACTTTGTTGGATCTAGCTTCAACGACCTAATTATTCATTTTTGTAATTCTTCGAATCTAATCTGCCGTGGGATTTGGATTGGACGATTTTTCCCACAAACATATGTTGGAATAAAATCGTTGCTTACTCTAAGTTCACCGCCATAATAAAGAACTATACAGACAATATCTGAACTCATCACTAATTAGTAATAACAGAACACTAGTAATCTCATCTCATCAATGATAATTTAATTGTGAGAAATACGAGGGACTAAATGAAGCTACCTATTACGCCAAAATGATTGGATTAATAGATATAAGAGAAAAATATATTGAGATTTTATATCCTAAATGGTGTTCTAATTTATCTTATATCCTAACATGTCATGAAATTGTCAAATATAATATAAATTAAATGTAACTGATGATGAAAGTGCAAGAAATGCATTAAGATGACATATCATCTAGTTTTCCCTAAAAAAATAAGATAAAAATGCATGTAGACTTCATTAAACTAACATGATTTTGTTCACAATGAGAAACTCTACTTTTCTAAACTTCACATATGCATTTGTTTTAAATGATGCGAAAAGCAATGAAGGGCCATATAAAAAAAACCATGAAAGCCACTATACAAAGAATTTAAATGAATACGATAAATTCTCTCTTCTTGATATGGCTCTCAAAATACCACCAGTCAAAGCACAAATCTTGATGTTGAAAGCGATATGATTTTGAGTCAAACAAATCGAGATCAACTTAAAATATCATTAGAATCTTGGACATCAATTAAATCCCAAAAAAGCTCTCAAATGTGGAGTGTTTATAGTCAAATCGAGCGCCTGACGAAATGGATCGATCTAATGAGCCTAAGATCTCATAATTCACTTCATTTGGGCATCCAAATGCTCAAAATACATCAAATGATCGAGTCATTCGAGTCGTCCGATCGAGGGAGTGGTACGCCTTACATGAGTTTACTAGAATACCCTCCTCCCATCTATAAATAGGCCTCACTCCTCACATGGGGGGCTTTAAGTGAAGTGAAGCAAGTGAAGAAGAAGGAAGCAAGTGAAAGAAAGAACGGAAAGGAAGAAGAAGAAGAGTCCAAGCAAGTGAAGAAGAAGAAGCAAGGGAAGAAGGCAAGGAAGAAGAGGAAGAGTCCATCGAGGAAGAAGAGGAAAAGTGAAGTGAGGAGGAAGAGAAAGCTCTAAAGCTTGAAGATCCCAAGATCGCACCACCGCCATCGTTAATTATACGATTTCCACCGTAGTTACCCAAAGATCTCCAACATCAAGAACTATTATAAACCGATCGTTGTTACATTTATTCCTCTCATATGCAATTCAATCCTTATCGGAAGATTTTGTACTCGAGAAGGATACATAGTGGAATCTTTTATCTGAGCTTTTTTCTTTTTTTCACGTTAAAAATTCTGAGTCTCATTCTTTAATTACTGTGCCGACTAATCAACAAGAAGCATAAATTTTACTCTACCGAATCGGTTTTCCAACGCTGGCGCCAAGTAAAACTCTTCAACCACAATTTGAACATATGGCCAATAGCAAAACACTCGCCACAACGGAGCTTCGCTCCAACTCCGCCATTCTCAAACCCATCCCCGAACCAAGGACGCCAAGTTGAGGGAACGGGAATCTCTTTGGAAGATCGTGTCCGAATGGAGGAGTCTCAAAATAAAATGATCCGTTTTTTGCAAGGACTACAACTACTACTAAAACATATCTCCCCAAGATCGGTCATTGCGAGGAGGAGGTCAAAACGCTAATCCTCCCGACACGAGTTCCTCCGCATGGAGACAATGCCGATCTCCTCGACACCGCTAGTTCCACTCATCCATCGCTCAACCGTTACTAATCCAATCGTTGTTGATAGCTTCACACATGCTCATCTCATTAATCCGCACATCATGACATTCAGGTAAGTACGACGCTTAATACAAGATGAATTTCACCTTCAAGATAGAAATCATCTTCACCCACACCATGTTATGAGGAGTCCTCACCTTTAGAAGCCATTCTTCGACATCCAATTCGTAGGTTTCAAGCTTCAGCATTGATTCCTATGATGGGGCAATCGACCCACACGAACACATCGACCACAGTGACTATCATGCATATCCAACGAGCTCCCGACACACTGCTTTGTCAGGTCTTTCCTGTTACCCTCAAAGGGCAAGCTCGCACTTGGTTCTATTCTCTTCCAAGGGGATCCATCCATACCTTTAACGAACTCGCCAGGTTCTTTGTGGAACAGTTCATTGCAAATCGGAGAATCATTAAAGATTCCTCCCATCTTTCCTATTCGACAGAACAAGGGTGAATCACTCAAAGAATACTTCCAGAGGTTCTCTTTAGAAGCTCGCCAAATACCCGGGTAGACCGAACTATTAAGAGGAGTTTTCCTTGAGGACTCCGCCTGTGGCCTTTCTATTCGTCATTAATGGACACGGTCCGTCATATGCCACTTAGTTCATCGTAGAAGCACAAATCTCCGCCGATGAAGCTATTAATGCTCATCGCAAACAATTTGAACAATATGGGGAAACGCAAAAACACTGCAGAAATGTGGACCGACCCATCAAAAGAAGCGACAAGGTAGTCATCTCCTCCACCCCATATCAACAACGTGAACCTCGACCGGAAAAGACATACACACCGACACATCATCTCGTTAACCTCCGATGGCTATTCGCAATGAAGAACATATCAAGTGGCCGCATCCATTGAAACCGAATTCGTGAAATCGTGAGCAATATTGTCATTTTCATCGGCCGTGGACATCATCAAGCATGTATACAACTCAAGGAAGAAATCGAGAGACTCATTCAACAAGGATACCTACGCCGCTTTTATGAAGAATCAACCACCTCAAATAAACACACCTCCGCTTTGGGGCAACCGACAAACATCACAAAACAACCAAATAATCATCAAATAATTGGAGAAATCAAACCGCAGAGGAGGATCGATACTACATAATCAAGTTCTATCGCCTCCAAAGAACCGAGTTGAAGAAGTCTCGTATTGATCATTCCATCACTTTTAATGACTCGGACTTAGAAGGAGTCCATATCCCTCATCAAGATCCACTTGTCATCAGCGCGGGGATCGGTGATCCTTGTTATAACGTAAAAAGAATTTTGATCGATAATGGGAGCTCTGCCGATGTCTTATTTTACTCAACTTTTCTTAGTATGGGCCTGGCTAGGCAAAAGCTCCAACCAGCTGCTGGACCACTATATAGGTTTGATAATCACCCAAGACGCGTAAGGGACAATCACTCTTCCGTTACCCTGAGAATTCCCCAAGTGACTCATTTAATACAATTCATAGTGGTGAAGTCGATTCTGCGATATAATGCAATCTTCGGGAGGCCCCTCCAATCAATTTTCGGTGCTATCACTTCAGTGCCTCATCTGAAGATAAAATTTCCTACCCCTGGTGGAGTTGGGGTGGTTTGTGGAAATCAACAAATCATGTTATCTCGCATAAGCTCAACCCCTTCCATCACCTTCAAAGATCAAGATCTTAACTTTCGAGATGAAAGAGTACCTCAAAAAGCTTCCTAGAAGATTTACTCTCAATAGCATTATCGATGACCAACCATTACTTAACAGGCAAGTGGGATCTTTACTCGTAAGAACAAAGGGAAAAGTATATAAATTTCTTACGCAGAATCAAGACATATTTGCTTGGAGTCCGAGATATGTCGAATGTAATCACGCACTCCCTCAAAATTAATCCAACGCTCAAACCAATCATCCAAAAGAAGCGAGTTTTGCACCATCGCCTTCAAGCTATTGAACAAGAAGTTAACAAGCTCATAAGCGGATTCATACGAAGTGCATTACCCCACATGGCTAGCAAATGTTGTCATGGTTAAAAAAATAAATGGAACATGGAGGATGTGTGTTGATTATACTGATCTTAATAAGGCCCGCCTAAAAGGATAGTTTTCCTCTTCCTCGAATCGATCAAGGTGGACGCTACATCCCATCAAATGCTCGCTTTTTTGATGCTTATTCGGTACAATCAAATAAAGATGAACCCAATAGATGAAGAGGTTCTGTTTCAAACATATAAAGGTTTATATTGTTACCAAGTCATGCCATTTGATTAAAAATGCCGGTGCTACCTATCAACGCCTCATGAATAAGGTTTTAAAGACTGCTACCACAATGGAGGTGTATGTGGATGACATGTTAGTGAAAAGCTTAGAAAAGTCACAACATATTTGACTTAGAAGCATGCTTTGACCTCCTTCGACGCTATAACATACGACTTAACCCAACCAAGTGTGCTTTTGGGGTTACGTCTGGAAAATTTCTTGATTTATGGTAACTCACCGTGGGATAGGCTAACCCAAAAAATCAAAGCTCTCCAAGATATGATTCCTCAAGAATATCAAAGACGCTCAACGCTTGAATGGTCGAATTGTCGCATTATCCCGCTTCCTAGCCCGCCTCGGGACAAATACTTGCCATTCTTTAAAATATTGAAGGGAGCTAAAATAATAATTTTCAATGGACCGATGAATGTCAAGATGCTTTTGAGCAACTAAAAGAATATCTAGCATCTCTACCGCTATCCAAACCTATTCAAGGAGAAACGCGTTATACTTATATCTTGGTTTCTTCCCACGCAATAAGCTCGCTTTAGTGCGAAGAAGATGGGGCACAACAACCAATTTATTACCAAGAAAAAATTCTCTCGATATAGAAAGTCGTTATCCATTTGCGATAAAGTGGCTCGGCGTTAATTTTCTCACAAAAAATTGCGCCCATACTTTCAAGCTCACACCATCGGCGTTTAATCGATTTACCATTAAGGGCCATCTTACGTAAAACCGTAAGCATCCGGAAGATTGATCAAATGGTCCAGAGAACTGGAGAATTTGATATAAATTTTCTACTCGCCTACCATAAAGTCTCAAATACTTGCGACTTTATAGTGGAATGCACCAACCCAACTCTAGAAGAGCTATCTCACGTGTCTTTCATCTCCTCGATGGACTCTATGGATGGAAGTATCGGTGTCGGGAATCCTACTTGTTTCCCCAAAGAAAATACCCAGAGTATGGACTTCGCTTAAAATTCCCCGCAACTAATAACATGGCGAATATGAGGCTCATCGCAGGTTGAGACTCGCCATCGATCATGGCCCAAAACTTAGTAATTACACGACTCCTTGTCGCCTCCCAAGTTGGAGGAGATTTTAATACTCATAATCCTCAACCGGTGCAATATCTCCACTTGGTAAAATCTCTTCTTACTCATTTCAAGACACATCAAATCATCCACATACTACGAGAGAAGAATACGGGCCCTCTAAGCTTGCTACCTCTACCACCGAGATCTATTTAAGAGAAAGCATGTTGAAGAAATACATTTTCCTAGTATCCAAGGGCCATGGATAATTCAAACTATTGATGAGGAAAAGGAACGCGTGGGATAAACCGATCCTATCTTTTCTACAAGAAGGGACCCTTCCTCAAGATCCAACTTCAACTCGCCTCTCAAGACAAGCTTCAAACTTTGCTATTATTGGAGGTGAACTATACAAGCGAAGCTTTCTCTCGTCCATATCTCAAATGCCTTCCACCTATTACGCTGCTAAAAGAGGTTCACTGTGAATATGTGGGGAACACCTTGGAGGAAGAGCATTGGCCCTTAAAATCATGGCAAGGGTTTTATTGGCCTACAATGAAACAAGACGCCTTGAATTCACAAAGAAATGTGCAAGTTGTCAATTGCATTCTAACCTTCCTCACATGCCGCATGTAACTCTCATCCATTCAAAGCCCATGGCCCTTTGCTCGTGGGATTGATATCATGGGACCTTTTCCAATAGCATCGGGCAACAAAATTTATCATTCTAGCCCGACTACTTCACAAAATGGGTAGAGGCCAACCACTCGCTAAAATCACAGAGGCAAATACCAAACAATTTGTGTGGAAAATATAATATGTCGATTCCCCGCAAAGATCATCACCGACAATGGAACTCAATTTTCGGAAAAGTCTTTACGCCCTTTTGCAAAGATCTTCACATTCATGATACAGAAGCACATCCTCAAACTAATGGGCAAACCGGTTACCAATAGGACCATACTCAAAGGACTAAAAACACGCCTTGAGAAGGTTGGGGCAATGGGTTGATGAGCTCCCCAATGTTCTTTGGGCCTACCGCACCGCCACGCACCCCAACCGGGTGAGACACCATATAACTTGTGTTTTGGGAAGCTATCATACCGGTGGATATCGGGTTCCAAGTCCAAGAGTCCGCTTTTCATGAAGTAATGAAGAAAAACTCCCAGACCTACTCCCTCAAACTGGATATGGCTACTTCTGGACCGCTTCCTATCACCAACGGGTAGCTCGCCACTTCAATGGAAGAGTGAAACCTCGCCCCATATCTATCGGTGACTTGGTCCTGCGAAGTCTCGGTCGCAGCAAAGGCCCTCGCAATAAACTCTCACCGGGATGGTCCGTATGTGGTCATATGGTCAAGCCAGAACGCTCAAGCTCAAGGACCCGTAAGGAAAAACTCTACCAACTTGGAATACTAAGAATCTTCAAAATATTATCGAACTCTTACGCAATTATTATGACTTTATCTCGTCTGTCATTTCATCCTTGTATAATCAACCCCACCTACTAGATTAAAGCTTGTTGTTGCTTGTTGTTGTCATTTTCTCTTAAAGCCCGCACTGTCTTATGATTATATCATTGAACTAGTGAATTCACGCCTTTGTTCTAACAAGATTTGCTTTTTCTTTTTACTTTTCCTCCCACTTGAGAAATATACAACTCATGTTACATCTCACTGGGACATGATCAATCCTTGGGACTTGATCGGACCTCTTCCATACAAACGCCATCGAAGTCACACTCGCAAACAACCTCGATAGGTCAAAGATCTCCGGTTTACCGCCGACACCGCTAACCACCGCCGGCCGCCAACCTCAGCCGGTCATCCGCTGACTACCGCCGCCGGCCACGCCACAATTATCGCCGGCATCTTTCGCCGCCATCACCATTATCGCTGTCGCCATCCGCGGCTGACTATCGGGCGCCTGGCCGCCACCCGGCGGTCGATTCGACCTCTTCCATACGGGTTAACGTCATTGAGTAAAACTTTGACTAACAGATAGGTCAAAGCGTCCTTTGGGCTTCCGCGACCTCTTCCATACGGGTTAACGTCAGAAAAACTTTGACTAACAACCGGGATAGGTCAAACGTCCTTGGTGGGCTTCCGCGACCTCTTTCCATATTAGCGTCATCGAAAAACTTCGACTAACAACCGGGATAGGTCAAACGTCCTTGGTGGACTTCCACGACCTCTTCCATGCGGTTGCGTCATCGGTAAAACTCGACTAACAACCTAGGAAAGGTCAAAAGGTCCTTGGTGGACTTCCCGCGGCCTCTTCCATACGGGTTAATGTCATCGAGCAAAAACTCTGACAAACAACTCAGGAAAGGTCAAAAGGTCCTTGGTGGACTTCCCGGCGCGGCGAATAATATTCACCAATAACCTAGGAAAGGTCAAAACTTTGTACCCACTACACATGTTAATGTCATGGTATCACTCGACAAACAACTCGGATGGGTCAAAATCCTCGGATCCAACTCACCCATATTTGTACGTCAAATAATTTTTGACCAATTATCCCAGAAGGGTGAAAAAAAAAAAAAAAGAAGGTAAAAAAGAAGAGGGTATATCCAGGTATCATTGACAGCATTAATATGATGATATAAGAAAGAATTAAGATCCCGATACGATAATGACATTACATAGAACCGATGAAGAATGACATCCATGTCGATCTAATATCGATATCCTCATCACTAGGAGACACTCCACAGCCCACTCACAACTCCTTCATCTTCGAATCGGTGAAGGATCTTGGGATGCTTGGGGAGATATATCCTCAATTTTGGCCCCGGTCTTGCGATGTACAATTCCTTTCAGAACCCTGGATGAAGCCCTCCTCTAAACACGCTCCAAGTCCTTCACTTCAACATCAAAGATATGGTTACGAGCCTCCGGATAAAGTCTTCAATAGCGCCCGCGATAAGCGAGAATTCTTGAAGTCTTCCGCGCGATCTCGCTTGCTTCATTTTATGCTCCTTTTAAAGATGATCTTGTAATGCTTTCTTATCCGCAGTGCCCGATCCTCTTCTCTTTATGCCAGTCTGCTCTCGCCTTCAAACTCATCACGAAGCGCTCCACCTCGACGGAGAAGAGAAGTCGACATATTCGCCTCGGTTCTACACTCGGTCAATCGACCTCCAAGGTCACCACTTCTTTAGCTTTAGCATTCATCCTTATCCTGCCTCAGATATTTTATCTTCACAAATTCGATTATTCCATTCATCTAAGGCGACACCCAAATGAGCCATCAGTCCTAACGACTGAGTTACCTAAAAAAAAAAAAAAAAAAAAAAATATCATCATTAGCACCAATGTTACATAAGGAAGAGTAGAAGGCAGAAGGAAAAATAACGCAATTCATCGCTGGCGTCGGCATATGTGATTTAATACCTCCTCAGGAATTTGCGGCCTAGAGTAACGAACTCCCCCATCATGAGTCGAAACAGCTAAACTCTCAGATGTTAAGTGAACGTCATCTCCACCGATATCTGACACAACCATTTGACGAAGTCTCCTCTTTACGTAAAGATGGAACATTCTTCGCGTGATTCCGTGATAGGCTTCTCGAGAGAACCCTGAGTATGAGGAAAACTCGTCACCCTTTCTCTTCAACGGAAGAGCATGAGACCTTCCGCTTTGGATGGAAAGACCAACCTTAAACATCCTATCTTCAACTATATATTTCGATGTAATGCAACTCATGTTGCAAGCTTCCCCATCGGAATATTAAGAGTTGCTAGAATATCATCCTCAGATATCAGACGGATCCGGAAGATCATTCAATCTTCCCCATCTCTCAGGAAGGCCCCACTCATTCTTCACATAAAAGAATCCAGAAGACCAAGTTTTGGGCTGATCCCGTGCTGAAAATTCTATCCAATTCTTTATAGTCCGATAAGAAACACGTCCTTGAGCATCACATGTGAATCGCACATTGCACAAGTATGTTTAAAGTAACCCATGCTCCACGAAGAAGGTAGTCGCCAATAATGACCGTTAAAGCTCGAAGCGAATTGCATCAAAGCCACACCACATTTTTTGAAGATCTCATTTCGGAGCCAAGGGAATCGCAATCCGGCCGCGAAGAGTCATCTCGAAATAGTAAAGTACCACGTGGGCGACGGCTCGATCGGACTTTTAGCCACAATACCAACTCATTGGGAAGAAAAATTTCTGCGAACACCATTAAACTATCGATGTGACGGTGGAGGCATATCATCAGGGCCATACTATGAGTTTTCTTCTGACCATCACCCTCAGTACGCAAGCGCGTCTTTTTTTGACCCTCCCGCTCGCGCACAGTTTGGAGTAAAATCTTTCTCCTACGATCAGCCAAACTTCCCGAGTTATGAGGACAATGGTTCTTAACTGATACTTCCCCACCGTCTTGACAATTCTGAACCGCTGAACCTTCCATCGAAGTTGAAAGAATACCAATTTCCTACAAAAAAGTAATGCGTGGGCCTTGATCGCTCTCGGACGGTCGGCGGCGTGGCCGGAACCACGGCGTATACCGTGGGCCTTAATCGCCTCTAACCGGACGGTCCGGCGTGGCGGTAACCGGAACCACGGTATCACGTGGGCCTTGATCGCCTCACGGACGGTCGGCGTGGTAACCGGAACCACGGCGTATCGTGGCGCGATCCTCTCGGACGTCGGCGTGGCGGAACCACGGCGATACCGTGGGCCTTGATCGCTCCCCACGGACGGTCCGGCGTGGCGGAACGGAACCACGCGATACCGTGGGCGCGATCCCCTAACCACGGCGGTCCGGCGTGGCGGAACCGGAACCACGGCATATCCGTGGGCCTTGATCGCCTCACGGACGGTCCGGCGTGGTGAACCGGAAACCGGCGTATCCGTGGGCCTTGATCGCCTCCAACCGACGGTCCGGCGTGGCGTGGCGGAACCACGGCGTATACCCGTGACGCTCGCCTCCCTGCGTCGACGAGGCCGTAACGAACGGCGGCGTATCGTGAGCCTTGATCGCCTCTAAATCGCCTCCAGCCTCTTGATTGCTGCCTCCAGGACCTCACTCGAAGAAAGGGAGAGGAAAGGTGTCTCTCTCTACCTGGGGTATTTATAACCCCAGGGGAAAGGGTAAAACCCCTCAAAAAGCGGTTCAAAAGCTCAAAACCAATTTCTCGGTAGGCCCTCGTATGTGTCAGCGCATGGCAGTAGATAATGTATGGCCTAGCATGTATGGCGTAGCCATGAAGGCTGGTACCGAGCAACAGCAGTATATGAGCCTGTGAGTATGACAGAGCCATAGCTCATAACGCCTGTATGTAGCCAGCCGCTGATTGAACCCATTCATTCCGGATGTTCACCAGATGGCCTTGATCCGACAGATTCTGCGGAATGGCTGACCGGATCCGCGAAAATGGCCCTGGCCTGCATGGCGTCTTTCGCCAGCCGCATTGCTGCCAGCCTGACCCGATCCATCGCCTTCTCGACGGAGCGCCACCATCATGAGCCTTGCATGCCCGTAGCCTTCATGCGCCAATTCGTTAGCCCGTATCTCGCCATGAGCAGCCCCCCAGTAAACGCTTAAAACTTCCAATTCGTTATTTTTGAACATTTGACATATATTTTTGGATGATTAAGCTAATGTCATCCAAAATAGGGCGATATACTCTCAAAATACCACCAAAGCAATCTTGATGTTGAAAGCGATATGATTTTGAGTCGAAAACAAATCGAGATCAAGCCTTAAAATATCATTAGAATCTTGGGACATCAATTAAATCCCAAAAAAGCTCTCAAATGTGGAGTGTTTATAGTCAAATCGGCGTCTCGGCGGATCTAATGAGCCTAAGATCTCATAATTCCGACTTCATTTGGGCATCCAAATGCTCAAAATACATCAAATGATCGAAGGAGTCATTCGGCCGTCCGTCGAGGGTGTGCGCCCGAGTTCTTAGAATACCCTCCTCCCATCTATAAATAGCCTCACTCCTCACATGGGGCCTAAGCTAAGCTAAGTGAAGTGAAGCAAGTGAAGAAGAAGGAAGGCTGAAGCAGTGAAGAAGAACCGCAGGAAGAAGAAGAAGAGTCCAGTGAAGAAGAAGGAAGGCGAAAGCGAGGAAGAAGAGGAAGAGGAAGAGTCCGATCGAGGAAGAAGAGGAAAAGTGAAGTGAGGAGGAAGAGAAAGCTCTAAAGCTTGAAGATCCCAGCAAGATCACCATTAGCCGCCATCGTTAATTATCTGCGGCGTTCCAAGAAACACCCAAGATCTCCAACATCGATTATAAACCGATCGTTATTCTGGCTATTCCTCTCTCATATGCAATTCTGTAATCCCGTTATCGGGAAGATTTTGTACTCTGAGAAGGATACATAGTGGAATCTTTTTTTTTCGCTGGTTTTCCTCTTTCGGTTTTCGTTAAAAATTGCAGGTGTCTCGTTTGGTTCTTTAATTACGGTGTCTATTTTAATCCAATGAGCGTAAATTTTCTTCTACATTGGTTTCCAAAGACGCAATACTTCTAATACAAACATAAAAAACAATGTATTCTTTGACACATCATGTATCAAGTAGCCTATGCAGAAGAAATGGTAAAATCATGAATCCACAATGAAAAATTCAAAATTACACCACGATGATAAAAACATGATTTCAATCAGTTTAAAATGAATTTCTTTAAACTAACTATTAAAAAGATTGAAGAATATTTAAATTATAGATATGAATTTGTTGAAGAGAAAAAATAGATGTGTAACACATGTGCCGGTGAAGAAAAATAAATGCAAAATATTTGCGAGCCTCGCCACATGTCTGAATTCAAGTATTCATAAAGTACTCATAAAAAAAATGGTACTAACTTAAAATAATATTGCAGGAAATGAGAAAGCAAATTTTTTTTAACCTAGGCATCTAATATTCCAATATATACTTTTCTAACCTTAAATTTTTTTTTTTCATTTATAATTTGATGAAATGGCAGTTTAACACTTTAAATATTTTCTCTTTCTCTCTACTTTAGTGCAGTATCAATAATTAAAAAATTCTCAAACTCATGAAGCTAAAATATCTGTCTTATTTTAATTTCATTGTCATTTAACCAACATCAAAAATGAATTTCTCCAAACATAGCCTTCAAATATCTGACTTGATTATCTTTGCACATATATAACAAAAAATATACGCACAAATTAGCTTTTCCTAAAAAAATAACAACACCACATACAAAATGAGATATAACACAAATTTATCATGAAAATCAAACTAAATAGCTTAGACATACCAACTATACTTATAAAAATAAAAATCTAACAAATTTTTTTTTTTTGATTTAGGGTTAAAAATACCTAAATTGGCAAAAAAACCAACAAAAATCCTTCCTAGTTTCTCCTTCAACGGCGGCGAGCTTCCTTGGCCGGTGGCGAGGTGCGTCTTGGCCGGTGATGGGCACGGGCAAGCAGATCTGGACGGGGACGGGAAAAAAATGAACCAAAAATCGAGAGAGCGAGCTCTCGATTTTTCTTTCTACTTAAATTAGGGATAATGTCTTGACTGGCTGGCCCGGTGCAATTTTTTTTAAAAAATTACTGTTTAATTAGCTAATTAAGTTATTAATTAGGCCTAATTTAAAAGTTAAGTCATTAAGAAATTAATTACCATTAATTAAAGTTAATAGAGTGTAGGTTATATGGCCTCATATTATTGTTTTGACTAAATCAATAATATTAAATTTACACTATAAATTCACATATTAAAAAAAGGGTACTGATATAATTTTTATGTGATAATTGATGTGATTAAATTTAATTTTAAATTGCATAAACATGCAATTAGTTAATGATATTTATGGATATTGCATCCAGTTCAAAGATTTGTTTTGTCAACATATCTTATTAAACAATTTTTTTATTGATCAGAACTTTTTTATTTTTTTATCGAAAGTCTTCGTCCATTTAAACGAGAAGGGCTGAACACCCAACTTCTAAAAGTCTAATTAAATAAACTTATTTAATTTAATAATAACTTTATATTTGATAAAATTTTGTGCATAGGATAAATATCTTGTATTGGATAAATATGTGGAGTCAGTTGGGTGGGCAGTCACCACCCCTCTTTAAATTCTGATTTCTCCATCGTGTAGAGCCATTATTTTTGCAACACTTGACATGAGTTTATTAGAATAATAAATAAATTATAGTGACAAAAATTGAATTAGTGGAGAGAGATTTTGATTATTTTTGCTTTATATATATATATATATATAATTGTTGCGTGCTAGAAAATCAGTTACGGTAGAGTGAAAGTTTACGCCTTAGTCTTGTTGTGAAATTCCTGTATTTAAAGAGTGAAACAAAATTTCATTTTTCTGAAAAACCCAAAGAGGAAAAATCACAGCGTAGCGATAAAAAAACTTCCACTATATATTTGTTTTAGAGTCTGAAGTTTTAGATAGATTACGTAATTGTATGAGAAATACAATAGAATCCAACAACAACATATATACTTCGTTATAAGAGTTCTTAGTGGTAGCAAATGATGGTGAATAGCGAGAACAATCGCGATGAAAACGTCGTGATGAGCTCGGAGATTGAGACGGCGGCGATCAATGGTGGCGGTGATGGCGTGGCCGGTGATGGTTAGTAACGGCAGGTGGTGGCCGTCAGTGGTGTCGATTATCTTGGAGGATTTTGCTTTAGAGCTCTCTTTTTTTCTCTCCTCGTATGAATGAGGTTATTTATAGATTGGAGAGTGGCGTCTCGTAAAATCAATCAGACCATCTCGACCTCACATGATTCCCTCATATGATATATGTGTATTTGAATGCTCAAAATGAGTAATTAGAGATCTTGGGCTCGTTAGATCATCGTCGAGATGCCGATTTATATAACACTCAATGTTTGAGAGTTATTTAGGATTTAACTAACATCGAGTTTTGAGGATATTTTAAGTCTTGATCTCGATTTCAACCGGATCGACTTGCGCATCAAGATTTGTGCTTAGTAGTATTTTAAGTGTCATATATCACTTGCTTATTTTTAGATGACATTATCATCATCCAAAAATATATGTCAAATACTTGAAAATAGCAAATTCATGATGAAATTTGAGATTCATTACGTATTTTGAGAGAACAAATCTTCATGGGAGCACAAGATTATGACTACGGAAGTAGATGCAGGGCCGTTCGTACCCGAATGGGTCCGTAACCTCAAAATCTTGCACCCGCGCAAACCTACACACATTCCACGGCCCTGCATCTGCTTTCGTAGTCATAATCTTATGCTCCCAAGAAGATCTGTTTTCTCAAAATATGTAGTTAATTGACCCTCAAATTTTATTGAAGAATTTGTTATTTTCAAGTATTTGACATATATATCTTTGGATGATTGAGATAATAATCCAAAAAATAAGGGGTAGCGATATGACACTTAAAATACTACTTGGCAGATCTTGATCTAAAAGCAAGTGATCAAGTTGAACTGAGATCAAGCACTTAAAATATCCTTGAAAACTCTGAGATGTCCGTTAAATCCCTAAATAACTTTCAAACATGGAGTGTTTATAGTCAAATCGAGCATCTTGACGAGCCGGATCTAACGAGCCCAAGATCTCATAATTCTGACTTCATTTGAACATTCAAATACACAAAATACATCATATGATCAAGGGAATCATCATGAGTCATCCAGGAGAGAGTGGTTGGATTTGTATGTATTTCTGACGCCACTCCAATATATAAATAACCCCTCATTCCTCATATGAGGGGAGGCCAAATAAGAGAGAGGAGAGATCTCTATAGCTTGAAAATCCTTCAGGCATAATGGTGCCACCACCGACGGTCGCCGACCACCCCCGTTGGTTACCAACCACTGCCGCCGGCCACCGCCGTCAGCCGCCACCACTGATCCTCGCCGTTGTCAATCTCCGTCGGTCTCCATCACGACGACCTTCATCATCAATGGTTGTTCTTCTATCATTTGCTACCACTGAAGTTATAACGACGACTATATGGCTATTGTTGTCGATTTTGAGATTCCCATTGCCGCCCTTCTCATATAATTATGTAATCCGTTATCGGAAAACTTGTAAAATAAATATATAGTGGAAGCTTTTACTAAAGCAGTGGTTTTTTTCCCTCTTTTCGAGATTTTTCAAGTAAAAATTCTGGAGTTTTCTTGTTCACTCTTTAAATACCTATGTGTGTGCTGGAATTCACAACAAGGCTAAGGCGTAAACTTTCACTCTACCGCAACTGGTTTCTAGCACTCAACAATAATGGATTTTTATTGGAAGACATTCTTGGAGATTTTTAGTGAATAGGTGTCTTACAAGGCTTTTCTTGTGAGTCATTCTGAGAAATTTATGAATAAATGTACAACACATTTGCTTCTTTCCCTTTAGGGCTAGTTCTTTGGATTTTGATTTCAAGGATTTTTAATAAAAATTTCATCCAAAATTAGGAGCCTGTCGAAACTAACACATAGGAACCTTTTTTTATTACTTTTGAGTAAAAAAAATATCTTAAGCATTTCCTTTTACTATTGGAGCTTATCTTTGAGAGATGTTCTTGACAATTTTGAATAAAGAAAGATCTCGACTAGTTATCATCATAGGAGTCACTCTTAAGAGCTACTCTTACAGATTTATTATGAGAACCATATCCAACATTAGATGTCTTCAAATGCTCATTTGTGGGTTCCATTCTCAATAATAATAATTATTATTTAACCTTTTTAAGGTTAATTTTTGGAGACTTTTGAATAAAAGAACAATATATATATATATATATATATGATGAGGCATGCTATTGAAGACATTTAATGATGATCTTATCATATATTAAGTGCTATCTAGTGCTTGTTCATAGGAGTTGCTCTCAAAACTTTTGAATTGAATGAGATTATTTATGCTTCTTACTCTTTTAGGTCTTACTTTTGTATCCCCTCTTGGAGAATTTTATTAATGCCCATATCCAACATTAGGTTTTATCTAAGGCTCACTTTTGAGAGATGCTTTTGAAATGTTTTGAATAAAAAGTGTTTGTGTCATTTTTTTTTTATTCTTTTGGAGTCACTCTTTATATTTGTCTTTAAGAATGTTTGAATTAAAGATGACTATATGTATTTTTTTTCCTTCTTAAAAATCTCTCTAAAGTTTTACTTTTGAGATATTATAATAAAAATTCCATTTGACATATTGTTAGCGATGACAACTAGGTGTAGGGCACTAGAGCAACATAAAAATAAGTATAAAATATAAGTTATGGAGATGGCATAGATTCTAAATAAATAATCAATACATATCTTTGATATCCTTTAATGGAGTGAACAAGTAAATCAACCATTATTATGGACTTAAAGTTGGAGCATGCATGATGCCATCAATAGTATTTTTAAAAGGCATAGCAAAGATACTTCTCATAAGATGCACAACTCCTTGATTTTTTTACTAATATTGAGTGATGAGCAGCTTCTGACATAAAGATGTATATCATTGATATGGTTGCACTAATTCAATGGTAACATAGAAATAAGAATTCTTTATGTAATTATATAAAGAAAATTAATATGAATATCCTTTCAAGATTATATATAAATTTGTTCTTCATTAGAAATGTATATGGAATGTCCTTAAAGCAATGATATAATAGGGTAGAAATAGTGTGAAGGCTACCATAAATGGCTAGTTTGATCCTCTATTATGAACAAAGAATGCAGGACTTAAAGGCAATAATGAAGCAATATGGGAAGGCCATGAAGGCTGCTTTTGTTAGTCAAATTATTCATCCCCCATAGTTAAAATGTTATGATTTGAATAATAATAAGGTGGCACAGAAGGCATGGAGGTCACTAGAGATGGCCGGGTCAATCTTCTTTTAAAGAGAGAGATGACACAACTAAAAGTAGTAATAGAGAATATTATAAAGCTATGGAGACTAATATAGGTGGTCAGATTAATAATATCTTCAACGTAAATATTATATGAACTAAAAGTAGTCATAGAGCAAAATAAGAAGATTGTATGACATTTATTATGGCTAAGACAATCCTCTATTAAAATTATTAAAAATATGACTTAAAAATAAAAAAAAATAAAATAAAAGAGTCAAAAATTAGAGGAGAGCACATTAATCTTGTTTTGGAGGTGTTGATGGCATGATTTGAAAGTAGTAACAGAGAAGTATAAGGAGGTCATAGATGCAAAAAAGAATTGTATTCATTGATCCTATTTTAGAGGTGAAGAGAATTCAACATAAAAAATGATAATAGAGCTACACAAAAAACTCATAAAGACAAATAAAGATTGTTATCTTGATCATTACTTGAAGTTGAATTTGGCATGACCAAAATACAGAGACGAGCTAATTCAATGAGGGCATAAAGCCTTGAGATGGTTGGATCAACTATTATTTATATGTGGTGGAAAAAAGAATCTAAAGTTGTTGTAAGAATGATATTATATGATAATTAGACTGTCCCTCTCCAAAAAAGTGAGAAAAATCAAGTGGCATAACACTAGTAAATGATCAAAAATAGTTGAATCAGTTGTGTTATTAGAAGAGAGAGTAGTTGTGTAACCAGTGATGCCCACGATGGCTCTTTCTTAAGAGGAGAGACATTATGGTGACTTGAAGTCAAAGGGCAATTACATATGACCGTTATGATCAATCTCTTAATAGAAGTTAGAATCAAATAAATTTAAAATAGAAACTGATTATTAATGATTAAGATGCCTCAATTCTTTGAGAGTACTTCCAAAGCTCTTTCTTTTTTTTTTCTTTTTTTTCTTTTTTTTTTTTTTGCAATCTTAAGACTAATACTTTAATTCTAGATCTATTTCACATATTTATATTATATAAAATTAAGTCTCATGAATTTTTCATATAGGCATTATAGCCCTCTATGCAAAATTTTTCAAAATAGCATGAATATTAGATGCCCCAAATTATGTTTTTTAATCTAGAAAGTAATTAGATGATTTTACTAATAAGCTAGCTTGATTGGTATACTCATTAAAGTTATCTTAAGCAAGCAATCATGTACCAATAATCACTTCCAAATATATGATCAATAAGTAAAGCATATGGTTTGCAAATAAAGATAAAGGAGCACATAGAGGTCATGGAAAGCATTACTTGTGTTTGGTCCTATCCTTCATTAGAGGTGAAGATTGCACCACCTAAAGATGATAATGAAGATACATATGATGGTTGTGGAGGCCATTAAAAATGGCTAGATTGTTCTTTTCCTATAGGTGAAGATGGTGTTATCAAAATGTGAAGATGAATTTGTACAATAACAACATAATGTGGATAAATCAATCCTCATTTAGACATGGTGGTGAAATAAAATTCGATATTATTGATATAGAAGATGTTGTATATTGACCAAAATGATTCCTCTTCTTAAAAGAGAGAAAGGTTCAAGTGGCATAATATCAGTAAGTGACTATTGATCGTTGGATCCATTTCTTTCTTAGAAGGTGAAAATCATACATTCATATAGGTGGGAACAACTACTCTCCTAATAGGAGTTGAGAGTTGAATGACCTGAAGTTGATGAGTGATTAGCGATAGTAATAATAGACTCTATCCTAAAAAGGTAGTTTTATAATTTACTATTGATGAAGAAGATTATCATAAACAAAATATAACTGATATCCATCAAAAATAACAAAATTTAAAATATTACATATCATAAATGATATTTAAAGTGTATGTAAAAAAAAGTTTGAAAAGCGAGAAAATATATTAGATTTTTGTAAATAGATGGGCCAAGTTATTAATACTTCTAATAATGACCGTCCTTTTCTCAAAAATGTAAGTTGAGAGTGAGCTTTCGACGTGTAGCTATAAGCCATCCATCACTACTAAAGTTAATAAACAGCTTGCCAGTTATAATAATAATAAAAAAAAAGAATTTTCTTCCGCAAAAAATTGCCTTCTCTTTCTTATATATAAATTCCAATAATTATTTGGGTTCAAGGTTCAAAAATAAGTCATAAATATTACTTCAAAAAAAGCCATGATCCCAAAATTCACGCATATTCCATAAATTCCAGCCGATGAATTTATATCTACTAATGATTGATATCTTCTAATATGGTGGTCATTAAAAGAATAAAAGAAAGAAAGCAAATCTAAGATCCATTTGGAGTAATTATATATTTTTTATATAAAATCAGTTGTAAATATGCTATAAGAAAAATAGTTTTTTAAAAAATTATTATGGATGTTAGAAATATTTTAAGAAATAATAGTTTAAATAATAGCTTTTAATATTTGCGTCTAGAGAATTTTATTCAGAGATCTTCTGGCAAAAATTATCCAACACGAGGATATGAACACGGGTTAAACGGAAAACCCGTTAGGAAAACCACGCCCTCTGAGAACTTTTATGCTCAAAGATACCGCTCGTTGAGAAGAAGGTGTTCTGAGGTGGAAATAATATTGAGTGTAGAAAATAATATCGGTCAACTCCAACCGGGAGAAGTTTCAGCGGCGAGGCGATCTTGAGCAACCTCGATCTTGGAGAAAGGAGCGGAACTCTTTTTTCTAGTCGCAGCGATCTCCTACAGGCGAGCTCGATCTTGCACCACTTGGTGGTGAAAGATCGTCCACAAGGTCGACCGGTGGTTCTCGAGCTCGTCCTCAAATCGATTTCAATTTCTTCTTTGATGCTTGGCCAGGTTCCTTGGGGTGCTTCAGATTATCCAAATTGTTCGCGATGTGCATTAATAGCCTCATCCAAGATTTGTGCTTCCACACGAACTAAGTCGGCATATGACCGACCGTGTCCCGCATGACGATGAGTAAAAGGCCTGACGGAGCCTCCAAGAAAAACTCCTCTTAATAGTTGAGTTTACTCCGTGTATTTGAAGCCGAGGAGAACCTCGGAAGTATTCTTTGAGGACTCTCCATCGCTCGGCGGATTAGAGATGTGATGAATGATGATTCTCTTGTTAGAGTTTCTACAAAAAATGGCGAGCTCTCCAAATGATCTGACGGACCGGCGAATAATCACGAACCGTCCTTTGAGAGTCGCTTTGGAATACGACACAAGACAGAGTCATTTACCGAATGTGCATGATCGTTCGAAAGTGATCGATATGCTCGTCGGACGGTGCCATCGTAAGGGTCCATCTTTGGGAAGCTTGAATCTCGTGACCGGGTATTGCGAGATGGTCTCCGAGGGACGAAGTTTTGGAAGAGCGGAGAATGGATCATTCGATTGAGGGAACTCTTCCCGCACTGCCGTAGTTCATCGCGTATAAGATGACGTGGAGTTTCACCGACACAGGTGAGCCATTGTGGGGTGAGTAGAACGGCGGTATCAAGTTCGATCCGTGTGGTGCCAGGGGTTCTCTACTTATTGATCCGCATTCCGGGTAATCATTCTCGTGAAGAAAATCGGATTATGCCGAGGGCCGTAAACTCGTAGCTCTTCCAGCGTGAACGCTTTGCGGCCCCTCCGCAGAGTCGAAGAATTTCGCTCGGGAATCCTCCATCCTTTGAACGCGTGATCTTCCAAAAGGCGACGGACCCTCACCGGGGACAAGTCTTATGTAGAGAAGTGTTGGAGACTTGGCCCTTGATCCCGAGAATGAGGAGGCGTTGGAGAAAACCCCGCTTACCAACCATATTGGAGATATAGCAATGGGGAACTATTCCCCACGATGGCGTCAAATTGTTGCGTCTAGAGAATTTTATTCAGGTAGATCTTCGTCGTAGCCCAAAATTATCCAACACACTGGCGGGGATATGAACACAGGGTTATAATGGAAAACCCGTTAAGGAAAACCACGGGCTTGCAGTAGAACTTTCCTATGTGTTCAAAAGATACTGTCCTGCCGTTAGTTGGAGAAGAAGGTGTTCTGTGGAAATAATATTAGTGTAGAAAATACACTATGGTCAACTCCAACCAAGGGAGAAGTTTCCCAAAAGCGGCGAATCGATCTTCCGGGAGCAACCTCTTGATCTTCGTGAGAAAGGAGCAAGAATCGGTCTTTTCAAGGCGATCTCCAAGGCGAGCCCTCGATCTTGCACTATTGGTGGTGGTGAAAGATCGGTCCGACCGGTGGTTCTCGAGCTCGGTCCTCAAATCGATTTGGTCCCCTTTAAGGTGAGAATGAAGCTCTATTTATAGATTTTGGGAGCGGCCTTGTAAATTCGGAAAACTCCAACCACTCCCATAACCACTCCCATGGACGGCGTCGATCCCCGACGATTGTATTTTGATGATCCGGTGCCTTAATGATGTCGAATTGGGTGATTCGGATTGGATTCGTTGACGGCCGCTCGACCGACTATAAATATGTTTTGGTGACCATTTGATGGATCGGATCCATTTTATGCGATAGCTTGATCGAGTCGATTCGAGCTTCGGATCGACTATGCTTGATGTTGCTATATTCGTCTCATCGGGCAGTTGATGTAAGCTTGCTGAAATCGGTGATTAGATCGAAGCATTTCTGAAAATGCCTTGAGATTCATGCTTGATCAGATTAATTTTCTGAGGATGTATCAATAGCCATTATAATTTAGTCAAAATTTTTAAAATAGGTTTAACCCTAATCTTAATTAGCAGTTTAGTTACAAAAATTTTTTTTTAATAAAATAGGCACAGTCGTCCGTTCAACCAATGACTGATTTTTTTTAAAAAAAAAAAAAATTGGGGCAGCTTTGGTATTTTACGTGTATCGGAGTCATACGATGTCAGAATCTTACGAACTTGGCATCGTTAGAATCGTAACAAAATTTTTTACAACTTTTATGTTGATCAAAATTTAAGATTGTGGCCTGATACGCAGCAGTTTAAGTGCAAAAGCGCGACCGAAATGAAATTGAGCTATCGATTTTGCGTATCGAGTCATCAGATCGAATCTATCGAAATTGGTATCGTTAAAATCTTAATGGATTTTTATACAACTTTCATGTTGGTTGAAATTTACGATTGTGACTCGATGCACAGTTATGAGATGAAGTATGAAAGCAGCAGTTTTTACACGCATTCCCAGAAATTGTTATGTATCGAGTCACAATCGTAAATTTCAACCAACATAAAAGTTGTAGAAAATTTTGTTACGATTTCAACGATATGAATTTTGCTAGATTCCGATACCATATGATTCGATACGCAAAAATGACAAATGTCAAATTTCAAATCGACTTTTTGCACGATTGTAAATTGCGCTTATAAAATCTTAAATTTCTACCAACATAAAAGTTATAGAAAATTTTGTTATGATTCTAACGATACCAAGTTCGTAAGATTCTGACATCGTATGACTCCGATACGCACAAAATACGAAGCTGCCCTAGTTTTTTTTATATAAAAAAAAAATCAGTGATGATCGACTGGTCTGCTGACGTGGCGTCACGTCAGTGCCAGTCGTCCGTTCAACCGACGACTGTGTCTATTTTGTTTAAAAAAAAATTTTGTGCCTAAACTGCTAATTAAGATTAGGATTAAGCATATTTTAAAAATTTTGCCCTATAATTTAATAGTTCTAATTCCCATAATCAATTTTTTATCATAAAATTTTTTAAAAAACAGCCAAAAAATTAATAATAAAAAACAATTATAATTATTTTTTGAAAAATAAAATAGTGAGAAAGCTATCGTAAACCTAAGCTTAAAATATTAAAAAAATAAAAGAATAATATACATAATAATTAAGAAAGAGAAAATAAAAATATATTAAAAGGACAACATTAACATAATCACCAATTAGTTATAAATAAAGCCAAGAAAATATTGAATGAAAAGGATATTAATGTTTTCATTAAAAAAAAATTAATAGAATATGATGAGAAAATATTGGTATAACCAAAAAATATATATTATAAATTAAATTTTTTATGTGGTTCTCATTGTCACAAGTCTTTTCCTTGAGAATGTTATCACATAAATTATCTAATTTCAAATTCAATAAATAAAAATATCAATTTATGCATGGGACATTTTACCAGACTAATAAATTAATTTAATGGCCACATAAATACACCTAACTCATCTCAATTTCATGGTTGCCCGCAAGAAAGAAGAATATGGTGAAGTATATCGGATTTTAATTAAAAAAAAAATAAAAAAAAAATAGTCTGTGTGGTTGAATCGATGACTTCTGCTATTAATTTTTTGTTTAGGGTTTAGGAAAGTTTAATGGAAGGTGGAGAGTGGCTCTCGGGTGCACACAAATTCTATTGAGAAGTTCTAAGTAGAAGTTTAATAAGCAATGCTATAAACATATTTATTTATTTATTATTGAAATTTATGCATTTGAAAGGATTTCTGAATATTTTTTAAAACGCGATTATGAATCTACATGAGCAGGTGTTTATCGAAGGAAAAAACTTAAAAGGCTGTTTGGTATCTATTTAATTTTATTTTTTTGGTTTTTTTTAATATTTTGAATTGAAATAATGTATATTTGATTGTTATAGTTATTTTATAGATATTCAAAATAGTCAAAAAAAAAACCTATTTTCAATGTTTTTAAAATAGTGTGATTTACTTTTTGAAAATAAAAAAACACCTAAAAGTATATCAAACAACATAATTTTGAAAATAATATAAAAAATAAAATTGCTAAAACAAAATTAATCTTAAACGAGTCAATAATTTTGTGATTAAGAGGTTTGTATTTATTTATCACTAGCCCAAAATTTGAGCAATGAATCTTCCCAAACTATTCTCATCAATATGAATTTTTGATATTTCTCTTTAAAATTTTGATTTATCACATTGATCGAACTATACTCCTTGCCAGCTTGTCCAGCAATTGCCTTACTGTAGTTGTCTTATTCGGTGGTATTTGACCGGCTATTGCTATGCTGACTTGAGGTTCCTCGAGACTGATTTTTCAATATCTTAGTTGTTTACAGTTGACTTTGTTGTCTTAACTATCTTGCACTATAATCATCGCCTCAATCAAATTCTCATTTGCAACCATCATTTCACTCTGCCTATCTCCTACAAAAGCTATTTCATAATCATGGTTATATCATAATAGTTATTACATTTAGAATTCTATGACAGCTTATTTGCGTCTTTGGTATATCTTTTAAGACCCAATTACACCTCCTCTTGTGACGGCCATCATTGGATCTTAGCCTATCACTATCTCACTCAGATAAGTCTTCTTTATGATCAATATGATAACTCTACTTAGCACACAATTGTTACTGCATCCAAACCTTCTTTGCAATCAAACTTTCACCATAACTACTGTCTTTCAAGGCAGCCCACAATCCTACGTGCATCATAATTGACTACATCCGAACTTAAATCTGAGTGACATTTATTATGGCACAATTTTAAAAACAGGCACATTTTTAATTATAATTAATAATTTAGGCATCAAAAAATTTTTTTATGAAAATAAATAGTCGTCCGTCTGACGGACATGCGTAGCGTTAGATCGTCGTTAGCAACAAGCAATTTTTTTTTGTTTTAGTAGTAGGCACAGAGAGAGAGAGAGAGAGAGAGAGAGCTGGCGAATTTTTATTTTTATTTTTTTTTTGGTAGTAGGTAGAGAGAGAGAGAGTTTTATTTTTCTTTATTTGCATGTTACAGGGAGAGAAGAGAGAGAGACTAGAGAGAGAGAGAGAGAGAGAGAGAGAGAGAGATATATTTATATATATATATATATATATATAATTTTAATGCATATATATTTCACGTGATTAAAGATGAATTATTATTTATTTTTTATATATATTTATATATTTTTTATATTTTTTATTATTATTATTATTTTAGATTTTTTTCTTTTTTTCTTTCTTTTTTAATTTATAAATCTTCATAAGTTTTAATAGCTTTTATATATTATTTTCTTAATTTATAATATCAAAGTTATTAAAATTATGAAAATTAGAAATTAAAAAAAAGAAAAAAAAGAAAAAGTCTAAAATAATAATAATAATAAAAAAATATAAAATATAAATATATAAAAATAAATAATAATTCATCTTTATCAATAAATATATATCTTATATATATATATATATATATATATATATATATATATATATATATATATATATATATATATATATATATATATATATATATATATATATATATATATATATTATATTTATTTATTAAAAATTATTTATTTATTTAATTATTAATGCATATAAAAAACATGCAAATAAAAAAATGTATTTATTTATATTATATATATGATGTATGAAAATTCGAAAAGCGTAAATCTTGATGATCAGAAAGCAGTAATCAAATTGAGTAGATCAGATCAAAATATCATTGAAAACTTTGAGGCGTCGTTAAATTCTAAAAGCTCTCAAATATGGGTATTTAGTCAAATCGAGCGTCTCTGACGGTTCCAAATATTAAAGATCTTACAACTTCATTTAAGCATTCAAATACATAAAATACATCATATGATCAAGGGAATCATCATGATATGGAGAGTGGTTGGATTTTGCATGTATATTCTGAAGACTTTCACGTTAAAAGCCTCATTCTCATATAGAGAGGCCAAGCAAGAGGAGGAGAGCTATAAAGATCCTCAAACACCATCGTCATACTCGCGTTAAATTACCCGCATGCGCCGTATCCATATCGCCGGCCCGATCCTTCATGGCCATGCATCCATAGCCATTGATATTTTGTTGGTCATCCCATCAAACATTCATCGTCGATTCATCAGCAACATTAAATTGACATTACATTCTTGTATTGTATTTTCATATACAGTCAGATCCGTTATCAGAAGATCGATACATAGTGGAAGCTTTTCTTGGGCTAGACCAGTGGTTTTCCCTCTTTTTGAGGTTTTATAAAATTATGGAGTTTTATTGTTACTCTTTAAATATCGTGTTGTCTTTGGATTTCATGAAAATTTAAGGCGAATACTTTTACTCTACCAAGTGATATGATACAAAATTCTCTAGTGAAGCCAAATCTTGATGAAAAGCTAATCAAAAAAGGTAATTGGTCGATATCACTTAAAATATCATTGGAAACTTTGAGACATCGGTTAAATTCTTAAAAACTCTCAAATATAGAGTGTTTATAATTAAATCGAGCATCTCAATGGCCAACAAGCCAAAGATCTTACAATTTTGACTTCATTTGAGCATTCAAATACACAAAATACATCATATGATCGAGGGAATCATCGCATCAGATGGGCGAGTGGTTGGGATTTTGCATGTATTCTGAGGCCACTCCGTCCACATAAAAGCCTCATTATATGAGAGGCCAAAGCAAGAGGGAGAGAGGAAAGATCCTCAAAAAATGTCGTCTGCTTCGGTCGTCATTACGGCGGCGCCAGCGTGCCACCATGATCACCATTAAATCATCGGCCATGCATCGGCTGATCCTCGTCGTCGACCATTGTTGGCGGTCATCATCACCAGACCCTATCGTCGGTCGCCAGTATCGGCATCGTCGTCGGCATTGTGTATTCTTAGCAATTGTTGTTCATTTAATCTGATTACATTCGTAATCCGTTCGAGAGAAGATCTTGTACTCAAAGCAGATACATAGTGGAAGCTTTTCTTGTGGGCACAGTGGTTTTCCCTCTTTTGAGATTTTCCATGTAAAAAGTGCAGGTTTTATTGTTCACTCTTTAAATACATTTGGATTTCCACTGAAGCTAGGCGAATACTTTTACTCTACCACTGTGATATGACCTAAAATTCCTCTGAGCACAAATCTTGATGCCGAAAGCAAGCTAATCAAAAATTGAAATTGGTCGATATCAAGCACTTAAAATATCATTGGAAACTTAGAGACATCAGTTAAATTCTTAAAAAACTCTCAAATATAGAGTGTTTATAGTCAAATCGAGCATCTCAGCGGCAGTTCAACAAAAGATCTTACAATTTAAACTTCATTTGAGCATTCAAATACATCATCATGATGAGAGGGAATCATCATGGTGTCAGATGGGCAGGGAGTGGTTGGTTTTGCATGTATTTCTGAGGCGCCACTCCTCCGATCTATAAATAGCCCATTCCTCATGATAGAGAGGCCAAGCTGGGAGGAGGAGAGGCTATAAAGATCCTCAAAGATCGTCGCATGTCAAGCGGTCGAGTCGCCTTAGCATGCGTGAGTCTGGTCGTCGACCATTGTTCGGGTCATCATCCGATCCTTATCGTCGGTCATCGGCGTCAACATCATCATCAAATGTCAATGCCATTACATTTTACCGTTGTCCATTTCTCTACAATTCTGTAATCCGTGTATGGGAAGATCTTATCTCAAAAGGATACATGGGAAGCTTTTTTATTGGGTTAGGCCGTGGTTTTCCCTCTTTTTGAGATTTTCCGTAAATTAGAGTTTTATTGTTCACTCTTTAAATATCTGTGTATTGTCTTTGGATTTCTGAAAACTAAAGCGCTTTTACTCTCACATGGTTTTATAGCATAGCGGTTTGGCGGTCATGGGAAGCGCTTCCCATTATTTCATCTTTAATGGCGACCAGTTTTCTAACAAGATCAAAACCACTATCGAGGTGGAGCATTTCAAGCTTTTAAAGACCGCAAGCGAATAATGAAGATTCATCAAACTTTGTTCCTTGATTTTGTGAAAAAGTGGGGGCAACTCTTAATCTCGGAAAGATACATGTTAAGCATCTAATGTCGATTACCATCCCAGAAACAAGTCAAAGTTTGAGGATAGTTCAACATTGAGAAGAGATATAGCTTTGCAAATTATGTTTTTCCACTACTCATGGAAAAATGAGACCGGGGGTTAAGGAGCAACTTTAGGCACAACCCACCGAATGGATGTTTTTTTACCGGATTAATGTTGGTCACTCGACAAACAACTAGGATAGGTCAAAGGTCCTTGGTGGACTTCCTACGACCTCTTCCACCGCGGTTAATGTCATAACACTCGACAAACAACTAGGATAGGTCAAAAGGTCCTTGGTGGACTTCACGACCTCTTCCATAGGTTAACGTCATGGTAACTCGACAACCCGGATGGGTCAAAATCCTCGGATTCAATTCAACCTCTTCCATGTTAGCGTCATCGGGTAACACCGACAAACAACCTCGGATGGGTCAAAATCTTGGATTCAATTCAACCTCTTCCACGAGGTTAGCGTCATTGGGTACCGACAAATAACCCGGATAGGTCAAAATCGCCGGTGATTCATCCTCTTCCACGAGGTTAGCGTCGTAACACCGACAAACAACCCGGATGGGTCAAAATCCTTGGCGATTCAATTCAACCTCTTCCATGCGGTTAGCGTCATGGGTAACACTCGACACAACCTCGGATGGGTCAAAATTCTCGGATTGATTCATCTTCCCATACGGTTAGCGTGTCGGCGGACTCGAAACAACCTTGGATAGGTCAAAAGTCGCTTGGTGGACTTCCCGACCTCTTCCATACGAGGTTAACGTCATGGTAACACTCGACAAACAATCGGATGGGTCAAATCTCGGTGATTCAACCTCTTCCACGAGGTTAGCGTCATCGGGTAACACTCGACAAACAACCTCGGATGGGTCAAAATTCATTAGCGTCTGTAACACCAACCTGATGGGTCAAAGATCTCGGCGGATTCAATTCAACCTCTTCCACAGTTAACGTCGCCATGCTTTGATAAACAACCGGATAGTCAAAATCCTTATCGTCGGTCGATCATCGGCAATCTCATGGTCATCCCGGCCTACGCCCGTCGACTACCGTCGTTGCCCACCGCCTCACCCACTGCCATCGGTCGCCGTTAACTATTGCTATTATTTGCCGCTGACCATCGCGACAAATTTGCCGTCGTCATGACGATGCCGGTTGCCGCGTTAAACCGCTGAACCCTTCGCTACGTCGCTGAACCTAGCCGGTCCGCGCGATTATCGTCGGTCCTTGCTGACCATCATTCATCTTCACTTCGCACTATCACAGTGTTAACTCTTTAGTTGCTGCGTTCGAATCTCGCGGTATCGCGAATCTACTATCGGTTCATTATGTCGCTGACATCGTTGCGGTCAATGGCGGCCCCGTCCGCATTGCCAACCCGGTCTCCGGTTATCGTCTCGCTCGCCAAACCCGGTCGGTCAGACGAGTTAACACCTCTTTCGAGCCTCGTATGAACATCTTGATCCTCTCAACCCGGTCGGTCCGGAGTCGGCTTTCGCGGAGCTTGGTATGAATACGAGTCCGACGCTTCGATCCGGTCCGACGAGGTTAGTTAACACCTCTTTTAAGGGCGTGCCCATATGAACTACGGTCTTGATCGCCCAACCCGGTCGGTCCGACGAGGTCTAACACCTCTTTCAAGAGAAAACTGAGTCTGCCATTATGAACCATGAGTCTTGATCGCCCGATCCTGGTCCACGAGGTTAGTTAACACCTCTTTCGAGGGAAAACCTGCCAGAGTATGTAAGGGTCTTGATCGCCTCAACGACCTTCTCTCAAGAAGGAGAGAAGGTGCCTTCTCCTAGCCCTGGGGTTTTATAGACCATATAGGGTAAAACCACCAAAATGGAAATCGCCAAACATCAAAACCGTCATTATTCGGCGTGGCGTGCCCAGCCCAGCCGCTGGCCCCGTGCGCGCATCGCCGGTCTTACATCGCCGCATATGATCGGCCGCTTCATGCTCCAACTTCGCCCCACGTGGTTGGAATGCCATCCGCCGGCGCAACGCCATGAGCGTTCAGCACAATGGCCGCTGATTTGCCGCCCGCATTGCCACAGCTTCAATATGATCAGGCTCGACTCTGACTCATTCTAGATTCAGCTTTTCAGGCTATCTCAGTTCCGACCCATGAGCTATCTGCGACTGACTCATTACATGCATGGCGCCGCATGGATGTGCCAGCGCATGACGCTTCATGTATTACGCAGCGCCATGACCCTTCTGATGCAGCGGCTAAGGTATGAGCACCGTTCGCGCAGGATGGGTCCGAACTTGAAATTTCCAGCATACCTTATTTTTGGGTGTCGCCCCGCATAATCTTGTCTTACATGAAGATCTGTTCTCTCAAAATATGTGATTAATGGACGCAGATTTATCAAGAATTTACTATTTTGAATTGACATATATTATTGAGATAATATCATCCAAAAATAGAGCAACTATGACCCAAATTCCTAGTCAAAGCACAAATCTTGATCCGAAAGTAATCAAAATTGAAACCGGTGAGATCAATTAAAATATCATCGGAAACTTTGAGACATCTAAATTCTTAAAAGCTCTCAAATATGGAGTGTTTATAATATCGGCTCCGAGCGGTTAACAAGCCAAAGATCTTACAATTTCGACTTCATTTGAGCATTCAAATATACAAAATACATCATATGATCAAGGGAATCATCAGATGGAGAGAGTGGTTGATTTTGCATGTATTTAGGCGTTTCCAATTTATAAATACCTCATTCCTCATATGAGAGGCCAAGCAAGAGGGAGAGAGCTATTAAGATCCTCCAAGCATCGTCTGCGCCACTGACGTTAACCACCGGCCGGCCGCCTGATCGCCGGTCGACCATTGTTCATCATCATCACACTATCGTCGCGTCATCGACTTCACGTCATTGTTTATTACAGCATTGTTGTCATTTCTCATATACTATTGTAATCCCATGTGAAGATCTTTGTACTCAAACAGATACAAAGTGGAAGCTTTTTTTGGGCTGGTTTTCCTCTTTTGAGGTTTTCCACGTAAAATTGAAGTTTTATTATTCACTCTTTAAATCATTGTCTTTGGATTTCTGACAAGGTACTAATACTCTTCATTTGGTTTTCAGCAGACGTATATATATATTTATTAAATTTTATTTATTTATTTAATTATTAATGCATATATAATTATTTATTTATTTATATATATCTTTAGTCTCTCTATCTCTTCTCTCCGTGCAACACATAAATAAAAAAAAAATAAAACTCTCTCTTTCTCTGCCTGCTACCAAAAACAAAAAATATCCAGATGTTTTGACGTCAGCTGATTGGCGTCGTCGTCACGTTGACAGATCTATTTTCATAAAAAAAGTTTTTTAATGCTTAAATAGCTAATTATGATTAAAAATGTCAGTATTTTTAAAACTTTGCCCATTTATTATACGTTTATTTTTGAAAACCTATGACATAGCCATTTCTAGAAGCCTACACTGGCTACAACCAATATCCACTCTTTTATGATGATTTTCTAACAAAAAGAATTGTTAAAATTTCCGCGTAGGATTTTAGTCCATCTTCAGTTCCACGAGCTTTCGGTTAAGGCTGCCGATCACGGGCACAATATGAAGCAGAGAAAATGACGATTATATTTAATTAAGAGCGACGGGAGTAGTTAACAGAAAGTAACATCAGAATTTAGATTTCTTTCTGACCGTAAACTGTTTTGGAAAATTTATGGACTCTGACCTTACACATGTTGCCGTGTGTGTTGAACTTGGGGCGGAGAATTTCACTGTAACGTCGAACTTCGTTAAAAAAGTTTACATTGAAGTCAACGAACCGACTAATAGCATAAATTTAGATTTCATCTGAGTTCATTTTTATCTTTTATTTTTAAAAAAATTTTATTAAGTGTATTTTAATTTATTTATATTTTATTTTTATAAATATTTAGAAGGATTTTTGAGCTATTTTTTATTTTGAAAATAATTATCACTATTAATCATCAACACTATTGACGTTATTATCATCTCACTATCATGACAACTACAATTCGTTTATCAACGAACATATAATATCATAAATAAATACAAATATTTTTTGAATACAAAAATGTTCTATTTCATGTTGAAATATTAAAAAATAAGTAAAATAAAAATGATTTCAAATAATCTTTTAGCTTAATTTAAATTTAAATTTATTATGAGTTAAAATATTTATGATGATCAAGAGAGATTTTAATATCTTTATATTTTATGTGAAGATTTAACATGCATATATAAATAGAAGAGAGGAATGTAGGAGATACAAAAGTTTTCTTATGAAAAATTTGAAAAGAAAAATAGAATCACAGGCTTAGACTACTTAAAATAATTTATCATGTGCTTCATGCTATATAAGTTTACTCTTATATGCAATTAGATAAGACAAGGTTATAAAATTAGAAGTACTTATTTGGTATTTGTAGTTATAGTGGAGATTGTGGAAGAAATAGTTGAGCGATAATAATAGTAGTTAACGTGAACAATATTTTTTGAGAGATAGAAATCTAAGAATGATATTTGAAAAAAGATGATCCGATGACAATTGGGTGATGATTATTAGGCAACAATTAAGTAATAATGATTATACGTAATAATCAGATAATGACAATCAGACAGCAACAATCAAATGACAACCATCGAATAGTAGTGGTTAGATGATTGTCTTAGTTGGTGGTGATTGCTGATGTTGAATATTCTGCAAAGCTCGAAACTTAAGTATCCCTTCTCATATAGAGGGTGATATTTTGATTATTTTAACAAAAAATTCTAAAATTTCTTCTAAAAACAAAACAAAAGTATTAAGCTTATAAATTCTTTTTCAAAGCAAGCTTAATCGAATTTTACAATCCATAGAACTCTCAAATCCTCTAATTGAAGAAAATATTCGGTCCATTAAAAAAAAAGGTATGAATTATTAAAATTTCATCAAATAATTGTGTTCCTCGTGGCCATTCTCACGCAAGCTGGTCAAAGCACAAATACTAATTTTATCTTAATATTTATATAAAATAAAAGCATAAATTGTCCGCATGACACAAAATTCTTTAATATAATTTCAAGTTGCTAGCTAGCATTTTCTAATTATTAGTATCACAATTATTGATGGGCTGTACAAATATTTATTTGTTGAAAGGGGACAAGTTACAGAGAAAATACTCTTGCTTTTTTTATTTAAATCATATGAGAATATTGTGGAAATGGGCATATAATTATTTAGTTTAATTAAGGGCTTTGCCATTGGTCCTCTTCCCTACAATATCGTCGGTATAGCCGACAGAGAACCACCGGGAAAAAGTCTGAAATTTTTCCAATAAAGTAAAAATAAAAATATTTAAATTGATTGATAGTTAGGAAGTCTCTTTCATAGATATATATATATATATATATATATATATATATATATATATATATATATATATATATATATATATATATATATATATATATATATATATATATAATTCTTAGTAATATTAAAATTACAATAAATGATATTCTTTGAGCATAGATGAAATTAAATTATGATTATTTAAAATCTAAATTTTATAATATTTCTTATATGATATCAAATTAATCATTTATCTCCTCCTAAAAAATATTTTTACCCTTTACTTTTATCCCAATATATAAATTTACTCCTCCTGAAAATTAAAGTTAAATCTGCCCCTGTCCATGTTGATTCAATCTAGCGAATACATAATTTTCAAAAATATTTTAATTTTTAGAAAATATTTTTAATACAGTGCGCATCAACATATTTTTTTTAATATTATTTAAATTATATATAATGTAATGAAGATATGTGATGTTGATCCATCACCATTTCATTGTAATAATGCCGTTATATTATTATATTCTACATAAATAAATATGTTGAAATTATGTCTAGCTATAATATTATCTGCATTATTCTTTAAATGTGATATGGCTCTCAAAATACCAAATAAACAAATCTTGATGTCGGCGATATGATTTTGAGTGTTAGATCAAGACTTAAAATATCATTTGGAATCTTTGGGGCATCAATTAAATCCCAAATCTCAAATGTGGGGTTCTTATAGTCAAATCGAAGCGTCTCGGAGGGATCTAATGAGCCTAAGATCTCATAATTACTTCATTTGGGCATCCAAATGCTCAAAATACATCAAATGATCAAAGGAATCATCCGCCGTCAGTAGAGTGGTATGCCTTACATGAATTTCAAAGAATCTCATCTCATCTCATCATTCTCCAGGAGGCCAAGTGAAGAACAAATGGAGTGAAGAGGAAACAAGTGAAGAAGAGGCCAGCCGGCCGGTGTCACCACCATGGCCAGTCTGATCCTCATGATCAATCAAAGAGGAAGAAGAGGAAGAGTCCAAGGAAGAAGAGAGGAAGAGCCGGGGAAGAAGAAGAAAGTCAAAGGAAGAAAAGGAAGAGTCCAAGCGGGGAAGAAGAGGAAAAGCAGTGAGGAGGAAGAGAGCTCAAGAGAGAAGCAAGAAGATCCTCTGCAAGATCCGCCATCACTCCATCAACCATCGCCACCGAACCTGTCGTCATTTTCTGCCAATATTCCAGGAATCTGACCTCGATCTATCTACAACGATCGTTATTCTACATTATTCTCTCTCATATACTCAGAATCCGTTATCGGAAGATTTTGTACTCAAAACAGATACATAGTGGAAGCCTTTTATTTAGTGGTTTTCCTCTTTTTTAGGTTTTCCACGTTAAAATTCGTCTCTTGTTATTTCTTTAATTACTTTGTGTGTCTTTGAACTTAATTTGGAACTTTCACTACCTGTTGGTTTTCGTTAAAAATTAATTCTTTGTTCATTCTTTAATTACTTTGTGTCTTTGAACTTTGATAAGAAATTTAAGCGTAAACTTTCAATCTGCTGGTTTCTAGACGCAACAAAATGTATTATAATATATAGTTTTTTTTTTGTGTGTAGCATATGTTACGTAATTATTTGTGTTGCTTAGCTAAAATAACTCAGCAATCTCTATTTGTAATACAGGTATATTGGCACATCTAAAATATTTTATAAATTAAATCAACTTGCTCCCACTTAATTACCAGCCTAATTTTGTCTTATTAGTCCATAAAAAATGACTAATTTAGTCACATAAAAAAATTAAAGAAATTAGGTGCTAATACACAATAAACATTTCGTAAACTTAAGCCTATCTATTAGCCAGGTAGGAAAGACGTCCATATCACTACTTATTAAGTTCAATATTCTACCCGAAGCTCTTTCCTCCTTCAAATTTTTGATACAATAAACAAAATATAAAGCAAATTGAAATATAATGTTAGATTTAGGGTATATTAGAGATAATTTTTTTGGATATTTTATTTTTTCAGAAAGCAGAGAAAATAAAATATTTTTATTTGGCTATCAACTTTTTGGCTATTTTTAGAAAATTTTATGATGAAAAAATTATTTTGAAAACTAGAACTGTTAGTGTGATGATTATCAAAAAATTGTTGAATTTTTTTAAAAAAAATATTTGTAACATAAATAATATCTTTTTCAAAAAAATTATTTTTTTCATAATAATTTTATAATTAATTTTTCAAAAAATTATAATTATCTCAAAACAACTGAAAGTTTAAAATTGCCTAAATATTAGCATCTTGGTTGACAAGAGTTGTTATAAAATATAAATATTTATTGTGAAAAAAATATATTGAGAAAATGTATCAAGGGAGTTCTTTTAAAATTATATTATAATTATTTAAAAGTAAATTCAACAGATCTAAAATTTAGCATGACGATAAAATAAAATTAATGAAAATATTTTGATTTAATTTTTTTTTTCTCAATAATTGTCCGCTGAATTTTATCCTCATTCGGTGCTCCGCGAGGTAAATACTTTCAGTGGTGCTTTTGGTAAATACAAAGTCGTGCGCCTCGTGAGGGAATCCTGGACGGTATTTTTGCACCGTCCTTGTTTATTATTATGGTTAATAATAAACTTTTATGAGCCTAATGATTTATGAATTGCCTTTTACTTTGGTCTTCATAATTTATTTATTTATCCCATATTAGATAATAATTTTGTAGGCTGTAATAAATGATTGGCCTCTCAAAGTAGTCAATAAACCGCAATGGCTACTTTGACGAGTGGTACAAAGTTTATTTTATTTTATTTTTTTATTTAGTATTTTGAAAAGTTAAAAATAAATAGATTAATGGTCTGACATATTATTACATAGCATTTTGTGAAAGATATTTTAATTATAATTTGAATGATTTATGATCAAGTACAACAATTAAATTCAATAAGTAAAATTATAATCAAGTACAACAATTGTCTCGGTAATATATCTATTTTGATGGAAAACCAATAATTCTTTAAACTCGCACATATACAAGTGTATAAAATTGATAGAATCTCAAAGTTAAATTTTAATTGATTTAAAGTTTATTAAAATGGAAATTAAATTTCTAAGTTGTTCTTCATTAAAATGAAAATGTGGTCCAACTATAATAATAATAATAATAATAATAATAATAATAATAATAATAATATTGCCTTTTATTATTATTCATACTAGCAATAAATTAAAGTAAAAAAAATATTTGTGAAACTGCTATAGTAATATTCATATTTTGTTTATATGTTACGGTCAGATTAATAGAAATTTTAAAAAATTAAAATATATATTTAATTTTTATTATAAAGATAAAAAAATATCAATGTGATCAATAAATAAGATGAAAAAAAATTGCATATCATTGCAGTTTGAATAAAAAAATAGTTTAAATACAAACAAAATATATTTAAAGTTTTTTTTATAATTCAACTTTAATCATTTTAAAAAGTTTTTTTTTTTTTACCACGGACTTTTCCATTTTGGCACTTCGGTCAAACTATTTCAGCTCTACTCACACGTCTCACGAGCCACGTGCTCCCGACCGCGGCAGCCGCGAAGAAGAGAGGTAACAACTTATTTTAACTGCGCCCGCGGGAATTTTACCGCGGTAATAAAAACGGCGCGGTGTCGGTCGGCTACACTTGAAAACATTTTAAATAATCTTCCAAGCGATGGCACCGACGAGACAATTACCGCGGTTAAAAAGCGCGGCCCCGACCACGACCGCTGAAGGCATGTCTCACGTTGATTCGTCGCGGTGGGTGGAAATATGGGTGTGAATTTCTGGGTCCCGCTTGCGGAGATGAGCGACAAAATTCAATGGCTGGAATGCCCGCGCTCGCTAAGAAACGCGTGGGCCCCATGCATGGAGACGTCACCGCTGAAGCCCACGTGCGAATCACTTGCCTCGCAATGCTCTCATGCTGGATTAATTTTAGCAATGTCTTATGTCAGTCTAGTAATTAATAGGAACTTTAATGAATATTTACTCAATAAGTAGATTGTGACAAAAATATAGCTTCACTCTAAATATAATTTCTATGATATAAATGTTAGATAATTTATTTATCAGTATCATTGTGATGATATCTTTTATTTGACCATAAAAGACTTAATTTTTGAGCCAATGCTCTTTACTATTTTGTTAGTCATCATGGTCAATTGTGTTAAGAGTTAATATTGATATATTGCTAAAAAAAATTATAATCGAGCACAAATCTTGATGAAAAACTTTGATGATTTACGTTAGAATGATCTAAATTCTATTCTTATTAAACATAAGATTTTTGAAAATTTTATGATATTAATTAAAAGTTTAAGTGATTTTTTTTTTTTTTTGAATCCTATGCTCTTCTATACAAAATGAGCCCCAAGATTATTAAATTTTGAGATCTTTAAGGCCATTAAATACTTAAAAATAATAGTATATGATTAAAAAAATTAATACATTCTATTTAATGGAGTGTTTTGGAGTTATAAAATTACAAAAATATCGCTCCAATAAAAATCATTATTTACAAAAAAAAAAAGAAAAAAAAAGAATAAATTTGGAGAGATCTTAAAGATAAAATTTTTTAAAAATCTTGGTTGATATTGACATCAATATTCATCGTCAATAATTGTCATGACATTAGCTAACTTTTCTCAATCGTCATTATCCGATCGACGTCAATCGATCACTGTAGCTCATCGTTCTTCACTTGATCACCATTTTCTAATCATTGCGACTCATCTACCATTCTCTATCTACAACAACTTATCTGCCACTATTAGTTGGATAACATAGCTTATTATTCATCATTCAACTGTCATCACCAACAATCATAGCTCTTAGTCATTGCCTTATTATCATAGCCAAATTACTATCTCTTAATTGTCGTGGCTAACTTATTCTCAGTTTTCATTGCATGTTTAATATTCTTCGCCACAATAACAAATAAGTCTAGCTTATTAAGTAGTTTTATCTTCTCTGATTGAGAGAATGAACGAGCTATTATAATCTTAATTATACGATGAGTAATATCAATAGAGTTTTGTAGTAAAAATTTGAGTCTCTCATTTGTAAGCTTATTTATGTGCGTGTTTTCATAGATCTTTGAGCAAAGCTATGATTGAAAACTCTTACTTTTTTATTGCGAATTTTCTTGCACACAATAATAGTGATTTTCATATAAGGGCACTATTTGGCTCATTCATTCTTAAAATAAATAAAATATTCAAGAAAAAAAAACTATGTAAGATAAAATACCCAATAACAATCATAAATTAAACCTAATTCTTTTTTTTTTTTCATAATATGATGACATAAAAGATTAAAAAGAAAGTTTAGAGCTTCGACCACAATTTTGAAAATTCAATTGATCATTTTTGACTTTTTTTTTTTTTTTGTTTGGATTTCTTCCCTTCATGCTAAATACTATAAAATCCATCTTCCATAAATTATAATTCAAAGTATTTTACATCTCTTCTCCCATAATTTAACTAGGAGTTAGGGTTTCTACGTCCATGCATAAAACCTTAATTTATAATTAGAGATAACAATTACAGTATTAAATCATGAAAGTGAGAGTTAAACAAAGGACATGTCAACAGAAAATAAAAAATAATTAAATATTAAAACGATAATTATATCAATAAACCATTACGATAATCTCCAAGCTTTTCTTCATTAACCTGTTAATTAGAGTACTTAACCTTCGAATAATAGCATGCTTAGCCTACAAAGATGGCTTTATTTGGCGCATTAGAAGTGTCGGCGGAGCTGTTGATCAAGGTAGCGAGTGGGAGGTACACGAAATTATATAAAAGAGAATACAGTGATAGATAGAGATAGAAAGAGAGAGACAGCGAAGAGATAGAGACAGAGGAGAGAGAGAGAGAGAGAGAGAGAGAGAAGGGGCCATTTAGGACAGTGCGGTCGGGTTTCTCATTTTATGAGAGAGAGAGCCAACAAGAGACGCCTCAACCATTGCATTTATTTATTTTTCTGAACTTAACCTCTCACCCACCTGCCCTTTTTTAATTACATTATCTCTCTTCTTTTAACTCGCTTTATTGTTTTTTTTAACGTGTATTTATTATTTACTATTCTAACGTTTTATTTTTTTTATGGAGAGGTTGGATTTTTTTTTCTTATGAAAGGTGAATTGTTCTTTTGTTCATCTTTTTCTTCTGCTTTATTTTTTATTTTTCAAGAATTATTGAAAAACTTTTTTATACTTTGCTTTAGCTGTCTTTTAAAATAGATGGAAGATGGATATGATTACAATAAAGATAGTTTGAACACTTAATTGTTAAGATAATAGTACTAATTATTTTATTAATACTATTACTTTTTTATTTTATATTATTATTAAGATGATAATGAGTTAGTTGGTCTGATAAATCTCGACCTCATTGATACATAATTGACTTGAAATATAATTTGAATTTTTTTTATTGAGATATGAGCGATTGATTCTATCAACTAAATATATGATCATTTTAATATTTTGCCAAAATTTTATTATACTAAGTAATAATATTTTTTAATTTAAAATAAATTGAAAATATTCAATTTATTTAGGACCATTAAATAGTTTAACAAAATTCATAAATTTAGAGAGAGTTCAATAGAAATTTAATAAAATATTGATTTTTGGTGCAACCTTTTTAAATTATCAAGGTTGGTATAGTCTTTGTAATTTAGCAACTTTTTTTTATTTTTAAAGTTTCACTCAAATATAATAAAATTATTAGTTTTGGTGCAATACTCCAAATTCATTATTTGGATTAAAAATATAAAAAATAAAAAATAAAAATTACAACTCTTATTTCTTAGGAGAAATTAACCAGAACTTTTAAATATTTTTATTTCCTACCCTGCCGTGATGCGGTAGGCAGCAAGCAAGGAATAATAAGAGGAGTTGAGAGGAGAGAGCAAGACCTCCTGCAATATCACCGAGGGCTTTCCCCGTCTCTGCTTCCCCCACTCCCAAATTAGGAAGCTTTAAGACATGATCTAGTTTCAGCTTTGATCACCCAGAAGGGACTCCCATTCTTCCTCAAATCGTCGGAAAACCGGATTTTTCCGGGTTAGGTTTCAGTGGTATTCTGTAGATCCGAGTGAGATTCCTTCGTTTATTTAGGGAAATAATCGAAGAAATCTCACAAAGAGAAGATGGAGGCCAGTGCTGGTCTCGTCGCCGGCTCTCACAATAGAAATGAGCTTGTTGTAATTCGCCGCGATGGCGAGCCGGGAGTAAGTAACGCTAAGCGGCATTTCACGGCTAAATCGAATGGTTGCTTGGATATTCCTTTTCCAACGTTGACTAGACTTACTTTTGCTTCTTGTGGCCTTCTTGCAGCCGAAGCCTTTGCAGCAGTTAAGCGGCCAGATCTGCCAGATTTGCGGGGACGATGTTGGGCTCACCGTCGACGGGGAGCTCTTTGTGGCCTGCAATGAGTGCGCTTTCCCGATTTGCCGCACTTGCTATGAGTATGAACGTAGAGAAGGCAACCAGGTCTGTCCTCAGTGCAAAACCAGGTTCAAGCGTCTCAAGGGTAGGGTTTCGTCCATTTTCACTTCTATTGCTTGTAGATGAGCCAAAATTGGAAATTGTTTGATTTAATCAAAAACAAGCAGGTTGTGCTCGAGTTGCTGGAGATGAAGAAGAAGATGATGTAGATGATCTTGAGAATGAGTTCAATTTTGTGGGAAGGAATAAGGAGGATGGGCAGTATCTTGCTGAGTCAATGCTGCAGGGGCACATGAGCTATGGTCGAGGAGATGTGGAATTTCCTCAAGTGTTTCATACAATGCCTATGGTCCCTTTACTCACCAATGGCCAAATGGTACTTCGCCTTGACTTTCATAAATCATGTTCTGTAATCAGTGCTATTTGTGAGCAAATTGTGCTGAAAATAGAGATTTTTTGTTGGGCTTTACTTGATTTATTTTTCTCATTGGATGCATTTGTTGGACTACAGGTTGATGATATTCCTCCAGAACAGCATGCTCTTGTTCCTTCCTTCATGGGTGGTGGTGGGAAGAGGATCCATCCTCTCCCGTTTTCAGATCCTAGTCTTCCTGGTATAGTGAGCTTCACTTTCATTATATTGTTAAATTGTTAAAACTTTTTATATCTTTTCCTTCTAGATCTTTATGTCTTCCAGGTTGAAAATTTTAGCAATTAAACTTTGTAATTTAGTTGAGAAGATTTTGGTAACATTCTTCTCTTACAGTGCAACCAAGATCCATGGATCCTTCTAAAGATCTTGCTGCTTATGGTTATGGAAGCGTGGCATGGAAGGAGAGAATGGAGAATTGGAAGCAAAAGCAAGAGAAACTGCATATGTCTCGAAATGAAAATGGTGGCAAGGATTGGGATAATGATGGTGACGGGCCAGATTTGCCATTGTAAGACCGTGCACCTTTTTATCCTTAGAAAGTTTGGTTAATCATGCTTAAATATCAATACTCACTAGCAAATCATGTATATTTCTTGCTACCATGCTATCCTTGCTATTTGTTGAAGTAGATGTACGCTGGAGAGTTGGGCACAATTATAATTCTCTTAAAGCTTCATTAGAGAAGTAAACTATGTCTTGACTGCGACAATTTGGCTCACCGTTGTTAATTTGGGCACATTGCAGAAGAACTTTGGACTGAAAACCTTTTTTAGGCTGTAGAAATAATATATATGCCTTATGATATGGTCTGATAGTATGAACATGCTCCTTGGCACATTGAGTGTTAATCATTTGAAGACATTCTACTAAATGTCTGTTATTATTGTGCATTGATTTCTGCCATCTATTTGCCTATAATTTCATTGTAAATTGATCATTGTAGTAAATGAATATTGCATTGAAAAAATGATTGCATGTCTATGAAAACGTTGGCATCTAAATGAAATTGTTTTATAAAATCTATAAGATAGCCATGCTAGGTGATATTGTTGTGTGTATCTTGGCTAGAAAGAGATGCCAAGAAGAAAATTTTGCGATATCTTACTGGTTTTACAAATGATATTTATAGATGAAGAGATAATATGCTCATTGTTTTATTCCTCCTGGGAGAGTTGTAATAGTTTAGTTTGATGCGTAAATTTACCTATATTATCAATTGTCTCAGCTTCCTCATTTTCTTCCTTCTAATCTAATAAATTCTTAACTCGTCTTATGACAGAATGGATGAAGCCAGACAACCGCTTTCGAGAAAGCTGCCCTTACCTTCTAGCCAAATCAACCCTTACAGAATGATCATCATAATTCGGCTAGTGATTGTCGGATTTTTCTTTCATTACCGGGTCACACATCCCGTGCCTGATGCATATGCTTTGTGGCTGATATCTGTAATATGTGAAATCTGGTTTGCTGTTTCATGGATTCTTGATCAATTCCCAAAATGGCTTCCAATCGAGAGGGAGACTTACCTTGATAGACTGTCATTAAGGTTAATAAAATTGGCCTCTATCGAACTCAATCACTTGTGTATAAACTTGAATTGTCAACCAACTGAACCTTTCCTACCTTTTACTATATTTTTCAGGTATGATAAAGAGGGTCAACCTTCTCAACTTGCCCCTATTGACATATTTGTTAGTACTGTTGATCCTATGAAGGAACCTCCCTTGGTAACAGCAAACACAGTCCTCTCTATTCTTGCTGTGGATTACCCAGTTGACAAAGTTTCTTGCTATGTTTCTGATGATGGTGCGGCAATGCTCACATTCGAAGCACTATCAGAGACATCTGAGTTTGCGAAAAAATGGGTTCCATTCTGCAAGAAGTTCAATATTGAGCCAAGGGCACCGGAGTGGTATTTCCAACAAAAGATTGATTATTTGAAGGATAAAGTCTTACCATCCTTTGTAAAGGAACGGAGAGCAATGAAGGTGATAGAATGTTTTTCATTGATTTTGCAGTTTATAAGACAGAAATTTACTTTTTACTTGATGTGAAACATAAATAGAATGCTTTCTACAGAGAGAGTATGAGGAATTCAAAGTTCGGATCAATGCTTTGGTTGCCAAAGCTCAAAAAGTTCCCGAGGAGGGTTGGACAATGCAGGATGGCACCCTATGGCCTGGAAATAATATTCGCGATCATCCTGGAATGATTCAGGTCTGACCTTATATTCTACCTTACTTTTAGTCTAAACAGTTAGATTCCTTTCTTTCTCTACTTTTGCAAATAAATTTCATTTTTCCTTGTGAAACTCTTAGGTCTTTTTGGGTCAAAGCGGCGGGCATGACACCGATGGAAATGAGCTTCCACGTTTGGTTTATGTTTCAAGAGAGAAACGGCCTGGTTTCAATCATCACAAAAAAGCCGGTGCTATGAATGCTTTGGTAAGGATTTACATGGAAGCTTTTTTGCTAAGAAAGCAGCAGATCTCTGTTGCAGCAATATAACTTTTTGTGTGCTGGTGCTTTATCAGGTTAGAGTATCTGCTGTACTTACAAATGCTCCATATTTGTTGAACTTGGATTGTGACCACTACTTCAACAATAGTAAATCAATAAGAGAAGCGATGTGCTTTATGATGGATCCACTGGTTGGAAAGAGAGTGTGCTATGTACAATTCCCTCAGAGGTTTGATGGTATCGATCGCCACGATCGATATGCTAATCGGAACATTGTGTTCTTTGATGTAAGTTTGTAAAGTTCCATGGCACAATTTTCCTTTTATGAACCCTGCGAACTTGATCGATGAGATAATGAGTTCATGTCTTTTATTGTAGATCAATATGAAAGGTCTTGATGGGATTCAAGGGCCGATTTATGTTGGAACTGGTTGTGTATTCCGGAGGCAAGCACTTTATGGTATTGATGCTCCTAAAGTAAAGAAGGCTCCTACGAGGACTTGCAACTGCTTGCCCAAGTGGTGCTGCTGTTGTTGCTGTTGTTCTGGGAGGACAAAGAAGAAGAAGAATGTCAAAACTAAGCATGAAAAGAAAATTAAAAATTCAAGTAGGGGAGAGAATGGAGCACCTGCTTTTGCTTTGGAGGGTATAGAAGAGAAAATTGAAGGTAAATCTCCCTATTTATTTTCTACCATACAGAAAAATTTACTTTCGACTCTTGTCAGAATTCCTGGAAATCCCTAATGAAGGTTTGGAATTTTTTTTGGTGCAAATCTTCTGCTGGCTTTGAAATGGCTTCTGGCTTCTGGGCAATGCATACATCAACCCAAAGACTACCAGAATGAATTCATATTCATTAAATAGTTAGCTTTCTTGTACTTGGTGTTAAAGAAATCTATGCTGGTTAACAGCAAGTGAAAGTAGAAAAGGAGTGGTTTAATTGATTAACCTTTTCATTTTTCTTTCAAGCTACAATCTTGCTTAATTGCTTTGCATCAAAATTTTCATGTTTCTTTCTGTGCATTTTTCTCTTTCAGCCATATCACACCTGAACGAATGAGGAAGCATTAATTGTTTGGAATTATACCTGTGACGTTGACCTTTGTTGTCCCTTCTCGATTGAGCTGACTCTATTTACACCTATGCAGGGATTGAGGGTGAAAAATCAACCAATTTGTCCGTGAAGTTAGAAAAGAAGTTTGGCCAATCTCCAGTTTTTGTTGCTTCTACTCTATTAGAGAATGGTGGAGCACTGAAAAATGCTTCTCCAGCATCTTTGTTAAAGGAAGCTATTCATGTTATTAGTTGTGGATATGAAGACAAAACAGACTGGGGAAAAGAGGTGCAGATTCACATCTTGTTTCTACTCGGAACTTGTTTGTTTATCCTGCTTGTGGCTAACTTCTCTCTATTCTTACAGGTTGGTTGGATCTATGGTTCTGTCACAGAAGATATCTTGACCGGATTTAAGATGCATTGTCACGGGTGGCGCTCAATCTATTGCATACCTTCTCGGCCTGCATTCAAAGGCTCTGCGCCCCTCAATCTATCTGATCGTCTCCATCAAGTGCTGAGATGGGCTCTTGGCTCTGTAGAAATCTTCTTGAGCAGGCATTGTCCATTATGGTATGGGTATGGAGGAGGGCTCAAGTGGCTAGAGCGGTTTTCATACATAAATGCCACGGTTTATCCGTTTACATCAATCCCTCTTCTGGCTTACTGTGCCTTGCCCGCTGTGTGCTTGCTTACTGGGAAGTTTATCACTCCGGAGGTATGATATCAACGACACTTGGAAAATTCATGGTTTTAATGATGTGGTTTCTGACTTATTAATTCTCTTTGTTGCAGTTGAACAATGTTGCTAGCTTGTGGTTTATCTCTCTCTTCATTAGCATTTTTGCAACTAGTATTCTTGAGATGAGATGGAGTGGCATAGGCATGGTTGACTGGTGGAGAAATGAGCAGTTCTGGGTCATTGGGGGTGTTTCTTCACATCTATTTGCAGTGTTTCAGGGTCTTCTTAAGGTTCTGGCTGGTATCGATACAAACTTCACTGTGACATCAAAAGCAGGTGATGATGAGGAGTTTTCAGAGCTCTACACATTCAAGTGGACCACACTGCTCATCCCTCCAACAACGTTACTTGTGATAAACATGATCGGTGTTGTTGCTGGCGTCTCCAATGCCATTAACAATGGATACGAGTCTTGGGGGCCTCTCTTTGGTCGGCTTTTCTTCGCATTCTGGGTTATCGTTCATCTCTATCCTTTCCTGAAAGGTTTAGTTGGCCGACAGAATAGAACACCGACCATCATTATCGTGTGGTCCATTCTCCTGGCTTCAATCTTCTCGCTGCTCTGGGTGAGGATTGATCCGTTCCTGCCTAAGTCTGATGGACCAGTCCTAGAGGAGTGTGGGTTAGACTGCGACTGAGCACCGATAGTCTACGTTTAGCTCAGTTGCAGTTGTGACACAAATATGAGGAAGGTACTACACTATCCTTTGGGATTTCTTCCACTCTTTTAAACTTCGATGAAATTGTGTTATGCTGTAGATAGAAAACAAGGCAATGTTGCAATTTTTGTCTTTAGTCTTCGTTCTTTACCGGGTGTACCCGACTCATTGTTCCGGTTAACTGGAACGAGAGAGCGGGCTCACCCACCCTGTGTAGTTTGTTCACTAGAAGTTAGGTGGCTACTGCGGTGGTGCTTCCTTTGATTCTTTATTAGTTTGGAGGAGAAGTAAATGAGGTGATGGTCAGCATTATTCATGTACTACTGCAGTTGATCATCTCTAGATTAAATTCTTTGAAATAAAGGGCAGGAGGACCAGATACGACCTGTAATATTTATTCACCTGGACATAGAATGCTGAGAACTTGAAATGCCCGTATCGATTTTAATCTTTTCAGTTATATGCATTAAGCAGCAAATTGTGTGTTAGAAAGTAGAAAAACCAGGGAAGAGTTGGTGAGAGGAGGACGATATCAGAGACGTCATTTCATGGGAGAAGAAAAGCTGAAGTAGGTCTGTATTTTGTTGTCTTCCTCCAGTGTAATAATAGCGCTGCTGTTTTGTATTTGTCTCAGAAGAAAACTATGCTACTGTATGATGTTCTTTATGTTCATTTCTGGCTTAATATAATTTTTACAAGTTGTTCACTTGTTCACTGTGTGCTTCCTGGCTTCTCTGCTTCTATCTTTTGGGATGGATTTCTTCAGATTTACATCTTTTTCTTGAATTTTTTTATTTTTAAATGCTCTCTTTTTTTAAAGATGCATTTACATACATAATATATAATTTTTATATATTTATATATCTAATACTTAAATTTTTTATATTTATTTAAATAGCACTCAAATTTATTTTATTATATCAAAAGTATTATTATTATTATTATTTTTTAAGTGAAATGTATTTTTTTAAGTATAAGAAAAATATTATTTTTATAAATATTAAAATTTAAATGTTAAATATGCAAATATATAAGAATTATGTTCACGTAAATTTCTCTTTTTTAAATAGATGTTTACTATTAAACTCACTCAAAATTTCAAGAAAAAAAAAAAACTCCGTATGTGTTTGTGCCTTTGTGATGGCCGCACGATTCTCTCTGCTCTGCTGGAGACAGCTGAGGTGTGGGACCCATATATATATATATATATTTATAAAAAGTTTATTTTAATATTTACGATGTTTTACACAATTGTCATGCTGTATCTCCTGTTTTCGATGCTGTAGGCAATGAAAATAGTGAAATGGGACCAGTTTTATATTTTTTTAAAATTTTTATTTTTAATGTGAACAGTTGGGCTTGTGCTCTTGTGACTTGTGCTTTTGTGAATCTATGTAGGACCCACTCAACCACTTCCCAGTCTGGCATAGCACTCGTATTAATGACTATAAGTGACCATTTTACTTTACAAGTTTTGTTCCATCATTGTTCGAATTGTTCAAAATCGGAAGCTATAAAGTATTTTACTCAATTCTGTTTACATATTCAACGTCTCTTACTTCAATTGGTGGACGAGCGTAATCGGGAACTTTCGAGATCGAGTTCGAATACTCTTCCGGGCAAAGGTGTTTATACCTAAGGTGAGAAAAATAAGTGAGGATTCGATACTTATGAGTGATGAATATGACGCTAGGCCTCTGTGGGATTAATCATAATGATATTCTTACCTGCAAAATGAGTGGGGTGTTGGGTAAAAATTTATTCCAAGAAAAAAAAAATCTGATTACATTATTATATAGATGATTGTAAAAATTAGATTAGATAGATTGATCTGATTGATTTAATCACGAACCAGTCTCTTGTCTATTTAGGTTCAAGTTTGTTGCGTCTTGGGAAGAATTCGCGGTAGAGTGAAAGTGTCTGCTTTGTTGATTAGTCCACATACGGTATTTAAAAATGGCGAGAACTCAGAGAATTTTAACGTGGAAAAAGAAAAGAGGAAAAACCTGGCACAAAATGTTAAATATGTATATCTCAGAAATCTGAGAATCTTTCCGATAAAGGGATTACAAGATGGTATCTGAAAGAGGTATATAACAGTCGAGGTTGTAATAGTTCTTAGTGGCAGTGATGGTAGGCTAACTGTAGAGCTTGGTGGAAAAGGCAATTTCGCGAAATATAGAGAGCAACAATCTGAGAGCGATTAGGTGATTGGCGATGGCGAGTCGGTATGATAGTGGCCAAGCGGTGATGGTTGGCGCCGTCAGGCGGTGATCGATCTTCTTCGGGATCTTGAGCAGAACTTCCTCCTTGCTTGAGCTCCTCTCTCACTGGTCTCCAAAAGTCCTTTTCATATGGAGTATGAGTATTTATAGATTTGGAAGAGTGGCGATCTTGTAAATACATGGAAAATCCAAACCACTCCTCCCCATCGGACGGCCCAGAGCGATCCCCTCGATCAGACGGTGTATTTTGATGATCTGGGTGCCTTAATGATGTCGGAATTGGGTGATCTTGGATTCGTTGGATTTCTTGTGGCCTTCGATCGGTATACGTATATACATTTTGTGACCATTTGGCGGATCGGGATCCATTTTCATGTTTCGATAAACGATCGAGTCGATTCGAGCTTCGGATCATATCTGATGTTGTTATGTTGTCATGAGACGATGATTTTGTAAGTTTGCTAAAATCGGTGATTAGATCGAAGTATTTACGAAAATCGAGATTCGTCTTGATTAGACTAATTTTACGAGGATGTATCGGTTCTTTTTATTTTTGGGTGGCATTATCTCGTCAAAATATATATATCATCTTGAAAATAAAATGAAAATTAAGAGTCAATGCGCATTTTGAGAGAAACAATCTTTATAACATGATATTATAACTTTGAAAGGCGATCACGGTACGTAAATCGCATAAGTATGTGTGAGTGTGATATTTTGAGGTTATGGACCTGTTCGGACACTTACGGAAGTTTTCAGGCGTTTCCGGGGACCCATGGGCGCCTGCGAGGGCCCGCAGGCGCCCGCTGGCGCGTGCGCGCGGGCGAGCGCCCACGGGCGCGCGCGCGCGCCTGCGGAGGTCTCCCTCCGCAGCGGGTCAACAGGTGCGGGTCGCGGGCCGCGGGTGCGGGTCGCGGGCGCGGGTCTCGGGCGCGGGTCGCGTAAGGCGGCGCGGGCCACGTGGCGGCCACGTTGCGGGCCACGTAAGGCGGCGCGGCCACGTCGCGGGCCACGACGCGGGCCACGTAAGGCGGCGCGGGCCACGTGGCGGGCCACGTCGCGGGCCACGTCGCGGGCCATGACGCGGGCCACGTAAGGCGGCGCGGGCCACGTCGCGGGCCACGTAAGGCGGCGCGGGCCACGTGGCGGGCCACGTATGGCGGTGCGGTCTTGGGACTGGCGGGCGGGCCAAGGCGGGCCAGAGGCGGGCCAGACGCGGGCCAGACGCGGGCGCGCGCAGTGTGCGCGCGCACGCCTGCCCTGAGCCTGGCCATGGGCCGACCGGGAGCTGGGCGGGCCTTGGCGGGTTTTGAATGCTTTTTTTTGGGTTTTTTTAGGGTTTTTTACCCTTTTAACCCTAAGGGGGTCTATAAATACCCCCCTAGGGTAAGAAGAAAGGGAAACTTCATCTCCTCTCCTCTTGAGTTAGGATTATTTAGAGGCGATCAAGGCCTGCGGTATACGTCGTGGTTAGGTTCTATCGTCGGCCGTCCGGGTTGAAGGCGATCAAGGCCCATGATCGTCGTGGTTCGGTTTACCTCGTCGGACCGTCCGGGTTAGGGCGATCAAGGCCACGGTGTGCGTCGTTGTTCCGGTTTTCCTCGAAGAGGTTTTCCGACTCGTCCGTCCGGGTTAGAGGCGATCAAGGCCCGATGCGTCGTGGTTCGGTTTCCGACCTCGTCCGTTCTTGGTCCCGTCGGATCGTCAGGTTAACCGGCAATCAAGGCCCGCGATGCGTCGTGGTTCCGGTTTCCGACTCGTCCGGTTCTTGGTCCGTCGGATCGTCAGGTTAGCGATCGAGGCCACGGTCGTCGTGGTTCCGGTTTCCGACCTCGTCCGTTCGTCCCGTCGGATCGTCAGGTTAGGCGATCAAGGCCATGCGTCATTCCGGTTCACGGCCGTCGACCGTCCGGGTTAAGGCGATCAAGGCCGCGGTATCGTCGTGGTTCGGTTTCCTCGTCGAACCGTCCGGGTTAAGGCGATCAAGGCCACGGTATCGTCGTGATTCCGGTTCTGACCTCGTCGGGCCGGGTTAGGAGGATCACCGAGGAGGGAGCGAAGATGCTCGACGATGGGGACTGACGACATTGGTCGGCGATGGTGACCTGTGAGGGTGGTCGAGGATAACCGGCGATGGTGGTGACCGGCGGAGATTGCCGGCGATGGTCGGTGGCGGTGACCGGCGTAGTCGGCGGTGGCCAGCTAGATGGTTGGCGGTGGCAGAGGTGGTCGGCGACGGTAGTCGGCCGACGGAGATCTTTGACTATCAAGGTTGTTTGTCGAGTGTTACGATGGCGTTAACTTGTGTGGGTAGTGTTTTGACTATCAAGATTGTTTGTCGAGTTATACGATGACATTAACTGTAGAGTGGGTACAAAGTTTTGACCTTTCTAGGTTATTGGTGAATATTATTCGTCGATGCTAACTATGGAAGAGGCGTGGGAAGTCCGAGGACCTTTTGACCTTTCACGAGTTGTTTGTCGAGTTTTGCTATGGCGATGCTGCGTATGGAAGAGCGGAAGTCCGAGGACCTTTGACCTTTCAGGTTGTTAGTCGAGTTTTACTCGATGATGTTAACCCGTATGGAAGAGGTCGTGGGAAGTCCACCAAGGACGTTTTAACCTATCCTGGGTTGTTAGTCAGAGTTTTTACTCGATGACGTTAACCCGTATGGAAGAGGTCAAATTGAATCCGTTGAGTAGTCGACGGTGGCGACTAGCGTCGATTAAAGCGAGATGGCCAGCGGCGCAATGGCGATAGCCGGCGGATGCCGGCGATGGTGGCAGCGATGGCAGCAGTAGTCAGCGCGGATAACCGGACAATAGTGATAGCCGGCGAAGATGCCGGTGATGGTGCAGCATGGCAAGTAGTAAGCGGCGGTGGCCGATTATAGTAATTTAGCGGCCGGCGAAGTGGTGGCGGCAATAATATGGTTATCAGCAGTGGCGGCCAGCGTCGGTAGTCAGTCGGATGCCGGCGGCAATGGTGATAGCCGGCGAAATTGCCGGCGATGGTGGGTAGTGGCACGATGGTAGTCAGCAGTGGTAAGCGGCAACGATGAGGATTTTGACCCCGGTTGTTTATCGAGTGTTATCGATGGCGATTAACTGTCTGGAAGAGATCGCGAGTCCACGGGGCGTTTGACCTTTCTTGTTTGTCGAGTTTTGCTCGATGACGTAACCGTCTGGAAGATCGCATGAAGTCCACGGGCGTTTGACCTTTCAGGTTGTTTGTCGAGCTTTTGCTCGATGACGTGCCGTATGGAAAGATCGCGAGGAGTCCACCAGGGGCGTTTTGACTATCCCGGGTTGTTTGTCGAGTGTTTACTCGATGGCGTTAACCCGTATGGAAGAGGTCGAATATTTACATGAGCTTGTAGCGAGTTGACCATTGATCTTTGCCTTTTCGTTGGTGTTGGCTTGCTTATCTTTTGAGATTAGAGTTGCCCCAGTTCTGAGAATCGGAACAAAGTTTGATGAATCTTCATTCTTCGCGCTCTTTAAAAGCTTGAAATGCTCCACCTCGATGGTGGTTTTGATCTTATTGGAAACTTGGTGGTCATACAAGATGAAATAATGGGAATCGACTTCCACACTAAGCTGATTGCGTCTTGGGAAGACCGGTCGGTAGAGTGAAAGTGTGCGCAGCTTTGTTGATTAGTCGGCCACTGTATTTAAAAATGGCGAAGAACTCGAAATTTTAACGTGGAAAACCTCGAAAGAGGAAAAACACGGCCACGACAAAATGTTCCATATGTATATGCCTCGAAGTCTGAATCTTTCCCAGATAAAGGGATTACAAGATGGTATACAAGAAAGGAACAACGGTATGTAACATCGGGTTGTAATAGTTCTTAGTGGCGGCGGTGATGGTAGGCTAACTTGTAGGAACTTAGTGGAAAGGCGGAGAACAATTCTGGCGAAATATAGAACAACTTGGCAAATGCGAGCGATTAGGTGATTGGCGATGGCGAGTGATGTGATAGTGGCGGTGATGGTTGGCGACCGTCAGGCGGTGTGCGATCTTCTTCGGGATCTTGAGCTTGAACTTCCTCCTTCTTGCTTGAGCTCCTCTCCTTCTTCACTTGGTCTCCAAAAGTCCTTTTTCCTATGGAGTATGGGGCTATTTATAGATTTGGAAGAGTGGCGATCTTGTAAATACATGGAAAATCAAACCACTCCTCCGTGGACGGCGCGATCCCCGATCGGTGTGTATTTTGATGATCCGGGCCTTAATGATGTGAATTGGGTGATCTTGGATTCGTTGGATTAGTCTTGTGGCTTCGATCCCATACTCTATATATTTTGTGACCATTTGGCGGATCGGGATCCATTTTCATGTTTCGATAGCTTGATCGAGTCGATTCGAGCTTCGGATCTCGATATGCTGATGTTGTTATGTTCGTCTCATCGAGGATCAGTTTAAAGTTTGCTAAAATCGGTGATTAGATCAGTATTTACGAAAATGCGAGATTAGTCTTGATTAGTAATTTTAGGGATGTATCAAGTTCATCATTTATGAATAGAATAAGTCAAAAAAATGTCATTTTAATTATAGTGATTTTGAACTTAAGTTTTTAATTAAGAGATTTTGAGCTAGGAATGAATTTGAGATTAAATTCACTCAAATATTTTAAAAAAAGATTAGCCAAAATCAATTAGAGCCAACAATTTAATTATTGAATGAGATCTGCTTTTGATATTAATTAAAAATTGATTTTATTGTATGATTAAAAATAAAATTTAAATAAAAAATAAGTAATGTTAAATCTAGGAATTTTAATTTAAAATTTAATTTAAATGTTTTTAAATAGAATGTATCGAATTAAAATAATATATATATTAAATTAATAAAAATATTATTATATTAAAATAATTTTAATATTAATTATATCCTTTGGTTTAACCTAGTTGATTGGATTATTTAACATTGAATCTTTTTTGCTTCAATATTCGATCAGATTTTTGAAATTTAGGTTGTATATATAATCATGGCACTCGAGAGAAGAAGGGTGTAAGATGAATATTGCGGCCCTGTGCTTATGCGATTTTGACTCAACTATTGAATTGAACATGGTTAGTAATTTTGTTTGTTTGTTTTTTTTTTTTTTTTTTTTTTTGGCTACAAACAAATCGACCCCAGCTGAGCATATATGTGTTGAAGCTTGAGCTTGTTTAATATTTATCGAGTTTGAGCTCGATTCGAATTTTTAAGAATAGTGTCCAAGCTTGAGCTTGTTTACCATTTTGAGCTCTAGCTTGATTCGAGTTTGTTCACGAGCTCGGTTCAAATTGGATTATCGTGCTTATTAACGAGCAGCTCGTTTAATAAAATAAATGAGCTTTAATCAATTCATTTATCGAGCTTGTTCACGAGCAGCTTGTTTAGAAATATACATGAGCTATATCAATTAAAGCTTATTAAGCCTAAAAAAATAATAATTTGAACAATAATGTTTACAAACAAGCCTTAATTGAGCAGTAATGATAATCAAACTCGCTTTGAGCGTGTTTTTAAATGATAATGTTGAATGAGCGAACGACAAGTGATTTGAGCATTCGTTTAAGTCAGTATTTGAATGTTTAAGCTCGTTTGATTAGTTAATGAAACAAATATGAGCAGCTGTCGAGCGAAAGGTAGCTTGTTATTTCGTTCATTTGCAGCCATAATCGTAAGTCATTTAATCAAAATATAGGGTTGATATTCAAGTTAATATCTTATTATTTTTTTTCTTTTCTTAATTTAGGTAGAATTGAATCACTGCAGACTATAGGTTATAGTTTTCTTTTTTTCTCCGTATTAAGTTATCAAATTGAAATCAAGTAATTAAATAAATAAACTGCGTGTGAATATTCAGAAATAATTTTGAACTGAATAAGCATAAAAAAAGCACTTGATATTTCATTATGTTAAAATGATTAAAATTATATGGTTTCAATTTGCATATAAATAAAAAAAAATAAAAAAAACATAATATAACAAAATACCAAAATTTTAAAATATATTTATATGATCAATTAAATGAATTTCGTAAGAAATTACTGTGCTATTTTTTTTTTAAAAATATTGTGATTAAAATTGACTTAACATATAATAATTTAATTTAAATTTTTTTATTTAGCTATTGTTTGTCTCCGATTTGCTCATGGTCGAGTCGATTTACAATCCTATTTCAATGAAACATTTAATTCAAGAGAAATGTTTTTTCGTGCCACTCATAAATGATAAACAGTCGTAGTGAAAAGTCCGATTTACCCACAACCTAATTGAGTAATTATCTAAGCTTAATTCTCCATGGCGAGTAATTAAAGCGAAGAAAGACAGGCTGCTCCAGCCTGTTCGTGGTCTTTCATCCATTATGAACTTCGAAAAAGAGTCCTCTTGACTCTAATGGGGCAAGCAGTCCCATTCGATGATTAGTGATAAATGGTTAACTTAATTTTTTTTTTTCATTTACGTACTATATTAAAAGTTATATTTCACTTCATGATCAATATGATATTTTTAATGTGATATTAAAATATAAATATTAGATATATAAATATTTAAAGATTGTATGTTATATAGTTAAATTTGAGAGAACCAAATTCTTATATTCATGCATTCTAAACATTTCATTTTAGTCCTAAACATTCAAAGCAACTAATGTTGTGTGATTCTTTGTGAAAAAGTAGAGCTGGAGGTTGGTGTAGAGGTTTTTTTGAACACTTTTTTAGATTGGTGGGTGATTAAAGACATTTTCTTTTGGAATCTTAATGGAGTGGGGGTTTCTATAAAGAAAGCACTTATGGAAATTCAATTCTTAGCTTTGATTAGAAGTAAAGATTTATAATTGCACTGATAGAGGAACTTGAATTTGGGACAAATTAGGGATTTCAGAAGATGGCGGGAGTTTAGGTTAGGTATAAAGTGGATGAGTGGTGGATTACTTTTAAGTACAGAAACCCAGATAGTAAGAAACATCACAAATAATCTGCGTCCATACATCTGCTCAAAAGTAAATAAATATAAGCACGGAGGAGTCACGGGACAAGAGACAGCGAAGGAAGCGGGCATAACATCCATAGGCAAGTGGCTGTAAATAGTTTAGTACTAATATCACATGGCCTTCATCTTGTAGTACACACAACTTATCACTACTGCTATTTTAGTCTACAACATTCCAAGGGACTTTGTGGTCGAAATATTGTTTCAAATCTAGAAAGGGGAACCTATAAGTTGAACAATTTTCATTGGCTTAAAAGCTTATCATTTTCAAAAATATTGCACCAAAATAGTTTACGAGTGATCTCTACAGTGGCTGAAGAACAGTAGCACACAGAAGTGTACAAAGCATCCGAGAAGAGAGTGAGTGCTTTACTTTAATGTTTATATTTTCAGATATTCTTAAGAACTTCATGCAGTTCTAAAAAAAAAAAAAGTTTAAATAGAACAAGTCACTGGAAAACATGGAAAGCAATGATTAATGTCAGAAAATTTTGAAATTAAATAAGAAAAGTAAACTATTTTCCAGTGATAATTGATTATCAGTGTAGTTATATTTAATTTGGTCAGATCTATAACATGCAATTCCTTCAGAGGATGGACACTACGGATGCAGTGAACCTATAATTCTTACAAATAATTAATTCCTTTTGATTCAGAGCTTGTAATTACAGTAATGAATATTCCTGAACATAGTTCAGAAATTTGTATTTTGCCATAGAAAACAGCCTAAAACAGTAAGCAGAATCATGCCTTGAATACTATATACATTTTGCGATCAACAGCTAATCAAACTCACCTGGGTTCAACTCAGTAACCGTCCTTTCTGCTCGTAGATGAAACATTAAGGAGCTTTTTTATTGCCAAACCTCTGGAAGAGTGATAAAAAATAAAAAAATGATTCAGACAGGTAGCTTTTCATTCTTCAGCATCTCAGAGAAAATACTGCAATGTTAACTCAGCAAAATTACCTGCAAGTGACCTTTATGCATTCCCTATCCAGCAGACCAATCAAGGGACCTCTATTAAAGCCATCAACCATCTGTGACACTACAGGAAGCTGATTTAATCCATGCAAATCCATGATCCTTTCTGCAGAACCAAGGGTCATGTTTGGTGATGCAGTCCATAAAGGTTTCTTATTCTCTTCAGCTTGGCAGATGTCAGATACTTGAATTTTGTCAACCTGTTAAGGCAAACGATCTATTAAGTATAGATAGGCTAAAAGAAAAAGATATGATGACTCTTTTTAAAGATGTCTGCCCATCTGACCAGATGAACAGTCAATATTGCTTTGATCCTTAAAAAATTTTAATAAGTTGACCCTTGATATCAGGGTGATTTTATAAGAAAACATGTATGATGAAGTTTTAGGATAGCAAAAATCCATGGTAGACAATGCCCTTATTTGTTGTTAGCTCTTCCCTTCTATTTAGATTCCAACAAGCACAACCTTCATTGTTGTGATCTCTCCACCAACAACAACCCTCCGATTCTCTCATTTCCTTCAACTATGATCTTTCTGTTAGACTTACTTTAGAATTTTTAGGTTTACTATATTAATATTATCACTTAACATTTATTATTATATTGTATTCTAATTATGGAAGTTATTCTCTTTTATTATATATATTTTTTTGTTCTTGTGGGATCCGAAAATTCGCTACCGACCTCTTTCGGAATAAAAGAAAAGAATGAGTTGTCTTGGTATCGGTGATAATTTCAGAAGGCAGATGAATAGTAGATAAGACACTACCTAGAGATTTCGTTCTCATTTCGTGAGAACTTTTATATCTGTTAGGGTTTCCTAAGTATGGCATGGATTAATTATCATGCAATCGAGAGAAGCACTTTCGATTAAGGAGTCATGAATCGTTAAGAGCAGTATATAATTGCGATGAGTGGAGTTTAGAACTTATAAAATTTATTATTTTAATTTAAAACTTTTTGTGGGGAGCGATGGCCGATCTAGATCCCATGGTTCGTTAGTATCCGGTATCGTAATCGCATTAGTCGGAGGGTAGTCGATAGAAGGATCCTTGTCGGCACACATGGGTTCGTCGTCGAGGTGTCTTGTAGCCAGGGTGGAGTTGTCTCAGGACAAATATAAGTGCATTGCCTTAGAACTTTTAATCATCCTACATTTCCGCTCAAAGAAAAATCATTGAGGAACATCTGAGGCTGGCCAAGTAATTAGTGGTCTTAATATCGCGTGAACCCGGTCGGAAAGTCGGCGGCCGTTATGTGGTCTTAGTATGCATAAGAAAAACCACATGCCGTCATGACTTTAGGAATATTTGAAAGTGAAGGTAGTATATATTTAATTTGGCGTTCTTTGTGAAGCGTTTTCTTAATTTGTCGAAGACAAACAGTTGCGGAGGGGTGGATTGATTTTTTTTTTAATTTTTAAGTTTTAATTTAAATAATTCATTTTGTTTTTATTTATATTTTTGTTATTTTCTTTGAATTTTGATTATTTTATGATTGATTTTAGATTTGAATATATGATTATTTATCATTGAAATTTTAATTATAATTACCCCGATCGTAGAAATTTAATATCGATTATTCTGCTACTGCGGTTTCTAGGAGGATCGAATTAAATTCATTATCTTAGAAATAATCGACCTTGTCAGCTTGAACATAGAAGATCGGGTTTGAGACTTCGGGTTTGAATTTGATTTATGTGAGTTGATATTTTGTATTACATGTAATTAAAACTTAGATATTATTCATTTTGAAATTCTTATAATATCACATTTTTTGGTTTTGTTAGCGGGACGGTCAGAAAGACCAGCAGGGATGTATATCTATTTTTTTGTATTTGACATGATGATTACTTGGCATACATACTGATGTTCTTTTAAAAATTTGTATGTACATGTCAAGTTGAAATGTAGGTGTAAATTTGCAAGTTTAGTTCTTGATGCGATATTTTTGGGTTTTGTTAACGGACAGTCCCACAAACCGGGATATGTATGTCCCTATTTGACTTAGTAATTACTTGACGTGCATGTAAGTATCTATTCTTTTGAAAATTTTGCATGGACATTAAGATGTCTAAGTTGAAGTTTATATATCAAATTTTGATTTTGAGTTTTGTTAGCGGATCCGGTCAGAAAGACCAAAGGGATGTGTAACATTCTTTATATTTGACTTAGTAATTTCCATTATATCTGAATATCTCATTCTTTTAGGAATTGTATGGACATTAGAATGTTTAAGTTGGAGTTTATATGTCGAGTTTTGATTTTTTTTTTTTTAGGTTTTGTTAACTTGGGACTATCAGAAACCCGGGATAGATGACCACTCGACTATTTTCTTTCTGCGAGGATCGGATCTAGGTTAATTATTTCAAGATCTATCGTTCTCCAAACCTCGACTCTGGGTTATACTGGAGGATCGGGTTTGAGACTTTTCTTCTTATGACCTTGAGTTTGAGAGGATACATTAACAATGATGCCGATATATTTATCTTTAGTCATTTGTGGCAGAATCAACTTAAGATTTGATAGCGTCATTAGATTTTTTAGGTTTTGTTAACGGGACCGGTCACGAGACCAAACCGTGATATGTAACATCATTCTTTATATTTGACTTAGTAATTACTCCACGCATCTGAATATCGTTCTTTGAGAATTGTATGGGCATTAGAATGTAAGTTGGAGTTTATATGTCGAAGTTTTGATTTTTTTTTTTGGTTTTGTTAACCCGTCAGAAACCGGGATAGGATAGATAACCCATCTCTCTATTTTCTTGCAGAGGATCGGATCCCAGGTTAATTATTTGAATCTATCGTTCTCCAAACCTTATCTAGATTAGAGGATGGGGTTTGAGACTTTTCTTCATATGACCTTGAATTTGAGAGGATACATTAACAATGATGTAGATAGATTTATATTTAGTCATTTAAGTGACAGAATCAAAGATTCTGATAACATCATTAGATTTTTTAGGTTTTGTTAACTTGGACGTCACGAGACAACCGGAATATGTAACATCATTCTTCATATTTGATTTAGTAATTACTCCATGCATCTGGGATATCGTTTCGAATTGTATGGACATTAGAATGTCTAAGTTGGAGTTTATATGTTGAGTTTTGATTTTTTTTTTTAGGTTTTTGTTAGCGTGCGGTCAGAACCAAGGGATAGATAGACTGTCATCTCATTATTTTCTTACGAGAGGATGGGATCTAGGTTAATTATTTCAAGATCTATCGTTCTCCAAACTGTCGATTAGATTATCTGGAGGATCGGGTTTGAGACTTTTCTTCATATGACGAATTTGAGAGGATACATGCGATGATCTTATCTTATCTTTAGTCGTTTATGAGAATCAGATTCTGATAGCGTCATTAGATTTTTAGGTTTTGTTAACGCGGTCACAAGACCAAGGATTATCGATCTGTTTTTATTTATCTTAATAATTACTTCAACATGTATATGAATATCTGCTCTTTTGAAAATTGCATGGACATTAAGATGTTTAATGTTGAAATTTCGATGTCAAATTTTGACTCGATTAGAAAGACAGCAGGATACGATAGATTGTCAACTCATTTCTTGCGAGGATCGGATCAGGTTAATTATTTCAAGATCTCATTCTCCAAACCTTGTCAACTAGATTATCTCGAGGATCGGGTTTGAGACTTTCTTATGGCCAATTTGAGATGATCATTAACAATGATGTAGATTTATCTTTAGTCATTTAGGTGACAGAATCACAAGATTCTGATAGCGTCATTAGATTTTTAGGTTTTGTTAACGGGACGGTCTAAAGACAACCGGATGATGTAGATCTGATTGTCGAATATGAATTTGGTATTCCAAGTGTTTATCATAGATCAAATAGAGGTGCTTACATAAATATAAGGCAGTTGACTCTCTTATTTGTCCGAGTCAGTATAGATTTATCTATAAGATATACATTGAATCTTTCGTGTACTTTGCGTGTATCAGTGAGAGTGCATTACATAAAATGTGAATCGTATTATTAAGTGATTGTGCATTTTAGATGATATATCTTGGATTCTTTCAACCACTTATCATGTAGATGTGTAATACGTTTTTAACAAATCAGCGTCATTTTTATGGTATGAATTTGATTCTTTCAGTATTTGCATAAATCAAATGGTTAAGTAAAGAATATTCTTCATAAAGTCATGATTTAACTTGCTTATTAAAGGCATTCAAATTGAATAGAATGAGATAACTTTGAATATCATTTAATCATTTCAAGCATTTTAGCATGAAGCCGCTTTGTTTCCTAAATGACATATGATATGCAGTATCTTTTAAATGCATTGAGTGTCACATTTTCATTTCTCACCCATTCATGGCATAATCACCAATTCAAATGAATTTGAACTTTAAATAAGTAATTGTCGTATCTTTATGAAGATTCGGTGCTAAGCATATGTAAGCATCTTGTCGTTATCATATAAGTATGATGAATGAAATTTAATGAATAATCGTATGCATGTACCTTCCTTCTTCAAATACTTAGTCATTTCACATTTTTTATTTATCAAAATTTTCGACAACCTCGTCATCGCGTAAGCTCTTCGGACTAGACCTTCCACCAGAAAGGCGTGCATAGTAGGTGTCGTAAGACCCGCCGTATTATTGCCACGCGAAAGGCGTGCATGGGTTCACATCATAAGATTTCGCTGCCTTTGAAATAAGCGCAGTCTTATATCATAACAGTTTCGCGCGGAACAAGCGTGAGCAGTCTATAAGACAGTTTCTGCGCGTTGGAACGTGAGCAGTCTTCGGGTTTCCGTAGCGTTGGAACAATGTGAGCAGATATCACATATTTCTCACGTTGGAACAATGTGAGCAGTCTTATAAGCATTTAACAAATTTACATTCACATGCATAAAATATGATACCCCTTTTATAGCGTCGGTTTCATCACCATTCACCAATTTTGCATTTGGAATACTCGAATAAGTAACATAAACTTTTAATTGCATTAAGCACCTCTCCATAAATTTCAGATCTTAAGAATCACAAAATCCATAAATGAATTTTGCACATACTCTAAGATTATGCCAAAATCCTTTCTTTTTTATTATCTCTTTTTTTTATAAAATTTTTGCGACCTCGACGCGTCATTCAGATGGAACTTGATAGGCCTTTCCACCAAGCCAAGAAAGGCGTGCATGGGTTAGCATAACATAGCAAGTTTTCTATGTTGGAACATGAGTAAGTCTTATAAGTAATAAATTTAAAACTGCGTTGTATAATAAAAGAAAGTTGCTTGCGTGTATATTTAATTAAGAGCATAATAATCAAATTTATGACCTCCCGCTCTCCCACATGTGGGGATTCTTGAGAGGCTGCATACAAAGGCGTCGTGGGTGGATGTGGATGTGAGACACCACGGTCGAAAACGATAGATAGCATTTCCATTAACAAGATATCAAAATGATAAACAGACAAATATGCAAGTAGGACTAAGCTCAAAGCCAATCATTCCTTGACCTCTTCTTCATTAACTAATGCTGAGTAACATCTGACTCATATATATATATATATATATATATATATATATATATATATATATATATATATATATATATATATATATAAACCTGAAATTTCAGATTGAACTTAAACAATCGCTTTTAAAATATTCAAACAACTTTCAACCCTCATGGAAGACCATATTAGGTTTTGCCAAATACAAAAATATGAAATTTTACTTTGTAAACATTCATTTGTATTTAGCTAAACATTCATTTGCATAATCATAAGTAACCAAATGATAGAAAGGCATGAGGACAAGGCAAGGCGAGCAATCATATCATAAATCATCACCACAAATCAATTTCTCTTTTCTTCTTTGCTTATCAGTTTTAAACAAAAAAGGTAGTATGCGATGATAAAACATGTGTAGACACTTGATAACAAAGCAAAGATTCAAATCACTCCTCACATCAAGTATCACATCTTTTCCTCATTTCAATTTCAGAAAGAACAACCCAATTTCGGAAGATATGCACAATAAGAATTTCTAGAACCCATTTCATCCAAGAAAGAGAACCAAATAGTAGTGTAAAGCTTAGGTTGATTGGAAACAACACAGACTTGATTCTAGAAAGAAAGAGAAAGAAAAGCAAGATATCCTGAAGGTAATCCTCATCTTTCCTCTCACTTCCCTTTCAATACTTCAGTTTGTTTAAATCCCGCAAATTCGCCTGCCAATGGGATTTACCAAATCTAGGATTTAAGGAAAAACGAAGAAGAAACAGGATAACAAACGAAACAGCAAGCTGATTTTCTAGCTTTGGCAATTTCCTCCATGGCATCGATGCTCATCACGTGAACAACATAAAAATGGTATATTAATAAAGCTTGCCAAAATATATACTACCATAAGAAGCTACCATGGAGTAAATATAATTATTAAAACTGAAGCAACTACTCCCACAAACAAAAAACACCAAGTATACAGCTTCCTCTTGAAGAAGCTAGTCACCGTGAGTTCAAGAATAAAGACAAAAGAGCAAATTGCCGAAGATTTAAATCTGATTTTAAAGAACCACTATCAATAACTGAATGTTATTGAAAATTTGTGTCCACTGGGATGAAAATGGTTGGAAGGAGGAAGGGGAAAAGCATCTGATTGCTAAAGAGAATAAACAAATAGCGGTGAAAAGTAGGATGGCCATAGCCAAAGGCACGAAGGAACTCGGTTTGCTCAGTGAGTGGCGAAATAGAGGGAGTCAGTAACTTCGCATTACACCATAAATCTAACATTATATCTTCATCTCATTACAAGTGCAAGAAAATGTAATAAAATCCATAGAACGTATAAGGATAAACCGAAATCATTTCCTTCAAGAAAAACCCACATAGCAAAATATAAATTAGGATTGAAACGAAACAACCTGGGGGTTTCAGTTGGAAGAATTAGGAAGGATCGAGCCCTCTGTTTGCTCGACAGGTTCGTGCTTGAGCAGAGACGAAAGGAAGGCATTCAGTTTGGAAGTCGCAAGAGAAAGCGATAGAGGGCTTTTAGAAGAGGCTCTCGATCTGAACGAGAGATCGAGAGGAAGAGAGAGGAGACTTCGGTCGAGAACAGAACAAGAAGGACTATCGTGAGAGGAGGATCGTCGTCAAACAAATAGAAACGAGAGGAGCCGATCACGAGAAGGAATCATACGAGAACAGAGAGAGAGAATCGAATGAAGAGAATGTCGTGAATAGGTCAGAAGGAGATAAGCGTGAGGAGAGCCTATTCCTTTCTTTAGGTTAAACCTTAATCCCATTGGGCGGATTATTTTCATTATCGTCGGGGCGAGTTAAAAGGATAACGGTTGCGCGCTAATTAATCTAATTGCAAATTAATATCATTTCGCATTAAATTTTATGAATTTACTTTATGCAATAAACCCTAATAATATGAGTTTTAATTTTAGTTGTTTCTGTTGTTTGAGCCAATCAACGGTGGAATGAGATGTTCTTTGGAATAATAAGAAAATAACACAGGGCCAACATTTTTTGAAATAGAAGGTGACAAAGTCATCATAAAAAAACAAGATCTTCATAGGATTTTCATGGTATCCCCGCATGATTAGACCAATTCAAATATGGTGCATCAAACTAAGACCAAAAACAGGACGATCACCAGAGAAAAGTCGAAGATCAACTTTGACTTAGAGCCATTATTTTAATCCTATGACAAAAATTATAAAAAACCTGCATCTTTTTTTTTTAAATGAACCTAATGCTAGAAAAAATAGTAAAAATATGCCTATACAAAAAAAGAACTGTTAACCTACAACTATGTGCCACTTGAAATTAAATAAATGAAGTAGAGGTTAAAACCCCCCTAATCGCGATCGAAATCAATTAAATTCGATTCGATTTAAAAATTCGACTTCATAATGCGTCAAAAGCATCCAAATTAATTAAATAGAAAATATCGAATCAATTAATGACCAATTAAATAATTAAAATCAATTTTTAATGAAATTATGCGCATATCGAAGTCGAGAAGTCTCGACGACGTCTAACGACCATTTCGAAATTGATCGGTCTTCGAAATGTCGAACCTATCAACGACGACTTAGCGATCGATTCGAAATGTGCGTGTCGAGCAACTTGAGTACGACGCACATTTAGACCTAATTTACTCTGACCGCCGACTTTGCTCAAACGACCTAGACGAAATCGATCCGCGATTCGTTGGCATCGATAATTTTGAAAAGCTATTATATAAGTCTTGGCTTCGATATCTCAGCTCTTTTGTACTATACAAACTCTCGATGCTCTAGTTATAGCATCATGAGTTTGTGGGAAGGTGTTAGCGTATTAGAATTATTAGGATATTATATAAATATTATCTAATATGTTTAATATTTATTAGGAATCTATAATTTTTATTAATATATTTTATTTTACTTACAAAGCATATTCTCCATTATTATGGCTCTTTTCTTTTGTCTTTATATATGAATATTTGTATTATCATTAGGTTCATTAAAAAAAATGTAAGTTTCTTACAAATCTTTGTCACTTCTTCGCCAAAAAACCACAACTTATACTATAATATTGATGAGTTTCATGTCAGACAATAATGTCTATTCCAACTAATACTTTGAGGAGGTAATCTCTAAAGAAACAATACCTCATCAACTATACAAAGATCTACAAAAACATAAGCTGCATGTAGACTCAAAGAAAAATATCACTTTAAGTCGTCCCAATTAGTTTAACTTTTCTCAAAGGGAAAGAAAAAGAAAACTAAATCACCTAATCGGTACCAATCCAAAGCGACTAGGCCCAAGATTTGATGCTTGGCATAGGAAGATTACATGATAATATCATGACTATGGAATTCAACGACTCTAACTATTAGTGACATACGGAGGTCTTATTTGGGACAATATGAACATGTAAATTCAAAAACATAAAATGCTACCCAAATTTGTGAAATCAAAGTGATGGCTGCCACTATCAAACAAGGCAATAAATCTATCATAGAATATTCCAAGCTTTTGAAGAATTGAAGGCAAGAATTGAATCAATACCGGGCCAGCAAATTGAAGTGCAATAATAAGGACATGAATATTATGAGCAACCTTACTGAGAACAATAGTCTATGACTTTCTCACAAGCCTTAATGTCAAATGCAATCAATTTAGAATTCAAATAAGATGAGATACAATCTTTAAATAAGACCACTTTCAATTGTTTAAAACTCAATGACGATACAACAAAGATAATCTATGGTGAGCTATACCAAAAAGCCAAGATATATAAAAAAATCCAAAAATTGAACGGAAAACCCAATATGGTGAGCAAGGGATGTGGATACCATGGTGGACTATGATAGAATCAAGACTAGACTCATGTCAACATGACCTACACAAATTTAAAGGCAAGCTTAAAACATGGAGAGTTTAATAGAGAAGATTGACTCTACCAAAGAATTATTCAAGATACTAAAAAAGTCTAATTCAAGTGGTGCTCACTCCTTAGCACTCCCAGGTAAGTTTGTCCTTTCATATTGTTGACCTCCACATATGCTGCATGAGTTGAATCAAGCCTATAAGATAAATTTGATCGACTTCAGATGCTTTAGAACGCAAATCGGAGATGAAATATACTAATCAGAAACGGTCAAACAACCGATTGGAATGGACTTATCGCGTTGAGCATTGAAATTGATCAAAATATAAATATTGCGAATCTAATGATCAACCGTCAGCGTCGAGTCGGCGGCGTGCGGCATATCGAGGAAGGGAAGCTGCGAAGATGTAAGATAACCTCGATCGGCCGGACTTATCGTTGATGAATGTCAAAATTGATCAAAATATAAATATTGCATAATCAATGATCAACCGTCAGCGATCAAGCCGTCGGCGTCTGCGCATATCGAGATCGAGGAAGCCGCCAATGATGCCGCACTCCGTTGAAATTGATTGCGCTGTTAACTTTAAAACATTAAAATCTATCAAATGAGACTATCCACGCTCAATTCGGATGAGTCTACACAAATGTCGGCGATGCAGTGGTATTGTCGATTTTGGCGAAATTAATCCTTTGACAGACGCAAGCGGCGATCGAAAAAATGCACGTTGCGTCAAAACATCGAATAACTCAATAAACATATATATTGACCATATAAATGATGTTAGCATAAAATTTGTATTAAAGTTGATTAAAAAATAAAAAAAAGTTATTAAAAGGCTTAATAACCTAAATCCCTCAAACCGACCCCTAATTTCTCTGTTCACGGCTGAAGGAGCATGCATGACCCGAGCCCCTCATTCGTCCGACCCGATCCCTTCAACTCTCCCCTTTCGCCGCGCCGCTCCAGAGTTCTCTTCGTTTGACTCCTCGATGCATACGATCCACGGAAACCGCAGGCGGCAAAATCGCTCCTCTCCTCCTTCTTTCGTTCAAAGCCTCAACTGTCACACCCGGATGACCCTGCTTATTAAGTCAATCGAGTGTAGCAGAGAATGGATGACTTCGATTGGATCTGATTCCACCAACCGCGTTCCTTGTCTTCTTGAGCAAGCAGTGAAATTTGTATCTAATCAAATCATCACTAAATTTTACAATTCATATACTAATTAACTCATATCACAATTCTTTGGAGCGTAAATCTTTAAGTTTGTAAATATCTGAGCACCAAGACATCGATTATTAAAATTTTATGCGTCGCTTTAATCTTCCCAAAACTATACACCCCAAACTGCATTAATAAGCAAAACTTCTCTTCCTTTTCGCGAAATTATCAGAAGCATCATAAGCTAAAGCTTTGTGAGACAAGAATCTAAAGTAAGAAGATAAGGAACAATCGTGCATGTATATTTATATTTGCAAAATTGGTAAAGCTGTCTTTGCGATGTAATGTAACGATATCGAACGATATCTTTGTAGGTGTTGCGAAATGTAATATATAAGCGAACAATATCTTTGTACATCTATCGATGTCATATCGATGTCGAGGAAGCGGTTATTTAATGAAAATCATTTGGTTCTATATCAAATCATTTTCCTAAATGTCATTTATAATTATAGGTTTTGACTTCATAACAAAAGTCGTCGCCGTCGGCCTGAAGGTAAAGGCGGTAGAACTATCTCTTTCCCGACTACGCAGGTTAGACTCTACGGCTCAAGTCGAGATCTAAGATCCCTCGCGGCTCATCTCGTCGAACTTTTCTTTTATCTGCATGATTTATAACATAGCCTTCCATCCAATTTTCCGACATTTCGCTTATCACATTCTGCGTTTACTGACGTGTTTTAAAACATTTCTATATGCCCAATGAAATCATATGCTAATAAAGAAAATGCACTGACTTATAATCATTAAGCAGTTATAATGGCATACATTCATACAATTTATAAAATCGTAAACGATAAATTCATGGAATTTAGCGAATTCATTAGAATTATATCTCACCTCGATTATACATCTGGGTGTCGTGATGTCCTCGATTTCTCCTCAGCACTATAATGAAATAACTTCTTAAATACTTATACAATAAATAAATGAAACTCATAATTAACGGTAGTATCCGAAGCAAACTAGATCTTACATTGATATCTCCTCATATAATCTTTCAATCTTTGATGCGATTCCAATCTACTAACGCCAATATTAATTACCTGATTAAATTAACAAACTAAAATTAACAAAAAATGTCAATCCTAAACCTCCATTTTAATACATAATTCGCCACTCACTAGCAAACAGTTGAACTCATCACGCATTTCAACACCAAGGAAGGCTGCCGGCTGAAAGAAAAAAGAATAGGGAAAGAAATTCAGTAACTCACCAAGCTCCCAAGGTTACCTCGATCGGCCAGAACGAAGTCCACTGGCCCCGATCGGTTCCGATTTCACGACCCGGCGACTCAGGATTTCCCAACCGTCGGTTCACGTGATTTCCAACCCGGCGGGACTTATAGGTCGGCGGTTTCAAAGCGGCAACGAAGCTGCGCCAGGCGAAGACATTACGCTCGAACGTCGCGATCTACGGGAGCCCTCCTGTCAGCCGATGGAAAGCGAAGCGGCGGATCTATGGCCGGCGGATCAACTCGTCGTTCTGCGGGAGGCAAACAGCCGCGAGAAGGAAAGGAGGAGACGAACTCGATCACGGAATGAAGCGAGGCATGGCGATGGAAGGAATGAAATAGATGAACGTCGATCCCCATCTGGCCGAAGAATCGGCCATTTGCATCTTGCTTAAGATTACATAATTCTTCGGTAACGACAAAATTAATTAGGCAATTAGGAAATAAGCTAATTGGATTAATTGGATATTACAATTTTCCCCCCTTAAAAAAAATTTCGTCCTCGAAATTTCTTCTGAATCATTCAAACAGGAAGGGAAACTTCTGCCTCATCTCTTGTTCAACCTCCCAAGTAGCTTCTTTGATTTGCTGCTTTTAATTTTAACATAGAAAATTTGTATTTCAATTTCTTCACATCAAATTCTAAAATCTTTTACGGCTCCGTCATAAGTCAAATCTGGTTGTATTTCAAACTTTGTATATGGAATCTTCGCTCGTCGTGATCCATTTTCAACATTGAAATGTGAAAAGCGTTGTGAATGTCGCGATTCAATGGGTAAGGCAAGTCATAGCATATATCCTTTCCAATGATTTCAAAGGTCCTATGCACAGATTCTCCATGACCAAATCTATTAACTCCTTTCATAGGTTTGACTTTCAAAATACAAATTCTCCAACTTGAAATTATACTTCGGTCTTTAAGTCGTATCTTACTGGCGACGATCCGAAAGACTTTTCAATCTATCTCGATTAATCGATTTTCTCGTACATGACCAACTCCTTTTGTCTTTCTCTAACTTAATGGAGTTCTATACTTTCGACCTATAGTGCCTCATAAGCCATTTGGATCTTAGATTGGTATTTATTATTGTAAGAAACTTCGATCATAGGAATATGATCTTCCATTCTCCAAAATCTAAACACATAATCTCACCAAATCTTCTAGACTTGAATTGTTCTTTCGATTGTCCATCGGTCGAGGATGAAAAGGCATACTTAAGTGTAATTGTGTGCCCAAACCTCTCAATTCCTTTCCATAATCTGAAGAATCTACATCCGGAGGCGATCACTTTTGGTACACCATGAAGTCTTACAATTTCTTTAACATATAATCAGACAATTTATCTGAATCGCATTTCATGGGTAAGAAATGGTACGGTCAATCATCCACAATAACCGGATCTTATCACGGCCTTTTTTAGATCAGAAATCCATAACAAAATCCATTTCAATTTCTTACTCGGTATAGGTAATGGTATAACAATCCGTCTTTAATGCTCGCTTTAACAATCGACAAGCTTGACATTTAGAGACATATTCGGTATGTCTTTTTTTATACACCAAAATCTTTAAATCTTTATACATTTTGAACTACCGGATGAATAATATATCACGCCGATGAGCCTCCGCAAAATTTCTTGTCTACATTCCGCATCGCATCATTGTGAATTCTTGAATAATACCCTCCGCATCTACGGTAAAATTCGCCCCATTAATCTGGATTTGTTCGATGAATTTCGATATCCATCCAGGTTTATGCTTTGATTCTATCAAATAAAGTTGATTCTGGTCGATTGATATAAATATCCAATATCCCGAATCTTAACATCTGTACATAGCCTCAATTCTCGACTTTTGAGTAATAATCCAAGGCATTTCTCATGGATTCTACTTAATGCATACCACCATTACTTTATGGACAATCAATATTTAAATCATAATCTTTAATAAACAAGTCTTCTTTGTCTTAGATTCAATTCTTTTTGTGTAAAGATATATTTAAGACTCTGATGATTAGTAAAAATTTTGCATTTCACTCCATACAAGTAATGTCTCCAAATTTTAAGAGCAAAAACCACAGCTGCTAACTCTAGATCATGCACGCGATAATGTCTTTCGTGAGATTTTAATTGTCTCAAGATAAGCATTACTCTTACATTCGCATTAAACACAACCAAGCCTTTTAAAGATCGTCACTAAATATTTGGAATCCTCGGTCCGATGGAATAGCTCTAAAAGCGGGTTGAATCTTTTCAATTCTTGGCTTCTTTTTCATTGTCATTTTGACATCTTTCTCGATAAATTAGATAGAGGCGTTGTAATATGAGAAAATCTCTTCACGTAATAACCGTAAAAGCTACTTGACTTACATTCTTTGGTGCGGACCATTCTAAAATTGCTTTTACTTTTGAGGATCAATGAAACTCTTAGCCGATAATGTGACACCAGAAATGCGACAATCGTCATTCCATTTTGAAAATTTGGCATATAATTGATTTTGTCTTATGATTAAAAATACTCGGATGATTTGCATCTTTCTTCGGTTTAGAATAAATCGAGAATATCATCGATAAAGATGATAACCGTCCACAAGGCTCGATTAAATTCATAAAGGCGGGGCAGTTAAACCAAGAAATTCATAATATCCATACACGGTTCAAATTTTAAAAAATATCATCTTTAACTCTAACGATGATATCAGATTTTCATTCGAAAATCAGTTCCCTCCGATAAATCGTCAATCGTGGTAGTGGATACTTGTTTGATTGTTCTTTATTTCTCTTGATCAATACACAATCTTTTTCTTAACAGTAGTCTTGGTGCTCCGGTGAGTTCTTGGTAGAATAAATCCTGCGTCAATTCTGATTCGCGGAGCCATCTGTAAGGAGATTTATGTATAAAGTTGTACCGGGTTGTACATCAATCCCAACTCCACCTTTGTGTTGGTGGCACCACAGTAATTCCTAAACACAGGGGAATATATTTTTCAAACACATTCAACATCTAATTTTGGTAGAAATCAATTTCACCGTTCTTAAATATTTACTCACCGCTTATTTGCAGAAGAAATTCTTATCATCCAGAAAAATAAAATGATTTTTCACCGGGCAAAATTTCACTCTCCTCTTCCAAAGATTCAATTGTTGCAAAATATTTGATCAACCAATCCATACCAGTATAACGTCAAAATGTCTTATTGGTAAGATAATTAGTTCAAGAAAATTGTTTATCTTGAATGTTAATGTCAACATTTCTTTCTGTTGTATTATCAGGAAGATTCTACTGATCATTAAAATAAATAGTATCGGTAAATTGGTGGAAAATCGAAATGAACGAATGAAGAACCGAATCAACGAGCGAACCCGAATGATCGAAATTTTAAGCATACCGACACTTCATTTGATTCCTGCTTCTTGCGGAGTGGTAGCAAAACTCGCTTTCTTGGAGGGTTGGTTTTAGTTATGAAGTTTCTCCTTTTCTTGAATTGAAGGTTTCCCAAAATGTGTTACTTCCAAAATTTTCTTTGTTGACCTGTCGCGATAATTGTATGATTTTATGTCATTCTTCTTCTCGATGGGCGATCCATTATCCCGATCACATCACATTTCCAGATCAATACATTGACCAAAATGTCCTTTCCACACTTATCACAAATAGGTTTTCTGGCGAATTTGTTTACATTCATCAAACTTAAATTTCTTCTAGCAAATCTTTTCTTTCCGTTTGCTCTGTAAATCCCATTCTTGGAAAAATTCAACTCATTTCTCACCTTCTTTCAACGAACTCAGATATCAATGGTCTTTGTCTCAGATTGATCTCGAGGCCGAAGAAATCTGGCATTTCTCTTCGCTATGATATATAATGTGGAGCATATCTGAAAGAGAAGTGAACTTCGCTTCATCTTGTATTATAGTTTTGGATCGAGTTAGATTGAAAAATTTGTCTTGTAAAGCAAGTCTGGCTGATGAAGGAATAAACCAATCTTTGAATACTTTGACAAACTCATCCCATTTGATCTGAGTCATGGGTATCATTTCAAATCTTTCCCTGTGTTGAAGCCTGCCGCCTCCCTTACAATAAAGTGCATCTCTCTTACTTTTTGGGACAAATCATCCCATCCAAATTTTTTCCAATTTTAAGCGACAATCTTCCGCCTATAGGATCAGGCTCGCTTGAATCTTGGTGGTTTGAGCGTTTGAAATATCCTCAAATGTCGATCCACGAACAAGCTTCGTCACTTGCCATGATTTTTTTTCGATCTTATCAACAACCTGAAATCAATGAACTACCCTGCGATTCATCGATCTACCTTCACCACTTGCTCAGGTTGTATTTCACCTTAGAATTATCCAAAGCGTGGAGTTCGAGTCATTTAGTCTTGAGGGTCCAACATTTCGGCATTTCTTGATTAATGTAATTATAAAATTATTTATTTGATACATATTTATTAAATATCATACATGCGAAATTAAGAACATATGGATTCTAACCCAAAATTAATCGTCTTATAGTATTGATCGATTCAACACTTATCCCCATCCAAATCTTATTCTTATTATAGATCTTTTTTGCTTCTCAACCTTATTGCTCGATACTTTCTGCCAGGATGACCCTTATTACAGGGTCGAAACAGAATAGGATGACTCGATTGGACCGATTACCGCGTTCCACTGTCTTCTCAGCAGCGAAAAGTGAAATTGTATCTAATCAATCATATTACTTTAACACATATCATTCTAGCGTGAAATCTTTAAATTTGTAAATAAATCTGAGTATTAGACGTCGATTAAAATTTTGTGCATTATCCAAAAGCCTTTAATCTTACACCCCAAAACTGCATTCAACAAGCAAATTTCGTCTTTTCCAAATTATCAGGTAGCGTCGTAAAATTTAAAGCTTTGTGAGAGAATCTTAAAGTAAACTCGAGCAAGGCGGTAGAACGATGCGTGTATATTTAAATTTTGGTGGCTGTCTTTAGATAATATGCAATATGGCAAACGATATCGTAGGTCTTTGCGAAATGTAACAATATAAGAACAATATCTTTGGGTTCATCATCGATGTCATCATCGATGTCGAGGTTATTTAATGAAAATCATTTCGTTATATCAATCATTTTTAGTAATGTCATTTATAATTAGGTTTGACTTCATAATAAAAGGTGTCACCGGCCGTCGACTAAAGTTTGAAGGTAAGCGGTAGGAACCAATCTACCCAAAGATGGACTGACTGTGGCTCAAAGTCGGGATCTAAGATCCTTCGGCTTCATCCTTTTCTCTACATGATTTTACTTGTCCCATCACAATTTTCACTCGTTTATCGCATTCTTGCGTTCTGGCGTGTTTTAAAACATTTTATATGCGATGAAATCATATCTTAATAAAGAAAATGCGTATAATCATTCATTAAGCGGTTATAATGGCATTCATACAATTTATAAAATCTGTAAACAATACATTCATGGGACTTGGCGAATTTCACAAGATTATATTACCGCGCCGATTATACCATCTGGTGTCGTGATATGCTCCGATTCTCCCAGTCTCTATAATGAAATAACTCTTCTAAATACTTGTCATACTACATAAATGAAACTCATAATTAACACGGTATCAAAGCTGCATCTTACATGATATCTCCTCATATAATCTTTCGAAATTGATTGGTGTCTACTGATATTAATTCATAACTGATTAAAAAATTAACAAAAATGTCGATCACTATTTTAATACACAATAATTCTGCTCACACTTAAACAGTTGAACTCCCCGATCCGCATTTCAACACCGAGGAAGAATGAAAGAAAAAGAATAGGGAAAGAAATTCAAGAACTCACCATCTGTTACCTCGATCGGTAGGGCAGAAGTCCTGGCCCGGCCGGTTCCGCGGATTTCCCGAGGCCTTTACGGATTTCAACCCCAGTTCAGGATTTCCAACCGGACTTACTGGTGTGGCGGTTTCAGCGATAATGACGGCGGTCAGCGAAGCGTTCTGAGCGTCGATCTATATGAAGCCTCCTTTGGCCGATGTGGCGGCGAGGGTGGGGATCTGGCGGCCGAAGCGGATCTGACCGTCGCGTTCGTAATGCGAGGCGGCAAGCCGTCGAAGCCAGAAGGGAACTTCGATCGTGAGGAATGAGCGAGCGGCGATAGAAGGAATGAAATAGATGAACGGGTCGATCCCAGCCATACGCGTCGAAGGCTTTAATCCAACCATTGCATGCTTAGCACTAGTCTTCTGATGTCCAAATTAATTAAGCAATTAGGAAATAAGCTAATTGGATTAATTGGATATTACAATCAACCGAGCCCCATTTCTGTCTCTCCCTCTCGATTTTCCTCAACCGCAGGCCGCAAGGGGTAGCACGACTCTTCTCTCCAAAACCCATATGCATTCAAGCCGCAAGAGTCAGGCTCCTCCGATCTGTCCTCACATCACCGATCAAGTAAAAACCGTAAGCCCCAACTCTTGTCTTCCATCTGCTTCCCATTTTTTATCTCTGCACTGTGTTGTTGAGGACAACAAGGTTCATAATGGAACCGACTCACTTGCTGTTCAAACAAAGTTTGATGCTCATGGCAAGGCCAGAGAGTAAATGGAGAGAAAACAACATGTAGCAAGTGTTCAGGTTAAATGCAAACTCCACAAGAGATCAATCCAAAGGTTGCTCCTAAAAGTAAGACCTTAAGGAGGGCTGAACCGCCAATGAGGAGGGACAACTTGGTTCATGGATCTAAATTGTGTAGTAGAAGATAGATTGGTAGTGATTCTAATGAATTCATGGGGTCCAAGCACTTTGTAGGCGCAAAAAGAATTTAACTTCTCCTCGTTTGAAATCTGCCTCCAAAGCTTCTTGTAGCAATGGAATGAGTACCGGATGAAATGTTTGGGAAAAGAGTGTGGTACGTAAAAGAAGATTGAGCAGTAACTTGCAGACAGATAATGGAACTGTACCAAATTTCAGTTTCATGAAGCAGAGAAGCACTCCGAGTGATATAACTAACCAAAAAGAAGCAGGATTAATTTATAGTCAAGCTACTAATAGCAACCAGCAGACTCTCTCGTTCCCTCCCAAGGCTCCACATCTTCCTCTCTTCTTTTCTTTTGATTCGGATCGTTCTCCTTTTCGTTCAGTCCAGCAAAGCTACAAGTTCCAATACTCTATCTCCCTTTTGCCGCGACCAAGAAGGAACACCGTCATCAGGTGGATTCCTCTCTCGGTCTCCGGCATTTTCCCATTCCCTTCTTCTAGGTTTACTACTACAGCAAACTTCCTACATAATTGAACTTAGATGCCAAAGTTTATCACTGTGATTGGTTGTAGATGTGTAAGGAAATGTGTGAATGTGTATATAGTGTATGCATTTATTTTTTTATGCAAGTTTGAAAGCCATCGAGGTGAGATGAAAATTTTGTGGTATTTAAAACCGCGCCACGCTCTCACGCAGCTCAAAAAAGCTAGATCACCCCTAAATCTTTGAAATTTTGATTAAATTTTTGACTTAGAAAATAAAGGGGAAGGGATCAAGATTTAAATAAAAAATTATATGTATCATTCAACCAAAAAAAAATAAAAATAATATATACATATATATATATATATATATATATATATATATATATAATAACAATAATAATAAAGAAATAAGATTTAAATATACTAAGTTGTAAAACAAAGATAAACTTGAATTTCAAAATTGAAATAAATGAAAGTGAAAAGAGCTTACAATCTTCAAAGAGGCTTGGATGTACACTTGACCTGTGAGCTAGAATCCTTTCCCCTCTCTTCCAAGGCACTCTAACCTCTCAAATAAGTGGAATGAAATGCAAGACCCACTCTTATTTATAAGGATTTTATAAAGTTGGAGGAAGTAATGTTATTAAAATTCTTAAAAATTAAGTTTTACCAATAAAATAAAAATATTATAAACTTTTTAACTTTCAATTATTCAATAAATATGGAGTTAGGGATATTGGAGTTGATATTTATTTATGTGAATAGAGCCTCTTATTGACTACTCAAAATATTAATTCACAAACAAGTAATTATAAAACTAATTGAACAATTGAAGAATCATATTAAATGTTTAAATGAAGTAAGAATCCATTGAGCGTCAAATTGAAGCATAAGAGAACCTCTTAGAATTAAGATATATTCTTCAAATATATCTAAATAAATAAATAAAAAAAAATCAAAGAATCTATAGGAGATCCTTAATGAAATTGAAAGATTGCAAATAGGCATGTTCAAGGAATTCTTGAAAAATATTTGAAGCATGCTATTTGTCTTATTAAATACTTGAATTGAATCAAGGAGAAATTGAATAGAGCTCTTCATGAGTTCGAGGATTGCTAACAAATATAAATGAGAATCTATTGAAGGTTCAAAGATTAATCAACTTTGAATAAAAGGAAGTAATTAAAATTCCAAAGGATCTAGTAAGCTACTAGAACAATTTAAAACACCTTCAACGCTACCGGATTCGCAACACATCGTACAAGCGAACAAAATACGTTAATTAAGGCTTCAATTGAACCATTACATATATTATGAAGTAGGATTAAAACTCAAATTTAATGTCTTAAAATTATGCAAACATTCTTAAAAATACCCACATACACTGGCGATACTTAAAGCTTAAAATAGGATATTCTGGGGTTACTACGGTTTGGTTAAGGACCGTAAGTTAACAAAACCTAAAAAATCTAATTATTATAAAATTTCCAACTTAGTAAAATATAAAGTAATTACATGTGACGAGATTTGATCATCTAATATTAAACTAATAGAGTCGACAGGATCAAGCAAACTCATAAATCCCGATGATGGCTGTGTTGAATGAAAATTTCAACAGGAGGAGATACTTTCATCAAAATGTGATTCTAATTTCAAATCAAATTAACTCAAATTAAGTATCAATCTAAAAAATGTTTAAATGAAATTCAATCTCTAAAAGCTTAAAGCAAAAATTCAATCCATCTTCCGCAATAGTTTGTTAGAGATAACAAATTAAGAAAAATCTAGCTCACAAACGAGCCAATGTCAAATCAAGTTGTGGGCTCTGAAAATTCGCCACCGACCTCTAAATTAAAAGTATGATTTATGTCATGAAATTTTCAGAAGGCAGACGGAATAATAGATAAAACACTACCCAAAGATTTCGTTCTCATTTTGTAAGGACTTTAGATCACGGTTCGGTTTCTATAGGCAACATAGTTAATTCTTAAATCTTTGAGAGAACTTTCGATTAAAATTTGTCGTTAGATCTAAATACATAGTGTGTCGTAGCAGCATTTGGAGTTTAAAATTTGGTGTTTAGAATTTATGAAATTCACCATTATTTAACTGGAAGCATATGGTTGGTGGAATGATGACGTGCCCGATGTAGATCTCATGATTCCATCATCATCGTGGTCCACTGGTCTACTTAGTCGAGGAGGTGGATTGGCCGGACGTAGAAGGATCATCATCGTGACAACGTGGATTATGTCGTCAAGAAATCGCTGTAGGACTTGGGGTGGTGTTTGTCGAGAAGATAATCTTACAAACATCAATCAATATCTATGATTCATAACTCAAAGAGCCATTAAAGGAACATCAGCTACAATCGTAATATAATGATGTCATTTGGTGACAACCATCAGAACTCGATGTAACATCATATGAGTCTACCCACACAATGAACTGATTCTTTCTGGCATGAGATTATTTGAGTTTGAATATAGTGATTTATTTGACTTGACATTAGCTTCTTTGTGAGCTAAAGTTTTCTTAATTTGTCATCCCTAACAAACGATGTTGGATGGGTGGATGGGTGGATGAGTTATTTGCTTTAAGTATTTAAATGATAAATTTCATTTAGTTCAGATGTTTTCTTAGTTGAAATTTAGTTTTAAGATAAATTAATTTAGAGCTCAAATATCTTTTAATGATAATATCCTCCTGAGATTTTCAATTAATCACGCCATCATCTAGAGCGTTGTCAACTCGCTATTTTGTTACAGATGATCGAGTCAACAACTTGAATTTATAAATTTGAATTAGAGATACAATAATTTAAAAATCTAAATAGTAATAATCCCTTCCGATTGAGATTTTCATTCAACATATCCATCATCGGGGTAGACCTTGTCAACTCTGCTATTTGCTAGTAGAGGATCGGGTTTATGACTTACATGTAATTTAAATTTTTTAGGAAATTGATATCATAACAGACCTTGTCAACTCTATTGTGAATATAGAGGATTGAGTTTTGTAATCTGATGTAATTTGAGTTCATTTAGAAGTTGATCATTTAGTAGATCGTGCCAACTCTATTTCAAACATAGAGGATTAAACCTACAACAACAACAATAACAACAAGCCTTAATCCCACTAGGTGGGGTCGGCTACATGAATCATTCGTCTCCATTGTGTCCTATTATGTGTCAAATTCTCATTTAATTCAAGTATACTAAAATCATTTTTTATACATCTTAACCAAGTCTTTTAGTCTACTACCTTTCTTAACTCTTAATCAATAAATCTAATAATCGGTCATCTGGGACGGTGACACTTGTGTGGCCAAACCATCCCAAGCGACTCTCCCAATCTTATCTACCACTGGGTACTCCAACTTTTTCCCATACTCATTTTGCATTCTATCTCTAGGGTAAAGCCACTCATCCACCGAGCATCCTCATCTCTCACTTAATCTTATGTTTCTCTTTTGTTAGCCAACATTCACCATAAGTCATTCGGGTCTTACCACCATCTTATAAAATTTTTCCTTAAGTTTAAGTGAAACTTTTATCACATAATAGGCCGATGCATTCCTCCACTTCAACCATCCAACTTGAATTCTACTAATAACATCTCCATCTATTTTCATTTTGAACAATGAGTTAAATATCTCAAACGCCACTCTTATTAATGACTTAATCACCTAAAGTCACAACACCACCACTAAAACTTCTACTAAAATTACACTCCATATATTCAGCTTTAGATCTACTTAAAAAAACCTTTCTCTAAAGTTGACCTCCATAATTCAAGTTTCTTGGACTCCCCTCTAGTCTTATCAACAAGAAAATGTCATCAAGAAAAGCATACACCAAGGTACATCTTCTTGTAAATGCCTCGTAAGAACATCCATAACTAAAGAAAAAGATAAGGGCTTAATGTTAATCCGATGTAAACCAATCAAATAGGAAAATATTTTGTCAATCCTCCTTGTGTTTGGACACAAGTAACACCTCTATCTATATAATCAATATAATCAATATTAACTTCTCTAGAACTCTCCAAAGAACATCTCTTGAGACTTTATCATAAACTTTCTAAATCAATAAATATCATATGTGATCCTTCTTATTTTCTCTATGCTTCTCCATCAAACCTCTTAACAAATATATAAAGATCCATAGTAGATCTACCCAACCAAACTGATTGTGAGAAACTTCAGATCACATCGTAACCTATGCTCAATTACTCTCTCCCATAATTTTAATGTATTTAACTTAATTCCTATAATTTGCACTCTTGTGCATCACCTTTATTCTTAAATATATGAACCAACAAACTCTTTCTCCACTCATCGACATCTTTTAGTCTTTAAAATAACATTAAAAGATTTGTAAGAAATTCCATGATCTCCTAAACATTTCCACACTTCTATTGGAATATTATCCCATCTCTTTTCACATTTCATTTTCTTTAAAGCTTCACTAACTTCATTTACTAATCTGACGATAAAATGAAATTCTCTATTTTTTGTTTAGGTATTAAGGTTCTAAAATCAATCGTATCTTTCGGATCCTTCATTGAAAAGTTTATTAAAATACCTCAACCACCTATTTTCAATATCTTTTCTAGAAAAGCACTTTATTATTTTCATCCTTAATACCTCACTTAACTATGTCTTTTTACTTCTCCTATCTCTTTGGTTGGCTAACTTATACATACATCTTTCCTAATCTATCATTGTATAAATCAAAAGCTAAATTTTTTTCGTATATTGCTTTCTTAGAATCTCTACAGGACATTTTATATCTTTCCCAATTCTCCGAATTTTTACATCTCTACAGGTTTAAACCTACTATGATCATATTCTATGGAGTTGAATATTCATCCTTCATGGACTTGAATGTTATATGAATACATTCATTAACTTGCATGTATATATTTATAAATGATTGAATTGATTTCATTATACTTTTTTTTTAAACCCACGCAGCATCCTCAGACACCAAGTTTAGGTACTTAGTATAAGTGTCGGAGATCATGCAGGTGATTAGAATACATGTACGAAATTTTGTAAAGCTCAAATTGAATTGAAGATTGCTTTATATTTCGTACAAGAATTCATTTCTTTCAAAAGATTGCACAAATTCTGAAGCACTTGAATTAAGTACTAGTTAGTTCCATAATTTATGCAAAATTAATACATTTGATCTATTCATTAATTTACGCCACGCACGTATAATGAGAAGAGTTTGGTCGGTGAAAGGTGTTTTAAATTGTTCTAACATCTTATTAGATCTTTTGGAATAACATATATTGAAGTGCCAAATTTATATTTACTGTCAAAATATTCAATTCGCTTCAAGTTCATAAATCTGTTTGAGTTCAATCCATCTTTCTTTATTTAAAATATAATCTAAATTCATTTCAAATTCATTCTCATTTATAATTCAAAATTCAATTCAATATCAATTTTATTTTAGCGAGCTTAGGCAACGCTATTTGCTTAGCATAAATTTTGTTCGCAAGTATGAATTTTGGATAAAATTTTGGTAACATTTTCGATCATCCGCGTAGGAAATTGAGGCTTTGCTTACTGGTATGCCTTATTGAAGCGTGAATGGTTCTTGAGACACCACAAACTGAATCTTCACGAGCTATTAGCATTAGTGGGGTCTTCGATCACCTGCATAAAAGCAAATATATATATATAATTTTAAATCATTCAAATTTTATTTTAGATTATTTATTTTTGATGTGCTCGGTTTCTTTTTTGATTCTTCCCCATTTTTTCAAGTCCAAAATTTAATCAAAATTTCTACATTTACAATATTCATCATCCACGTAAAATTTCTCAAAACTTCCTACCCGGTTATCTATTGAAATAGACGGTATCTTGCGACCACTAATTGTATCATACACTAAGCTTGAGCATTAGTGAGATCTTCGATCACCTGCATAAAAACAAATATATATATGCAATTTCAAATCATTCAAATTTCATTTTAGATTATTTATTTTTGATGTGCTTGGTTTCTTTTTAAATGAATCTTGATTCTTCCCATCTTTTTTTAAGTTCAAAAATTAATCAAAATTTCGGCAACATTTTGACAGTATTCCAACGTCATCCCCATGTAGTACATCACGCTTTGGCTAACTGATATGCCTTATATTAAGCATAACGGCGTATTAAACCGAAGTCTTCATACTCACTGCTCATTAGTATTCTATCAATCACTTCCCATAAAAACAAATATATATATATATATATATATATATATATGTGTGTGTGTAATTTCAAATCATTCAAATTTCATTTTAGATTATTCATTTTTGATGTGCTCGATTTCTTTTTAAATGAATCTAAGTTCTTCCCCACTTTTTTTAAGTCCAAAATTTGATCAAAATTTCAACAACATTTCAACAAGATTGTCATCCCGCGCTAAAAAGCTACTTTTGCTGCTTAAGAGCGCGGATGGTGTCTTCATGTGCGGTAGTCTTCATACCCACTAAGCCCTATTAAGCATTAATGAGGTTTTCAACCACCTACATAAAAGCAAATATGTATATGCAATTTTTATACATTCAAAGGGGGATGTATCTAACAATTTTGGCTTCTTTCAGATGCAGCATGTCTTTTGAAGATTCGGCTTGTCTTACATGACTAACACGACCTTCAAATGCTTCAAAAAATAAGTTTCCTGTAACGCCTTCAATGGTATCATCAATGGGCAAGATGTAAACATGTTTTCCATATTTGACATCAGAGCATTGATGAACAGAAACCACATCACCAAGCTTCACCCTAAGGTTGGATCTCACAACCTTATTCATTCTAATCTTAGGCTCTTCACAATTATCATCAGCAAGTGCAAAGCAGATTGTATGTCTTCGCTTTTTTTTTTCCTTGGAAAATTCTAGCGGAATTTAATCCATAAATGAGACTATTAAGTCCGCATAAAGATACCATCTCTCACGTTAACCTGGTAGACCAGGTTTCAAGAGGATGGTATCTCCCCGAAACATCTGCAGCTTTTCCATCGTCAGTGGATTCAGGGAGACAACGAAATTATCATCGTTAACAGCCTCGTCAACAATCAGACGGTTCGGAGCCTTCATCTTCTCAAGGATAGCTGTGTTGTAATCCCTCTTAGTACCTCTAGCTTCGGATCCCTGATTTGCCATGGGGACTGGAAAATAGATCTCGGATGAAGCACGAATTGAGAGGCTAGAAGCACAGGCAGAACTCAAGAGAGGGAAGCTGCTGTGTTAACCCGCAATCCCCTGTGCTTCCCATCGAGAGGGAAAGAAAAATAGGGTATTAAGGCGCCCTAATTGCCTAACTAATTTATTTACTTAAAAGTTTAGGCGGGATTTGAAAATTTTGAATGGAATTAGATCTATTTTGGAAATAATTTATACCCAGATTTCTTTGAATTAATTTTGAAATAAATTGAATATTAAAAATCATTTGATCAATATTAAAATAGATATCTGAATTTAGTTATTTTCATGGCTATATTTATGAAAAAATCATCAAAATTAATCTCATACAATATGGATGTCGTTTTTAGACAAATTTGATGTTCCGGATTCAACGACGTAATCCGTTTCGCGACCGGAGGCCGTTTGATCAAAGTCGGCGCCAAATCGAGTCAATTTTAGTTCAAAATTGCGCGTCGTCGCTTTCGACCACACGACATTTTACTCGTCCAATTCGACAATCTCATTTACGGACGTTTGGCTTCGACGCGTGATCAATTTATGACGGAGGTCATTTGCGTATCGTCCGACTCCGATATGCGATACGTTAACGGATTTCTCTTTTGATCGGCGCCGTCTAATATGTATATTCTGATCAATTTCGACGTTCTGAATGCGATGACGAAGTCCATTTGTCGATCGAAAATCATTTCGACTAGTTTTGGCGACGTCGAGTGTACTTCGGCTTTGATTTGCACATTATTGTATCCGTAGTTCCTCGAATTCGGCTTGTGGGCTCGACTCAATTTATGTAGTAGACATTGAGGTCAACACAAGTGTTCCACTATGTTCACTCTCAATCAATCTCATGTCAGAAAGTAACCCGTCCATTTGCGTGGTTTTGGCCGTGAGTTCCACATGCGATTCGTGAGTCCTGACGGATGGTTGCCGTCAAATTGAACCATTATATTACGATCACGATTGTATCCCACATGCTCTCCAATGACTCTGCCCTTTGAGTTGTGAATCATAGAAGATAGGGCAAAACCCTCACTAAAGTAGACTTAAGTCTGCTCCAGATAAACACCAACTAAGTTTCAAGAATTTCTTGGGAAACCATGTGTATCGATAAGGATTCTTCTCGAGTTGCCATTCTATTAATTAAGTAGTACAAACCGGATCAGAATCATGGGATCTAGATCGGGCACATCATCATTCCCCCAACCATCCGCTTAAAGTTAAAATGATGAATTTTATAAATTCTAAATTTCAAAACTCGACATGATCTTCTTACTTCATTCAACGATCACTTAATCGAAAATTCTCTCTCTCAAAGATTGAGGGATAATTAACTGTCATGCTTATAGAAAACTTGAAACCAGATCTAAAGTCCTCACCAAATGAGGACGAAATCTCTGGGTAGTGTCTTATCTACTATTCAATCTACCTTCTAAAAATTACACCGACATACTTTAAATCATACTCTCTTCATTTGTGAGAGGTTGGTGGCGAATTTTCAGAGTCCACACATATGAATTAAAAGACATAAGTAATGACATCTTTGACTCTTAAATCATGATTCAAGATCCACACATTGTTGCGAGATTTAATGTGGAAACTAATCGGAGTGTTTTAGAGCATACATGAAACAAATGAAACCAAAGTAAAAGCAATCACACAGATAGGGTTATCAAAAAAGCTCGTTGTTCGTGAATAGCTCATGTTTGGCTCATTCGTTAAGCAAGCGAGCTGAACACAAACAAATATAAAAGATTGGCCCAAGTTCAAATCCTCCTTCCTATAAATTTTTCGGATTATTGCTTTTCAAGTCATTTTGAGCTTATATGAGCCATTCAAACAATTCGAGCCAAACATGAACACTAAATTTTGAGCCATTTTGAACACGAGCATGAGCACGAACAAAGGTTCTGCTCACTCAAGCTCGGCTCATTTACATCCCTGCACAAAGTAATGCCAGATTTAATGTGGAAAAACCCGATAATGGAAAAAAAAACAACAGAGCCACACCACAAAGAAATCTACTATGAAAAAAAATAGAGAATAATAGTATAGATTACACTTATCTTAAGCCTCTCCATACTTTAGTCACTTTAAGACACTTACTCTCTACTTGCACTCCTAAGAAAATAATAAAAAAGTATTGAAAAACTGCAGAAACTACCTAAATACGAACTCAAGTGTTTCGTAGCACTATGGAGCCTTGGCCTTGGCGCCCAGGTACTTTTCTACACAAGTTCGAGTGTCATGACGCTAGCCTATCTATCTTCTTGATGTAAGTCTACTGATTCTAGTGCCATGACATCGTACTCTTAGTGCTGATGCGCTATCTCTTCTATATTTGAAGCCAAGATCACCTCTTCCTAGTGCTAAGGTGTTGCCTCCAAAAAAAAATTCTCGGGTTGATTGATAAAATCAGGCTCCACAAAATAACAATCTCCCACTTGGAGATTGATTGCAATCAATCATGCTCCTCCTCCAAATCTACAACATCCATTATAGTCCAAGGTGTGGTGTGGCTTACCCTTGTCTTGACCTTCCTGAACATTAACAAAAGTTAAATATAGCTTCAATTTCTCAACCATAATCACCTTCATCAACATGTTCACAAGATTTTCAGCTATATGTATTTTCTCCAAAAATAACTTACCATCTTCTAGAAGTGTATGAATGACATGATGCATCATTTGGATGTGATTTGTCCTGGCATGAAAAGCGGCATTCTTGATCAAATGTATGACACTCATACTGTCATTATAAAATCTGTCATTTCTTCGCTCGTTGCATCTTCTAGAAGTATACGAATGAAATGATGCATCAGTTGGATGTGATTTGTCCTGGAATGAAAAGCAGCATTCTTGATCGAATGTATGACACTCATACTATCATTATAAAGTCTGTCATTTCTTCGCTCATTGCATAACTCTATTAAAAAATTCTGCAACTAGATCATCTCTTTGCTAGCCTTAGTCATAGCAACATACTCAATTTCTGTGGTTGAGAGTGCAACTATCTTCTGTAACCTAGAAACTCAAATCACCATTGTACTTCCTAACATAAAGATATATTCCGTTGTACTCCTCCTCCCATCAAGATTGACTACTAAGTCTGAATGTACATATCCTTGTGGTTCAATTCCTGCATCTCCAAAACAAAGCGCCCTGTTGACTGTTCCTCTCAGGTATCTGAAAATCCATTTCATTGCCTCTCAGTGATGCTTGTCATGATTATTCATATATCTATTGACCACTTCCATTGCACGTGCAATATCTGGACTGGTACATATCATGACGTACATTAGGCTCCCAACTGTTGAAACATATGGAGTTTTCCTTATGCGCTCTTGCTCTGCTTCAATTTTAGGCGATTGGTCCTTAGATAGTCTGAAGTGATTAGTCAAAGGGGTGCTCACTAGCTTCATCTCATTCATATTGAACCTCTGCAGTTCTTTTTCAACATATTCTGATTAAGGAAGGTTCAGTTTGCTTTCACCTGACCCAGGTCTATGATCTCAAATTCTTTTGATAAGTGCATTTTCAGGTACTTTATCTTCTCCATATCATACCCTGCAATCAATGTCATCTACATATAGAAGTATAATGTAGCAGTGATCATGCCTCTTGACGTAACAATAATAATCAACCTGACACATTGTGTACGCACTATCTAACAAGAACCTGTCAAACCTCATGTACCACTGTCTCGGTGCCTGCTTCAAGCCATATGGACATTTTTTTTAGTTTGCACATTATGCCTACCTTTCATGGAACCACATAGCTCTATAGTTGCTCTATGTATAGCTCATCTTCTAAGTCCCCATGTAAGACGGCTATTTTCACGTCTATCTATTCTAGATATAAATTTTCCACTGCTACGATGCTCATGACAACCTTGATGGTTATCATCTTGATTACTAAAGAGAAGATCTCTGTATAGTCAATTACTTCCTTCTATTAAAACCCCTTGACAATAAGTCTTCCCTTGTAATGTAGTCTATTTCGCCATCAAGTAGCCTTGCCAAATCTTCTGTCTAATCTGAAATAGAAGACTACATCTCATCATCAATGACACACTCGCACTTTTTTGAGTATTTTGCTTAGATGGCTTCCTTGTAGCACTCTAGTTCACTACTATCGGTCAGTAATAAATAGTACAAAGGGAATACCTATGTGTCGATCGAGAGACTTTGCTAGATCTGTTAACTTCAGTGTAGGTGTTTGAGGTACATCCTGTGTTTTTTTAGCCTGAGCACAACCCCGATTGTCCTCTTGTACATCTTAACCTTCAATCTCAAAATATTTGGATGAATCTTCTGGATTATTTAAAGAATCTTTTGAGTTCCATTTTTGTACTTAAATATTTTCCTCTTATTGAATGTGACATCTCTGCTCTTGATGAACTTTTGATTCTAATAATCTTAGAATTTGTACCCGAATTCATCTAAATTGTATCCAATGAATGTATATTTTATAAACCTTGAATTTAATTTGCTTCTTGATCATGTATCGACAAGAACATAAAATGAACAACCAAATACTTTTAAGATAAAAATACATTTTTACCACTCCACACTTCTTCTGATATGCTTTCATTCATTGGTACTGAAGGGCTTCAATTGACCAGACACATTGCAACGTTCAATGCTTCTGTCTAGAACTACTTGGGCAATCTAGCACATAGCCTTATGCTCCTAGCACGCTCCATAATGATTTTGTTCATGCGTTCAGTCACATCATTCTACTACAGTGTTCCAAGCACAATAAACTCACGCTTGATGCCATTTGATGCACAATAATCTTTGAACCTTTTGTCATGGTATTCGCCTTCATTGTTTGATTTGAGACATTTCATCTTCCACCCTATCTCATTTTCTACCAGAACCTTCCATTTCTTGAACACATCAAACACCTTAGATTTGTGTTTCAAGATGTATACCCATACCTTCTTGATATGATCATCAATAAATGTAACGAAATATGACGATCCACCAATAGATTGAACTAGAGTGGGACCCCATATATCCATGTGTATTAACTTCAATTTCTTTGGCCTTAGCTTTACATTACTTTTAGAGAAGCATACTCCTTTTTGCCTACCAAACACAAAATATTTATAGAAATTTAAATTTATAAACTTTAAATCATGAAGTTTGTTTTTCAAAAGTAAAAATTTCATACATTTCTTGCTCATATGGCTAAGATTTTGGTGCTACAGACCTACACCTCCTTTTCTAGCAACTCCTATAAATTCTGACACACTTTATTGATTAGATATAGCATCCCTTCAATGTTGTCACGAACCATCACCAATACACCTTTAATCACTTTCCACAAATCACCTATGAAGGTGGTCACAAACCATGACTATGCAAGCTGACTCACTGAAATCAAGTTCCCTTTTAGGCATGGAACATGTCTAACATCCTTCAATTTCCAGATAGATCCATTCAACAGTTTGATGTCCACATCATCTTTGCTTATGATGCTGCAGACCTTCTTTTCCCCTAAGTACACCTTCCCAATATCTCCTTGGATGTAATTTATGAACACCTCTCTGTGGAGCCTTGCATGAAAAGAAGCATCAGAGTTGACTATCCACAACTCAGTACTATCTAGAGATAAGATTAAAGAATCACCTTGAGCTTATTCTATAAAGACATTTGTAGTTTATCCCTTATCTTGTCCTCTAGCACCAGATTTCTTAAAAGTATTACACTCCTTCTTGAAGTGCCATTTTTTCCCGCAATTCCATAACTTCACCTTACCATTTTCCCTTTCACTTTTGGATTTTTCTTTCCTTTACTTGGACCGGCTCCTCCTTGAGTTCCTGTATGAACTCATTCTCTTACTTTCAACATTTAAGGCGGAATCTGAAGTCTCCCCACTCGCTTCTCTTCGAATTGCTTCATTTAGCACTAAGCTAACTATATCGTCGAAGTTTAGCTTCATGTTGCTAGAAGAGTTGCTCATTGCCGTGACTAGTCCATCCCAACTGTTAGGCGATGAAGATAGTAGTAACAATGCTCTTATCTCGTCATCGAACTTAATGCCGCCAGTGCACAATTGATTCGTTATAGTGTTGAAATTATTCATATGTTTAGCAACTGGACATTCATGAACCATCTTCTTGTTGAAGAGTCTCTTCATCAAAAATACTTTATTTGATGCCGATAGCTTCTCATACATTCTCATTAGTGCATTCATAAGATCCACCGTAGTATTTTCATTCACAATATTGAAAGCAACAAATGAGGACAATGAGAGTTGAATCAAACCTAGTATCGTTTGATTGAGTACTTCTCATTCTTCTATATACATCGACTCTGATTTCTAGCAATCACATCTAGTAGCAAATACAATTTCTTTTGGTACAACAAATTCTTCACTAAAATCTTCTAGAAAGTAATGCTCATCGCATTAAAGTTCTCAATCTTGAACTTTAAATCTTCGGTCATTGCTCCCACTCGAACTAAACCTTCAAAACTTCAAGCTTTGATACCGGTTGTTGCAAGTTTTAACACAGAAATTAGTTTGAGAGTTTCAGAGCATACACGAAACAAATGAAACAAATGTAAAAGCATTCACATAGAAGATCATCAAATTTAACGTAGAAAAATCCGAGAACGAGAAAAAATCACGAAGCCATACCACCAAGAAATCCATTATGAAAAAAAAATTGTGGAGAATAGTGCAAATTACACTTATCTCAAGCCTCTCCACACTTTAGTCACTCTAGGGTACTTTACTCTCAACTTGCACTCTCAAGAAAACAATAAAAAAAGTACTGAAAACTATAAAAAATTGCCTAAATAAGAACTCAGCCATTTCGTAGTGGCGCTTAGTCGCTGGTGTTGCTATCTTCAGGCTTTTCTCTGTTTCCCTGATGTAATTCTATTGATTCTAGAGCATGGTGTCGTACTTTTGGCGTCGAGATGTTGCCTCCAGAAAAAATATTTTCTCGAGTTGATTGATAAAATCAGGCTCCATAAAATAACACATATAACTTAAAATATTCCTTATTAAAATTCAACATCTACACTCCAAGCAATAGAAAAAAAATCTTTATTGATGAGGGCTTTCTTACCACCACACCATTTTTAGAAGACATCTAAATGTTTACTATATAGCAAAATATTTGAGGGGTGCCCCAAAAGGTGTGTTTTTTGTCTTCTATAGTCATCATTATTTGATTATAGCTTGAAGGTTCATCTATGAAAGAAAATATACATGAGTTTAAGTGTTGTCTTCCAACAACTTTGAAATGAAAAGCATAAGTCATTTTTTTTAATTATCCCTTAGTAAGGTCCAAAAAATTGATGCAAATATGTATTTGAACATTCTTCTCCATGGCAAAACATTGGAGATCCATACAAAATATTTTTTTTCAAATAAAATATGGTTCAATATTATTTATTTATCTATTTAATTACGTGCCCTTCAACTTTATATCTCACAAATTCCTTATTTTTCTTTATTAATGGTAATGGCTTAGTCTAAATTTTTTAAATAAAAAATACAGGAAAAGAACAAAATAAATAAATAATGAGGTATACTATTGATTGCTCCAAAGAAATGAAATAGAGTGAGCTCAGTAGAAGAAGCATAAAGGTAAAATTTAAGGTGAGATGCTTATTAAATTTTAGAGAATTACCTGTGATATTATAATGGTTTGATTAACAAATTTTTTCATTACAATTTTGAATTAAAATATTAGAGAAGTATTTTGATATTAATATTTAAGAATAAAAAAGATGTTTAAGATTATAATAATTAAAGAGGATCAAAACTTATTGAGTTACATAATAAAATTATGAAAAAGAGTAATGAAACATAGACTTATAAATTTTTTGTTAGTTTAGAGGAATTAATTAAATTGAATGACAGAAGTCCACCGTGAAAGCTATTTTGTGTTGAAAAAATTAATGGAAAAAATTAATGGAAAAAATATAAAGAGCATCACAAGAATGAATTTGATGGCATTAAAGAAAAAAATAATATATCATATGCATGTTTAAATTATTAATATGTATTATGAAGCATTAACATATATTAAGGAGTACCGAAAGAGTTTTCAATTATAATCAGATCAAACTACAAATCAACATGATTTTTATTTTTTAGTTTTTTATTGATCATGGAGATGCTTGCAAAGGATATTCAAAGTAAGGTTCCTTACTGTATGTTTTTCAAAAATCAAATAAGGCTAATTAGCAAACATCTACTTAAAGAAGTTTAACTTAATGATAAATAAAATATTTGAAATAAGAAAGGCTTATTAATAGAACAAAGATGAAGTATATGACATGCAATTTTAGTTAGTCTGATTTTTACAATTATTAATAAATATTATTTAAAGATAAAAGGATACATATGTATGATACATTTACATGGCTTAGATGAGGATATAACTATAGTGAAATACTTCAAGAAATTTATGTGATTAAAAAAATTATGGGCTTATAGACATATTATAAAATACAATTAGGCTAGTTACATTTATAGATCCAAATATTGGGTAGAAAAATTAATGTGCAGTGAAAATGAAAAATGCTATGATTGATGTGTACAAAATTAAGGATAAACTAAGGAATAATTATATTGGAGGAATAAAGGATTTAGGTGGCTTGAACATATACATGAACTACAAAAAATACACTCATTAGATGGATAGATAAAAAAGTATTATGAGATTAGAAAAAAAAATAGAACGAAGAAAATAATGGATAAAAGTTATTCTGAAAATTTTGGATAGAACAGGTTTAACACTACATTCATCACACAACTGGAATGAATGAATAATGAGGATTCATAAAGCCGGCTATGAATCATTAGGATAAAGCTAATGATAATGATGACGATAATTTCTTATTTTAATGAGTGTTATTATATAATAATCCCTTAGGGTTGATTTGGGTTAAGATCTTTCAATTTAATTATTATAAAATCCTTCACGATATGTAAACCTAGTTTTGATGAGTTGAATGCAATTATTGTAGCAAATTTTGGGTTGACTTAAATCTTTTCTCTTGTATTTTGAGGAATTAACATAACTTGTTTTAATACTTTGATAATTTGGATGCTTAAGAATTCAATATCCACAGCATAAGAAATCATCATGCATCTTTCTTTTCTCTTCAAAATTATGTGTAATCCCAACTCTTTCTAGAGATGCACAATCTAGGATGAAATCAAGTATGCATGCATGCAGAAAATTCAAAAAATGTCCTTTAAATTCTGCAGTCCAATATAATATTAGCATTTTGATTTTGATTAGTAAAACTCATATATTGCAAATCAGTAAATAGATTTAATGTTTCCCTTTTTTTTTTTTTCTTGAAAGTAATTTAATGTTTCCCTTTATGTTACATAACAATGCTTATCTAAAGAGAAATCTCAAGATAATCTCAAAAAAAGTAACATAGTTAGGGCAAACTACTTACTTCAGTTTTTCCGTAAACTTGTGCGAGTCTGCTATATTCCTGAATGTCTTCGAGTGACAACTGTCCAAGAAGACGATTGCTGCTATCTGTTATTAGTGCACATGACTGCTTCTCTGTGAACATCAGTTCAATGGCCTCACTTATTGTAGTGCTCATCTGAACGGTTATGTATCTAGTTCTCATACCCTGTGTAACAGTAAGCTTCTCAGCTATGTCACTTATAAGTGTAACATGATCATATACACAAAGAGAGCTCTCAAGCTCACATAAATCACTACTTCGAAGCAATTTAGTAGTAGCTTGAGAATAATCAAATTCCTTGCCGCCGTTTAGCGAGCCTTGAAGTTCATTACAATCACCTTCTGCCAGATCTGATTCATCTTCGTAGACCTTTTTTCTATTTTGATTGGAGACAATCCATGAAGATAAGCCCACAGCTCCAAGCAGTGGTAGAACTATCCGATAGTCCTGTGTTAGCTCAAACAAAAGTAGAACGGATGTCAAAGGTACCTGACAGACACCAGCAAGGGTAGCTGCCATTCCGACCTGACCTAAAAAGAAATGTATAATTGTAAGTATTTAAGATAGATTATTCTAAATGCAATATAAATTAAATATGTTGCACTTGGAATAATACTCAAGATTATCTGGTTGATTGTGAAATAAATTCAGGAAATCAACTTTTCATGTTTGATTGGCAGTAAAGTAAATCTAAATTTTTGTATTAAAACATTCTTTTCAATAAAATATTTTTTAAACTGATTTGAAAAAAAAAAGGAATAAAAGCAAACAAATGGGCAGGGGCGGGGGGATGACAATAAGGTAGATGTAGACATAATGACGATGATGGATGTGAGGACAACAATAATGGTGGATGCCATGATAGCAGTGACAATGGGCCCAATACATGGTCAGCGAAATTGATGAATGCCAGGTTGACTTTGTGAAGAACGAGATCACAAGGAGTGAATTTTAAATTCACCAAAATTAAGTGAGTTGTAAATTCATCAAGAATAAGCCTTTGCAGTTTGAATAAGTCGGCAGAATCACCAGTGACACGGGGATTCAGGGTGTCACAATGTCATGGGTTCATTGCTACAATGGTAGACGTGGGTATGAAAATAAAGGAGGATGTAGACACAATGACGATGATGGATGTGAGGACAACAATGATGGTGGATGCAAGGATAGTGGTGACAATGGGACCAATGCATGGTTAGTGAGATTGCCGAGTGCCAGATTGACTTTGTGAAGAATAAGATCACAAGTAGTGAATTTGAAATTCACCAAATTTGAGTGACTTTTAAATTCATCAAGAATAAACCTTTGGAGTTTGAAGATATTATAAATTCCTTTTGAAAATAATTTGTAAAAGTCTGAATAGTGCTAGCTACAAGATGTAAGAATCAACTAGTTGGGTGGGGTAAAAAAAACTATCAAGTCCAAAGAACGAGGAAAACTCTGCCCTACTTTCCAATTCACTTCGTGTGATACAGTCCACTTGTCAATGGAAAACCAAAAATCACTATATTAAAAAAAAATTCATGTAGTAACGTTCAACAACTAATGTAAATAAAATTTAAAGGTGAGCAATTTACCAGACCATATGCCTGAGGAGATGCGACATCTAAGAATGGAAGGTGAAATAATGCAGTGGGTCCAGAAAATGTAGAGCCCACAAACTTCCCATATGCCATGCCTGTTGCAGCTCCAATAAAAAGAGATGGTGCATAATATCCTCCCACCAGTCCTGAAGCACGGCTTATGGATGTTGCTACTATTTTTACTCCTACCAATTGAAACAAAACACCAGCAGAAAGACCAATTACATAAGGTCGTGATTCCAGTAAAATGTCCACATTCTGAAATCCCCAGTAAAGGACTTCAGGATAAGCCAAGGCAAACAAACCAACAGTTAGTCCACCCAATGCAGGAAATAGAGCCTTCTGTAATCCTATAGCCTTCTGAAGATTGTCAGCAACGTTCTGAGCAAATGATGTGCACCTGGAGAGGGCCAATGACACCAGTCCACACAGGATACCCAGCAAAAGATACAAAGGAAGTTCTGAAAATATATTTTGAATCTCATAAATAACAGCAGAACGTGTCTATCTCAGTAAGTATATAAAACAATTGGCTCAAAGTAAAATAGAACATCTCATAATTAATGAAAAAAAATAATCCAACTTTATGATAAAAATCAGAGTTGCTTCCCAAGCTGAGCAGTTTGAACTAATGAACAGATATATCAACTGAATGCTGATAGAATTATCATGAAAAGAAGAAACAGTTCCAAGAATCTAATTACATCTGTAAAAAAAAAATTTGTTGCCTGTGAAAGAGTACCATATATGCCACCTCCATCAGGAAGTTGATGGCTAATTCAAGATAGAACCACGATTTTCATTAGCAACACATTTGTATAATTAAAGGGAAGGAATGTACCACTTGGAGAACGGAAGTCATATTCTGGAACTATGAAAGCTGGATCTGAACCAAGACCAACTTCTGAAATAATGGATGCTATGACAGAACTGAGTATGACCATTGAAGTTGAATTTGTTAAGGATGAGAATGAATCTGAAGTAGATGGCCAAAGGACTGACTCCACAGCAAAAAAGCATCCAGAAACAGCAGCATTAAACCCTGTAATTCAGAAAACATGATAATCACGGTAATGTGGTCTGATTATAAGATAGTAAACTAGCCAAAAAAACGAATCAGTTCTTGCAACAACTATAAATATTATGTCCAACATATCTCCAGAGACCAAGACTTCAACACGCGATCAACATTTTACATATTGTACACTTTAGGACGAATGTATAGTTAGGGCAGCATAATGAAACCATACATGGTTAGCAAAAATCGTCAAGTACTTAGTGTTCTAATGAAAGCCTATGAGACCGATCTTCTATAGAGGATGAAGACATGGTCATCAGATATAACAAAAATTGTCACAATATTCAAAATTAATTTACCATAAAAATACTAAACAAAAACTGGTATGAAAATATGACCTGATGAGATTCCAGCTGCAGATCCAGCAGCAACAATTGACAAACTTTTTCCACCATTCCACTTGAATACATTCCCAACACCCTTTGCTATTGATGTGCCAATCTCAACGCTGGGACCCTCAGGTCCCAAAGAATTTCCAGTCCCAAGGGTGACAGAAGCAGCTATGGCCTTGACAAATGAACCTATAGCACCCCTTATATTGAAAGTCTCATTTCTCTCAGATGGATTTTCGAGATAACTGCGCAAGCTGTTCAACATGCCAACAATAACACCTCCACATGCAGGAACAAGTATGATTCTCAGCCAAACGGCCTCGATGGGCTCCTCTCTCAGCCATGATGCACCTCGGGAGGGTATACCATCCCAGGAAAAATCGCGTATTTCATGAACCTAAAAACTTGATACAGAATGACCTTTATGAACTTTGAGACGATACTAGATAGAATAACCTTTACGATCAGATATCATTTAAGAAATGATACTTAGGAGAAGAATTATGGGTGAAAAATGAAAGTTCATTGTACATGTAGGTTTAATTAAAAAAGTGTTTTCTCTAAGCTACCTGTGGAAAACTGCATGAGAACATTAGCTACCTATGACTCTTTTTATTTCTATCATATGCAGTACTGTTTTTACAAATGAAAACAAATCATCAACGCAGAAAGACAACTAACTTTAACTAATGCCAATAAATCTTGAAAGAAATAAAAAAAAAAAACTGTTTCATTTCAATTGAATTGAAAGGCATATCCTTATTTATGAGAACAAAATACATTTCCTATCTTTCTACGTATGTTAGCTCAGTTCCTAACATTCAATATTCAAATCACCACGAAAGAGACCCTCAATGCTCGTGACATGCATGACAACAATTTATGAATAGTTTTCACTTTTTTTGGGTCTTTATATCACTTTAGTGGCAACTTTATTGATAAGATTATTCTTCTTAAAGCATTTTTCTTCCTATCAAGAGGTTCAAAGCATCAAATGAAAGAAGACATGGACAGAAACCATGCAGAAAAGAGCTATAAAAAAGAAATAAAGTAAGCATAACTATATTACCGTAGCCATGTAATTTTTCTTACTAAGAAAATCCCTCAACATACCTCAGCTACATAAGTTCAAAAAACTATACAGGGAGAAATTTTTATAATTGCTATTCAAAAATATAATAGCACCTATATAGAATTTTAACATATAAGCACAAATCATTGCACTCATAGGATGCAATCAGAACTCTACTAATGTTACTATTTAGTTAATCTCTAATGCAAAGTCACTGCATCTCCATACTCTGCAATAATTTGGCATAGTGGCATACTCTGCAATGAACATGCAAAAGAAACAAAATGGACAACAAAGAAGTGGAGGAATACTGCCTGTTGTTTGCCTATGACTATCAAAGTTGTTACAATGTTAACTTGCTAATGAAGAAAGGAAGAATGATTAGAAGCATCGATTGCCATAATAAAACCTTCAAAAATTGACATAATATAGACCCAACAGAAAGAATAATATATTACAAGGAATAACCATGTTTGGATAATTCTTGATGAAAAATTGAAGTAAACGAACATATGTCAAGCCATAAAGTATTGAACGAAAACATTCTACACCTAACTCAACATAAGAAATTGCTTATTTAAATATTATGAGACATTATTGCTAAACCCTAAACCTAAATCTAATTGAATATGACTTTTATATTTCAAAATTATTTCAAGCATGACAATAAATTATGTAAACTTATCATAGATAGTAGAAGTTGTATGATATTATGGTTGCTTCAACAATTAATTGTATGCAATTAAAATACAAATAACATCCACAATCAAATAAAATAGAATTGATATAAGAGACTTAATTTTCTAATTGGTAGATCCATTTTGCTAATTAAAGTGATAAGATTTGTTGTAATATTTTGTCGATAGATGTAGACATAATTCAGGGTTATCTGAGGTTATATGATTTAAATGTTACCCATTTTGAAAAAATTAAGGCATGTGTTCAAAAATTTAATTCAATCTCTTAGTAAAATAGGTAACTTAATGTCTTTCTTGACTAGCCTTCAACACCAACACGTGAAGGATCACAAGAAATCATGAATTCTTTATTAAAATTTGACAATTTTAGTACATGCGTATTTATAAGTCTTTTCTAAAGATCTTTAAAAGCACAATCAATTTCCGATGAAATTCACTATTTTTAAGATAGTTGATAATAGGTGCCAATGATGGTGTTGAAACTTCTAATAAACCTTCCATAGAATAAAGCTTGTAACCTCATGAATATTAGTAGGTTTTGATTAGCCGTTAATGCTTTACCATATCATGATCAATGAATATCCCTTCACATGATACTACAAAATCCAAAAATACCAAACACAACAAAATTGCATTTTTTTTTAGAAATAGATATTTTTTTGTTACTTCAAAGGCTCTTCTAAGATGCACAAATCTTACTTTTTTAGTTTTATTATATATTAAACACCATTAAAATATACTAGAAAATTTCTAATAAAAGGTCAAAGAACATCATCCATAATTGTCTAAAAAAATACTCGATGCAATAGTTTTGTCTACAAAGCATAGCTAGCCACTCATATAATCTATCTTTAATTTAAAAACAATTTTCATTATCTTCTTCATGAATTCTCAGCTGATGGTAATAACATCTTAGTTTAATATTGAGAAATACTATAAATATAGTCATCACATCCAATATAATAATCAATTGAGAAAAAAGAAATTGATATTTGACAGCAATTTTATTAATTGCTTTATCATCAATACACATACACCAACTTACATCTTTCTTAGGTGTAAGAAATGCCAAACTACCCAAGGACTTAAAATCTCTTTAATAGATATTTGACAGCAACTTTCATTATCTTCTTCATGCATACTAATTAGCCAAACTTTTTTTAGTAATTCATCTACTTAAATATTAAGTTTAACATGTCTAATTAGTATCATCCTATAATTTGGTAGATTAAATAAATTGAGAACCATAAATTAAATTAGTGGTATATTGTTTGCTTAAGGGCTTGCAATTCATCTATAAGATCATCAGGATAAAAATCTTTAAAAGTAGATAAAACTCAACTAACATCTTCATGAACTAACACATACTAAAAATTTATGAATTCAAAAAACCTCCCCCACTCTCGTCATTTAGGAGTCTTTATTAAAATCATCATCATAGTGAATTACTTTCTCTTTTCCCTCATCCTCAATTTTGCCAATATCCCCGCTCTTTCTCTACATCTTTGATCTCAACATCTTCCTCTTCTCTAATCAATAAAAACTAATAAGAATATTAATTAAATTTTAAATTAATGATTTTATTGATGATAAGAATTTATATCACATATAGTTTTTTACATCTTTGGCTTATTATATCGATGAGAATGTTTTGCTATTATCTCTTTGGCTTATTATAATCCAAAAAATTATTTCTTATTTTTGAAAGCAACGAGTTGAAGATCAGCCTTCACACTCTCAGTTGAATCAACAATCTTCCAAAATTTCATTATAATTGCACTCATCTTTTAAGTTTTGTGTGATCAGCTCCTTTATCTAATCAATTACATTATAAATGCAACTCATATATAACTTTTTATTTGTAGAAATCATTCTTTAATCATGATCCAAGGGTTTAATAATTGGTGACAACATAAGTCACAAATCTTTCACTCAAAATTACCTTCCCAACTTCTTTAACTTCAAATTTCTTAGATTATGTGAGTTCCGAAAATTCGCCACCGACCTCTCGATTAAGAGAGTTTGATTTAAATGTCGGTCAAACTTTCAGAAGGCAGATGAAATAGTAGATAAGACACTACCTAGAGATTTTATCCTCATTTTATGTGAACTTTAGATCTGGTTCTAAGTTTCCTATAGGCGCAAACACCTATAGTTAATTACTCATCCCAATATTGAGAGAACTTTCGATTAAGGCTTGTCGTTAGATCGATAAATGCATAGTGTATAGTAGCAGCATGCGAAATTTAAAATTTGGGGTTTAGAATTTATGCTTCACCATTATTTAACTTAAAGCATATGGTTGATGGAAGATGACGTGCCCGATCTAGATCCTATGATTTCGTCATCCCGAGCTGTCGTGACCCCTAGTTTACTTAGTCAGAGGAGGTAGTCAACCCAACCTGACCGAAGGATCCCTGTCAACAACCATGGGGTTACGTCGTCCAAGTAATTCTTGTAGACCTGGGTGGTGTTTGTTCAAGGAGACAATCTTAAGTCTATCTTAGCTGACAAAAAGGGCTTTGTGCCTATCAAATATACCATGTGATTTATAACTCAAAGGGTTGGAGTTCGGGAACATCACTGCATTGGTAAGTAATATAATGGTGTCATTCTGACCACGATCGGATTTCTGAATCGCATCATATATGAAGTCAATATGGCCAAACCACATGAAGAGGACAGCCACGTCGCTTAGCGTAATGAATTTGAATATAGTGATTTATTTGACTTGACATTAGCTCTTTTGTGAGTTAGAATTTTCTTAATCTGTCATCCCAGACAAACGATGATAGATGGGTGGATTAATTGTTTGCTTTAAGCATTTAAATAATAACTTTCATTTAGTTTAGATATTTACTTAGTTGAAATTTAATTTTATGATGAATTAGTTTAGAGCTCAAGTATCTTTTGATGATAATATTCCCTCCGGTTGAGATTTTTAATCAACGCGGCCATCATTGGGGTATATAAGTCCGCTTAATCATTTAATTTATTATTTCAGATCCTATCGACTCTATTAATTTAATAATAAAGGATCAGATCTAGATTTATGTTTCAAGTATTTTGAATTTGAGAATATTGAATATAATATCGTAAATATTTTGATAATAGTTACCCCTCCAGTTGATATCTTCAATCAACTCAGCTATAATTAGAGTAGACCCTGTCAACTCTACTTATTTGCTAGTAAGGGATCGAGTCTATAACTTATGTGTAACTTAATTTCTTTAAAAAATTGATATCATAACAGACCTTGTCAACTTCATTGTAAATATAGAGGATTGGGTCTTATGATCTAATATAATTTAAGTTCATTTAGAAGTTGATCATTTAGTACACCTTATCAACTCTTATTGCAAATATAGAAGATTTGGGTCTTTTGTGATCATATTCTATGAAGCTAAATATTTATATCTTTCATTGACTTGAATTAGCATTGAAGACATTCATTAGCTTATACGTATATAGTCATAAAGGATTGAATTGATTTCATCATTCTTTTTACCCCATTTTTTTTAACTCGGCAACATCCTCAGACACCAAATTTAGGTATTTAGTATAATTGTCGGGGCCCATGCGGGTATTTAGTAATTCAAATAATTTTATTTCTAAATTATAAGGTTAATTTCATATTTATTTAATCTCAACTTAGTCTGCGCAGCCTTTTCAGACATTAAAATTTGCACTTTAAATCTCTACGTCTGAGCACATGCAGGTATTTATAACTTAGATAATTTCATCTAATTAATGAAATAATTGATTTTTGAAAATCATAATTAGAATGAGAATTTTCTAATTTTTGAATTGAAGGGAGCACTATAATTTGCGTAGAATTTAATTTAGTGTCGTCTTCTGTCTGCTTGTATGAAGAATTGCAAATTCGGTGGCGATGGAAGGCGTTTTAAATTGTTCTAATATCTTATTAGATCCTCTGAAATAACATTTAATTGCTCTCTTTTATTCAAAGTTGATTAGTCTTTGACTGTTCAATAGACTCTCATTTATGTCTATTGACAATTCTCAAACTAAGCACAAACTATATTTAGCTTCTCCTTGATCCAATTCGAATATTTAATAAGATGAATAATATATTTTAAATATTTTCTAAGAATTCATTGATTATGCTTATTAGCAATCATTCAATCTCATTGAAAATCTCTTATAAATTCCTTGATTTTCTCTAATTCATTTGGAGTGAATTATGATTTGAAAACTATATTCTAATTCCAAGAAGATCTTTTGTGCTCTAATTGTATATTCAGTCAGGTTATCTTCTAAATCAATTGAACTGTAATATTGAAGTGCCAAATTTATATTTACTGCCAAGATATTCAATTCATTTCAAATTCATTAATCAATTTGATTTCAGTCCATCTTTCTTCATTTGAAATATAATCTTCAAATTTATTTCAAATTCATTCTCATTTATAATTCAAAATTCAATTCGATATCAATTTATTTTAGCGAGCTTAGACCACTATTTATTTAGCTTGAATTTTATTTACAAATGCAATTTTGGACAAAATTTCTGACATTCATCATCCTGCGTGGGCTACATCATAATTGATTTGGCTATCACACGATGAAAGGCGATTGGTGTTTTGAAAGACTTTGAATTTCAATCCGTTATGCCGATGAGCATAATAGGCTTGATCAGCATAAGCAAATATATATGCAACTTCTACACATTCAAATTTCGTTTTAGATTGTTTATTTTTGATGTGATTGATTTTTTTTTTTAAATAAATCTTGATTCTTCTCTTTTTTTTTTTCTAAGTCCAAAATTTAGTCAAAATTTCGACAACATTTCGACATAGGCATAACAATTTTTTTTTTATCTGCGCATTGAGCCGGTGTTTCGACACCAGTAGTGTCTTTGCACTTATACTTGGGCGTTGGATCTTGAAATCTGCAAAAAGAAACACAAGAATATACATACAATTTTTTTTAACACATTCAAGCATCTCTATACATCCACCAACAGCAACAATAATAATTTTGCATGAGTTCAGCTAGAAAGAATTGAATAGGAGAGATTATCGAGTTGATTATTTGGGTTGAATAAGTGGGGAAAGCAAAACCGAGAGAGAAGTAGATGGGAGATGTGAAGCTTGAGGAGAAGAGGAAAATCGGAAACAAGAGGAACCCGTCATGGCGAGTTCCTTCTCTGATGAAAGGGAATGATCGGAGGAGGAAAACGGAAAAGAGTATCTAAGAGGAATACTAATCTCTCAATGCCGGTCGTGAAGAGGTGAGGCCAGAAAGGGAAGCAACTCTGGTTTGAAGGAATAGAAGGGATTAAAATTGATTGTGTGTGGAAGCGGAATAGGAGGAGGGTGATTTACTTATAACCGTTGTATAGTATGAAGACAAATGAGATGGAGATTCAGGAAAGCAATGGTTCTGGGGAGAATAGGATGAAACGAAGACAGGTTGAGAGGATTACCGGATATGGTGGTGAGTGGAAACGGAAAGTATTTAGGCGTGGTGGGGAGATCAATACATGGCTTAGGATGGGAGAAATACTTGAGTCCACATGTAAATGAAGTAGGGAAGATCTTGCGGGATTAGGGGTTAACAACAGAGTTCAAAACCAGGAACATGGACCGATCAATAGGAGATCGGCAGGATAGCTATAGATGAAAGGGCAGAGGGAGGGAGGAGGGCAGACAAACCATAATCGAGAAAATCCTTTCAGAGATGGGGACTACTTGACCTTTTAGGAGAGCTGAGCAAGGGAGAAAGCGAATCTGACATATGAGCGAGAGAGGGAGAAACGGAACAAGTCGTGATCCCAAAATTATTGATTTCAAATTAAAACAATTTAGGAAGTTTTTACAATGAATTAATTACATATCAATTATGTAATCTCTGATTTAATGTTACCAAAATTCAATTATCAATTTTCAGCAGATGATATTTAATTTCATTTACGTTGATTTAAATTTAATTTGATTAATTAAGCATTTAAAAATTACTTATAGGTGAACAAATACCCCCAACAAATATGATGTGCGTATGAAGAGGGCCATATTTGTTGCAAACTAATTGACCATATAAGATTTGACCTGATTTGTCTTTATTAGCTCAAGTAGGAAGAGAGATACTTTCGGCCATATGCTTAATGCTTTGATTGGATTATCGAAGGTCTCATCTTAGTGGTTTGTATCTTTAATCCTTCTTTTGTCTTAGCTTTGTGCTTAACAGGCTTGGTGAAGGAAGAATTTTGTACATTTTTTTTTTTTTTGAATTTTGGATTCCTTCCGCTCTAGCTTCAAGCTTGACGGGTTCAATGAAGGATTGACCTGATTTGTCTAACTTGACTTATCAAGAGGATGTGCATACCTTCGGCCCTTTGCTTATTGCTTTGGTGGACTTGTTGTAGGATTAACCTGATTTGTCCGAATTAACTTGTCAGGAGAATGTGCATACCTTCGGTCCTTTGCCTGTTGCTTTTGGCGGACTTGTTGAAGGATTAACTTGATTTGTCCAGATTGGCTTGTTAGGAGGATATGCATATATTCGGTCATTTGCTTGTTGGTTTAGCAGACTTGTTGAAGGATGCGAGCCGGCGACCTAGTCTTCAAGACGAGTGTTAAGTCCATGGCAAGAAGTCATCAATCCAACACTTGGTGTATTAATGGACTGGTTGACTACAAAATTCTCTTAGTTCAGCTATGAGCTTTTTACGAACTTCAAGATAGCTTCTTGGGCCCTATGCTTGCTACTTTGTCAGACTTATTGAAAAAGTTATGTGGATCCGTGCTTTGTGGTTGCTCAAACCTCTCCTCAGATCCTCTCTTGATTCGTCGATCAATTGGAAAGATTCTTCTGATCTGGATCGCTTAAATTCGTTGGCCTTAAAGTCTGATTTCGTCAATCATGTCAAGCTCTTCCATCCGTAAACGGACATTCTCTTCTTGAGTGAGATTATATTAGCTACCGATAGGTAATTTCTGGCAAAATTACTTTGACTCCAAAGTTAAAGCGCAAGGAGTGGCTTTTGATCTTGTAGTTCGATACCATGAACATTTTGATATAACACTCTCTTTAGTTTCCCGTGAGGATCTTTCTGAGTAACTTGATTAATGTTTTATTAAAAGTTTTTGTCAAATCATTGACTCTTGGATTATAAATTGATGAATATCGCCAATCGATTTTGTATAGATCAGCGAATTTATAGATCTTTACACTCTTGAATGCTGGGTCATTGTCTGAGATGACTCGTCGTGGTATACCGAATATGTAAACAACATTATGAGTGAAGAAGTCGATGACTCGATCAACAGTAACTTCTTTAAATGGAGCCGCTTCAGCTCACTTGGAAAAATAGTTGATTGTTGCTAAGATAAAGCGATGACCTGCTGACGATGGTGGATCAATAGATCCGATTATATCTGTTCCCCAACACTCAAATGACCAAGATGCGACCGTTGGATGTAGTGAATTCGGAGGTTGATGAATGATATTACCATGGACTTGACATTCATAACACCTTTTTGCATGGTCGATCCAATCTTTCACCATTGATGGCCAATAATAATCCATCCTCTTAATTTTGATTACCATCTTACGACCTGATTGGTGTGCACCACAAAGTTTTTCATGAATTTTAGATATCACTTTACTGGCTTCCTTATTTCCCAAACATCGTAAGTCATATCTGTTCAAAAGACCTGCGATATAAAGTATCATTGATATAAGCATATCGTAATATTCTCCTCCCCATTTGTGAGGCCAACGATTCGCTGCTCGGCAATTTGCCTTCTTTAAAATAGTTGATGAAGGGTTGTCTCCAATCATCTAGTTCTTCTATTATGAAGAACTATTGTTGAACTTCAAAAGGTTCTTCAAATTTGCGTTCTTTTTGAGTGTGCTTCTGTTGTTTAGCTTTAGATATTTTCGACGAAGTGTGAGGGTCAATCGGAATTTCATCATGTTAGTTTACACTTGATGATCCTCTTCCAGCGGGGAATATGGATTCATTGGCTGTAAAACTCGACAGGTGAAAACTTCTATCAACATGTGCTCGTCGTTCATGCTTGCCATCTCTTTGCTAGAGCTTCCGACTTTTACTATTTTGGATCAAGAAACTCGAGTCAATATAACATTCGAAATTTGTGTCATTAACTCGAAAACTCGCTTATGGTAATAGGCTAACTCAAGCTCGGTGATCTTAAACTTGATTGATGATTAGCTGAGAGTCTCCAAAAATTTGTAAATTTTGGATACCTATGGCAATAGCTTCTTCAAGACCAGCTAACAAAGCCTCATACTAGACTTCATTATTGGTTCGAGATTTGGTCGCCCATATGAATGTCTTATGATGCCTCCTTCGTGTTATGAATACAAGTACAATACGCTGGTAGTTCGAGGTCGAGGCTTAATCGATAACGCCCATCAAAATACATCTCCTAGATTTGCGTTTTCTCATTCATTAATAAATAACCGCTCATCGCAAGTCAAGTCAGTCACTGATTGACGCTAAAGAAAGACCGCCAAGATCTCTAACCGCTGGTGCTATGAAATATCGAATTATAATAAGAGTACCTCCCATAGAGCTAAACGACCACGCCAAGTGTAATAACCCAAAAAAAAAAAAAATAAACCACAAGCGGTGGTTATGAAAGTAAAGAAAAGAATAAGGGAGTTTCCCAAACACGAGAGAAGGAGAAAGGGGAGACTCTACCAGCGTCTAAAGTGATATGTGACGACGTCGACAATCGAGGGGAGAAGAAGGATAGCTCACCGGCCAGTTGCAATCGTTCTAGGAAGGAAAGGAAAGAAAGTGTGCGGCGGACCGAAGAAAAGTGCGTCGACGAGGAAAGGAGTCAGATGCGTATGGAGGAAGGGTGTGAGAGCAAAAACCGAGAGGTATATAAAAAAAAAATATATATATATATATATATATATATATATATTAATATAGTTAATTTAATTGAATTGTTATGATTTATGATTTTTTTTGTCATTTCAAGTTATAATTATAATTCTAACTTTATAAATTTGAAGGACTTTAAATTAGATAGATAAATTAAAATTTAGTTTAAGAATCATTTTAAGATCATTTCAAGAATAAATTAAGGAAATTTTCATATAGAACATATAAATATTTATAGTTAATTAAGAATAATCATGTAATGATAATCAATTAATGTTATATAAAGAACTTTAACACTTAATATTTGGAATTAGAATGAAATTAAAGGAGGGGGAGCTAAAAGTTCGTAATTATGTTCTTACATTTATGGTAAAATGTCTTTACTTTCGTGATTAAAATGCAGTTAGATGATTTTGACTTGACCGTGATGATTTTCCTACTTTTACATAAATAGTGAATATCGCTTCTGTTGGATATAATCTTTAGATCATATCATATCAAGCGCCATTTATCGCTATTTAATTTTAGTTATAATATATGATTGTAGATATATGAATGCCAGATATGAATTGAAATTCACTTATGATATCTGGAGATGCAATGTAATGCGCACAATATGATCTGCGGTAAATAAGAACGAAAAGGCCAATAAATCAAGTAAATTGGTAATGGATACTTATCCTTTTGGATTTTAAAGATGAATGAAAAAGTCATACGCTAAGAAAAATGTATTATGTATCCCCTCACGCTATCGCTAAATGTTTTATGAACCGAATACGCTAAAAATGATACTTACCTACATATGATTGATTGTTTGAAGTGATTATTTTCTTTTATTTGTAGGACAACACAAACCTGCACGCATAGCTTTTTTCTTATATATACAAGATAATCCATGAATTATATTCATTTGTTAGTTATTTAATCTAATAATCCAATTAAATGACCGAAAGTCGTTTTACCATTAGAACCGCAGGTAGATTTATGGAGTTATGTATGTATTTTTCCGAAAGATTTATGTATGACGATTTTAAATCATCATGGATTATAGAAATTTTTATGATCAGATAATGGAGACTTTAAATTTATATTGGAATAGAAATATTTTTTTATCCTCCGATCTCATTCGCGGTATTCCACCGTCGGAGTCAAATTTCATCAAGAACTTCAGGATCGACCTTTGAGATTAGTGTGATTTTATGAGAAAGCATGTAATTTCCTGACCGCAAATATCGTGAAATATTTCGTTTCTATAGGAGAGTAGCATGCCCCTATTAATCTTCGACTAATGTAGTAAAGAGAGTCTTATCAGCATAAAGAAGCGGTATATAAAATAAGAGATTGGATGAATTGACTGATTGAGATACCTTTTGATTCTCTCAAATGCTTCGGCATTCCTCATCCCATTTGAATGGAGCGTTCTTTTTCACAAAGACAAGTTTGATATGAAACGTCGAATGAATGCGAGTTGTCCTTGTAAAGAGTGAAGCTGGCGAAAGTTCTTCGATGGAGGCATCTCCACGATCGTATTGATTTTGTTGGAGTCAATCTCAATTCCGCTATGTCTTATAACATATCCAAAAAATTTTCCTAAAGAAACCCCGAAAGCATACTTAAGAGGATTCATCTTGAGATCATACTTCCTGATCCTTTCAAAGACAATCCTTAAATCCTCCAGGTGATATTTTCGATCAATACTTCTAATGACGAGGTCATCAACGTAGCATTCTACTTTCTGATGAATCAACTCGTTGAAGATGCGTGTCATGGCCCTCTAATATGTAGCTTCAATTCTTCAATCCAACGGCACGTAACAATAAATACCAATTAGTGTTCAATGATGTGTTTTCATCTTCGAGCCATCTTGATCATATAATACATCCATAAAGGAGAACGTGTCATAGTTGGAGGTGTTATCCACTAGCAATTCTGACACATGGAGTAGAAAATCATTTTTTGGGCATGTCTTGTTTAAATCTCGAAAGTCGATACATACCCGAATCTGATCATTCTTCTTCTTCACGGGAACGATGTTGGTTATTCAATCTGCATACTTCTCCTCGCGAATGAAACCTGCTTCAATTAGCTTTTTTGTTTCCACAACCACTTGTTCTTCAACATCCAGTCTCATTCTTCTAGGAGCTTGTTTGACTGGTATTGAATCGAAATTAATAGCTAGCTTATGAACTGCCACATCAGGGGATAAGCCAGGCATCTCAGAATATGTCCAAACAAAGTAGTCCCTGAATTCACAAAAGTAATGTTTTTATTTCTTCAACCTTATCGTTAGGCAGAAGGGCACTGACAAAGGTTGAACGGGGTTCTTCAGTCCCCAAATTAATTTCTTTCAACTCATCCATGGTAGACGTCTGTCCACCATCTTCAAGTTCTTCAGGTACTGGTTTGGCTTCTACTTCCCCATCGATTGTGAAAATGACTTCATAAAAATCATCTTCATTTTCAATTTCGGTTTCAATCTCACTTTCGATTGTTGTATAACAAGTGTTCCTTTGATGATGCTTTTGTTGGATGTATCTTAGACCCTTAGTGGTATAATTATTGCTTCTTCGAGAGGTCTATGGACTCTTTGAACTCCATAAGTTATCAAAGAAGAGAGCTTGCTATCTATCAGTTCCAACATCGATTCCAAGTTCGTGCATCATCCTTCGAATTTTTGGAGGATAATGTCTCGGCATTCTGGTGGACACCATCTCTTCAGACTCGAATGATAAGCCATTCAATCATAGTGACAATCGCACTATAATGAAGTTCTCAATCCGTTGCTCCCAGGTTATGGAGGTACATAAAAGATTTTTAGTTCCTCAATGTTATGGACGCCACATGATGTGACCTCTTTGAAATATCGGGGAGGAACTGCTGTAACTATGAATGAATCGTTTGATACTAATAGGAGCAGCCCTTCTAGAAGAGACACATTGAACTTCACTTACATAGATGGACTCGAAATCATAATCGGAATAAAAGTTATTTATCTCATTTACTTTTGTTGAAGGCTCGCATTTTTCCTTGAGTTCAACTAGAATATCTTCTTCTCCTTCTGTATCACTACCCAAATGAGAAACATGCCTCTTCAGCTTTAGTGATGTGTCATAAGTTCTAAAGAGATTTAATGCAGCAATTCTTTCTTCCTTTTCGCTCTCTCTTCTTTGGGTTGGTTCGTAGTTTTTGAAATTGGAGTTATAGATTATCGAGGCTTAATTCTTTTTGAAAGAAAATACTTTGCATCATCATAAATTTTTGCCTCACGAACTATAATTGGCTGAATAGTGCCAAGAATCTTGTGTTCTCGCTTTCTTATGTACTTCATAGATGTAGAGTAACCATACCATATTCATGGAGCCAAGGGGCTGCCTAATAGAGCGAATGAGGTGTGTGATCATCACATGAAATTTAGCTTGGGTATAGAGTTCTCCAAACCTAAGCGTAGAATGAAAGATCAGAGTCCTCCCCATTTCGTTGAAGCCATGGACCATCAATTTATCTCGCCCAAGATTGAATGTCTCAGTGGACCTAAGTGCTCGCAGACTCATAAGATTTACCATGAACAGGTCAATTAAAATTGATTGATTATAATTCCATCACTTTTGCGCTATATAATTGTGTTGTTGTCCCAGCATAAAATTTTCTTTAGAGAAAGTGATCATCTGGAGATCTCGAGCTTGCAAAACTTCAGTCATGCATCGTTCAGCAAAATAAGCTTCATATCCCTTCAGATCTTTAAAAGCTTGAATCAACATTTCTCGGAGGTCCTTCGACATCAAGAGAGCCTGCATACCAATTGCGTAGATCTTTCTCATGCATAGGATATTATAATCAATTCCTCCACTTGAATTTGCTTTCTTCTTAGGGTCTTTAAGGATGATATCTTCATTAACTTCAATATTTTTGCCTTCATTTCTAGTTTTGTGCTTATTTGATAGCCTTTTCTTTAATGGAGGTGATAGTATTTTATCACTCCTTAGTTGCACTTGGACTGCTTTATTCGGCTCAGACTCTTCAGATGAGGTAGCTCCTTCAAAGTTACCATCTACCCCGGAGGATTGTGCGGATACTTCAGAGCCACTGTCAAGCTTCAAGCGGCCCATTTGGGATGTCATTGAAGGCTCAGACTCGTCTTTGTTAGGAAAACATAAGTCTTCTTCTGAACTGTCTTCGATTTATTGCACCATCAAGCACGACTTTGATGTTATAGGCTTAAGAATTCTCCTGCTTGGCGGGACAAACTTTCTGAGTTCATTTTTGCATATTGTAGTTTTCAAAACTGCTTGATTCCAATTATCCAGGCATGGATGACATTAGGGGTTGTTCGACATCACAGAAATAGCTTGACACGTCTCTCTAGGAAGCAAGTCTTTATCATTATTTCCTTCTTCACTTGACTCATTCTTTTCTTAGACTTCTGACTTTTATGCTTACGCTTTAGCGCTCCTCGTATGTGATAAAATAGCCTTATCAAAATGTCATTGAGAAGCTAAAATATTTGGTTTAGGCATTTCTTTTAAGTCCAATATAAGTTTAAGTGATGATTTCTATTTAATATTAGGGACATCTTTTAGTTGCTTCAAAACTTTCACGGTCTTCTTAGAGACTATTGTCTCCTATTGCTCATCTTGTATTATTTTTCCTTTTGCATTTTCTTTCATCAATGTTATTGAAGTGAACATAACCACCCTGACAGATTTTCTTTTAGGATGAACGAGAACACTATCAGACAGTGTGAATTCACCTTTTCAATATTTTCTCTCCAGCCAATTCTTAAAAACATAACAATCTTCAATTGGGTGACTAATTACCCGATGATATGGACAATATTTTGGATTATCAGTTTGACCTGACTCTTCGGGTCTTTAGGATTTGTAATTTAATCCCGCTTGGCGGAATAACTTAGCCACACTTTCCCTCTTGAAAGAGTAGTCCTTACTCATCTTATCTTTTAGAGATGAGTGCACTCACTCATCATCTCTCATTGATTGCTTTGATTGGGAGTTAACTGATTGTTTTCCCCCTTCATCCACATAAGCGGGCTATTTTCCTTTATTAATATTGTAAGTTGCTCGCTTTCCACTGCTCGAGCTACAGGAGGTTGTGTGAGACTCATTCCTCCTTGAGTCTGAGAATTTATTCTTCTTTACCTTTTCTGAGTGACCCTCAGGTTTTGAGTGATTCAGCTTTTCAAACTTTATCACTCGGTCCAATAACTCTTGAAATATTGAGATAGAAGCCATGCATAAATATGATGTCATCTTATCATCGATATTACCCATCAATAATTGGATTGCATGTTCCTCTTTTAGCTGTTCACATTTTATGCTCATGTTTCGCCAACGTGAAATATATTTAATCACCGATTCGTCTTTTCTTTTTCGCTCTAAGGCTCAAGAATTGTAATCCTTTCGATTGTAATCATGATTCTTTTGACGCAACACCCATAGTCTTGACCGAAATATTAGGCAATTCACCGTACCATTCAAAAACAGTTAAGGTTAAATGACTAACGAACTAGTGGAATAGTAGTGCATCATTACCTCCTGTATTGCCACATGTTGCCTTGAATTGCGGTGTTGGGCCGCCATTGAATGTATTGAATTTAGAATAATAACCCTTGGGTATGATGACACTGATCGACTATCTGCACCCCAAATGAGATAATGATAGCTTTGATCTTTTCATTTATAATTGTTTTCAATTGAGCTGTTGTCACGGGCTCAAATATGTTAGGTACATCTTGAGGGATGGGTTGAGGAGCTAGTTGATTGACTTCATTTCTCCCCTCGGGTGCATTCTATGCTTTGGAAGCTTGAGGCACTGAGTCAATTGGTGGATCAGTAGGTGTAGCATTAGTTGTCGGATGATTGACAGGTGGAATAGATGTTGGCACTGCTACTGCATTTCTCTACATCATCTATAGCATCACATTCATTTGTGTCATCTTTACATTTAAGTGGATGATCTCTTTATCGTTTGCCTTCATCTGTCGTTGCATTCGTTTCTGCATTTGGGCTAACGTGGTACTATCGGCAAAGAAAGAGTTATCCTCTTCTCTTTCTAGTTCTTCTTCCTCTTCATCACCTGAGGATGTGCTTGAAGCTCCCCCTTCTGTTTGCTCAAGAGTTGGTTCTTCAATATGAATAGGAGGTGCAGCTCCACGTCGTCTATATTAGTGTTGTCGTGCACCAAATAGTTCTACGACGTGCTATACCATATACACTACTTCCACTTCCATAGTATCCTCATCATATTATTCATCTTCTTGTGAACGTCTCCTCCAATGAATTTTTGGCTCTAGATTCGAGACAATTCTCTCTTCAACCGAAGGGCTACAATCAAAGTCAACTTTCTTTTGTGGAGATCCAGTTGACCGACGATGGGATTCCCTGGAATGTTCACCTGGGTGTCGACCATCTTGTAATTCATCATCAGCAGATTTCTTCTTTTGAGCCCATTTTTGTTGGTTCTTATCATTGGCGGATTTCTAGGAGTGCGAACCAAATGTCACGCCTTTTCCTTTATTTTCAATAGTTTCTCTTCGGGACCTAGGCCTCCAAGCTTGCTTGCCCTTCCGTCGGACCTTCGAAGTTTAATTCCGACATACGCCGTGTCATGCTCGATGCTCATCGTGGCGTTGCTTAATTGGTCAGTTCTCAACGTAGTCTACCGGATGAAACATTATCGCCGATTATCACAGCCTTTGGACTCTTTTCTTCATTATATTTTCGCAACCTTCGATGCATGCACTCTAGCAGATAAGGTTGTGAATTTTTTTTGAGGAACCGAAGCTTGATGTAGTGGTCGATCCCAAAAAGATTGTTTTAGCTCACCAGTAGAGCTATTCCTCTTTACTCATTTCAGGTTCTCGAATTTATTCTAGGTGGGAATACTTGCTCTTGGTTCTAAGGCTAACGGCATAGTATGTTGTTCAGAGAGCAGTTGTTGAGCTCGTAGCTCATTATTCATCCTTCTTCTCTGCCTTCTTGTTAATTTTCCTCTATACGAGGAAACTTCATGCTCATGTTTTCCTGGTACGAAAGATTCAATTGACAGAGTAGTGTTTACAGACATGATTGAGACTTTCTGCCTAACAACAGTTCTCTTTATAGTCAGAGTGTCAGAATATCCCAATCTTTGAAACATAGAAGCTCTTTTTTAGGGAGTTTCAACAAGAATTACTTCAAGAATTTTCTTTACATCCGATATGCGATATGCATATCTGAATCGATGTGAATTTAGCTCTAACTGCGATTGCTGGAAAGTCCACACTACCAAATTGAATAGTAGCTCCAGTGTCTCCAGTGTTGATGATAGCATTAGCCAGACGAATGTTAGACTTATGGCTCAGCTTCACAACGAACGAAGTGTTCTGAAGATCCATCTACACAAATGAAAGATGGGGATCAATTATCATAAATAAATATTCTACCCCATACTTTCAAAATACAAAGATACAACAGAACAAAAATAAAACAACATATTCAAAAAAAATTCCAAGCAAATAAAATCATAATCAACAAATTATTATGTTTATTAGAGATTTTATTTTATAACTAAATTTCAATTTTGATTACTTATACTCCACTACTGCTATACTAAAACTTGACAAAGCGAAAAGAGAAACCAACAGAGTCGTAAAATCTAAAATTACCCACCTCTCGATTAAGAGAGTTTGATTTAAATGTCGATCAAACTTTCAAAAGGCAGATGAAATAGTACATAAGACACTACCCAGAGATTTCATCTTTATTTTATGAGGACTTTAGATCGATTAAGCATAAGCTCACTCATCCACCGAGAGATTTTTTGATTAAGCTAATCATTATGGCTAAATCGATATATAGAAGATGTGAGTTTGAAATTTGAGGTTTAGAATTTATGAAATTCACCATTATTTAATTTAAACCATATGATTAGTGGAATGATGACGTGTCCGATCTAGATCCATGGTCCGCCATCTCTCGTGGCCTACTACTTAGTGAATGTAATCGATCTAACTCGACTAAAAGATCCCTATCGAACTATGGGTTACGCAAGTAATCCTTATAGGCGCAGGGTGGTGTTTGTAAGAGACAATCTTACCTTACCGACAAAATTGGCTCACTTTATCAAATATATGATTCATAACTCAAGGTTGGAATTTAAGCGTGATTGTAATATAATGGTGTCGTTGGACACCACCCGTGAGGACTCGACGAATGATCATATGAGCCTCCAAATTACGCGGGGAACGCGCCACGCCCTTACTAGCATTTAGATTATTTAAGAATATATATATATATCTTGACAAATTTTCAGAGTTTTCTTAATCCCAAACCGATGATGGATTGGTGGATTAATTATTTGCTTTTATTTAAATAATAAATTTCATTTAGTTTAGATATTTACTTAGTTGAAATTTAGTTTTTATGAATTAGTTTAGAGTCAGTATCTTGATGATAATATCTCCAAGAGAGATTTTAATCAACGCGCCATCATCTAGAGTGGTATGCTAATCATTTAGTTTATTTTATTTCATGCCAATTTTAATTTAATAATAAAGGATCGATCGATTTAGTATTTTGAATTTGAGAATATTGAATATAATATCAAAATATTTTAATAATAGTTATCCCTCAGGTTGATATCAATTAACCCGTATCATTGAGAACTGTCAATTCTATTTCTAGTAGATGATGATGACTTATGTAACTTAAATTCTTTAGAAAATTACTATCATAACAAACCTTGTCAACTCCATTATAAATATAAAAGATTAGGTCTTATGATCTAATATAATTTAAGTTCATTTAGAAGTTGATCATTTAGTAGATCTTGTCAACTCTTATTGCAAATATATAAGATTTGATCTTTTGTGATCACATTCTATGAAGCTAAATATTTATATCTTCAATTGACTTGAATTAGTATTGAAGACATTTCTTAGCTTACATCCATATAGTCATAAAAGATTGAATTGATTTTATTATTCTTCTCTCCCCTTTTTTTTTTAACCCGCGCAGCATCCTCAGACACTAAGTTTATATATTTAATAAAAGTGTCGGGGCCATGTGGGTATTAAGTAATTTAGGTAATTTTATTTCTAAATTGTGAGATTAATTTCATATTTATTTAATCTCAACTTAGTCTGCGCAGCCTTTTCAGATATTAAAATTTATACTTTAAATCTCTACGTCCGAGCACATGCAAGTATTTATAACTTAGATAATTTTATCTAATTAATAAAATCATTGATTTTTGAAAATCATAATTAGAATGAGAATTTTTTAATTTTTGGATTGAAGGGAGCTCCATAATTCGTGTAGAATTTAATTTAAGATCTTTCCTCACAAGAATTGCAGATCCCATGAAAAGTCATTTTCAATTCTATCTTATTGTATCCTTGGAATAACATTTAATTATTTTTTATTCAAAGTTGATTAGTTCATTTATGTTATCGACAATTCCCAAACTCATCACAAACTATATTCAACTTCTCCTTGATCAAATTCGAGTATTTACTAAGACGAATAATATGCTTTAAATATTTTTCAAGAATTCATTGATTATGTTTATTAGCAATCATTCGATCTCATTGAAAATTTCTTATGAATTCCTTGATTTTCTCCAATGAATTATGATTTCAAAACTATATTCTAATTCCAAGAAGATCTTTTGTGCTCTAATTGGATATTCAATCAGGTCATCTTCTAAATCAATTGAATTAAGATATCGAAGTGCCAAATTTATATTTATTGCCAAAATATTAAAGTCATTTCCAAATTCATAAATCTGTTTGAGTTCGGTCCATCTTTTTTTATTTGAAATATAATCTTCAAATCCATTTCAAATTCATTCTCATTTATAATTCAAAATTCAATTCAATATCAATTTATTTTAGCTTACATATTTATTTAAACTTGAATTTTATTTCAATTTTGAACAAAATTTGAAGATTTTTGAAAGACGTCATCCCCGCGCGCTACATCGAACTATTTTTATCGCACGCCCCGATAAGCGTCGGTGTTTTAAACACTCTCTTTCAATCCCATTACTGCGTGATGAGCATAAGCTTGAATCAGCATAAAAGAAATATATATACTTACATTCAAATTTCATTTTAGATTGTTTATTTTTGATGTGATTGATTTTTTTTAAAATAAATCTTGATTCTTCCTCTCTTTTTTTCTAAGTCCAAAATTTAATCAAAATCTCGGCAACATTTTGACATAGAGAGTTACATCTAATAATTTTTTTGACGCCTCTTTGAAAGATAATATATTTTCGACACCACTGGTGTCTTTGCACCCACTACACCTTATTGAGCATTAGCGAGTCTTGAAATCTACAAAAAGAAACACAAAAATATATATACAATTTTTTTTTACACATTCAAGCATCTCAACACATCCACTAACAGCGACAATAATAATTTTGCATGAGTTCGGCTAGAAAGAATTGAATATGAAAGATTATCAGGTTGATTATTTGGGTTGAACAAGTGGGAACCGAGAGAGAGAAGTAGATGGGGAGATGTCGGAAACGGTGGAGAAGAGGAAAATGCCAGAAACCAAGAGGAACCCGTCTAATGACGGAGTTCCTTCTCAGCGACGGCGAAGGGAATGATCGGAGGAAGAAATCGGGAAAGGTATGCCGAGAGGAACTCGCCTGATGACGGAGTTGCCTCTCTGCATGTTCGAACAAAGAGGTCGGAAAGGGGAAGGAGCTACTTTGAAGGAGGATCAGGAATTAGTATGTGGAGCGAATAAGAGGGAGGCTATTCGTTTATACCATTTGTATGGTATGAAAACAAAGATGGAGGGATTGGAGAAAGCAATAGCAGGAGAAGAGATGAACAGAGAGATAGTTGAGAGATTACCTGACGGGGTAGTTTAAGGAGGTATTTGTATGGGAGATCAATGCACGACTGATGGGAGAAATGCTCGTCCCAGAATGCGAGGAGTGATGCCGGCGGGGAATAACAGTGGTTCGACCGACTATTCGAGCAGGACCGATAACAGATCATGTGATTATAAATAAACGAAGGGGAGGAGGACAGAGAGGCAACGAATAATGAGAAAATCCTTTGGATGAGGGACTTACTACCTGGGAGAACCAGAGAGAGAGAGAGAGAGTGAACGCTGACGAGAGAGAGAACGAGGGGAGAGGTTTCGTTTCCTTCGGCTACTTTTTTTTTTGCATGGAGCGAATAAGAATTTGGGATGTTCATAAAAAAGCTAATATTATGTGAGAAAAAATAACAAATAAAATTAAGCGATTAAAGATGTTGGAGAATCAAAGGAAAACTCTTTAATAAGAATAGTAAAGCCAGAGCAAGAAAAGATAAAAAATAAGTATTGTTATAAAACTTAGTTTAGATATAAAAACTTGGAGAATTGGGAAATATATAAAGTGGCCCGTAGAGATTCTAAGAAAGCAGTATATAATGCAAAAATTTTACTTTAAGTGATTTATACAATATATTAGATACCAAAGAAGGTGAAAGATGTATGTATAAATTAATCAAAGAGATAGGAGAAGTAAAGACATTGAGAGTGTATTAAGGATGAAAATAATAAAATACTTTTTTTAGAAAAGGATATAAATAGGTGGATGATGTATTTTGATAAACTTTTCAATGAAGGATCCGAAAGACGATTAATTTTAACAATCTTAATACTAAACAAAAAATAGAATTTCATTTTATCATCATTAGTAACCGAAGTTAGTGAAGCTTTAAAGAAAATGAAATGTGAAAAGCAAGAGACCTGATAATATTCCATAGAAGTGTGGAAATGTTTAGAGTCAAGGAATTCTTATTTACAAATCTTTTAATGTCATTTTAAAGACTAAAAGATGTCAGATGAGTGGAGAAAGAGTTTGTTGGTTCTATATTTAAGAATAAAGGTGATGTGCAAATTATGATAATTAAGTTAATGTGTCATACATTAAAATTATGGGAGAGAGTAATGAGCATATTACGATGTGATACGTAAGTTTCTCTTTTGGTTTCATGCCGTAGATCTACTGGATGCTATACATTTGTTAAGGGATTTGATGGAGAAGCAGAGAAAGTAAGGAGGATCTACATATGATATTTATTGATTTAGAAAGCTTATGATAAAGTTTCAAGAGATGTTCTTTAGAGTTCTGTAACGAAAAGGAGTTAATATTGGTTATATTCAAGTCATTAAGGATATGTATACTGAGTCAAGTATTTGTGTCCAAACACAAGGAGGACAAAATATTTTCCTATTTCGGATTACATATGAGGAGCTTTTAAGCCCTTATCTTTTTTACTTTAGTTATGGATGTTCTTACTTTACAAGAAGATGTACCTTGGTGTATGCTTTTGTCATGACATTCTTCTGTTGATAAGACGAGAGGGAGTCCAACGAAACTTGAATTATGGAGGTCAACTCCCAGAGTCTAAAGGTTTTCATTTAAGTAGATCTAAAACTAAATATATGGAGTGTAATTTTAGTTGTAGAAGTTAGTGGTAGTGTTGTGACATTAGACAGTGAACAAGTCATTAATAAGAGTAAGCGTTTGATATTTACATTGTTCAAAATGATGGTGAAATAGATGACGTTATTAGTAGAATTCAAGTTGGATGGTTGAAGTGGTGGAATACATCCGCCTATTATGTGATAGAAAAGTTCCACTTAAACTTAAGGAAAATTTTATAAAATGGTGGTAAGACCATGACTTATGGTAATGTTGGCCAATAAAGAGAAGCATAAGACTAAGTTAAGTGTTATAGAGATGAGGATGCTTAGGTGGATGAGTGGCTTTACTCTTAGAGATAGAATGCAAAATGAGTATATTCGGAAAGAGTTGGAGCTAATGGATAAGATTAGGAGAGCTTAGATGGTTTGGCCACATAAAGCGTACGTCCGATGACCGATTAGGAGAGTAGACATTAGATTTGCCTTATGTTAAGAAAGGTATAGACAAAAAGACTTGGTTAAGATGTATAAAAAATGATCTTAGTATACTTGATTTAAATGAGAATTTGACACATAATAGGACACAATGGAGACGAAGGATTCATGAAGCCGACCCCACCTAATGGGATTAAGGCTTCTAGTTGTTGTTGTTGTTGTTGTTGTGTAGAGCGAATAGGGAGGGCCAGCGAGAAAACGGACGAGGGATCAGCCAAAAGAAGAATAATAGCGCCCTAATTGCAGATTAATTGAGTTTCCTTTTCGAGTCAGGCGAGATCTCAAAATTATTGATTTCAAATTAAAACAATTTAGGAAGATTTTTTACAACGAATTAATTACATATCAATTATGTAATCTCTTATTTAATGTTACCAAAGTCAATTATCAATTTTCAGCAGATGATATTTAATTTCATTTATGCTGATTTAAATTTAATTTGATTAATTAAGCATTTGAAAATTACTTATAGGTCAACAAATCAAACACAAACTAACCATTATTTGGTTGTAATCATAGCCTCCGAATATTGTCTAGGTTTTAATATATTTTATAGAGTAAATTATGCTATAGCAAATCTAGTATTGAGAGTATTATAATTTCTTAATTAGAGTAAGTCCTCATCAAGGCTAAAGCCAAACTATGTTTATAAATAAACTTACTAATGTAAGACATTCTTATGTTGAGGTAACTGTCCAAGTTTTTCAAGGATTAAATCACTGCAAAGTACGATGTATGAAGTCCAATAAAAATGTTCTATTTTTCCATCAATTTATGCTTGTTGCCTTGTAACCACTGACATTGTCAAAAATATTTTTGGACTAATAAATGCTCTCCAATTTCCTTTATAACACCATCAATAAGTTTGAATAAACTCTACATCTTTCTTTGATCTAATGCTTCAACTTAATTTAAAAAATACAACATATGGATTCTTCATTAGAATATCAATCAAACTCTTATTTTTAATATTAGACCAACTATCAATAACTATCTGAAATAATTTTAACTCCAATGTATGATCAATATCTCTTATCTCCTCAATGACCTTCTTAATGCTATTCAATTTCCCCTTCAAAATACAAGTCTTGAACTCATATATTGATAAAGGCTTAAGGCCTTGTTATATAAAATGAATCATATTGATATAAGATGAGATAGTTGTCACATTAAATGAAAATACATTTTCATAAATAATTTATTTCAATGTTTATATGGACTCTTGCGATTAGTGAAAATTTTTTATGGGCTGCCATCATATCATCATTCTTATCATCCTCCACATTCATTATAAATTACTCTATAGGTCCTCTTGAATATTTGTGGCAAATAAGTAAAGGACTTTTTGCCACTATGTCCACTGCCATAATAAGATCCACCAATAACTTTGTTTTCAAATGATCGTTGTGCTAAATACTTTAATATGATCATTTTGTTTGTATAAACACGAATCTTGTCTTTTAACTGCTTATGCATTTTGGCACAAAGTGCAAGATTCTTATATAAATAAAAAAGATGTTTTTCATTCTTGTTATACCCTTGAACTACTTTGTCACATTTGTTGAACTTCAAATAAACGTATGTCTTTTAGCCACCAATTTTCACTTAAATACTATACTTCCATGTTCGATTTTCTCTATTTCCTATTAAGCTTTCTTCAGAACCTCTAAAAATTTTAGAATAATCATAAATTAAAATTTTCATTAAAAAAGAGAACACAAAATACAAATGAATGGAAAAATAATAAACAAAGAAACAAAAAGGATTTAACAAATAAAGAAAAAAATGCATAGATGATTTATCGACAAGAAGAGAAGAGGTGGAAGACAAACACCAATCTGGGTGTACTAGCAGTAGTAATGCAACAGTGTCGGTGGCGAACGTAAGTGATGTAAGATGTGAGTGCAACATGCAACTAGGAGTCGGGAGTTGATTATGGTTCTTTTTCTCTATTTGTTTATTTTTTATTTAGGTGCATAAAAATAAGAAATAAAATTTATTTTATATATTAAATTTAAAAATTCAAAATTTTAAATTACCTAAATCCTAATTCAGAGACCTACACCTTTTACAAATTGCATAGAGGTCACCTTGAGGCACACCTCAACCTTACTAAGATGTATGCTTACTTAGTCTAAGGTGAGCTATATGCCTCATAGAAATTTTTTTTATTATTATAATGAGGCAAGCATGAAGGCACACCTCTTATTGCACAATTTTAAAAATTGAATTTAAATAATTACATACTCATGCTATTTTATATGGTTGTGGACATGGTTCAAGTTTCAATTTCAAGTTATCAATAACAAAAGTAGCCACAACATTATTGAAGATTCCACTGTTTATGATAAACTTAAAAATTTATCATTATATAAGGAAGTATTTTTTTTCAATTAAATTCAACTTTAGCATAGCAATAGTGCATCTTATAATATTTAGAAAATGTAAAAATAATAATTTTATTTCTTAATCAAATTCATAATATCATCTCTCTTTTTAAATTCCTTATCATGCTTATCTTTTACATCAATGTGTAAATTTTAACATAACGACAAATTTGATGACATTTATATGATGTGCTTGCATGAATTTTAAATTAGATACAGTAGCAATAGATTTTTCTTTCTCATCTTTATTATCAATGGTGTCACTTCCTGTATATACTTTTTCTCACACACACACATAGACAGACACACATACATATATACACACGCACAAAATCTAATGCAAGTTGAAAAATAGGGAGGTGTCATCTCTCTTTTAATATGAAGCCTTGGTCTAAATCTAAAATAAATAAACATTGCTATGGGATTTTTCACTACGTTGAAACATATCAAAAACTCCTCAATTTATTCATATATTTAGTAACTATTTTTGTTCTTTGTTATAAATCATTAAATTCATTAAACAAATTATCACAATATCATCAAAAGAGGTATTTTACATTTTTTTTTTCATTTCAGCCCAAGTGAGTATAAATTTCTCTACCAAGTCTTTCTCCTTATTTCCCAAACTTATCCAATATACCTTAGCTTGACTAATGAATTTTAATTTAGCAAATCTTACATTCAAATAAATTACTCATATCTAGCCAATTAGGAAAAACCATGGATTTATCCTATCATCAAATGTAGACATTTCAATTGTTACATTCTTAGTTATATCGTTATATAAATCAAATATTAGATATCTATCACAAATCTCATTATCACATATTCTATAAGACTCGTTCTATTTTTTAGACCACAATAAATTTCATGTATCCAGTCAGATTAAGACATGTTATCAACAATCTAGCACATATTTGATGATTTTAATTGTTTTACATAAGTGAACTTCATGTATGATGCAAATAAATATATCAAGCCAAACATGGTCATACAAGCTTAGTTGTGTTTGGCTCAATTAATAGGCCAGCATATTAATCTTCTTTGACTTTTATTCCTTGGACACTAACTTCTTGGACACTACCTTTGTCGGTCCCAAGTCTGGATGTGAAAAATGGAGGGTTGCAATAAGCAGACGACAACCAACGTAAAATTTATCAAAATAATCATGACATGAATCCTTTAAAACATTATGTTAATGCTAGGGCGTCCCAAGCACACGCCATGACGAATACGAAAAGCGCAGTCCGATGCCGTGCAATGTTAAATAAGCAAGGGTTCCCACATTATGGATGGATGCGGGCAAAGAAATTAATCAATGAAACTAGAATTAGGTTAGGAACATAGAATATAAGTACTCTTACAGGTAAATTAATGGAATTAATAGATATTATGGCTCATAGGAAGATAAGTATTTTATGTGTTCAAGAAACTAAATGGGTTGGGAGAAAGCTAAGGATATTGGTAGTTTAGGTGTTAAATAAACAAGGGTTCCCACATTATGGATGGATGCGGGTAAAGAAGTTAATCAATGAAACTAGAATTAGGCTAGGAACTTAGAATATAAGTACTTTTACAGGTAAATTAATGGAATTAATAGATATTATGGCTCATAGGAAGATAAGTATTTTATGTGTTCAAGAAATTAAATGGGTTGGGAGAAGGCCAAGGACATTGATAGTTTAGGTTTTAAATTTTGGTGAGTGAAAAAAAACGATATGTGTGATTATATAAAAAAATTTAAGGATAATGTTATAAATATTAATAGATGTGGAGATAGAATTATAATTTTAAAGATTATTGTTGATACTAAGATTATCAATGTTATAAATGTTTATACTCCTTAAATAGGTTTGGATATAAGCTCAAAAGAAAATTTTGTAATGAATTAGAGGGATTAATATAAAAGATACCTCTTGAAGAAAAAGTATTTATTGGAGAAAATTTAAATAGACATATTAGTAGAGTGGTAAAAGATTTTAAAAGTATTCATAGTGGCTATGAATTTGAAGTGATTAATGAAGAAGATAGGACTATATTAGATTTTGCTTTAACCAATGATTTTATACTTAATACTTTATTTAAGAAAAGAGATAACTATATTATTACTTATAAAATGGATATAGTAAAACACGATTGATTACTGAAAAATAGATCGTTTAGATAAGAAAGATTATAAGGTTATTCTAAGTGAAAGTTTAAGTCAACATCGTATTTTAGATTTTAAAATAAAAGATTGGAAGATGAAAAATAAATCAAATTATTGTCCAGATTAGACTTAAAAAAATACTAAAAAAAATATAAATTACAAGAATTTGAGATGTTCATAAATAAACTAATGTTATGTGAGAAAAAGTAACAAGTAAAATTAAACAAGTTGTAAAAAATATGCTTAGAGAATCAAAAGGTAAAGTTTCTTTTAATAAAAATAGTTGGTTGTTGAGTTAGAATGTGCAAGAAAAGATAAGAAATAAGAAGCATTGTTATAAAATTTGGTTTAGAAAAAAGAATTGAAAAGATATAAAGGACCGTAGAGATTCTAAAAAAGTAATATATGAGAAAAATTAGATTTTAGTGATTTATATAAAAGTTAAAGATATATGTATAAATTAACCAAAGATGGGAGAAGTAAAGATCTAGCTCAGTAGATATTAAAGGTATAAAATTATTTCTTTAGAAAGATATTGAAATTAGGTGGATGATATTTTGATAAACTTTTCAATGAATGATCGAAAATAATTTTTTAACCTTAATACACTAAAAAAAAATAGAATTTTATTTTATAGATTAGTAAATTTGAAGTTAGAGAAATTTTAAAGAAAATGAAATGTGAAAAAACAGTAGGACCTGATGATATTTCAATATAAGTGTGAAAATGTTTAAGAGATCAAGGAATTTCTTGGCTTACAAATCTTTTTCATATTATTTTAAAGACTAAAAAGAAGCCAGGTGAGTGGAGAAGGAGTTTGTTGGTTCCTATATTTAAGAATAAGGTAATGCACAAGAGTGCAAATTATAGGAATTAAGTTAATGTGTCATACATTAAAATTATGGGAGAGAGTAATTGAAAGTTATGATGTGATACAAAAAAGTATTTCAATCGCTTTGGTTTCATGCCAAGTAGATCTACTATGGATGCTATACACTTGTTAAGAGGTTTGATGGAGAAGTATAGAGAGAGTAAGGAGGATCTACATATGATATTTCTTGATTTAGAGAAAGCTTATGATAAAGTTTCAAGAGATATTCTTTAGAGAGTTCTAGAAAAGAAAGAAGTTAATATTGGTTATATTGGGATATGTATACTGAAGTTGTTACTTGTGTCCAAACATAAGGAGGATTGACAAAATATTTTCCTATTTCAGTTGGATTACATTAAGGATAAGCTTTAAGCCCTTATCTTTTTGCTTTAGTTATGGATATTCTTACTAGGCATTTATAGGAAGATGTACCTTGGTGTATGCTTTTTGCTGATGACATTCTTCTTGTTGATAAGACTAGAGAGGGAGTCCAAGAGAAACTTGAATGGAGGTCAACCTTAGAGCCTAAATGTTTTCGTTTAAGTAGATCTAAAACATAATATATAGAGTGTAATTTTGTAGGTTCTGATAGGTGACATGAATGATCATTAAAAAGAGTGAGTGATTTAGATATCTAGGTTTTATTGTTCAAAATGATGGTGAAATAGATGGAGATGTTAATAGTAGAATTCAAGTTGGATGGTTGAAGTGGAGGAATGCATCTGGCCTGCTGTGTGATAGAAAAGTACAGCTTAAACTTAAGCGAAAATTTTATAAGATAATGGTAAGACTTGCAATGATTTATGGTGCAAAATGTTGGCCAATAAAAGAGAAGCATAAGACTAAGTTAAGTGTTACAAAGATGAGGATGCTCATGTGGATGAGTGGCTTCACTCTTAGAGATAAAATGCGAAATGAATATGTTCAGGAAAAAGTTGGAGTAGCTCTAGTAGCAGATAAGATTAGAGAGAGTCGCATTATATGGTTTGGCCACATAAAGCGTTGTCCATGACCCGAGAGAGTAGATGCATTAGATTTGTCTTATGTTAAGAAAAGTAGTAGACCTAAAAAGACTTAGTTAAGATGTATAAAAAATAACCTTAGTATACTTGAATTAAATGAGAATTTGACACATAATAGCACACAATGGAGACGAAGGATTCATCTAGTCGACCCCACTTAGTGGGATAAAGGCTTGTTGTTGTTATTGTTGTTGACTTTTTTTCCACTTTAAGTTGTGCCCAGAACATTTGCAAAGCCAAATATGAGCTGCTCACTAATATTGAGGACCTACTTATAAGTGCGAGGGAAAATTTTTTAAATAATTACTTTACTATTTGTGAAAGAATTAGTGCAACAAAAAATCTTCACAAGAGAATTAGGACCTAGATTATATTATATCAACAATGAAATAAAGGATTAACCTATAATAAGCAAATTCTCCAAGTTTTTCTCATATATTAATTCTGATAAATAAATATATACACTTAAGTTCATGGTAATCCATAATAATCCAATTATCATTAAAAACTGAAAGAAGAATCAAATCTATTAAGTTCCATCTTCATCCAAACAAAATTTGTCTTCAACTTAGAGAATCAACAAGATTAAACTATTCATCGAATCTACTTCAAGACCATCAATGTCGAGTTAATCAAACAGGCTTGAAGTAACTTTTTTGAAATCAAAAAAAGAAAAAAAATACTCTAGACAGGGGAGCGAATATTCAAGGTGTGGTATAACTGATTGCAAATGAATGAAGATAATGCAATGTTGAGGAGAAACCAAGCATGAAGATGAAGAGGGAAACAACGAGGAAAACAAAAACACTCACGATTTGATTAAAGAGGACGACCCCAACGCCGGTGAGGAGGCCGACGACGCAAGAAGCGAGCGTTACCAAATCCTTGGTAGGTAGAGTATCCTCTATGGAGGAGACAATTCCACGGGATTTTTTCTCCAGTTCGCCCTCATCTTCTCTTCCACCTGCTATATTTTTTGGGTCCCCTTCCTCCCGTTCACCATCATTATCTTTTTCTTCTTGTTCCTCATCTTCTGCCGTGGTCAACGGTCCTCCTCTTGGTCCGACTCCCATTGCTATGCCTCTGCCACTTCCGCTTAAGAGGTTTACGCGCCATGAAGAAAATGAGGACGAAGATAACGTCCGCAAGATTAATCTTCTTCTGCGACGGTGAGCTGAAGAACGGACGACTATGGTTTGGGCGGAGCCACTGCTGCTTGAGCGAGTCTCGCTTATTGCGAAAGCAGGCTCTATAGGCAAAGGGCGCCAAATGCTGCTACAAACACGGCGGCAGCCCAGAGTCTCCGCCGAAGCCATGGATCTCAATCTTGAACCTTTTATCTTTCAAGGAGCGAATTCTGCTGAAGAGGACAGCAGGAAGCTGATGGTTGCTTGGCCATGTTTTCAAAGCAGTCTTTCCTCTGAACAAGGCGAAGCTTGGCTTCAGCGGCACTCATTTTTTTTTTTTTCTTTTTTCGATATCTCGAGTAATTATGAGGAAATAAAAAAACGACCAACAAAGAGGATAAGGGGCAGGCGCAAACCCGTTATAGTATAAGAGAGATGCCGCTAACACTATACAAATAAAACAAAATAATAATAATAATAATAATAGACGAATCACTTAGATTTTCCTTACTCATTCTTCATGCTATATCATGACGTTCATATAATCATATTAAAAATAATGCCACACTCATTAATTCTTAATTAAAAATTAGAGCATTTACATTCATAACACCAATCAAATCTATAATAATATCATCATTAATTTTAAAAATAAAATACATCTTTTTATGTAATATATATATTATATCTTAAACATTAGATATGTAAATACATAAAAATTATGTGCTATATATGTAAATTTTTTTAAGAAAATTTAATGAGTTGACAATATTGTTTATGTCCATACTCACTTGTAAGAAATGGTAGAAAAAGTTTTCGCCTAAATTTCATCATGAAATCCAAAGACACATACACGCGATTTAAAGAGTGAATAAGAAAACCCAGGAATTTACTAAAAAATCTCGAAAAGAAAAAACCACGGTCAGCCCAATAAAAGCTTCAACTATGTATCGTTTTGAGACAAGATCTTCCGATACCAAGATTACAAATTGTATATGAGAAAGGAGCAATAACGGAGGATCAACTGGGCGACGGTGGTGGCCACGGCATGACCGACGACCAGAGTCGACGATTGGCTGGAGGATCTTTAGAGCTCTCCTCTCTTGCTTGGGCCTCCCCATATGAGGAATGAGGCTATTTATAGATGGGAGGCCTACATGTAAATATATGCAAAATGAACCACTCCTCTTCATCTGACGGACATTTGATTCCTCGATCATATGATGTATTTTGTGTATTTGAATGCTCAAAAAGTCGAATTGTAAGATCTTTGGTTTGTTGAACCTCCGTCGAGACGCTTCGATTTGACGATAAACACTCCATATTTGAGAGCTTTTAAAAATTTAACTGATGTCTCAAAGTTTCCAATGATATTTAAGTTTGATCTCGCCTGCATCTACCATTTCGACAATTGCTTTTGACATCAAGATTCGTGCTTCGACTAGAGGAATTTTTAGGGTCATATCAGTACTAATCTAAAGTAAACTATATTTATACTTCCCTCTTATTACACATTAATATATATATATTTAAATTTATAGTGCAAATATTTTTTTTTCTATATATGTAATCAATTGATAAATGTCTTGTACAAAATCGAATAAATCAGTCCGAAAAAAAGAAATAATAATAATCCCTTTTAAAGAGAGCAACTAACCTTAAGTAAAATCTCTCTTATTAAAATAAAATAATAAATTTTGAGTGTATTACTAATATATGATCAAGAAATTTAATTGATCAGACATGAATTTTGATGCAATAAAATGATGAAATATTCTAAAATTAAATTCACAGTCATCCAAATTTTGATTTTGATAAATTTACATTCGAATTTAAATATCATAATGAGATGATCTTGTTAACATCAAAAGTGATTTTATTAGAATCCAATTGAGCCCAATGTAAAGTGTTGTGGCCACCGCCCGCCGCGCCACAGTCGCCGCCAAGCATCAAAAACTTCAAAATACTTCACATTATATTTTTTTACCAAATAGAAAAAAATAAACTCATGAATTTATAAAATTCTCAATCAAATAACTGTAAATTAATCATTTTACACTATATTCCTTTTACATTACATTCCTTTTTCAGCAAACTAAACAACCCCTAAATGTAACCCCATTTAAATACAAAAGGGGCGAATGAGCCAAAAGCTAAGCCCGTACTTTCAAAAAGAGCTTGAAACTCTTTAGCCACCAATAGTAGCCACCATCCACCACCAATTATTGTTGTAGTACTATAATCACTATATGACTGTCATAATCTTATTATTCTCAAACTATTGTTACCTAATCATTGTACTATAAAAAAAACAGACAAGTACTTAGAATTTTCTAACCTCTTCTTTTCTAATTAAAAAGAAAAGAGAAATTTTATAACTTCAAATACATAATGAACTCTTTCCACTGGGATAAACCCATTGTAATTTTTCCTCTTTTTTTTTGAGTTTCTCACATAAAATATTGTAATTTCTTATCATTTTTACATAAGTGTGTACTAAATATTTCTATTGAGCTAAGATGAGATTCATATCTACCACTAAAGATTTTCTAACACAAAATAATTATATAAAAATGTTTAGAAATAAAATTTCATGTAATACATCCAACATGATGGCTCAGAATAAATAGCATCTACAATCCATAATAACACATAAGAAAATGCAAAGATTGTGTGTTTAAGTCCTCCCACTTAATTGATTGATTTGTAATACGTTGAAGTCACATACAATAATAATATTTTAAGATGGTTAAAAATGATGTCTAATGCATATACCTCATTCTCCAACAAAAATATGAGAGACTATATATGTGTTAACAACCTCAATAAATTTATGAAAGATGACATAATAATTATTATGAAGAATCTTTGATGAAATATTTTAAAATTATTTATCAATTAGGTTTATCTTACACATTGCCCAAGTGAACTAATGTTTTAAGGCTATTATAGAAATATATATTAAGTCTTATAGATTGTTGGCAGTATTCAACATTAGCTTTTATGAAATCAACATGTCAATATAGATAACACTTCATTGCAGTAGTTCTTTGTGAACCATTTAAACCATATGATGATTTAAGTGCACCTAGTAAATCCATAAAGTAAATTGATGTTCTAAATACTTTATGATATATCATAGAATGTCGTTATAGTAGCTCTTTTACCTGTTTATCCCCAACATGATTAAATAACATTTATAGCAACTTATCCAAGCAAAAGATCACAATAATCATGGACAAAATGTGTTTTTGCTACTAACACATTATTAAATTCAATAAGGCTTACATGATCAATAGTTAATCACAAATCTACTTTAAAATCAACAACAACAACAACAACAACAACAACAACAACAAGCCTTTATCTCACTATGTGGAGTCAAATACATGAATCATTCTTCTCCATTGTATCTTATTAAGTGTAAAATTCTCATTTAATTCTAATAAAATAAGATCATTTTTTATACTACATAACTATGTCTTTTTAAGTCCACCTCTACCTTCTTAAACATCCATTCTCTTAACTAGGTCATTAAACAGACGTTATTTTATATAACTAAACTATCTAAGGTGACTCTATCTAATCTTATCTGCCACTAAAACTACCTCAACCTTTTTACGTATATATTCATTTCACATTTTGTCTCTAAGCGTAAAGCAACTCATCCACCTAAGCATCATCATCTCTACAACACTTAATTTCATGCTTCTATTTTATTGGTTAATATTATGCGTCATAAATCATTACAGGTCTTATTACCATCTTATAGAATTTCCCCTTAAGTCTAAGCAGTATTTTCTTATCACACAACAGGCTTGTTGCATTCCTCCACTTAAACCATCCAACTTGAATTATACTAATAACATCCCCATCTATATTACCATCACTTTGAACAATAGATCCAAGATATTTAAAATGTTCATTCTTTTTAATGACTTGATCACTTATTATTACCACTCCACCATTATAACTTCTACAACAAAAATTATACTGTATGTATTTGATTTTAGATCTACTTAAATGAAAGCCTTTAGACTCTAAAGTTAACCTCCATAATTCAAGTTTTTATTATTATTTTTTAACTCCCTCTCTAGTCTTATCAACAAGAAGAATATCATCAGCAAAAGCATACGCTAATGTACATCCTCTTATAAATGTCTAGCAAGAACATGCTTAACTAAAGCAAAAAAAAAAAAAGGCCTAAAAGCAGATCCTTATGTAATCCAACTGAAATAAAAGAAATGCTTGGCCAATCCTCATTATGTTTGAACACAAGTGATAGCTCCAACATACATATCCTTAATGACTTGAATATAAGCACTATTAAAACTCTTTTTTTCTAGGACTCTCCAAAACACCTCTCTTGAAATTTTATCATATGCTTTCTCTAAATCAACAAATATCATATGCAAATTTTTCTTTCTCTATAATTCTCCATCAAACCTCTCAGCAAATGTATAACATCTATAGTAGACTTATCCAACATAAATCCAAATTAGTTTTAAGAAACTTTTGTATCACGTTATAATCTATGCTCAATTACTCTCTCTCTCTCTCTCTCATAATTTAATGTCATGCACATTACTTTAATTCCTCTATAATTTGCAAACTCTTGTGCATTACCTTTATTCTTAAAAATAAGAACAAATAAAATTTTTTTCTACTCATCAGACATCTTTTTAATCTTTAAAATAATATTAAATAGATTAATAAGTCAAAAAATTCATTGATCTTCAAAGTATTTTCACACTTTTATTGAAATATCATCAGCTCATACTACTTTTTCACACTTCATTTTGTTTAAAGCCTCTTCAATTTCAATTTTACTAACACGACAATAAAAATAAACTTTTTTTTTATTTAGGGTACTGAGGTTTATAAAATCAATCATATTCCTATAAACTTCATTAAAAAATTTATCAAAATATATCATTTACCTATGTTTAATATCCTCATGAACATCCCAAATTTTAAGATCTCATAACTTTCTCTTAAAACTATCTTTATTAGTATTCTTCAAGTACTTCCTTCTAATCCTAAAATAATTTTTTGATTTTTTTTTTAACTTCCAACCCTTCTTCTTAAAATCTAAAATTAGTAGTCGATATTGGGTACTTAAACTTTAACCCGAAATAACCTTATAATTTTTACACTCTAAATGATTTATTTTTCTTATCAAAAAATAATCAACATATGTTTTACCAGATCCATTCTTTTAAGTGATAATATGTTCATCTTTTTTTTAAATAAAATAATAGCAACTATAAAATTATAAGCTAAAGTAAAATTCAATATAGTTAAACAATCTTCATTAGTCACTCCAAACTCATAGCCACCATAAATGCTTTTAAAATCTTCTACCATTCTACCAACATATGCATTTAAATCTCCTCAACTAAATACTCTTTCTTTAAAATGTATCATTTGTATTAATCCTTATAAGTTATTCCAAAATTTTTATTTTATGCCTACATTTAAACATATTTGAGGAGCATAAGCACTTATACCATTAATAATCTTAACATCAATAACAATCTTTAAAGCTATAATTTTATCTCCAATCATATTAATTTTCACAATAATATTCTTTACACTTTTATTTATAATCACATCTTCCAATATAACTCCAACCAAAATATTAAAATTTAAAACCTAAACTATCAATCTCCTTAACCAATTTCCCAACCCCTTTATTTATTGAATACATAAAATATTTATCTTCATATAAACCATAATATCTATTAATTCTATTAATTTATCTGCAATTACTTATGTTACAAAATTTTAACATAATTCTAACTTCATGGACCAACTTCTTTGTCTGCACTCATCCATAATGTGGGAACTCCTGGTTATTTAACACTGCACCTGGGCACCGATGCAGTTGCTCTTGGACATTTGTCATTGTATTCAAGCCATACAATGTGTCACTTCTAGGGAACGTCCTAACATTAGCATAATATATTAAAGGATTATGTCATGATTTTTTGACAAGTTTTACATTGGCCGTTGATTACCTAATGCAACCCTTCACTTTAAAATCAACTTTAAAAAAAAAAAATCTAAAACCTCCCAGGCATTTTAAAATTGCTACTACATAAAGAATGAAACTACAAATTCCATTCAACCAGAAAAATATATAACATTAAGCAATTCATAATCATATAACATATTACATAAATTTATGTAAAGAGTTCATTGCAAGCATTATAAATAAAATAATGGAAAACCAAAAATGACAAACACAGAATATATTGGCCAGTCGAAATGCAAAAGATAAAAGTCTTATAACATGGCATAAACTTCATGCAAAAGAGTTTACTGTGAATAAAACAGATAAAATATCCCTACACAATTTTTTTTTCATAAATCACCTTCTCAACTTCTAGACTTTTCAATCTCCATTTTGCTCTTGCCCTTAATGTAATCTATGGCTAAACCATAACTCATAGTCCTCATAGATTTAAGAGATTTGAACTAACACTTCCTATGCATGGCTCATCGTAATTTTCTATGTTCTATGTGGAGAAGATGAATAATTATGACAGAACTAACAAATCACACAACTTCCATAAGATGTTCAAAGAGATTCATAATTAATTATTTGCCACCTAATCTTGATTCTTGAGCTACATGAGACCATTTTGTGGCACTTTTAGTACACCTTCTACTAGGGGTGTGCGTTTGGTTGATTTGGATGGATTGGATGATAAATTTTTAAAACTAATTGGTTTTGGATTCTTAAAAATATTGAACCAAACTGACTAAATAAAATGTAAAACCAAACAAACCGAATAATAATTTGGTTCGGTTATTTTAGTTTGATTTTGGATAAACTGAAGTTCGCTATATTTAAAAATTATTTGCATAATATTTTATTGTATAATGAACAAGCAATAGTAGTTACATTTATAATTCTTACTATAAGCCTATAATATATAAATTAATAATACCATATATCATATAATTACTTTGGTTTATTTGGTTTCATCCAAAATTTTATTTAACAAATCGATCCAAAAACCAAAAAGCAAAGTTTTCATTAATTAAAACTAAAATCTAAATTACTAAGTTCAAAACCGAAGCAAATTACTCAAAAATTTTGATTCGGTTTGATTTTTTTGGTTAAAACCAAATAATGCACACTCCTTCCTACCTTCTACAACATGACAATGTATAATAAGTAGCTTATCATCATTATTCTCTTCATCATTAAAAGAACATCCCTGTCCTCTTAATTTCAGGAAAGATTACATCAAAATTAAGAATCCAAAAATCATCATCAATTTCTACAACATGATCAAATATTCTATCAAGTCTTCTTTAAACACACTAAGCAAGTATATTGAATCTTTCTTATCATCATGTATTGTTTACTCCAAATCAACAACAAAACATGAAGGTAAAATCAAAGGATTTCAAAAAAAAGTTAATGCAGATGAAATTATAAAAAGATTAACCCAAAATTTTCTATGTCTTACTCATCAAAAATATCCACAACTACTTTGTTGAATTTTATCTTTAGCCTACTCTCGCCACACTTCAGGTCTTTTTCATAACTCTCACTATTTCTTTAGGGGCTGCTTTGGATCAATTTTATTTTGTGTTTTTAATTTTATGATATTTTTAAAAATATGTTTGTTTAGCATATTTTAAAAATATTTTAATTTATTATTTTCAAAATAAATAAGATTGTTTTAAAAACACTCAAAACAAATTTTAGGTATTTTTAATATTTTTAAAAACAACTAACTATTGCCATCAAACATATTTTATTTTGAAATAAAACATTAAGAAAAACAAAAGAAAAGGAATAAACAAAAACAAAACAAAGTGATCCCAAATATCCCCTTAATTGATCTAAGTTATATTTTTTTTTAAGGGGCACTTACATACATAGCATACAATTCATACATATTTAAATATCTAATAACTAAATTTTTATATTTATATAAATAATAGACAAATCTTATATATTACATCAAAAATGGCACAATTATAAATTTTTTACAGTGAAATGCACCCTTTGATGCATAAGAAATGTGCTATATTTATAAATATCAAACATTAAATGTTAGATATATAAATGCATAAGAATTATGTGCTATGTATGTAAATTTTCATTTTTTTTTTTAACAAGCTACACATTATATTAGATTATAGCTCATTAACTTTTAATGAGCAATTAGGAAGTAACTTCATCATCATGCTTTTTCGTTGAGGAGGCAAGACACGCAAGACAAGTGGATTAATAATGATCTATATATTTTTTTTTAAATTACATGAATACAATTGTTATTTTTCAAAATTGAAAATTGAATGAAAATTAAGTTTTCAAGAAAATGTTTATTTTTTTTTCAAATAGTACTGCAATCAAACACCTTTTAATTTTTTTTCCAACTTTCTCAAAAAACATAACAAAAACAAACATTAATGTTATTTCAAGTGTACAATTGAGCATTATGAGAGCTTCAAAATAAAATACTACTATTCCTTCAACATATCTTTTATTTTGGGTTGAGTAATATTAACTATTAGTTCGATATGTTTGTGTCAACACACTTATAGGAATCATGAATAAAAATTTACAAAAAAGCTTAAAGATGTATGTATAAGTGTTAAATTCAAATCATGATTCTGCAAGAATAGCTAGGGGAAAAAAAAAGAGTTGAGTGCGAGAGAAAATTATACTAGAGATGAATAGGTGGCTCAAAAAATTTGCTATAGCTCATGAACAGTACAAATGATTCAAATCTTCAAAAAAAAAAATTCCTTATAGGGTGATAAAAGCTACTAAAAATGCTACATTATAAATAAAAAATAAATGGATAATGGTTACAGGCACGTGGCCCACTCATAATGCAACACATATACCCTCTCAAAGATGGTTGTGGCAATGGATGGTGGTGCCCAAGGCAATTCTTCTTGTGCAAATGCCCTAAGCGAGTCTTCTCGAGTAAGTGTCGTGGCAAGTTTTCTAGAGCACCCTACGAGTGCCTAGTCGAGTCTAAGGTAGAATTGTAGGAGGCTGAGATGAGTTCTCCAAATGATGGTGAGAAAGGGGTCCTCTAAGTGAGTCATCCCTAATCAAGTTCATGATGAGCTTCCTTTCTAAATTGGTGGGTTTTCAAAGAGGATTATCCTTTGTATCATGCTGCATGTCCAATGGACTTCAAAGAAAGGTTAAGTGTCTAAGCCGAGTTCATCTTGTGATGAGTTATCTTGTGACAAGTTCCTTCTTCATAGGTTGCAATGAGAGGCCCCCTAGGTGAGTCCTCTCATAGCCAAGTGTACCTGACTATAATGATTCAGGCACACCCGCCCAACCAAGTGTGCTATGTGTACAAAAAGATTTTAATGAGTTTGAAAGGTTTGGCTCGTTAACCTTACAAAATTCTTAATCAATGGCCTAAGTGTGCTAAATAAATATCTCGATCAAACTTTTCTATGAGATAAAGATAAATGAATTAATTTTGTTCAAATTCAACTAGTTAAGAAATCAAATCAAAATATTAGATTCATGTTATGCTCCTTGGTTAATGAACAACCAAGCGCAAAGTATTTAAGTCAAATACGAACAATTTGTGACCTCAAATTAGATGAACATCTAAAAGATATTAATTTCTTAAATAATAATAATAATAATATTTTGGTGTCATGGTTGGTATTGGTCAAGAGCTTCACAGCTAAGTGTGCTAAAGCTAGAGTAATTTTGGGACGAGTGAAATTTGTAAAATCCCTTATGTATAGTGAATCAAAATTAATAAAATAAGAAGACATTTTTTTTTTCACCAGGAACTGCAAAATTAATCTTAAGATAGCGACCTTTAAGATAAGTTACATAATAAGACAAAATTGTGACACCCCAGAGAAATAGAATATTGATGAATAAAAAATTATGATAGTGATACATGGATCAAAATAATACACCATCCATAGGATGAGAATAAATAAATATAAAACAAAGTGATACAATATGAGAACTACCTCTTGAATTTGTTTTAGATTAAAATGTTGCACAATGGTGTCCATATCTTAAACTTATGAAACCAACCCTAGAATTCTATCTACATACTAGGAATTCCATGCCATGTAAAATCACTTGTAAGGACATCAATTCCTTAAATGGTTGACATATTGATATAAATTAAATATATTGAAGTTCAACTCTTAAACAACAAAACATTTTTGTTGAAATGATTTGTATTTCATTAGAAAACCTAAAATTAAGTATGCTCATGCTAGAACAAGCTTGAGATGGACAATATTCCTAGAAACTTGTTTCGAAAAACAAACTAATGAAACTTGTGAGATTTACATTGATAATATCTCAATAAACGAAAATTCTAGCTACAATATCAATTATAGTAATATTACCTTGTGAAAAAAAATGACCAATTTCAAGAAGTTTTCTTGCTACTTTGTTTTTCAAATATCCACCACACTTTCATTTGGCTACTATTTTCTAGAAATTTCCAAGATGAGAAGCTATTTTTAATAATAAAATTTACTAGTATATAGTAGCTAAAAAAAATTGATATCTAACTTTTTCAAAAAAAAAAAAATTATAATACTCACAATAACTTACAAACAATTATTTTTCCCATGATAGCTTTACAAATATCTTCACAAAAAGCTACATCCACTCAAATGAATCATAAATGAAACTTCTATCTTTTATCACTTTATGAAGGTGAGCACTAAAAATAAGAGTCTTCTTTCTATCAATAAAACACTATAGTCAATTCCAAACACATTCAGACAAAATACACTAACATAAAATGACCCTATATAACATAAAGGGTAGAAGGAAAACGAATGTGCTTCCTGAATGTTATCAATGAAGCAAGTTAACCAAGTGACCATCGATATACTGTGCAATAAAACAAACAAAAGATGAGAGGGTGCAAAAGTATATGAGCCAGAAAAAAATTTACATTTTAAAATAATGCTCTCATATTTTGAGATCTAAAAATTTAGAAAGAAAGGCGAAAAGCATCTTCTCCTTGGATGAGATGTTTTTCCATCCGTTTAAAATATCCAAAAGGATAAGAAGAATAAAGACCAAAAAAATGTTTTTCAAATAATTTTAAAAAGAAATGTTTTGTAATGTTTTCAAATTTTTCCTTTGCTAATATATTTAATTTTGTGATGTTAAAAACATAAGATGAATTTCACATGAAAAGACTGTTTTTTTCTTTGTTAACATATTTTTATTTTAAGATTATAGTTTTATAGCATTTCAAAATCTAGTAAGAAGAATTTTTTTAAAAAAAAAGAATAAAAAAATAAATCATAATATTTTTATGATATCTACAATATAAGTTTTATGTGAATAAAATATAATACGAAATAACACTGAATACCTGATTAAATTATTACTTCACGATATGACTGGTGAAATATAACTTAAGATGCTCCAGAATACATACCTGTGGCCTACTGCGGGAGAAAATATTACATCCAGCACATAACTTTACGCGGGACTAACCTCGACGCCACAATGATTTTTTCCCGCTTTTAGTGCTTAACGCATCAGAATCGGACGGCGACCATGCCGTTTATTCTGGCTCGACCCGCCTCATTCAAACTGCAGGAGAAGAAAAACGAGACGCACGTCATTCGACATTCCTCCCGCGTATGACAGTTTAGGGCTTTCTCCTAACTCAGCCCCGCTCGATCGGCGAACGCCCCCGTCCGTGGTTTAGCAAATCTTGCGAATAACTTCCATTGAGGTATTGTAGGCGACTACATGAGGTATTTACAACTGTGTTCCCGAACTTTAATGAATTTAGGGTTTTCTCTATTCTTCTCACCGTTCAATATGTGAACATTTTAGAACATTTGAGTTCTTTAAATGAACGAGATGTATTGTAGTAGTTTTTGGAGATGTTTTGCATGTGTACTCTTTGTACTGTCAAGATGGTACATGTTGTTATTTTCAAATTTTGAAGACTTGTGAAATGTTTAGTATATCACATGGTAGGATGTTTATCATATTTCAAGATGAATTGTGGCTGATTAGGGATGAGTAGTCGATATGGAATTAAAATTTTGTTTGATTTTCTGTATTCTCCAGACTCTCATGAGAGTACGTACATTTTCATTTCTTTCTGCTTTCTTTGGTAGAAATATGTTCATTACAATCCATTAGAAATAATTTGGAGTCGTTGATTTTTTAGTGTTATTTTTGCCAGATTTCTCTCTCTCTTGAGAGTACAAATAATTTTGTGGATATTTTTTTTCCGCTTTTTTGGCTTTGTTGATTATGTTCATTACATTAAAAGAATTTGAAATTTGTTGGATATGGAGATTTTAGATTGACTCGTACTCTCATGAGAGTACTGAGCATTTTCATTTTTTTCTGCTTTGGCTGTTTGGAGGAAATATGTTCAAATCCATCGAATAATTTGGAGGTAATTTGGTTGATTTTTAGTGTTATTTTGCATCAGATTCCTCTTCTCTCGAGAGTACAAATAATTTTGGATATTTTTCCGCTTTCGATTGTGATTATGTTCATTACATTATATATTGGAGAGATGTTTGGATGATTATTGGGAGATTTTTTATTCAGTACTCTCTGAAGAGTAGATGATTTAATGGACATTTTTCCGCCTTTGGCTTGTTGATTATATTCATTATATTCCAATGGAAGCAATTTGATGGCTGTTTGGATGATTTTTGGGAGATTTTTAGTCTCATGAGAGTACAGAGCATTTTGGTCATTTTTTCCTGTTTCTTTGGCCTGTTTGGAGGAAATATGTTCATTGCAATCCATCAGGAATAATTTGGAAACTGTTTGGTTGGTTTTTTAATGTTTCAGATGTACTCTATTCTCAGATATAATTTTGTGGACATTTTTTCAATTTCTTTGGCTGGTTGTTGATTATGTTCATTACATTATATTGGAAGCAGGGGATTTGGATAGTTTGGATTTTAGATCAGATTCTCTCACTCTCGAGTACATATGAATGGACATTTTTTCAGCTTTGATCAGTTGTTGATTATGTTTATTACATTCTAGTGGAAGCAATTTGGTGTTTTGGATGGTTTAGAAAGATTTTGCAGTACTCTACAAAGCATTTTGATCATTTTTTTCTGCTTTAGCCTATTTGGAGGAAATATCAGAATCCATCGTGAAATAATTTGGAGGTCGATTGGTTGATTTTTTAGTGTTATTTTAGATACTCTCGTACTCTCTTGAGAGTACAGATAATTTTGTGGACATTTTTTTCAGTTTCTTTGGCCTGGTTGTTCAGATTATGTTCATTACATTACATTGAAAGCAATTTGGAGAGATGTTTAGATGATTTCTGGAGGATTTTGCATCAGATTTCTCTGCACTCTCGAGTGAATGATTTCTGGACAATTATTTCCAATTTCTTTGGCCTGGTTGTTCAGATTATGTTCATTACATTCTAATGGAAGCAATTTGGTAGCTGTTTGGATGGTTTCTAGGGGATTTTTGGTCTCATGAGAGTACAGAGCATTTTTGGTCATTTTTTCTTGTTTCTTTGGCCTGTTTGGAGGAAATATGTTCATTGCAATCCATCAAGAACAATTTGGAGGCTGTTTGGTTGATTTTTTAGTGTTATTTTGCATCTATACTATCTGTACTCGAGAGTAAGATGATTTTGGACATTTTTAATTTCGGCTTGTGTGACATGTTCATTACATTACATTGGAAGCAATTTTGAGGAATGTTTGGATGGTTTCTGGGGGATTACAGATGATTTTGGGGACATTTTTTTCCAATTTCTTTGATCTGGTTGTTTAGATTATGTTCACATTCGGGAAGAATTTGGTTTGGATGATTTCGGAGAATTTTACATTCGTTATCTATACTCTCATGAGAGTACAGAGCATTTTGATCATTTTTTTCATATTTCTTTGGCCTATTTGGAGGAAATATGTTCATTGCAATCCATCATGAATAATTTGGAGGCTGTTTGGTTATTTTTTAGTGTTATTTTGTATATGTACTCTCTGTACTCTCTTGAGAGTACAGATGATTTTGTGGACATTTTTTCCAATTTCTTTGGCCTGGTTATTCAGATTATGTTTATTACATTACATTGACAACAATTTGGAGGGATGTTTGGATGATTTCTGGGGGATTTTTACATCTGTACTCTTTGTACTCTCATTAGAGTATAAAGTATTTTGGTCATTTTTTTTCCTGTTTCTTTGGCCTGTTTGGAGAAAATATATTCATTACAATCCATCATGGACAATTTGAAGACTGTTTGGTTGGTTTTTTAGTGTTATTTTGCATCTGTACTCTTGAGAGTACAGACGATTTTGTGGACATTTTTTTTCAGTTTCTTTGACCTGGTTGTTCAGATTATGTTCATTACATTACATTGGAAGCAATTTGGATGGATGTTTGGATGATTTTTTGGATTTTGCACGGATTTCATGAGCATTTTGGTCTTTTTTTTCCTATTCTTTTGGCCTGTTTGGAGGAAATATGTTCATTGCAATCCATCAGGGACAATTTGGAGGCTGTTTGGTTGGTTTTTTAGTGTTATTTTGCATATGTACTCTATCTCTAAGAGTAATGATTTTTGAGATTTTTTCGCTTTCTTTGGCCTGGTTGGAGGATTATGTTCATTACAAATCAATTGGGAACAATTTGGAGGCTGATTGGTTGTTTTTCATAGTTAATTTATATATGTACTTTCATTAACTGACTTTTCATTTTGAAGTTTACCATGTCTGGGAAAAGGATAACTTCGAGATGCATGCCTACCACCATTAACGGTGTTCGAATATTAAAGACGATGATCAATGTCATGACATTTTAAAGAGGCTTCATCTGATCAATTTATTACTACAGAATTCAAAGACTCAATAACCATTATCTCAATCCTGTCTTGCTGGGAGATAGAGAAGCAACTTTCTTTCTAGGTGGGCAGTGCATTCCTTTCACCCCCGATGAAGTTGCAGTAATTGTAGGGATGCCAAACAGATGGGAGAAGGTCTTATGAAATCAGCAGCTTTAGTTCAAATAATTAGACTATGCTTAAGCATGCAGATAGCTTCGTTGCCTTTGTACGCTTTTGTCGTTGTACATACATTTTCATCAAATCTTTTTTTGTATATCACAAATATAGGGTGGCATCGAATTGATTGCCTCGCCGATGACATAGATAAATTTGAATACAATCAAGGTGAGGCCATCCTGCTTTCCTAGTTTCACAATTTGATGGTATTACATCAAAGATTCATACCCAGAGGACACCCGGGTACATGAGTGGATTTGTCACTCTTCTTATGGTATATTTTATATCTTCAATTATGTATTATTTGATGCATTGAAGTTAACTTACATAAATATTAATTGTAGATCTGGGCCACTGAGCACATAAGCATCATGAGGCCGCCATCTCCATTTACAAAGCCACATATGCTGCGATGATCGAAAATAAAGTTTCCAGATGAAGCCTTCACTGGTTTAAGAGGACAGCAGGTGACATATAATAATATCACTTAGTTCTTATAATTATGTATTTATTTATATTGTAGTCATCACATTTTCTTATCGATTTAACACAGGTCTGCCTTTCATTCGATGACATATTAGAAGAGGAGACCTGGCTCCTTGAATCATTTTCCCCTGCCCAACATGCAATACATGTTGAGCCCGTTAGCAGTCCCATTCTAAGTCCACTGAGTTCAGCCCTCATTGAATCTTCATATATCTCTCCTCGATATTCTCCCTCATCCAGTGTATCTAGCCTGCCCTCTGCTACTATCCCCACAGAAGGCTTTGTGGTGGAGAGGCTACTTGCAGGTTTTAGGGACTTGAAAGATATAGTATCTTCTTTTCAAGCAACAATGACAGAGAGAATGGATGAGATTGATTTACAGGTTACTACTATCGAGGAGGTTCTTGCTGGGCAGCGGGGTCCTACCATCCCTACTGTTGGGGAAGCTCCTGTGGAGGTCACCACAGGGGGAACTCTTGAGGAGGCAGTCACAGGGGCAGCACCTATGGAGGCTACCAGAGGAGCTTCCTGGAGGCAGCAGTGGGGAGTCTCTCTGTGGAGGCAACTACATTCCCGCCTGTGGATACTTCCACTTAGGAAGCCCCCAAGTAGCCTCCCTGTGGGAAGCCCCTGTTGAGTCCACCATAGGGGAGGCTATTGTGGAGGCCTCCAAGCCTCATGAAGATGCTCCGAAGCCTTTAATCGGCAGCATTGAGCGTGGTGTGAAAGCTCGACAGATAAGGAAGAGGAAAGCTGTTATTCCCCCTTCACACACACTTACAGGAAGTCACTAGCAAGAATAAGTGATGTGGTGGCCTCCACTCAAGATGAGAAGCTGGCAGTATAGGTATTAAGTTACTTTCTTTTAAATTTGAGATAATAGAAATGGATTTCACTAAATTTTTTTATAAGTTCGCAAAGATGAGCCAATAAAGATCGATGACCCACATACTGTTATCGTTGTGGTGGAGGAGCATCGGGCATGAATCATCTCGAGATCGATCCTTAATTCATAGTGAATTTAGCTCTTCATCACTAACTTTCATCTTGAATTTTATTGTGCCAGAGGCACATCATTTGTTGAGTTCTCATCCGAGTTGTGCCTGCCGATGCTCCATCTTATTGACACGCCATGCTCAGGACAAGTAAGTCAATCTTCAATCAGCTTCTTCATACATAAAATAACATATTCGTTTAATTAAGCTCACTTTAAAATATTTATCACTTGCAGGGGTGATACAATATTTGCGGCTGGGAATATCATTATTGCACGAGGGCAGATCGATAAGTTGCTGACAGATCAATATCTTTAAGATGCACACGTTGATGCCTTCGCCTTCTTATTGGCCGAGGAGTACTCGCTCTGTCCGGGGCTGTATGTCCCCTATTTGTACATCTCATACTTGCACTGTGTAAGTTATCCCACATATATGCAGGGTATTACAATTCAATCATTATTTGTATATATGGAAACTACAATTTATAAACGTTCTCTTCTTTTCTTACAGAGCTATGCAAAATATGGCCTACACAAGGAAAGCAAAATGTTCATCCATCATGTCACCGCAAGCGAGTGTCAGTGGTCGAGCTACTCTTCCAATTATAGATAATCGACTGTACACTCGGTTGGGCATATTAAGCTAGGGGCCTGATATTTTTATGACTCATTATCAAAACCAACCCATAAGGCCATTTTTCCAGAGATTGTAAGAGTTATTTTCAATTTGATTTTCGTAAACTGAGTTTTTTTTTTACCGCCCTTATTGACTATACTTTTTGCTATTCAGATCAAATTACTTGTTGAAGATGTTGACCAGTCTTTTGTGAACGATCCCACAAAATGGTCAATCAAAATGGTGAGTGAGTGCTACCCAAGATAACGGTTGACTATGTGTTTTGCAAGTACATGGAGGCAAAGAATTAGAAATCCCACTTAACTGGGTTGGCCACCAAGATTGGCCTAAGAAGATGAATTGTTTTAGGGCCGAGTTCGCTTACGCTATCTTTTGTTTGGGAATGAAAAAGCCAAGCTAAGAACTGTACATTTAAAATTTGATAAGTAGGAAATAATTGTATAGGGTATTTCATTTTCTTTTTCAATATTATTGGGCAGTTTGGATCTTTTATTATTACCAGAGAACACTTGCAACAATTTGGTTGACGCTGGAATGCTTTACTGGGATATGTTTCATCTGTGCTCCGTGTACTCTCCTGGGAGTACATAGTATTTCATCTATTTTTCTTCTATTTTTCTTAGCAGTTTTGGATAAATTATGATTAACGGAGAACATCTAGAATCTTAAGTCAATGCTTCGAGATGTGTTTCGTCTATACTCCCTATACTGTTTATGCTATCTGTGCTCTCTATACTCTCTGTACTCTTTGTACTATTTGGACTCTCTGTACTTTTTGTACCCTCTGTACTTCTTGTACTCTATACTCTATCCCAAGTGTAGTTTGAAGGTCGAATTATAAGAATATTTGAGGTGTTCTATAGCTTAACTCTTTGTATTCTCCTCATAGTAGATTATTTGCTTATTTTTTCCATTTCCACTTTTGCTTTGCGGATCTAAGAGGAATTGTTCACTATAACCTTAAAGCAAGTTGGATGCTGCCTTGCCTTTTATGAGTTTTCAGCGTTTGCATGTGTATACTCTCTATACTTACTCTCTGTATCTCACTATCGTACTCTCCAGACTTTATGTCAGACTCTGCACTCTCTGAATTTATATCATATTTTAAATTCAGATCAACTGAAAAGGTGAAGCTAAAATTTACATTATCTAAAATTTACGTTATACTTAGCCACATTCAGAATATCTCAATATGAAAGTATACAGGAGAAGCAATATGAACTACTTAGCATGTGAACGTAATATAAGTGGAATGCATTACTACTAATCAAAATCATGCTTCTTAAAGCCTACTTTCTCTAAAACATGTGCATAAAATAGACAAATATAATGCGATGCGACTTACCAACGCCTTATTCACAAATATAAATTTTGAAGCGTGGAGCAAATTATATATTTTAAGATGATGAATTTTTTCAAATAATATAATAACTGAAAGTATCATCTGAATTAAATTAATATCATTGATAAATTTATAAATAATTACTAAACTAATATTATCGGTACTAATATAATCGTCATCACATATTTTTTTCTTTTTTCATAAAATGTAGAGTACTTTATAGAGTACATATATCAAACTACGTAATGTCTGCAATGGAAATCACTCATTTCGTAAAGGTAGACTCATCAATCAAATACGCAATTTGGTAAAATATGAGAGATTTAGTTGTCACGTCAAGGATTATAAAGTTATGTACTCTATACTCAGATTTTCTCAGACTCTCTGTACTCTCCTACGAGTACAGAGCATTCTGGGCATTTTTATAATAATAGTATGTTTCAAAATAAAGTTACTCAAAAGAAGAAAGTCATCCTGACAAAGAAATGATTGCATAGTCTAGAGCATGAGAAGGTCATTCTAATGCCGCAACTCGGTTCCCTAACCAAATCCGTAGGTGAGATTCTTGGTTCATATAAAAAGAAAGTCATCTTGGACTCTAAAGCTTTGCGTAAATGATTGCAAATAAGAACACATAACTAAATGATATCATTGAAATGTTTTCCGTAATAATATCCATCATCAACTTAGTGTACCATTCACCGACCGATTGAGTTGAATTCTCGAGGTAGAATATCGATCGTTAATGATTTTAACAAAGATCGATGTGTGCTATTCGCGGCGCATCAAAAAACACTCGCATAGAGAAAAGGTGAAAGGGTGACGAAACATTCTCATGATTATTAGTTTGAACTTTGGTTTCTATATAACAAAAAATATGATGGTTTAAAGAAGAATATTTTAAATACTATAAATTAAGAGGCAAATAGAGAATTACTCTTGAATTTCTTGGATCTCTCCCAATATCCTTTAAGCCTTGCATTGGAAACACCCTTTGCATGTTGCTTAACTGGATCCTTCAAGATGTCTTTTCTCTTCAGTGACTTTCTTCTTATGCCTGTCACCGGAAGAGAATTCCCACTTATAATGAGTCGACATCGTCAGATAGTTTTAAGGATTGAAGCATATAGTCGCCTATTATTACCTGCCTCAAACTTATTTGATATGCATATCGACTAACGTGGTTCCGAAAAATAATGTCAGTAGCATTTCCATCTGTGCCTTCCACATCTCTTAATTTTCTATATACACTATCGATGTAAATATCCCTCTTTGCTTGGTACATCGTGAGAGTATATACTTATCCGAATGCGACTACATCTTCCTGACTAAGAACTCTGATACAATGGGCATAAAGTAATCCCATAATTTTAAATTTCTTACAAGTACAAGTTACATCTAGGGTAGTTCCATCGAAATGGACAGTCCATATTTTGGATGATTTTTTATTCTCTAAGTTTCTCACCAAATACTCCATGGGTCATATCTAACACGATTCTTGATAGCCTCAACTCCATGCAAAAAATTCTTCCTCAAACATAGTATGACTTTGTTGTATAAAATATAGCGACTTATTTTAGAATTACTGGTCTTAATAATAGAACATCGATGATGGCTACACTTGAAGTCTTCATCATGTTCATTCGGTGTCATGTCTCCATAACCTTCTCCAACCCCAAGCAATCTGGAGCGAACGTTGGTTTAGAGATTCCGGTGACATCGTTGTTCATTGACTCACTACGTTGCGTTGACAAGATGCCCATGCAGAATGAGTCTTTGCTGAATGCAGTGGACCACTTGGATTTAATTTTATAAAGCTCAAACAACCAAGGATGATCATGCAAATTGTCTTCTTCTAGCATGGCAAACTAAGCTTCTTCAAACTCTTCCTCTGAGTCACATTTGCTCATGCATGCATAAAATATCCCTTGTACCCTCTTATTACTATTAAAGCAGTGAACCTTGAAGGAGCTTGAAATATGCCATCACACAACCATGACGAGCGCGTAATACAATTTCGATAGTCATATACGATCTTAATCAAGAATATTGTTGTAGGATGTTTGCCACTCATCAACCAAATGTCGAATAGCCATGAGAATGACTCAATTCTCTTACGATAAAAGACTACTCCAAATAACACATTTTGTCTGATGATTCACTCCAACAAGAGAGCAAACAAGATTATATTTATTGAGTCGATAACTTGTATCAAAATTATCACATCACCAAAATATATATTCTATCCTAGACATGCCATTGCAAAAAAAAACTTACTAAGCAATCTGACTCATTAACTTGTACATCACATGCAAACATCCCGTCCGCTGTTTGCCTTTCCTTGAACAGCTATATTAATGCATTACTGTCACCATTCGCAATCCTCGATCTTTTCTCTTTCTGAATAAAATTGAAAGCAACTATTTTTGTGAATCCAATATTCTCTACAGCGCCAACCTCCTCACTTAGATAGAATGTATTGCTGTTTACGCCTCATCATTGTCTTCAACACAGAAGCCTTTTCATCGATAATGCATTTGTGTGATATGAAAATGTAGGAAGGCAACGAATGATTATGACTTTTATAGTTTTTTAACCATCCGGTTCCAAGTCAACGAGAATCTAATCATGGCCGGACAAGCGCCCTTGTATCGCTCGGAATTTTACTAAGCCATTTAGACTAGATTTCTTCCGACTGCTTATAAAAAATCTTTTGATTTCAATTTCTTGAGTTTGGCCAATAACTAGTATGGTCATTCAACACAAGCCAGTTTGATGATACGCAAAGGTATATGCCTCCGTTTCTCAACAATGGTGGAGTTTCCCAAATTTGGTTCATTAGACATCACGACTTATCGATCGCTTATCACCGATTCACCGCGAAGACTCCACATAAATGTGACATGTAAAATAGCTCCACAAATAAACATATTTCCTCCAAACAGGCCAAATAAAGAAGAAAAAATAAGCTAAATACAGAGAGTACAGATGCAAAAATCATCCAAACATCCCTCTAAATTGCTTCTAATGTAATGTAATGAATAAATTTTCTCCAAACAAAAGCAAAGAAAAAAAAATTAAGTCGTCAGATTCTCAAGAGAGAGACATATTAAAATAACACTAAAAAATTAACCAAACCCTCAAACAAGTAAAGAAATCATTATAAACATAAATAGTATTATATCAAGTTACCCATGAGTTGAGAAGAGTATAGAGTACAGAGTCAGAGAGAATCGAAAGTACAAAGTAAAGAGTAATGAGAGTATAGAGAGAGCTCTTCTTTTCAAGTGCTTCTTTTGTTTTATTTTTACCTTCAAGATGCTCTTTAAGGGATTCTTGATAAAGTGCTAACCAGATACATTCCTCTATGTCATAATACCTCCCCTCTGTTTGACATCCCTATTATTACTGCAACTTCATCGGGGGAGATGCTCTTTAAGGCTTCTTTTTCTTTCAGTAAGGCTTCTTTTGCTTTGTATTTTTTACCTTCAAGATGCTCTTTAAGAGCTTCCTCACTAGAAGTGCTGACCTCACAGATAACACATTATATCTATTCCATAAGACCTTCTCCCCTCTGTTTGGCATCCCTACACCATCGCAACTTCATCTGGGGTGAAAGGAATGACCCACCTGAAAGAAAGCTTGCTTCTCATGTCCCAACAAAACAGGATTGATAATCATGCTGAGTCTTCAATTAGTCTAATGAATTGAGATGAAGCCTCGTAAATGTCAATGACTTTATTACTAAAGAGTGCAGCGGAATGTCAGAGAGTAAATATGCAAAATCCCTAAAACCATCCAAACAAATGACAAATTACTTCCAATGAATGTACTCAACAACCAGCCAAAGAAACCTGGACAACATGACCAAAAAATCATATGCACTCTCATGACAGATGAGAGTACAGATGCAAGAAAATACTAACAAATCAATCAAGCCTCCAAAGTGTAATGAACATATTTCCTCCAAACGACCAAATAAAATGACAAAAATGCTCGTACTCGGAGTACAGAGAGTACAGATGTAATGAAAATAATCTCAACAATCAGTCTGAAGAAATTGGAGAAAATGATCAAAAATCATCTATACTCTACAGATGCAAAATAACACTAAAAAATTAACCAAACAGCCTCCAAATTATTCCTCATAGATTATAATGAACATATTTTCTCCAAACAGGCCACATAAAGTGAAAAAATAACCTAAAATGCTCTGTACTCTCAGGAGAGTACAGAAAATATAGATGCAATAATCCTCTAGAAACCATCCAAACATCTCTCAAAATTGCTTCCACTGGATGTAATAAACATAATCTGAACAACGAGACCAAAAAAACTAGAAAAAAATAGCAAAATCGAGATTTAAAAGAGAGTACATATAAGAATTTGAAAATAACACTAAAAAAACTAACAAAAACCTCCAAATTGTTATTGGATGAATGAACATATTTCCTCTAAACATGCCACACAAAGTGAAAAAATTACCCAAATGCTCTATACTCTGGAGAGAGAGAGTATAGAGTGATGAAAATCTCCATAAAGATTAACCAAACAACCACAAAATTACTTCTAATGGAATGTAATATATATTCTCCACCCGCAAAAATAAACTACAAAATATTCAGAAAATCATCGTACTCTCATGAGAGTACAGAGAGTACATATGCAAAAATCTCTCAAAATAAGCAAAGTCGCAGAGAACTCCAAATGTAAGAAATATACACTAAATAAAAGAATTTTAAGGAATAACACTAACAAACCGTAAAAAATTTGTACATATACAACGGTTGAAAAAAATTACCGATGAATTTTTATTTAATACATCCTCAGCTATTTCCTCAAAGCTTTCGTTCTCCATCTTCATGGTTCTTTCGTAAAAAGGAAATGAGAAAATCTTTCTCTCTCTGAGCTCGGTTTGCAAGAAAAAAATACACCTCTAAACTCTAAATCTAGATATATATATATATATATATATATATATATATATATTTTAAATTTCTCCATGAATTTAATAATGAGGCTTCTTCTCCCATGTTTGTCAGGTGGTCGGCCAGATAAAGCGCGTGATCGTCGTCCGTCTGGAACGACAAGTTTAAAATGGAAAAAAAAATCACCGAACATAATGTGGGCTAAGATTAGAGTTCAGAAAACTACGCAAATTCGTAATATTTTCTCCTAATGCGGGGTTCTTTCACGGAAATTGATAATCGAAGATCAGCTTCAGTGCAACATATCTTGACGTGTGAAGCACTCTGTCCATAAATTCAGCCTATTTACTGTTCCAACAGTAATAAAAAAATAAAATAAAATAAGCAGCCTTCTTCGGAATAAATAAATCAGTAAAAAAACACTACCTTGCAAATACGTGAAAAAGCCAGTGGAGAGACCTGTTCCAGTCGACATCCCGATCTCCACGTTTGATCTCCCCATAACTCGGATTTCAGTTGAAGATCCACTCATTATACATCTATCTATAATCAAAGAAATATATAAACCCCCAGACACATCCAGAATCACTTCACTGTCTCACACTAAAGCCGTGCACGCTGTCTAGTGATCGCTATCCAAGATTATAAAACAAAAGAAAACCCTTTTCTTTCCCTTTCGTCTTCGATATTCACAACTGAACAGAGTTATAAGACAACTTACAATGGCTGATAGGCTGAAAGACCATGAGATATTTCCTTCAGCTGAGTCCGTGTTTAACAGGCTGAATGAAATAGATTTTCGTGTAAGTTCTTTCTCTTCTTACATTGATCAATATTAAACGTTGGTCTCATTCACCTTCTACTTAGCAATCACATGGAATGATGCAGCTCAGGCAGCTGGAGGAGAAAGAAAGGCTGCCAAAGAGCTATTTCGCAGCAGACCTAAGAGGGAGGAGCAATCAGTTGCCCTCAAACATGGATGATGTACGTCTCAAAGAAGAACTCATGGATCGCCTCAACTTGCTCGAGACGCGGATCCGCCAGGTACCTGAAACAGAAAAGCTAGTTACAGAAATAAATCGCTGCAGAAACTCAACTCCTGATAAAGGAGTTAATACATGCATAAAATAAGTGATATTTTAATCAAAAGAACATAATAATTAAATTGTCTGGAAAAAAGATAATAGTTCAATTTTTTTTTTTTGAAATAATTATCAAATAATTCTTATATAAATGTCTTATAGTTTTGATAGAATATTAGCCTAACTATATTTTTATACATTTATATATTAATATCTAAATCTTTACATATACACCATTATAATGCCCAAATGATATCAAAATATATGTAAAAATATATATTTAATTTCAGATAAATATTGATGATATTTTTCATGTTCTTTATAAATTAAAATATTATATAAATAAATATTAAATTCATAAATACATAAAAACTTAGTGATATATATATATATATATATATATATATATATATATATATATATATATTATAAATATCATGGCATTTTGTCAAGGATTTACGACAAATAATTAATTTTGAGTATTATCTATGCTGGAGGGAAAAAAAAGTCCAATGCTTCCTTCACGCATTCTTAATAACTGCATGCCGTCATGCAGGGCCCCTAAAAGGAAGATTTACATACATAGCACACAACTTTTGTATATTACATAAAACAGCCAAATTCTAATATTTACATAAATAACAACTATAATTAATTATAATTAATTTTTTAAAATGAAATGTAACTTTTCATACACAGCAAAATATTATATTAATAAATATCTAATTTCAGATATTAGATATATAAATGCATAAAAATTATATGCAATGTATGTAAATCTTCTTTTTAAGTTAATATTCTGGACTAATATATTTGTCTATCAAGAGCTCATGCAATTCGGTTCCGCAACTGCTGCTCCTGAACTAACTATTTGCATCGCCCACTTGCTGGTTCTCAGCTGAGCCAGGAACTGGACAAAGGAAGTAGTTCCGGTGGCAGTGGTGGTGGCGACAGCATGATGACCATTACATTTCCAGCCGAGAAGCAGAAGCAGATTCTATACAGCAGCAGCAGCAGGGAGGAAGCACGGTCATGGCGAGCTGGATCAGACATCTATCAGAGCCAAATGTCCAAAAAGAAGGTGCGTTCTGTCTCGATGACGAAAAGAATTATGAGAAGCATGCGCTCATACCTTTTTTGTGATGATGATAACTGTTGTTTGAAATCTCAATTATCGGATGATTGTGAAGGCCATGGAGCCCATGCAGGCTGCTACCACTGAAGCCATGAATAAAAGGGCAGCTGCCTCCTGCCGCAACGAGAAAAGGAGGATGGATCGCTCCCGCCTCTACAAAAGATGGTTTCAGGTTGGCTGCTGATCAGCTTTGGCCATCACTAGAGATTGCTGCTTCTTTTGTTTTCAGCTTTGCAGGCATAGCCAACTGTAACTGCTTGCTCTGCTTATTCCTTACAGCATGTTCCTTTAGTAGTTTCAAATCGTCTCTTCATATGTCTTTGTATCCACAAACATTTGGCTCTGTTTCTACTTGGTTTAAAATAACGTCGATGTACTCCGTTTACTGTTTACTCGGCCACAACTGCATCATGCATCTGAGGCCTCAGTTTACAAATTCAAATCATCTGTAAATTAGTTGGCGCAGTAAGAATAGAGTTATGTCAAAGAAGCACAACCGAACCAAAAGCTGCTCTGGACAGGAAAAAAAAAAGACTGCAATCCAATGTATTATCAATGAGGTCCAGATGAAACTAAAGAACAAAATTCCTCATAATAGCTGAAGAATCACACCAACAATTCAAAATTAAATCCTAAAAATGTTTATTAAAAAACTCTTATGCATCTACAAATAAAATTACAGACTAAAATTACAAAAGAATGCTGATAAAAAGAAAAACAAAACAAGGATGTATAAAACCAAAAGGAGGCTCAAGCAGCTTCGCTCATCTGCGTCGGAAAAAAGAGTAAACGAACTGCCAGTGATTGCTTAAGGCCACAGGCAGTTCACTGTACATGAGATTAGATAGCATCTAATAGCAACAAAGTGATTGGATGGCTTCAAATATGTTCATAAACAAAATGCGGCATTTTTTTTTTTTTTTTTTGCTTGACTGATGTATTATCCATCACTCAACAGCCACAGGTTGTTTCAAAGAAGTGACAATTTCTTCCAAACTGGGTCCTGAAATTTTAGTGATGAGTATTACAGGAGAAAAATATTTGCTCGTGTTCCCATGGTCCTCCGGATTAAGGCCATATGCTACTTGAAGTTCCCTCGCTCTTTCTTCTGCAGCTTCAGCTTCTTTCAATAAAAATTCACCCTCTTCTAAGTCACCCAATTCAAGAGCTGCTGATCTTTCAGACCTTGCAGCATCAGCAATCAGCTTAAGTCTCTTAAAACTTGTAACTGCAGCCTCTTTTTCCTTAATTAAGACGAGCTCTTCATTTTGCTGCATCATGCTAATATTGCTTTTAATATCACCATCTAAATTCTCAAGGTTTAGAACAGCCTTGTCCAATTCATTCTGCATGCTTTCCTTCTCGGAGTTCAGTGTCTTCGCTTCAGCAGCTATCCGCCCGGCTTCCTTGAAATTTCTTGCAGCAGCAGCGACTTTCTTCTCAGCTTCGAGTTCAGGACCTCTTTTGTCAACAAAAGCTATTCGCTGCTTAAATAAATCAATGTCCTGCTGAATACTTATTCTGGCGGAAGAAAGTTCCTGATAAAATGAACAAAGACAAAGAACCGAAAAAAGTAGGTGAACTCTTTTAAGCTAGATAGGATCTAAAAACATGGCGTACTGTTCTCAAGTAGTATATGTGGTAGAAATGTAAAACAAAATTTTACTTGCGAACAACCTGTAGTTTAGTTCTTGCATTGGATATTTGTTGTCGGAGCACCTGGATTTCCTCTAAAATTCTCTCTTCTGTCCTGACCAACTGCACTTTGTCTTCTCTGGACTTCATGAAGGATGATGCTAATTCTTTTCTCAATCCAACTAAATCCTGATAATTTTTTGCTTCTTCCAAAGCAACATTCGCAAGTTCTCTAAGATTAAAACACTTACGCTCTTCTAGAGAAATAAATTCATCAATTTCATTCTTTTTTGATGATAATACCTCTCGCTCTGAGTCGATCCTAGACATAGCAGACTTAAGATTATCATGTTTGAAGTCAACACTCGAACTTTTCTCTTGAAATTCTGATACAACTTCAGAAACTTTTCTCTCTGCTTCCTGGATCTGAGATTCATTCTCAGCAATTTCTGATTCCTTCAATCTAACTAAATTCAGAAGCTCATCCAACTCCTTTGCCAAAGTAACCCGTTTTTTTATAAGCCCCTCAACCTCATCTCTATCTTCTTTAACCAATTCTTCAATGTAACTATCCAATGATGAACGTGCATCTGATATGAGTTTCGCTTCAACATCCATCTCAAGCTTGTTCGTTTCTAACAATTCCATTGATGTTTGCCAATCTTCTATATCTTTGGAAGACAGTTCCTCTGCATTTCTGTGAATTAGATCTGCCCTATCAGTACCATCCTGCAAAAGGCAAGGATGAAAATTGCAATTCTAGGTTGCTCGATGCTCAATAATATAGATAAGAAAACAAATGAAAATACTTGAAAAATATTATACTTTTGTTCCAACAAGAAAAATAAACCAGAATCTTCTTGTTAATGGTGACTTCTTCTTGTTAATGGTGACTTGAAATATGCAAAATATTAAACTCAAAATCTTTTGATTGAAAGCCTAAGCTCTCAATTATTAAACTAAGGTGGCTTTGCAAAAAGATATTAAAAAATAAAGGTGATTATACCCCTATTCAGAAATCCTTGGGACACGGAACTTATCATGTAAGTGAACTTTCCTCTTTTAGAAGAAAAGTTTGGGTTTATACTTGTTTTTCCAGTAATAAAGGATACGGCTATAATAATGGGTGCGGGCGCAATTTATTTCATTCTCTGAGAATGATATCCTCATAGTAATTGTACTTCAGAGGAAAAAAAAAGGTTTTTAATTTAATGCCTAAACGTTCACATATTATCGAGAAGCAGTATAGTTCGAATAACGCAACGATGAGGGCTATTTGGATTATGTATTAAACATCCGGGTTCTTTAAGAAAGATATCTTGAAATAAAATGTATATAGTCATGTGAGTCATTAATATAGTGCATCTAGTACAATAAAAAAATTTCTCATTTATTCTCTGAAGTCTCAAAAGAAAAAATTTGGAATGAATTAAAAGCATAAATATAAAAGATATATCTTGAAAAAAAAATATTTATTAGAGGAGATTTAAATGAATATGTTGGTAGAATGGTAAAAGATTTTAAAAGTATTCATGGTGGTTATCGATTTGGAGTGACTAATGAAAAAAGTAGGACTATATTAGATTTTGTTTTAGCCTATAATTTTGTAGTTGCTAATATTTTATTTAAGAAAATAGATGACCATATTATTACTTATAAAAATGGATCTAGTAAAACACAGATTGATTATTTTTTAAAAAGAAAAATAGATCGTTTAGATTGTAAAGATTATAAGATCATTCCAGTGAAAGTTTAAATCAACATCGATTATTAATCTTGATTTTAAGATGAAAGATTGGAAGATAAAAATAAATCATCATTAAGGATTAGATGACTTAAAAATATTATCTGAAATATTTTAAGAAGCCTAAAGAATTTGGAATTTAATAAGGATCTTAATTATGTGAAAAAAATAACAAGTGAAATTAAAACAAGTTCTAAAATGTTTGAAAAATCAAGGAAAAGCTTAATAAAATAGTTGATGGTGGAATGAATGTGCAGAAAAGATAAAAATAAAGGCGTTGTTATAAAACTTATATATAAAAAAAATCGATAATTGAAAAAAATATAAAGTGACATGTAGAGATTCTAAGAAAACAATATATGATGCAAAAAATTTAACTTTTAGTGATTTATACAATAGATTGGATACAAAGAAGGTGAAAGATGTATGTAAATTAGCTAACCAAAGAGATAGGAGAAGTAAAAATCTAGCTCAAATAAGGTGTATTAAGGATGAAAATCATAAATGCTTTTCTAATAGGTGGATGAGGTATTTTGATAAACTTTTCAATGAAGGATCTGAAAATAGATTGATTTTAGCAACTTTAATATCCTAAATAAAAATAGTGAATTTTATTTTTATCATCGTATTAATAAATCTGAAGTTAGAGAAGCTTTAAAGAAAATAAAATGTGAAAAAAAATAATAGGACCTAATGATATTCCAATAGAAGTATGGAAATGTTTAGGAGATCAAGGAATTTCTTAGCTTACAAATCTTTTTAATGTTATTTTAAAGACTAAAATGATGTCAGATAAGTGGAGAAAGAATTTTTTAATTCTTATATTTAAGAATAAAGGTGCACAAGAGTGCAAATTATAGAGAAATTAGTTAGTATACATTAAAATTATGGAGAGAGTAATGAGCATAGGTTATGATGTGATCTGAAGTTTCTCACAACCTTGGTTTCATGCCGTAGATCTACTATGGATGCTATACATTTGTTAAGAGATTTGATGAAGAAGTATAGAGAAAGCAAGGATGATCTACATATGATATTTATTGATTTAGAGAAAGCTTATGATAAAGTTTCAAGAAATGTTCTTTGGAGAGTTCTAGAAAAGAAAGAAGTTAATATTGGTTATATTCAAGTCATTAAAGATATGTAAACTAGAGCTCTTACTTGTGTCCAAACACAAGGATGATTGACAAAATATTTTCCTATTTCAGTTGGATTACATCAAGGTTCAAACTTTAAGCTTATCTTTAGTTATACATGTTCTTACTAGGTATTTACAAGAAGATGTACCTTGGTGTATGCTTTTTGCTGATGACTTTCTTCTTGTTGATAAGACTAGAGAGGGAGTCCAAAAGAAACATGAATTATGGAGGTCAACCTTAGAGTCTAAAGGTTTTCATTTAAGTAGATCTAAAACTGAATATATGGAGTTCAATTTTAGTTGTGGAAGTTATAGTGGTAGTATTGTAACATTAGGTGAACAAGTCATTAAAAAGAGTGAGCGATTCAAATATTTAGGCTCTATTGTTCAAAATGATGATGAAATAAATGGAGATGTTATTAGTAGAATTCAAGTTGGATGGTTGAAGTAAAGGAATGTATTTGGTCTGTTATGTGATAGAAAAGAAATCTTCTTAAAGCAGAAAAAAAATAAGATGGTGGTAAGACCCAATGATTATATGCGAATGTTGGATAAAGAGAAGCATGAGACTAAGTGTTGTTGTAGAGATGAGGATGCAGTGGATGAGTGGCTTTACTCTTAGAGATAAAATGTGCAATGAGTATGTTCGGGAAAAAGTTGGAGTAGCTCCAATGGTAGATAAGATTAGAGAGAGTCGCCTTAGATGGTTTGGTCACATACATAAAGCGTCAGCCGTCCGATGACCTAGTTAGGAGAGTATATGCATTAGATTTATCTTATGTTAAGAAAGGTAGAGGTAGACCTAAAAAGACATAGTTAAGATGTATAAAAAATGATCTTAGTATACTTGAATTAAATGAGAATTTGACAGATGATAGGACACAATGGAGACGAAGAATTCATGTAGCCGATCCCACTTAGTGGGATAAGGGCTTGTTGTTGTTGTTGTTGTTATTCTCTATATGCTTATATCTAATTTTTTGTTATTTTTAAAAATAGATCACATTATTTTTAAAATACTCAAAATAATTTTAGAGTGTTTTAAATATCAAACATATTTTATTTTGAATCAAAATATAAATTAAATAAAAAGTAAGAAATTAAAGTGATCCCAAGTGACCCATAAGTAATCTAACATACTTAAATTATATTTTAATTTTTTTAAGATGTTTGTATTACGTATAATAACTATAATATAATATAATACAATATGTTTTTTCACATAACTTTATTGAAGCATCGTTGCAAATTCCTCAAGCATAATTGGTGATAGTTTTTCTACATCGCAATTTGAGAAGTGCTTGAGGTGTGCGCCTCAAATGACTTTTTAAAAAAGGCACCCAAACACTACCGAGACATGAAAAAAATTAAGAGAAATTTAAATTGCACAATTCTTATGCATTTATATATCTAACATATAAAATTGATATTTACAAAAAATGCCACTTTTACTATGCATTAAAGGTGCATTTCACTTTAAAAGTAATGATAGTACTTTTTTATTTTAATAATAAAGATTTAAAAGTTATTTAAATAAATAAAAAGTTTATATGTAAGATATGTAAATAAATATATAAGAATGTGTGCCATGTATGTAAATGCCCTTATAATTAAAGATTAATTTTTACAAACTAATTTAACAAACTATATTTTCATCAATGATGGTGAAGATTCAATTGAAATGGACATTGGTGTTAGTGGTAATAAAGATTATGATGCCAATTATGTTAGGTCAATTAGCAGTACATCAATATGCACATAATTTTTTGGACATTTTGAAAATTATATTCTTGTTTTGGACATTTTGAAATTATATATAAGAATTGTGTGTTATGTATGTAAATGCCTATAATTAAATAATTTTTTACAAACTAGTTTAACAAATTATATTTTCATCAATGATGGTGAAGGTTCTATAGAGAGGACATTGGTGTTAGTAGTAATAATGATTATGATGCCAAGTATGTTAGGTCAATTAACAAGACATCAATATAAATTGTTTGGATATTTGAAAATTATATTCTTTTTTTGGCATTTTGTGTGGCGTTATTATGTAATTGATCTAATCTCTTATGCGATACTAAAAGAGGTTATTTGGGGCTTTCATTTAACGTCATATACAGTATAGATATTATTAAAAAGCATGTGAGAATTGTAAATAGTTTAGGGTTTAGGATATAACATCATAAAGTATTGAAAACATTTGTTGAAGCAAATGATGGCCAACATAAAGGATTCTCTCGTGAGAGAGAAACTGCTAAGATACATGTAAGAGAATAGTCTTGTATTGAAAGGAAATAATAGTCGAATTCCAAAAATACTAAAGGTGACTCTTACTCTTAATTAATATTTGTCTATCTACAAATATCTGTGCTTAACAGCCTTAACTCAAGTCCTTAGACTTGTAGCCTCCTAAAAACCACTAATTGACAATCATATTTAAGTTCTGATGTTTAGGAGGATAGCTACTATCTTATTCAACCATAAAAAAAGTATAATTTATCATTGAAAAGTGTTGACCTCGATTTGTTTTTCAGAAAAGCCGAACCCCCGCTCACCCGTTCCCTCTCCGTCTCCCTTAACCGCAAGGGCAAATCGCAAGTAACCGCACGCACACTCCATCAAAAAGCCTTCTCATTCGTTCATTTTGGTCTGGCCTCAAATGACTTTTTAAAAAAGGCACCCAAACACTACCGAGACATGAAAAAAATTAAGGGAAATTTAATTGCACAATTCTTATGCATTTATATATCTAACATATAAAATTGATATTTATAAAAATGCCACTTTTACTATGCATTAAAGGTGCATTTCACTTTAAAAGTAATGATAGTACTTTTTTATTTTAATAATAAAGATTTAAAAGTTATTTAAATAAATAAAAAGTTTATATGTAAGATATGTAAATATATAAGAATGTGTGCCATGTATGTAAATGCCCTTATAATTAAAGATTAATTTTTACAAACTAATTTAACAAACTATATTTTCATCAATGATGGTGAAGGTTCAATTGAAATGGACATTGGTGTTAGTGGTAATAAAGATTATGATGCCAATTATGTTAGGTCAATTAGCAGTACATCAATATGCACATAATTTTTTGGACATTTTGAAAATTATATACTTGTTTTGGACATTTTGAAATTATATATAAGAATTGAGTGTTATGTATGTAAATGCCCCTATAATTAAATAATTTTTTTACAAACTAGTTTAACAAATTATAGTTTCATCAATGATGGTGAAGGTTCTATAGAGAGGACATTGGTGTTAGTAGTAATAATGATTATGATGCTAAGTATGTTAGGTCAATTAACAAGACATCAATATGTTCATAAATTGTTTGGATATTTGAAAATTATATTCTTTTTTTGGCATTTTGTGTGGCGTTATTATGTAATTGATCTAATCTCTTATGCGATACTAAAAGAGGTTATTTGGGGCTTTCATTTAATGTCATATATAGATAATATTAAAAAGCATGTGAGAATTGTAAATAGTTTAGGGTTTAGGATATAACATCATATAGTATTGAAAACATTTGTTGAAGCAAATGATGGCCAACATAAAGGATTCTCTCGTGAGAGAGAAACTGCTAAGATACATGTAAGAGAATAGTCTTGTATTGAAAGGAAATAATAGTCGAATTCCAAAAATACTAAAGGCGACTCTTACTCATTAATTAATATTTGTCTATCTACAAATATTTGTTCTTAACAGCCTTAACTCAAGTCCTTAGAGTTGTAGCCTCCTAAAAACCACTAATTGACAATCATATTTAAGTTCTGATGTTTAGGAGGATAGTTACTATCTTATTTAACCATAAAAAAGTATAATTTATCATTGAAAAGTGTTGACCTCGATTTGCTTTTCATAAAAGCCGAACCCCCACTCACCCGTTCCTCTCTCTCCCTTAACAAGGGCAAATCATAGTAACGCGCTCCATCAAAAAGCCTTCTCATTCGTTCATTTTGGCTGCTGTTACCCTCTTCTCACCCCCCCTCTTTCTTCGCATGCTGAAAACCGTCTTTGTCTCACACTCTTCTACATAGGTAATCCCCGTTTTGGTCGTCTCCCTCATACGATTCTCACACGGACAATCCCAAAAGCTCTCGTTCTCTCTCTCTCTCTCTCCCCCTCATCCGACATTTTTCTCTTTAGTCTGCAGCCAAAGCTGAAGAACAAAAAAAAATCATAGTAGTAAAATCGAGATCTCTCTTCCCATCTACTGTAGCAATTACTATATCAAATACTATAGATCCGAAAAAAAAAAAATTTCCTCCATCCCTTCTGCTACAGCAACAACCACATTGCTTTTAATTACAAAAGTATAACACAATGAGGCTTGAATGTATGGAAAATTATATATGTTTGCTTCATTTCTATGCAGGTGATCAAAGATCCTACTAAGCTCAATAGGACATAGTAAGTTTGAAGACCCCACTAATGCTCAATAAGGCTTAGTGGGCATGAAGAATCGGTTGTGGTGTCATGCCGTCTGCTACTTCAATAGCGTCGATCAAAATAGTTTTGATGCAATCCCATCGGGGTAAATACTAAGAAATCTTAGAAATTTTGACTAAATTTTGGACTTAAAAAAGCTGTTTGAATGCTTATATATTGCATTATATTGGTTTCTTTTTGTAGGTTTGAAGACCTCGTCATGCCATCAGAGCGTGGTAAGATGAGAAATTGTAAGTGTTTCCAGCATCTTTCGAGGTGTGGACGACTGCAAAATGAAACTTATCAGAAATCTTCTGAAATTTAAATTAAATTTTTTTGGACTTAACAAAAAAAAATTTGATTTTAACATTAAGTTAAATATAAAATATAAAATCTTAAATAAATGAATTGAAAATTAAATATAAATGAACTTGAAATGAATTTGAAAGAGACTTGATTACAAATAAAATTGAAAATCATATTTTAAATAAGAAAATAAGGGTCAAACTCAAGTGAACCTATAAAACTTAAAATAAACTTGAATTCCTTTGATATACATGAATCGAATCTCACAATATTTTGCTTAAAATAATCCAAAAGGAGAATCCTAACAAATCATTGAAGACTTATAGTGGATTAAAACATAATTTATAAGCATTCAAATATGGTTCAAAAGAGACTTACAGAGGACTTATATTAAGCCAAATAACTCACCATTGGATATAAACAAGTCATCCTAATGAATACTAAACTCTACCATGACTCATTACAAATGATTCGGAGGAGAGGAAAAGTTTTGTAGGAGGCTTGAAACAAATTTAAAGGGCTTGTTAACAAGCATAAAAGAGAATCATCACTGATCATTATGATTACTTTATGATTCACTTTGAGATAAATAAAAAGGTTTTATATGAGTATATAGTTTAGCTATCTGAAGTTTATAAGAAATTTAAATGTGCATTCACAAGTTAAGAAGGTTGATTAAGTGGTTCATCAACGAGTACAAATCATAAGTGTTGCTTCCTAATAAATGGTTGAACTATATCATATATTGAGTGAATTGGAATAAACCTAATTAAATCCATGACTGAACTATACACTCATCATTGAGTGCAACAAGTTCTCTAGTGAATAATAGACTTTTTCACAATTCATTTCAATCTAATTGAGAGAAGTCAAAGAATTCATTAGAAGTATGCGATAAATTTGAAGGCTTATTAATAAGCATTAGGGCTACAAACGAACTGAGCCGAGCCAAGCAGAAGCTTGTTCGAGTTCAAGCTCGTTTTTCATTATTGAGCTCGAGCTCGGCTCGACTCGGTTTTAGGATGGTGTTCAAGGCTCGGAGCTCGTTAAAAAAATCATGTTCGAGCTTCGGCTCGAGCTTATTGCTTCGGTTGATTCGCCTCGGCGATTACAGCGGCGTTTAATGAAATAAGCGGCGAATCAAGTTATCATGCCTTAATCTTAATCCCAGCCTCTGATATCGTTAATAATCTTATCGTTATCGTTTATGAAGCCTTAATCGAGCCATTATCGAAACGAGCTTGAGCTTTAAATGATATTGCGTGACATAAATGACGAAACAACTGTTTTGTTTAACAATGATCAGTATTTACAAAAGTGTTGCTCTCGTTTGATTAGTTAAATGAGCACATAAATGACTCCTGGGTCGCAGTAGCTTGTTGAGCATTTCGGTTCATTTGTAACTAATAAGCATAAGAAATATATATGAATCTCTTAAGCTACTAAAGAAGGAAATATGAATCGCTATTATTTATATCAAAATAAATCTAAAGCGTCTTTACTTTACGAATTCTGATCAGTGCGAGGATACTAAATTAAATGTTACACTAATTATGGAACTTCAATCCAAAATAAAAGAAATTTTATTCTAATTATGATTTTTAAAATCAATGATTTAAATTATAGATGAAATTATCTAAACTATAAATGTATGCGGACGTAGAGATTTAAAGTGCAAATTTTAATATCAAAAAAATACCTACTAAGTTGAGATTAAATAAATATGAAATTAATCTCATAATTTAGAAATAAAATTACGAATTATTAAATACCGACTATCTTGAGTCGTAAAACTTGTGGAGGATCTGTTAAACATTTGCAAATTTATAATTATATCTCAAAAACACAAATATTTAAATGAACTAATCGTTGAATTTTCAAAATATAAATACATTTGTTGAAACACAAAAGATATTTAGTTCCAAAGTTATGAAATACAACTATGAGCTTGAACGTAGATCGATCATCATTTGGGAATAGCAGTTGAGGGATCTAAAGTTCTTAAATATATTCAGTTCAATCAATTAACTACCCTAATGATGGCTGTGCTGAATGGAGATTTCAACCGGAGGAGATACTTCCATCAAAATATAATTTTAATTTCAGATTAAATTAACTTAAATTGAGTTTCAATCCAAATGCGAAATTCAATTTATCAATAAGCTATTAATGATTAAATGAAATCTAATCCTTAATTACTTAAAGCAAACTTCATTCAATCCACCTTCCACAACTATTTGTTAAAGGTGATAACTTAAAAAATTCTCCAGGAGCGATGTCAAATCAGTATTTTTATATTCACTCAATCAATCTCTCCGATAATGGCGTGGCTCGTGTCTCTATCTAGGGTTTAGCAGGTAAATTTACAATATGATCTGACCATAATCCTTCGGTGGTTGTCGTTAATAATTATATTACGATCGCTATATATGCTCCTCAATGATGTACCGAGAGGTGAATCATAGTCCACGATAGGGCAAAAGCCCTGTCATTGGTAGACTTAAATTTATCTCCTTAGATAATACCACCCAGAATCTGAGGATTCCTTGGGCGATGCAACCATGGCGGGGATCCGATCAAGTTGTCGTCTCCCTAAGTAGAAGTAGGGGTGACGGGATCGGACCATGGGATCTAGATCGACGCGTCATCGTTCCCCCGCCAGTTAAATAATGATAAATTTAATCTCAAATTTTAAACTCGTATTCTTCTTATCGCGTATTTAAAGCAAAGACTAGCCTTAATCGAAAATTCTCTATTGGGAGGTGTAATTATAGGTGTTTGCTTTAAAACCGAACTAAAATCATCACAAAATGAGGGCGAAATCTCTGGATAATGTCTTATCTATTATCTCATCTGCCTTCTGAAAATTTCACCGACATATTAAATCATACTCTCTTCATTAAGAGATCAGTGTCAAATTTTTGGAGCCCACAAAAAGATTGATATCTATCCAACCATACCGATTGTTTCAATTAACATATTCCTTGGAATTCTTGTTCATCCATATTATGCTAAAGAACGTATTCATTAAAAAAAGTCAAACTAAATGAAGGTAATAATCAGTAATTTCAGATGTGTTGAATAAACAAACCTTGGCAAACTGTTCAAGAAGCTCTATTCCCTCAGCCTCAGCAGCTATCTGCAAATTGAGAACCTCCTGCATCCTTGAATCAACATAATCACACTCCAGCTCCACCTCTCTCAATTTGTTCAGCAGCCTATCCTTCTCCTTTTCTGCTGCTGCGAGAGATTCACTGACTCTCTCAGCACTCTCGAAATCCTCGGCCTCGCAGGCCACCTCAAGCTGCTGCTCCAAGTCTTTATACATCATTGAGGCCTGGTTGACACCCTGCTCAGCCTTCCTTCGCCTTCTCTCAAGTTCCTTCCTCTCGGAGTACGCCAATGTTGCCATCTCTCGAATCCCTTCAAGCTTTGTGGAAATCCTAGACCTGAGAAGATTCAATTTATCCTCTATTAATTCCAAGTTGTCCATTTCAGAAGCTTCCACGGTAGAAGGAAATGCCTCAGCGTCGCCTTCAGAATCACCAGAAGGAGATAACCCACCACCATCACTCTCAGCTTTTACAGATACTACTACTTCTGATACTACCACATCTTCATGACCAGATGCATCCGGCAATTGTTCCTGACAGCTCGAACTCATTAGAGTGGAGTCAGAACCAACAGCGTAAATGACATCCTCAGTTGAATAAATAGGATCGCCGACGGAAACCACCGGCGTTGCATCAATTGCTTCGCGGCCGTATCCGATGCGGAAGCCCCGCTTCTTCTTGCGGGGTATATGGGGGGATGGAGCTGCCGGTGAAGGGTTAGGATCAGGGGAAGGCATGACCGGACCGAAATCTTTGGGTTCGATGGGAATTTGGAGGGACAGATCGGAGAAGAGATCCTCGTCGAGGGGTCCAGATTTGGAATGGGGCGACGGGGAAGGGGAGGGAGGACGCACCGGATCCTGAGATGGAGATGGTGCAGCATGTTCTTTTTCTGGGGGTAACGATGAAGAGAGGAGGTCGGCGGGGGAGAAGAGGACCATACCTTCGAAAAGCGAGCCAGCCAACTCGTCGCCGCTGACTCCGACATCCGAGGCCATGGAGATCAGTGGATCTGAGAGAAGTGTATGAGGTGGCTGCCCTCGCCAGCGGAGAACGCAACAACGGAGCGGGAGAACGGAGAGGAAAGAAGAGAGAAAGATTAACGATGAAGACGATAGCTTGAACTTTGCTTTGATCCGCAGTATAAATTCATTACAGTTGTATAACTAGACGATACCTTCTAGGGGGATGCCAAGAAGAATAAAAAAATTATCATCTTATTCCTATATATTTACAAATTAATCATCTTTTAATATCAAAATTTCAAATTCATTCAAATATTAAAATTCATAACAAAGCCCAACCAAAAATTTTCATTTTCATAAAATTTGATCATAAATGCATTCATGAAATACTCATCAAAAAAATGATGAATATGATCAAATTATAAATGTATATGTTTTAAGTGATTGATTTGTAAATATTCTTAAAAAAACTAAATTTATTATTTTATTAAATAACTAAGCATTAAAGAAATTTAAATTTAATATCATTACTGATATGACCCGCGAAAATTCCTCAATTGACGCGAATGCGAAAAAAGAGAATTGGCCTGAGATCAAAGGCAAAATATCATGAAAACTTTGATACATCAATTAAATTCCTAAAAGCTCTCAAATATGGGTGTTTATAGTCAAATCGGCGTCCGAGCGGTTCCAACAAGCCAATCTACTTCATTTGAGCATTCAAATACACAAAATACATCATGATCGAGAATCATCATGGCCGTCCGATTGGAGAGTGGTTTAATTTTGCATGTATATTCTGAGCGCCACTCCCGATCATAAATAGCGATTTATAGGGAGGCCAGATGAGAGGAGAAGATCCTCAGCGATATCGCCCGCGTCTCGACCACGCCAGCGGTCCGCCAGTCGGCCGCCATTGATCCGCCCGTCAATCTCTGTCGATATTCATCATGATGACTTCTACCAGTGATTGTTCTTTGCATTTGTCGATGATTGTTTCCCACATTTACGCAGTAATTGTTCGCATTTCTAGGTGATTGCTGCGGTCCACCATCTTCTACTAGTTACAACTTGATCGTTGTCACATTGTTTTTCCTTTCTCTTCTGTAATCCGGTATGGGAAGATCTTATACTGAAAGATACATAGTGGAAGCTTTTCTTTGGCTGGGTAGTTTTCCCTCTTTTGAGATTTTCGCGTAAAATTCAGGGTTTTATTATTCGCTCTTTAAATATCTGTGTATCTTTGGATATCTATGGCGAAGCTAAAGGCCACTTTTACTCTCTATTTGGTTTTAGCTCAATTCGTTTAGTCATTAAAACAAAAAAAAAATAAAAATAGATAAATAATTATAATTTATTGTACATTTTTTATTTGAATTCAAATTTCAAAATAATGACATTAATAACAGGTAAGAATGTTAATATATTATATTCAAATATAAAAATAAAAATCTCATGATTTGATGTTTAACTTTGATATAGCTCTCAAAATACCATTAGTCAAAGCACAAATCTTGATGTCGAAAGCGATATGATTTTGAGTCAAAATCGATCGAGATCAAGAGACTTAAAATATCATCAATCTTTGGGACATCAATTAAATCCCAAAACAACTCTCAAATATGAAGTGTTTATAGTCAAATCGAAGCTCGACGAGCGGATCTAGCCTAAGATCTCATAATTCGACTTCATTTGGGCATCCAAATGCTCAAAATACATCAAATGATCAAGGAATCATCCGAGCCATCCGATCGAGGGAGTGGAAGCTTTACATGAATTTACAAGAATGCCCCTCCTCCCATCTATATAAATAAGCCTTCATTCCTCACATGGGAGGGGCAAGTAAAGAAGAAGAGGAGTCAAACAAGTAAAGAAGAGGAGGTGCAAGCAAGGAAGAAGAGGAAGAGTCAAAAGGAAGAAGAGGAAGAGTCAGCAAGGAAGAAGAGGAAGAGTCCAAGCAAGGAAGAAGAGGAGGAACCAAGCAAGGAAGAAAAGGAAGAGTCCGAGGAAGAAGAAAAGCCCAAGTGAGGAGGAAGGAGAGCTCAAGCTTGAAGATCCTCCAAGCAAGATCGCACCCCAAGCAAGATCGCACTCGCCGCTCCATCAACCACCGCCACCACCACCGCCACTAATTTTACCCTGCATTCCCACCAGAAGTTATCCCGCATCTCCACCATCGACAATTACAACTGATCATTGTTACGCTATTATTCCTCTCTCATATGCAATTGTAATTCATCGGAAGACTATGTACTGAAAAGATACATAGTGGAAGCTTTTCGCCAGCTCGTGGTTTTTCCCTCTTTCGAGGTTTTCCGCGTAAAAAATCGGAGTGTCTCTTGTTCTTTTAATTACTTGTGTGTTGGACTTCACAACAAGGCTAAGGTGTAAATTTTCACTCTACCGCGACTGCTTTTCTAGCACGCAACAAACTTAAATATATTTAAATTTAAAATAAAAAAATTAACAATAGTGATATATAATGTGATAATTGACTCTTAGATATGATTCAATATATTTTAAAACTAAGAGGATGTTTTGGCGGTGTCGCACTACTGTATCTTTTTGCTATTGCATTTTAGCTGCATCTACGATGGTAAAGTTACATTTTTTTTAATCTTACTTGATGGTTAGAAAATTACTGTTTGACTTTTTTTAAAAAAAAATTGATCACTAACTTAACTTCTTCTACAACATCTCTATCATAATTTTTTCAAACAATTGCAGCTTTCCAAACAGATCATAACTAGAGTATTGTGCAGACTATTTCCAAACATCCCTATTTTACACCATTTAATTTGAATTTAAATTAAAATTAAAAATGTGGATGATGTAATAGTTAAATTTTAAAAATCAGCAAAAATTTGTTACGTGTTAGAATATTTGGAGAAGTTGATAGCTCACGAATGGGCATAGCCTTGCCATGGAAGCCCTATTCTACAAAAGAAATTGAGAAGAAAATGTTCAGTAAGAACAAAATACTTTAGTAAATAATAATAAAATAATACCTGGGATTGTTTCAATTGAATTGAGTTAGGCCCCACGATTATTTTTTTATGAATTTATATATATAATATCTTATATCTTATGTGCATTGCACTCAATTTATCTGCATTTGTGTTGAATTTGTATCCAAATTTAAGATAATAAATAATAATAAGTATTTTATCACAAAACAAGATTCGTATGAAATGCTTTTTTTTTTTAAAAAAATGAGATAAATATTAAAATTTGAAGACTTAACAATTTTTTTAATAGAATTTCAAGAAATTAAGAGAATGATAATTGCTTGGAAAAAAAGTATTTTAATATCAATATTTAAGAAAGAATATTATATTCAAGATTCTATGACTTCTATAAGAATCAAATGTATAGGTGATAGATAATGTTATGTAAAAGAGTAACGGGATATATATTTAAGGAAATTACATTAATTTTAAAAAGTATTTTATTTTATGTTAGAAAGTTAAATTATGAAGTAATTTTGTGTTAAAAGAATTAATACAAAAGTATAAAAAATAAAAAATGATCTTTATATAAAATTTTAAATTTAATAAGGTGCATGATTTAATATCACAAAAATTAATTTGTTGTACATTAAAAAAGACATGTCAAAAAATATTTTATTTTATAAAATATACAAGATAAACTATTAATTGATATTAATACCTGTAAAATCCCTTCTGATTGGTATAAATTTACATCAAAGATCCACATTGAGTTCATATCTTATTGTAATAATTAGAGAAATGATTTGAAAAAATATTTAAAAGTGAGGCATCTTAAATATAATTTCATATAATTTTAATTAATGTGAAATCTACTAAAATAAATAAAATAATTGAGAAAACATTTAGAAAATAAAAAACTAAGATTAGTGAAATTAAAATTAAGTATCTGATAGATATTTTTAGCATTGTAATGTTAATAAAAGATAAGATATTATATATGTGTAATAGATTTAAATATCTTGAATATATTATCCATGTAATATAAATGAAGATATAACTTTTAGAATTAAAACTAGATGATTAAAATGAAATAGTAACTCAAGAATTTTTTATGATAATAAGATATCATTAAGGCTTAAAAATAATTTTTATAAAAACCTACAATTAGCTCTACATTTATGAATTCAAATTTTTGGTTCAAAAAGTCATTTATTTCATTTACATTTAAGTTGTACATAACATAAATGAGAATATTAAGATGAAATTACGACAAAACTAAATGAATATAAACTCTGAAATAATTATATTAGAGTAAACATCAGAGTAAGGTTTATTGAAAATAATGTGATAATAAATTTTGATAGTTTAAACATGTATACAACAACAACAAGTCTTTATCCCACTAAATGGGGTCGGCTATATGAATCCTTCTTCTATATTGTATCCTATTATGTGTCAAATTTTCATTTAATTCAAGTAAAATAAGGTCATTTTTTATACATTTTAACCAAATCTTTTTAGACCTACCTCTACATTTCTTAACATAAGACAAATCTAATGCATCTATTCTCCTAATCGGGTCATCGGACGGCCGGCGCTTTATGTGGCCAAACCATCTAAGGTGACTCTCTCTAATCTTATCTACCACTAGAGCTACTCCAACTTTTTCCTGAATATACTCATTTCGCATTTTATCTATAAGAGTAAAGCCACTAATCTATCTGAACATCCTCATCTCTACAACACTTAACTTAGTCTTATGCTTTTTCTTTTATTAGCCAATATTCTGCATCATAAATCATTACAGGTTTGATAGTTTAAACATGTATAATGATACATAAATCCATCTCCTGAATGAATTGATAAGATTATCAAGGTTTAAAAATAAAATTGGGTAACCTTAAGTTTGTATACTTAAAAAATAATTCAGAATAATTTACAAAAAAATAAAGCTAAAATTTCAAATAGCACTCAATAAAAATTAAAAAAAATGAAAACAATAAATATTCATACTGCAGACCATAAGATGAAATAAATGATGATGCTAGATAAAGAGCACAATACACATATCCACAATACTAATCAATAGAGATCCCATAAATGAACAAGTAAATACCAAATGTACCACTAAAGAAAAACCAAGAACGCTTTTGGCCCATTAATAGGCACAAATTCCAAGATTTTTTTTTAAAATAAGTATTAAATCAATATAAATTTAATTTTAAGTATATTTAAAAAAATTAACTTTGGATATGTCCATTTAACAATGACCCCATCATTATTGAGGTGGCAAAGCCGCCCCGATTATCGACTAGCTTTGGCTAATGGAGCTAGTCGCCTAATTAGCGGGCGACTAGCTTTCAGCCAATAGAGCCAATCGTCTGATAATCGAGAGTCTGGCTCTATTCCGAATTTTTAAGTATCGGCGTGAACCGAAGAAACCCATCTAGCTTTTCTACTTTCTCCTTGACAAAGGACTTCGCGACTAAGACATCCTGTAAGCATTCGTGGCCGATCCCGGCTCCACCACCCGTTTCCAGCTCCACGTTCCGCTCCCGACTCAACCACGCGACCAGCTCCACCTCGCACGCGATAAATCCTTTGCTCCCAGCTAAACATAGGTTTCTCACATTTAGAAATAACTTCTAGTTTTTATTTTGAAAGGTTATGCGGAAATAGGATTTGTGAATTTTTTAAAGACTTTCAATTAAGTGTGCTTAGTTTGCTTGAAATCTTAGAAGGATGGATAGTGTAGCACTCTTTCATCTATGTAGGAATGTGTGAGCATAGAACTAGTGGAATTAAGGTCGAGTTGATAAAGTGTAATTTTGTGTCAAATAGGTATTTTGTCGTTTTTTATGTTTTGTTTTATTTGGGAAAGTTCATTAGATTAAATTTTAAATGAGCTAAGCATACAATATTGTTGGTTAGTTGCTAAGCATTCTTTAGGATGAGTCAATGGCTCGTTTCGTTGATACTTTTTTATGATGGGCAACTGATCATCGACGATCAGTTTATTCCAAGTTATGTCAGTGGAAGAAATTGTCCTATGCGAGTCTTGCATCGCGCAAGCTTAGAAGATTTAAAACAGAAAGTGTTGAGATCTCTACGCTATGATGTAGATAATTTTATAGTGGAACTAACATATTCTTTCCCTGTTAGCGGAGGATTTATAGTATTTATAGTTTCTAACAATGAAGTCTGCAGTGTTGTAGTAGATGAAGCTTCTCGTCAAACATTAATTCTTTATATGAAAGTGAAGTTACACTGTAATACTTCAGCTGCAATTTATATCGATTTCATGCAACATAATATTCCATCAGCAGCTGTACTGCAACAAAGCTGCGAGGAATCAGAACTAAGGTTAGTAGTTACTTCAAAGTTTTATTTATCTCGATTTTATGGTTCAGCCTATCTCGAGTTTTATTTTATTGATGTTGAATTTCATTACACAGAAAACAAATGTTTGTCGAAGCACAGTTGCATGAGCAACCCAATGCATCTAGGTTTCAGTCTGATGACGAGTATGAAACAATGAACAACAAATCAAGTAATGCATCTAAGGATAGCGATGCTGAAGAGGATTCTCTCCCTGGTAATACCAGTTTATGTGACAACAATGCTAGTCACGACCTTATTAGGAATCATTCACTGCAAATGATGATGATATAATATGTAATAACATCTATGTCCATATATGTGAAATCACAAAAGATTGGGATGCAGACATTGTGTTTAATGATCCATCTGACAGTACAATTTGTTCAGATGATATTGAACTTCGAGTTGAATTATGCGAATGTAGGTGTTTCTCAAATAAGAAGGAGCTTTAGTTTGCAGTCAGTGGTTGGTCAATAATAAATAATGTTCAGTTTCTTACTATTACTTCAAATCAAAAGAATTTTATAGTTCTATGTGCACACTATAGTAATCCTAGTAGATCATGTCAATGACACATGCACTGTAGTAGGAGAAAATGGTTGGGAGGTGCTTGAAGGATATCAACATTAGGTGCACCACATACATGCATCAGTACTATCAATGGTTTTGGGCATCGTCAATATACATCTAAGTTTATTAGTTATTTCATAATGTCAATTATGCGATCTCAAATAGACTTGAAACCAAGTGAGATTATTGAAATGATGGAATCAAAGTTTAATATTAACTGTCTTATATGAAGGCATGGGATACATGACGTAAGAGTATTAGAGTAATATTTGGGAGTTGAAATGACTCGTATCGCTCTCTTGGCCTTTTTATAGATTCATTATGCTCTGTTTTGCCAAGCACTATTTATAGAATTATAACATCAAATACATGTAAGTTTCAAAGATTATTTTGAGTGTTTGGATCATCAATATCAGGTTGGGAATTCTATCATCCAATTTTGAGCATGGATGGGACATTCCTACTTGAAAAGTATCATAGTACGTTGCTCACAGCTGTTGGTATTTCATGCCAATAATGGATTATTTTCATTGCCTTCGCTGTAGTTGAATCTGAAAATAATGAGTCATAGCTCTAGTTCATTATGTGCATGCACCAACTGTTGTCTATTGTTTCAGCAAGGAGTGATTTGTGCATTATTTCAGATAAGTATGTGGGGTTAGTACATGGCTGTCGAGATGTATTCCCTTGGGATGTGCATCCATATTGCTTAAGGTATCTAAGAGAAAACTTCAAAAAAGTAATGAGAAGAATGGCTATTACAGATGTTGAATTTATATGTAAGAATATATATATATATATATATATATATATATATATATATATATATATATATATATATATATATATATATTTGTTATTATGGATGACATAAACATATTCAATCGACATATGACAGACATAAAGAATACTAAAGCAGAGGCATACCAATGGTTAGTAAAACGTGATGTATGTAAATGGTCATTGGTTCATGATGGTGGTAAGTGATATGGTACTATGATGATAAATGCTTCTGAATATTTCAATGGAGTTCTGAAATGTGCACGGAGATTGCCAATTCAAGCCCTAATCATAACGATTTATTATAATATTGTTGGTTTATTTTTTAAGATGTCTGGTATCATAGACTTGGGGAAGCAAATGATGAATTTATATTCTCTCCAAGAGTACAAGCTATGCTCAGCAGGTTTGAGCATGAGAGTAGACACTATCCACAACCAGTCATTATCAATGCTAACAAAGTGCAAGTATTCAACATGGGATGTCGATCCTTTAGAGTTAACTTTACAGTTGATCGATTATGTTCTTGTAGCTATAATCAGACACTGATTTATCATATGCCATGTGGTCATTCCATTATTGCTTTAGTCTATCGGAGACTGAATCATTTGGCCTACGTGTCAAGATATTATACAATGGCAATGTATAGGCATACATACTCCGCGAACTTTTATATTCTGTTAGATTGAAGTAACTGGTCGGTTTTTGATGCAGAGTGGAGAATGTATCATTTGCTGCCACCCAATGTTAAAATAAGATCAGACAGACCACACACAAGTAGATATAAGAATACTATGGACGAGAGTGCAGGATAAAGCAATCATATGTGCAGTATATGTAAATTAGTTGGTCATTATCGGACATCATGCTCACACAACCCAAGTAGTAGAATGTTAGTATAGATAGTGTAGCACTATTTCATGTATATAGAGTTTAGGAATATTTTTAATACTTTGATACTTTACCGCAATATAAATATTCCTGACTTCTAACATTATTCATTTTTCTTTGTTCTTCTACCACAGGTACGATGGTCGAGGAGCCTTCCAGGCCGACTAGACGTCGGCAGAGGATGCGTGCTGAGGTGGCCGATGATGCACCAGATCCAACACCTTCAGAGGTTCATCCCAGCATAGCCTCCTTGTGTGGCATACATAGGGTCGTGCATTCGGATTTAGTATGAATTTAATTTTTAATGCCTTCTGTCAGAATGTTTTCACTGCTTACATGAATTGACATTGTTTTCTTTCTATTGCAGGGCACTATTTTGGAGGTTGCTTCACATCTCCTTTTGCTGAGGAAGTGGCCCATTAGCTACCCGCAGTTCACATCAGCCCTCCGCGCATTGGGGCTGTACTACGTCAGTTAGATGCGCTACATTTGATTGGGCCATCACTTATTGACTGTATTAGTTGAGCGGTGGTCTCCTCAGACCAACACTTTTCACTTAGATGTCGGCGAGATGACTGTTCCATTGCAGGACATTGCGATGATTTTAGGCTTACGTGTTGATGAACCTCCGATTGTTGGACCTATTATAGTTGGAGAGGGGAAGTGATGACAGAGTTGACTTGACTAGTACGACAAGTTACTAGGTCAACACTTCATTGCAGGCACTGTATATCATGATCCCGTCGACCCAGCAGTCCATTCATCTTTCAAAATGAGTTAGGCATACGCGCAGACATGTATGCTAGTAAGGTGTCCGCGGTGGACATTTTTCAGGGAGTCCTATATCGAACTCACAGTTCAGGAGTTTAACAGACATTTACGAGCATATGTATTGTTCCTTTTGGGGAGTTTTTTTATTACTAGATACTTCAAGTTCAGGTTTAGAGGTGCACTTACAATATCTCCCTTTATTAGAAGATCTAGGTACATTTAGCACACTCTCGTGGCAGTAGTGCTACACCTATCTGTGCATAAGTCAGCCAAAGCCAACATGGTTGTTGTCTTCCGCCCAAATCGATCTTGGAGCAACTTCAAGTTGGGAGACTAACATTACATATCCCATATCCACAAGAGCTTCATAGACTAAGCATTGGTTTCAAGTAAGGAAACTAAAGAATTTTCAATTGGTTTAATATACTGATTTTATAAATAATTTATTTGTACATGAAAACTGATTTAATCAGGTAAAACGAGCGGTATGTGCGACAGATGCCCATTGAAAATGTCAAGCTATATTGGGATGAGCTTGATGGACTATTACTAAGCTAAGTACTAATCTTAAATTGTAAAGTCTATTTTTTTTTTAAATTTTAACTCAGTATTAAGTAACTACTCATACATGCAGGTTACTTAGGAGTCATATAATATTTTGATCAGAGCTCACTTATCTGACATTTGTCTTGCTGGTGAGGCTACATGGCTAGCACGTGTTCTCATTATCAGCTGAAAGAGGGTGGAGTGGTACCTTGATGACAAAGTTCTTCATCAGTTTGGACACTTACCACGCATTGATGTTGCGCCAATGGATCCCAACTTCAAAAGAGTTGATGATCGAGGGAAAACTAATACTGAATGGGTTCAGTACCATTAGCTGTGCATCGCTACTTGGGAGGGTTGGAGGGATCACATTGTCAATGTTGATGACACTGATAGAGATGGACAACAAGCCCTTCACTGTTACATGTTATGGTTCAGGTCACGAGTTTAGTTGTACTTGTTGAAGACCCCTACTGATCTGGCAATGACATACTATCCCAGAACACCTGTCAAATGAGCCTATGTAAGATAATAGTACTAACTACAAATTTTCTTTAGTATCTTTGTTTAAATTTTTTTATAGTAATATTTTACATTTGGTTAATACAGGCGGAGCATATTTTAGCGACGAATGACATCTTCCAGCCTTTCTTTGGACGTTCAGGTGACTCAGACTTATAGATGACTGTAAATAGGTATGAGAAGATATGTCATGATTTGAGATTGCATTACGCATTAGCTCCATCTCGTCCTGATAAGCATATGCCATATAAGTACGATTACTCGACTACACGGCACATGGTGCGTGGTCATCTATCTTAGTCGCCTTCCACTTATCAAGAGCTCTCAGACTCGGCCCTCTGACGTTGCACCTGGGTGTCTTTGGGAGACTCACACTAACGATGTTGTAGCTGGGATCGGGACCACATAATATCTCACATCAGCTGCGTGATCATCCATTGCAGCCACATGTGCACTACACTCCAGGTAGTGCTACGATAGCGTATAAATGTCTCCGTAGGCGATAGTTTTTGGGGATCTAAGTGCATTCTGTATACTTGTAACTGGATCTATTTAATATATGAATGAAAATTCTTATGTTTATTTTGTGTTCTTGTGCAAATCATTCATACAAAATAGTTTATTGTTTCATTTATTACAAGGTAACTCTTCCAAAAAATAGTTTTAAGTAATTTTAATTTCTTAATTTGATGCTATTACTCTTACTATTACTGAAAGATTGAATTTACAATTACAGATTACAGACAAATACAGCTTTAATATTTACTTCATACTATTACAGACAAATATAACTACTTATTTAAAAATAAAAAAAAAACTGACACATCATCGCTTTTGGTATTTGCCCTCAAACCAATCGCCTATTAAATGGGATTGGTTTTTTCGGAAATATCCTTAATTAACGCAACTTTAGACCAACCAACCTCAGCGATGAGGTGACTTACCTAAAATTAATTTTTGTTTTAAAATATACTTAAAAATTAAATTTATATTAATTTAATACTTATTTTAAAAAAAACTTTGAAATCTAGTGGATCTTTCATGAGAACACTCTGAAGTACCCTCATCAAATTGTTTAAAATAAACTTTCAGAATAGATCAGAAAACACTTATAAAAGAAACATTCTTCCCACAAGATACAACGATCAATGAACCACAAGACCTCAAACTAGAGGCCATGAACAAGTTGCATAGACTAAAAATGACAAGTACATTCACAACCAAGTCCTCACATAAAAAAAAATAGAATTTACATCTCCCGACGCCACGTGGCATATAATCGAGACCTTCGATGCAAAATTATCACACCGACGTGTGCCAAAGAATTTTCTCGAGTAAGAAGACGACCATTTTGGACAAATAATTCGAATGAAGTCGCTTGCTCAAAGGGCTAACAAATTCAATCCAAACCAGATATGCTATTGCTAGGCCTTTGCCTCACCAAGTTCCACATCCTTTGTATTTGAATTCTCCACTTCTTCTTTCAAGAGGAGAATCTCCTCTTCAGTTAGGCTTGTTTTGGCAAAAGCAACCTTAGAATATGCCTGCTTCTCCAACTCAACTGCCCAGCTATATACAACCATGCCGACAACCGCGAGAGCCATTCCCATTATGTTTTTCAGTGTAAGTTGTGAATCAAATAATAGCCAGCCAAGAGTAAGCACACAGACTGTTTTCATGTGGCCGAGAACCTGGAAGGATACTGCTGAGAAACGGCCAATGCAGAGGTATTGGCTAATGTTGCAGAAGACTGCAAGGGTGCATGAGAGAAGAGTGAAGAGCTGCAAAATCATTAATGAGGTTTAGAGTTTGTATACAGGGGATGTGGAGCTTTCTTATTAAATGAGTCATAAATTACTTTTAGTATTTGAAGGGGGAATGAATTAAATGTTCAATATTGCAAACATCAAATAATAAAGGTTTATTAATATATAGGGGCATTTACATATGTACTACACAAATCTTATATATTTACATATCCGATATTTAAATTTAATATTTATATAAATAACATCTAAATTTTTAATGTCACATCAAAAATATTACTATCATTAATTTTTTTTAAAACATCATTTCATGTATTAGAAAAGTGTTATATATGCAAATATCAAACTTCAGATATTAGATATGTAAATACATAAGAATTGTGTGGTATGTATGCAAATATTCCTAGTATATATCTATCATATATCACGACATGGGTACAACCCCCTCATTATCGCTCCTAAATCTGCCTTTTCACCATAGAAATGGAAAAATGGGAAAGTTAGCTGAAGAACTTACAATGGAGCCTGATGAAAACTTGTAGTTGAGGATGAATTTTCCATTGAGATAGTAATCGATGAAGGGACCCAGGATTAGAAGGGAAAGAGCCTGTATAGGAGCTGTTTTGCTAAGCAGCTCAAAAGAACCAATTGAATACTTCTTCTGTAAGGAGCCAATTGACTGTACAAAATGAAAGAACAAACAGAAAATGAGCATTGTTGTACCAAAAAGGAAAAAAAACAGTTTAATTCTGCATAGCTACTTGATGAAATTAAAAGTTATTAGAAAACTTAATCCATGTCTGGTCACAGTTTCATCTCCACAACCGAAACTGTTTTAAGAATAACATTGCAATAATCTATAGCATGCCAACTATTTCGGCTACTGAATTACATCAATTAGATTGCTACTGAATTATCATTTATCAGATTTTTAGAAAGGTTTTCGTTTAAGCAGATCTAAAAGTAAAAATATGGAGTGTAATTTTAGTTATAGAAGTTCTAGTGATAGTATTGTGACATTGGGTGAACAAGTCATTAAAAAGAGTGAGCAATTCAAATATCTAGACTCTATTGTTCAAAATGATAGTGAAATAGATGGAGATGTTATTAGTATAATTCAAGTTGAATGGTTGAAGTGGAGGAATGCATCTAGCCTGTTGTGTGATAGAAAAGTATCGCTTAAACTTGAGGGAAAATTTTATAAGATGATGGTAAGACAATGATTTATGGTGCAAAATGTTGACCGATAAAAGAGAAGCATAAGACTAAGTTAAGTGTTGCAGAGATGACCTCAGGTGGATGAGTGGCTTCACTCTTAGAGATAAAATGTGAAATGAGTATGTTCGGAAAAAAGTTGGAGTAGCACTAGTGACAAATAAGATTAGAGAGAGCCGCCTTAGATGGTTTGGCCACATAAAGCGTCGGCCATCCGATGACCCGGTTAGGAGAGTAGATGCATTAGATTTGGCTTATGTTAAGAAAGGTAGAGGTAGACCTAAAAATACTTGGTTAAGATGTATAAAAAATGACCTTAGTATACTTAAATTAAATGAGAATTTGGCACATAATAGGACACAATGAAGACGAAAGATTCATGTAGCCGATCCCACTTAGTGAGATAAAGGCTTGTTGTTGTTGTTGTTTATCTAAAGAAACACTTGTCTTAATTAAAGATTGTAAACTGCCAATTTGAAAGTGTGCATAATTTTGCATATTTTATCATGGACTTACATTGTTAAACCACTTTAGCAACCAAGGCAACATTATCAAATTTGATATTAGAGCTCAAGAATCATTAAAAAAATTAAATTAGAAGTAGAGCATAATAATTGAATCAATTAACAAACTAATAAAAGATGCAATATAAACTAAGTTATGATTCTAAGGAATTCAACATAATTATTATGAGTTTTACAATTACATTCGAGAGATAAAGTCTAAGAGAATTTTGAAGCTAGATCTATAACTTTGAAGTTTTTTTTTCCTCTAGAGTTGAATTTGTTGAAAAAATAATAAATTATTCATATTTATTTTGATAAAGTATTATAAGTGAAACAAAATCTACAAGGTTGATACAAAACATAGACTTAAAAAATATTATTTATAATTTAGTGAATATAAGAAACAACTAAACACCATTAATTGAAATTTTTAAATAAAGTGATTAAAGTTTGAATATTATATAAGGTTTATAGGTCTCATACTCAAAAATTGTATATCACTAAATTATTATGTTATTAATATCTTAATACAAATTTAAAGCAAAACATAACAATGAATTAAGCTATACTTCACTAAAAAATTACATGAAGCTTTATAACAACCTATCCATAATGAGAAATATTTTTAATTATCTTCTATTAGAACTACACCTATGATAATATTTTTAAGGAAAATTATTATCATCTCATCTAAAGCTTGTCAAACATGCACCAATACAAGAATAATGCATGGACAAATCTCATCTTATTAAAAGAAATTAGTTATAAACATTCTTTTGATGTTGCATTAAATGCAATAGAAATTTATAGTTACAACATGATTCTACATATCATATTTAAATCAAAATATGATCATAAACTTGACTTATATTTGAACAAGAATCTGAATGAGTTTAAAACCAAGATAGAGTATGCATACATACATGAATTTGAATTTTCAATAGAAATTGAATCTGTTCTTGAATGTGAAAAATGAACACATTATAGTTGATGAATCAGTTGAGCAATGTGATAATATATTTTGTACAAATTATTTAATGAAATTATCTTTCAAATCAAATAAAATTTTGTTTCTTTTTGTTCTTTGGTTCTTTGTTTCTTGATTTAGAAATTCATAAATAAGTGTTATAGAGAAATCTAGATTTCATCAATATATTAAAGGAGTTAGGATGATTGCATGAAAGAAAATATGAAGTTAAAATCTCCATCTATCTAATTGAAACCTAGAGTATATAATTCATAATGACAAAATCTTTAAGCCATTTGGGTTAGTTTTCTTTGGAAAGATTGCTTGTCCATATGATAAGCATGTCATATTTGTATTATTTGTTTACTATAGGAAGCAAACTTAACAGAACCTAATAAACATTAATTTTAATTTTCTTCATTATCTCCCCTTCTAAGAATTAGTTATAATGCATTCAATATGAAGCATATTAGTATTTTAGCATCATCATATTATGCATATCGTTTAGTATTTATTGCATGATTTACATTAAATAATTCATAGAAAATTTAATTTTAATAATGAAAATTATAAGTTTACTAAAAAATTGGTTAGAGATATGTGAAATTCAAACTAAGTGATCAGCTTGAACAGGTAATAATTCATAAATCTTCAGAAGTTTTTTTTTCTAAGAATCCTTAGAAACTAGAAAAATGTATTATATAAAATCATATCATGAATTGGTAAGAATGCACAAGTTAGAAATACCACTTATTTGGTATTAGTCCAATTTTTTTTTAATTTGAAAACATCTTTATCAGGAACATCAACTAATATCTATATCATTCTTTAGGATTTGCATCCAACATATCATTTTCAAAACTGAATTTCCATACAAGTCATAATTTTGAAGTTATTATTGGGGATGGAATTAAATCCATTATCGATTGTAAATACCGAAGTTATTTTATAACATGGAAATGTAGGTCTATGTATTATAATTTATGAATTTCTCCACAAGGAGTACAATTGTTATGTTACAAGATTTTAATTCCCTGGTTGGTCTTAGTAATCTCTGTTTATGAGATTTTTTATCCTTTATATTTCTACTCCAAAAAAAAAAAAATTTCTTTGTTACCTGATTTTCAATTCCTTGCCATGTGAGTCTCTTCACTCGGGGATAGGATGCTAATTTATTTTTTCTTAATTTTAATTCACGGATGCTTTGTAATTAATATAAATACAAAAGTTTGAGTCACATAAAAGATATATTGTTCTAATTCTACTTGATTTATAGCTTAATTCAATAAATTTCTTGTTGTATGCAATTCTTTTTAGCATTCTCCTAATGAAAGTGGAGATTGAAAATGAGTAAAAAATCTCTTTGTATCAACAGATGCTTAGTTCTTCAATTTGGTGATTTCTAATCTTTTTTAACTCTTATTCTCTAATTTTTTATTAATTGATTTGACTGTGTGATTGAATTTTATCATATTTGGTGCAAGCTAATTGCCGATAGTGGTGTGTTTTTGAATCAAACATTTGATTTTCATGATTTCAGGCTTTTACGTTATTTCTATCAGTCATTTATTGAATTATCATTTGTGACAGATACTTTATATTTGAATTTCATCGAAGGACATGAGTAGTTGTCTAATCTAAGGGTTTGTGAATTGTGAATTTAAAAGGGTGTGTGGACTTTATGAATTTTATCATAGACTTGCATTATAAAAGGCCTAGAACACTAAGATATAATTCATTGCTACCCATGCATGCTTATAATAGGCAATAAACAATAAGGTTGTTGATTTAACTTGATAAAAGATTGCACAAAGATAATATGCTTTTTAGGGCAAATTAGAAAAACAAAAACCAGCCAAAAATGCCTACTCTATATCAAATCAAACTAGAGTTGGGCAAAGAATAGATAGAAATATTTAAGAATGTATGGAAGAATGCATACATACATATATTCATTCATTTATGTATATATGTATTCTTGCATCTACATATACACACTCATATATATATATATATATATATATATATACCTGTGTGTGTGGGGTAAAATAAAAATGTCATAGAAAATTAAAATAGATAAGAAATATTAAATCATGTTGAATAAAATTGAGGTCTTTCTAAACTTATGAGTCAAATATACCTGAAATGAGATTGAGTCAAGCCAAGTTATATCTAAGTTTAGCTAGCTCAAAAATGAACCAAATGGTTACAAGGCGATCTTGAACATGGATGGATAGGTTTAACACTAAGTTGTTTAGAACCCTAACCAAGAAAAGGCTCAGCTCCCACGGAATTTTAGAAATTTTCTTATTGCTCTCAAAAATTCTTTGTTAACCTCTAATTTTCACTTTCTAGACCCTCCATTTTGAAGTTCTACACTAATATAAAACACAATTATCATAAATAGCATGGTCTTCAATTTTATTAATTTTTTCCACTTTCACCATAAGATCATAAGCACATCTTTGATTTTAAAATTGCCACAAAATCATAGCCCTAGTACAAGGCCTATGGCATATAACAAAGGGGAATAACCAAGTATAAAAGTATGTGCAATAGTGATCATATTGTAATTTAAGGTATATAGTATAAGTGTATGGGCTAGTTCTAAGAATTCCTATATGTTAATGTGCATGAAAAGAATAAAGTTATGTGTAGAATCACTTATATATGCCAAATACATCAAAAGCCTATATTGTACAAGAAGGAAAGTGGAGACAATTTGAGACTGGCCACTTATATAAATTACCTTAAAAGTGAAGACCATTCAAGATTAAACACTTGCATAAATTACCCTAGTGTTGATCCTTTTGGACTTAGAAGTTGGTAAGAAGCACATGGAAGTCAATATGAGTCAACTCCAACATGAGGGGATGGCCCAGTAAGGTTTCAAGTCAATCTAGTCAACAAAATTGCCTCATAAAATTTCAGTAAGGTAAGTTTATGCTAAAAACTAGAGCAAAAATACTTGTGTACCTCATAGAAATGGATATCACTTCAGAAAAAACCTTTAGTACAATTATATAATATCTTCAAATGTTGTCTTAACGACAATAAAAATGCACGACACAAAGAAAAATTCTCCCAAAATATCTAATACTTTCTCAGATACATGCTTGTTTATTTCTTTCTCCTCATCAAGCACTTTCTCTGGTAATAACTATTTCAGCTAGCCTGGAACAAAACACAAAAGGGTGATTGGGTGATTGGCAACTCGAAAATGCCTAATGCAATAAATGAATAAAATTGATGACTAAAAATAAAAGATAAACTACTCTATCTATAATGAAAACTAAAAGGAGAATAGGTTAAGGTTCTAGGGGAAAAAAAACTAAATGAAGGGCACTGTACTTCAAGTTATACTCTATTCAAACTTGATTGTCTCCTTTATTTAATAATGACACAAAGTGAAAACCTTTGTGAGTACCAATCATTAGAGACTTTATCCCAAGTAATGTAGAGAATAAAATTTAGGCAACACTTCATTACTAGAGTAGGATTGTCAAAAAAGTTCATTGTTCGCGAACAACTCGTGTTGATCTCATTAAATAGTTAGGTGTTAACGTTAAATTTAACGGCGAACAAATATTTCAAGCTCGATTTATAAATGAGCCGAACATGAACAATTCTTCATTTGATCACGTTCGTCTTGATTTAGCTTGAAATAAAATATTATATTATATTATACACATACACATATCAAAGTTGTAAATATGGCTTAGTGGTTGGAGCTTTTGCCATACAAAAGATTGACCCACGTTCAAATTCTTCCTCTTACAGATTTTTCGGATTATTGCTTTTCGAGCCATTTCGAGTAATTTGAGCCGAACAAAAACACAAAAATTTTGAGCTATTTCAAACACAAGTCAACACGAAAGCAATTTTTCATGAACAAAATTTACTCAAACTTCACTCATTTACATAGTGATGCCTGAGAATATGAGAAGAGGTTCACTAAGATGCTACTTTAGATTCCATCCATGAATGAGACAAAGGTGTGCTTTCAATCTATGGATGGACTCAAATCAAGAACCAAACTCAAGTTGAAATGAAGGGGCTTGTATGAGATATCAAAGAACATGTCAATGGCAAAAGCTTTGAACAAGTTCAAGTCATTACACAAATCATACCCCAAGCCCAAAGAACATGGTGGGGGAAAGCGTGAAAAGTTCAACCACTAGATGGATGAAAAGTTGTCAAGACCAAGAAACAAAGGGAAGACAAAGACAGGTTTGTATGGAAGAGATGGCAAGGGAGTTTACAAGCTCTTGAGTACTTTTTATGCCACAATGCGCATAGGGAGAGAAAGGGTGCTCAACTCAAGTTTTAGCTTGTTCCTCTGGTCAAGATTGACAAGGAGTAGCAGGGGGATGAGTAAAAGGAGGTATGATTGAGTTCTTGTGGATCTGTAGCTCATCAGTGAAGAATAAAAAATCACATCAGTAGAAAGTCCAAACATAAGCTATCTTTTAGGACAAACATATAAAGAAGGCTAATAATGAGTAGAAGTTAAAGTTAGCCACCATCAACAAACCTCAATGACCATTAATGTTATGGTAGAACAACAATTGATGTCAAGTGTGGTTGCCATGGGTTATAAGGGTAGTAGCCTAATGACATACAAAGTTGCAAAGCAAAATAAGTATGTTGGTTGAACACAATGACATACTGAGTACCAAGTTGGGGATTTCATATTGGCAACATTGCATTTAGTCCTGTGCCACAAGAATGCATGCCAGGGGTTGGTCCCTTATTAAGAAGGGGCCTTTTGAGTTCCCAAGCATATGAACAAGATCGCTTATAAACTTGAATTCTCATCAAAGCTCAAGCTTAATCTAGCATTTCATGTAAGTATGCAAAGCCTAGATAATTAAAGTTGAGAGGCATCTCTACATACAATGCTTGGTATGTATTTTTTGCACAATTGCAAAGTGCATTGCATCCTGGCATGTTAGTCAAACAGACAAGGAACTATGCTATGATGTGCGTGTGTTTGTTGCCCACAGAAGCTCTTTGGCAATTCCAAAAGTATTCAAGGATTTCCACATAGATTTGCAACGAGAGCATCATCAAGATAGTTAAGGGAGAATGTCCTGTATGGCATCTCAACATACAAAACTTGGTATGAATTTTCCACATAATTGAAAAGTGGATTGCATCTTGGCAAATTGGTCAAACAGACAAGGAATTGTACTATGATGCGTGAGTGCTTGTTTTCATAGAATGGATTATAAGAGTGTGAACTGAATTGAGAGCCCAAGGAAGTTCTTTGGCAATTCCAAAAGCATTCAAGGATTTCCATATAGAGTTGCAACGAGAGCATCACCAAGATAGAAAAGGGAGCATGTCTTGTTTGGCAAGCTTATGTGCATTCTCTAGCAACCATGAAGTTTAATAAAGATCATCCTAAAGAGTATTCTTGAAGGTCATGGAATATTCTAGAAATATGTATTTTTCCATGTGTGTATAACTTTCTATAATATTTTAAATAACTCTAGTGCAGGATGCTTCTAGAGTAGTTGAGATAATTCTTGTATTTGGAGGGAAAAACCTTGGAACCTATAAAAGGGTGAGTCCCACCCATTCATAATAATTACCAAAGCATTTCAAATTTTCTTTCTGTCACTTGCATTATTGTATGATTATGTATGAGAAAGCTAGCTTAGGAGTGGGATATCTCAAGTTCGCATGGGCGTAGGACTGTTAGAACTTGAAACAATATTGGTCGCATGGTAAAATTAACCCAAGCTACAAATTTGCGAGGTCGTATGAGTTTGCTTAAAATTACAAGTGATACTTACCAAAAGTATCTGTAAATTGTTTGAGAAGTAAACTAGAAATAGTAATTGCATTAATTTTTGTAAATATATCACCATTATTAATGTTGTCATTAGTTTTTTTAACCATCCTGGCTGAAGCATCCAATACCAAGTTTAGACTAGCAAATCCTATCGAAGTTCAGAAGATCACCAATATGAGGAATCCGGGTTTAATGAAAGAAATACGTTGACGCCTGCTAGTGTTTTGATGTAGGAAGTAGTCCATTTAGTAATATTTCTGTGTTTAGATCAACAGAAAAAAAAAAAAAAAAAAATCAAATGAACGAATGGATGATTATATCAAATTAAAACATGTTTGAGAATGAATTTAGACCGAAAACCTTTGACTTTAAAAAATGCAATAAAAAAATGAGAAAGTTACTGCAGCTGCCTAGATTTTTTTTTTGTCCCCTTGGATAGAAGGGAAGCCTAAATGCATCGTTCCAAAGTAAAATGAGAATAATATGTTATTAAAAACTTCACAAGATTATGAAAAGAAAACCATCCAGACAATGCATTCTCAACATTAAATGGTGCATATCAAACACCAATTTTCAGTTTTTTTTTTTTTTTTTTCATTTTGCTTCTCATTTTTAACTTGATGACATCCCTAACGTTTCAGCAGGAAACCTAAAAGGTCTGAAAATATGCTAGGACATGTACAAGTTTCATACAGGCTTCTGTTCAGAACATCTGAAAGCTTAATTAGAAAACTACAAAGATTAAGCTAAACTAATATTAAAAATGATATTAAAACTTTTTGTGAATGAAAAATTGATGAATTAGTATGAACTCACAATTTGCTGCAAAGAAGTTGAAAGCACTGCTATGCAGGCGCATACAAAACCTTTGCCATTAACTTTGACATCTGTAACTGTACAAACACCAACACCCATAACAACCACAAAAACAGACATCTTCACCTCCTTTGAATAGTGCTTGTTATGAAGAATCCATTCCATCACACAAACCACAGGAATCATGCTAAGCTTCGATATCTATAACAATGGCAAAAGAATTTTCTTTTTGAGAGATTTAATATATTGAACTGTAAAAGAGATGAAGTTGAAATCACATCAGCACCTGGTAAAAGCCAACAGAATTAAGCATGAGGCTAAGGTTCATCCCTGAAATGGATGTGTTGGCAACAAGGGAGAACCAGAGAAGCTCCCACAAGGGAACATGCTTTGATGCAGAATATCCGGTGGCGTTTGAAACTAATCCGACTAATGCAGTCACACCAAAGTGCAAACCAGTCAAAGTAGTTGCTGACAGAGAAAAACGAGGTGGTTAATGTTAATCACTGAAAAACTAAACGAAAAGAATGAAGAGAAATGAGAATCTTGATGAAAAAATAATGGATGTGGAATCCAGCACTATTTTCCAGGTGATGTGAGACAAGCCAACCAACATTTCAATTTCATTAGAATAATCGACAAATTCTGTACCCATCTACTCTGGAAGAGCGAAGGACCGCCTCAGAGTGAAGGAAAAAAAAAAATGTAATGCGGAACCTCGAGTAACGTACTAATCCGCCTTTTTAAAAGATAGAAATGTCCACTAAAGCCAATCAAATCGATGGCACATTACAGCCTGAACAAAAGCAACTTCCAAAATACGGATTCAAGGGGAAAAAATAAATGGTGTTGGAAATCGCCAAATTCAACTGTTACAGTTTCATAATCTTCGGTGGAAAGTTTTCTCGTTTTAATTCCTTCCTTCTCCTTCAATCTAAACACAGATAGAAGGAATTTTGTAATAGGAAAGAAAGTGAGAGAAAAAAAAAGTGACAGCAACCATGGATAAAATTCTGGAGTTATCCATATTTCAAATAAGGGAGAACGATTCCCACAATTTCCTCGCATATCTTGGACATATTCAGTCAGCTAGGTTAACAAGATAGGATTCCTTACAAAAAAGAGAATTACTCGTAGCAGATCTGCTCTCCCTTCCCCCAAATTAATCAATCTTAAAAAAAGCGGGACGCGAGATCAGAGAATTGGGAAGTGTGAGACGGAGACTAGTAGACAGTGAGAGCCAGAGCAACGCAAGAAGTGATAATACAAGAACTGACCAAACGTGAATGCGTAACCCGCCGTGGACATAAGCTGCTTGTTCGCCATGATGATCCCCACGGAACTCACAACGTTCATTGCCCACGCTCCGACGTCCGAAACCGCCGATGGCTTCTTCTCATCCTGCTGCTTCGTCCTCTCCATCCCTCGCTTCCTCCCCGCTGATAACGATGCTCAACCCCACCGCCGTCGCCTCCGGAGGCAGAGGCTTTTAGAGGTGGGGAAAGGGAGGAGAAGAGAAAGGAATTGTGATTGAGAAATGGGAAAGGAGGGCAAGAGCTTGTCAATGTTTCCCTGGTTTGTCTCTTTCGTTTCGGTTTATCTTTAATTAATCTTTAAAATTCCCTCCTTTACCTCCGCCCTCTTCAAAGTTCTGTCCTTCTTGGGCTGAAAAGCCGATGGCAAGGTTACGGTACCACGCAAGGACGAAGATTGTCGAAGCAGGAAAAAAAAAGCTTCGGATCTGTTGCCAAACGAGAAAATAAGCAGCTGCTACGAAATTTTTAATTCATAGCTTTAAATATGCCATTAATACAATCAAGGACGTACGAAAGATCCTTCTTCAATTGGATCCCAACCTAGCGATCCCTCTTTATATTTTAACGAGCATTTCATTTATAATATATTCAATATACACAATATCAATGTGAAAACTATTTTAAGATATCTTATGATAATTTAATTTTTAATAGTTTTTTTTTTAAATTTTTTTATTTATTAGTTTTATATTTTCTTTATCTCCATAATGAAAATATTAAAATTTAAAATTTTTTTAATTAAATAATTGTTACATAATTTATGAATTTTATTAAAATTTGTTACTTTTTAATAAATTAATCTCAAATTTGCCAACATCCCTTAATTTTAACTTTATTTTTTATTAATTCTCTTATAGTTTTCTAAATACTTTCAAGTTGATATGTTACTTTTTTAATGCTAAAATTATAACTTTTAACACATATATAAATTCACAAATAAATATATATTTAATATATTACTTAATACATTGAAAATAATTGAAGTATGTTGAAGATCATACTTATGCCAAGTATTATAAAGCATCATTATTGTCCTCATTTTTGTGATGAGATAAACTTAACCTAAATAAAATTTAATATTTCTACTAAGCCTATTATTAAACTGAGGAGGATTAATATGGCCAAAGTTGAATAAAATTACCTAAAATTGTTAAAAAATTTCCTCAAAATCAAACTTCTTCAAAACCAAAAATAATCACATAAATAATTTTTTTTGGAGCCCAATGTGATTCCAAACTATTATGAAACCATGATCAGAGTAGTTCAGCTCAAATTTTAAATTAAACTTCAAACTCATTTCTAAATGATTTAGGATAATACTTTAGATCATTTAGAAGTTTTTGACAACTAATTAATTAGGGTCGACTAAGTCAATTTTGAATAATCTAATGGGGCTCACACAATAAAATCTTTAATTTTACTTAAGAATTTAGTTCATAATGAATTCAGTTATTGTGAAGAGCATTAAATGTCTAGCTTGAAGTGAAATTGAGCACTTAAACCCTTGAGTCATGCTTAAGCCTAATTCAAATTAACTTGAACCTAATAGTCTTATTGACTTAATGTGATCTATTGGGCTCATTAAATTAAAAAGAAAATCAAATAAATTCAAATGTTAATAAAACTTGATTAAATTTTTTTATGGGCTAAAACTAGAAGTCAAATCTTATTGAGCCTAAATTCATCAAAATAAATTTATTTATTTAATACTAACTCATTGTGGTGTAAATTCGGTACGAGTTTCTTATAGATTCAAATGAATTTTCCCAAACTAAATTTATCAAAATCATATAAGTAAAATATTAATAATGTCAAATATGAATTGATATGTTTATAATATTAATTATTATTATAAACATTTTTTTGAATTAATTATTTTAGGGGGATTTACATACATAGCACACAATACTCGTGTATTTACATATCTAACACATAAACTTTAATTTTTAAATATATAACACTCTAATCTTCAATATCAAATCAAAAATATCATCATTATTCACTTTTTAAAAGTAAAATGTATCTTTTTAGGCATAAGAAAGTATAAGATAAATAAATATCTAATTTTAGGTATTTGATATGTAAACACATAAGAATTGTGTGGCATATATGTAATTCTTTCATTATTTTAATACTAATAAAACACATAAAATATTTTAACTTTATTATTTAAAATTAATCTTATTCTATATTATAAATTTATTTACTATTATTTTGAATTAGCTAATAACATAAATTATTTAAATAAATGTGTCTATTTGCAAGTGGGAAATATAAGTTAATTAAGTGAATATAAAACTCAGATATGATTATGTAAGCGGTTCCTTGAAAACACATTTTCAATTGGCGTTCTTGAAAACGCCAATCACAATCACGTTTTTGCTCTTTGTAAATATAACTTTTAAAATATATTCATATGCGCTTCTTTTTAAAATTTATCAAAAAGGATAAATTTTCCAACTTAACAATTTATATTTTAGCTCTTTATAATTTTTTTACATGCTCCTTCTACTTAATAGTAAATATTAGGAGCTCCTTTTCAAAATTTAGCACTATTTTAAGTGATTGATTTGTATTATTAGGTCATGAACTCGATCCCTTAGATGCCGACTAAATTAGATAGTCTTCAAAAACTTATATGGCTAACCATTACTAATTTCACGCTTCTCTTTTATAAATCATGAATGCATATTTAATGCAATCTTTTTTTATGATAAACTTTTATCAAATCATTTAAAATTTATTCATTTTTAAATAATAAGTTTTTTTATAAAATATACCTCTAATTTTTTTTTATTTATAAATGTGATATATATATATATTGTTGGGAAAACCATAGAAGAAAGTTTTCCTTTATTTGGAATCCAAAGACACATGTGAGATAAAAAAAGGGAACAATAAAACCTGCAATTTTACGTGGAAAACCGAAAAGAGAAAATCACGTTTTAGCCCAATAAAAGCTTCCACTAGACTGTTTCGAGTACAAGATCTTCCCGACATCGGATTACGTAATCAGATATAATGAACAAATGGCCGACAACGATCGCCAGAACAGCGACAAGTAGTAGACGATGCGACAACGATGTTAACGACGATGTTGACGCGATGTGACGATGATGTTGTGACGATGTTGATGATGATGACCGACGATATGTCATGATGATGACCGCAAGCCAACAACGGCGACGGGTACCGGCGGCGGGTGGTCGACGACCGTGGCGGCATGACGATTGTGCTTGAGGAACTTTAGAACTCTCTCCTCTCTTGCCTCATATGAGAAAGCTATTTATAGATCGGAGTAATGCCTCTCAGAAATATACGCAAAACCCGTACACCCACTTCATCGGACGGCCACAATAATCCCTTTGATCATTTGATGTATTTTAAATATTTGAATGCTCAAATGAAGTGAATTGTAAGATCTTTAGCTTGTTGAACCGCTGCCGAGACGCCGATTTGACTATAAACACTCCATATTTGAGAGCTTTTTAGAAATTTAACCGATGTCTCAAAGTTTCATATGATATTTTGATCTCGACCGCCAATTCGACGCTTACTTTCAACATCAAGATTCGTTCAATTAGGAATTTTCGAGTCATATCGCTCTATTTTGGATGATATTATCTCAATCATCAAAAAATATATGTGTCAAGTACTTCAAAATAGCAAATTCTTCAACGAAATCTGCAGGTCCATTAACCACACATTTTGAGAGAACAGATCTTCATGTAAGCACGACACCACAAATATGTATAGGTATGTGTGATGAAATTTTGAGGTTACCACCCATCCTCGAACGGCGGCCGCAAGGCTCATGGGCGCCAAGACGAAGGCTGCCAGAGCGATAGCTGGCCGCAGGGTCGGTCAAGGTCGCTGAAGTCGGGCTGGCGCACGGGTCGGGCGCTGGTCGCGGGCGCTGGCCTAAACGGTCGCAGAATGACATCGCTTGATGGTCTGGGCGGGTCATGCACGGCGGCAAGAACAGAAGGCTCGGCTGGTGATGCGGCTAGACCCCTGGCGAGGCTATGAGCGCTGGCGTCCAACAGCCCAAATGATTTTGATGATTCATTGATGATTTTGGCGATTTTGATGATTTTATCCTTTCTTAAAGGGTCTAAAACCCCAGGCTGCGGAGAAGGCACACTTCTTCAACGCTGCTTTCTTCTTCTTGAGTGAGGTTCGCTTGAGTTGATCGCACAGACTTACGCCGTTGTTCGTTTTCCTCGAAGAGGCGCCAACCGCCCGTCTGACCGTTTGAGACGAGGCCCACCAGACTTACGCCGTTTTGCTTTTCCCTCGAAGAGGTAACCGCCTCGCCGGACCGTCCGGGTTTGAAGCGCGACATTTACGCCGTTGTTCCGCTTTTCCTCGAAGAGGCGAAAACCGCCTCGCCGACCGTCCGCTTAGAGGCATTAAGGCCCAGCTCCAACTTTTCGTTAGGAAATTGATTTCACGACTTTAATGGATGATTTAGCAATGATAACCTCCAAGCTAGAAGCTATCGCTCAAACGACTCGAAAGTTTGGCGTGTAATTTATGAGCATCATCGAGGGGAATATCTTCTCTCTCCTATTTTTTTCCTCATATGTATGTGTATCATTTTGTCGATCGTAGTAAAAAATTTTATCGCAAGCTATCCGCAGAGAGTCAAAAGGAGGTGCCCAAGCATTGGGGTGAGTGAGTTGCTTTACAAAATTCTATTTTTGTCATTTCTCCTCTTTATTTATTATGTATTTTCAGGTAATGGCCGAAGAAAACCAATAGTGACGCTATAGACGATATACCATCCAATCGTCACATCGATAGTTTAATGGTGTTCCGCAGAAAGTTTTTCTTCCCTAATGAGTTGGTGACCATTGTTGCCAAAAAGTCTGATCGAGCCCGTTCACCTCTGCCAGGGTACTTTACTGTTTCTGAGATGATTCTTCGTGCGGGATTGTGATTCCCTTTAGCTCCTGAGTTGATTGAGATATTCAAAATATGTGGTGTAGCTTTGTCACAGTTTTCATTTCGAGCTTTAATGGTCATCGTCGGTTTGGCTGTCTTCTTCAGAGAGCGTGGTGTTACTTTGAACATGAAATACTTGTGTCGAATGTGCAAATTTACATGTGATCGTGGACGTTTCTTATCTGACTATAAAGAATTGGATAGAATTTTCAAGACGATTAATCTAGAAATTGGTCTAATGTATTCTTTTGTGAAAATGAGTGGGGCCTTCCGAGAGATGGGGAAGATTGAATGACCTTCCGCATCCATTGTCGATGTCGAGAATGAGATCTTGGCAACTCTTAATATCCCGATATATAGGAAGCTTGCATGAGTTGCATCACATCGAAATATATAGTTGAAGATAGAATGTTCAAGGTTGGCCTTTCTATCCGGTGGAGTTCTCATTCTTTTCCACTAAAGAGGTCAAGTAAAGGTGATGAAAGGTCTCCTCATATTCATAGGGTTCTTTCAAGAAGCCCGCCAAAATCGGTGGTGGCAATGTTTCTTCCCTAAAGAAAAGAAGACATTAAGTGACTACGCCGATATCCGCGGAAGAAGATGTTCGCCCCTCCCTCGAGAGAGTTTAGTGCTTCAACTCATGATGGGAGAGTTCATCCGCACATTCTTGAAGAGGTGTTAAATCACATATGTACCAAGGCCAACGAGCATGAATTGGTACTTGTCTTCATTCTTTCTTCTTTTCTTCTTCTTTTCTTTTGTGTAATATTTGTGATGATATTTTTTTTATAGGTAACTCAAACATTATGACAGATGGCTCATTTGGGTGTCGCTTTAGATGAGTGGAATACTGAATTTGTGAAGATAAAATATCTGCAAGGCGAGTATGAGCGAAAGATGAGTATTAAAGCCAAAGAAGTGGTGACTTTGGAGGATTACGACCGCGTGAACCGAAGCTATGTCGACTTCCTTTCTCTCCTGTCGAAGGTGGAGCACTCATGATGAGATGATTAAGGTGAGGACAGACTTGTCGAAAGAGAAAAGACTTAAGGCACAGGAGAAGAGAGCTCTAACGAGAGAAGAAAGCATTACAGATCGCCTTTCCGAGAAGGAGCATATAATGTCGGGAAGCAAATGAAATCTCCTTGAAGGTGGTGGAAGACTTTAAGAACTCGCTTATCTCTGACACTCAAGATCATGTTCGAAGCTCGTAATCATATACTTGATGTTGAAGTGAAAGACTTGGAGCACCAATGTTTAGAGGAGGGATTCATCCGAGGGTTCCTAAAAGAAATTCACTTAGTACATCGCAAGATCGAAGCTAGTATTGAGGATTTGTCTCTCAGCCAAGTATCCGAAGACTCTTCGGTGGAGATGAAGGAGTGAAAGGAGTATCTCCAGTAGTGAGAAGGACGTTGATATCACCATTGATATGATGTAAAGATTTTGAGAATGCAATATATCATTATGTGTAATTTTTTTTGATTACGCTATGTTATGAGACGGTTCAAACCCATTTTTTGAATTGAATCCCTCAGGTTGTTTGTCGAAGTCGCCGATGACGCAACCGTATGGAAGAGGTCGTGAGGAGTCCACCAAGGACCTTTTGACCTATCCAAAGTTGTTTGTCAGAGTCTTCGCTCGATGACGTTAACCTGTGTGGAAGAGGTCGTGAAAAGTCCACCAAGGACCTTTTGACCTATCCTAGGTTGTTTGTCAAAGTCTTCACTCGATGACATTAACCTGTGTGGAAGAGGTCATGGAAAGTCCCCTTGGGATTGATCATGCTCCGATTGAGATATAACATGAGTTGTATATTTTTCAAGTGGGAGAATTAAATGAAGAAGAAACAAGTTTGTAAGAAGAAAGCTATAAATTCATTACTCTGATAAGTTCAGTGATATAATCATAAGATGATTTTAACATGGATATGAGTTTTAAGAGAAAATGATAACAACAACAACAACAAGTCTTTATCCCACTAAGTGGGGTTGGCTACACGAAGAGGAAATGATAAACGAGATAAAATAAAAGTCGCGATAATTATGTAGTAGAATTACCGATAATATTTTCGAGATTCTCAAAGTTCCAAGTTCAAAGTTTTTCCTCAATCTTGAGCTTGAAAGTTCCTGGCTTCACCATAGCTATAACCACATATGGGCCATCCCAAAGAGGTGAGAGTTTATTGCATTGAGGGCCTTTGCCTGCAGAGACTTCATAGGACCAAGTCACCGACAGATATGGGATGAGGTTTTACTCTTCAAGTGATGAGCTACCCTTTGGTGATAGGAAGCAACCGTAGGGGCCATTCACGAGGGGAGTAGCCGAGTTTTTCTTCATTCCATATGATAATAATTGAACTCTTGGACTTGGAACCCGATATCTATTATATAATAGCTTCGCGTCAAACATAAGTTATACTGTCTCGCCAGGCATGAAGCCCAAAGAACATTAGAAAGCTCATCAACCCATTGCCCCGCCTTCTGAGATGTGTTTTGAGTCCTTTGAGTATAGTCCCGTTGGTAGCTTCACATTCATAGTTTGAGGATGTGCTACCGTATGCAAATGAATGTGAAGATCTTTGTAAAAAGGACGAAAGCCTTTTCCAAGAATTGTGTTCCATGTAATGATGATCTTTGCAGAAGACCAAATCGACATACTATATTTTTCCAAATAAATTGTTTAGCATTTGCCTGTAATTTTAGCAGTGGTTCGCTTCCATCCATTTAAGAAGTAGTCTAAAAAAATGATGAACTTTGTTGCCTCGATGCTATCTAAAAAAGGTCCCATGATATCAATCCCCATTGAGCAAAAGGCCACGGCTTTGAATGGATGAGAGCTTATGTGGCATGTGGGGAGGTTAGAGTGCAACCCACAACTTGCACATTTTTTTGTAAACTCCAATGGCATCTTGTTTCATGTAGCCAATAGAACCCTTGCCTTTAAGGGCTAGCCTTCCTTCCTCCTAGGTGTTCTCCACAGAGTGAATCGCCTCCTCAAGGTGAGAGACATTTGAGATAAGATCCAGAAAGCTCGTTTGTATAGTTCACCGATAATAGTAAAGTTTGAAGCTTGTCTTCTGAGACAATTGAAGTTGGGTCTGAAGAGTTCCTTCTTGTAGAAAACAGATGGGGTCCATCCACGAATGTTCCTTTATCTCATCAATTGCTTGAATTACCATGACCCTTGATACTCAAAAAATGTATTTCTTCAACATGCTTTCTCTTAAATAGATCCCTAGTAGATGAAGCAAGCTTAGCGAGGACCAGTATTCTTCTCTCAGATGTGAATGATTTGATGTGTCTTGAAATGGGCAAGAAGAGATTTCATCAAGTGGAGGTATTGTTAAGATTATGAGATTATGAAGTTTCCCTCAACTTGGGAGGCGACAAGTTGAGAGTCAGTGTGTATCATTAAGTCTTGAGCTTCACAATCAATGGCGAGTCTCAACCCCGCATGAGAGCCTCATATTCACCATATTATTAGTTGAAATTTTAGCTAAGTCCATACTCTAAGATATTATCTGGGGAAATATGTAAGATTCAGCACCAAGATTTCCTAAGCTCCATCAACATGAGGGTCCAGAGAGACAAAGGCATAGCTCCTGAGTCGGTATTCCACTATAAAGTCTCAAGTACTTGAGACTTATAGCAGGCAAGATAGAAAATTTATATCAAACTCTCCCAATTCTGCACCATTTGATTGACCCGTGATGCTTCGTCGTAGGATGCCCTTAATGGTAAATGAGTGTAAACACCCATAGTGTGAGCTTGAAGTATGGATTTTGCCGAGAAAACTAAAGCCAAAGTCACCTTATCTAAGTGGATAATGACTTTCTATATCGAGAGAATTTTGTCGACATAATAAATTGTCGTTGTATCCCACTTTCTTCTCACTAAAACCGAGCTTATCAGAGAAGAGATCAGATATAAGTATAATATTTCTCCATGAATAGGCTTGGATAGTGGAGATGCTAAATACTCCCTTAGTCGCTGCATCGACATTCATCACCCATTGAAAATTATTATTTTTAGTTCTTTAATATTTTAAAGAATGACAAGTATCTATCCCCGTAAGGGAAACGGATAACGAATTTGTCCATTCAAACGCAAACTTCCTTAATATTCTTCGGAGGAGTCATATTTTTGAGAGCTTTGCTTTTCTCAGGGTTGGCCTCTATCCCATGGTGGGTTACCATAAATCTAAGAAATTTTCCTAACGTAACCCCAAAAGCACATTTAGTCGGGTTGAGTTGCATATTATAATGTCAAAGAAGGTTAAAGCACACTTCTAGGTCAGAAATATATTGTGATTCTTCCAAGCTTTTCACTAACATGTCATCCACATATACCTCAGGCGCCTAGGTCTTTAAAGATCTTATTCATAAGGCGTTGATAAAGCACCAAAGATTTTTAATCCAAATAACATAACTTGGTAACTGATAAACCTTTATATGTTTGAAATATTGTAGCTTCTTCATCCGCTGGGTTCATTTTTATTTGGTTGTCGTAAGCATCCAAAAGTCGAGCATTTGATGTCCGGCATCAACCAACCGATCAATTCGAGGAAGAGAAAACTATCTTTCTGCAAGCCTTATTAAGGTCGGTAATCAATACACATTCTCCATGTTCCGCTTTGTTTTCTTAACCATGACAACATTCGCTAGCCATGTAGGGTAATGTACCTCATATGAATCCCGCTTGAAGCTTGTTAACTTCTTGCTCAATAGCGAGCATCGTGCAAAACTTCGCTTCTTCTGAATGATCGGTTTGAATGTTGGATCGATCTTGAGAGAGTGCATAATCACATTGGGGTCGACTCCAAGCATGTCCGCCAGACTCCAAGTGAAGATGTCTTGATTTCTGCTCAAGAAGTCTATGTATTTTTCCCTTTGTTCGTCTGAGAGCAGAGATCCAACTTGCACTGTTCGTAATGGTTGGTCATCTGATAATGCAACAAAGAGCAAGTCTTCTACAAGCAAAGCTTTCTGGGGTACTTCTTCATCTCAAAATTAAAATCTTCATGTCAAGGTCGTGAAGGCGGTTGAGCTTGTCCGAGATAACATGATTGTGCTATCTCGCTGATTTCACGCACCACTCCAACCTGGGGTTGGAAATTTCATCTTAAGATGAGATATCAAGTGACGACCCAAAATTGATTTCCAAAGATAGATTATATGTCAATCTGACTTGACCACCATGAATTGGATTAAATGAGCACCATCGGAAAATTCACCGATAACAGAAGGGTGATTGTCCCCTACATGTATTATCAAACCCGCAATGGTCCTGCAATGCTTTTTTCCCTAACCACCATGTTAAGAAATGGAGTAAAATAAGACATCAATAGAACTCCCATTATCAATCAAAATTCTCTTAACATTATAGCATGGGTCACCCATCCTCATCGATGACAAGTGGATCTTGATGAGGAACATGTACCTTCTAAATCCGAAGTCATTAAAAGTGATGGAATGATCGCAAGACGAGACTTCTTTAACTCGCTTTCGAGATGGTAATGAGAACTTGATTAGATAGTATTGGTCCTCCCGCATTATTTCAATTTCTCCAACCGCTTGATGATTATGTTATTTTGTGATGATTGTCCCCCCCTTGGAGGTATGTTTGTTTGAGTCGATTGATTCTTCCAAAAATCGTAGATATCCGCTAAATGAGCCTCTCAATTTCTTTGAGTTGTTTGTAGTATGTCCCCCACTTCATGGAAGTGACAATATGCTCCATTTCCGAATTTGGTTTCGGATGCGCCACTTGATATTTCTTCATCTCAATTATTAGAGGTTAACAGATGTGTTCAAGGACTGTATTCTTTCGTGGTTCACGCCTGATATGGGTCGGAGGGAGATCATGACCGCCTTTGTGTTTCTTTTGATAGACTCATCGCATTCCTGGGTGCTTTTTTTTTTCTCAGCAAATTATTTGCAATGTGCAATAGCCTCATAGAGATTTGTGCTTCCATGAACCAAGTCGGCATATGAGACCAAGGTCTCGTGACACATTAGTGAAAGGGCTCTGACGAGTCCTCCAAGAAAACTCCTCTTAATAGTTCTGGTCTACTCTGTGGCTTAGTTTTAAGGAGAACCACTGGAAGTATTCCTTAAGTGATTCTCCTCATTTTGATGAATGCCGTAGAGATGGGAGGAATCTTTAATGATCCGCTTGCAATGAACTTCTACAAAAAAAGTTCTTCAAAGGTATGGATGGATTCCCTTGAAGGGAGTAGAACCAAGCTTGTCCTTGAGGGTAACTGGAAAGACAAAAACAGTCGTGTCGTGGATATGCATGATAGTCCAGAATGGTCGATGTGTTCATGGGGCCGCCCCATCATGAATCAATGTTCTAAGCTTGAAACCCACTGAATAGATGTTGAAGAATAACAAAGGTGAGGATTCTCATAGCCAGGGGAAGATGATTTCTATCTTGGAGGTGAAATTCCTTGCATTGCAAGCATACGCACATAACATGACGAAAGGGGACGAATGTGTCACCAAGAATAATTGGTGGACACTGAGTCTGCGTGATGGATGAGAACTAGCAAACATGAGATGATCACGGTCTCTATGAGGAACTTCAAATAAGGAAATTAGCATTTTGACCTCCTAACGATCGATCTTGGGGAGATTTTTTTCGCGGTAGTGGTTCCTCGCAAAAGTTGATCATCTACATTTGAGACTCTTCCATTCGGCCCAGCAGACTGAGCACGCCTTTATTGAAAGAGATGCATCCTTGTTCATGATATGTTTCGAGGATTTGAGTTGAGTATAGGAGGCAAGTGTACATGGACTGTTCAAGGATTAGGGGTCTCAATAGATAGTAAGAATGACTGGCAGTGAGGTCTGCTAAGCAAAAGTACTAGCCTTTCATTGCAAAATCTAGCACACACATATAAAAAAGTGTGAACAATCAAATTCAATTTTACGCGGAAAACCTCAAAAAAGAGGGAAAACCACGGACCTAGCCCAAAAAAGCTTCCACTATGTATCTTTCGAGTACAAGATCTTCCCGACGAGATTAATTATATATGAGAAAGGAACAACGCTACAACGATCGTTGTATTCGAAGTAGAATGATGTTGACGTTGATATGATGCGATGTTGATGATGATGACGGCGATGTTTGACGACGATGTTGACGATGATAACCGACGATGTGGTCGGTGATGATGACCAGATGGTGGTCGACGACGGCGAATCACGGCGGTGATGGTTGACAACAAGTGGCGATACGACAGCTTGGAGAAACTTTAGAGCTCTCTCTTCTTCCCTCATATGAGGAATGATGGACTATTTATAGATTAGAAGAGTGGCATCTCTGTAAATACATGCAAAACCCGTACCACTCCACTTCATCGGACGGCTCACAATGATCCCTTTGATCATTTGATGTATTTTAAATATTTGAATGCTCAAATGAAGTCGAATTGTAAGATCTTGTTGGAACCGGCCAGTCGAGATGCTCGATTTGACTATAAACACTCCATATTTGAGAGCTTTTTAGGAATTTAACTGATGTCTCAAAGTTTTCAATGATATTTTAAGTACTTGATCTCGACCAGTTTCAATTTCCTTGATCAAGATGTGCTCGAGAGAAATTTGGTCATATCATATATATATATATATATATATATATATATATATATATATATATATATATATATATATATATATATATATATATATATATATATATAAGCAGAGGATACAAAATAATTGTCTAAAATTCTTTACTTTCTAGCAATAAGAATTACTTTTTTCTCATGATAGATAAAAGATGGAATAATTACATACATAGCACTCAAATTTTATATATTAACGTAAATTTCATTTTTTTTAAGTAAAGATTCCATGAATTCACATAAGTTATGATGAGATTTTTAAGAATTTGATAAAATTCAAAAATATGAGTTAGGATTTTAATGTGAATTTAATATTTGAGTGAGAATTTAAAAATAAAATAAAATAAAGAAATACTATTTTTGTAAATATATATTTTTTGAGTGTTTATATATGAAATTGCCTCTAAAAATATTCTTTATAGCTAAATTTGAAGAATGCTCTGTTTTTAGGGTTTTGCTTTCCTTGGGCTTTCGTGCATCTCCCTTTAGGTCTCACCTTCTTTGCTCTTCTCCTCCCTCCTTTCTCAGTCTCTGCCTGAGGCTGTCATTAAACCGATCTCCTCCCTCCCCATGGAGTCAGATCGCTCATTCTCAAACAACTTTCCCTTGCTGCCCTCCCGCTCCCCTAACGACTTTATTCTTGTTGCACCACATGGTCTCCTCCCACGTTACTTTCTGTTCTCGAACTGAAAGACTTCCTAACTCAATGATGACAAAAGTAACTCTATTCCCTTTTCATCCCTTCTGACTCAAACGAAGTCACTTTCTCGGAGGAGGAACTACATGTCAGGCAAAGTAAGTGGAATCTCTCTCAGGGACACGCCATAAACACCCTTCTCTTTTGCTAACTGGTTAGGGAAATGGAAGTTGAAAGGGAGCTTTGAGTTACTCATCTTAGAGGGTGATTTTTTCCTGTTTAAATTTTCGTGTCAAGAGGACTTTGATCTGGTTTGGGACAACGATCTCTATTTTTTGAATGGAAGGCCCTTCATTTTGAAATGGATTGATTTGTGGCATCAAAGGAGAATGTTACAAAATCTCCTCTGATGCTACCAAACTATCCTCTCTGTTGGAATGAAAAGGGTTTCAAAGGTAGTAAAATTGGGATTCCTTGACAACCTAACGATGACAAAGCTCAGATCTCTTTTGCAATCGTGTCCAAATCAACACTTCTTCATCCCTACCCGACTCTGTTTCTATCAATCTTAATGGACTAAAATTCGAGCAGGAGATTCCTTATGATTGGAAACCAACCACCTGTTCCAATTGTTGCACCTTTTCTCACGATCTCTCTTCTTGCCCTCTCAACCCGACCAATAAAGAAGCTATCAGGGGAAGGGGGAGCAGCCGTTGTAGGAGACCTCAACCTCTTCCCAAGCAACACACATCTCATGAAAAGCCAAATTCCAGCGCAGCCGAGCCTTCGGTCATCCACTCAGAGCCGGAATTAGCACCTCCTATTCTGTCCTCCAATGTTAATCCAGAGCTAGCTTCATCTCTTCCCCCCTCAAACTTGACTATAAGCGATCTTAATCAATTACCTGTTCACTCTCCCTCTGTCGAGGAAGACACAATCCCTATTATCCCCCTTCTCAGCTGAGTGGCTAGTCAGACATCATTACCTCCTTCTCTTCTAATCGTCTCGCTTCAACCAAATCAGCTGAAAATTACTCTTCTCCAGGGAAAGGTTCTCAAGATCCCTACATGAACAAGGCTGCCCAAAGAACATCCACAGCCGGTACAACCGAAAGAAAGAAGCCCTCCTGTTCGTCTAATTCCCAATGATTGGAACCTCCATAGGGTGTTAGAATGTGCGGGGTCTGATGACACCAGGTCGACTGGCCGATTGTTCTAGGATTATTAAGAAGAATAAACTTGATATTTTCTGTTTACTTAAAACTAAGCTTTCTATAGGGTCTTTCAACGACATAGATTTTATTGCCCGTGCAAAACTCTTCGCTGGGGAGGAAAGTTGTCACAACTGCAATGATTGTAATGGGGGCCGGATTTGGCTCAAATGGAACTCTCAATCCAATGCATTCTCATGGTCGCCTCAACTCATACATGGTGAGATCATTCCAGAGCTTCCCTTCCTTCTTTGCTACCGGATTTATGCCTTCAATGACGCTGGATCGGTGTTCTATGGGACTCTCTGAGGAATATTTCTTTGTCCCTTTCTTCTTCTCCCTGGGTGTTAATGGGAGACTTTAACTGTGTTCTTCTCTCTAAGGAGAAAAGTGGTGGTAATCCTATTCCAATTAATCGGACCATGGATTTTAAAGACTACATTCAGGATTGTAGGTTAATGGATTTAACCAGCACTGGTCTCTTCTACACCTAGTCGAACCAGCAGGCTGAAAACCCCATCTCCTCCAAAATTGATCGAACCCTCTGTAACTCACAATGGCTTGAGAAGTTTCCCTCCTCCTACTATAATGTTGTTAATCCCCTATCCTCTGATCACTCTTCTCTCATCACTCATCTTTCCAAACCAATTAGGGTCTGTCCCCGTTTCATGTTTAGAAATTACTGGACCAAAAGCAAGGACTTTAAGCAGTTGATTCAGGAGTTGTGGGCTAGATTCATCCCTGGTGATCCACTGTATGTCTTTTCCACAAAGCTTAAACTAACATGGAGAATTCTTAGATATAATGTGAGGGATTCCACTCCCATTAAGGTTCAGCTTGATGCCTTGAAACTAGAGCTCGACTCCCTTCTCTTGTTGCTTAATAAGGATCCCTGCAACCCTATCCTAGCTAATGAGGCTAAAAGTCTGAAGGAAAGATATATCAATCTTCTCTTAAAGGAGCACATGTGGGCTAGGCAAAGGGCTAAGGTTCACTGGTTAACCAATTGTGATGTCGAGTTTTGTATGGCCACATTAAAGAAAGAAGAAGCTCCAACATTATTAGGTCTATTCACTAATAACGCTACTTTTCAACCTCAAGATATTGTGGAAGAGATTACTACTTTCTATTCCTCTCTCTTTAATTCTGGTCAAGTATCTGTTTTTGAATCTCAAGATGATTCAGCTGGGAATACTCTTTCTAGAGCACAAGTTGAGGAGCTGGAAGCTGATTTCTCTGATGCTGAAATTGTCAAGGCCCTACATAGCATTAATGAAAACAAATCCCATGGACCTGATGGCTTCAATGCTAGATTCTTCACATTCTATTGGAATATTATAGGAGGTCATTTCCTGAAAACGGCGCACTATTTCTTTCATATTAAGAAACTTCCGGATATTTTCAAACATAGTCTCCTAACTCTTATACCTAAGAAGAAGCACTCAAATACCATCATATCGAATCATCTCTATGTAATACCTTTTACGAAGTCTTAGCTAAAGCTTTGGCCACTCATTTAAGCAAGGTGCTTCCTTCCATTGTTCATTGTGCACAGTCAGCTTTTATCAAGGATAGGGACATAGCTGATAACATCTCTCTAGCTCATGAAATTTGTTCTGATTTCCTCCCTTCCTATCCTGAAGAGAGATTCATTGCTAAGTTTGATCTTAAGAAAGAATTTGATGTAGTGAATCGAGCCTCTCTTCTCAACAGACTTCAACTCAAAGGTTTTCCTTCTTCTTTCATATTACTGATTGAGGCTTGTATCTCCAATGTGCCTTACTCCATAGTCTTCAATGGTGAAATTAAAGGGTATTTTCACTCATCCAATGGGTTAAGACAAGACTATTCTCTATCTCCTTTTCTTTTCACTGTGGTTATGGATTCGTTCTCCTATTTTCTAGAGAAAGAAGTCCAGATGAAAAGGTTCCCTCTTTTCTCGGGAATATGGATGTTTCTCACCTCATATTTGCAGATGATCTTCTTGTGGTGGGCAAAGCTAATTTATCGACTATGGTTTCACTTAGAACGGCTCTTGATTCCCTACATTCCAGCATGGGTCTCACTGTGAATGGAGAAAAATCTCAGTTATGCTTCTCTAAGGAGTCCAAGTTGGCTCCTCAATTTTATAGGGAGTTAAAAGTCAATCTCTCTAAGTTTCCTCTCCAATATGGCCTCCTACGTCCTCCTAAAATCATACACTTTAATCCCTTGATTGATAAGCTATTTAAATGGCTTGCATGGAAGAGCAAGCTTCTCTCTTTGGGGGGTTTCAAAAATTATATCCTCTATTAATGGCCTCTTATCCTGGTTCAATAATAGCTTGTCTAAAGGTGTGTCAGTAGAAGCTTAATGATCAACTCTCTTTTCCATGGAGGGGAAAAGAACAAATTTCAAACCATCTCTTGGAATAAGGCAACTCTTCCAAGGGATCGTGGGGGCTCTGGACTTACTTCCTGCTCCACCCTATACTATATCTACAAGGTTAAAATCATACTGAGGCTCTTAAAGGGGCCTTCACCATTGGATACTTGGCTCTTTAATAAATATGGATACTTTGGAATAAATTCTCCTCCAGGACCTCCTCACATTGGAGAGATCTGACTTCTCATGCTTCAAGCCAACTTCAAACTGTGTATTAACTCTTCTTGCTCCTTCTTTAGACCTGTGAGGGTCTCTCTCAAGTAGATGCTTTGGGAGAATTGTATCTCTCTTTTAAATATGCACCCCTTTACTCAACTGAAAGAATTCCTTTCTAATGGGATATGGGTACTTCCTTCTAATTTTAGTTCCATGTTCGCTATCTGTTTCGATATTATAAGTAAATCTCCTGTTTGTAAGGAAGGTGATTTTACTAGCTGGATAGGTCATAAGGTTATCTCTGCAAAAATAATTAAACAAGCTCTCTTTGAACACTTACCTCGGGTCAATTGGCATGATGAAGTCTGGTTCAAAGGTTTGGCTATAAATCAAGCTTTGTACTGCTGATTGGTTGTCTTGGGAGGTCTTAAAACGTCTGATGTGCTCTGTGCTAGAGGGGTTGGTTTTAATTCTGTTTGTTGCTTCTGTAAAGAAGGCATTGAAACTCACTCTCACTTATTCTTTGAATGTACCTACTCTATGTCCTTGATAAGACAACTCTTGCCTAATGGCTCTTTTCTTCTCTTAAACATGAATCTAAAATAGGTGCTTAGCACCTTCTCTTTACAAGAACATAAGGCCACTGCTAGACTTTGCTATTTAATTATGGCCATGACTAAATTACTAAAGGAAAGAAAGAAGATTCATCAACAGGAAGAGTCCTCTCCCTTAAGTATAATCTTTCACATTAAAACTCAAATTGGCTTTTGATTGAGGAGATGGAAGTTCAAATCAAACTGGCCGGATCCGGTTCGGGCATTACTGGACTCTTGGAGGTTCACTGAAACTTAACGGCTATGTTCTTTGGATTTACCTTCTTTACTTACTTTGTCTGATGATCTTTAAAGATAGCTTTCTGGTACGGGGGTTAATATTCAAGATTGACACGGCAATGATGAATGTCATACATCTGAATTTTTGCAGTAGCCATCGACTTCTAAACCCAATTGGAGTTTCTCCCTGGCGACCTCTCAGCAACCAACACTCCTTGGCCGTGCTAGTTGGTTATGCTTTTCTTCAGGTTGGATTCCCAATTTTTTGCAGGATGCTAGGAGGGCGGGGCGGGCCGCCGGAGATGTCTCCTTTTTATTTTTCTGGGTTTAGATTGCTAGAAATTTTGAGTCGTTCTGGACGAGTCATGGCCGTTTCTTCCTTTTTTTGAGTCTAGATGTGTCGATCTTCTATTTATCTTTTTTCAGTTCTTTTGTAGTCTATTTACGTGTAATTTGTATTTATCTTTTCACTTGGAATGAATTGAGCTAAGGTTTTCATATTTTTCAAAAAAAAAAAAAAAAAAAAAACAAAACAAAATTGAATCCAACGTAACTAACTGAAATTAACTGCTAGTTACCCCTTCCTCCTCGGTGGAGCTGCCGCATCTAGGAAATCAGTTAAGGTAATATTAAGGTCTACCATGAAACTGATGAAAGCTTTGCCTATAGTGCTAAACGCAGCTGGCAGTTGTGCGGAATAGCTTAGATGTCAAAGAGGGGCTTTTCAGCTTTAGTCCAGTACTATATTAAAGAATAAAGAAAATTGCGTAGTAGTACTTGATTCAAACAATCTACAGAGAAAAAAAATAAATCTGGAGATTATTTCATTAAAGAGAGGTACTGCATTACTGTACAAGAGGGATCAACTCTCAATATCAGCCCCCTCGGGTTAGGGAATTTGTAAATAGAAGCTTATTAGTTAGGTTTGTTTTATACATGCTACAATTTTGTAAATATTTTGAAATATAAAAGAAGAACTTAACTTTTTAATGGTGTAGAAAAATCATGCACATATTCAAATACATTAAGTAGGGCTGCAAACGAGCAAAGCCGAGCTGAGCCGAGTATATATATGTTCAAACTTAAGTTTGTTTAATATTATCGAGTTTGAGCTCACTTTGAGCTTTTTAGTATGGTGTTTAAGCTCGAGCTTATTTACCATTATCGAGCTCGAGCTCAATTCAAATTTGTTTGTGAGCTCAGTTCAAATTGCATTATCAAGCTTGTTAACGAATATGTTGTTTAATGAAATAAATAAGCTTTAATCGAGCTTGTTAATGAAAACTTGTTGAAAAATATACATGAGATGTATCAATTAAAGCTTATTAAGCCTAAAAATAATAATAATTTAATTAATATTATTCATAAAAAAGCTTTAATCGAGCCGTAATCGAGCTCCTTAGCGAGCTTGTTCACGAGCATAAATGAACAGAATGACAAATTATTCAAGCTTCGAGTATTTACAAAAATGTTCAAGCTTATTTAATTAGTTAATCAAACAATCATGAACGAGCTATAATGGAGCGAAAGCAACGGTAGCTTGAACGCCTATTCATTAACATTAAGGGCATACATAGGAGATTTAATATTTTAAGGGATAAAAGATACGAAGTGAAAAAAAAAACTATTGAGCCTAACTCAGCTAGAATAATTCAACTATTGTGAGTTAATGATTGCAAAAGAAGCTATTTCTTATATATAGAGAGAGAAGGATAAAAAAAACATCTTTGGAGGTAGTAAGAGGAGTCTAAAGGTGTTAGTGATACCATTAGCTAATGAAGAGTGGTCAACTTGATCAAAGAAAGAGCGACTAAGGAAGCATGCATCTGATGTTCATGATTGATAGAGTCAATCTTTGATAGTCATTCAATTATGATTAATATAAATAGTGAGTGGTCAACTTAATCATTCTCTTAATGAGAGGGATGGTCAAGTGATCAATAAGACAAACATTGAATTTCATGGCAAAAGAACATCAATGTTAGTTAATAAAGAATATCAAAATTTGTTTGACGACAGGCAATCAACTTAGTCCCTATGATAGAAGGAGAGGCCTAATTATTCAAAAGATGAGAATTGGATATTAATGACTTAACAGATGACATACATAAGGCAGTGGCCAAAATTAGGTATGATTGATTAGAAAAGTTAAAAGTAAGTGATTATAGACTATTGATTTTGTTATTCTTTGGTAATATAAGGTATTTGGCAACTAGAATGAGTGTTAGATGTTAATTATTAGTAGGCATTGAACGATATTCTATGAGAAATATGAAAAATTAGATGAGTTGGTGATCATCAATGCAATGACAATCGAATAATGATAATTGAGCAATATTGGTTTGTTGACCTCCATATGTGTGCCATAAATCAAGACAAGCCCACAAGTCAAATTCAACGGACTTCGGTGGTGACAGTGCATAAATTGAGGCTCAAAATACACTGACGTCCTTGAAAATGGTCAAAACAAACTCCGATCGACGAACGGACTTCGCCACCGCGTTTAGAACGTTGAAATTGATCATAATATAAATATTACAAAATCTAACGAGCAATTGATTAAGCGCTCGAGCTATCAATGTGTCGACAAGCATATCAGAGTTGGGAAGTTGCGATGATGACCAAACGACCTCCGTTCATGACATAGATCATGCCGTTAGCTTCAATCATCAAAATCTATCAAATGAGACTGTTCGCGCTCAATTCAGACGAATCTGTGCAAATGTCGAGTGATTTGAAGTGATAGTGCGCAAATCGAGGCTGAAATGTACTAGACGTCGCCAAAATCAACCCAAATGACCTCCGATCGATGAATGAACTTCTCCATCGCATTTAGAACATCGAAATTGATCAAAATATAAATATTGCAAAAATCTAACGATCAATCTATTAAGCGCTCGAGTCGTCAACATGTTTGTACGCATATCGGAGTCGAGAAGCTGCGACTAGGGGTGTCAAAAATTGACCCGACCCAACAACTCGACACGAACCCGACTCGAAAAATCTGGGTTTGGGTTGACCCAAAAAATTTTTGGGTCGAGTTCGGGTTGAAGAAATTGACCCGTTTAATTGGGTTGACTCTCCAACCCGAAATTGACTCGGTTTTGACTCGCCAACTCGAATTTGACTCACCAACCCGAAATTGACCTGCCAACCCAATTTTGACCCAAAATTGACCCGATTCGGGTCATGTCGGGTCAATCGGGTCGGATTCAGGTTGAAGTTTTTGACCCGTTTCATAAACGGGTCAGTTTCGGGTCAGACCCGAACCCGACCCGCTGACCCGAATTGACACCCCTAGCTGCGACGATGTTCGAACAACCTCCGTTCGTGAAATTGATCACGCCGTTAGCTTCAAAACATCAAAATCTATCAAATGAGATTGTTTGCGCTCAATTAGGACCAGTATGTGCAAATGTCGAATGATTTAAAGTGACAACGCATAAATCGAGGCTAAAATACACATAACGTCACCGAAACTAACTCAAATGACCTCTGATCGACAAATGGACTTCGCCATCGCGTTCAGACCGTAGAAATTGGTCATGATATAAATATTGTACAACTTCATGAGCAATCGATCAAGCGCTCGAGTCGTCAATGCACATGTACATATATCGAGGTCAGGAGGCACTGACGAGAATCAAACGACATCCGTTCACGAAATTGATCATGTCATTGGTTTCGAAATATCAAAATTCATCAAATAAGACTGTTTGCACTCAATTCGGACGAGTCTGAGCGAAAATCGAGAGGTCAAAAGCGACGACATGCATTTTTAGCTGAAATGGACTCAATTTGGCGCCGACTTTAACCAAACGGTCTCCGATCGCGAAACATACTGCATCATTGCATTCAGAATGTCGGAATAACCTTCAATTGAAATATATATTAATTATCTAATCGTGTCGGTGTTAAATTCAATTTAAAGTAGATTAATTAATTTTTTTAAAAAAATCAAGTTAAAATATCTAAAACCCAAATCTAAAACTTGGACTGCTTGAAATCCTTCAATGACGAATCCTTTATTCTTTCCCCTCACACCCGGATTGAAGTTACCTTTCATACCACACTCAACCTTGCCTTCCTCCGTCTCGACCGATTTGTTGGCCAACCGCTTTCCTCCAAAGAACGACAAGCTGTTCCCCCTCCCCCATCAGACGTGACAAAGTTCTTCTCTCTCTCTCTCTATTGGGAGGGAGTATTGAGTCCTGACGTATGCGGACTCCAACCCATGGCCGACGCGTGTCCCGATTTTTTTTCCCCGTTTTAGCGGTTAACGGAGAAGTAACATAACAGACGACGCTGTAAAGACATTTTCCCTGGCCCGACCCGGCCCGTAAGTGTCGTTGGAATGCGCGAGAGGAATTTAAAAGAAATATATAGACAGATTTAGGGTTTTGGGTTAGTTTTTTTAGGCAAAATGAGCTTAGAAGAGAAATAGAAAATCTCATTTCCTTTTTACAGAAGAACCATGAAGATGGAGAACGTTGAGGAAATAACAACCAATTTAGCTGAGGATGTATTAAATAGAAATTCATCGGTAATGTTTCTCGTGCATTTTTTCTACGGTTTGTTAGTGATATTCTTGTTCTGTCTGAAGAGAATATGTTCATTATGACCAATTAGAAGCAATTTGGATGCTTTTTTGTTGAATTTTTAATTTTGAGTGTTATTTTGCATATGTACTCTGTGTATCTCTTTGGAGGGTACAGAGCTTTTAGGGACTTCTTTTTTTAGTTTATTTTGTCTATTTCTTGAGATTGTGTCTAGGACATTCCAATGGAAGCATTTGGAGGCAGTTTGGATGGTTTCTGGTTGGTATTTTGCATCTGACTGTATATCTTTTGGAGATGATCATTTTTTGACCTTTATTTCCAATTTATTTTGCCCTGCTTTGATTATGTTTAGGGCATTCCAATGGAAGCATTTGGAGGCAGTTTGGATGGTTTTTGGGTAATATTTTATATATCTACTCTCTGTACCTCTTTGGAGGGTACATATCATTTATGGCCTTTTTTTCTAGTTTATTTTGCCTACTTCTATTGATTGTGTTTAGGGCATTACAATGGAAGCATTTGGAGACTGTTTGGATGGTTTCTGGTGATTTTTTGCATTTGTACTCTCTGTACCTCTTTGGAGGGTACATATCATTTTTGACTTCTTTTTCCAGTTTATTTGGCCTACTTCTTATGCTTATGTATTTTAAATGGAAGCATTTGGGGCATTTTGATAGTTTCGGGGTATTTTACATCAGACTCTGCACCTCTTTGAGAGGTACGATCATTTTGACCTTTTTTTCCAGTTTATTTTACCTGTTTAGGGCATTCCAATGGAAGCATTTGGAGACTGTTTGGATGGTTTCTGGGGGGTATTTTGTATCTGAACTCTCTGTATCTCTTTGGAGGGTACATATCATTTTTGACCTTTTTTTCCAGTTAATTTTGCCAATTTCTTATGATTATGTTTAGGGCATTCCAATGGAAGCATTTGGAGACTGTTTAGATGATTTCTGGGAGGTATTTTGCATCTGTACTCTGTGTACCTCTTTGGAGGGTACAGATCATTTTTGACCTTTTTTTTCAATTTATTTTGCCTACTTCTTTTAATTATATTTAGGGCATTCCAATGGAAGCATTTGGAGGCAGTTTGGATGATTTCTGGGAAATATTTTGCATCTGTATTCTATGTACCTCTTTGGAGGGTACAGATCATTTTTGACCTTTATTTCTAATTTTTTTTGCATACTTCTTATGCTTATGTTTAGGGCATTCCAATGGAAGCATTTGGAGGCATTTTGGATAGTTTTTGGGGGATATTTTGCATATGTACTCTATGTACCTCTTTGGGAATTCTGAGATCATTTTGACCTTTATTTTGATTTATTTTATTTATTATCTGGCATTCCAATGGAAGCATTTGGAGGCAGTTTGGATGGTTTCTGGTTGATATTTTGTATATGTACTCTGTGTACCTCTTTGGAGGGTACAGATCATTTCTGACCATTATTTCCAGTTTATTTTGCCTGCTTCTTATGATTATGTTTAGGGCATTCCAATGGAAGTATTTGGAGGCAGTTTGGATGATTTCTGGGTGGTATTTTGCATCTGTACTCTCTGTACCTCTTTAGAGGGTACAGATCATTTATGGCCTTTTTTCCAGTTTATTTTTTCTACTTCTATTGATTATGTTTAGGGCATTACAATGGAAGCATTTGGAGATTGTTTGGATGGTTTCTAGTGGCTTTTTTACATCGTACTCACATTGTACCTCTTTGGAGAATGAGATCATTTTAACTTTTAGGTTTATTTTGCACCTTCTTATGATTATGTTTAGGGCATTAGATGGAAGCATTTGGAGGCAGTTTGGATGGTTTCTGGGTGATTTTTTGCATCTGTATTTTGTAACATATTTTTGTATCTGTTTGGCCAGGTAAATGCAGTCAATGAGCTGTGCGATGACGAAGTCGTGATGTCTAATGACCCAAATTTGGGAAAACTCCTTGGCATAACTATTCAGAATGAAACGGAGGCGTATGCATTGCTTGTATTATCATCAAATTGGCTTCAGTGTTGAAGGACCATATATTATTGGCCAAACTCAAAGAAATTTAAATCAAAAGATTTTCTATGTGCAAAAGGCCGGTGGGAAGAAGTCTGCCTCTAAATGACTTAACAAAATTCAGAAAGTTGATCTAAAGCGGTTGTCGACCCATGATTAGATTCTGTTGATTTGGAGGGAATTGGGCGATTAAAACATCTGAAGTCATAATCATTCATTCTTTGGCGAACCTACATCTTCTCGGATCACCTGAGATGCATTAGCGATGAGAAGGCGTCCGTGTTGAAGACAATGACAGAGGCTAGTATTAGAGCAACTGATGCATTCAACTATCTAACTGAGGAAGTTTATGGCGTAGAGAATATCGGGTTCACAAAAAGAGATGCTTTCAATTTTATTTAGAAAGAAAAAAGATCGAGGATTACGAATGGTGACAGTAATGCATTAATATAATTGTTTAAGGAAAGGCAAGCAGCGGATGGGATGTTTGCATGGGATGTGCAAGTTGATGAGTCGGATTGCTTAGTAAGATTTTTTTTTAGCAATGGCATGTCTAGGATAGAATATGATTGTTTTGGGGATGTGATAATTTTTGATACAAGCTATCGACTCAATAAATATAATCTCGTTTGTGCCCCTCTTGTTGGAGTGAATCATCACTGGCAAAATATATTATTTGGAGTATCCTTTTATCGGAAGAGACAATTGAGTCATTCTCATGGCTATTCCAAATATTTCTTCTATTGATGAATGACACATCCTATAATAATATTCATCAAGATCGTATGGTGAGAGCTATTAAAATTGTATTGCCACTAATCATAGAGGTTGTAATGGCATATTTCAAAGAAAGCTCATTCCAAGGTTCATTGCTTTAATAGTAATAAGATAAGTACAAGGCTATTTTATAAATGCATGAGTAAGTGTGACTCGGAGGAAGAGTTTAAAGAGGCTTATCGCCATGCTAGAAGAAGGCAATTTGCATGATCATGCTTATGCGAGCTTTATAAGATTAGATCCAAGTGGTCCACTACATTCAGCAAGGACTCATTCTGCATGGGCATCTTGTCAACGCAACGTAGTGAGTCCATGAACAATGTATGTCATGGAATATCTAAATCAACAAGTTCACTCACAGATTATTTCTTGGGGTTGGAAAAGGTTATGGAGACATGGCGTCAGAATGAACATGACGAAGACTTCAAATGTAACCATCGATTGTTCTTGTTAAGACACCCAATTCTAAAACAAGCTATGTTTTATACAAGAAATGTTTACACTATGTTTGAAGAGGAATTTTGCATGGAGTTGGAGGCTATCGGTAATTAAGTCGATGACGACCATGGAGTATTTGGTGAGAAACTTAGAGAATAAAAATGCATCCAAAATATGGACGTGCATTTCGATAGACTATCCTGAAGTAACTTGTATTTGAAATGATGGGATTACTTTGTGCCCATCAGATCGAAGTTCTTAGTTAGAAGATGTTGTGCGATTCGGACAAGTATCTTCTCATGATGGTCTACCGAGCAAAGAGGGATATTTACATTGATAGTGCATACGAAAATTAAGAGATGTGGAAATCGAGATGGAAATGCCGCCATTATTTTTCGAACCACATAAGTCGATATGCATATCAAATAAGCGCCTGTACGCGGCAATAAGAGACGAGGACTATATGCTTGGATCCCTAAAAAACTATATGATGATGTCGACTATAATAAGTGGGAATTCTCCTCCAGACAAAGCGCTAAGAAGAAGAAGTCAACCACATAGTAAGGGAAAAGATGTCTTAAAAGATCCAGTTAAGCAACGTCCAAAGGGTGTTTCCAACTCAAGGCTTAAGGGATATTGGGAGAGATCCAAGAAAGCCAAGAGTAATTTTCTATTTGCGTATTATCTTTTAGTATTTTAAACATTGTTGTTAATCTTCAAACCCTTCTACTTTTTTGTTGCAGAAACCATAAGTACAGTCTGATAGTGTTGCTGAACGTGTTTCGTCACAAGTTGCATCACCTTTCTCTGTTATGCCAGAGTGTTTTTCAGAGGTACGCACAGAATATCACATATCAATGCTGTAAGAAATCATCAACTAATGATATTCTACATGTGAATTTAACTGAGCTCCACAATCAATCACAAGGGGTACACTGGATATATTATTCGAAAAATATTTTGATGCATGACATTATCTAGTTTTGTGTTCTTCAACTGTACAATCTTTTCTCCAATGCTTTAGAGTCTCAAAGATGACTCTCTTTAACTTAACAGATACACTAAGATGTTTAGATCAGATGAAGGTGGATTTTGTCACCGGTGCTTTGTAGCTCTTTAAGCAATAGTGATTGAGTTAATCCCCTACTGAGGACCTTATAATCATTGGACTGTAGCAATAAATATGTGCAATAAATAACAGATCGTTTATTATATTTTTTCCAGTTTATTTTGCCTGATTCTAGAAATAATGTTCATTACATTCTAGTTCAGGCAATTTGAAATCTATTTGATTCAGATTCCTCTTTGAGGGTACAGATCATTTAGAAATTTTTTTCGTTTATTTTGCTTTATTGAGATTATGTCTGGCATTCCAATGGAAGCATTTGGATGCGCTTTGATGATTTTGGTTGGTATCTACTCTGTGTACCTCTTTGGAGAGTACATATCATTTTTGACTTTTTTTTCCAGTTTATTTTGCCTGCTTCTTATAATTATATTTAAGGCATTTCAATGGAAGTATTTGGAGGCAGTTTGGATGGTTTCTGGTGGCTTTTTGCATCTGTACACTCTTTTGAGGGTACAGCATTTTGTGATCTTTTCTCGCTTTATTTTGCTGCTTATTGAGATTATATTTAGGCATTTTAATGTAAGCATTTGGAGGCATTTTGGATAATTTCTAGGGGGGGGGGGTATTTTGCATCTATTCTCTGTGTACCTCTTTGGAGGGTACAGATCATTTTTGACCTTTATTTCCAGTTTATTTTTTCTGTTTAGGGAGATTATGTTTAGGGCATTCTAATAGAAGTATTTGGTGGCAGTTTGGATAGTTTTTGGGTGGTATTTTGCATCTATACTCTGTGTACCTCTTTGGAGGGTACAGATCATTTAGAATTTTTTTTTTCAGTTTATTTTGCCTATTTATTGAGATTATGTCTAGGGCATTCCAATGGAAGCATTTGGATGCAGTTTGGATGGTTTCTGGTTGGTATTTTACATCTGTACTCTGTGTACCTCTTTGGAGGGTACATATCATTTTTGTCCTTTTTTTCCAGTTTATTTTACCTGCTTCTTATGATTATGTTTAGGGCATTCTAATGGAAGCATTTGTAGGCAGTTTGGATGGTTTCTGGTGGCTTTTTTGTATCTGTACTCTGTGTACCTCTTTGGAGGGTACATATCATTTGTGACCTTTTTTCCCAGTTTATTTTGCCTGTTTATTGAGATTATGTTTAGGGCATTCCAATGGAAGCATTTGGAGGCATTTTGGATAGTTTTGGGGGGTATTTTACATCTATACTCTGTGTACCTCTTTGGAGGGTGCAGATCATTTTTGACCTTTATTTCCAATTTATTTTTCCAGTTTAGGGAGATTATGTTTAGGGCATTCCAATGGAAGCATTTGGAGGTAGTTTGGATAGTTTCTGGGTGGTATTTTACATCTGTACTCTCTATACCTCTTTGGAGGGTACAGATCATTTAAGAATTTTTTTTCCAGTTTATTTTGCCTTATTATGTTGGCATTTCAATGGAAGCATTTGGAGGCTTTGGATGGCGGTGGTATTTTTATGTATTTTGTACCTCTTTGGAGGGTACAGATCATTTAGGAATTTTGTTTCTAGTTTATTTTGCTTGTTTATTGAGATTATATTTAAGGCATTTCAATGGAAGCCTTTGGAGCCAGTTTGGATAGTTTCTGGGTGGTATTTTGTATCTCATCAGGTACCTCTTTGGAGTGATCATTTTGACCTTTTTTTTCCGCTTTATTTTGCTTGTTTATTGAGATTATGTTGGGCATTATAATGGAAGCATTTGGAGCTTTTGGATGGTTTCGGGGTATTTTATATATGTTTCCGTACCTCTTTGAGGGTACATTATTTCTTTTTTTTATTTTGCCTACTTCTTTTGATTATATTTAGAGCATTCCACTGGAAGTATTTGGAGACTGTTTGGATGGTTTCTGGGAAATATTTTGCATCTGTACTCTCATAATATGGTGACAAATTTAAAAAGCCTCTTAATCTATTGTATTTACAATATTTAGTAATTGAAAATAATTACTATATAATTAAATGTTAAAAGTTATCTGTTTCGGACAAGTTTCATTACAGTTATAACAGAATTAAAATTTTCATATTGCAATGCGATGAAAAAAATACTATTTTTAATAATAAATTAACTTATTTTGTTTTTGTTTCATCTAAATAAATAGACAAGTTAGTCTGATAAGGTTCAAGTTAATATTCAACTTCATTTCACTCGACCATGAGCATACTAAGAATACATATGAGCTAATTTTTTTAACTGCTTTATTTTCATAATAAAAAAATAGCTAACAACAATCATAATCATATTTTAATACATATCAGTTAAAATTAAAATTGTTAAAATATCATGATTTTACAATCAAAATTTACTTACACCAACCACAATAATTTTACAATAAAACTTAAAAAAAAAAGATAATCCCTAATTTAATTTTATGCATTAATTTTATGCATTCTGTTGGATAACATTTATTTTATGCATTCGGCTGCATTAATTTTATGCATTCTGCTCATAACAAAATGTTCATACCATAAAAAATGATTTTAAATATAGATTTCTTTCAAGAGTACAGCCCCCAAAAACCAAATATATAAGATAAAAAATATGATTGCTGGAGTAAAATATCATCCCAGAGTAAAATATCAGTGAAATCAAACTATATGAAATGAGAGAAAAGAAGTTACAAAAAATTGAGTAAAATATCAGCCCAGATCCATAAACGATCCATGCACTTCAACAAAAACATCTAAGTCTTCGAAGCCACCAAACCGATGCATTATACAAAATCCTATATCAAACTAAATACTATTGTTCTCACTTTGGATTTTTAAGTCCCAAACAAAATGTAGCTTAAGCGAACTTAGCCCTAAATATATTCATCTTCTTTAGCCAATTTTGGTGGTCTACCCAATCGGAGGTTTCATTGCCGCCTTCCATGTATTTGACAAACATTCAAGCGACACTATTTTCTTGACTGGTATCCCACTCACCATTTCGATTGGCCATGTTCGATCGCCGGAAAGACGAAAGATCTTCAACAAGTAATTTGATTCAATAGAATAAAATCTCAATAAGTTGGTCAGAAAAAAAATAGTTAAGAAGAACCAAATTTGAAAACGTTTACAATCTCGTGAAGAATGCTCTTATGGGTTGGTTTGGGTAATGAGTCATAAAATATCGTCCTCGACTTAATATGCTCAAGAGTGTCCAGGTCGATTATCTATAACTGGTAGTAAGATTAACTCGGCCCTCGACACACTGTCTGCAGTGACATATTGGATGAACATTTTGCTTTCCGCTTTAGCACTGCATAACTCTGCAGAAAAAGAAGAGAACGATTATACATTATAGCTTTTATCTAAACAAACAAGAATCAATCGTAATACCCAACATTGGTGGGTAACATACCCAATGCAAGCATGAAATATACAAATAGGGGACATACATCGGAGAGCAAATACTTCTACCAAGAAGAAGGGGCGATGTGTGCATCTGAGAGATATTGATCTGTCAGCAACTCATCGATCTACTCTCGTGCAATAATGAAATTTCCAGCCGTAAATACTGTATCACCCCTGCAAGTGATAATATTTTAAAGTGATCTTAATTAAATGAATATGTTATTTTATGTATGAAGGAGCTGATTGAGGATTGACTTACTTGTCCTCGAATCAGGAGCATGACGTGTCAATAAGATCAAGCATCGGCTTAGGCAAAATAGCTCTGGATGAGAACTCAATAACATGAAGTGCCTCTGATGCCTGCAACGAAATTACTGATGAAGAAAGAATGAAGAGCTAGACTATTATGAAAGGATCAATCTCGAGATGATTCATACCTCCGACTGATGCTCCTCCACCACAATGATAGCAGTCTGTGGGTCATCGACCTTTATTGGCTCATCTTTGCGAACCTATAAAAAAATTTAGTGAAATCTATTTCTATTATCTCAAATTTAGAAGAAAGTAACTTAATATCTCTGCTGCCGGCTTCTCATCTTGAGTGGAGGCCACCACATCACTTATTCTCGAGACTTCGTAAGTGTGTGTGAAGGGGAAGTAAAACTTTCCTCTTCTTATCTCTGTCGAGCCTTAACACCATGCTCAATGCCAGACATGTTTGAGCATCGTCATGTGTAGTGGTGGCCTCCAAGAACTTCTCCTACAATTCCACATGGGCTTCCCTTTGAAGTATCCAACTCCACAATGGAAGCCCACAAGAGCTTCCTCACGGCACTGTGGGGCTTTACACGTGGTAGCCTCCCCAGGGGTACCCTCCACAAGGGAATCTCCTGTGGTAGCCTCTTGAAGAGTTTCCCCGGTGGTGACCCCCACAGGAACCTCTCCTACATTTGGGGTGGTAGGACCCCGCTGCTTGGCAAGAACTTCCTCGATAGCAGCAACCCGCAAATCAAGCCCATCCATCCTCTCCGTCATTTTGCATGAAAAGACATCTCTTTAAGTCCTTGAAACCCAGTATCTTCTCCACCGCAAAGTCTGTGGGGTAGTAAAGGGCGAAACAGAGGGAGAATATCGAGGAGAGACATAAGGAGAGTCGGGGCTGCACTAATTGGACTTAAAATGGGACTATCTCCATAGTAGATTGGGCAAGGGACACCCGAAGGAGCCGCTCTTCTAATATGTCCTCGAATGAAAGGCATACACTGAAACCGATAAAAAAGAAGACATACAACATAAATAAAGACATTCTTATATGAACTAAGTGATATTATTATATGTCACCCTGTCCTCCCAAACCAAGTGAAAGTATTTTTTGGAAACTTTTTTGCCCATCGCAAAGATAATGGCTTTTGCATTCATGATCTGACGATGCTTATGCTTTTCACCGCCATATCTACAATGAATATTTTAAACAAGAAACTTCAACACATTAAATTACATCTCAAAATATAAAACATACCATCAGAAGAATGACAAAACCACTCATGTAACCTACGCCTTCCTGTCAATCTTTGATGCAATAACATCAACCGGGAAACTAGAAAGTCCCAAATGGCCGCCATTGTATTCAAAGAAATCTATCTATGTCATCGGGTAATCAATTTCGATGCCACCAGAATTGTATAAAAAATAGATTTGAGAAAAACGATATAACCGCACAAACCGGCTGTGCAACAAACCATCTCAATTCTCGTTGATTCTTGTAGTGGATTAATCAATGACAATGGAGGCCGCCATAAGACCTTCTCCCCTCTGTTTGGCATCCCTATCATCAATGCAACTTCATCGGGCATGAAAGGAATGTACTGCCCACCCAACAAGAAAGCTTGATTTTCTATGTCCCAGCAAGACATGATCGATGTAATGGCAACTGAGTCTAGCTTAATTCCGTGGAGTCTAATGAATTGATGGAGATGAAGCCTCTTTAAAATGTCAGTGGCTTCATCAAGAAAAGTGTCAATATTATCGAACACATTACAGCAAGCTACATCTCAAGTTATCCTTTTCCACATGATAAACTTCAAAAGAAAAGTCAAGAGGTCAAAATGATTCTCCAAAGAGGTACAAGAGTACGATGTAAAATACCACCCGAAACCATCCAACCGCCTCCAAATGCTTCTTTTGGAATGCCCTAAACATAATCATAAGAAGTAGGCAAAATAAACTGGAAAAAAGGCCAAAAATGATCTGTACCCTCCAAAGAGGTACACAGAGTACAGATGCAAAAAAGCCATTAGAACCCATCCAAACAGTCTCCAAATGCTTCCATTGTAATGCCCTAAACACAATCAATAGAAGTAGACAAAATAAGCTGGAAAAAAAGGTAATAAATGATATGTACCCTCCAAAGAGGTACAGAGAGTACAAATAAAAAATACCACCCAGAAATCATCCAAACTTCCTCCAAATGTTTCCATTGGAATGCCCTAAACATAATCATAAGAAGCAGGTAAAATAAACTAGAAATAAAGGTCAGAAATGATCTGTACCCTCCAAAGAGGTACACAGAGTACAGATATAAAATACCAACCAGAAACCATCCAAACTGCCTCCAAATGCTTCCATTGGAATGCCCTAGACATAATCTCAATAAATAAGCAAAATAAACTGGAAATAAAGGTAAAAAATGATCTGTACCCTTCAAAGAGGTACACAGAGTACAGATACAAAATACCCCCCAGAAACTATTCAAAATGCCTCCAAATGCTTCCATTGGAATTCCCTAAACATAAGCATAAGAAGTAGGCAAAATAAACTAGAAAAAAAGGTCAAAAATAATCTGTACCCTCCAAAGAGGTACACAGAGTACAGATGCAAAATACCCCCCCCAGAAACCATCCAAACAATCTCCAAATGCTTCCATTGGAATGCCCTAAACATAATCATAAGAAGTTGGCAAAATTAACTGAAAAAAAGGTCAAAAATGATCTATACCCTCCAAAGAGCTACACAGAGTACAGATGCAAAAAAATCACCCAAATCATCTAAACTGCCTCCAAATGCTTCCATTGGAATGCCCTAAACACAATCAAAAGAAGTAGGAAAATAAACTGGAAAAAAAAGTAAAAAATGATCTGTACCCTCCAAAGAAGTACACAGAGTACAGATGCAAAATACCCCCCCAGAAACCATCCAAACTGCCTTCAAATGCTTCCATTGGAATGCCCTAAACATAATTATAAGAAGTAGGCAAAATAAACTGGAAAAAAGGTCAAAAAAGAGGAGAGAGAGTACAGATGTAAAATATTCCCGAAACCATCCAAATCTCCAAATGCTTCCATTGGAATGCCTAAACATAATCAAAAGAAGTAGGCAAAATAAACCGGAAAAAGATAAAAATGATCTGTATTCTCCAAAGAGGTACACAGAGTACAGATGCAAAATACCCCCAGAAATCATCCAAAGCTCCAAATGCTTTATTAATGCCCTAAACATAAGCATAAGTAGGCAAAATAAACCTGGAAAAGGTCAAAATGATCTGTTCTCCAAAGAAGTAGAGTACAGAAAAAAGCCAGAAACCATCCAAACAAGCTCCAAATGCTTCCATTGTAATGCCCTAAACACAATCAATAAGTAGCAAAATAAATTGAAAAGAAAAAATGACCAGACTCCAAAAGATACGAGAGTACGATGCAAAATATCACCCGAACCATCCAAACCGCTCCAAATGCTTCCATTGGAATGCCTAAACATAATCATAAAAAGCGCAAAAAATAATGGAAAATGTCAAAATGATCGCCTCCAAAGAGATACAGAGTCAGATAAAATACCAACCGTAAATCATCCAAACCGCCTCAAATGCTTCCATTGGAATGCCCCAGTCATAATCTCAATAAACAAAAAATAAACTGAAATAAATGTCAAAATGATCTCAGATCTCCAAAGAGGTACACAGAGTATGCAAAATACCCCAAAACTATCCAAAATACCTCCAAATACTTTCATTAAACAAAACATAAGAAAAAAAATAAACCTGAAATAAATGTCAAAATGATGATCTCCAAAGAGGTATATAGAGCACATATGCAAAATATCACCCAGAAACCATCCAAACTGCCATCAAATTGCTTACATTTGAATATAATGAACATAATCTCAAGAAACCCGCTAAGGAAACTGGAAAAAAAGCCTAATTGTTATAGAGACATGAGAGAGATACAAAATAACATATAAAAACAAAGAAATCTTTCACTGACGGAGAAGAACAGAGTAAATCTAAATTCATTCAAGTTCGGAATGCAAATACCTCATGTAGTCACCTACAATACCTCAATTTTGATTCTTATACCAGAGAAGGTCGGACGTCGATCGAGCGAGGAAAAAAAATCCTTCGTTGAAAGAAAGCTAAACTGCTCAGACAGGAATGCCTAATGTTTCATGTTCTTCTTCTCCGCTTTTGAGCAGGCCGCCGGAAGTGTAACGGCCGTGCAAAAGCCATCCACGCTTATGGGCCGGTCGCGGGAAATGCCTTTACACCGCATGCTCGCTTCATTAACCGCTAAAATGAAAAAAAAAAATCGGGATATGCGTCGGCTATAGATTGAAGTCCTCACTTAAAGTTACGTGCTTCGGACGTAATATTTTCTCCTCTATTGGTGTCTCCTGCAGGATGCACGCCAGCCGGAGACTCTCTCTCGTCTTCATCTCACCGTCCACAAAAAAAAAAAACCCTATGCTTCCTATTTGGAAAATTCCAACTCTTCTTCCCATCCTCCCCGATTGCCGCGATTGCCTCTCTGTTTCAACCCTGGAGTTTACCGGAGTCGTAGACGGCTGTTCTTACATCCTTGCTGTTTGCAGCCGGGCAGTTGAGCATTGCTCAGGAGGTTCTCCGGCCAAATGTATACCGCTATGGCCCCCTGCTTGACCTTCTAATGCGATCGATCTCCACTTCCGGTCTTCATCTACCAGTCGATATCTTGCGATGACGTCGACTACAAGACGAAAGTGTTGAACTTGTTCAAGATCGACACAGAAAAACCCTCTCTTGACTTTGGTTTTCAATTCGCAAGGTTCGCCTGCGATTGTGCTTCGCTAGTGATTGCTTCCGCTCTCGAAGGAGATGAGTTTAACTTCTATTTTCTGGCGTCTCTTCTTCGATATCCTTGCCATGGCATCGGGACAATAAAGATCAAGAATGTTAAGATTTATCCTGATCATCGTGTCCTTACGACGTTTGAAAAGTGAGGTATTCCTCTCAGTCGATGCAATTAATACTGCAAAGGTTTCTAAGAAGAATGAGATTATTGTTTGGTTAAAGTTGGCATCAATGCAGATGCAACCCTATGAAGCTTTCTTGAGGAGTGAAATAGTTCATTCATCCATTAGTGGTTCGCCATTAGCTTAAATAACTAGTTTAAAGAAAATATGTGATCACCCGTTGCTGTTGACCAAAAGAACTGCAGAAGGTGTACTTGAAGGCAGGGACACAGTGGTAAATCGTGAAGAGCTTGTTATGATGGAAGAGATGGCGCTGAATTTGATAAATTCAACAAATCACAATGTTCTTAAAGCAGGCAAGTATATATCATGCAAATTGTCTTTTATAATGTCATTATTGAAAAACTTGTTTAAAGAGAGACACCACATTTTAATATTTTCACAAAGATGCTGAATCTTTTGGAGGGAGCAATTTTATCCAAGGGATACAACTTTTTACGAATTGGTGGAACAACCAAACTTTGTGACAGAGAGAAGATTGTTAAGGATTTTCAAGAGGGCTCAATGCTTATATTTTTTTAACTTCATAAGTTGGAGGACTCGGCTTGACTCTTACCTTAGTCGATTGTGTCATTGTGGTTGACCCAGTATGGAATCTAGGTAATTTTTTTAAATTAAGTATGGTTAGAATCTGAATTAGGTAATTATGTACGGTCAAAAAAAAAATTAAGAATAGGTATACAGGATTAGTACTTACCAGCGTCAGATCGGCGTAGTAATCGCGTTGAAATGAGTTAAGTGGCACTTGATCAAATGACAGTCATTTAATTGTTAAATAATAATGTTTAAATAATTAATTATTCTTTTTTTTCATTAAGCGAGGATACTTAGATTGTCAATTAAAGATCCCAAAGTCATTTGAATCATGCATTTAAATTCTATTTTTTGGAAAATAAATTTCTGAATTTTCTTTTAATAAGATAAATATTATTACTTGAATGCGATTTAAAAATATTTTTAATTATATATATAAATATATAACTTAAATATATAACTTAAAAATATTTATATAATTTAAATATATAAATAACTAAATAAATTTATAAATATATATATATATATATATATATATATATATATATATATATGTATATATATATATATATATATATATATATATATATATATATATAAAAACTTTATTTTATATAATTTATAAAATATTTATATAATTTATTCCTTTCTTTATTTATTAAAATTATTTATTTATATATTTTAAATAGTTTTATATTATATATTAACAAAAATTAATAAAAATTATATATTTTAAATAATTATATTAATTAATAAAAAAATATTAAATAAATTTAAGTTATATATTTATATATATAATTAAAAATATTTTTAAATCGCATTCCAGTAATAATATTTATCTTATTAAAAGAAAATTCAGAAATTTATTTTCCAAAAAACAAAATTTAAATGCGTTGAGTGATTCATTCAATCTTGATCCATCTCCACTATCCCTTTTAAAGAAAAGAATAATTAATTATTTAACCATTTAAGTCACTAATTGGGCGACTCGTCAATGCAAAGACGACTCACAATATGGCATCACTGCCCGGCTACAAATTTTCAATGGCGATTTAATCGACCTATAATTACCTAATTAAACTATTTTAAAAAAAATTATATGGAATCTAGACCGAACCAAAGCGTTGATCGTGCTTATCGAATTGGTCAAAGAAAAAAAAAAGGTAAGAAGAAAGAGAAGAAAGAGAAAAATAGTGAAATATATTGCATCACTGCATTGTCGATAAAAAAATAAAATCAAATATTTGAATGTGAGAAAATTATATGCATATATATTTGCCTTTTCGTAGGTTTGAATGCCTCATCATCGTATGACGAGATGAAAAAAAGCAGGCTGTCTTTGTCATAGCACCACGCTCACGTCGGGCATGTCAGTAAAAATGTTAGATGTGGCACCCCTTATGCCAAAATGCTGTGGTGTATATATATATATATATATATATATATATATATATATATATATATATATATATATATATATACTTCAGTTGAAGGTCTCGTTATGCTCGTGCATAAGATTGAAATTGGTAGTATTTCAAAACCTCCATGCTCATCGACGTAGTAAAATAGTTACGATGCACCTCGCATCTTTGGATGGCTGGAATCTTTTAAATCTTTGTCAATTTGGACTTAATTCTGACTTGAATATATTTCTTGCATTTCTTTCTATAGGTTTGAAAACCCTGCTAACGCCATTAGGGCGTAGTAGGTGTAAAGACGGTTGTGGTGTCACAAGACATCACTATACTCATTAGAATACCGAGAAAGCCAAATATACTCGATCTATATGGGGATGATCGAGGGCATTACGAAATCTTTTGACTTAAAAAAAGGGAGCATAAAATGAATCAACTTAAGAATATTAAGCAAGAAAACCTAAAGCTAAAATTCAAATTAAAAACTCCAAATAACAAAAGGGGGAGGAAAAATAGCATACAATAAACACAAAAGTAAAACAAAAAAAGAGGGGGGAAAATGAAAGCTATTCTGTGAGATAAATCTTCTTTAAAATTAATAAATTAAACTGTCTTTTTCAATCTAAATCAAAATACCTTCTTCGTCACCAGAGCTGCAACTCGTTATACAAACAAACAGAAGGCGATACTAAATCCAATTCTATAAAAATCATAGGGCTTCCTTTAATCAAAAATTAAAGAATTTTATTCTAATTATGATTTTAATTAGATGAAATTAGCTAAGTTATAAATACTTGCATTTGCTAGGATATAGAGATTTCAAGTGTAAATTTTAATGTCTAAAAAGGCTGCGCAAGCTAAAGTTGAAATTAAATGAAAATATAAAATCAATCTTATAAATCGAATATAAATTCTTAAATGCATCCATGCCCTCATATCTTATGCTAAATACTTAAATTCAAGTGTAGGATCTTTGCGGTACTTCCGGTTTAGTCTTAGGGTAGTCAGTTAACAAAACCTAAACAACCTTTAATAAAAGTTTCAAATCAGTGAAATATCGGCTTGCTTTTGTCGGTGTGAGATCTAATCCTCGTTAGCTAAATAGAGTTGATAGGATCTGAAGCTCTTAAACATATTAAAATTAATCAATTTTTTAAATCAAATCAAATATCAATCTAAATTTGTTTCGGTTTAGTCTTGGGGGTGAGAGTTAACAAAACCTAAAAAATCTATAATAAGAGTTTCAATGAAATATCGCGATTTTGTCAGTGGTAGATCTAATCCTCATTGCTTGACTAAATATAGTTGACATGATCTAAAACTCTTAAACACATTCAAATTAATCAAATTTTCAAATCAAATTAAGTTCTGAAACTACTTAAATGAAATTCTATCACTAAAAGCTTAAATTAAAAATCAATCTATCCACCTTCCATGCTTTGTGGGGTGACAAACTAAGAAAACTCAGCTCACAAAGGAGCCAATGTCAAATCAAGTGTTCTGCATGTTCACTCTCAATCAATTTCACGCTAAGGACATGGCCGTGTCCTCGACGTGGCTTGGCAGTAGGCTCCACAGATAAAGCTCACCAGAGTCCTCTGACGGTGGTTCGCTCAGACTCCATTATATTACGATCACCATAGTATGCTCTCCAATGCTCTCTCTTTGAGTTGTGAATCATGGGGTATACTTGATAGCAAACAACCATCTCGTAAGGTACTTAAGTCTCTCAAACACCATCCCATCTACAAGGATTTCTTAGGCGTAACCCATGTGTTCATGAGGATCCTTCATAGTTAGATTACTACCTCCTCACTAAGTAAATTAGGGGCTGGCCCGGATGTGAACCATGAGATCTAGATCGGGAACATTATCATTCCCCTAACCATTTAAGCTAAAATGATGAATTTCATATCTTAAATTTTAAAACTCTACATCTTCTTACTATACTCTCTGCATTAAGCGATCTGTCTTAATTGAAAGTTCTCTCATATTGAGGGGTAATTAACTATAGGGGCTTGCGCCTATAGGAAACCTGGAACCAGATCTAAAGTTATCACCAAATGAGGATGAAATCTCTAGGTTGTGTCTTATCTACTATTTCATCTGCCTTTTGAAAATTACACTGACACTTTAAAACACTCTTTTCATCGAAGAGGTCGGTGGAGAATTTTCGGAGCCCACATGATTACTCCAATGATCAATATTAATCATAAATTATTCTTTAAATCTCTATGCTCACTCCAAATTTAGATTGCTTTCATACAAGAAATAAGGGTATATTTATAATTTTTTGGAGAAATATTTTGATAATTTTAGATAGAATCTCTAATTAATTCAACAAATAACCCTTACTAAAATTTCTAAATCATAGACTAGTCTTTTAATATTTAAGTGTCTTAGTGATATCAAAATTGAATATTATTAAGCTTATTAGATTTATTTTTATCAAAATGTATGTATTATTCAAAATCATTTGGTCATTAAATATTACTATAAAATTTTAACTACGTTTCACATATTTAATTTGTGATCAATTCTATATGAATTAGAATACTTTTAGTATCATTAGACTCATCTAATTAAAACATTTATTTAAGCTATAAGTATAAGAAAATTAAAGTCTTAATAAATTTAAATTTAATTTTAGATATTTTAATTTAAATATTATTCCAAACTTCTTGTGTGATCAAATGATTTTTTCAATGATGTATCAATTCATAAGCATGGTCAATAATTTAAGTCAGAAATCTATTGAGACAAACAAACTCTAAATTTATTATAAATCGTAGATTTATCTATGTTGAAAATCTCTCACTAAAAGTGTAAAAATATGATTTATTTATGCATTTCTAGAGATGCCATTATCTTTATTTCTATAATAATTCTAGACATTCCATAAGATAATTTGAATAGATCCTCTTTGATCATGCTACATATTTTTGGATCTTTGAGTATCATAACAAAATTTAAAATCAGATTTCCATCTAAAGTATAAACCCAAAATTTAGTGAAAGTTTGGCATGACCAAACTTGAGTTAAGCTGTCACGGCTAGATTGGGTTGGATTTGGGTCTCCCAATCCAATTTAGCCTATTATTGTGTTAGCATAGGTTCGTTCAAATTACTTTATGATTTAGATTTATGGGTCCATACAATTAGTATTTTTTTTGGAAAAAAAAAATATCCAACTTGCATTTAAAAAAAAAAAACTGATCTGTAGGATAGATTTCAGAACGAGGGTTGCAGGCAATCATTCGGATCTCAAAGGGCTTCGTTTTATTTATTTATTTCTTAAACTATTTAAGTAGATCGAAGAGATTTGTACGGAGCTGCCCCATAAAATAAAAAAAATATAAAATTTGAGTAAGTCTAAATGGGCATTGGGCTCATTTTGATCCAAACTAAGCTATTTTGTTGAAAGTATTTGAAATATAGTATAAAATATATGTAGGAATTTTAAATTTTTTGGTGTTTGATTTGAAGTAAAGTAAATTTTCAATATAATGTAATATATTTCAAATACATTATAAATGCTATTTTTGGTATATTTGAAATTCGTCCAAACATCGATGTAAAAGGGATGCGTTCACGCCTGCCGCCACACTCGCCACGCCACTCAACGCCGCCCGCCAATGCGTCGCCACTCCGCCGGGTCGCCGCATCGCCAAAACCTTCAAAATACATTATATTACATTTATTTCAACCAAACAAAAAAAATTAAAGTCATAAATTTATAAAATTCTCAATCAAACAATCAGAATTTTTACATCAATTTATCAGATTCTTTATATCGATTTTTTTTTCAAATTAACCAATAAATAGCCCTAAAGGGCAATATTTTTATTATTTATTTTTTAAAATCTAAGATATGATGCATATTTAAATTCAAACCGTGAGCGTTAGCTACGTTACATCTAATATATTATAAATAAGGTTATAATTAATCCATTAAGTTATGAAGTTTTATTGATTTCCTTAATTGGGCCTTAATAATGCATAGCTTCACCGCTGTTTGAGAATATATATAGAATTATATTAAATGATTTTAATCACCTAGATAAGAGCTAAACGAGGAAGAGAAAAAGAACACTAAGTGAGAAAAAAAAGAAAAAAATTCTCAAAAAGCAAAAAATCTCTTGTTGGGAAGAAAGTTTGAATGGCCAAAGGTTTAAATCCCTCACTTCGTGGGTGACCTCTCTAATTTATATATTTGGATTGATCTGAGGGGCGCTACTTGAAGTCTTGAATGATTATATAAAGAAAAAAAAATACATTGTCAAATTTATAATAATATTTTAAGTTTTTAAACCTAGTACAGAAATTGGATTGATTCTCTATTATTTGGATGATGAAATAAGTGGCCAAGGCAAAAGTTGCAACCTACTTCTAACTCTATTAAAAAGAGTAAAGAATTTAATAAGAGTAAACATTCACGAGGGTGATCTTAATATGAACAAGCTTAGAATTGATTTCACTAATGTTGATTTATTAAATTAAAATTTAATAAAATAGAAATTCATTTTATCAAAATCTGATCAAGGTGATTAATATCTTTCTCTTTAAAATCTAGGCTTATCAATTTTCTCACACAACCTATTTATCTTTTGGTGATAAATTCAATGCAAGAAAAATCTGTTAAAGCTCATGGGTTCTCAAAAAGGATTACATGGCTTCGCCATTCAAGTTGTGAAAATCAAACAAGATATTAAACCAGAAGAAAAAGAGTTTCAATGTTTAATGATTCGATTAGGATTGAATCGAATGATTTAATAAAAATTAAAATTATTAAATATTGATTTAATTAAATATAAAATAATATAAATATATAATAAAAGTTAAAAGGATAACCATATAGATAATATTTCTAATAATTATAAATTTCAAGATCAATATAAAATTCAATAAGATATATTTATATGTATATATTAAATATATTTAAAATATAAAAATGTATAATGTAAATTTATAAATATAAGTATAATTAATAATAATAATAATAATAAAAATATAATAATAATCTATAAAATTTATATTTTATAATAAAAATATAAATTTTATAATATAAAATATTGTTTAAAAATCTTATAAAATATAGCTAATATAAAAATATAATATACAAAATATTTTAAAATATTATTATAAATATTAGTATATGTATATTCACAATGTTTAAAAACTTAATTTTTTTTTATAATAATATAAGTCTTGAATTTTATTCCATATTTGCTTTTATTATGAAATTTATTCTTTCTATAAATATATATATGGCAGAAAGAATAGATTCCATATGACTTTAAAAGAAAATATGGAATAAATATTTTAAACCCATATATATATATATATATATATATATATATATATATATATAGCAGAAAGAATAGATTTCATATGACTTTTAAAAGAAATATGAAATTTTATTCCATATTTGCTTTATAAAGTCTATTCTTTCTATAAATATATATATTTGTAGGCACAAAGAAAAGATTCCATATGCCTTTAATAAAAAATATTTTAAACCATATATATGAAAGCATAGTTTATTTATGGTTCATCAGATATGTTTATATATTTGTAGGTAGAATAGATTCCATACTTTATAAAAGCAAATATGGAATAAAATATTCCATATTTGCTTTTATAAATCTACATGAAATCTATTCTTTGTAGGTAGAAAGAATAGATTCCATATGGCTTTATAAAAGCAAATAATAAATATAATCTATTTTCCTACAAATATGATATTTATAGAAAGAATAGATTCCATGTGGATTTATAAAAATAAATTTTAGCTTTGTTGGAAAATCTGCATAGATAGTTGAAAATAATAAGAATTCCATAATTTTTATGTAGAAAAACTCCAGGAAAAGGGGAAAAAATCAACCAAGTATAGATGTTTTACTATATCAACTTTGGAGTATAATGTTTGAATCTTCCGATAATGGGATTACAAATTGTAGAAATCTCGATAAAAAAATTCTAGAATCATTTACAACGATTATGACGGTTTCATCTGTTGGCGGTAACAATTGGCATTAATCAATGACACAACAATGGTGTTTAACTTCAACTTCTAGCTCTCTTTTCTCCCAAGTTCGTCTAGCTCCTTCCCCTTATGACAAAGAATAAGGTCCTATTTAAAAGATTATAAGAGAGGCATTTTGTAGCTAAAATCCTAGAACATTCCATCTGACGGTATATTCATTTGATCATATATAGTATTTTGGTGATTTGACCATCTAAACGATCTTTGATTTGAGTGATCATAGTCGTTAGATTCGTCTCGTCGAGCTGCTCGATTCGATTATATAAGCATATCAAATTTAAAGTCATTTGATCATCCAAGAGTTTCAAAGTTTTCATATGTATTTTTTAAACTCGATTTATTGATGATCTAACTCGCTTCTAGCATTGTTGAACTCATCTTACTTAGTCATTTAATTTGATTGTATACATGCTTTAATTTGAGATTTGTGCTTCATTTATAAATTTTAGAGGTATATATCATTTGCTCGTCTATTTTTTGATAGTAAAATTTATTTCATCTAAAAATAAAATTACTTTAACTAAAAAAATTATTAGGATTAGTTATTAATATTTATTATTATTATTATTATTATTATTATATATATATATTGAAAGAAGATAAAGAATTATTTTTTTAAAAGAAGAAGATAAAGAGTTTTTTTTTAATGAGGCATGTGAAGAATTATTTTTAGGAATATAAATAATTTTTTTTAAATGATGAATATGAAGAGTATCTTTTTTTATTTAAGAAGATAAAGAGTTTTTTTTTAAGAATATAAATAGTTGTTTTTTTTTAAGAATATAAATAGTTGTTTTTTTTAAATGTGGAATACGAAGAATTTCTTTTTTTTATTTATAAATATGAATAATTTTTTCTTCTCTCTTTTTTTTTAAGAAGATGAAAAGTTTTTTTTTAATGAGGTACATGAAGAGGTTTTTCAAAAAAAAAAAAATTTAAATGAGGAATATGAAGAGTTTTCTCACATTATTATTATTATTATTTTAAGAATTTGAAGAGTCATTTTTTCTAGTATAAATACCCCCAAAAGGATAGGGGAAAACTCGCACATTTCTTTCTTCTCTTTAGCATCCTCCACTGACTTGTATAATGGTGCCGACCAATCTCGCACTCTCTAGTTCTCCCTGATCTTGGGGTTTCCAACTGACCTGGTTAGGCGACGCGCATCCCGAATTCAAGCTCTAGTATGCTTCCGCTTTCTTCTCTTTTGCCTCAACTTGTATAATGGTCACCCTCTCAGCTCCAGCTTCTCCTCGATCTCGGTTTCCAACCGACTTAGTTAGCGGTGCATTCCTAATGTTTCCGCTTTTTTTTGGTAGCCTCCACTAACCTCAGATAACGGTTGACTCCTCTCAGGCTCCATTTCTCCCGATTTCTGGTTTCAGACGGCAGATCATCCAGCTAAGTGGCTTCCACTTTCTTTCAAGTCTTGGTTTATTGATCCTTATAATGGTGCACCTCTCACAGTGCTCCCTATCGAGGTTTCCAATTGACTTGGATAGGCGATGCACATCCCGAATTCGATTTCCAGTGTTATTCCAAACTTGAAAAATATACAGTATCTTCATGGGTGAGTATCTTTCCACAGATATCCCAATGTCTAAAGATTCTCGAGTAAATCTTGCACAAGATGATGGGTTGCAGAAGTATCAGGGGATGACGAGATCCGACGATGTAACGCCAACTATCAACAGTGATACTTTGAAAATTTTCAAGAAGAAGTTTCATTTTTCAAATGATTTGGTGGCTATTCCTCCTAAAAGATCAGAACATTTATTTTCCTCAGAGGTCAGACATTCGAGGCTTTTGCCTTCGAGATTGATCCTTCCGAGGCTTTGCTTTGAGGTTTTGATGTACTTCATCTTCTAGATTGAGATATACCTATACCTTCAGAAGCTTTTGCCTTCTAAAGTTCTTGATGTACGTGTACTTTCTAAGATTTTTATTTTCTGAGATTTTTAATGTACCTGTAACTTCTGAGGCGTTTGCCCATTGAGATTTTTGATGTACTTGTACCTTCTAAGGCTTTTGTATACTGAGATTTTTGATGTACGTGTACCTTTCCGAGGCTTTTGCCTACTGAGGTTTTTGTTATACCTGTATCTTATGATGTTTTTTCCTTTTGAGATTTTTAATGTACTAGTGAGGCTATTGTAGAGATTTTGATGTATCAGACCTTCCTATCTTTTTTTCCTTTTGAGATTTGTGATATACATATACCTTTTGAGGCTTTTACCTTTTGAGATTTTTGATGTACATGTACCTTCTGAAGCTTTTGTCTTATAAGATTTTTGATGTACCTGTACTTTCTGAGGCTTTTGCCTACTGAGATTTTTGGCATACCTGTATCTTCTAAGGCTTTCGCCTTCTGAGATTTTTGATATACTATATTCTGAGGCTTTCACCATTTGAGGTTATTGATGTACTTGTACCTTCTGAGATTTTCGCCTTCTGAGATTTTTGATGTACCTGTATCTTCTAAGGCTTTTGCCTTCTGAGATTTTTGATGTACTTGTACTTTCTGAAGCCTTTGTTTTCTGAGATTTTTGATGAGTGGAGACCCTGTCAACCACTTGCTCTCTTGGAGTCTTTCTAGTGAGGACCTTGTTCACTACTTGCTTTCCATCGAGGCTTCCTCAAGGGCGTGCTTTCTAGGGGTGGAATGCATAAAATATTTTTGGCATATCCAAGGTTATTTGTCAGAATGTTACTCGGTGACATTTAACCTGTGTGAAAGAAGTTAATAGTCTTAACTCTCATTCGAGATTATTTTGTCAAAGTATGACGTTAACTTGTGTGAAAGAGGTTAAACATTTTGATTCTTCTGAGATTAGTTGTCAGAGTATTATTCGATCACGATAACCTGTGTAGAGTAGATACAAAGTTATGACATATCCGAGACTATTTGTTAAAGTATTACTCGGTGAAATTTAACCTGTGTGGAAGAAGTCAATAGTTTTAACTCTTTTTCAAGGTTATTTTATCAAAGTATGATGTTAACTTATGTGGAAGAGGTCAAATAAAATATATATTTGGTCTGAGCGTTCTTGACATTTGCCTTATTTTTCATGAGTATGACTGGAGAATCTTAATTTGCAAAGCTATCTCTCTATTTTTTTTTTGTTGAAATTGCTCCACATCATTGACTTGCTTTTCGAACTAATAATCAATTAGATAGACAAAATATTGATTTGGGTGATCTTTTGAGATTAAGAGTTGACCCCCCCCCCCCTCCCAAAAGTTTCCAACAAAAGTTGAAGGATAGAAGTTCGATGAATCTTCATTCTTCTTATGTGTTCTTTAAGAGTAAGATTTCCTCCACCATATAGGTGATGCTGCTCTGAACATAAAGTCAGATTGTCAACCATTGTGAAAATGCAAATAGAATATTTTCACGACGATGCCAAATTGTTAAGTGCTGAAAACCAATCATGTAAAATAAAACTTTATCCTTAAATTCATCAGGAAATCTAAGATGCACATAGATAGTTGAAAATAGAAGGAACCTGCAATTTTACGGAAAACCCGTAAAGAGGGGAAAATTACTGGCCCTCACCCAAGAAAGATGCTTCACTATATATTAACTTTGAGTACAAAGTTTGAATCTTCCGATGGGATTACACATAATGAGAAATCAATAATAGAATTCCTGAATGTTATAAAAGCACGTAATTGACCAATGCGTTGGCACAATGGCTACCCACAATACTGTGATGACTAACTTCAAACTTCTAGCTCTCTCCCAGCTTTCTCCCAAGTTCTCATCTAGCTCCTTCCCCCTTCATGACAAGAATGATGTCCTATTTATATGATTCTAAGAGGGGCATTTTGATCATTATAGTCAAAATCCCAAAACTTTCATTGGACGGTGTATATTGATTCATTTGATCATAGATAGTATTTTGGTGATTTGATCGTGACCGTCCAAATGATTTTATACACATACACACACATACACACACACATAGATATATATATATATATATTTCAAATAAATAACCCTCGTAAGACTACTTTTTTTTCACAAGACCAAAACATTTTTTTAAATTAATTAAATTAATTAATTAAATAAATATTGAGTTATTTAAGAAAATAGCTCAATATTCTAAAAACAGTAATTCAAATGAAATAAAAGTCAAATAATTTAAAAGTTGACTAAATCATTTCAGTCATTGGTTTGAATATTTCATCCTTTTTAAAAATTTATTTCACATAAATTCTTTAAATTCAAATAAAATCTTAATGTCTCAAAGGCTAATAAAGTCAACATTATTTTGTGTTAATTGTTGTAAAGTCAATCAAAATGAGATAGATATTTGATTTTTTAACTTGACTTACACTGATATTTATTTGCTATCTTCGAACATTTTCTTGTGCATTGTCTTTTTTTTTTTTTTAAATTTTGAAATAGAATTCCATTTCAAAGCCAAAGAGTGGATCACCTCCAAAAAAATTCTTTGCCACAATGTACTATGATCTTCTAAATAAAGGTTTTTGAATTGTAGCATATGGCATAGTGAATGCTGGTCCTAAACTATTCTCCCTATTGTATTAATATATTTAACACCTAAATTTTCATATTTATACACATAATACTTAAATCTTTAATATCATATTAAAAATATCACTATTATTAACATTTTTATGATAAAATTAACCTTTTCATGCTTGAAAAAGTGCAATATATATAAATATTAAAATTTAGATATTAAGTATATAAATACATAAGAATTGAGTGGCATGTATGTTAGTATTTCAAAAATGAATCAAATTGAGTATATTTGATTGATTTAGTCCATTTATTGAAGGGGAATTCATTTTTTTGTTTTAGAAATCAGGATTATTTTGACTGCAATTTATGATTCAATTCTGGAAAAATTGATTAAATTGAAATTCAAATACAAATAATAAATGTATGATTTCATATAATGGAAATTTTATTATCACACACACACATACTATATATACATATATATATATGTGTGTGTGTGTGTGTGTGTGTGTGTGTGTGTGTGTGTGTGTAGTTTTGATCTTTACATTAAAATAAAACATTTACTTTTCTCTTAAAAGTTTGGTTTAAAGAAAATGATCCAAATAAATCAAACTATACTTTGGTTCAACTTGGTTTGGTAATTTTACATATAATTTACTTAGTTTAGTTCAATTGATTTATCAAAATCAATAACCAATCCATTTGAAACAATTAGATGCACCCCACTCTTATTATATGAATTTATAATGCAAAATTTTTCATAAAAATTCTAAGTATATAATCATAAAATTTTGAAATTACCAACTTCTTTAAGCTCATCGCAATTGATCTAACACTAGCATGTCAATTCAAATTTATTTATCATATGCATATGCTAGTTGCTTGTCTAACCTAGCTTATCATCCTAATTTCATCTATCTTACACTAACTTATCTATTAATCTTTGTCTTCCCAACAACAATTTTTAGGCTCATTTTAATTTGTTAAGCGCTATCTTATTTATTCATTGATCAATTCATATCGTGATAAAATGGTAATGACTATTTTCTAAATGCCCCATTATCATTATACTATATGGTGATCTTATAGCATAACATTGTTATGATCCTTGACAAGAACCTCCAAAGCCATCTAATGGACACTAATAATGCATGACCATCTCCCATTTAATTTAATAACGTAGAATTTTAATTAGCTAAGCACCTCCAAACTCTACACTTTCCCTTGATAATGTAATTCACATAAGCCTTGACAATATGTACTTGCCTATCGACATCATCGAATGATCATCTCGTTCTCATGAGTATCATGATGGCCATTTTTCAACATTATACCTTCTTATGGGTCCATCCACCTCAATTGTAGCCGTCTCCATTAAATTTTCGTCGATAACTAATATATTTTAACTGATTGATCCCCCAAAATTGGTGTATAGGACGTTTCTACTTTTGATCACCGAGATAGACATCACGGCTCATTTGTTCACTCCTATAGCATTTCTTAAGGTGTTAGTTCTAATTGTGATCTGAGCAAATCTTTTTCACAATTGGTCAAGAGATAAATTAAGTCAATTTCTACCCTTTCAAGCATAATGTAGTAGAGCTCCATTTTCTTCACAATAACACTAAAGCAAATTCATCATATCACTTCTAAGAAAAAATTCCTCTTATCATTTCTCATGGAATAATCAATAACTTGTTGAATTATAATTGTATCCATTGGTTAAAAGTTCATGTATGACCTCCCAAATCTTATGTTTCTCACAAAAGTTGTTAAAGAATTGCAAAGAATGAGGATAATTTTATCTCATTATTAGTAGATGATAAATTATCAACATAAATAAACAAACTAAAAAAAAATGAATTGAATTATTTTGACTTAATTTTGAACAAAATATGAATATATACTTGATATGACACTAAAAATACTACTAAATAAGAATCTTGATGTCAAAAGCAAGTCGACTAAGTTGAAACTAGTCGAGATCAAGCATTTAAAATATCATTACAAACTTTGAGATATCAGTTAAATCTCTAAATAGTTCCTAAATATAGAGTGTTTATAATCAAATCAAGTGTCTTGACGAGCCGGATTTAATAAGCCCAAGATCTCTTGATTCTGACCTCATTTGAGCATTCAAATACACAAAATATATCAGATAATCAAGGGAATCATCTTGAGTCATCCGATGGAGTGATTTGGATTTTGCATGTATTTAAAAAAATGCCCTCCCTCTAATCTATAAATAGCCCATCATTCTTCACATGAAAGGAAGCCAAGCTAAAGAGAAGAGAGAGCTCTAAGGCTTGAAAATCCTTCAAGCATAATCGTGCCACTACTCGACGGTGCCGACCACTCGCTAAACCACCGCCGTACCGCCATCGTGATTCATCGCCAATCTCCGTTGGTCGCCACCGTGACCACCGTCTCTGGGCATTGCCGTCAACCACCGTTGTCGGTCATTACCACCGGCCACCATCGCCGATTGCCGATCGCCGTCGCCGGTCGCCGTCCGCCATAGCCATCAACCACTGCCGTATCACCGGGCCATTACCATTGGTCGCCCGCTGGTCATCGCGTTAACCATCGCCGCCGTCATCCTCGCCATTATTGCCGTCGCCGCTGATCGGCCGCTGGTTGTCACTGCTGACCACAGCCAGCCACCGTCGTCAACCACCACCATCAATCATCATTGTCATCAACCACCGTCGACGCCGACTGCCGATCTACCGATCATCACCACTGTCGACCGTCACTGTCGGTCGCTGACCCCCGCTGTTCACTATCATCAACTACCACTAACAACTGTTACAACCTAACCACGGCTATACATAGTGAAAGATTTTTACTGGGCTAGGCCCCATAGTTTTTTCCTTCTTTTCGAGGTTTTTACACGTAAAAATTCTACAATTTTTTTGTTCATTCTTCAAATAACTGCGTATGTGCTGGATTTCACAACAAAGCTAAGACGTAAACTTTTATTCTACAGCAACTGGTTTTCTAGCTGGGAAGAATACTAAAAAAAATTAATGTTAAGCACTTTGATTATATTTAAATGATATAAAATTGTGAGATTTTTATTTGCAGATAAATAGAAAATAATAAAACATTTATTCTAAATGTATGATAATAATAAAATATTAAAATGTAAAATTTTAATCATAATATTGTGTTCAATTTTTTTTCTAAATAACTATTTGTTAATTTTGAGTACTGATATGACACTGAAAATTCTACTAGTCGAAGCACGAATCTTGATGTCAAAAGCAAGTTGATCCTCAGTTGAAACTGGTCGAGATCAAGCACTTAAAATATCCTTAGAAACTCTGGGATGTCAGTTAAATCTCTAATTAACTCTCAAACATGGAGTGTTTATAATCAAATCGAGCGTCTCGACGAGCCGGATCTAACGAGCCCAAGATCTCATAATTCTGACTTCATTTGAGCATTCAAATACACAATATATCATATGATCAAGGGAATCATCATGAGCCGTCCGATGGAGAGGAGTGGTTCGGATTTTGCATGTATTTACAGAGACGCCACTCCTCCAATCTATAAATAGCCCCTCATTCCTCATATGAGAGGAGGCCAAGCAAGAGAGAGGAGAGAGCTCTAAAGCTTGAAGATTCTCTAAGCACAATCCTGCCACCACTTGACGGTTGTCAACTACCGCCGCCGACCGCCGTCGCCGCTAATCCTCGCCGTCGTCAATCTCTGTCGATATCCATCATGACGACCTTCATCGTCAGTCGATGTCCCTCACTGTTCACCATCATCTGCTACCACTAGCAATTATTACCACCTGAACATGACTACATAGTTGTTGTTCCCTTCACATATGCAATCCCGTAATCCCGTTATCGGGAAGATCTTATACTCTGAAACAGATACATATTGAAAGATTTTTACTGGGCTAGGCCCCATGGTTTTTTCCCTCTTTTCAAGGTTTTCCACATAAAAATTTTGGAGTTTTCTTGTTCACTCTTTAAATACTTTTGTGTGTGTGTGCTAGATTTCACAATAAAGCTAAGGTGTAAACTTTCACTTTACCGCAACTGATTTTCTAGCACGCAACAGTTTGGCGCCGTTGCCAAGGAAAAGAACCCTTCAATCATAATTCCTGTGAACACCTCGTTATGGCCAATAGGTACAACACTCAAACAAAGGAGCCTCCCGCTCCAACTCCCGTCACTCTCAAAACCAATCCTTGAACCAAGGACACCAAGCTTCTACCTCACTCCGATATGACCCTATCGTTGAAGGCGTAATGAGAATCTCTTTAGAAGATCGCGTCCTCCGAATGGAAGAGTCTCAAAATGAGATGACCTGACTTTTGCGAGGAACACAACAACCACTACTGCGGCAAACACATCTACCCCGAGATCGATCGTTAGCCGTGGGAGGTCAAATTGCTAATCTCCTTGACACTGAAGTTCCCCCGCGTAGAGACCGTGATGTTGATCTCCTTGACACTGCTAGTTCTACTCATCCATCACGTACAGCTCAACGGACTGCTAATCCACCAATTATTACTGGTAGCTCGACACATTCTCGTCCTGTTGACCTCACTCGTCATATTATACGTGCAGAATTACGACGCTTAATGCAAGACGAATTTTACCTTCAAGACAGAAATCATCTTCCCCATCACGAGGGAATCTCACCGGTTATTCTTCAACATCCTATTCGTGGTTTCAAGCTCAGCATTGATTCCTATGATGGGGCGACTGACCCACATGAACACAACGACCATTACAGGACTATCATGCATATCCAACTAGCTCATAACACACTGCTTTGTCAGGTCTTTCCCGTTACCCTCAAAGGGCAAGCTCACACTTGGTTCTACTCCCTTCTAAGGGGATCCATCCGTACCTTTGACGAACTTGCCAAGATTTTTGCGGAACTCTCAATCAATTTCATGCCAGTAAGGACATGATCCGTGTCATTTGACTGCGTGGCTTGTCAAGTAGGCTCCACAGATAAAATAAATAGTCCTTTGATCGAGTGGTGGTCCGGCTCCATTATATATTTATCATGCACCGTAAATCAGTATGCTCCAATGACTCTGTCATTTGAGTTGTGAATCATAGGGTATACTTGATAGGGTAAGCAACAATCTATCAGCTAAGGTAGACTTAAGTCTATCTCCTTAGACAAACACCACCCCAGATCTATAAGGATTTCTTAGACGACGTAACCCATGTGTTGCTGATGAGGATCCTTCTCAGTAGTCGACTACCTCCTCGACTAAGTTAGAACCGAATGCGGATGACGTAACCATGGGATCTAGATCGGGCACATCATCATTCCCCCAACCATTTAAGCTAAAATGATGAATTTCATAACTTAAATTTTAAAACTCTACATGCTGCTACTATACTTTACGCATTAAACGATCTAATGACTAGCCTTAATCGAAAGTTCTCTCTCATATTGAGAGGGGTAATTTACTATAGGGGCTTGTGCCTATAGGAAACCTGGAACCAGATCTAAAGTTATCACCAAATGAGGATGAAATCTCTGGGTAGTGTCTTATCTACTATTCCATCTGCCTTTTGAAAATTACACTGACACTTTAAAATACTCTTTTCATCGAAGAGGTCGGTGGAGAATTTTCGGAGCCCATTTGGTTACTCCAATGATCAATATTAATCATAAATTATTCTTTAAATCTCTATGCTCACTCCAAATTTAGGTTGCTTTCATACAAGAAATAAGGGTATATTTATAATTTTTTGGAGCAATATTTTGATAATTTTAGATAGAATCTCTAATTAATTCAACAAATAACCCTTACTAAAATTTCTAAATCATAGACTAGTCTTTTAATATTTAAGTGTCTTAGTGATATCAAAATTGAATATTATTAAGCTTATTAGATTATTTTTATCAAAATGTATGTATTACTCAAAATCATTTGGTCATTAAATATTATTATAAAATTTTAACTACATTTCACATATTTAATTTGTGATCAATTCTATATGAATTAGAATACTTTTAGTATCATTAGACTCATCTAATTAAAACATTTATTTCAGCTGTAAGTATAAGAAAATTAAAGTCTTAATAAATTTAAATTTAATTTTAGATATTTTAATTTAAATATTATTTTAAACTTCTTGTGTGATCAAATGATTTTTTCAATGATGTATCAATTCATAAGCATGGTCAATAATCTAAGCCAGAAATCTACTGAGACAAACAAACTCTAAATTTATTATAAATCGTAGATTTATCTATGTTGAAAATCTCTTACTAAAAGTGTAAAAATATGATTTATTTATGCATTTCTAGAGATGCCATTATCTTTATTTCTATAATAATTCTAGACACTCGATAAGATAATTTGAATAGATCCTCTTTGATCATGCTACATATTTTGGATCTTTAGTATCATAACAAATTTAAAATCAAGCTATTTTAGATTTGTCAGATTCATCTCATTATGACTTCCATCTAAAGTATAAACACAAAATTTAGTGAAAGTTTGGCATGACCAAACTTGAGTTAAGCTGTCACGGCTAGATTGAGTTGGATTTGGGTCTCCCAATCCAACTTAGCCTATTATTGTCTCCCCATCCACATGGAATCTATTTTTTGAAGTAAAGTAAATTTTCAATATAATGTAATATATTCCAAATACATTATAAAGGCGATTTTTGGTATATTTGAAATTCGCCCAAACATCGGCCAATGTGCGATGCGGTCCACTGCCGTCGCAGCCACACTCGCTTCACCGCCACAACGCCGTTGCCGTCCATCATCGGGCCAAAACCTTCAAAATACATTATATTACATTTTTTCAACTAAACAGAAAAAATCAAAGTCATAAATTTGTAAAATTCTCAATCAAATAATTATAAAGTAATACTTTTACACTGAAATCTTTTTACACTGCATTCTTTTTATACTGCATTTTTTTTTCAGCAAACCAAATAGCCCCTAAAAGGGCAATATTTTTATTCTTTATTTTTTAAAATCTAAGATCTGATGCATATTTAAATTCAAACCGTGAGCGTTAGGTACGTTACATCTAATATATTATAAATAAGGTTATAATTAATCCATTAAGTTATGAAGTTTTATTGATTTCTTTAATTAATTGGGCCTTAATAATGCATAGCTTCACCGCTGTTTGAGAATATATATAGAATTATATTAAATGATTTTAATCACCTAGATAAGAGCTAAACGAGGAAGAGAAGAACACTAAGTGAGAAAAAAGAAAAAATTCTCAAAAAGCAAAAAATCTCTTGTTGGGAAGAAAGTTTGAATGGCCAAAGGTTTAAATCCCTCACTTCGTGGGTGACCTCTAATTTATATATTTGGATTGATCTGAGGGGCGCTACTTGAAGTCTTGAATGATTATATAAAGAAAAAAAAAATACATTGTCAAATTTATAATAATATTTTAAGTTTTAAACCTAGTACAGAAATTGGATTGATTCTCTATTATTTGGATGATGAAATAAGTGGCCAAGGCAAAAGTTGCAACCTACTTCTAACTCTATTAAAAAGAGTAAAGAATTTAATAAGAGTAAACATTCACGAGGGTGATCTTAATATGAACAAGCTTAGAATTGATTTCACTAATGTTGATTTATTAAATTAAAATTTAATAAAATAGAAATTCATTTTATCAAAATCTGATCAAGGTGATTAATATCTTTCTCTTTAAAATCTAGGGTTATCAATTTTCTCACACAACCTATTTATCTTTTGGTGATAAATTCAATGCAAGAAAAATCTGTTAAAGCTCATGGGTTCTAAAGGATTACATGGCTTTATTGTGAAAATCAAACAAGATATTAAACCAGAAGAAAAGAGTTTCAATGTTTAATGATTGATTAGATTGAATCGAATGATTTAATAAAATTATTATTAAATATTGATCTAATTAAATATAAAATAATATAAATATATAATAAAAGTTAAAAAGGATAACCATATAGATAATATTTCTAATAATTATAAATTTCAAGATCAATATAAAATTCAATAAGATATATTTATATGTATATATTAAATATATTTAAAATATAAAAATGTATAATGTAAATTTATAAATATAAGTATAATTAATAATAATAATAATAATATTAATTGTTGCTTGGAAAACCAGCGGTAGAGAATAGCCTTATTGACAACCAAAGACACACAATGTAATTAAAGAAAATGAGACACCTTAATTTAACGGAAAACCCAAAAGAGGGAAAACCACGGCCTAGCAAGAAAAGGTTCCACTATGTATCCTTTCGAGTACAAAATCCTCCGATAATGATTTTATTATTTGAGAAAGGACAAGTAACAACGATCGATTGTAATGGTCGATGTTGGAGATCAGCTTCCGGTGGAAATGCATATAGGATGATGGTGGTTGATGACCGGCAGTGTGACTTGCTGGAGGATCTTCAAGCTTGAGCTTCTTCTTCCTTGCTTTTCCTCTTCTTCCTGTTTTGATTCTTCCTCTTCTTCCTTTTCTGGACTCTTCCTCTTCCACTGGACTCTTCCGCTTCTTCCTTGTTCTGACTCTTCCTCTTCTCCCTGACTCTTCCTTCTTCTTTTTGACTCTTCCGCTTCTTCTTCTGACTCTTCCGCTTCTTCCTTGTTCTGTTCTCTTCTTCTTCACTTGCTTCCTTTCTTCACTTGCTTCACTTCACTTAGCTTAGCTTCGCCATGTGAGGAGTGAAGGCCTATTTATAGAGGAGGGGTATTCTAGTAATTCATGTAAGGTCCGTACTCCCCTCGACGGACGGCCGTGATGATTCCTTCGATCATTTGATGTATTTTGAGCATTTGATGCCCAAATGAAGTCGAATTATGAGATTTTAAGCTCATTAGATCCGCGTCGAGACGCCGATTTGACTATAAACACTCCATATTTGATAGTTATTTTGGGATTTAATTGATATCCCAAAGATTTCAATGATATTTTAAGTGTTGATCTTGACGGTTTGACTCAAAATCATATCACCTTCGACACCAAGATTTGCTTGACTAGGTATTTTGAGAGTCATATCAATTGCCTCTATTTTGGATGACATTAGCTTAATCATCCAAAAATATATGTGTCAAATGTTCAAAAATAACGACCGAAGTTTTTAGCGGGACACGGCGCCTGGCCCTTCATGTGGCCGGCGGCAGGATGGGGCGCTTGGCTGAAGGCTACGGGCGCTACGGCACGCTGCCTGTGGTATGCTGGCGCTGGCGCGTTCAGACGGCGATGGTTGGTCGAGGGCCGATGCGCGGCATTGGCGGGCGCATACGCTGGGTAGCGCATGCGCATTAGCTGCGGATCGTTCGCCATTCCGCAACGTTCGGTCAGCCATTCCAGATCGCTGTCGCCATTCCATCCGGTCGGGTCGCGGCCATCGTGGTGAATACCCCGGTCGAATGGCGGGCGGCAACCATGCAGCTGGCTGCTTGCTCATGCTACGCATGCTGGCTACCTTGCAGATCAACCTACGAGAAATTGGCGGTTTCGTTTTTTGAACCATTTTTGAGGAGTTTTACTTTTCTTGTGCTATAAATACCCCAGAGGAGGCACACATTTTCCCTTCTCCTTTCTTCGAGTGAGGTTCTTTAGGTGATCAAGAGGGTGATCAAGAGACCATCAAGGCCCACCTGCACGTCGGAGCACCCCGCCTCGTCCGGCTTATCGCCCCCCATCGTGGTTGGGATCAAGGCCCACTCGTCAGGTTCGCCACGGCCGTCCGGATCGCCCGTCATCGTCTGGTTGAGGGCGATCAAGGCCCACCTGCAGACGTCGGGTTCGCTTCGCCCCGGCATCGGTCTCGGATCGCCGGTTAGGCCAAGGCCCACCTGACGTCGCCGGTTCCGGCCGTCGGCATCGCCCGCCGGATCGTCGGAGGCGATCGGGCACGGCGACGCCGCCGCTTCCCGCCTCGTCCGCTTACCGCCCGGATCGTGCTGGGGAGGCATCGGCCGCACGTCAGGCCGCCCGTCCGGATCGGTCCCGCCGGATCGCCGGAGGCAGGCCCACTGCACGCCGGGTTCCCGCTTATCTACCCCGGCGACCGCCCCCGGATCGTCGTTAGAGGCGCCAAGGCCCAGCATCTACTTTCTTGTAAAACTGGGAAGGTTCAATAGTTGAAAATTGCCTGACGGCGGGAAGTATCGCTAAGAACCATTGTCCTCATAACTCAAAAGTTATCGATCAGAGAAAAAATTTTACCCAAACTGGCGAGCGGAGAGTAAAAAAAGCGCTCGATCGGTGATGGTCGAAGAAAACTCATAAGCGCGGGGATATATGCTACCGTCACATCGATAGTTTAATGGTGTTTCGAGAAATTTTTCTTCCCAATGAGTTGGTTATCAGGCTCAAACCGATCGAGCTGTTTCGCCCGCTGGTACTTTACTATTTCGAGATGACTCTTCGTCGGATGCGATTCTGGCTCGAAATTGAGATTTTCAAAAATGTGGGCTTTGATGCAATTTTGTTTCGAGCTTTAATGGTCATTATTTTGACAACCTTCGTGGAGCATGGGGTTACTTTGAACATCGAATACTTGCAATGTAGATTCACATGTGATGCTCAAGGACATTTTTTATAAAGAAGGATAGAATTTTCGACGGATCCGGCCCAAAACTTGGTCTGGATTTTTTTGTGAAGAATGAGTGGGCCTTCCTGAAATGGGGAAGATTGAATGATCTTCCGTGATCCGCCCGAGCATCTGAGGATGATATTCTAGCAACTCTTAATATTCCCTGATGGGAAGCTTGCAACATGAGTTGCATTACATCAAGAATATAAGATAAAGATGTTTTGGTCTTTCTATCCGGGAAGGTCTCATGCTCTTCCGAGAAAGGGTGACGAGAGAGTTCTCTCATACCATGGTTCTCTCGAAGCTATCATAAACGTAGCAATCCATCTCTTACGTAAAGAGGAGAGGTTGAAATGGTCGTTGATATCCGTGGAGATGGTGTCTACCTCAGAGTAATGCTTCGACTCATGATGGGGAGTTCACTCGCAAATTCGAGGAGGTATTAAATCACATATGTACCGACGCCAACGCGATGAATTGCGCGTTTTTCCTTCTTTCATTCTTCTCTATGTAACATTAGTGCTGATGACGATTTTTTTTTTTTTTTTTTTTTTTTTTTTAGGTAACTCAGTCATTAGGACTTACGGCTCATTTGAGTGTTGCCTTAGATGAATGGAATACTGAATTTGTGAAGATAAAATATCTGGCAGTATGAAGGATGAATGATAAAGCTAAAGAAGTGGTGACCTTGGAGGTCATTGACCGAGTGTAGAGTCTGGCGAATATGTCGACTTCTTTCTCCGTCGAGGTGAGCGCCGTGATGAGTCGATTGAAGAGCGAGACTCGCCATAAGGAGAAGAGAATCGTGGCAGGTGAGAAAACACATTACAAGATTGTCTTTCAAAAGGAGCATAGAATGTCAAGTGGGAAGCAAGCCAGATCGCTCTAAGGCAAGGGAAGACTTCAAGAATTCGCTTATCATGGCACTATTATTGAAGATTTTATCCGTGAAGCTCGAACCATATTTTGATGTTGAAGTGAAGGATTGGAACACGCGTTTAGAGGAGGGCTTCATCCGAGGGTTCAAAGGAATTGCGGTACGCCGCAAGACCGGCCAAAATTGAGGATATTTCTCCGCCTCAAGATCCTTCACCATTCAAGACTAAGGAGTTGTGAGTGGGCTCCGAGCCTCCTAGTGATGAGGATATCGATATTATGTAGCATTGGTTATGGATGTCTTTCTTCATTATTTGTTCTATGTAATGTCATTATCGTATGATCTTAATTCCTTCTTATATCATCGTATGTCGCCAATGATACCGGATATACCCTCTTCTTACCCTTTTTTTTTTTTTTTTATATATACTTATCTTGTTTTCACTCATCCGTAATTGGTCGAAATATTTTTGTTCATTAATAAGAGTTGGATCCACCGGATTTTGACCTATCCGTGTTGTCGAGTGTTGCTCGATGACATTAACCCGCATGGAAGAGGCGGAAGTCCGCCAAGGACCTTTTGACCTTTCCGGTTGTTTGTCGAAGTTTTGCTCATGAACCCGTATGGAAGAGGTCGCGGAAGTCCGCCAAGGACCTTTTGACCTTTCCGGTTGTTTGTCAAAGTTTTGCTCGATGACATTAACCCGTATATGAGAGGTCGACCGGACCTTTTGACCTTTCCGGGTTGTTTGTCGAAGTTTTGCTCGATGACATTAACCCGTATGGAAGAGGTCGTGGGAAGTCCGCCAAGGACCTTTTGACCTTTCCTGGGTTGTTTGTCAGAGTTTTTGCTCGATGACATTAACCCGTATGGAAGAGGTCCGATCAAGTCCCCTTGGGATTGATCATGTCCCCATGGAGATGTAACATGAGTTGTATATTTCAAGTGGGAGGAAAAGTAAAAGCAAATCTCAAAGTGAATTCACTAGTTCAATGATATAATCATAAGACACGGGTATGAGCTTCAAGAGAAAATGAGAACAACAACTGCAACAACAACAGCGACGACAACAACAACAATAACAACAACAAGCTTTAATCCTGCTAGGTGGGGTCAATTATACGAGGATGAAATGACGACGATAAAAATAATTATGCAAGAGTTACCGATAATATTTTCAAGATTCTTAGTATTCCAAGTTCGAGGTAGTTTTTCCGGGTCCTTGAGCTTGAACGCTCCCACCAGCTATAACCACATACCACGACCATCCTGCAGAGGTGAGAGTTTATCTGAGGGCCTTTGCCCGCAGCCGAGACTGCAGAGACCAAGTCACCAATGATATGGGACGATTTCACTCTTCGTTGAAGTGGCGAAGCTACCCGCTTGGTGATAGGAAGCAACCGTAGGCCATATCCCGAAGTTTCGGGAGTAGATCTAGGTGTCGAGTTTTTCTTCATTACTACCATGATCAAAAAACGGACTCTTGGACTTGGAACCCGATATCCACCGGTATGATAGCTTCGCACTAAAACACAAGTTATACTGTGTCTCACCTAGTTCGTGAGGTGCGGTAGCCCAAAGAACATTGGGAAGCTCATCAACCCATTGCCCGCCTTCTCAAGACGCGTTTTTAGTCCTTTGAGTATGGTCCTATTGGTAACTTTGCCCATTAGTTTGAGGATGTGCTACCGATGCAAATGAATGTGAAGATCTTTGCAAAAGGACGAAGACTTTTCCAAGAATTGAGTTCCATTGTCGATGATCTTTGCAAGACCAATCGACATATTATATTTTCCGCACAAATTGTTTGGCATTTGCCTCGATTTTAGCGAGTGGTTCGCCTCTACCCATTTGGTGAAGTAGTCGACGCTAGAATGATAAATTTCGTTGCCCCATGCTATTGGAAAAGGTCCCATGATATCAATCCCCACCGAGCAAAGGGCCATGGGCTTTGAATGGATGAGAGTTCTGCATGCATGTGAGGGAGGTTAGAATGCAATTGACAACTGCATTTCTTTGTGAAGGCATCTTGTTTCAGACCAATAAAACCCTTGCCTCATGATTTTAAGGGCCAATGCTCTTCCTCCAAGGTGTTCCCCACATATTCTTGAGTGAACCTCTTTTAACGTGTAATCAGCTTCTAAAGGTGGAAGGCATTTGAGATATGGACCAGAGATAGCTCGCTTGTATAGTTCACCTCCAATAATAGCAAAGTTTGAAGCTTGTCTGAGACGAGTCATGGAAGTTGATCTTCGTGAAGGGTTCCTTCTTGTAGAAAAGATAGATCGGTTTATCCATGAACGCTCCTTTCCTCATCAATAGTTTGAATTATCCATGGCCCTTGGATACTAGGAAAATGTATTTCTTCAACATGCTTTCTCTTAAATAGATCTCCTGGTAGAGGTAGCAAGCTTAGCAAGAGCTGCCACCCAGTATTCTTCTCTCGTAGTATGTGGATGATTTGATGTGTCTTGAAATGAGTAAGAAGAGATTTTACCAAGTGGAGATATGGCTGAGGATTATGAGTATTAAAATCTCCTCCAACTTGGGAGGCTACAAGTCGGGAGTCGAATTACTAAGTTTTCACAATGGTCTCAACCTCATGAGAGCCTCATATTCTACCATGTTATTAGTTGCAGGAATTTTAAGCCAAGTCCATACTCTGGTATTTTGTTTGGGGAAACAAGTAGATTCCCGCACGACCAAGATTTCAAGCTCCATCAACGAGAGAGTCCATTGAGGAGATGAAAGACACGTAGTGAGCTCTTCTAGAGTTGGGTGCATTCCACTATAAAGTCCGCAAGTATTTGAGACTTTATGGCGAGGTAGAAAATTTATATCAAATTCTCCCAGCCTCTCTGCATATTTGATCAATCTCCGTGATGCTTCGCTCGTAAGATGGCCCTTAATGGTAAATCGTAAACGCCGATGTGAGCTTGAAAGTATGGACGCAATTTTCGCTGAGAAAACTAACGCCAGAGCCACTTTATCTGCAAATGGATAACGACTTTCTATATCAGAGAGAATTTTGCTGACGTAATAAATTGGTTGTTGTGCCCCATCTTCTTCTCGCACTAAACCGAAGCTTATTATGGGAAGAAACCGCAAGATATAAGTATAACGCTTTCTCCTTGAATAGGTTTGGATAGCTGAGATGCTAGATATTCTTTTAGTTGCTCAAAAGCATACCGACATTCATCTCCATTGAAAATTATTATTTTAGCTCCTTCAATATTTTAAAGAATGGCAAGTATTTGTCCCTGAACGGCTAGAAACGGATAATGCAAAGAATTCGACCATTCAAACGTTGAACGCCTTTGATATTCTTCTGAGGAATCATATCTTGGAGAGCTTTGATTTTTTGGGTTAGCCTCTATCCCACCTGAGTTACCATAAATCCAAGAAATTTTGTGACGTAACCCCAAAAGCACACTTGGTTGCTTAAGTCGTATGTTATAGCGTCAAGGAGGTCAAAGCATGCTTCTAAGTCCGAAATATGTTGTGACTTTTCTAAGCTTTTCACTAACATGTCATCCACATACACCTCCATTGTGTGGCCTAGGTGTCTTTAAAACCTTATTCATGAGGCGCTGATAGTAGCAGATTTTTTAATCCAAATGGCATGACTTGGTAACAATATAAACCTTTATATGTTTGAAACGCCAGCCTCTTCATCTATTGGGTTCATCTTTATTTGATTGTACCTGTAATAAGCATCCAAAATCGAGCATTTGATGTCCCATGTAAGGTCCCACCAATTGATCGATTCGAGGAAGAGAAAACTATCCTTCGTGCCTTATTAAGATCAAGATAATCAACACACATCCTCCATGTTCCATTTGTTTTTTAACCATGACAACATTTGCTAGCCATGTGGGTAATGCACTTCGTATGAATCCCGCCTACATGAGCTTGTTAACTTGTTCAATAGCAAGACGATCGGTGCAAAACTCCGCTTTTGGATGATTGGTTTGAACGCTGGATTAATTTTGAGGGAGTGCGATTACATGATATATCTCTGACTCCAAGCAAATATGTCTTGATTCTCGTAAGAAATTTATATACTTTTCCTTGTTCTTCGAGAGTAAAGATCCCACTTGCAATCGCTCGTAATGGTTGGTCATCCGATAATACTATTGAGAGTAAATCTTCTGTGGGAAGCTTTTGAGGTACTCTTTCATCTCGAAAGTTAAGATCTTGTCAAGGTGATGGAAGGGCGCTGAGCTTCGAGATAACATGATTGAGCCGCCTGCTGATTTCCACACAACCACCCCAACCCCAACCGGGTAGGAAATTTTATCTTCGATGAGGCAATCAAGTGATAAGACCAAAATTGATTGAGGGGCCTCCAAGATTGCATTATATGCAATCCACCACTGAATTGTATTAAATGAGTCACTTGTCGAGGGAATTCAGGGTAACAGAAGAGTGATTGTCCCTTCGCCTGCATCGGGTGATTATCAAACCCATATAGTGGTCCAAAGAAATGGTTGGAGCTTTTGCCTAGTTAGCCCATGTTAAGAAAAGTTGAGTAAAATAAGACATCACGTAACTCCCATTATCGATCAAAAATTCTTTTAACGTTATAACAAGGATCACCGATCCGATGACGACAAGTGGATCTTGATGAGGGATATGGACTTCTAAGTCCCAGTCATTGAAAGTGATGGAATGATCAATAAGAGACTTCTTCAACTCGTTCTTTGGAGGCGTGAACGAGAACTTGATTATGTAGTATCGATCCTCCGCATTGTTTCATTTCTCCAATTATTTGATGATTATTTGGTTGTTTTTTGTGATGTTTGTCCCGGTTGCCCCAAACGGAGGTGTGTTTGTTTCGAGGTGGTCGATTCTTCATAAAACCACGTAGGTATCCTTGTTGAATGAGTCTCGATTTCTTCCTTGAGTTGTATACCAAGAGATGTCCACGCCGATGAAAATGACAATATTGCCCCGATTTCCTCAATTCGCTTTCAATGGATGCGCCACTTGATATGTTCTTCATTGCAATAGCCATCGAGGTTAACAGATGATGTGTGGTGTGTATGTCTTTTCCTGGCGAGGTTCACGCTTGTTGATATGGGGTCGTGGAGGGAGATCATGACTACCTTGTCGCTTTTGATGGGCCTGGCCCACATTTCCTCGGGTGTTTTTATGCTTTCCCCATATTGTTCAAATTGTTTATGATGAGCATTAATAGCTTCATCGGAGATTTGTGCTTCTACACGATGAACTAAGTCGGCATATGAGCGACCGTCCCGCATTAATGACTAGAATTCTGACGGAGTCCTCCAAGGAAAACTCCTCTTAATAGTTCGTGGTCTACCCTGTATTTGGCGAAGCTTCTAAAGAGAACCTCGAAGTATTCTTTGAGTGATTCACCCTCGCTCGTCAATAATGGAAAGATGGGAGGAATCTTAATGATTCTCCGATTTGCAATGAACTGCTCCACAAAGAACCCGGCGAAGTTCAAGCGTATGGACGGATCCCCGGAAGAGAATAGAACCAAGTGCGAAGCTTGCCCTTTGAGGGTAAGGAAAGACTTGACAAAGCGGTGTCGAGCTCGTTGGATATGCATGATAGTCAGAATGGTCGATGTGTTCGTGGGTCGCTTGCCCCATCATAGAATCAATGCTCGAAGCTTGAAACCTACGGAATTGGATGTCGAAGAATGGCTTCGCCTAAAGGTGAGGACTCCTCATAACGCGGTGTGAAGATGATTTCTATCTTGAAGGTGAAATTCATCTTGTATTAAGCGCCGTACTTCGCTGAATGTCATGATGCGGATTAATGAGATGAGCATGTGTGAAGCTATCAACAACGATCGGTGGATTAGTAAGCCGTTGAGATGGATGAGTGGAACTAGCGTGAGGAGATCGCCATTGCTCCATGCGAGGAACTGTCGGGAGGATTAGCGTTTTGACCTCCCGCAATGACCGATCTTGGGGAGATATGTTTGTCGTAGTAGCGGCTTGTAGTCCTTGCAAAAGTCGGATCATTTTATTTTGAGACTCCTCCATTCGGACACGATCTTCCAAAGAGATTCCCGCCTCAACTTACGCCCTTGGTTGTGGATGGGTTTTGAGAATGACGAGTTGGAGCGGAGGTTCCATTATGACGAGTGTGTGCCTATTGGCCATAACGGATGTTCACAAATTGAGGTTGAAGGGTTTTACTTCCCACGTGACGGCGCCAAACTGCGTCGGAAAACCGCTGTAGAGTAAAAATTTATGCCTTAGCCTTGTTGATTCAAAGACATACACAGTGTAATTAAAGAGCAACATGAGACACCTGCACTTTAACGTGGAAAACCTCGAAAAGAGGGAAAACCATGGCCTACAAGAAAAGGTTCCACTATGTATCCTTTCAGTACAAAATCCTCCGATAACGGATTACGTTCTATTTGAGAAAGGGACAACCGTGTAACAACGATCGATTGTAATGGTTGTCGATGTTGGAGATGCAGGTAGCTTCGGTGGAAATGCGGGTATAATGGATGATGGTGATGACCGTCGAGTGGTGTGACCTTGCTTGAGGATCTTCAAGCTTTGAGCTTCTTCTTCCTCCTCTACTTTTCCTCTTCCTTGTTTGATTCTTCCTCTTCTTCCGTTCTGGACTCTTCCTCTTCTTCCACTTGGACTCTTCCGCTTCTTCCTTGGACTCTTCCTCTTCTCCCTTGTTGACTCTTCCGCTTCTTCTTGTTCTGACTCTTCCTTCTTCTTGTTCTGGACTCTTCCTCTTTCTTCCTTCTTTGTTCTTTTCTTCACTTGCTTTTCGCTCTTTTTCTTCACTTTTCACTTATTTTTTAGCTTCACCCCATGTGAGGAGTGAAGGCCTATTTATAGATGGGAGGAGGGTATTCTAGAATTCATGTAAGGCCTGTACCACTCCCCTCGATCGGACGGCTCAGGATGATTCCTTCGATCATTTGATGTATTTTGAGCATTTGGATGCCCAAATGAAGTCGGAATTATGAGATTTTAAGCTCGTTAGATCCGGTTCGTCGAGACACTCGATTTGACTATAAACACTCCATATTTGAGAGTTATTTTGGGATTTAATTGATATCCCAAAGATTTCAATGATATTTTAAGTGTTTGATCTTGATCGGTTTTGACTCAAAATCATATCACCTTCGACACCAAGATTTGTGCTTTGACTAGTGGTATTTTGAGAGTCATATCAATAATAATCTATAAAATTTATATTTTATAATAAAAATATAAATTTTATAATATAAAATATTGTTTAAAAATCTTATAAAATATAGCTAATATAAAAATATAATATACAAAATATTTTAAAATATTATTATAAATATTAGTATATGTATATTCACAATGTTTAAAACTTAATTTTTTTTTATAATAATATAAGTCTTGAATTTTATTCATATTTGCTTTTATAAAGCCATATAAAATTTATTCTTTCTATAAATATATATATTTGTAGGCAGAAAGAATAGATTCCATATGACTTTATAAAAGCAAATATGGAATAAATATTTTAAACCTATATATGAAAGCATAGTTTATTTATCGTTCATCAGATATATATATATATATATATATATATATATATATATATATATATATATATATATATATATATATATATATATATATTTAGAAGAGAATAGATTTCATATGACTTTATAAAAGCAAATATGAAATTTTAAATTATTTTTTTTCACATATTTCAAATAATAGGAAGAAAGAATAGATTTCATATTTCAAATAAATAATCCTCGTAAGACTACTTTTTTTTCACAAGACCAAAACATTTTAAATTATTTTTAAATTAATTAATTAATTATTTATCCAATAAATATTGAGTTATTTAAGAAAATAGCTCAATATTCTAAAAACGAGTAATTCAAATGAAATAAAAGTCAAATAATTTAAAAGTTGACTAAATCATTTCAGTCATTGGTTTGAATATTTCATCCTTTTTTAAAAATTTATTTCACATAAATTCTTTAAATTCAAATAAAATCTTAATGTCTCAAAGGCTAATAAAGTCAACATTATTTTGTGTTAATTGTTGTAAAGTCAATCAAAATGAGATAGATATTTGATTTTTTAACTTGACTTACACTGATATTTATTTGCTATCTTTGAACATTTTCTTGTGCATTGTCTTTTTTTTTTTTTTTAAATTTTGAAATAGAATTCCATTTTAAAGCCAAAGAGTGGATCACCTCCAAAAAAATTCTTTGCCACAATGTACTATGATCTTCTAAATAAAGGTTTTTGAATTGTAGCATATGGCATAGTGAATTGTGGTCCTAAACTATTCTCCCTATTGTATTAATATATTTAACACCTAAATTTTCATATTTATACACATAATACTTAAATCTTTAATATCATATTAAAAATATCACTATTATTAACATTTTTATGATAAAATTAACCTTTTCATGCTTGAAAAAGTGCAATATATATAAATATTAAAATTTAGATATTAAGTATATAAATACATAAGAATTGAGTGGCATGTATGTTAGTATTTCAAAAATGAATCAAATTGAGTATATTTGATTGATTTAGTCCATTTATTGAAGGGGAATTCATTTTTTTGTTTTAGAAATCAGGATTATTTTGACTGCAATTTATGATTCAATTCTGGAAAAATTGATTAAATTGAAATTCAAATACAAATAATAAATGTATGATTTCATATAATGGAAATTTATTATCACACCCACATATATATATATATATATATATATATATATATATATATATATATATATATATATATATATATATATATATATATAAAATATATAAAGTTTGGTTTAAAGAAAATGATCCAAACAAATCAAACTATACTTTGGTTCAACTTGGTTTGGTAATTTTACATATAATTTACTTAGCTTAGTTCAATTGATTTATCAAAATCAATAACCAATCCATTTGAAACAATTAGATGCACCCCACTCTTATTATATGAATTTATAATGCAAAATTTTTCATAAAAATTCTAAGTATATAATCATAAAAATTTGAAATTACCAACTTCTTTAAGCTCATCGCAATTGATCTAACACTAGCATGTCAATTCAAATTTATTTATCATATGCATATGCTAGTTGCTTGTCTAACCTAGCTTATCATCCTAATTTCATCTATCTTACACTAACTTATCTATTAATCTTTGTCTTCCCAAAACAATTTTAGGCTCATTTTAATTTGTTAAGCGCTATCTTATTTATTCATTGATCAATTCATATCGTGATAAAATGGTAATGACTATTTTCTAAATGCCCCATTATCATTATACTATATGGTGATCTTATAGCATAACATTGTTATGATCCTTGACAAGAACCTCCAAAGCCATCTAATGGACACTAATAATGCATGACCATCTCCCATTTAATTTAATAACCAGTAGAATTTTAATTAGTGCTAAGCACCCTCCAAACTCTACACTTTCCCTTGATAATCTAATTCACATAAGCCTTGACAATATGTACTTGCCTATCGCCATCATCGAATGATCATCTCGTTCTCATGAGTATCATGATGGCCATTTCTCAACATTATACCTTCTTATGGGTCCTTCCACCTCAATTGTAGCCGTCTCCATTAAATTTTTGTCGATAACTAATATATTTTAACTGATTGATCCCCCAAAATTGGTGTATAGGACGTTTCTACTTTTGATCACCAGATAGACATCACGGCTCATTTGTTCACTCCTATAGCATTTCTTAAGGTGTTAGTTCTAATTGTGATCTGAGCAAATCTTTTTCACAATTGGTCAAGAGATAAATTAAGTCAATTTCTACCCCCTTTCGAAGCCGATAATGTAGTAGAGCTCCATTTTCTTCACAATAACACTAAAGCAAATTCATCATATCACTTCTAAGAAAAAATTCCTCTTATCATTTCTCATGGAATAATCAATAACTTGTTGAGTTATAATTGTATCCATTGGTTAAAAGTTCATGTATGACCTCCCAAATCTTATGTTTCTCACAAAAGTTGTTAAAGAATTGCAAAGAATGAGGATAATTTTATCTCATTATTAGTAGATGATAAATTATCAACATAAATAAACAAACGAAAAAAATGAATTGAATTATTTTGACTTAATTTTGAACAAAATATGAATATATACTTGATATGACACTAAAAATACTACTAGTCGAAGTACGAATCTTGATGTCAAAAGCAAGTCGATTCTAAGTTGAAACTAGTCGAGATCAAGCATTTAAAATATCATTACAAACTTTGAGATATCAGTTAAATCTCTAAATAGTTCCTAAATATAGAGTGTTTATAATCAAATCAAGTGTCTTGACGAGCCGGATTTAATAAGCCAAAGATCTCTTGATTCTGACCTCATTTGAGCATTCAAATACACAAAATATATCAGATAATCAAGGGAATCATCTTGAGTCATCCGATGGAGTGATTTGGATTTTGCATGTATTTAAAAAAATGCCCTCCCTCTAATCTATAAATAGCCCATCATTCTTCACATGAAAGGAAGCCAAGCTAAAGAGAAGAGAGAGCTCTAAGGCTTGAAAATCCTTCAAGCATAATCGTGCCACTACTCGACGGTCGTCGACCACTCCCGTTGGCTGCCAACCACCGCCGTCAGCCGCCATCGTCGATCCTCATCGTCGTCAATCTCCGTCGTTGGTCGTCACCGCCGACCACCGTCACTGGGCATTGCCGTCAACCACCGTTGTCGGTCATTACCACCGGCCACCATCGCCGTCGCCGTCGCGGTCCCGCCCTTCCACTGTCATGGCGTCAACCACCTCGGGCATCACCGCCGACCACCATTGCCGTCGCCCGTACGGTCGCCAGCCGTCTATCGTCGGGTCGCCACCATTCGGTCGCCCGGTCGCCCGTTGATAACACCCCGGTTTCTTGCGACCACCACCGTCGTCAACCACCACCATCAATCATCATTGTCATCAACCACCGGTCGGCATTTGCCGATCGTCATCACCCTGCGATCACGCCGATTTTGACCCGTTTCACTCATCACTACCCGCAACTGTTAACTAACCCGCTATACATAGTGAAAGATTTTTACTGGGCTAGGCCCCATAGTTTTTTCCTTCTTTTCGAGGTTTTTACACGTAAAAATTCTACAATTTTTTTGTTCATTCTTCAAATAACTGCGTATGTGCTGGATTTCACAACAAAGCTAAGACGTAAACTTTTATTCTACAGCAACTGGTTTTCTAGCTGGGAAGAATACTAAAAAAAATTAATGTTAAGCACTTTGATTATATTTAAATGATATAAAATTGTGAGATTTTTATTTGCAGATAAATAGAAAATAATAAAACATTTATTCTGAAATGTATGATACAATAATAAAATATTAAAATGTAAAATTTTAATCATAATATTGTGTTCAATTTTTTTTTCTAAATAACTATTTGTTAATTTTGAGTCCTGATATGACACTGAAAATTCTACTAGTCGAAGAACGAATCTTGATGTCAAAAGCAAGTTGATCCTCGGTTGAAGCGAGATCAAGCACTTAAAATATCCTTAGAAACTCGGGATGTCGTTAAATCTCTAATTAACTCTCAAACATGGAGTGTTTATAATCAAATCGAGCGTCTCGACGAGCTGGATCTAACGAGCCCAAGATCTCATAATTCTGACTTCATTTGAGCATTCAAATACACAATATATCATATGATCAAGGGAATCATCATGGCGTCCAGATGGAGTGGTTCGGATTTTGCATGTATTTACAGAGACGCCACTCCTCCAATCTATAAATAGCCCCTCATTCCTCATATGAGAAGAGGCCAAGCAAGAGAGAGGAGAGAGCTCTAAAGCTTGAAGATTCTCTAAGCACAATCCTGCCACCACTTGACGGTTATCCATCCCGGCGCCGTCGCCATCCTCGCCGTCGTCAATCTCTGTCGATCTCCATCATGACGACCTTCATCGTCAGTCGATGTCCCTCGTTATTCACCATCATCTGCTACCACTAGCAATTATTACCACCTGAACGTGACTACATAGTTGTTGTTCCCTTCTCATATGCAATCCCGTAATCCCGTTATCGGGAAGATTTTATACTCTGAAACAGATACATATTGAAAGATTTTCTTTCATGGTTTTCCCTCTTTTCAAGGTTTTCCACATAAAAATTTTGAGTTTTCTTGTTCACTCTTTAAATACTTTTGTGTGTGTGTTCTAGATTTCACAATAAAGCTAAGGTGTAAACTTTCACTTTACCGCAACTGATTTTCTAGCACGCAACAGTTTGGCGCCGTTGCCAAGGAAAAGAACCCTTCAATCATAATTCCTGTGAACACCTCGTTATGGCCAATAGGTACAACACTCGAAACAAAGGAGCCTCCCGCTCCAACTCCCGTCACTCTCAAAACCAATCCTTGAACCAAGGACACCAAGCTTCTACCTCACTCCCCCCTGATAGGCATGACCCTATCGTTGAAGGCGTAATGAGAATCTCTTTAGAAGATCGCGTCCTCCGAATGGAAGAGTCTCAAAATGAGATGACCTGACTTTTGCGAGGAACACAACAACCCTTCTTGCGTGACACATCTCCCGAGATCGTCGTTAGGTGGGAGGTCAAATTGCTAATCTCCTTGACACTGAAGTTCCCGCGCGTAGAGACCGTGATGTTGATCTCCTTGACGCTAGTTCTACTCATCCATCAGCATGTACCAACGACCGCTAATCCACCAATTATTACCGGTATACATTCTTTTCCGTTGACCTCACTCGCCATTATAATGCATGACGCAATGTAAACAATTTTACCTTCATAAATCATCTTCCCCATCACCGCTATGAGGAATCTCACCTTTACAATTATTCTTCAACATCCTATTCTGGGTTTCAAGCTAAGCATTGATTCTATGATGGGCGATGACCCACATGAACACATCGACATTACAGACTATCATGTATATCCAAGTAACACACGCTTTGTCGTCTTGATCTCAAAGGGCAAGCTCATTTTGGTTCTACTCTTCTAAGGGGATCCATCATATAACTTAACTTGAAGATTTTATGAACTCAATCAATTTCATGCATGACATGATCCGTGTCCTTGACCGCTTTGTCAGCTCCACAGATAAAATAGTCATGACTAGAGTCCTCTGATCGAGTGGTTCTACCACTCCATTATATTATTTATCAATAAACTAGACAATGACTCATTTGAGTTGTGAATCATAGGGTATACTTGATGGGTAAGCAACAATCTGCAAGAACTAAGTCTATCTCCTGACAAACACCACCCCTGATCTATGGATTTCTGACGTAACCCATGTGTTGTCGAGGGAGATCCTTCAAATACTCCTCTCGACTAAGTAAATTAGAACCGCAATGCGGATGACGAACCATGGGATCGACGCACATCATCATTCCCCTAACCATTTAAGCTAAAATGATGAATTTCATATCTTAAATTTTAAAACTCTACATGCTGCTACTATACTCTACGCATTAAACGATCTAATGACTAGCCTTAATTGAAAGTTCTCTCATATTGAGGGTAATTTACTATAGGGCTTGTGCTATAGAAACTGGAACCGATCTAAAGTTATCACCAAATGAGGATGAAATCTCCGGTAGGTCTTATCTACTATTCCATGCCTTTGAAAATTACGACACTTTAAAATACTCTTTCATCAAGAAGGTGAATTTTCACATTGGTTACTCCAATGATCAATATTAATCATAAATTATTCTTTAAATCTCTATGCTCACTCCAAATTTAGGTTGCTTTCATACAAGAAATAAGGGTATATTTATAATTTTTTGGAGCAATATTTTGATAATTTTAGATAGAATCTCTAATTAATTCAACAAATAACCCTTACTAAAATTTCTAAATCATAGACTAGTCTTTAATATTTAAGTGTCTTAGTGATATCAAAATTGAATATTATTAAGCTTATTAGATTTTTTATCAAAATGTATGTATTACTCAAAATCATTTGGTCATTAAATATTATAAAATTTTAACTACATTTCACATATTTAATTTGTGATCAATTCTATATGAATTAGAATACTTTTAGTATCATTAGACTCATCTAATTAAAACATTTATTTCAGCTGAAGTATAAGAAAATTAAAGTCTTAATAAATTTAAATTTAATTTTAGATATTTTAATTTAAATATTATTTTAAACTTCTTGTGTGATCAAATGATTTTTCAATGATGTATCAATTCATAAGCATGGTCAATAATCTAAGCCAGAAATCTACTGAGACAAACAAACTCTAAATTTATTATAAATCGTAGATTTATCTATGTTGAAAATCTCTTACTAAAAGTGTAAAAATATGATTTATTTATGCATTTCTAGAGATGCCATTATCTTTATTTCTATAATAATTCTAGACACTCGATAAGATAATATGAATAGATCCTCTTTGATCATGCTACATATTTTGGATCTTTAGTGTCATAACAAATTTAAAATCAAGCTAATTTAGATTTGTCAGATTCATCTCATTATGACTTCCATCTAAAGTATAAACACAAAATTTAGTGAAAGTTTGGCATGACCAAACTTTAAGCTGTCATGTTAGATTGAGTTGGATTTGGGTCTAATCCAACTTAATTATTATCTATCCATATGGAATCTATTGAAAGTAAATTTTAATATAATGTAATGTATTCCAAATACATTATAAAAGTATTTTGGTATATTTGAAATTAAAACATCAAAGTTATGTAGCGGCCGGGCCACACTCGCTTAATCGCCACTAACGCCGCGCATTTAGTCACAATCATCGTCGGCCAAAACCTTCAAAATACATTACATTACATTTTTTCAACCAAACAGAAAAAATCAAAGTCATAAATTTGTAAAATTCTCAATCAAATAATTATAAAGTAATACTTTTACACTGAATTCTTTTTACACTATATTCTTTTTATACTGATATTTTTTTTTTCAGTCAACCAAATAGCCCCTAAAAGGGCAATATTTTTATTCTTTATTTTTTAAAATCTAAGATCTGATGCATATTTAAATTCAAACCGTGAGCGTTAGCTACGTTACATCTAATATATTATAAATAAGGTTATAATTAATCCATTAAGTTATGAAGTTTTATTGATTTCCTTAATTAATTGGGCCTTAATAATGCATAGCTTCACCGCTGTTTGAGAATATATATAGAATTATATTAAATGATTTTAATCACCTAGATAAGAGCTAAACGAGGAAGAGAAAAAGAACACTAAGTGAGAAAAAAAGAAAAAAATTCTCAAAAAGCAAAAAATCTCTTGTTGGGAAGAAAGTTTGAATGGCCAAAGGTTTAAATCCCTCACTTCGTGGGTGACCTCTCTAATTTATATATTTGGATTGATCTGAGGGGCGCTACTTGAAGTCTTGAATGATTATATAAAGAAAAAAAAAATACATTGTCAAATTTATAATAATATTTTAAGTTTTTAAACCTAGTACTGAAATTGGATTGATTCTCTATTATTTGGATGATGAAATAAGTGGCCAAGGCAAAAGTTGCAACCTACTTCTAACTCTATTAAAAAGAGTAAAGAATTTAATAAGAGTAAACATTCACGAGGGTGATCTTAATATGAACAAGCTTAGGGATTGGATTTCACTAATGTTGATTTATTAAATTAAAATTTAATAAAATAGAAATTCATTTTATCAAAATCTGATCAAGGTGATTAATATCTTTCTCTTTAAAATCTAGGGTTATCAATTTTCTCACACAACCTATTTATCTTTTGGTGATAAATTCAATGCAAGAAAAATCTGTTAAAGCTCATGGGTTCTCAAAAAGGATTACATGGCTTCGCCATTAAAGTTGTGAAAATCAAACAAGATATTAAACCAGAAGAAAAAGAGTTTCAATGTTTAATGATTCGATTAGGATTGAATCGAATGATTTAATAAAAATTAAAATTATTAAATATTGATCTAATTAAATATAAAATAATATAAATATATAATAAAAGTTAAAAAGGATAACCATATAGATAATATTTCTAATAATTATAAATTTCAAGATCAATATAAAATTCAATAAGATATATTTATATGTATATATTAAATATATTTAAAATATAAAAATGTATAATGTAAATTTATAAATATAAGTATAATTAATAATAATAATAATAATAATATAATAATAATCTATAAAATTTATATTTTATAATAAAAATATAAATTTTATAATATAAAATATTGTTTCAAAATCTTATAAAATATAGCTAATATAAAAATATAATATACAAAATATTTTAAAATATTATTATAAATATTAGTATATGTATATTCACAATGTTTAAAAACTTAATTTTTTTTTATAATAATATAAGTCTTGAATTTTATTCCATATTTGCTTTTATAAAGCCATATGAAATTTATTCTTTCTATAAATATATATATTTGTAGGCAGAAAGAATAGATTCCATATGACTTTATAAAAGCAAATATGGAATAAATATTTTAAACCTATATATGAAAGCATAGTTTATTTATCATTCATCAGATATATATATATATATATATATATATATATATATATATATATATTGTAGGCAGAAATAATAGATTTCATATGACTTTATAAAAGCAAATATAGAATTTTATTCCATATTTGCTTTTATAAAGCCATATGAAATCTATTCTTTCTATAAATATATATATTTGTAGGCAGAAAGAATAGATTTCATATGACTTTATAAAAGCAAATATGGAATAAAATATTTTAAACCTATATATGAAAGCATAGTTTATTTATGGTTCATCAGATATGTTTATATATTTGTAGGTAGAAAGAATAGATTCCATATGGCTTTATAAAAGCAAATATGGAATAAAATATTCAATATTTGCTTTTATAAATCACATGAAATCTATTCTTTGTAGGCGGAAAGAATAGATTCCATATGGCTTTATAAAAGCAAATATGGAATAAAGCCATATGGAATCTATTCTTTCTGCCTACAAATATGTATATTTATAGAAAGAATAGATTCCATGTGGATTTATAAAAATAAATTTTATGTCTTAGCTTTGTTGGAAAATCTTGCACGTACGCAGATAGTTGAAAATAGAATAAGGAATTCCATAATTTTTATGTAGAAAAACTCCAGGAAAAGGGGAAAAAAATCAAGGGCCTAGCCAAGTATAGATGTTTTACTATATATCAACTTTGGAGTATAAAGTTTGAATCTTCCCGATAGCGGGATTACAAATTTGTATGTGAGAAATCCTGATAATGAAAAATTCTAGAATCATGTTACAAAGCTTATAATGACTGGTTGATCAGAATTGTTGGCGGCAATGACAATTAATCGAATCGACGACAACAATGGTGTTGACGAACTTCGAACTTCTAGCTCTCTCTTAGCTTTCTCCCAAGTTCGTCTCTAGCTCCTTCCCCTTTATGACAAGAATAAGGTCCTATTTAAAAGATTATAAGAGAGGCATTTTGGTCATTGTAGCTAAAATCCTAGAACATTCCATCGGACGGTGTATATTGATTCATTTGATCATAGATAGTATTTTGGTGATTTGACCATCTAAACGATCTTTGATTTGAGTGATCATAGGCTCGTTAGATTCGTCTCGTCGAACTGCTCGATTCGACTATAAGCATGTCAAATTTGGAAGTCATTTGATCATCCAGTAGTGTTTCAAAGTTTTCATATGTAGCTTTTAAACTTGATTTGAGCTCATTGAGCTGACCGACTCCATTGTTTGAACTCATCTTAGTCATTTAATTTGATTGTATACATGCTTTAATTTGAGATTTGTGCTTCATTTATAAATTTTAGATATATCATTTGCCGTATTTTTTGATAATAAAATTTATTTCATCTAAAATAAAATTACTTTAACTAAAAAATTATATATTAGTTATTAATATTTATTATTATTATTATTATATATATATATATTGAAAGAAGATAAAGAATTATTTTTTTAAAAGAAGAAGATAAAGAGTTTTTTTAATGAGGCATGTGAAGAATTATTTTTAGGAATATAAATAATTTTTTTTTAAATGATGAATATGAAGAGTATCTTTTTTTATTTAAGAAGATAAAGAGTTTTTTTTAAGAATATAAATAGTTGTTTTTTTTAAAATGTGGAATACGAAGAATTTCTTTTTTTTATTTATAAATATGAATAATTTTTTCTTCTCTCTTTTTTTTAAGAAGATGAAAAGTTTTTTTTTAATGAGGTACATGAAGAGGTTTTCAAAAAAAAAATTTTAAATGAGGAATATGAAGAGTTTTCTCACATTATTATTATTATTATTTTAAGAATTTGAAGAGTCATTTTTTCTAGTATAAATACCCCCAAAAGGATAGGGGAAAACTCGCACATTTCTTTCTTCTCTTTAGCATCCTCCACTGACTTGTATAATGGTGTCGACCAATCTCGCACGCTCTAGTTCTCCCCGATCTTGGGGTTTCCAACTGACCTGGTTAGGCGACGCGCATCCCGAATTCAAGCTCTAGTATGCTTCCGCTTTCTTCTCTTTTGTTGCCTCAACTAACTTGTATAATGGTGCCGACCCCTCTCGCAGGCTCCAGTTCTCCTCGATCTCAGGGTTTCCAACTGACTTAGTTAGGCGGTGTGCATTCCGAATTCAGGCTCTAATGTGCTTCCGCTTTTTTTTTGGTAGCCTCCACTAACCTGTATAACGGTGTTGACTCCTCTGAGCTCCATTTCTCCCGATCTGGGGTTTCAGTGACTGGTTTGGCGCATCCCAGACTCAGTTCCGCAGTGCTTCCACTTTCTTTTCAAGTCTTGGTTTATCCCACTGATCCTTATAATGGTGCAGACCCCTCTCACAGGCTCCAGTTCTCCCCTATATCGAGGTTTCCAATTGACTTGGATAAAGTCGCATCCCAATTCGTGTTATTCCAAACTTGAAAAATATAGATCTTCATGGGTGAGTATCTTTCCAGATATCCCAATGTCTAAAGATTCTCAGTAAATCTTGCACAAGATGATGGGTGCGTATCGGGACGACGAGATCCGACGATGTAATGCCAACTATCAATAGTGATACTTTGAAAATTTTCAAGAAGAAGTTTCATTTTTCAAATGATTTGGTGGCTATTCCTCCTAAAAGATTGCAACGAGCTTATTTTCCTTGAGGTTTGTATTCTCGAGGGCTTTTGCCTTCGAGATTTTGATGTATGTACCTTCGAGGCTTTGCTTTTGATTTTGATGTTGATCTTCTAAGGCTTTCGTCTATTGAGATTTTTGATATACCTATACCTTCAGAAGCTTTTGCCTTCTAAAGTTCTTGATGTACGTGTTCTTTCTAAGATTTTTATTTTCTGAGATTTTTAATGTACCTGTAACTTCTGAGGCGTTTGCCCATTGAGATTTTTGATGTACTTGTACCTTCAGTTTTGTATCGAGATTTTGATGTATGTGTACCTTTTGCCTCGAGGTTTTGTTATACCTGTATCTTATGATGTTTTTTCCTTTTGAGATTTTTAATGTACTTGTATTTTATATTACTCTTGAGATTTTGATGTATCTGTACCTTCTGAGGCTTTTACCTTCTGAGATTTGTGATATACATATACCTTTTGAGGCTTTTGTCTTTTGAGATTTTTGATTTACATGTACCTTCTGAAGCTTTTGTCTTATAAGATTTTGATGTACTGTTCTTCGAGGCTTTTGCCTTGAGATTTTGCTCAGATCTTCTAAGTACCGAGATTTTGATATACTATATTTTGAGGCTTTCACCATTTGAGGTAGATTTTGTACCTTCCGAGATTTTCCGAGATTTTGATGTGATCTTCTAAGGCTTTTGCCTTCTGAGATTTTTGATGTACCTGTACTTTCTGAAGCCTTTGTTTTCTGAGATTTTTGATGAGTGGAGACCCTGTCAACCACTTGCTCTCTTGGAGTCTTTCTAGTGAGGACCTTGTTCACTACTTGCTTTCCATCGAGGCTTCCTCAAGGGCGTGCTTTCTAGGGGTGGAATTCATAAAATATTTTTGGCCTATCCAAGGTTGTTTGTCAGAATGTTACTCGGTGACATTTAACCTGTGTGAAAGAAGTTAATAGTTTTAACTCTCATTCGAGATTATTTTGTCAAAGTATGACGTTAACTTGTGTGAAAGAGGTTAAACATTTTGATTCTTCTGAGATTAGTTGTCAGAGTATTATTCGATCACGATAACCTGTGTAGAGTAGGTACAAAGTTATGACATATCCGAGACTGTTTGTTAAAGTATTACTCGGTGAAATTTAACCTGTGTGGAAGAAGTCAATAGTTTTAACTCTTTTTCAAGGTTATTTTATCAAAGTATGATGTTAACTTATGTGGAAGAGGTCAAATAAAAATATATATTTGAGGCTGTAGCCAACGTTGCTCCTTGACATTTGCCTTATTTTTCATGAGTATGACTGGAGAATCATAATTTGCAAAGCTATCTCTCTATTTTTTTTTTGTTGAAATTGCTCCACATCATTGACTTGCTTGATAATCAATTAGATAGACAAAAATATTGATTTGGGCGATCTTTTGAGATTAAGAGTTGACCCCCCCTCCCAAAAGTTTCCAACAAAAGTTGAAGGATAGAAGTTCGATGAATCTTCATTCTTCTTATGTGTTCCTTAAGAGTAAGATTTTCTCCACCATATAGGTGATGCTGCTCTGAACATAAAGTCAGATTGTCAACCATTGTGAAAATGCAAATAGAATATTTTTCACAGACGATGCCAAATTGTTGCGTGCTAGAAAACCAATTGCGGTAAAATAAAACTTTTATGCCTTAGCTTCATTATGAAATCTAGCATGCACATAGATAGTTGAAAATAGAATAAGGAACTCCAGAATTTTTACGTGGAAAAACCCAGAAAGAGGGGAAAAAACTACGGGGCCTGACCCAATAAAGATGCTTCACTATATATTAACTTTGGAGTACAAAGTTTGAATCTTCTCGATAGCGGGATTACAATATTGTACGTGAGAAATCTGAATAATAGAATTCCGAATCGAGGTTATACACGGTTGGACCGTAATATTTGGGGTGGCGACAATGGCGCTATCGACGACAACAATGGTGATGACTAACTTCAAACTTCTAGCTCTCTCCCAGCTTTCTCCCAAGTTCTAATCTAGCTTCTTCCCCCTTCATGACAAGAATGATGTCCTATTTATAGGATTCTAAGAGGGGCATTTTGATCATTGTAGTCAAAATCCCAAAACTTTCGTTGGACGGTGTATATTGATTCATTTGATCATAGATAGTATTTTGGTGATTTGATCGTGACCGTCCAAATGATTTTATACACATACACACACATACACATATATATATATATATATATATATATATATATATATATATATATATATATATATATATATATATATATATATATATATATATATATATATATATATATATATATATATATATATATATATTTCAAATAAATAACCCTCGTAAGACTACTTTTTTTTCACAAGACCAAAACATTTTAAATTATTTTTAATTAATTAATTAATTATAATAAATATTGAGTTATTTAAGAAAATAGCTCAATATTCTAAAACGAGTAATTCAAATGAAATAAAAGTCAAATAATTTAAAAGTTGACTAAATCATTTCAGTCATTGGTTTGAATATTTCATCCTTTTTTAAAAATTTATTTCACATAAATTCTTTAAATTCAAATAAAATCTTAATGTCTCAAAGGCTAATAAAGTCAACATTATTTTGTGTTAATTGTTGTAAAGTCAATCAAAATGAGATAGATATTTGATTTTTTAACTTGACTTACACTGATATTTATTTGCTATCTTTGAACATTTTCTTGTGCATTGTCTTTTTTTTTTTTTTTTAAATTTTGAAATAGAATTCCATTTCAAAGCCAAAGAGTGGATCACCTCCAAAAAAATTCTTTGCCACAATGTACTATGATCTTCTAAATAAAGGTTTTTGAATTGTAGCATATGGCATAGTGAATGCTGGTCCTAAACTATTCTCCCTATTGTATTAATATATTTAACACCTAAATTTTCATATTTATACACATAATACTTAAATCTTTAATATCATATTAAAAATATCACTATCATTAACATTTTTATGATAAAATTAACCTTTTCATGCTTAAAAAAGCGCAATATATATAAATATTAAAATTTAGATGTTAAGTATATAAATACATAAGAATTGAGTGGCATGTATGTTAGTATTTTAAAAATGAATCAAATTGAGTATATTTGATTGATTTAGTCCATTTATTGAAGGGGAATTCATTTTTTTGTTTTAGAAATCAGGATTATTTTGACTGCAATTTATGATTCAATTCTAGAAAAATTGATTAAATTGAAATTCAAATACAAATAATAAATGTATGATTTCATATAATGGAAATTTTATTATCACACACACACATATATATATATATATATATATATATATATATATATATGTGTGTGTGTGTGTGTGTGTGTAGTTTTGATCTTTACATTAAAATAAAACATTTACTTTTCTCTTAAAAGTTTGGTTTAAAGAAAATGATCCAAATAAATCAAACTATACTTTGGTTCAACTTGGTTTGGTAATTTTACATATAATTTACTTAGTTAGTTCAATTGATTTATCAAAATCAACCAATCCATTTGAAACAATTAGATGCACCACTCTTATTATATGAATTTATAATGCAAAATTTTTCATAAAAAATTTATATATAATCGCTATGCGTTAGAGAATTTTATTCGTAGATGCAGATCTTCGTCTTAGCCCAAAATTATCCAACACACAAGGTGGTGAACACAGGGTTATAATGGAAAACCCGCCAAGGGAAAACCACGGGCCTTGCCCACCAGAACTTTCACTATGTGTTCAAAGATACGTGTCCGCTTCTCTAGTTCGAGAAGAAGGTGTTTACATGAAACAATATTCGAGTGTAGATACAATATCGGCCAACTCCAACCCAAGGGAGAAGTTTCCAAAAGCGTGAACGGATCTTCCGGGAGCAACCTCGATCTTCGTGAGAAAGGAGCGAACCGGTCTTTTCTAGTCCTGGGGCGCATCTCCTAAGGGCGAGCATCTTCGCACCTGGTGGCACCTGGTGATGGGATCGCCAAGGCCGACCGGTGATTCTCGAGCTCTCGGTCTTCAAATCGATTCCCCCCTAAGGTGAGATGAGGCTCTATTTATAGATTTTGGGAGTGTGCCTTGTAAATTGCGGAAAACTCCAACCACTCCCATCGCCCAAAGCGATCCCTCGATCGACGTGTATTTTGATGATCCGGGTGCCTTAATGATGTGAATTGGGTGATCTTGATTCGGATTCGCCTGACGAGCCGCCGACGACTATAAATATGTCGGTGACGACCATTTGGCGGATCGTGATCCATTTTCATGTTCGATAGCTTGATTCGTCGATCGGCTCACTATGCTTGATGCTATGTTCGCCTCATCGACGCTTGACTAAGTTTGTCAAATCGGTGATTAGATCAAGCATTTCAAAATGCCTTGAGATTCGCGTTTGATCGATTAATTTTCTCGAGGACGATATCGCTTCTATTTTGGGTGACATTATCTCGCCATCCAAAAAATATATGTCAAATACTTGAAAATAGCAAATTCTCCAATGAAATTGAGAGTCCATCAACCGCGATTTTGAGAGAACAGATCTTCATAGACAATATTATAACCGTAAGTCGATGCGCGCAATATGTATGTGCGCGCGAGATTTCGAGATTACGATCGATCCCGGATCAGAGCTCATGGTGCGCATCACGGGCGCAGGCGCCAATGGGCGCTACGGCTGCTACATATGGCGCCGCTGGCGACGACGCCAACCGGGCCGGTCGGGGATCGGCTGGTCGGGATCTGACGCTGGTCGAACGGTCGGATGCGCTGTCGCTGGTCGCCGAACGCACTGGAACGCGTCGGCGGGTCGCGGGGCTGTTGGCCAGCGAAGGTTGACCACTGCGGGCGGCCCATACCACGAAAGGCGCTGGTTATCGGTCGGCTGGCGGCGTTTCGGCGGCTTTTCATGGCGAAGCTGGTACTCAAGGTCATACCATGACCTGCTGGACTGGACATGGCGCTGAGGCGCTGCTGGGGATGCGCGCTGAAGATGGGCTATGGGCGGGCTCCACGGGTCCGAACGCTGTTTTGACGATTTGAGCTGCTTTGAGCGGTTTTACGCTTTTGCCCCTAGAAGTCTATAAAACCCCTGTGGCTGGGAGAGGCACATTTTTTCATCTCCTTAGTGCATACCTCCCCGGTGGGAGTTTGGGCACTCTTTGATCAACCTCTACCTCTTTCATCTCCACCAAGCTGAGTGCATAGCCTCCCCGGGGAGTTTGGGCACTCTCCTGAATAATTTTCATCTGAAAGAGGCCAACCTGGCTTGACACCGTCCTGGAGGCATGAAGGAGACGATAACCGAGATCGGGTGACGATGACGCGACGACGATGGTGGCCATAGAAGTCGATGATGGTGACGCCGCAGAATGATGACCTACGATGGTGGTGACCGGCAAGACGCCGAGGTGGTCGGTGAAGGACCGCTAGTCGACAATGGTTGACTACCGACGGGGTGTGGTCGGCAACGGCAACCGGAGACGGTAGTCGTATGCACAAGCGCCGATAGTGAAGATTGTCGCGATGGTCACGGCAAAGGACCGTATTCGACGGTGGCGACGGCGCCGATAGCCGCGCGACGATGCGATAATGGTGATGACCGAAGATTGCCATGGTCACGGTAGTGACGCATGCCTACGCGGTTAGCCGACGGGATCTTTGACCTATCCGAGGTCGCTCGAGTGTGACTGACGCAACCTGTATGGAAGGGGTCGAATTGAATTCGCCGAGATCTTTGACCCGTCCTTGTTTGTCGTTTGCTCGATGACGCGCATGCGGTGAGAGGTATAAAGTTTTGACCTATCCGAGGTTGTTTGTCGTGGTGTTGCCCGGCGACGCTAACCCGCATGGAGAAAGTTGTGCGCCTATGAGGGATTGCCAACTTATCCAAGGTTGTTTATCGAACGCTACTCGACGCATGGCTACGCGACGGATCGCAGGTTGTGGTCGGCAAGGACAACCGGCGACGGTAATGGTCGACGGCATGGCGATGACCGGTGAAGGTTGAGATAACCGCCGAGATTGCGATGGCCGGCGATGACCGGCGCAATCGGCGACGCGGGTTACGCCGACGGGATCTTTGACCTATCCGGTGTCGCTTGTCGGTGTACTCGGCGACGCAACCTGTGGAAGAGGTTGAATCAACTGCCGAAGATTTTGACCTATCCGGTGTTTGGTCGAGACTGGCGACGCTAACTCAGGAGGTCGAATCGCCAAGATTTTGACCTATCCGGTTGTCGTCGAGCGCGACTCGATGACGCAACCTCATGGAAGAGGTCGAAGTTGAACTGGCGATTTTGACCTATCCGGTGTTATCTGAGCGCTTATCGATGATGTTAACCCGTTATGGAGAAAGTTGCGCCTAGAGGATTGCCAACTTATCCAAGTTGTTTATCGAGCTACTCGATGACAAACTGGAATATATATTTATGAGGTTCTCGTAACCTCTTCCATGTGTATCAGCCGCTTACTCGATGATGTTAACCGCGCTTATGGAGAAAGTTGTGCGCAGCCTAGGATTGCCAACTTATCCGCGTTGTTTATCGAGCTGCTACTGACGATGTTAACTGATGAAGATCTCAACAACTGGCCGAGGATTTTGACCTATCCGAGGTTGTGTATCTAGCCGCATCACTGATGATGTTAACCGGTTATGGAGAAAGTTGTAGCGCCTACATGAGGATTGCCAACTTATCCGCGGTTGTTTATCGAAGCATCACGATGTTAACTCAGATGGAAGATCTCGAATTGAATCCGAGGATTTTGACCTATCCAGGTTGTGTATCTGAGGCTTACTTGATGATGTTAACCTTATGGAGAAAGTTGTAGCCTATAGGATTGCCAACTTATCCAAGGTTGTTTATCGAGGCATCGACGATGTTAACCCGTATGGAAGAAGTCGGGAAGTCCACTAAGGACCTTTTGACCTATCCGGGTTGTGTATCTGAGCGTTACTCGATGATGTTAACGTTATGGAGAAAGTTGTAGCGTATAGAGGATTGCCAACTTATCCAAGGTTGTTTATCGTTACTCGACGATGTTAACTCAGATGGAAGAGGTCGTGGAAGTCCACTAAGGACCTTTGACCTATCCGGGTTGATTGTAGCGGGCATCCATGAAGCTCAAAGATCCCGCGTCGCATCAACTAGTTGGTCGATACCAGGAAGGGGAAGCTATCTTTGGGCATGCACGATCAAGGTCGTGTATATGCACATTCTCGTGAACGCTGGCCTTGACTAACACTAGCTAGCCAACCGTGGGGTAAGTAGACTTCGAATGAACTTGACTTCCGTAAGTTTGGTGATTTCTTGTCGTCGCTCGTAAGGTTCTTTCTTCGTCACCGCTTGTAGGTTGAGTCAACTTTGAGGGAGTGCGTAATGACTTCCCGTCAATGCCCGTAATATCGAGCGCGCCCGTGCAAAGATATCTTGATTTTACGCTGTAAAATCTACGATTCTTATTTCATCAAGAGACAACAACGCATCCCACCTTCACCTTTCGCGATGGATCAATTTCGAGATAGAAGACAAATTACATCTTCAACCTGGAGAAGCCCTTTCGAGGCATCCTCATCTCGTAGGTAAGTTCTCCATGTTGAGGGTTACCGACGTAAATGGTGCTTGTTGATATAAAGACGCCAGTTATCTGCTGATTCCCACTTACCACGATGCCACCGGTGTCGGAATTTCATCTTGAGGTGAGGCACGATGTGACCGCCAATATGACCGGAGAGGTCTCCCAAATATTGTATCAGACGGACTCGCACTTGACTACAATAAATCAAGTGGGTTGGTCGGGAAATTCTCCAAGAGTTACGGAAGACTGATTGTCCCTTCCACTACCGGTCGATTATCAAATCCATACAAAGGGACCCGGGTTGAAGCTTCTCTTCTATACCCATGCTAAGGAAAGTGGAGTAAAAAGAACATCAACCAACTCCCATTGATCAATATCCTTTAATATTGAAGCATGGATCACCGACTGCATCGATGACAAGGGGATCTTGATGTGGGATGCTAAGCCCCTCTAGATCTAAATCATCAAAGGTGATAGAATGGTCAACCCGAGACTTCTTCGCCCGCTCTTGAAGCGGCAATGAATATTTGGCTAGATAACACCCTCCCCGAATTGTTATTCTCCCACCGCTTCGCTTCGAGCCGGTTGCCCCAAAGATTTGACGATTGGTTTTGTATAAAACGCCTAGATACCGACGATTAGTCTTTCAATCTCCTTCCCACTCTTCGGTGTGCCCTACCGTGCGGAAATTCTTTCGATTTCCAATTCCGTGTTTTAAAGGTCTGCCACTGACGCTATCCTCTTCCGAATAAAGAGGATGTTCACATGACGGTTGAGAGTCAGATATTTCCTCCTGATTGAGTCATCGAGTCCCGAGGAGGTTTTGGGGAGTTCTCTTTTTTCTCGAGATGTTTGAACATCACCTTGGGAACCTTCTTCCGCTTGATGGTTCAAACTGCTGTCGAAAGATGAAGCTTCGCCGAGAGATTTGTGCCTCTGGGACCAGTCGATAGGAATGGACCTGCATTAATGATGAATAGAAGTATCCTGGCCGGAGTCCTCCGAAGCACGCCTCAAAAGTTCCGGATCTACTCAGATCTTTCGCCGAGGAGAACCGAAGTATTTTGAGGGACTCTCCATCGCTCATGGATTCCGAGAGATGTGATGAATCCCCGATGATTCTCTTGTTCTGAACGCTCTACAAAAAATGGGCGATCTCCAAATGATCTGGACCCCTGAGTTTAATATAACCAAGTACGCCGTCCTTCGAGAGTCGACACAAAAGACAGTCATTTGCACCGAATGATGATCATTCAAAGTGATCGATATGCTCGCACGGATCGTGAATCGTAGTCGCGGAAGCTTGAATCTCTAATCGGGTATTGAGATGATCTCGCCGAAGGGACGAAGTTTTGGAAGAGGCGGAGAATGGATCATGTTGTTTGCCGAACTCTTCCCGCACTGCCGTAGTTCATCGCAGATAAGATGACATGGAGTTTCACCGATACGAGTCGAGCCATTCGTGTGGGTGAGTAGCGGCGATCCGTAAGTTCAAAGATCCGGATGTGGGGGTTCTCTACTTGTTGATCCGCATTCCTGCAATCATTCTCGTGAAGAAAATCTGATATTGAGAGGCCGAAACTCGTGGCTCTTCGGAACGCTTTTGTTTGCCCTCTCGCAGAGTCAAGAATTTCGCTCGGGAATCCTCCATCCTTGAACGCGATCTTCCAAAGAGGGGCCCACTGACCCTCACCGGGGACGTAAGTCTGCTATGAAGTGTTGGAGACTTGGCCCTGATCCCAGAATGAGGAGCCGAGCAAAACCCCGCTTACCAACCATATTGAGAGATATAGCAATGGGGAACCGAGATTCCCACGACGGCGCCGCTATGCGCAGAGAATTTTATTCCCAGATGCAGATCTTAAGCCCAAAATTATCCAACACACAAGGGGATATGAACACGTGGGTTATACGTGCGGAAAACCACGGCCTGCCTCACCAGAACTTTCACTATGTGTTCAAAAGATACGTGTCCTCGCTTCGCTAGTTCGAGAAGAAGGTGTTTGCTGTGGGAAACAATATTCGAAAGTGTAATACACTCCAACTCCAAGGAGAAGTTTCCCAAAAGCGAACGGATCTTCGGGAGCAACCTTGATCTTCGAGAAAGGAGCAACCGGTCTTTTCTAGTCCTCCTGGGCTCCCAAGGGCGAGCTCCCCGATCTTCGTGCACTACCTGGTGGCACCGATGGGATCGGCCACAAGGTCGACCGATTCTCGAGCTCGTCTTCAAATCGATGGTCCCCTAAGGTGAGAATGAGGCTCTATTTATAGATTTTGGGAGTGGCGTGCCTTGTAAATTGCGGAAAACTCCAACCACTCTGAACCCAAGGCGATCCCCGATCGACGGTATTTTGATGATATGGGTGCCTTAATGATGGAATCGATTCGATCTGCCTTGACGAAATCAACTATAAATATGTCGCTTTTGGTGACCATTTGGATCGATCCATTTTCATACCCGATAGTTTGATCCGATGATTCGAGCTGGACTACTACGCTTGATGTTGCTATGTTTTCTCGGTGACATTTTGACTATAAGTTTGCTGAAATCGGTGGGATCAAGCATTTCTCGAAAATGCCTCGAGATTTGTGCTTGATCGATTAATTTTAGAATGACACAATAATCATAAAATTTTGAAATTACCAACTTCTTTAAGCTCATCGCAGAATTGATCTAACACTAGCATGTCAATTCAAATTTATTTATCATATGCATATGCTGCTTTGTCTAACCTAGCTTATCATCCTAATTTCATCTATCTTACACTAACTTATCTATTAATCTTTGTCTACCCAACAACAATTTTTAGGCTCATTTTAATTTGTTAAGCGCTATCTTATTTATTCATTGATCAATTCATATCGTGATAAAATGGTAATGACTATTTTCTAAATGCCCCAATATCATTATACTATATGGTGATCTTATAGCATAACATTGTTATGATCCTTGACAAGAACCTCCAAAGCCATCTAATGGACACTAATAATGCATGACCATCTCCCATTTAATTTAATAACCAGTAGAATTTTAATTAGTGCTAAGCACCCTCCAAACTACACTTTTCCCTTGATAATCTAATTCACATAAGCCTTGACAATATGTACTTGCCTATCGCCATCATCGAATGATCATCTCATTCTCATGAGTATCATGATGGCCATTTCTCAACATTATACCTTCTTATGGGTCCATCCACCTCAATTGTAGCCGTCTCCATTAAATTTTCGTCGATAACTAATATATTTTAACTGATTGATCCCCTAAAATTGGTGTAAAGGACGTTTCTACTTTTGATCACCAGATAGACATCATGGCTCATTTGTTCACTCCTATAGCATTTCTTAAGGTGTTAGTTCTAATTATGATCTGAGCAAATCTTCTTCACAATTGGTCAAGAGATAAATTAAGTCAATTTCTACCCCTTTCAAGATAATGTAGTAGAGCTCCATTTTCTTCACAATAACACTAAAGCAAATTCATCATATCACTTCTAAGAAAAAATTCCTCTTATCATTTCTCATGGAATAATCAATAACTTGTTGAATTATAATTGTATCCATTGGTTAAAAGTTCATGTATGACCTCCCAAATCTTATGTTTCTCACAAAAGTTGTTAAAGAATTGCAAAGAATGAGGATAATTTTATCTCATTATTAGTAGATGATAAATTATCAACATAAATAAACAAACGAAAAAAATGAATTGAATTATTTTGACTTAATTTTGAACAAAATATGAATATATACTTGATATGACACTAAAAATACTACTAGTCGAAGTACGAATTTTGATGTCAAAAGCAAGTTGATTCTAAGTTGAAACTAGTCAAGATCAAGCATTTAAAATATCATTACAAACTTTGGGATATCAGTTAAATCTCTAAATAGTTTCTAAATATGGAGTATTTATAATCAAATCGAGTGTCTTGACGAGCCGCATTTAATAAGCCCAAGATCTCTTGATCTGACCTCATTTGAGCATTCAAATACACAAAATACATTAGATGATCAAGGGAATCATCTTGAGTCATCCGATGAGTGATTTGATTTTGCATGTATTTAAAAAATGCCCTCCTCTAATCTATAAATAGCCCATCATTCTTCACAAGGAAGCCAAGCTAAAGAGAGAGAGCTCAGGCTTTGAAAATCCTCCAAGCATAATCGTTACTACGACGGCCGTCACACTCCTGCTCCAACCACCGCTGCTACCGCCATCATCCTATCGCGTTAATCCGTTATCGCACTGCACCGCTCCAACCACCGTTATTCCGTCATTGCCACGCCAGCCACCATCGCTGATTTGTCGCTGCTCCGGCCCTCGCCATACCGCTATAGCCAACCACTCGTATCATCACCACTATTGATCGCTGCCGCGGTTATCGCTTAACCATCGCTGCCATCTCGCCACGGCTTATTTCGCTGGCCAGCTGACCACTGCTTGTCACTGGTCACAAATACCACCGCTGCCAACCACCATCAATCATCAATATCAACCACTTGATGCCGACCGCTGATCTACCGATCATCACCATCGCCGACATTACGTTTGGCCGACTCACTGCTCACTATCATCAACTACCACTAACAATCACAAACCTAACCTACATAGTGAAAGATTTTACGCTTTATAGTTTTTCCTTCTTTCGAGGTTTTACAGTAAAATTCTACAATTTTTTGTTCATTCTTCAAATAATCAGATTTCACAACAAAGCTAAGACGTAAACTTTTATTCTACAAAGAACTTTTCTTTGGAAGAATACTAAAAAAATTAATGTTAAGCACTTTGATTATATTTAAATGATATAAAATTGTGAGATTTTTATTTGCAGATAAATAGAAAATAATAAAACATTTATTCCGAAATGTATGATAATAATAAAATATTAAAATGTAAAATTTTAATCATAATATCAATTTTTTCTAAATAACTATTTGTTAATTTTGAGTACCGATATATCAAAATTCTACTAAAAAGCACGAATCTTGATGTCAAAAGCAAGTTGATCCTCGCTGAAACCGATCAAGCATTTACTTAAAACTCCTGGGATGTCGCTTAAATCTCTAATTAACCTCAAACATGGAGTGTTTATAATCAAATCGAAGCTGTTTCTGGATCAACGAGCCCAAGATCTCATAATTTTCATTTGAGCATTCAAATACAATATATCATATGATCAAGGAATCATCAAGATGATGAGAGGAGTTTGGATTTTGCATGGACAAGAGACGCCATTCCTCCAATCTATAACATTCTCATCCTCATATGAGAGCCAAGCAAGAGAGGAGAGAGCTCTAAAGCTTGAAGATTCTCTAAGCACAATCCGCCACCACTTGACACTTGTCAATAGCCGCACGCCGCCGCTAATCCTCGCCGAATCCATCTGATATCCATCACACCTTCATCGCTTCATGTCCTCACCATCATCTCTACCAAGAAGAATTATTACCACCAATGACTACATAGTTGTTGTTCCTCTACATATGTAATCCGCAATCCAACATCTGGAAGATCTTTATACTCAAATATACATATTGAAAGATTTTACTCAAGCCATGATTTTTTTCCCTCTTTTCAACAGAAAAATTTTGGTTTTCGTTTACCTTTTAAATACTTTTGTGTGTGATTTACCAACAAGCTAAAGTGTAAACTTTCACCTACCTAATGATTTTCTGAACCAATGTCATTACGCTACAGGAAAAGAACCCTTCAATCATAATTCTGAACACCTTTTGCACAACATTCAAACAAAGGAGCCTCCAATCCCCACTCAAAACCAACTTGAATCCAAGTGAATAATAAGTTTACCTCACTTATCTAGGGCCACCCCTATTTGAAGGCGTGAATGAGAATCTCTTAGATCGCTCACCTAATGGAAGAGTCTTAAAATGAGATGACCCCCACTTTAAGAGGAACACAACAACCACTATCAAGACAACACATCTCCCCGAGGATCGATTCAGCAATGGGGAGGTCAAATTGCTAATCTCAGCACCAAGTTCCCAGAGACCGTGATCTCCTCGACACTGCTAGTTTACTCATCCATCACTGCATACCAATCATGACCGCTAATCCACCAATTATTACCTAGGTCACATTTCGGCTGACCTCACCAATTATACGCATCACGCTTTAATGTAAATCAAACCTTTTCAAGATAAAATCTTTCCCTATCACACTGCGCAGAATCTTTACACTTTAAGTTTCTTCAACATCCTATTCTGAGTTTCAAAGCTTCCAGCATTGATTCTATGATGGGGCGAACCGTTATGGACATCAAGCGACTATGTTTATATCCAATTAACACCGCTTGTCGTCTTACCTCAAAATAAAAGCTCGAATTGTACTTCTTTGGATCCATCCTACCTTTTCATAACTTGCTAAGATTTTGCGAACTCTCAATCACTTGCAGACACATCCGTGTCCTTATGACCGCTTGTCAAGTAGTTCCTGCAGATAAAATAAATATGAAGAGTCCTCCATCGAAAGTGGTTCTGCAGATCTACCATTATATTACTTATCAAGTATCCCAATACCTCAAAAGCTTATGTAAATCATAGGGTATGCCTTGAGGTAGTAAGTGCAACAATCTATGTAAGGTACACTTAAGTTCATCTCCCCAAACACTACCCATCTATAAAGATATTTTAATAACTCCATGTGTCACCTTCGCCAGTCAATGTTCACCTTCTCGACTAAGTTTCGTGCAGAACCGCATTTGATGTCCACGTGATCTTGGGACACCATGAATCATCATCATTCCCCAACCATTTAAGGCTTAAAAATGATGAATTTTACACTTAAATTTTAAAATTCTACATGTCATACTATACTTGCTATTAAAGACCCATCTAATGACTAGCCTTAATCGAAAAGTTCTCTCTCTCATATCAGAGGGGGTAATTACTCATAGCTAATAGCTATAAAACCCTGGAACCGTGATCTAAAGTTATCACCAAAAGAGGACGAAATCTCTGGGTAGTGTCTTATCTACTATTTCTTCTTTGAAAATTACACTGACACTTTAAAATACTCTTTTCATCGAAGAGGTCGGTGGTTCGGAGCCCACATGGTTACTCCAATGATCAATATTAATCATAAATTATTCTTTAAATCTCTATGCTCACTCCAAATTTAGGTTGCTTTCATACAAGAAATAAGGGTATATTTATAATTTTTTGGAGCAATATTTTGATAATTTTAGATAGAATCTCTAATTAATTCAACAAATAACCCTTACTAAAATTTCTAAATCATAGACTAGTCTTTTAATATTTAAGTGTCTTAGTGATATCAAAATTGAATATTATTAAGCTTATTAGATTATTTTTATCAAAATGCATGTATTACTCAAAATCATTTGGTCATTAAATATTATTATAAAATTTTAACTACATTTCACATATTTAATTTGTGATCAATTCTATATGAATTAGAATACTTTTAGTATCATTAGACTCATCTAATTAAAACATTTATTTCAGCTATAAGTATAAGAAAATTAAAGTCTTAATAAATTTAAATTTAATTTTAGATATTTTAATTTAAATATTATTTTAAACTTCTTGTGTGATCAAATGATTTTTTCAATGATGTATCAATTCATAAGCATGGTCAATAATCTAAGCCAGAAATCTACTGAGACAAACAAACTCTAAATTTATTATAAATCGTAGATTTATCAATGTTGAAAATCTCTCACTAAAAGTGTAAAAATATGATTTATTTATGCATTTCTAGAGATGCCATTATCTTTATTTCTATAATAATTCTAGACACTCGATAAGATAATTTGAATAGATCCTCTTTGATCATGCTACATATTTTGGATCTTTAGTATAATAACAAATTTAAAATCAAGCTATTTTAGATTTGTCAGATTCATCTCATTATGACTTCCATCTAAAGTATAAACACAAAATTTAGTGAAAGTTTGGCATGACCAAACTTGAGTTAAGCTGTCATGGCTAGATTGAGTTGGATTTGGGTCTCCCCATCCATATGGAATCTATTCTTTGAAGTAAAGTAAATTTTTAATATAATGTAATGTATTCCAAATACATTATAAAGGCTATTTTTGGTATATTTGAAATTCGCCCAAACATCGCCAATAAAGTGATCCGACGCCGTTGCCGGCCACACTCGCCTACGCCACTAACGCCGCCGCCACGCCGCCGCTGTCGCCGCCGTCGCCACGCCATCATCGCCAAAACCTTCAAAATACATTATATTACATTTTTTCAACTAAACAGAAAAAATCAAAGTCATAAATTTGTAAAATTCTCAATCAAATAATTATAAAGTACTTTACCGAATCTTTTACATGATTCATTTTATTGATTTTTTTCAAGAAACCAAATACTCCCTAAAAGGGCAATATTTTATTCTTTATTTTTTAAAATCTAAGATCTGATGCATATTTAAATTCAAACCGTGAGCGTTAGCTACGTTACATCTAATATATTATAAATAAGGTTATAATTAATCCATTAAGTTATGAAGTTTTATTGATTTCTTTAATTAATTGGGCCTTAATAATGCAGAGCTTCACCGCTGTTTGAGAATATATATAGAATTATATTAAATGATTTTAATCACCTAGATAAGAGCTAAACGAGGAAGAGAAAAAGAACACTAAGTGAGAAAAAAAGAAAAAAATTCTCAAAAAGCAAAAAATCTCTTGTTGGGAAGAAAGTTTGAATGGCCAAAGGTTTAAATCCCTCACTTCGTGGGTGACCTCTAATTTATATATTTGGATTGATCGAGGGCTACTTGAAGTCTTGAATGATTATTGATACATCCTAAAATTAATCGATCAAGACGAATCTCAAGGCATTTTCGTAAATGCTTCGATCTAATCACCGAGCAAAGTTTTATAATAAACCGACCTCTTGATGAGACTAACATAGCAACATCAGATACCGATCCGAATCAATCGATCAAGTTATCGAGCATGAAAATGGATCCGACCGCCAAATGGTCACCGAATCATATATTTATAGTCGATCGGCGGCAAGACTAATCCAACGAATCCAAGATCACCCAATTCGACATCATTAAGGCACCCGGATCATCAAAATACACCGCTCGATGGGATCGCACTGGGCCGTCCGATGGGAGTGGTTGGAGTTTTCCACGAATTTACAAGGCTCGCCACTCCCAAAACCTATAAATAGAGCTTCATTCTCACCTTAGAGAGGACCAAATTGATGAAGACCGAGAGCTCGAGAACCATCCGACCTCGACGCCGACGATCTATCACTACCGCCACCACCAAGGCTCAAGATCAAGAGCGCTCTTAGAGATCGCCTGAGGACTAAAAGACCGCCTCTTTCTCAAGATCAAGAGGTTGCTGAGGATCGCCGCTTTGGGAAACTTCTCCTTGGGTTGGAGTTGACCGATATTGTATTTTTCTACACTCTAATATTGCTCAGAAACACCTTCTTCTCCCAACTAACGAGAAGCAAGGACCAGATCTTTGAGCACATAGTGAAAGTTCTTGACGGGCAAGGCCCCGTGGTTTTTCCCTTGACGGGTTTTCCATGTATAACCCCTGTTCATATCCCCGCTTGTGTGTTGATAATTTACTTTAAGATCTCGTGATCTACCGGAATAAAATTCAAGACGCATCAGCTTATGCCCGCGGGGAACAACAGTTCCCCATCGCTATATCTCCACTATGGTTAAACGGGTTTGCGCCCAACGCTCCTCATTCTCGTGATCAAGATGCCAAGTCTCCAACACTTCTACATAACATTGTCCCCGTGTGAGGGTCCAGCCCCTCTTTGGAAGATCGCGTCAAAGGATGGAGGATTCCCGAACGAAATTCTTCGACTCGCGAGAGGACCGAAAACGCTCCAACACGCCTGGAAGAGCCACAGTTCCGCGACCCTCAAAGATAATCCGTGATTTTCTTCCGAGAATGATTACCCGGAATGCGGATCAACAAGTAGAGAACCCTTGGCACCACATCCGATGAACTGATACCAGCCGCTTCATCACACGAATGGTTCTCAGACGGTGAAACTCCACGCCACCTTATACGCGATGAACTACGACGACCGGTGCGGTGAAGAGTTCGAAACAATGAATGATCCATTCTCCCGCCGCCTCTTCCAAAACTCATCCCCGCTCGCTGAGATCATCTCCCAATACCCGATTCCGACGAGATTCAAGCTTCCCAACATGGACCCTTACGATGGCACAACCGATCCGTACGAGCATATCGATCACTTTCGAACGATCATGCACATTCAACGTAAATGACTTGTGTCGTATTCCCGGACTCTCGACGTGCTCAGATTGGTTCTATTCACTCTAAGGGTCCGTCTCATTTGGAGAGCTCGCCGATTTTTTTGTAGAACGCTCGGCGAACAAGAGAATCATCGGGATTCATCACATCTCCCGAATCCGCCGTAACGATGGAGAGTCCTCAAAGAATACTTCCGAGGTTCTCCTCAAGCTGATACCGTGAGTAGATCCGTAACTTTGAGGGCGTTTCTGAGGACTCGCCAGATACTTCTATTCATCATTAATGCGGAGGCCCATTCCTATGCTAACTGTCCACCAATAGAGGCACAAATCTCCGACGGTTATCGCTCATCCAAGAATGCTTGAACCACCAAGTCGGAAGAAGGTTCCCAAAGATGATGTTCAAACATCTAAAAGAAGAGAAAAGAACCTCCCCAAAACCTCCTCAAATGACCTATGACTTGACCAGAGAGGAAATATACGGCTCTCAACACGCCATGCAACATCCTCCTATTCAGAAGAGGATGGCGCCAAGTGGTCATGACCTATAAAGCCTGAATTGGAAATCAAGAGAAATTCGCCACTTTCACCGCTGAGGGCACACCAATCAAGAGTGCCACCAATCAAGGAGGAGATTGAAAGACTAATACGTGGGTATCTAGGCCATTTTATACAAACTAACCCGCCATTCAAAGAAATGCTCGGGGCAAACTCGTAGGAACCGCCAAGCTGGCCGGAGAGATAGAAACAATTGCGGGAGGGCTGTTATCTAGCCAAATATTCATTGCCGCCTTCAAGAGCCGAGTCAAGAAGTCTCGGACCATTCTATCACCTTTGATGATTTAGATCTAGAGGGCTGATCCCACATCAAGATCCCCTTGTCATCAGTGCAGGGGTCGGTGATCCGTGCTTCAATATTAAAAGGATATTGATCGACAATGGGAGTTCGGTTGATGTTCTTTTTTACTCCACTTTCCTCAGCATGGGTATAGAAAGAGAGAAGCTTCAACCCGCCCAATCGTATGGATTTGATAATCGACCCAGATTAGTGGAAGGGACAATCGCCTTCCCAGTAACTCTTGGAGAATTTTCCTGACACGCAACCCACTTGATACAATTTATTGTAGTCAAGTCTGAGTCCGCTGTACAATGCAATATTTGGGAGACCTCTCCAGCCTATATTCTACAAATACATCCGTGCCTCATCTCAAGATGAAATTCCCGACACACCGGCGCATGTGGTAAGTGGAATCAACAGATAGACAAGCGCGTTATATCAAGCAAGCCCAACCATTTACGCCAAGAACCCTCAACATCGAGAACTGACACGATGAGGATGCCTCGAAAGGGCTTCTCCTTGAAGATGTAATTTATCTTCCTATCTCGAAGTTGATCCATCGAAAGGTGAAGGTGGGATCGCGTCGTCATCGACGTAAATCGAATACGTAGATTTTCTAAAAATCAAGATATCTTTGCCCGAGCATCTCGATATTCGGCATTGACCCTAAGTCATTACGCACTCCTCAAAGTTGACTCAACCTACAAGTTGATACGTAAGAAAAGAACCTTCGCTCAACGACGGTGTCATAGAACAAGAAATCACCAAACTTCTGGAAGTCAAGTTCATTCGAGAAGTCTACTACCCCACCTGGTTGGCTAACGTAGTGTTAGTCAAGAAGGCCAACGATTCCTGGAGAATGTGCATCGACTACACTGACCTTAATCGTGCATGCCCAAAAGATAGCTTCCCCCTTCCTCGTATCGACCAACTAGTTGATGCGACATCGTGACATCGATGTCGAAGCTTCATGGATGCCTATTCGTTACAATCAAATCGGGATGAACAAAACAGATGAGGAAGCAACATCCTTCCAAAGATGGGACTATACCGCTATCGTCATGCCATTCGACTAAAAAATGCCGGAGCAACATATCAACGCTTTATGAATAAGATCTTCAAGGATCTTATAGGCACAATATGGAGGTGTATGTTGACATGTCGGGTGAAGAGCTTGGAAATATCACAAAGATATTTCGACCGCATGCAGCTTTGACATTCTTCGACACTACAAGATGCGGCTCAACCCAAGCAAGTGCGTTTTGGAGTTTCCTCTGGAAATTCCTAGGCTTCATGGTCACTCGGATAGAGGCCAACCCCGAAGATAAAAGCACTCAAGGACATGTCACCTCCAAGAACGATCAAGGAAGTCCAACGCTTGACCGGAAGAATTGCCTTTATCAGATTCTTGGCCCGCCAGAGATAAGTATCTACCATTCTTCAAAATCTTAAGGGGTGCACGAAAAATGGATTCCGGGTGACGATGAATGTCGATCGCTTTTGAGCAACTTCGAAGTCTATTTAACTTCCCCCCCTCTATTATCAAAGCCTATCCAAGGAGAGAAGCTGTACATCTATCTTGTTGTTTCTTCTCATGCCGTAAGCTCCGTGCTGATACGCGAGGAGAATTCATTGCAACAACCTCGGATAGGTCAAAAATCCTTAGCGGATTCAACTCGACTTCTTCCATACAGGTTAACGTCATCGAGTCACGCTTTGACAAACAACCTCGGATAGGTCAAAAATCTTTAACGGATTCAATTCGACCTCTTCCATAGTTAACGCATCGGTAACACTGACAAACAACCGGATGGGTCAAAATCTCGGATTCACAACCTCTTCCATTAAGTTAATGTCATGCAACACCCCATAAACAACCTCGGATACTTTATACCTACTACGCTAACGCCATCGAGTCACACTCGACAAACGCCTCGGATAGGTCAAAGATCCCGTCCGTTAACCACCGCCGCCGACTACCATCGCCGGTCATCACCGTCAGCCATCACCGACAATCTCAGGCGGTCATCCCCTGCTTGTGTGTTGGATAATTTTTGGGCTACGACGAAGATCTCGCATCTACCGGAATAAAATACTCTAGCACGCAACAATTATATAAAGAAAAAAAAAATACATTGTCAAATTTATAATAATATTTTAAGTTTTTAAACCTAGTACAGAAGTTGGATTGATTCTCTATTATTTGGATGATGAAATAAGTGGGCAAGGCAAAAGTTGCAACCTACTTCTAACTCTATTAAAAAGAGTAAAGAATTTAATAAGAGTAAACATTCACGAGGGTGATCTTAATATGAACAAGCTTAGGAATTGGATTTCACTAATGTTGATTTATTAAATTAAAATTTAATAAAATAGAAATTCATTTTATCAAAATCTGATCAAGGTGATTAATATCTTTCTCTTTAAAATCTAGGGTTATCAATTTTCTCACACAACCTATTTATCTTTTGGTGATAAATTCAATGCAAGAAAAATCGTTAAAGCTCATGGGTTCTCAAAAAGGATTACATGGCTTCGCCATTAAAGTTGTGAAAATCAAACCAGATATTAAACCTAGAAGAAAAAGAGTTTCAATGTTTAATGATTTGATTAAGATTGAATCGAATGACTTAATAAAAATTAAAATTATTAAACATGGATCTAATTAAATATAAAATAATATAAATATATAATAAAAGTTAAAAAGGACAACCATATAGATAATATTTCTAATAATTATAAATTTCAAGATCAATATAAAATTCAATAAGATATATTTATATGTATATATTAAATATATTTAAAATATAAAAATGTATAATGTAAATTTATAAATATAAGTATAATTAATATTAATAATAATAAAAATATAATAATAATCTATAAAATTTATATTTTATAATAAAAATATAAATTTTATAATATAAAATATTGTTTAAAAATCTTATAAAATATAGCTAATATAAAAATATAATATACAAAATATTTTAAAATATTATTATAAATATAAGTATATGTATATTCACAATGTTTAAAAACTTAATTTTTTTTATAATAATATAAGTCTTGAATTTTATTCCATATTTGCTTTTATAAAGCCATATGGAATCTATTCTTTCTATAAATATATATATTTATAGGCATAAAGAATAGATTCCATATGACTTTATAAAAGCAAATATGGAATAAATATTTTAAACCTATATATGAAAGCATAGTTTATTTATCGTTCATCATATATATATATATATATATATATATATATATATATATATATTTGTAGGCAGAAAGAATAGATTTCATATGGCTTTATAAAAGCAAATATGAAATTTTATTCCATATTTGCTTTTATAAAGCCATATAGAATCTATTCTTTCTATAAATATATATATTTGTAGGCACAAAGAAAAGATTCCATATGCCTTTATAAAAGCAAATATGGAATAAAATATTTTAAACCTATATATGAAAGCATAGTTTATTTATGGTTCATCAGATATGTTTATATATTTGTAGGTAGAAAGAATAGATTCCATATGGCTTTATAAAAGCAAATATGGAATAAAGCCATATGGAATCTATTCTTTCTGCCTACAAATATATATATTTATAGAAAGAATAGATTCCATGTGGATTTATAAAATAAATTTTATGTCTTACTTTGAAATCTGCGCACGCAGATAGTAAAAAGAATAAGGAATTCCATAATTTTAAGAAAAACTGGAAAAGGGGAAAAATCAAGGGCTGCCCGATAGATGTTTTACTATATATATATCAACTGGAGTATAAAGTTTGAATCTTCCCGATAGCGGGATTACAAATTTGTATGTGAGAAATCCTGATAATGAAAATTCTAGAATCATGTTACAACGCTTATCTGGTGGTTGGATCAGCGGTTGTTGGCGGCTGACATGACAATATGAATCGACCAATAAACAATGATGCAAAACAACTTCTTCTCTCTTAGCCCCAAGTTCGTCTCTAGCTCCTTCCGCCTTTATGAAAAGAATGAGGTCCTATTTAAAAGATTATAAGAGAGGCATTTTGGTCATTGTAGCTAAAATCCTAGAACATTCCATCGGACGGTGTATATTGATTCATTTGATCATAGATAGTATTTTGGTGATTTGACCATCTAAATGATCTTTGATTTGAGTGATCATAGGCTCGTTAGATTCATCTCGTCGAGCTGCTCGATTCGACTATAAGCATGTCAAATTTGGAAGTCATTTGATCATCCAGTAGTATTTCAAAGTTTTCATATGTAGCTTTTGATTTCATTTGAGAACGATTCGCTTTCAAAGATTGGAACTCATCTTACTTAGTCATTTAATTTGATTGTATACATGCTTTAATTTGAGATTTGTGCTTCATTTATAAATTTTAGAGGTATATATCATTTGCTCGTCTATTTTTTGATAATAAAATTTATTTCATCTAAAAATAAAATTACTTTAACTAAAAAAATTATTAGGATTAGTTATTAATATTTATTATATATATATATATATATATATATTTTTTTTTTTGAAAGAAGATAAAGAATTATTTTTTTAAAAGAAGAAGATAAAGAGTTTTTTTAATGAGGAATATGAAGAATTATTTTTAGGAATATAAATAATTTTTTTTAAATGATGAATATGAAGAGTATCTTTTTTATTTAAGAAGATAAAGAGTTTTTTTTAAGAATATAAATAGTTGTTTTTTTTTTTTAAATGAGGAATACGAAGAATTTCTTTTTTTATTTATAAATATGAATAATTTTTCTTCTCTTTTTTTAAGAAGATGAAAAGTTTTTTTTTAATGAGGTACATGAAGAGATTTTTCAAAAAAAAAAATTTTAAATGAGGAATATGAAGAGTTTTCTCACATTATGATTATTATTATTATTATTATTATTATTATTATTATTACTATTTTAAGAATTTGAAGAGTCATTTTTTCTAGTATAAATACCCCCAAAAGGATAAGGGAAAACTCGCACATTTCTTTCTTCTCTTTAGCATCCTCCACTGACTTGTATAACGGTGCCGACCAATATCGCACGCTCTAGTTATCCCCGATCTTGGGGTTTCCAACTGACCTGGTTAGGCGACACGCATCCCAAATTCAAGCTCCAGTGTGCTTCCGCTTTCTTCTTTTTTATTGCCTCAACTAACTTGTATAAAGGTGGTGCCGACCCCTCTCTGCAGGCTCCAGTTCTCCACGATCTCAGGGTTTCAAACTGACTTAGTTAGGCGGTGTGCATTCCGAATTTAGGCTCTAATGAGCTTCCACTTTTTTTTTTTGGTAGCCTCCACTAACCTGTATAACGGTGTTGACTCCTCTCGCAGGCTCCATTTCTCCCCGATCTCGGGGTTTCCAGTGACTGCGCGCATCCGCACTCAGTTCCGGTGCTTCCATTTTCTTTTCAAGTCTTGGCTTATCCCACTGATCCTTATAATGTGCACCTCTCACAGCTCAGCTTCTCCATATCGAGGTTTCCAATTGACTTGGATGGCGCATCAATTGATTTCCGTGTCATTCCAAACTTGAAAAATATATATAAGATCTTCAGGGCTGTATCTTTCCACAGATATCCCAATGTCTAAAGATTCTCGAGTAAATCTTGCACAAGATAATGGGTTGCAGAAGCATCAGGGGACGACGAGATCCGACGATGTAACGCCAACTATCAACAGTGATACTTTGAAAATTTTCAAGAAGAAGTTTCATTTTTCAAATGATTTGGTGGCTATTCCTCCTAAAAGATTGCAACGAGCTTATTTTCCTGAGGTACTACTTTCGAGGCTTTTACCGAGATTTTGATGTACGCTCTTCCGAGGCTTTTGCTTTTTGAGGGTTTTGATGTACTTATACCTTCTAAGGCTTTCGTCTATTGAGATTTTGATATACCCATACCTCCAAGCTTTTGCCTTCTAAGGTTCTTGATGTATGTGTACTTTCTAAGATTTTGTTTTGAGATTTTAATGTACCAGAACTTCGAGGCTTGCCCATTGAGATTTTGATTTGTACAGTACCTTCTAAGGCTTTTGTATACTGAGATTTTTGATGTACGTGTACCTTTCCGAGGCTTTTGCCTACTGAGGTTTTTGTTATACCTGTATCTTATGATGTTTTTTCCTTTTGAGATTTTTAATGTACTTGTATTTTCTGAGGCTATTGCCTACTGAGATTTTTGATGTATCTGTACCTTCTGAGGCTTTTTCCTTCTGAGATTTGTGATATACATATATCTTTTGAGGCTTTTGCCTTTTGATATTTTTGATGTACATGTACCTTCTGAAGCTTTTGTCTTATAAGATTTTTGATGTACTTTTGAGGCTGCTATCGAGATTTTGGCGTACCTGTATCTTCTAAGGTTTTCGCCTTCTGAGATTTTTGATGTACTATATTCTGAGGCTTTCGCCATTTGAGATTTTTGATGTACCTGTACCTTCTGAGATTTTTGCCTTCTGAGATTTTTGATGTACCTGTATCTTCTAAGGCTTTTGCCTTCTGAGATTTTTGATGTACCTGTACTTTTTGAAGCCTTTATTTTCTGAGATTTTTGATGAGTAGAGACCCTGTCAACCACTTGCTCTCTTGGAGTCTTTCTAGTGAGGACCTTGTTCACTATTTGCTTTCTATCGAGGTTTCCTCAAGGGCGTGCTTTCTAGGGGTGGAATTCATAAAATATTTTTGGCCTATCCAAGGTTGTTTGTCAGAATGTTACTCGGTGACATTTAACCTGTGTGAAAGAAGTTAATAGTCTTAACTCTCATTCGAGATTATTTTGTCAAAGTATGACCTTGTGTGAAAGAGGTTAAACATTTTGATTCTTCTGAGATTAGTTGTCAGAGTATTATTCGATCACGATAACCCGTGTAGAGTAGGTACAAAGTTATGACATATCCGAGACTATTTGTTAAAGTATTACTCGGTGAAATTTAACCTGTGTGGAAGAAGTCAATAGTTTTAACTCTCTTTCGAGGTTATTTTATTAAAGTATGATGTTAACTTATGTGGAAGAGGTCAAATAAAAATATATATTTGAGGCTGTAGCCAAAGTTGCTCCTTGACATTTGCCTTATTTTCCATGAGTATGACTGGAGAATCATAATTTGCAAAGCTATCTCTCTATTTTTTTTTGTTGAAATTGCTCCACATCATTGACTTGCTTTTCGAACTGATAATCAATTAGATAGGCAAAATATTGATTTGAGCAATCTTTTGAGATTAAGAGTTGAGACCCCCCCCCCCCCCTCCCAAAAGTTTCCAACAAAAGTTGAAGGATAGAAGTTCGATGAATCTTCATTCTTCTTATGTGTTCCTTAAGAGTAAGATTTCCTCCACCATATAGGTGATGCTGCTCTGAACATAAAGTCAGATTGTTAACCATTGTGAAAATGCAAACAGAATATTTTTCACAGATGATTCCAAATTGTTGCGTGCGAGAAAACCAATTGCGGTAAAATAAAACTTTATGCCTTAGCTTCATTGTGAAATCTAGCATGCACATAGATAGTTGAAATAAGAATAAGGAACCCCAGAATTTTTACGTGGAAAAACCCAGGAATAGGGGAAAAAACTACGGGGCCTGACCCAGTAAAGATGCTTCATTATATATTAACTTTGGAGTACAAAGTTTGAATCTTCCCGATAGCGGGATTACAATATTAATGCGGAGAAATCAATAATAGAATTCCAATCGTGCTTATACGACAGTGGTTGGACCGTAACGGTTGTTGGCGGCAGTCAGTGACGACAATTGGCGCTATCGACGACAACAATGGTGATGACTAACTTCTAGCTCTCCCTCAAGTTCATCTATTCCTTCCCCTTCATGACAAGAATGATGTCCTATTTATAGGATTCTAAGAGGGGCATTTTGATCATTGTAGTCAAAATCCCAAAACTTTCATTGGACGATGTATATTGATTCATTTGATCATAGATAGTATTTTGGTGATTTGATCGTGACCGTCCAAACGATTTTATACACATACACACACATACACACACATAGAGAGATATATATATATATATATGTATATATATTTCAAATAAATAACCCTCGTAAGACTACTTTTTTTTTTCACAAGACCAAAACATTTTAAATTATTTTTAAATTAATTAATTATTTATTTATCCAATAAATATTGAGTTATTTAAGAAAATAGCTCAATATTCTAAAAACGAGTAATTCAAATGAAATAAAAGTCAAATAATTTAAAAGTTGACTAAATCATTTCAGTCATTGGTTTGAATATTTCATCCTTTTTTAAAATTTATTTCACATAAATTCTTTAAATTCAATTAAAATCTTAATGTCTCAAAGGCTAATAAAGTCAACATTATTTTGTGTTAATTGTTGTAAAGTCAATCAAAATGAGATAGATATTTGATTTTTTAACTTGACTTACACTGATATTTATTTGCTATCTTTGAACATTTTTTTTTAAATTTTTTTTTAAATTTATTCTTTTTTTTTTAAATTTTGATAATCATAAAATTTTGAAATTACCAACTACTTTAAGCTCATTGCAATTGATCTAACACTAGCATGTCAATTCAAATTTATTTATCATATGCATTTGCTAGTGTGCTTGTCTAACCTAGCTTATCATCCTAATTTCATCTATCTTACACTAACTTATCTATTAATCTTTGTCTACCCAACAACAATTTTTAGGCTCATTTTAATTTGTTAAGCGCTATCTTATTTATTCATTGATCAATTCATATCGTGATAAAATGGTATACTATATGGTGATCTTATAGCATAACATGATATTCTCCTCATAACATTCTTATGAACCTTGACAAGAACCTCCAAAGCCATCTAATGGACACTAATAATGCATGACCATCTCCCATTAAATTTAATAACCAGTAGAATTTTAATTAGTGCTAAGCACCCTCCAAACTTTACACTTTCCCTTGATAATCTAATTCACATAAGCCTTGACAATATGTACTTGCCTATCGCCATTATCGAATGATCATCTCGTTCTCATGAGTATCATGATGGCCATTTCTCAACATTATACGTTATTATGGGTCCATCCACCTCAATTGTAGCCGTCTCCATTAAATTTTTGTCGATAACTAATATATTTTAATTGATTGATCCCCCTAAATTGGTGTATAGGATGTTTCTACTTTCGATCACCAGATAGACATCACGACTCATTTGTTCACTCCTATAGCATTTCTTAAGGTGTTAGTTCTAATTATGATCTGAGCAAATCTTTTTCACAATTTTTCAAGAGATAAATTAAGTCAATTTCTACTCCCTTTCTAAGCGAATAATGTAGTACAGCTCCTTTTTCTTCACAATAACACTAAAGCAAATTCATCATATCACTTCTAAGAAAAAATTCCTCTTATCATTTCTCTTGGGATAATCAATAACTTGTTGAATTATAATTGTATCCATTGGTTAAAAGTTCATGTATGACCTCCCAAATCTTATGTTTCTCACAAAAATTGCTTAAAGAATTGCAAAGAATGAGGATAATTTTATCTCATTATTAGTAGATGATAAATTATCAACATAAATAAACAAACGAAAAAAATGAATTGAATTATTTCGACTTAATTTTGAACAAAATATGAATATATACTTGATATGATAAAAAAATACTACTAGTCAAGATTTAATCTGATGTCAAAAATAAGCTAATTTTAAGTTGAAACTAGTCGAGATCAAGCACTTAAAATATCATTACAAACTTTGGGATATTAGTTAAATCCCTAAATAGTTCATAAATATGGAGTGTTTATGATCAAATCGAGCGTCTTGACGAGCCAGATTTAACAAACCCAAGATCTCTTGATTCTGACCTCATTTAAGCATTCAAATACACAAAATACATCAGATGATCAAAGGAATCATCTTAAGTCATCCGATGGGGTGGTTTGGATTTTGCATGTATTTACGAAAATGTCCTCCCTCTAATCTATAAATAGCACATCATTCTTCAAATGAGGGGAGCCAAGAAAGAGAGCTTTGAGGAAAATCCTCCAAGCATAATCACTACTGACGGCCGCCGACCACTTGCCGCCGCCAACCACCGCTAGCCACCATCACGATCCTCATCGCCAATCTCGCCGCCGGTTGCGTTACCACCACCACCGCCAGGCATTAACCAGCCGTTTTACGGCCATGCCGCTGATCGCCGATCGCCATTTGATCACCGACCACCGCATCGCCGCCACCGGGCCATCGCGTAACCATCGCCGCTGATCATCCCCGCCACTATCCGCCGCCGACATCGTCGATTATTGTGTTCGATATTGTGTTCGATTTTTTTTTTCTAAATAACTATTTGTTAATTTTGAGTACTTTGCAAAAAATTTATTTTTCTAATATGTAAATAAATAATCAAAAAAATTAGTGGATCCTCATAAAATTTATCCAAGATAAATTTTAAAACAATTTTATTTGTGTAGAAAAAAGTATTATAAAACTTAATTATTTATAACTATATATTTGCCTATTTTAAATTAAACAGAAAAATTTAAAATTCATTCAATCAAAATTTAATCTTACTCTGGTCTTGTGCTCAGTCTTACTGGCCTCATTCTTCCCCAACCCCTATAACTACTCCTTTCTTAACCTGAATTAGAACGAATTACACAAAACAGAAAGAAAGCCAGAGAGCCAATCATGGCCTCAACCGGCGTCGATCGAATCCAGCCACCACGCTTCAGAACCAGCGCAACGCTTCTCGCCGCCCGAGTCCTTAAAGGCCGGTGGTTCATGCTCTACGCCTGCTTCCTCATCATGTCCTCCTCCGGCGCAACCTACATCTTCGGCATCTACTCCAAAGACATCAAATCTTCCCTCAACTACAACCAACAAACCCTCAACACTCTCTCCTTCTTCAAAGACCTCGGCGCCAACGTCGGCATCCTCTCCGGCCTCATCAACGAGATCACCCCTCCCTTCGTCGTCCTCCTCCTCGGCGTCATCATGAATCTCTTCGGCTACCTCATGATCTACCTATCCATCACAGCCCGCCTGTCCCGCCCGCCCGTCTGGCAGATGTGCCTCTACATCTTCATCGGTGCCAATTCACAAGCTTTCGCTAACACAGGGGCTCTCGTCACCGCCGTCAAGAACTTTCCGGAGAGCCGAGGGATCGTGCTTGGCTTACTCAAATGCTATGTGGGTCTCAGCGGCGCTATTTTCACCCAGCTCTACTTAACGTTCTACGGCGCTGATGATTCGAAATCGCTCGTGTTGCTTGTTGCCTGGCTTCCGGCCGCCATATCGTTGGTGTTTTTGTATACTGTGCGTATAATGGAGCCGCGCCGCGGCGGAGCGGTTGTCATGGCCAAGCCGTTCTATTATTTTCTGTACCTCGCGCTCGGCGGCTATCTCTTGGTTATTATAATTGTGGAGAAGCTTGTTTCGTTCTCCCGCGCGGAGTTTGTAGCCAACGGCGCCGCTGTTATCTTCCTTCTCTTCATCCCCGTCGCAGTTGTGGTTAGAGAAGAAGTTAACAGCTTGAAGCAGAGCAAGGCTGTAAGAGAGCAGCAGTGTACTAGCATTAATGGTGCCCGGCTATTACATACTATTTGTCTTCTTCTTTCTTTTTTCTCGGGAAATATATATTTTTTAAGTTAATGGGGGGTTAAAAATTTACTATTTATCATATTTTTAAAGATAAAATAAAAATAACTATTCAGGAATGAACATATTGTTCATGTTCCTAAAAAAATGGTAAAATTGTTGCTAATTTAAAATGAGAGATTATGGACAAATCTAAAAGTTGAATTATTTTAAAATGAAATTTATATAAAATAATTAATTAAAATTTATATTATATTTATTTCACAATAAATTTTAAAATTATAAGTTTTATCTGATCAAATTTACTTAGGATACACTAAGTCAATTTCTTTAAAAGAGCAAAGTAGCCATATTTTAAAAAAAATTTAGACAACCTTATTATAGTTAACGCATAAATTCTTATTATTTATCATTAATTATTTTACAATCTCATCAATTTTCTTAAGAACTCCCTGATTCATATATTTTCCAGATTAACAAGAGTTAGTAATTATGGTTTCTTTGCCTACAACAATTACCGATTTTCTGTGAAATATGACTTCATAGGTAATTAAAGCTGGTTTATTAATTAGAACTTTTAACTATTTTATTACAATTTAAGATTTAGTCGCCTTATTAAAAAATATATCACGGACTTTTTTTAATATATCTCGAAATCGTCTTACTGTAGTGTCTGGCCAGGAAGACGTCAATCAGAGCAAGGCCATAACAGAGCAGCAGAACTTCAACGGCGCCACCTCCGGCGAAGATGAAATCAAGAAATCGGAACAAACGGCGACAACAACAGACCAAAAACCCACCTCCTGCAGAGCAGATATCTTCCGGCCACCGGCGAGAGGAGAGGACTACTCCATCCTTCAAGCCTTATTCAGCATCGACATGCTAATCCTCTTCTTCTCAACAATCTGCGGCGTCGGCGGCACCTTAACGGCCATCGACAACATGGGCCAAATCGGCGAGTCATTAGGCTACCCATCTCGCAGCATCAACACCTTCGTCTCCCTTATCAGCATCTGGAAGAGAGTCGCCGCTGGTTTCATCTCAGAAATCTTCTTAGTAAAATACAAAGTCCCGCGACCTCTAGTGCTGACCTTCATTCTCTTTTTCTCTTGCGCCGGCCACCTCCTCATCGCCTTCGGCGTATCCAACTCACTCTACGTCGCGTCGGTGATCATCGGATTAGGTTACAGAGCACAGTGGTCGTTAATCTTTACCATTATTTCGGAGTTATTTGGGCTGAAGTATTACTCCACGCTTTACAATTTTGGCAGCGTGGCGAGCCCGATTGGATCTTATATACTGAACGTGAGGGTGGCGGGGCATTTATACGATATGGAGGGAGAAAGGCAGAACGGCGGCGGCGGCGGAGGGGAAAAGGAGATGACTTGCGTTGGAGTGAAGTGTTTTCAGTTGTCGTTTCTGATTATTACGGCTGCGACTGTGGTTGGAGGGCTTGTTTCATTGGTATTGGCGGTTAGGACGAGGAAGTTCTACAAGGGAGACATATATGCTAGATTCAGGGAGCCGGCGGCGGAGGATGCCATGTAATGCGGTTCTTCAGCTGATAAGGAAGGCAAAAGGAAGGAAGACGGAAGAGAAGTTCTTTGTGCGATGGAGTTTGCAGTGAGATGATCTCTCTCATTGACCTGAAATTGAAATTTATCATAACTATGTGAATATTCTGTTTTAAACATTACTCAATGCTAGTTATGAATGCTTAAAGATAAATAAAATTTTATCGTTACTGCTTATTTCGTAATTATATTAAAGATGTTCTTTTTGGGATACGGCCGATTAAGATATCATTTTTTATTTAAGTTTAATTTAAGCTTATTAATACCTATTGCGTGTGAAAATCATAGTTATAGATAAGAAAATTTTCACTTTAACTTCATCACAAATTCAAAGACACATATATTTAAAGAATTTAACAATAAAACCTGCACTTTACTAAAAACTTCAAAAGGAAAACCACCTCCTACCAAAGAAAGTTCCACTATGATTGTTTTGAGTACTAGATCTTCCATACGAGACATGAATCAGATACAGAGAACAATAGCGCGACAACGATCGCAGAACATTTGCGCATAGAAGACGCAACCGCTGGATCAATCACCCAGAAATGCAGGAACAATTACCGTAAATGTAGAACAATCACCGGCAAAATGCGAACAATCACCTGTCATCATGATGAGACCACGGAGATCGACGGCAAGCGATCAACAACGACTACGGCGCGGCGGCATGGTTGACGAATCGCCGAAAGTGGCGAAGACGATTGCCCCTTTCGATCTGTGTTCTCTCTCCTCTTCGCTGGCCTCCTCATACGGCGAATGAGCTTATTTATGACGGCGAGCGACGCCTTTATAAATACACGCGAAAACCCGTCACCCACTTCATCGGACGGCCACAATGATCTCTTTGATCATTTGATGTATTTTAGATGTTTGAATGCTCAAATGAAGTCGGAATTTTGAGATCTTGGGCTTGTTAGATCTGGCTCGTTGAGATGCTCGATTTGACTATAAGCACTCTATATTTAAGAGCTTTTTAGAGATTTAATTGATATCCCAAAGTTTCCAATGATATTTTAAGTGCTCGATCTCGAAGCCTTAACTTAGGATCGCTTGCTTTTAGCATCAAGATTCGTGCTTCGCCTAGTAGTATTTTAAGTGTCATATTAATACTCTTATTTAATCATATTTAAACTATGTGTCAATCCAAATTTCGTATAGATCCGCATAGAGGCATTGGGGCCTTTCATCTAGATAACGTTAGTGTCTTGCAACACTACTACCATGGTCTTCTAACCCATCAGCTCTACTGAGCATAATGGAGTCTTCAAATTCTTCACGCTTTTTTAAGTGTGATGAGATCTTGAAACACCTTTTGAATTCTTTTATGAGCCATGGATGAATTGGCCTCTATAAGTGATAGAGATCTAGTCAAGTTAACATCAAATGCTTGCAGTAGGAAAATTCATAGTTGAGCAATTCAATCCATCAGTCGCAGACAGGAATTTCCGCAAGCATACTAGTAGAGACCTCATTTTCATTCAGAAACTATGGTTCACTTGGTAACTTGATTTGGCTAAGATCTTCAACAAAATGAACTTCTCGTTCAAACTTAATACAAGAATACTTTTCAAGGGGAACCCTGTCTTCAATCTATATATTTGAGCTTTCATGTATTAAGGTACCACCTCCGTGCTCTGAAAGTGAATTCATTGTGGAATAAAAAGCTTCATCTAGCTTGTTGGTAGTAGAAACTATTCAGTCAATAATACTTTTTCTTTATTCTGACACAAAATTTTCCAAAACTTTAGGAAGAGGATCATGTTTCAAAGATATATTTTTCATGAATGTAGCTTCTTCTCCACAAATACAAGTAGAGGAATTTCATGTACGTGAACGCCATCAAGCTCTTCACCCATATTTCTAGAAGTCTTTCCAAAGTGTTCACCAACCGCATAGACATCTTTTCTCGGGTTCTGAACCATATTATTCTCTATGCATGTATTTTCAGCTCTTTGGTATATATTTTCAGCCCAGGAAAATTCTTCAAGTGAAATCATCATGAATTCTCCAAATGAAGCTTCACTGTCTTATTTCATTAGGCTTAATTTTTAAATTAGGTCATTTTATAAATTTAATTAAATGATTAGCTATTTTTAAAAAAAAATTAAAAATATAATCGCCAGTCGCCGTGACCGGCGATCCCAATCAGCCTAATCGCCCTGACGGGCGATCCCGATCACGGCCGCGATCTCAATCAGTCGTCGCCCATGGCGACCCTTTAATTAAAAAAAAATAATTAAATGGGCGATTCATTTTTTATATAACTCATCAGTCGGATTTGGCTTGGTATCTTTGAAAATATAATGAAAAATTTTATAACTTTCTTGTTAACTTTTTGAATCTCGTCCGTGAGCAGATATTTGAATGTGTGACTACGAAGTTATAAAATTAAATATATTGACAACTATTTTTTTTTTTTTTTTGCCATAATACAAGGATACATTATTTTTGGTAATATCAAACACTCTCATTATATTCTATATATAAATTGAGTTTGAATTTTTATGTAATTCTCAGTTGAATCTTTCCTCTTCGAAGAGGTAATATCAAACACTCTCATTATATTCTATATATAAATTGAATATTTGCTCGCAAATAGGAAAGATTCAATTGGGAATTATATAAAGATTCAAACTCAATTTATATAATATAATGAAATTAAATAATAATATATCCTTCTATCAAAAAAAAAAAAAAAAAAAACTGTCGAAAATATATTTAATTTTCAACTTTAGAAGTCATATATATTTGCAAATCTCGTCAAAAGTTGTCAACATAGAAGTTGTAGAATTTTTCATTATCTTTCCAAGGATACTAGCCACGCCAAAACCCGACATTTAATGAGCCTGATATGGCCAAAAAACGAGGGCTGTATCAGTATTTTCAATTTTTATAACTTTAGAAGTCGAACATTTGCAAACATTGCGGCTCACCGGACGAGATTCGTCAAAAGTTGTAACATGAAAGTTGTAAAATTTTTCATTATCTTTCTAATGATACCAAGCACGTCAAAATCCGACACCTGATGAATCAGATATGTCCAAAAAATATGAACTATCGATTTAATTTAAAAAAAAAAAAAAAATTAAAGAGCGAGTCGCCGGTCAGCATCTATTTTTAATTTTTTTTAAATAGCTAATTATCTAATTAAATTTATAAAATAATCTAATTTAAAAATTAAGCTTAATTCATTATATCCATTGTTATAGCAAATACTGATGAATTTTTTTTTTTAAAGAACTTTGACGGAAATGTTAAATCATAGCTCTAGAAAATCAAGAGAAACAGTACCAAAAGATGAGGAAGATACGACAGGAAGAAAGCTCGCCAAAAATAAAAACAGAAGATCGACGGACGGCAGTGGGAAGAAAGGCTAGAGCATGTCCGTTTGGTGCTTCAGCTCGGCTTGGATAGGGAAGGAGGTGACGGGATGGTCCCGACTAGCCTTGTTGTGCGCGATCTAGGAGGAGATAGGGAATGAACGGAGGCAACATTGACTCTATGCAAGAAAGCGGCAGTTGGCTCGTGCGATCTTTGCATTGACGGAGATGGCGAACGTTCAGCTGTTGGCGGCATTGCCGACACCATTGCCACCTCCGACTAAGGAATGAAGCTGAGCGGCTTCCCACTAGTGGTTCGGCATGCGACGACGAAGATCTCGTATGCAGTCTCACTAAGCTCCGCACCTAAGAAGTCGCAGCTCAATTTGTCGAACGGCGAACGAAGGAACTCTGCCGCACTCAAGTTCATCGCCAGCTTTTGCATGGAGGGTTTTGGCTGACCTTTAGCAGAGGTGTCAGACTTAACGAAACTTAGCTCCTCCTCAATGATGCAGTTGTCAAGGACGAAGAAAAATATTCGGGGCGGCGCTGATGGCGTGACCGACGGATCTCCGCCGGCAACAAGTGGAGTAGAGCAGTACTCCACGGTGGTGTGTTGTGGGTACACTTCACCGAGAACATTGGCCTCCGAAATTTCCCAGTAGTCCTGAGGGAAATGATTTCGAGAGAAGTAGAAGGGACAGATACAGATCTATTAGGGGAAATCGACATGGCAAAAGGAGTTGAGGACGGCGGAGCAAGGAGGCTTGCCACAAAATGGGGAATACGGGAGTCGAGAGATAAACTATTCGGCCCGCCGTGGAGAAGATCGTGATGTTCGACCGAAAAGACCTTGTCACGCGCGTGAAATAGAAATTGCGGCCGTTTCACATAGGAAGGTATAGTATATAGAGAGTGGGCGCCTGCGAGCTTCAAAGCATGATCAGTTACGATTAAAAGATAATTAGATAAATTTATCTTAAAATATATATTAATTTTAATTAAATTTTAAGCGTAATAATCTCAATCAAATTGAATGTCAATTCGAGGTAATTTCGACATTTCGGACGCAATAGTGTAGTCTATTTCATGAATGGAGTCGCTGAAACTTCAGTCGAATACTTTAAGTTCAAAATGCGATTATCGCTCGACCGTCGATATAAACTCATCCAAATTGGCGATAGTCTTATTAGATAGTTTCGTGCTTTAACGACACGATCAATTTCACGAATTTAAGAAGTTTGACATCGTAGAATTCCGACCGATATACACGCCGACACATTAATAGCTTAATTGATTGTCACTGATTTTGCAATATTTATATTTCGATCAATTTCGACGCTCAACGCCGCGGAAGTCCGTCAATAATCGGCGTCGCCACCATTTTCGACGCCCTGTATTTGTCCCTTGCGATTGTCATATCAACCCGAATTCGATTGGAATTGACTTATAACACATATATGAAGGTCAACAGAAGGTTCAAGTAAATTTATATTTAAAATATTTTTATTCCAAAGATTTTGAAAGGTTTGAACGATGAGAGTTATTACTGCATGTGGTGCTGATTAATCAAATGATTAGTTGTATTAGTACGACTTTATCTTTTTATTATTGTCATGAGACTCATTGACTGCTGCGGTAGAGTTATTTAAGCCCAATTATTTTCATTGTTGCTGTCGACGATTTGCTTCTTTTTTTATTCGATCAATTACCTCCCTTAAATTCATTAGACTTTTATGAGGCTCAATATCAGCATTGATAAGTTTTTTTCCTTAAAAATTTACATACATATCACATATCTTTTATGTATTTATATTTTTATTATTTAAAATTTAATAATATATATATATATATATATATATATATATATATATATATATATATATATATATATATATATATATATATATATATATGCATAAAAATATATTATCATTTTTAAACTAAAAATATTAATAATGAATGTAATATAAATAGTTTCAGTATTATTTATATAAATATTAAAATTTAAATATTAGGCAATTTAATAATGTAAGATTCATCTTGATTAAAGTTTAATTATATATTCTAACTGAAAATATATTTGATATGACACTTAAAATACTACTAGTCGAAGCACGAATCTTGATGCTAAAAGCAAGCTCATCAAAAATTTAAACTAATCGAGATCAAACACTTAAAATATCATTAGAAATTTGGGACATCAGTTAAATTCTTAAAAAGCTCTCAAATATATATAAATCGAAATGCCTCGACGCGGATTTAACAAGCCCAAGATCTCATAATTCCGACTTCATTTGAGCATTCAAATACACAAAATATATCATATGATCAAAGGAATCATCATGAGCCGTCGGATGGAGAGGAGTGGTTAAGATTTTGCATGTATTTACAGAGACGCCACTCCTCCAATCTATAAATACCCTCTCATTCCTCATATGAGAGGAGCCCAACCAAGAGAGAGGAGAGAGCCCTAAAGCTTGAAGATCCTCCAAGCACAATGCCACCACTGACGGTCCAACCGCACCGCCGGTTGCCGTTGCCGCCGCCGCATCCTCACAAACCTCTACCGCTTCCATCATGATGACCTTCATCGCCGGGCCGTGCTCCTCATTGTTCGCCATCATCTCGCTACCACTAGTTATCACTGAACGCTGACTACATCATTGTTCTTTTCTCATATACACTCAGTAATCCTTATCTGGAAGATTTTGTATTTTGAAACATACATAGGAAGCTTTTACCGGTTAGCCCTGGTTTTTTCCCTCTTTTCAGATTTTTCACGTGAAAATTTCTGGAGTTTTCTTGTTCACTCATTAAAATACCTGTGTGCTAGATTTCATAACAAGGCTAAGGCGTAAACTTTTACTCTACCACAACTGGTTTTCTAGCACGCAGTAGTTTGGCACCGTCTATGGAAAAGAACCCATCAATTATAATTTCTGTGAACACACGCATTATGGCCAATAGCGCATTACTCAATAACCACCCCTCCCGCTCCAACTCCACACTCAAAATCAACTTTAACCGAGAACGCCAAGCTTCTACCTCACTCCCCCCTGATAGGCGTGACCATGTCGGTGAAGGAGCGACGAGAATCTCTTTAGAAGATCGTGTCCGTCGAATGGAAGAGTCTCAAAATGAATCCAACTTTTGCGAGGAACACAACAGTCACTACCGCGGAAAACATATCTCCCCCAAGATCGATCGTTAGCCATGGGAGGTCAAAATCTTAATCTCCTTGACACTGAAGTTCCTCCTCGTAGAGACCGTGATGCTGATCTCCCTGACACTACTAGTTCTACTCATCCATCATGTGCAACTCAACCAACTATTAATTCACCAATTATTGCTGGTAGCTTGACACATTCTCATCTTGTTGACCCCACCCATCATGTTATACGTGCAGAATTACGATGCTTAATGCAAGATGAATTTCACCTTCAAGGTAAATCATCCTCCCCTCACCGCTATGAGTCCTCACCAAGTTATTCTTCAACATCCTATTCCTTTAGGTTTCAAGCTTCCGAGCATTGATTCTTATGATGGAAAAACTGACCCATATGAACACATCGACCATTACAGGACCATCATGCATATCTAACGAGCACCTAACACACTGTTTTGTCAAGTCTTCCCGCATTCTTAAGCGGGCAAGACTTCTTCTACTCCCTTCCGTGGGGATCCATCCATACCTTTGACTAACCAGCCAAGATTTTCGTAACAGTTCATTACAAACCGGAGGATCATTAAAGATTCCTCCCTCTCTCCAAGATTCATTCAAAATGATGGTGAATCACTTAAAGAATACTTCCAGATTCTCCCTAAGCTCGCCAAATATCTGGAGTAGATCCCGAATTACTAAGAGATGTTTTCTTTGAGGTTCTCCAGACCTTTCTACTCCGCTACGCGAGATACGGTCCACCATATACCGACTTGGTTCACGGTGGAAGCGTCGCCGATGAGGCTATTAATGCCCACCGAAAATAATTTGAACGATCCACAGGAAAACGTATGAATGCTCTAGGAAACACAGATCAACAATCCCATCAGAAGAAGCAACAAGGCAGTCGTGATTTCCCCCCACGGCCCTCCCATCAACGATTGGAATACACGCCACTAAACACATCTCGTGTTAACCTTCTAATGACTATTCGAGATGAAGAAAATATCAAGTGTCCACATCCATTGAAACCAAATTCAGGAAATCAGGAGTAATATTCGATTCCATCGAAGTCGTGGACATACTACTGAGGCATGCAAACAACTCAAAGAAGAAATTGAGAGGCTCATTCAGCAAGGATATCTACGTCAATTTATGCAAAACCAATCAACTCAAGCAAATATTGCTCCAACTAGGGGGAAACTGGGACAATCATCATAGAAACAACATAATAGTCTTTAAATAGTTAGAGAAATTGAAACGATTGCGACTGGGCCACTACTATCTAATCAAGTCTTCATCGCCACCTTTGAAGAGCCAGAGTTAAAAAAATCTTGTATTAATCATCCCATCACTTTTAATAACTCAGACTTGGAAGGAGTCCAAATTTCACATCAAGATCCTCTTGTCATTAGTGCGGGGATTGGTGACCCCTATTATGTTGTTAAGAGAATTTTTATTGATAATGGAAGTTTCATTGATGTTTTATTTTACTTCACCTTTCTTAGCATGGGTCTGGTTAAGGAAACACTTCAACCCGCTCCAGGACCGTTATATGGGTTTGATAATAGTCCTATACGAGTGGAGGGGACAATCACCCTTCCCGTTGTTCAAGGAGAATTTCCTCAACAAGTCACTCACTTAGTTCAATTCATAGTGGTCAAGTCAAATTCAGCATACAATGCTATATTTGGAAGACCCCTCCATTCAATCTTCGGTGCTGTCACTTTGGTACCTCATCTTAAGATAAAATTTCAAACTCCCATTGGGGTTTGAGTGGTCTGTGAAAATCAATAAATAGCACAATCATGTTACCTCAAACAAGCTCTCACGCCCTTTCAACATCGAATTTTAATCTTCAAGATAAAGAAGTACCTCGAGTTTTGCTGTAAAGACACTCCTTCATTATCGGATGACCAAGTCAAGTTATAACTAAAGATCCAGAGGAAAAAATCATCCCTAGAACTTGGAACATGGAGGGTCTCTAAAAAGTATTATATGTAATCCTTGGTGTATAAATATTATAGTCTTTAATTTATTCCATTTTTCTTTTCCTCTCCACCTCTTGTTAACTTTCTCTAAAAATGTATCTCGTCCCTTTTGTTAAGTTATCTTGTGATAATATTGTATCACCAACATTATCAAAGTAATGAGTTTATGACTTTTTCTTACAAGCTTATTTCTTCTTCATTTAATCCTCTTACTTGAGAAATATACAACTCACGTTGTATCTCTGATGATCAATCCCAAGGGGACTTGATCGGACCTCTTCCATACAGGTAAGAAGTCAAGTAACACTTTGGTTGATACCAAGGATAGGTCAAAAGGTCCTTGGTGGACATCCCACGATCTCTTCCAAACAGGTTAACGTCATCGAGTCACACTTTGAAAAATAACCTCGGATAGGTAAAAAATCCTCAGCAGATTCAATTCAACCTCTTCATGCGTTGCGTCGAGTCACACTCGACAAGCAACCTGATAGGTTAAAATCACCACCATTAGCCTGCACCGCATCACCGACCACCGTCTCGGCATTGCCATCCACCATGGCGCCCGGTCGCACTCGACTAAAGTGCTATTGCCGTAACCACCCCTCTGCCGCCAGGTCGTCACCCGTAGATTACCGTCGGCGGTCACCGCAGCCGACCATCGCCGATAATCTCCGCCGGTCACCACCATCGTTGTCGGTCATCCCCACAGACTACCGTCACCGGTCACCGCCACCAACTACCGTCGGCGGTCACCGTCGCCGACCATCACCGACAATTTCCGTCGGTCATCCCCGCCAGCCATCTTCGCTGGTCACCCTTATCGGCGGTCATCACGACTCGGCGTGGCGTCACTTGCCGTCGTCGCAATCATCTCCGTCTCGATTATCGTCGCGATGATCGCCTCACGGTCGATTCGAGGTCGATTAACACCTCTTTCATGGAGTCTGTATGAACTATAGGTCTTGATCGTCTCCGAATCCGGTTGGTCCGACAAGGTCAGTTGACACCTCTTTCAAGGGAAAACAGGAGCATTATCGTATGAACTGCGGGTCTTGATCGCCTCCGAACCCGGTCGGTTCTTAGTTTTATTTCTTTCGAGGAAAAAAGCGGCGCCAGATGAACTACGGGTCTTGATCGCCTCGAATGATCTTCTCTGAAGAAGAGAATGTGTCTTCTCCCCCTTTTTATAGACAAGGCAGGTAAAAAATCATCAAAAACCAAAACCTACAAAGCGCCAAAAGCGGGTTGTGCCAGCGGGCTCTCCATACGTGGCTCATGCCGCTGACTGCGGCGTTCGGCCCGTAACCAACTGCTTGCAGCGTCAGTTCATGACCAGCGGGCCGCATTGCGGTGACCGATCCTGGTAGGATGCGTTCATGCGCTTAGCGCCGATGACCAATCTTGGCGGATGCTCGCGAGCGGCCAGTTTATGGCGTCAGCGCTTGCGGTACCCGTTTATTACCCACGGCCGTCGATGGGTCCATAACTTCAATCGTGCTACGATACTTACACACATCCTCGACCCTTCATATGTTTCCATTGTCCTAATCTTGTGCTTCCATGAAGATCTGTTCGCTCAAAATGTGTGGTTAATGGACCCTCAAATTTCATTGAAGAATTTGCTATTTTCAGGTATTTGGTATATATATTTTTGGATGATTGAGATAATGTCATCCAAAAATAGGGGGACAACTGATATGACACTTAAAATACTACTAGTCGAAAATCTTGATCTTGCAAGTAGTCAAAATCAAAGCGGTCGAGATCAAGTACTTAAAATATCATTGGAAACTTTGGGACATCGGTTAAATTCTAAAAGCTCTCAAATATGGAGTATTTATAGTCAAATCGGCTTCGATGAGCGGGATCTAAAAGCCCAAGATCTAACTCTCAGACTTTGAGCATTCAAATACACAAAATACATCATATGATCAAAGGAATCATCATGAGCCGTCAGATGGAGAGAGTGGTTGGATTTTGCATGTATTCTGAGAGGCACTCATCCATATAAATACCTCATTCCCTCATATGAGGGAAGGTCAGGCAAGAGAGAGGAGAGCCCTAAAGCTTGAAGATCCTCCAAGCACAATCCTCCAAGCAAGAGAGAGGAGAGCCCTAAAATGAATTATCAAAATTCAGAAAGTTGGTTAAATAAATACTCTTCCCCTAAAGAGGAGCACTTGTACTATACAGCAAGTTCTTTGCCTCTGTAGTTTCTAACTTATTATTTATTATTTACTGAACACATTCATTAGAGGAAGACAACCAGCTTCTTTCATTGTTAATTCCACTTGTTAATTGCAATTAAATAATAATAATCTAATTTTTTTAAATTATGAATACTGAAAATGATGTAAAATACATATATATTTGTCAGGATGCAATGAATATTGTATTTATGTGCATTCTTTATTTATTTACATATGTATTCATATATGATGAAGCTTAACTTATGCATATATGATTATGAAAAAAGAATATAAATATTAATGTAGAAATTTACATATGTAGAAATTCACCCATGTCCTCACAAATAAAAACAATTAGCTGTGGATAAGAGTTGTGATAATACATGAAATTGTTGAGCTTTCTTTGATTGCATGGATCATCAAAACCCATGCCTAATTTTTAATTTAAGTGAATATAATTATTAAATAAATAAATGAAGAGTACTTGATTACTTTTCAAAATGGTCATAGAAAGTGAATATAAATTTGTCAAAATTTTATTATTTGGCAGTTAACGAGCCGATCTAAGGCTAGCTTGAAATTAGCTAAAAATATTTTCGACCGGCTCAAGATCGGCTCATGACTCGAACTAATCGATTTCGAGCTAGCTCGACTCGTTTTCTAATTGATTTCGAGCTGGCTCATTTTGATTTCAAGCCGACTCGAATGGAGTTGACTCATTTTGATCGAGTAACTTGAATTTAATAAAAATTATTATTAAAAAAAATTAAAAAATTGAATTAACGGCATGAAATAAAAAAATGATTTTCAAAGAAATAATATTTATACTTATAAATATATTATATTTATTTAAAAAGATTATAAGTTATAATTCCATACATTTAATTTTAAGAATAATTTTATTGTTATAAATATAGAAGTATTATATGTAAATTTAAACTTTTTTAATAATAAATAAATTCGATTGGGTCTGTCCCTAGCTCGAGATTGGCTCGAAAAAAATTTTGATCCAAATTTTTTGGCTTATAGCTCGGCTTAATGTAATCGATTTGACCTCAATCCGATTCAAAATTCGATTTGATTTTTGAACGATTCTCGATTTTCGAGCTAAATTAACAATCTTAATTTTGAGTCGGTTTCTAATCTCTTAGAAGTCGATTTACATGGTGGAAGCTAGTGTTGTTTTAAGAGCTAAAAGTTACTCGGGAGGAATTGTTATTTCTTGAACGGTTAGAACAAGTTTAAAGGAATCGGGGTAATTGTGTTTGATTGAGCTTCCTAATCTCTTCTCCAATTGAGTTCCGTTAGGTTACAATTCCTAAGTTTGCCCGGCAAGCATGAAAGAAGCTTCAAGAAAGCAACCTGGTTCAGTTCGAGGAAGCATAGAAGTTCTATTCCACAGCAGATTTCATCTTGAAATCAATAGTGGTTGTTTGACTCAGTTTCATTAGTATGTAAAACTGTTTCATAAAATTTTCTAACTTTAGAAATATTGCTTAAAAAATTCTTCAAAAACTCAATTCAATGGTATCACATATTTAGGTGTAGTAATAAAAGTTCTTTTTAATAAAAAATTGTATGGTACTATTTTAATTTAGTAGATCCACTTATACAATATTAAAATAAAGTTCAAATTATTTATATTTATCTATGGAGTGTTCATAAAAAAATTTATTTATTCAATCACATATCTCATATGCTAACGATTTAATATAACCTAAAATCAAAATCATGATTATTCAAGCTCTACTTTTGATAAGTATATAGTAATACTATCCATCTCAATGAAGAGAACTTGATGAGACTTAAAAGAAACTCAATTTAAGTCCAGATAAGCCTAAATTAAGTATTTTAAATATGATTAAAAATTTTGGGATATTATTTAGATTGTAAAATAACTTTCAAAAATATCATGTCTATAATCAAACCTTGTGTCTCGATGAGGCGAATATGAAAAACCCAAGATCACTTAATTCCGACTTCATTTAAGCACCTAAATGCTTAAAATATGTACATGATCAAGAGGCTATTTTGAATCTTTCGATGAAATCGTTCCTATTTTGCCTATATTTATGAAAAATATTACTTACATTGCTGTCATTGAACCACTGCCTGTGAATCCTCTTCAGCCCATCGCCTGATTATTACCTCCAATTGAACATCTCTTACAGTTCTATGGTATTTTTAACCCAAGATACATTCTTGTAAGCTTGCATTCTCTAATTTTGGAGATAAGATAATTTTTATAATGAATACTTATTTTATAGAAATATTTTGAATGAATTAGTTCTCATGATTTTTTATTTATTAGATTTTTTATATAAAAACTTTAGTATTTTTTTTATAAATTTTTTTATTTTGTGTGTTAGATTTTCATGTAAAATAAGGATGTAAAGATTTGCTTATCCTTATTATGTCAATTTTCTAGCACTCCACAGGTGTAATAATACTTTCCAAAAAATTTGGCTTAGACGTTTGTTTTTGGGCGGTAAGAATTGGACCTTTTGCATTTCCCTCGAGATAATAGTGTCAAGCCGTGAAAACAAATAAGACCACAAGCCCATCCTTCCGCATTGAATCGGGCTCCTTTTAAACTAGTAGTGGCAGCCTATTATCTCACTTATATATATAAAAAAAATTCTCATTATATAAATATCTATATTATTATTAAAAAATGATTTGTGTTTTGTTCAATAAAAAAATTAATTTTTTGTTATTTGTATATAAAACATAAATTTCTTATATATTTATATATCAACCATCTAAATCTTTTTTTTTATTTAATAGCACTCAAATCTCTATTATTACGTCAAAATTTATATCATCATTAATTTTAAAATCAAATACACATTTTTATGCATAAAAAAGAGTCATTTTTTAACTACTAACTTTATGGGTTAAGATGTAAATGCATAAGAATTGTATGCTATGTTTGCAAAATTTTCTATTTTTTAAATATTTTATCTTATTTTCATATAAATCATATACTTCTTATATGTTTACATATCTATCACCTAAACTTTTATTTTTCATTTAAATAACACTCAAATCTCTATTATTATATAAAAATAATATCATAATTACTTTTTAAAATCAAATGCACTTTTTAATGCATAGAAAAAGAGTTGTTCTTGTAAATATCAAATTTTATTAGTTAGATATGTAAATGCATAAGAATTGTGTGCTATGTATGCAAAATTTCTTATTTTGGCTTTGAAAAGTTGACGTGTTCAACTATTTAGTTACATAGTTGCATGAGTCCATATTTTCAAGTTCTTTTATATTCTTATTCAACTTCTATTACACTTTTTTCCTTTCTTCTGAATCTATTTTATTGTGTGATCCATAATAGGGATAAATCTCTCATGTATTTGAGTTTTAAATATAGATAATTCATATCTATATTTTTTACTGTCTTTTACTCTATTTTCAATCTAATACTAGATAATGAAATTTTGTATATGTGTGTGATAATTTAATAAATGTTTTGTTTTATTTTAATTTTTAAAATTTTTGCAATTATTATATCAATTTTAATACATGATTTGAAGTTTAATATATTAACAATATAATTAAGAATATAATTAAAATCTATTTTTTTTTCACTTCAATGATTTCTTATCTTAATATTATTTCTCTTAAACATCTTATTATAAATTTATGAGATTTAATAATTTAGGCCAAATTAGTCACTAAATTTTCAATAATGACATAAATTTTAATTTCTTACTTCAATTTATGAATCCAGTTTTTCAAATTACTTGAAGTTACTTGGGAGGAATTGTTATTTCTTGAACGGTTGGAACAAGTTCAAAGGAATCGGGTGAATTGTGTTTGATTGAGCTTCCTAGTCTCTTCTGCAATTGAATTCCGTTAGGTTACAATTCCTAAGTTTGCCCGGCAAGAATGAAAGAAGCTTCTAGAAAGCAACCTGGTTCAATTCGAGGAAGCATAAAAGTTCTATTCCACAGCAGATTTCATCTTGAAAGCAATAATAGTTGTTTGACTCAGGGTCTATTTGAGACATGTTATCCTGAAAAATAATAATAAGTATTACAGAAGAATGTTATTTAAAGAGCTACGATGAGGTATATATATATATATATTTCAAAAAAAAAAATCATAATTTTCTAGCTATCACTGCAGGGAGTCAAATCAAGTTGAAGACACAGGTTTCTAATAATAGATTATTCAAAAGCGGGGATCACATTCTCAAATGACACACGGTGTAGTCGACATCATCACATCATCCGTACCAAATATACCCCGTTTGATCATAATACTTTCATAAGAATTTTCTAGCTTTCATTGAACAGAAATATTGCTTAAAAATTGTACAAAAAGCTCAGTTCAATGTTATCACATAGTTAGGTGTAGTAATAAAAGTTTTTTTTTAATTAAAAATTGATGATACTCTTTTAATTTAGTAGATTCACTTATAAAATATTAAAATAAAGTCCAAATAATTGTATGTATATATATGGAGTGTTCATAAAAAAAATTTATTTATTCAATCACATATCTCATATACGAGTGATTGAATATCTCCTAAAATCAAAATCATGATTATTCAAGCTCTACTTTTGATAAATATATAGTAATATTATCCATCTCAGTGAAGAGAACTTGATGAGACTTAAAGAAACTCAATTCAAGTCCAAATAAGCCCAGATTAAGTACTTTAAATATGCTTAAAAATTTTGGGATATTAAGAATAATTCTATAAAAAAAAAAAAAAAAAAAAAAAAAAAAATTTTGGGATATTATTTAGATTGCAAAATAACTTAAAAAAATGCCTATAATAAAACCTAGTGTCTCGATGAGACAAATCTGGAAAACCCAAGATCACTTAATTCTGACTCTATTTAAGCACCTAAATGCTTAAAATATGTCTCATGGTCAAAGGGGCTATTATGAATCTTTCGATGAAATTGTTCCTATTTTGCCTATTTTTATGAAGAATATTACTTACAAGATATTTAAATAAGTCTCCATTCTTTACATAAGGAGACCAAAGCTAGAGAAAAAGAAAACTCTAATGCTTGAAGAGTCTGAACAATCATATTTATTTGACAAATGATTTTTGTTCAACCACCATAGTATAATTGTCATCACCACCATCTTCAATAGGCACTCATCCATAGTCCCATCGTCCATTGTTGGATTATCACTAATAATATTCTTGATTATATTTGAGACATAGCCAGCGTTAATCATTGTCACTTATTCCACTTCTTAAAGATTCTCATCAACCCACCGCCCGATTACTACCTCCAATTGAACACCTCTTACAATTCTATGATATTTTTAACCCAAGATCCATTCTTATAAGCTCGCATTCTCTATGATTACTACCTCCAATTGAAAACCACTTACTCATTTAATAGAAATATTTTGATTGGATCACTTCTCACGATTTTTTATTTATTAGATTTTTTATATAAAAATTCAAGTATTATTTTTTTATAAATTTTTTATTTTTGTGTGTTAGATTTTTATATGCAATAAGGATGTAAAAATTTAGCTATCCTTCTTATGTCAATTTTCTAGTACTCAACAGGTGTAATAATACTTTCCAAAAAATTTGGCTTAGCCTTTTTTTTTTTTTTGGTGGTTAGAATTGGACCTTTTGCATTTCCCTCGACATAATAGTGTCAAGCCGGAAAACAAAGAAGACCACAAGCCCATCCTTCCGCATTGATGCGGGCTCCTATTAGAGCACAAGCCCATCCTTCCACATTTATGCGGGCTCCTATTAAACTGGCAGTGGCAGCCTATCATCCCACTTATATAAAAAAAAAATTCTCATTATATATATATATATATAGAGAGAGAGAGAGAGAGAGAGAGAGAGAGAGAGAATGAAAAGATTTAAATATTATTTATATAAATATTATAATTTAGGTATTAGATTTAAGAATGTATAAAAATTATGTTAGAGCTGCAAAGACATAAACATAAAAAGAAACGAAGAATGGAAAGCTATAAACTGTATATATATATATACTAATACTATTACTATTAATTCTATTATGATTAAGATGTTGAATAGAAGGTATTCTACTTTAACCATAGTTTGTTTTATTATTCATTTAAAACTTAAACCTAACTTTAACACAAAAATAAACTTAAAATTGAAATAAAATCATAAATCTTTTAAAACACTTAAATTGAAACCATCCAATAATAAATTGAACAAACTTTGAACTAAAATCAAATTTAAACCAAAACAAGGCCTGTGCAGTCATATCACATATGATTCTCTTTCCAAATACTAGAATACTATGTCACTGATCCTAGACTTAGATTAGATCGATGATCTGTGATGATTTGATGTGATGTGATACTTTTTTCTTATTTTGTAGTGTACTGTTTTAGACTTGATGATTAGGAGTATTTGCTCATTTGTCTCGATGTTAAAGTGTTCTTTTTAGACTAACACTATTTTATGCAAGAGGTATGTTTAAAGGGACTGTTGCCATAAAATAAAATAAATATTGTTTGCTTGCATGTGCTGCTTAAGTTCCTAAACATAGTCCAATATGATAGGTAGGCTTGGCACTCATTGATGCATAAAATCTTATAAAAGCTGATGATGTCTTGTATATTTTTCTAATATCTTTTTTTTGTATGATTTAGGATTTTATTTTGAAATTTTAAACTATAATTTGAGTATAAAATTATGTTAGGATCTATGAAGTTTAAGATTAATAGGAGTTGATTATATCTATTTGATGGTCCTCGGTGGAGCTTAAAGAGGTCCTGAAGAAGTTGATGATCTTGGAGTTAATTAGGACCCCTTAAATTAATTTTTAGTTCTAAGGGTTGTATAGCAGAGAGGTTTTCATCTTTTTTTAGGATATTTTTTCTGACATCAGCCTATTTTATTTATTTAAATCTGACTTTATTTTGGGTGCGTAATAGAATTGCATGCTTTTATATGTTTATTTATGTGCTGCAATGAAGCCTGGATGCATCAGGCTCTTAGGAAAACTAAATTTTCAACCCTAATTAATAATTCTAATTAAATTTTAATTAACTCATGACCTCATTTTGAAGCCTATGATCTTAATCAAGAAATAAAAGATTTAGTAAACCCTTAACTGAATGATTGTGTTTTTTATCATATATATATATATATATATATATATATATATATATATATATATATATATATATATATATATATATATATATATATATATATATATATATATATATATATATATATATATATATATATATATATATATATATTATTTCCTGTAAATAGAGAGTCTTCACTTTTACAAGATAATGGATAAACTTGACTTAAGAGAGCAGTTTCTTATAGTGAAGAATATCTCTTCTATATGATTTGACATATTACTAAGTTTTATCAGACATTTATTCATAAATTCTCTCAAGCTTGAGTCCAAAATTGATGAGTCAAAATAAAATAAAAAATTAAAAATTTTATTACATTAGCCTAAGTCATAAAAGGTATACATCATATAATTTAGTCTCTTATGGAGTGAGTTTTAGATTCTAGAATCTTTTCTACCTAATAACAATCTAGCCATCGCATAAGACTAGCCTACATGATTTTAAATCGCTTAGGTAGTGTTAGCTGACAACCCTTTACAGGTAGGAAGTAAGTCTAAAAGAGTCTTGATAGGTTTATTTTCTCAACTGAGAAGAAAAATTGATATTCTCAAATTTATAAAATTAGACTATGTCAATTTTTTTACTTATGTTAGAAGCGTTTTCAAACTTAGGTTCTCAAGCATCATGTTGGAATAATTTTTTTTTTAACAACTAGCGACTCACAATCTTTATCTTTGTCAGAATCTAAGTCTTAGATTTCTAGTTAAATGTCAACTCAGAATCTCAATAACTTTAATTTCAAAAATATAAAGCCCAACAATATGATAGTTGGAATGTTTACTAGGTTTCTCGGTATCTAAAAATATTTCATATTCCTATTTGGCTTCTAAAAGAACTCTTACTTATTGAGCGCTACTTAGATTTCAAAATGAACCATCAATCATTTTAATACATGCTATGAAATCCATTGAGATGAAAGTCAACAAATTTAATCGAGAGTATTTTTAGGAGAAATTTTTTTTCTTATAAGAGGGAATTATGAACACGACATTAAAATAAATCGTGTTCTATTTTTCATGTATTTCAAGATAAAAAATCTCTGATATATAGAAGACTTATGGGCCTTAAAAGTCCTTATTTAGTAATCAAATCTATTACAATGCAATATATTTAGGTATTATTTTTAAAAAATAGTTTGATAATTGTTGTTTAGACGCGAAAAAAATATAATAAAAAATAGGCCGTCGATTAGTCATTGGGACAACCTGGATTTTTACCTTTTTTTTTTTTTGGTTTTGGAGAGAGAGAGAGAGAGAGAGAGAGAGAAAGGATTTTTTTATTAATTTTTTTAAATAATATAATTATTTAAACTATATAATTTAAAAATATTTTTATAAAATATTTAATAACTAAATATTTATATATTTAGTTATTAATTTTTTATTTATATATATAATTAAATATATAATTTAAAAATATTTTTAATTATATATATAAATTTAAAATTTATTTAATATTTTTTATTAATTAATATAATTATGTATAATATATAATTTTTATTAATTTTGTTAATATATAATATAAAATATTTAAAATATATAAATAAATAAATAAAAGAAGGAATAAATTATATAAATATTTTATAAACTATATAAAATAATTATATATATATATATATATATATATAATATATATATATATATATATATATATATATATATATATTTTTTATTTTTTTAAATTTTAAAATATTTAATATATAAATAATTATAAATATTTAATATAATAATAATATATATTATATATATGTATATATTAATATAATATATATATATTTATTTATTTAAAATATTTATTTCTTTAAAATATATTAGTTAATAAATAAAAATAAATATTTATATAAATATTTAGTTATTTATTTATAAAATATTTATTTATATTATTAATATATATATATATATTATATAATATATTTTTATATTTCATTCTATTTATTTATTAATTTTTTTTTTATTTTTTTATTTATATTTTGTTATTATTTTATTATAGACTTATATTAATATATTATTTATAATATATATAATATATAAATATATATATATATATATTATAATTACTTTATTATATAGTTTATAAAATATTTATATAATTTATTCCTTTCTTTTATTTATTTATATATTTTAAATATTTTTTGTATTATATATTAACAAAAATTAATAAAAATTATATATTATACATAATTATATTAATTAATAAAAATATTAAATAAATTTATAAATTTATATATAATTAAAAATATTTTTAAATTATATATTTAATTATATATATAAATAAAAAATTAATAACTAAATATATAAATATTTAGTTATTAAATATTTTATAAAAATATTTTTAAATTATATATACTTTAAATAATAATATTATTTTAAAAATTAATAAAATAAAATCTCTTTCTCTCTCTCTCTCTCTCTCTCTCTCTCTCTCTCCCCGTTCTGTAAAACCAAAAAAAAAAAAAAACCAAAAAAAAAAAAAAAAAGTAGCAGTCGTCCGTCTCAAACGATTTGGCAATAGTCGTCCGTTTGATAGCTTTATTTTGCTAATTATATTTTTTTTAAATATTAATTATCATTATTCTATTTTAAAATAATCCCATATATTTATATCTCGAGATAATATATTTATCCCTTAATGATGAATTTGATTATCTAAATAAGTACCTCCAAGATCTGCGTGATATTCCAAATAAAATTCTCATATTTATCATATTATTTTTAAGATAAATTTGCTTTTATCATTCCTCATAAAATAATCAATAAGCTTGTTCAACTCTTATATAGTATTCATTTGTTGGAAAGTTTATGTATGACCCTACCAATATTATGCTTCTCAATAGTAGTTTAGAGAATTGCATTATGAGTGAGGATATTCTTATTCCATTTTGTAACTTAAGAAATGTTCTCATCAAGCAATTGATTGTTGAAGATTATACCATTTTATTCACATATAAACTCATCATTAATTTTGTTAGTTTTTTCTAAGAAAGTTAAAATAATCGTCAAAGCTTGGCATGAACAACAATTTTTTTTATCACATCTCCTATACAATAATGCATTTATTCGACAAATCAATCATATTTTCTCTATGATTAAATTTTAGCAACTCATTATGTATGGATGTTCCTATGGCATCTTATCACATCCATCCATCTATTACTTTGGTGTTGTTGAAAATCAATGTTCCTAATGGTTTCAAAGAAAAAAAAAAGATTAGTATAAACGAAAATTGCTATTAGTAGATGATGGTTATTGAGAGGGTCCATGCTATTACAATCATTATAATATTTTTATGCCACAATGGTTAATCTTGTAGGAAAGTTACTTCTATCTCGGATGCATTTATACCTTCACTTGCACTTAGACTAGCTAGTGAACAATTTCATTTAGCAAGTCAGTAACTTTATCTAGCAACTCAATCTTTTGACCTAAGGGATGAACCCAACTAATTGTCTGCGTGAATTTTTCAAGCATTTTTTTTGCGCCTTCATATATGCTTTTGTTTGGTTTGAATGTGCAAAAGTGTAAAGGATTAATTTATAGTTGTTTGGTTGAGAGTTTTACAGATTAATGACTTTGCTTTTTTCTGTTTGGTTGAAAAAATGTAATGTAAAGTATTTTGAAAGTTTTGATGTCGTGGTGATGGCGGCAGGTGAAGCGAGGAGGCGGCGGTGGAAATGATAATCACTCGTTGGGGATGTATTTGGAATTCGCTAAAATCAATACATAAATAACCTGTATATATTTAGAATACATTACATTACATTGGAAATTTACTTTACTTCAAAATAAATACAAAAATAGTTAAAATTCATGCATTTGCTTTACACTATATTTCAAATGAAGGCAACTAAATATTTTCTTATTTTTGAGTAGCATTTTTTATACCACCAAAATCTTTATCCAAATATATAAATAAGTGGCCAAAGAAAGATTTTGGTACGAAAATTCATTGCACACTCAAATATATATCCTATAGTTTCTCAATTTAGAATTCTCTCTCCCCCTCTTTGCTTTATGTTTTGTAAGTTTTGCAATTAATATTTGCTCCTAGATATTTGAATTCAACATCAATTCTTTTTTAAATGAGAGATGTTACAATTCTCAAATAGAATGACTCTTTAAAATAAAAAAGACGGGCAATAGATTAGGAGGATGATCAAGAAAATAAAAGGAAAATTTTAATTTTTTATTTCTATTTACCCACATAAAATTATAGGCTTCAAAAAACCAAAAGAATATAAACTTATTAGTGGATATAGTTTATTTTTTTCTAATTAATTAGAAGGCATAAGATTTTCAATTAATTATATTTTTGACATAAAATTGTAAGATTTAAATGACATAAAATAAAAAATAATAAAAATATATATTATAAAATATATGATACGACAATAAAATATTAAAATGTATAATTTGCGAATATCGTTTTCATCAAAATTAAATCAGAATGTCGTGTTATAATTATTTTCCTCAGTAAATATTTTGTAATTAGAGGTCTTTCCACAAAAATAATTTTTTCTATATGTAAATTAATAAACAAAACATATTGGATCCTCGAAAAAATTTAACCAAGATCAATTTTATAAATATATTTTCCCATCTCAAAAATCAATCAAAAATAAAATTCATTAAATCAAATTTAATCAGAGACCCCAACCCCAACTTTTCTTGAATAAATAATCTTAGTCTTATGTCCTCATTCTTCTCCATCCCCTATAACTAGAGAAAACCATGCCTTTCTAAACCTGAATTAGAAGTACACAAGACTGAAAGAGAGCCACAGAGCCAATCATGGCCTCAACTGGCTTCGATCGAATCCAGCCACCACACTTCAGAACCAGCGCTACGCTTCTAGCCGCCCGAGTTTTAAAGGCCGATGGTTCATGCTTCATGCTCATCATGCTTCCTCATCATGTGTCCTCCTCTACATCTTCGGCATCTACTCCAAAGACATCAAATCCTCCCTCAACTACAACCAACAAACTGTCAACACTCTCTCTTCAGAAGACGTCGGCATTCGGCGCCTCATCAACGAGGTCAGCCCTCCCTTCGTCGTCCTCCTTCTCGGCGCCATCATGAGCCTCTTCGGCTACCTCATGATCTACCTATCCATCACGGCCCGACTATCCCGCCCGCACGTTTGGCAGATGTGCCTCTACATCTTCGTCGGCGCCAATTCACAATCTTTCGCTAACACGGGGGCGCTCGTCACGGCCGTCAAGAACTTTCCGGAGAGCCGAGGAATCGTGCTTGGCTTACTCAAATGCTATGTGGGTCTCAGCGGCGCTAGCTCTGCCACGTTCTACGGCGCTGATGATTAGTAATCGCTCGTGCTGCTTGTTTCCGGCAGCCGTATCGTTCGTATTTGTGTATACTGTACGTATAATGGAGCCGCTCGGCCGCGGGGTGGTTGTCACGACGAAGCCGTTCTATTATTTTCTGTACTTCACCGTCGCGCTCGGCGGCTATCTCTTGGTTATTATTGTTGTGGAGAAGATTGTTTCGTTCTCCCTCCCGGAGTTAGTAGCCAACGGCGCCGCTGTTATATTTCTTCTCTTCATCCCCGTCGCAGTTGTGGTTAGAGAAGAAGTTAACAGCTTGAAGCAGAGCAAGGCTGTAACTAGGGCTGTAATCGAGCGGAGCCCAGCCGATTACTTATCGGATTAGATTTGGCTTGGATAAATTATAAGTTGTTCATATTCGCTTCGAGTTCGAGCCGAGTTTTCACATAGATATTCAAGCTTAGTTTCTTATCTATGTTGAGCTTGGTGTACTTGACTTGTTTGAAATAAATGAACAATTATATAATCAAGTTAATGAATAAACTTTAAATTAAAATTTTCTCTAATTTTTTAGTTGGATTAATTCCAAATCTCATATAATGAATCATGATCTAAGTTCTCCACACAATATAAAATCTAGATTCTTAAAAATAAATAAATCATGAAAAATTCTATAAGGGTAAAGCTTTAAAACATACATAAAATCAAGCATTTAAAATTTTATGATCATATAAATTTATAAAAGAAGATGTGTGATCGGTCATTTTAAAATATAACATTCTAGATTATTGTTTAAAATAAATGTGACTTTAAAAAAAAAAATATGATGGTCTTTTATAAAAAAAATAAGGACATCTTTTTATATAAAAAAATAAAGGACATAATTATTTAAAAATATAAAAATAGATAATTAAATTTGTGTATATAACTATTGTTGCTCAAATTACATGATTTCTCTAAAACAAGACACCTGTAACAAAAATAATTAATAACTTAATTTGAAGAAAAAAACTCAAATAAAAAAGTGCATACCTAGATATAAATCATTATATATGGAACAACTATCTCAATCTCAAATAGAAAAGTGCTTAAATTCATAATGTAGAGTGAAAACATATTGCTATTTTTTCAAAAAAATGGTTAACTGAAAATATTATTCATAATGATTCAAAAACATTCATTGTTCTATTCAAAACTTGACTAAAACATACATAAAATCAAGATTTATTTAAAATTTTATGATCATATAAATTTATAAAAGAAGTTGAACAGGTCGGTCTTTTTTAAAATATAAACTATCGATTATTATTTAAAATAAATGTGACTTTTAAAAAACTAAGAAGGTACAGTCGGTTTTTATAAAAAAGAAAGTCTTCGACCTTTAAAAATATAAAATAGATAATTAAATTTGTGTAACATAATTGTTGCTCAATTACAATTTCTCTCAAAACAAGTAGTTGTCCCTTTCTAAAATTTTTGGACAAATTTGAAGATGCCTTTTATATTGTGTTGTTCATCCTTATTTTTTTATTCATGTATAACTTACGATTGCATTACTTTCTCACCACTTTTAACTTTACAATAGTGAAGTCTTTATCCCGAAGTTCTCTTTCTTTTCCTCTTTTCAAGGGTTTTCTTGAATATCATCGATAACAAGATCTTCACTTCTTTCAAATTGGCACTTATAATAACATTAGCATCTACATCACTTGAGTCTCATTCATGATTTCAACACTAAAAAAAAAGAAATATAATGATCACTCCAAAAAAAGTCTACTACATCATTATTAAATTAAAACATTTAATTTAATACAAAAAACTATATAAAGGACAAAAAAATGTTATAGGCTCATTATAAAAATTCTTTATTAGTGCCATCATGGGATGAGAGATATTAGGCTTGAATCTTCCAAACCCTAAACTAAAAAAAGAGTAAAATGTTGAAAATAATGCTCTCAACTTCCAACAAACTAAGATCTACAATAGTAGCCAAATTTGATATATATATATATATATATATATACAAACAAGCTATAATCCAAATTAAAATAAACCCAATCTAGAAGAATATCAAAGACCAAATAGAGCTCACATCAACTAAGTTGACTGAATGAAGCAAAAAGATATAATCATTGCCTTTTAAAAAAAATCTATCTTTCAGTTGCCACTTGCTAGTGGCCTTCCAATGAAAGATAGACATTAAATTAATAAAATGGGAGGATCCATAACTCTTTTCTATATCACTTCCATCAATGTCTCCATAACTCTTTTCTATAACAAATAAGCGAAATTGAAATCCTCAAATAGAATATTTTTGACATAAGTCAAACACAAAATATCGTAATATTTGAGTTAGCAAATACATGAGAACAAAATTACCAATAGGCAACAAAATAATAAATCAAAATCAAAGCGAGAATGCTAGGCTTACATCATAATATTATGACACTAGAATCAAGTTGGTATTACTAATATTCCTTGGTGCATTATAAAATAAAGAACTATGAAACTAATTGGGAATCACACTCATAAAAAGCAGACAAAAAAAGAAAGTGAAATAGTAGTTAAAAATGAAACCCCCTCCAACTATAGCAAGTGGATATATTATTATAGAAAATTACTATTATGATAATGTTCCCCGATGGATATTTAAAGATTACCAAATCATAATATTGTCAGCACTCAAGACTGAAGAACCTTCCTAAGCCTAGAATCAATCAATGCATAAGAACTCTATTATCAAGCATATCAACAAGTGAGGGCATTAGCATATAGTAAAAGGTGATAGAGCATTATTACGCAGTAAAGCAATAGAACTTGATTATCAATCTTAGCGGTTAGCACAAAATTATTTAATGCCTAAGATGACCAAAGATTCGAGAGCGATATAGGAAGAAGTCGAGGAAAAAAGGCGAGGCGAAGTCAAAGAAGAAGATAGAATGATCGGTTCAAACCACGTTTCCTCGATTTACCTTGTAGTGATAAGAAGATGAGAAGAATCGTGAAGTCGAAGAAAAGAGTGAATACTACGGAAGTCGATCTGAAGCAAGTTAGCTTCGGTGCTTTGCTTCAAAGACGAGCAGATAGAGCTTAGTAAGGCGGCGTTCTGAAATGCAATGTGAAATCTGAAATCTGAGCCTCGACGATTGCACTTCGCTTTCGTTTAATTTGGATGAGCAATGAGGCTGACGGGTAGGGAGGCATATGATATAAATATATAATTAATACAAATATAATTAATATTATAGTTATCCATTTCATCATTTATAAATTAAATAAAATAATTTATTAACTTTAATTAAATTTTAAATAATTAATATGAGTTTCTTTTATTTTTTTGTGTATTTATCTTATAATTTATAAACTATAATATTAATTATATTTTATAAAATTTAATTAAATATATCATATATTTGTATAGATTATACTAGTAAATTTAATAAATTATAATATTTTTTATTAAATATATAATTAAAAAATTATAAGTTATATTTACTTATATTTTAAATATATGAATTATTATCAAATTTAATATCAATTAATTAATAAATTAACAATAAAGCAGGTTGTGAGCATAAACAAGCGAGTAAGATCGTATTAATGTTAGGTTCGTTTAACATCCGAGTTTTCAAAGCATTGCTTGTTTGTTTATTAATGTGAACAAACATGAGCATAATTAGTGAGTTGAGTAGTTCAGAGTTCTAGTTAGATTTTATAGCTACTGTAAGGAGGGCAAAATTTTTAAAATAAGCAAGTTTAAAAAAATAATTAACTAATTAGACATTAAAAAAAATTAAAATAGGTACAGTATCGTTTACTCGTCTAAATCTATATATATATATATATATATATATATATATATATATATATATATATATATATATATATATATATATATATATATATATATATATATATGAGAAATATATTTATTTTTTATATAAAATAAGATAAAATTTCTTTTAAAATTTAATAATCTTTTTTATATAAAATTAAAAAAATTATAATATTTATATAAATATGAAATTTTAAATTTAAATATATAAAAATATATGAATGAAGTTCTCTCTTTATGTTTAAAAATATATAATAAATTTATAAGGTATAATTTAATTTTAATATTATATAAAATATTTAGCTTAAAAAATATAAATATTATATATATATATATATATAAATTTATATATATATATATATATATATGTTCGTCTTTGAAATTTTATTAGGTAGATCTGAGATCTTAAATAAAAATTATCCAACACCAAGCGGGGATATGAACGGTTATCGTGGAAAACCCGTTAAGGGAAAAACCAGGCCTTTACCTGTCATTTATGTGTTCAAAGATCTGGTCCTTCTTCTTAGTTGAGAAGTTGTTTGACGAAGAGTGTAGAAAAAAACAATATTGGTGTCAAAAGGGAGAAGTTTTCCAAAAGCGGCGATCTTGGAGCAACCTCTTGATCTTGGGGAGAAAGGGCCGGTCTTTCTAGTCCTGCACGATCTCCTAAGGGCAGCTCTTGATCTTAGTCTCTTGGTGGTGGCTTGGTGGTGATAGATCGTCGCTCGAGGTCGGCGGGTGGTTCTCTCAGCTCTTCAATTCCGGTCCTCAGGTGAGAATGAGCTCATTTATAGTTTTTTGGAGTGCCTTGTAAATTCATGGAAAACTCACCACTCCCATCGGACGGCCAGTGATCCCTACCGATCAGATATTTTGATGATAGGTGCCTTAATGATGAATTGGGTGATCTTCGTTGGATTCGTCTTGACGAGACTCGATCTATAAATATGTCGATTTGGTGACCATTTGGCGGATCGATCCATTTTCATGCTCCGATAACTTGGGTTGATTCAGTTGGATCGACTATACTTGATCGTTATGTTCGTCATCAGGCGGTCTGATTTAATGTAAAAGTTGAGGTGATCAAAACATTTTGAAAATGCTTTGAGATTCGTCCAATTAATTTTACGAGGCGTGCTCGGTTGCTATTTTTTGGGTGATATTATCTCATCATCAAAATAATAAATCTTCAAAATAGTAAATTCTTCAATCTGCAAAATTACACAGCATTTTGAGACAGATCTTCATATAGCCTGATATATAACGTGCGGGCGCGTATCAAATATATCTGCCTTGAATTTCGATGCGGATCGATCAGAAGCCGTAATGATGCGTAAGCGCCATGAGCCAACTGGCGCCAGTAGCCGCTGCCGCCCGCCGCTTTCATGAGCCTTATAACCTTATTCAGCTTTCACAGACTGGCGATGAAGCCGAAGTGTCGGATCATGAATTGGCGGCGGGTGGTAGCGAAGCAGCCGAAATTCGCTAAACACGGTGGCAATTCAACGAAGCGGCAATACGGCGGTTCTGACCCTAAGCCGGTTTCACAACGCAATCTGGCGGTTCAGCCATGGCATGGCCATTCTACAGCAGTTTCACCCGAGCGGGTTAAGCATGGACCAGAAAGCGCCGACCGTGGACCGGTTTATGAAACCTTGTCAGGCGCCAGCATGATAGTATGACTCAAGCCTTGAGCCATGTATGATACCTTGTGGCGATCTTATAGTGAAGCAGACCTAGGCTGACCACTTTGATTTTGTTTAAGCGGTTTTAGGTTTTACGCTTTTACCCTAGAAGGTCTATAAAACCCCAAGGGCTGGGAGAAGGCACATTTTTTCATCTCCTCTTCTCCTCTTAGAGTGCATAGCCCTCCCCAGTGGGAGTTTGGGCACTCTTTTTGGATCTCCTCTTCTCTCTTGAGTGCATGCCCTCCCAGTGGGGTTTAGGCACTCTTTTGGATCAACCTCATCTTCATCTCCAGCCGAGTGTAGCCCTCCCCAGGTGGGAGTTTGGAGCACTCTCTTTGAATAATTTTCATCTCGATGTCACGAGTTGGGTGTTTGTAGATGGGTGAGACTCTTTTAGACGTCCAAACCTTTGGAGGCGGCACGAGCAACCTTCTAAAATGGGAGCGATCAAAATATGTGGTTCAGTTTATCGGCCTGTCGGGCCGTCAGTTAGCGATCACCGGGAGGCGAGGTTGGCAAGATGCAGCGGTGGTGGTGCCAGATGGCGAGGACTCGAGAGGTGGTGGCGAGATAATATCGATGGTGGAAGAAATTCGGCAGCAGTATCGTGATGGTTGCATCAGGTGAGATAGCCAGCGAGATGATAATGAAAGATCCGCAATAATTAGCAGTAGTAATAGACAGTAAAGCGATGACTCTGATGGTTAGCGGCCAGGGTTGGTGGCAACCAGCGGCAAAATGGTATTAAAGCGTCAGTAGTCAGCTATGAATGGCAGCGACAATAGTGATAACCGGCGAATTGCGATGGTGATGATTGGCAGAGTAGTGGCGAAGGTGGCCATTAAAGTTATGGCAAACCGTTGGTAACCAGCAATGGCGGCAGTAGTCAGCAGTGGCAAACGATAGTAATCGGCGGATGGCTTATTAGTTGGCGGCCGACGGGTTAATTCAACAACAACAGCGCAGTTAAGACAATTAGCGGCCGCGTCATGTCCAACCGGATAGCCGGCAACTATTAACCGGCGATTACAGATTCAGCGGCAGTAGTAGCCCAGCGGTAATATGACCCTGATGGTTGGCGGCCGAGAGTTGTTAAGCGTCCAGCTGAAGCGGTAGTCGGTGGCAATGCGTCGATATGCGTGGTAGCAAAATGCCGGTGATGGCCGGTGAGTCCACGGGATGGAATCACTGTTGTTTGTCGACTGAGGACTTCGATAGAGGTAGAGGTTATGTCGATGATTTTGACTATCGAGGTTGTTTCGGGCGTTTACTCGATGAGTTATGGAGAAAGTTGTAAGCGTCTATAGAGGATGGCCAAATTATCAGGTTGTTTATCAGGCGTTCGGCGACAAACTTCCGGAATATATTTATAGAGGTTCTCTAGAACACTCGATCTATCTAGGTTGTATGTGAGGCGTTTACTCGATGATGTTAACACATTTATGGAAGTGTGGCGATTATAGAGGATTGCCAACTCCAAGGTTGTTTATCGAAGCGTTACTCGGCGATGTTAACTTTATGGAGAAGATCTCGAATTGAATCCGTGAGATTTTGACTATCAGAGGTTGTGTATTCGGGCGTTTACTGATGATGTTAACTTTGTTATGGAGAAAGTTGTAGTTATAGAGGATTGCCAACTTATCAGGTTGTTTATCATAGCGTTACTGACGATGTTAACATGGAAGAGGTCGAGTTGAATCGATTAAGGATTTTTGACCTATCCGGAGTTGTTTGTCGGGCGTTTACGATGATGTTAAAGCGTATGGAGAAAGTTGTAGGCGATCATAGAGGATTGCCAACTTATCAAGGTTGTTTATCGAGGCGTTCGACGATGTTAACTATGGAAGAGGTGTGGGAAGTCCACTAAGGACCTTTGACTATCACAGGTTGTGATTGTAGCAGAATAGACATCCATGAAGCTTCGGCATCGATGTCATGATGTGCATCAACTAGTTGGTTGACCGCGTGGAAGGGGAAGCTATCTTCTTTTGGGCATCATCGGTCGGTGTAGTGATGCACATTCTCCGAGAACCGTTGGCCTTGACTAACACTCGTTAGCCAACCGGTGGGGTAGTAGACTTCTCGAATGAACTTGACAGTTTGGTGATTTCTTGTTCATGACCTGCAATCGTTGAAGCGAAGGTTCTTTTCTTATCATAGCTTGTAGTTGAGTCAACTTTGAGGAGTCGCGTAATGACTTGGGTCAATGCGGAATATCGGATCGCTCGGGCAAAGATATCTTGATTTTTTGAGAAAATCTTATTACGATTTGATCGGTGAAAATGATCCCACCTTCACCTTCGCGATGGATCAACTTGAGATAGGAAGACAAATTACATCTTCAAGCTGGAGAAGCCCTTTGAGGCATCATCTGTAGTCGAAGTTCTCGATGTTGAGGGTTACTGGCGTAAATGGCTGGGCTTGCTTGATATGCGCTTGTCTTTATCTGTTGATTCCACTTGCGCGATGCCGGTGGTGTGGAATTTCATCTTGGTGAGCCGGTGTAGAATATAATGGAGGTCTCCCAAATATTGCATTATGCAGCGGACTCGAGACTTCTAATAAATTGTCAAGTGGATTGCGTGTGGAAAATTCTCCAAGAATTTACGGAAGGATTGTCCTTCCACTTATCTGGTCGATTATCAAATCAATTGGCCGTTGAAGCTTCTCTCTTTCTATACCCATGCTAAGGAAAGTGGAGTAAAAAAGAACATCAACCGAACTCCCATTGTCGATCAATATCCTTTTAATATTGAAGCATGGATCACCGACCCCTGTACTGATGACAAGGGGATCTTGATGTGGGATGCAAAGCCCCTCTAGATATAAATCATCAAAGGTGATAGAATGGTCAACCCGAGACTTCTTCGGCTCTTGAAGGCGGAATATTTGGCTAATAACCGCCCTCCAATTGTTTATCTCTCCAGGCCGCTTGGCGGTTCCTCGGCAAGCATTTCTTTGGAACGGCGGGTTGGTTTTGTATAAAAGCGGCATATACACGTATTAGTCTTTCAATCTCCTCCTTTAGTTGGTGGCACTCTTGGGTGTGCCTATTTGAAAGTGGCCGAATTTCTTTTGATTTCCAATTCCGGGCTTTAAAGGTGTACTTGGCCTATCCTCTTCTGAATAGCGATGTATGTTTGGCGGGTTGAGCCGTATATTTCCTCTCGATTGAGTCATCGAGGTTCTTCTTGAGGAGGTTTTGGGGGAGGTTCTTTTCTCTTCTTTTACGAGATGTTTGAACATCACCTTTGGGAACCTTCTTTGGCTTCTTTGCTTGATGGTTCAAGCGTTGCCGATGAGCGATAAGCGTCGTGAGATTTGTGCCTCTATTGGTGGACCAGTCGCATAGGAATGGGCTCCTCGCATTAATGATGAATAGAAGTATCTGGCGAGTCCTCAGAAGCACGCCCCTCAAAAGTTACGGATCTACTCACGGTATCTTTCGCTTGAGGAGAACCTGGAAGTATTCTTTGAGGACTCTCCATCGTTACGGCGGATTAGGAGAATGTGATGAATCCGATGATTCTCTTGTTAGAAGCTGCTACAAAAAATGCGGCGATCTCCAAATGATCGGACCCCTTAGCGGCGAATAGAACAATGAGCACGGTCCTTTGAGAGTCGGGAATACGACCTGACAGAGTCATTTTGCGAATGTGCATGATCGTTGAAAGTGATCGATATGCGTCTGGATCGGTTGTGCCATCGTGGGGTCCATCTTTGGGAAGCTTGAATCTCGTCGGAGATGGTATTGCGAGATGATCTGGCGGGGCGAGTTTTGGAAGAGAGAATGGATCGTTTAGATTGTTTCAGGGAACTCTTCTGCACTATCGTCGTTCATCATGTATAAGGTGGCGTGGAGTTTCACCGATCTGAGGTTGAAATTAGTGTGGGGTGAGTAGAAGCGCGGTATCAAGTTCGACATCTGGATGTGGTGAGGTTCTCTACTTGTTGATCCGATTCCGGGTAATCATTCTCGAAGAAAATGATTATCTTAGGGCCGTCGGAACACATAGCTCTTCCAGGTGTTGGAGCGTTTGCGGTCCTCGCGAGTCGAATTTCGTTAGGGAATCCTCCATCCTTTGAGCGATCTTCCAAGAGGGCGGCGGACCCTCACACAGGGACAGTATGTAGAGAAGTGTTGGAGACTTGGCGTCCTTGATCCACGAGAATGAGGAGGCGTTGGGCCTTGAACCCGTTTACCAACCATATTGGAGATATAGCAATGGGGAACTATTTTTCCCACAGAGCATTGCGTCTTGAATTTTATTCCGGTAGATCTGAGATCTTACGTGGCCCAAAATTATCCAACACTGGCGGGGATATGAGGGGTTATCGTGGAAAACCCGTTAAGGAAAAAAACCATGGGGCCTTGCTTATCACTTCACTTGTGTTCAAAGATACTGGTCCTTGCTTCGTTAGTTAGGAGAAGAAGTTGTTCTGAGGAAATATTCAGTGTAGAAAAATACAATATGTCAACTCAACGAGGAGAAGTTTTCCAAAAGCGGCGATCTTACGGAGCAACCTCTTGATCTTGAGGAGAGAAAGAGGCGGCAACGGTCTTTTCTAGTCCTCAGAGCGATCTCCCCAGGGCGAGCTCTTGATCTGTACACTCTTGGTGGTGCTGATAGATGCGTCAAGGTCGGTGGTGGTTCTCGAGCTCTCGGTCTTTCATTAGGTCTAGGTGAGAATGAGGCTCTATTTATAGTTTTTTGGGAGTGGCAGACCTTGTAAATTCATGGAAAACTCTAACCACTCCCATCGGACGGCCCAGTGCGATCCCCTCGATCAGACGATATATTTTGATGATCTGGGTGCCTTAATGATGTTGGAATTGGGTGATCTTGGATTCGTTGGATTCGAGCTCGATCGACAATAAATATATGATTTTGGTGACCATTTGGCGGATCGGGGATCCATTTTCATAAGATCGATCGAGTTGATTGAGTTGGATCGGTATGCTTTGTCATGTATGTTCGTCATCGAGCGGTTGAGTTTATTTGTAAACACAATCGTTGATTGGCATTTAAAATCTTTGAGATTCGTCTTGATCAATTAATTTTCGGACGTATCATATATATATATATATATATATATATATATATATATATATATATATATATATATATATATATATATAATATTTATATATTTTTAAGCTAAATATTTTATATAATATTAAAGTTAAATTTTATTATAAATTTATTATATATTTTTAAAAATATCTTCACCTAAGAGAGAACTTCATTCTTATATTTTTATATATTTAAATTTAAAATTTCATATTTATATAAATATTATAAATTTTTTAATTTTATATAAAAATGATTATTAAATTTTAAAAATAAAATATATATTTTTTATATAAAAATAAATATATTTTAAATATAAAATTTAGATATTTATCATTTTTACAGCAAAATTTTAAAATTAGATTTTTATTTTTTATTTTTTACATTTTAGGTCAGTCCACCCTCCGCAGCAAAATTAGCTTTTTTTTATTTTTTTATTTTTTTTTATGTTTGGTCAGTTCACCCTCCGCAGCAAAATTAATTTTTTTTTATAAGTATAAATTTAACTTTAATGTATAACATATATGTAATATGTATATATATATATATATATATATATATATATATATATATATATATATATATATATATATATATATATATATATATATATATATGATATATATATAATATTTATATATTTTTAAACTAAATATTTTATATAATATTAAAGTTAAATTTTATTTTATAAATTTATTATATATTTTAAAATATATTCTCGTCTAATAGAGAATTTTATTCTTATATTTTTATATATTTAAATTTAAAATTTTATATTTATATAAATATTATAAATTTTTTTAATATTATATAAAAAAGATTATTAAATTTTAAAAATAAAAATTATTTTTTATATAAAAATAAATATATTTTAAATATAAAATTTAGATATTTACTGTCGTTCTTAGCAAAATTATAAAATTCGATTTTTTTTTTTATTTTGGCCAGTCCGCCCTCCTCTGCTGCAAAATTAATTTTTTTTAATAAATACAAATTTTAAAATAATCATGTTTAAAAATATAATTAGCACATTAAACATTAAAAAAAAAATTTAAAATTAAGTATAGTCGTACGTTTAAGAGGTAACCAGACATTAGTACGTAAAAATTAAACGATTGATTTAAAAAAAGTTAATTTTGGTGAGGAGATTGACCCAAAATAAAAATAAAAAAATTCTAATTTTAAACTTTATATATTTATTTTTATATAAAATAAATAAATTTTATTTTTAAAATTTAATAATCTTTTTTATATAAAATTAAAATTTTTTTATAATATTTATATAAAAATGAAATTTTAAATTTATATATATAAAAAATACAAAAATGGAGTTTTCTATTAGGCGAAGATATGTTTAAAAATATATAATAATTTTATAATACAAAATTTAACTTTAATATTATATAAAATATTTAGCTTAAAAATATATAAATATTTTTATACATATATATATAAATTTATATATATATATAATATTTATACATTTTTTAAGCTAAATATTTTATATAATATTAAAGTAAAATTTTATTATAAATTTATTATATATTTTTAAATATACTGTAGCCTAACAGAGAATTCCATTTTTATATTTTTATATATTTAAATTTAAAATTTTATATTTATATAAATATTATAAATTTTTTTAATTTTATATAAAAAAGATTATTAAATTTTAAAAATAAAATTTATCCTTTTTTAAATAAAAATAAATATATTTCAAATATAAAATTTAGAAATTTACCACCCTATTCAGTAAAATTGCAAAAGTAGATTTATTTTTTATTTTTTATTTATTTTAGGCCACTCCGCCCTTCGCAACAAAAATTAACTTTTTTTTTTATTTTTTTATTTTTTGCCGATTCGCCTTCCGCAGCAAAATTAACTTTTTTTTATAAGTATAAATTTAACTTCAATATATAATATATATATGTATAAATTTATACATATTATTATATCCGAAAAAATCACTTACAGTAGAGTAAAATTTTATGTCTTGACTTGAGTCAGCACTAGTATTTAAAGAGAAACGAAAACTTATATGGAAAATCGAAAATTAGAAAATCGCGTCTAGCTGAAAATCTTCCACTGTATTTTTTAGAAAGTCTGGATCTTCGATGGCGGATTACATAATAGTATGTGAGAAAAATTCTTGTAATACAATGTTGTGATGATGGCCGATGGTAATTGGTGAAGATGGCCAGGCGACAATGATGAAACGACAGCGAGACGTGGCGAAGCGGCGATGATGATGACGTGTGGTCGATTGTCTTGGAGGATCTTCAAGTTTTAGGGGCTCTCCTCTCTCTCCGCTTGCTCTCATGAAGAATGAGGGAATTTATTTATAGATTAAGTGTCTACGTAAATACATACAAAATCCCAACCACTCTACTTACCGACGGCCCGAATGATTCCTTTGATCATTTGATCTATTTTAACTATTTGAATGCTCAAATGAAGTTGGAATTGTAAGATCTGGGCTTGATTACCGTCGAGAGATCTTGATTGACTATAAACACTTCATATTTGAGAGCTATTTAGGAATTTAACTGATATCCTAAAATCTCTAAGGATATTTTAAGAGCTTGATTTCGACCAGTTTCAACTTCGGATCAGCCTGTTTTTAACATCAAAATTCATACTTCGACTAGTAGTATTTTAAGTGTCATATCACACACACACACACACACATATATATATATATATATATATATATATATATATATATATATATATATATATATATATATATATATATATATATATTTTTAAGCTAAATATTTTATATAAAATTAAATTTAAATTTTGACTTATAAATTTATTATACATTTTTAGGCATATCATCGCCTAATAGAGAAATTCTTTCTTGTATTTTTATATATTTAAATTTAAATTTCATATTTACATAAATATTATAAATTTTTTTAATTTTATATAAAAAATATTATTAAATTTTAAAAATAAAATTTATCTTTTATAAAAATAAATATATTTCAAATATAAATTTTAGATATTTAATGCTATTCCTAGCAAAATTATAAAATTAGATTTTTTTTTTTTTTTTAATTTTGGCCAATCTGCCCTCCTTCTTAATAAAATTAACTTTTCTTTTTTTTTTAGACCAGTGCTGACTGTAGTACAGTCAGTGTCAATCACGTGTTAAACAGACAATTATGATTACTTTTAAATTTTTTTAATATCTAATATATTAATTATATTTTTAAATATGCTTATTTAAAAATTTTGCCCTAGCAATACCGGTTCGCAGCTTTCATAAGATCTGTTTTTTTTTCAAAATTAATAACTAAATATAAAAATAAATAATCTTAAAATAGTTATAGTAGTCTTTTAAATGTACGACTTGCTGTCTAGATGATCGCTTAGTTGACTATTTATTATTTAATGGAGAGTGCTACGTAAACAATCACATAAAAAGCAAATTGCACCAACGACTTAAATTTTTTTATATTTCAATTATCAAATTGATTTAAAATTTAATTTTTAATCAATCTAAATTTAAAATTTATAAATTTTAATTAATTAATGTTATGTGTATTTATATAAATGTATTACTTCATTTTAAGGAGAAGGGCGATTGCCTCAGAAGTTGTAAGTTGACGACTTACATGATAATTCTTATTAAACCGTTGACTTAATCTACACGTAAATAATACAAATCTCTTGTTCAAATAGCAACTATATATATTTTAATTTTTTTATTTTGATATTTCATTTATTAATTAAAAAAGATAATTTTTATAAAAAAAGTGCCTTTTTTATGGGAGGGTTTAAAATTATATTATTTAGCATATTTTATAAAGTAAATTAAAAATATTTTTACTTAACATTTTGTTATCACCAGATATACTCTTCAGGAATGTAAATGTTGTTCATGTGGCTAAACATATAGTAAAATAGTTGGTAATTTAAAATGAGAAATTATATAGATCTAAAAGTTGTTGAATTTATTTGAAATAAAATTTATATATAAATAAATAATTAAAAAACTTAAGATTTAGTTGCATTATTAAAAAAATTTCACAGGACTTCTTAATCTATCTCAAAATCGTCTTAATGTAGTGCCTGGCCGGGGAGAAAATATTACGTCCGAAGTCTGCACGTAGCTTTACGTGCGGATTCCAATCCTGGCCTAACACGTGTCCAGTGATTTTTTTTCCCATTTTAGCGCTTAACGACGCTATAACTGGACGAACGGAGACGACGCCGTTCATCCTGGCCCGCCCACCTCGTTCAAACAGCGGGAGAAGAAGCATCGTTGGAATGCACTAGAGGAATTTAAAAGAAATATACATCTAGATTTAGGTTTAGGGGTATATTTTTCTCTTGCAAACCGACCTCACAGAGAGAAAGAGAATATCTCACTTCCTTTTTACGAAAGAACCATGAAGATGGAGAATGAATTTGAAAGTTATGGCCTTGAGGAAATAGCTGATGATGTATTAAATAAAAATTCATCGGTAATTTTTCTCAACCGTTGTATTTGTACAATTTTTTTGCCGTTTGTTAGAGTTATTCCTTGAAATTCTTTTATTTAGTGTATGTTTCCTACACTATTTGGAGTTCTTTGCAAGAAGACTTTGCTTATTTTGAGAGATTTTTGTATTTGTACTCTCTGTACTCTCATGAGAATACAGATGATTTTCTGAATATTTTGCAGTTTATTTTGCCTGGATGGAGAGAATATGATCATTACATTTCCATTAGAAATAATTTTTTTTGGCATGTTTGGAGGAAATATGTTCATTACAATCCATCACGAATAATTTGGAGGCTGTTTGGTTATTTTTTAGTGTAATTTTGCATATGTACTCTCTTGAGAGTACAGATGATTTTTGGACATTTTCTCCGGTTCTTGAGTTGTTGAGATTATTTTCATTACATCTGCTCTGTCTACTCTGTACTCTGTACTCTCAGTACTCTATTGAGCATTTTTTATTTCTTCTTTGGCTTGTTTGGAGGAAAAATATGTTCACAATTTGGAGGTGTTTGGTTTATTTGTTATGTTTTCTTTCATACTCTTTTCTCTCATGAGAGTACTGAGATGATTAAAGGTTTCTTTGGCTAGTTGTTTATTGGTTCCATATTCCGTTAGCAATTTGGCATTTGTTTGGATGGTTTCTAGGAGATTTTGCATCTCTCTGTACTCTCGAGAGTGATTACTAATATTTTTGTAATTTATTTGGCCTGTTTGTAGGAAATATATTTATTACAATCCATTAGTAGCAATTTTGTAGGGTGACTTGGTTGATTTTTATGGTTGATTTGCATCTGTACTGTCATTTACTGACTTTTCATTTTGAAGTTTACCATGTCTGGAAAAAGGATAACTTCGATATCACCGTCATACCTACGATGTTTGATATCACACTATTTAGTAATGAAGTCATTGACATTTCTGAGAGGCTTCATCGCATCAATTCATTAGACTCCAATTTAGCAAGACTCAATTCTTTACCTCAATCTGTCTTGCTTAGGACATAGAAGCGCTTTCTTTTTTGGGTGGGCGGTGCATTCCTTTCACCTTTGATAATAGGGATGTCAAATAGAGGGAGAAGGTCTTATGGCATAGGGAATGTCTTTATCGTGAGGTCGACACTTAGTGATGAAAGAAACATCTTGAAGGTAAAAAATACAAAAGAAGCTTTCTTGCAAGAAAGCGCCTCATCTCTCTCTGTACTTTCTGTACTCACGTACTCTCACTCTTCTAAACTCATGGGTAACTTGATATAATCTTGTTTATGTTTTTTTTTCAACCGTTGTATTGATTTTTTTATGATTTGTTAGTGTTATTCCTTGAAATTCTTTTATTTAGTGTATATTTTCTATACTGTTTGGAGTTCTTTGCAAGAGGACTTTGCTTGTTTTGAGGATCTGTTTTGCATGGGTATACTCTCTGTAATCTCATGAGAGTACTGACTAATTTTAAATTAATTTTCATGAGTTCTTGGCCTGTCTGGAGAGAATATGTTCATTACATTCCATTAGAAGCAACTTGGAGGCTGTTTAGGTTGATTTGTATGAGAGTTTTGCATGTGTACTCTCTGTACTCTCACAAGAGTACAATACAAAGTATTTTGGGCATTTTTTTTAATTTCTATGAGAATGTTTGGAGAAAATATCTCCATTATAAATCCATTAGGAATAATTTGGAGGCTGTTTGGCTGCTTCTTTAGTGTTATTTTGCATCTGTACTCTCTATACTCTTTGTACTCTCTATACTCTCTGTACAGATAATTTTGTGGATATTTTTTTCTAGTTTCTTTGGCCTGGTTGTTCATATTATGTTCATTGCATTCCAGCGGAAGCAATTTGGTGGCTGTTTGGATTATTTCTGGGAGATTTTTGTATATGTACTCTTTGTACTCTCACGAGAGTACAGAGCATTTTAGTCATTTTTTTCCTGTTTCATTGGCCTGTTTGGAGGAAATATGTTCATTACAATCCATCAAAAATAATTTGGAGGCTGTTTGGTTGATTTTTTAATGTTATTTTGCTTATGTACTCTCTGTACTCTCTTAAGAGTACAAATAATTTTCTAGATATTTTTTTTTCAGTTTCTTTAATCTAGTTATTCAGATTATGTTCATTATATTTTAGTGCAAGCAATTTAGTGGCTGTTTGGATAGTTTCGAGGAGATTTTTGCATCTATACTCTCAGTATTTAGCTCATTTCTTTCACTTTTTTTTCCTATTTGGAATATATGTTTATTTGTGGAGCTATTTTTATACATTTATGTGTAGATGCAGGAAGGTGAATGCGGTCAATGGCGGTCGATGATGAAGTCTGATGTTAATGACCCAAATTTGGGAGACTCCTTGGCACCACTTGTTGAACGAAATGGATATGCACTGTATTGTATTCACATCAAAGCTTTAGTGTTGAAGGACCATACTAGTTATTGTCAAACTCAAGAAATTGAAATCAAAAGATTTTTTATGTGCAAAAGCTGGATGAAATCTTCCAGTCTAAGCGGCTTAGCAAAATTCAGCTGAAAGCTTGATATTGATTAGATTCTTTGTTGACTTGAAGGGGCACTGAATGGTTAAAAAATATATAGAAAGTCATAATCATTCTTTGGCAAAGCCTCCTGACCTACATCTTCTCAAATCCTGATACATTAGCGATGAAAAGGCTTAGTGTTGAAGACAATGGTAATTAGAAGCGATGCATTGTATAAGTGAGAAAGGTGGAGTCGTAGAGAATATTAGATTTACAAAAAGAGTTGCTTTTAATTTTATTCAGAAAGAGAAAAGATCGAGGATTGTGAATGGTATGGATTAATGCATCTATTTATTCAAGAAAAGGCAAATAGCGGACGGGATGTTTGCATGGAATGTACAAGTTGATGAGTCAGATTGCTTAATAAGTTTTTTTTGGAGCAATGACATGTCTAGGATAGAATATGACTGTTTTGATGATGTGATACTTTTTGATACAAGCTATCGACTCAATAAATATAATCTTGTTTATGCCCCAATTGTTGGAGTGAATCATCACTAGCAAAATGTGTTATTTTGAGTAGCTTCTAGAGATGATTGAGTCATTCTCATGGCTATTTCAGATATTTCTTTGGTTGATGATAGTATGACATCCTACAATATATTCGAAATAATATTCAGATCAAGATCGGTATGGGCTATCAAAATTGTATTACCGCATACTCCTCATAGGTTGTGCCAATGATATATTTCGAAGAAAGCTCCTTCCAAGATTCAATGCTTTAATAATAATAAGAGGGTACAAGGGTTATTTTATGTATGCGTGAGCAAATGTGACTCAGAGGAAGAGTTTGAAGAAGCTTGGTCTGCCATACTAGAAGAAGGCAATTTGCATGATTATGCTTGGCTGTATGAGCTTTATAAAATTAAATCCAAGTGGTCCACTCATTCTGCGTGCATAAATGACATGGGCATAGTCAATGATAGTGAGTCTGAACAAATTTTTAAACCAACAAATTTTAAACAAGTTGTTTCTTGGGGTTGGAGAAGGTTATGGAGACATGGTGGAATGAACATGGAAGACTTCAAGTGTAGTCATCGATTGTTCTGTTGTTAAGAGTCCAATTCAAAACAAAGTATATTTTATACAAGAAAGCTTTATACTATGTTTGAGAAAGAATTTTTGCATAGAGTTGGAGGCTTATCAGTAACTGTGTAAGATGATAGCCCCATGGAGTATTGGGTGAGAAATTTAGAGAATAAAAATTCATCCAAAACATGGACTGTCCATTTCAATGGGACTAACCTAGATGTAACTTGTACTTATAAGAAATTTGAAATGATGGGATTACTTTGTGCCTATTGTATCAGAGTTCTTAGTCAAAAATATGTAGTGCGCATTCCGGATAAGTATCTTCTCTCATGCGATGGACCGAGCAAAAGGGATATTTACATAGTACATATAGAAAATTAAGAGATGTGGAAGGCACAAATGGAAATACTACTGGCACATTAGTCAATATGCATATCAAATAAGCATCATAGCATAGGGTAATAATAGTGCTGAGGACTATATGCTTCAATCCTTAAAAAAACTATATGACGATATCGACTCTATAATAAGTGGGAATTTTCTTCTAGTTGACAGAGCATCTAAGAAGAAGAAGTCAACCACAACAGACAAGAAAAAAGACATCTTAAAGGATCTAGTTAAGCAACGTCCAAAGGGTGTATCTAACGCAAAGCTTAAGGGATATTGGGAGAGATCCAAGAAAGCTAAGAGTAATTCTCTATTTGCCTCTTAAATTTTAGTATTTAAAATATTGATCTTCAATCTTCTATTTTTTGTTGTTACGGAAAACAAGCGATAGTATCAGAGCGTGTTTATTTACCCATTGTCACATTTCTCTGTAGTATTTTGAGGTACACATAGCACATTGATCGTAAAAATCATTAACTAATTGATTCTACGAGGAATTCAACTTCGAGCTCAACGATAATCGGTCGGTGAAGGGTACAATAAGTTGATGATGGATATTATTACGGGAAAATATTTCAATGTATGATATCATTTAGTTATGTTATGTTATTTGTGCAATCATTTATAATGCTTTAGAGTCTCCAAGATGATTTTCTTTTACTTAGGCACCAAATTAGGTTAGGAAGCTTCCTGGGTGCGATTAGGTGACTTTCTTGTGTCGATTATGTAATCATTTCTTCATTAGGATGAATTTCTTCTTGTGATCATCTTTATTCTTAAACGTACTATTATTATAAAATTTATCTATTTATTTTGAAAATGAATTAATTTACTATGATATTTGATGACTAAGATTTACTAATCAATGCACTATATATACTCATATTTTATTTAAGTCAATATTTCAAAGCATCTTCAACTTAATGATTACTGACATAATAATCTCATATTTCAATTTTTATTTAGGGTTTATTAATATTGGTCAATTTTTTGAAGAAACTCAATCTATGTCATAATCAAACATTTGTTAGAATACACTTAGTTTATCTCATATTTGAGTTTATTGTATTGTTTAGTAATTTCTCATGATTACGCCTCAGTCCATTGTAGATAGTTTACTTGATGAATGATCTATCAGCCCAGAACATACTCCAAAGCTAAAGAAAAAAAATGCCAAAATGCACATAAAGTATAGAGTAGAGAGGGTACATAACTTACTTGAAACCAGGAAGGTCCAAATGGACTTTAATATGGGTCAATTATTTTCTGCTTGGTTTTTTCCTCACTATGATATTTGTTGCTCTTAAAGCAATAGTGCATAGAGTTTACCCCCTATTAAGAACTTTGTAATCCTTTGACTGTGGCAATAAAATTTCTCATATTTTACCAAATTGTAGTTTTTGATTGATAAGTCTACCTTGCTTACGCGGATGAACTGATTTTCATTGCAGGAATTACATAGTTTAATATATACTCTATAAAGTACTCTATATTTTATGATCTTATTTTTATTGCATGCATTACAATTTTTGATAATCCTGTATGTTCCTATCAACAAGTTTAGTAGAAGCCGAAGAAAAAAAAAATTCTGTGATGAAGATGATATTAGTACTGACGATATTAGTTTAGTAATTATTTATTATCAATAATGTTAATTTAATTCAGATGATACTTTCAGTTATTACATTATTTAAAAAAATTCTTCATTTTAAAATATAGAATTTGTTCTGCAATGCCTTCAAAATTTAAATTTCTGAATAAGACGTTGGTAAGCCGCATCATCGACAGTTTATTTGTCTATTTTATGCATATGTTTTGGTAGAAAGTAGGTTTTAAGAAGCATGATTTTGACTGGTAGAAAGTAATTTTATGCATTCACAAAATTCTATCATATTTTTAAAGATCAAAATTTCTTTTATTAAAGAGTTAAGTTTAATAATAGTACCCACTTATATTACGTTCACATGCTAAGTAGTTCATATTACTTCTCCTGCATACTTTCATATTGAGGCATTCTGAATGTGACTGAGTATAACGTAAATTTTAGATAATGTAAATTTTAATTTCTTTTTCAGTTGATCCAAATTTAAAATATGATATAATTTGAATATCAAAATTAAGCTTATTTTCTCCAAACAAGTAAAGAAATCATCATAGAATCATAAACAATATTATATCAACTACCCATGAGTAGAGAAGAGTACATAGAGAGTCCAGAGAGTCCAGAGAGTATAGAGAGTACAAAAAGTATAAAGAGTAGAGTACAGAGAGTACAGAGAGGGAGGTGAGAGTATAGAGAGGGTTCACATGCAAAAGCGCTCGAAAAAAAAAAAAGTAACCGAGGAGCATCCAACTTACTTTAAGGTTATATTGAACAATTCATCTCCGTCCTGCAAAGCAAAAGTGGAAATGGAAAAAAATAAGCAAATAATCTGTGCTATGAGGAGAATACAAAGAGTTAAGCTACATAATACCTCAAATATTCTTATAACCTTCAAACTACCAATGAATAGAAAGTATAAAGAGAAGAAAATGCAGAGGGTATAAAAGTATAAAGAGTCCATAGTCTGAGAGAGTATAGAGAGAGTACAGTGCACTGAGAGTACTGAGAGTATAGAGTACAAGTACTGAGAGTACAGAGTCTGAGAGAGTATAGAGGGTATAGAGAGTATAGAGAGGGTTCACATGCAAAACTGCTCAGAAAACTCATAAAAAAGTAACCAAGGAGCATCCAACTTGCTTTAAGTTTATAGTGAACAATTCCTCTTCATCCTGCAAAGCAAAAGTGGAAATGGGCTAAAATAAGCAAATAATTTGCACTATGAGGAGAATGCAAAGAGTTAAGCTACAGAACATCTCAAATATTCTTATAGTCAGCCTTCAAACTACCTGTAATGAAATATATGGTATAAAGAGTACAAGAAGTATATAGGGTATAGAAAGTACAGAGAGTCCAGATAGTACAGATAGTACAGAGAGTATAGAGTGTACAAATAGCATAAATAATACAGAGAGTACAAACGAAACACATCTTAGTAGAGTAGCCTAGCTTCAACCAGATTGCTGCAGATGTTCTCTGCTAATCATAATTTATCCAAAACTGTCAAGGAAAATTGAAGAATAACAGATGAAATACTCTGTGTTCTCCTAGGAGAGTACAGAGAATACAGATGAAACACATCCCAATAAAGCATTCCAGCATCAACCAAATTGCTACAGGTGTTCTCTGCTAATAATTAAAGATCCAAACTGCCCAAGGATATTGAGAAAAAATAAAAGAAATACTCTGTACAAAATTATTTCCTACTTATCAAACTTTAAGTGTACAGTTCTTAGTTTGGCTTTTTCATTCCCAAATAAAAGATAGCGTAAGCGAACTCAGCCCTAAAGCAACTCATCTTCTTCGGCCAATCTTGGTGGTTAGTCCAGTTAAGTGGGGATTTTTTAGATTCTTTAACTCCATGTACTTGACAAACATCATTATCTTATTGTGGGTATAACCATTATTTAGATTGGCCATTTTGTAGGATCTCATAAGATTAGTATCTTCAACAAGTAATTTGATATGAATAGCAAGTATAAGTCAATAAGAGGGTAAAAAAAAATAGTTCTGATCAAATTAACAATTATTACAATCTCGGGAAGAATAGCCTTATGGGTTGGTTTTGGTAATGAGTCATAAAAAATACCAAGCCCACAGCTTAATATGCTTCAAGTGTCTAGTCTTGATTATAATTGAAAGTAAGAGTAATGCTTATTTGCTGATGACATCTTTGGATGAACATTTTGCTTTCCTTGTGTAAGCCATATTTTGCATAGCTCTATATGAAAAGAAGAGAACATTTATAAATTATAGTTTTCATCTATACAAACAAGAATTGAATCGTAATATACTGCATATCTGTGGGATAACTTATCAAACAAGCATGAGATGCAAATAGGACATCTCCGGGATGAAGCGAGTACTCCTCCTCCGGTAAGAAGAAGCGAACACATCGGCGTGTGCATCACGAGATCTTGATCATCGATCTTCGATCGCCCTCATAATGATATTCCGTCATGAATGTATCACTGCAAGTGAAATATTTTAAAGCGAGCTTAATTAAATGAATAGATTATTTTATGTATGAAGGAGTTGATTGAAGATTGACTTACTTGTCCTTGAATCAGGAGCACGAAATATCAATAAGATGGAGCATCGACCTAGGCAGAATAGCTCTGGATGAGAAGTCAACAAAATAATGTGCCTTTTCTGGCTGCAACAAAATTACCGACGATGAAAGTTAGTGATGAAGAGTTAGATTCACTATGAATTAAGGATCGATCTACTGAGATGATGCATACCTCCGACCGATGCTCCTCCACCAAAACGATAGCGATTATGGGTCAATCTTTATTGGCACATCTTTTGCGAACTATAAAAAAATATGGTGAAATCTATTTCTATTATCTCAAATTTAAAAGAAAACTTAATACCTCTACTTTCGGCTTCTCATCTTGGAGGCCACCACATTACTTATTCTTGCTCATGACTTCCTATAAGAAGGGGAACAAACCTTTCCTCTTCTTTATCGCCTTCACACTCACTCCAATGTCAAAGGCTTAAGCATCTTCATGTGCAGTGGAGGCCTAGCTTCCCCTATGGTGGCTTCCCTGGAGGCCCCTCAGGCTTTCAAGTGGAAGTATCCACAAGGGCAACAACATCCCAAGTGGAAGTATCCACAGTGGGCGTGAGTTGCCTCCACAGAGACTCCCTCAGGCTAGCCTCCACTGTGAGGAAGCTCCTCCCAGTAGCCTCCAGCCTCCATGATTGCCTCCTCAAGAGTTCCCCCCATGGTGACCTCCATAGAGCTTCCCACAGGGATGGTGGACCCGCAGCAAGAACTTCCTCGACAAGAGAACAAATCATTCCCATCCATTCTCTCTATCATTGTTGCTTGAAAAAAATATTATATCTTTCAAGTTCCCAAAACCTGCAAGTATCCTCTTCACCGCAAAGCCTTCTGTGGAGGTAGTAGCAGAGGGAAGGCTAGATACACTAGATGGGGGAGAATATCGAGGAGAGACATATGGAGATTTAGTAAGAGCTGAACTCAGTGGACTTAGAATGAGACTGCTATCGAGCTCAACATGTATTGCATGTTGGGCAGGAAAAAATGATTCAAGGAGCCAGGTCTCCTCTTCTGATATGTCCAATGAAAGGGACTGTTAAATCGATAAGAAAATATGATGACTCTACATAAATAAATACATTCTTATATGAACTAAGTGATATTATTATATGTCACGGTGTCCACCTAAACTAGTGAAGGCTTCATCTGAAACTTTATTTTCGCCATCGCAAAGATGGTTTTGCAAATGGAGATGGCAGCCTCATGATGCTTATGTGCTCAGTGGCCCAGATCTACAATTAATATTTATATAAGTTAACTTCTAATACATAACCAAAGATATAGAACATATCATAAGAAGAGTGACAAAGTCACTAATATACCCGGGTGTCTTCTGGGTATGAATCTTTGATGTAATATCATCAAATTATGAAACTAGAAGGCCTAAATGGCTCTCAGCTGTATTCAAAGAATTTATCTATGTCATTGGCGTGAAATCAATTCGATGCCACCCTATAGTTGTGATATATAAGATTTTACAAAAATGTATGAAAGAATCAGACAAACTATGCCACGAACGAAGCTATCATGCTTAAGCATAGTCTTATAGTCCAATGAATAACCGGGATAGTGGAGATTTCCATAAGACCTTCTCCCTCGCTTTGGCATCCCTACAACTCGCAAGGGGTGAAAGGAATGCCCACCCGTAAAGAAAGCTTGCTTCTATGTCCCAATAAGATATTGAGGTAATGGCTATCGAGTCTTGCTGAATTCCATGGAGTCTAATGAATTGATGTAGATGAAGCCTCTTTAAAATGTCAATGAATTCATTAGTACATCGTGCTGCAATATTATTGAACACCGTCTGGTGTAGCCCGCATCTCGTTATCCTTTTACATGGTAAACTTCAAAATAAAAAGTCAGTTAATGAGAGTACAAATGCAAATCACCCATAAGAAACAACCAATCAGCCTCCAAATTGTTCCCAATTGATTTGTAATGAACATATTTCCTCCAAACAAGCCAAAGAAATTGGAAAAAAATGGCTAAAATGTACTCAAGAGCTGTGAGAGTACATACATGTAAAATAACACTAAAAACTAACCAAACAGAGTACGATGCAAAATAACACTAAAAACTAACCAAAACCTCCAAATTATTTTGATGGAATGAACATATTTCTTCCAAAGCACCAAAGAAACTAGAAAAATGACAAATGCTCAGACTCATGAGAGTACAGAGAGTAGAAAGAAATCTAAACAATCCAAACAGAGTACAGATGCAAAATAACACTAAAACCCAACCAAAATACCTCCAAATTATTCTTATTTGATTGTAATGAACATATTTCCTCCAAACAAAGCTAAAGAAAGAAAAAATACCAAAATGCTCAGACTGAGAGTACTGAGAGTACATACAAATCTCCCAAAAACCATCCAAACATCCCTCCAAATTGCTTCCAATGGAATGTAATGAACATATTTTTTCCAAACAGACTAAAAAAATGAAAAAAATTAGCCAAAATTATTTGTGTTCTCAAGAGAGTACAGAGAATAGAGAGTACAGATGCAAAATAATACTAAAAAACTAACCAATCAGCCTCCAAATTGTTTCTAATAGATTGTAATGAACATATTTCCTCCAAACAAACAAAGAAATGGGAAAAAATGATCAAAATACTCTGTACTCTCATGAGAGTATAGATGCAAAAATCCACTATAAACTATCCAAACAGCCACCAAATTACTTCCACTAGAATGTAATGAACATAATCTGAACAACTAGGCTAAAGAAACTGGAAAAAATATCCACAAAAATCATCTGTACTCTCAAGAGAGTATAGAGAGTACAAATATAAAATAACACTAAGAAACTAACTAAACAGTCTCTAAATTATTCCTGATGGATTGTAATGAACATATTTCCTCCAAACATGCCAAAGAAATAGGAAAAAATGACCAAAATGCTCTATACTCTCATGAGAGTAGAGAGTACAGATGCAGAAATCCCCCAAAAATCATCCAAACATCCCTCCAAATTACTTCCAATGTAATGTAATGAATATATTTTCTCCAAATAGGCCAAAAAAATTGAAAAATAAATTGCAGACTCAAGAGAGTATGAGAAAAATAACACTAAAAAATCAACCAAACAGCCTCCAAATTATTCTTAATGGATTATAATGAACATATTTTCTCTGAACAGGCCAAAGAAATAGGAAAAGAATGAGCAAAATGCTCTTAGAGTACAGATGCAGAAATCTCCCAGAAATCATCCAAACATCCCTCCAAATTACTTCCAATGGAATGTAATGAATATAATCTCAACAAATGGGCCAAAGAAACACAAAAAATAGTCATAAAATTACTTCTGATGGAATGTAATGACCATATTCTCTCCATCCAAAAAAATAAAATCAGAAAAATAAATCATCTCAGACTCTCATGAGAGTACAAAGAATACAGATGTAAAAATCTCCCAAAAATCATCAAAATATCCACCAAATTGCTTTCACTGGAATGTAATGAACATAATCTGAACAACGAGGCTAAAAAAATTGGAAAAAATTGGCCAAAATTATCTGTACTCTCAAGAGAGTACATAGAGTACAGATGAAAAATAACACTAAAAAATTAACCAATCAGCCTCTAAATTATTCCTAATGGATTGTAATGAACATATTTCTTCCAAACATGCCAAAAAAATTAGAAAACAATGACCAAAATGTTCTGTACTCTCATGAGAGTACATAGAGTATAAATGTAAAAAACCCCTAAAAATCAAGCAATGAGCCTTCAATCTGCTTCATAAGCCATGTACTGAGCATTTTGTATCCAAATAGGGACATAAGTATTTTTTAAAAAAATGCCAAAATGGGCTGTACTCTTTTACTCTTTTAAGAGTACAAAGAGTGCACATGCAGAACTGAAGCAAATAACCAAAAATCAACCTACAAACAAATTTTAATGCCATCGACCGAACATACTATCATCCCTAATCAGGCCATAGAATTCATCTTGAAACATGACCAAACATCCTACCATGTGATATACTAAATATTTCACAAGGCTAATTAGTTTAAAAATTTGAAAATAACGGCGTGTACCATCTTCACAGTATAGAGAGTACACATACAAAACATCTCCAAAAACTACTAGAATACATCCCGTTCATTTAAAGAACTCAAATGTTCTAAAATGACATTGAGGAAGAAGAGAAAATCCTAAATTCATTAAAGTTTGGGAACATGTATAAATACCCCATGTAGTCACCTACAATACCTCATTGGAAGTTATTCGCAAGATTTGCTAAATCAGGACATATTAATCGAGAGCGGACTGAAGCGGAGAAAGCCCCAAATCGCCATGCGGAATCGAACGACGCCTTTATTTTTTTCTCTTGTTTGAAGCAGGCGGGCCTACTGGCCAAGATAAACGGCGGCCATCACCGTCTCCGCTTATAGTGTCATTAAGCGCTAAAACAGGAAAACAAACCACTGGATATGTGTTGGATCAGGATTGGAGTCCGCACGTAAAGCTACGTGCGGACTCCGAATGTAATATTTTCTCTTCGCCGGGAAGACGACAATCAGACCAAGACCATAACAGAGCAGCAGAACTTCAACGACGCCTCCTCCAGCGAAGAAGAAATCAGGACCTCAGAACAAACGACGACCACAACAGAACAAAAATGCACCTCCTGCATAGCAGATGTCTTCCAACCACCGACGAGGGGAGAGGACTACTCCATCCTTCAAGCCTTATTAAGCATCGACATGCTAATCATCTTCTTCTCAACGATCTGCGGTGTTGGCGGCACCTTAATAGCCATCGACAACGTGGGCCAAATTGGGGAGTCATTAGGCTACCCATCTCGCAGCATCAACACCTTCGTCTCCCTCATCAGCATCTAGAATGCTATGGGAAGAGTCGCCGCTGGTTTCATCTCAGAAATCTTCTTAACCAGATACAAAGTCCCGCGACCTCTTCTGCAGACCGTTGTTCTCTTTTCATCTTGCGCCAGTCATCTCCTCATCACCTTTGGCGTAAACAATTCACTCTACGTTGCGTCAATGATCATCGGATTCGGAGCATAGTGGTCGTTAATCTTTGCCATTATTTCGAAGATATTTGGTCTGAAGTATTACTCCACGCTTTAAAATTTGGGCGGCGTGGCGAGCACAATAGGATCTTATAGGCAATTTTTTTATACTAAGTATGGTTAGAAGCTTAATTAAGTAATTAAGTATTAATAAAAAAAATTTAAGAATAGGTATAGTCGCCCAATTAGTATGGCCGTCACCAACTCCATGTGGCTATACATGTTAAGAAAAAGCCGCCTAATTGGGCGCTTTTCGATACTGTTAGAATTAGTAGCTAGCTTCAGTTCTGCCACGAGCGTCGACTAATATGATCAAAACCCAATCGGCCTTAATACCTCGATTTGTTTTGACACCGTTCCACCGTGATTCCTCCGGACTCTCGAGCTTGAGCACGCAACATCCCCGTCCGACCGCCATTCTCGCAACATCAGAGCTTCCGACGTCGGATATCTCCAACCTTGCATTGTCGCCTCCTGCATACGAAATGAACTTTTTCTTGCCGAGCCTGTTTACGGTGTTTGACACTTTCCTCTCTCATATAGCAGGGTTTGGAAGCCAACATTAGCTTCTAGCGATAATTCCTGTGGCTCCATTTTGTTTGGGGAAGTTACCTATGCATGGATTCAATTTGTTTTTTGCACATCCCCGTTATTTGTAAACTCAAATTCCTACTTATCAATTTATAAAGTAATGGAGTATGTATGGTAGGAATTTGAGTAGTATTTTAGACTTTATTTTAGGTTTTGAGTTGGTAGGTGTTGCGATTATTCGTGTTAAGTAGTTATATAGTTTGTTTGGCAAGAATGAACAGAATTTGTTTGATCCTTTCTATGGAGGTAATTAAGATGGTCAAATTACGTGGGAGGTCAAAATCGTCGATTCCAAGTTCGATTTGGGCTTGGGAGCATATTCATGTGGGCGGTGACTCTACATGTTCAGATCCCACCGAGCTCGATCTTAGCTTTTGAGGTATGTGTTGTTAATTGCACTTTCAAATTATGCAGCTTATATATATATATATATATATATATATATATATATATATATATATATATATATATATATATATATATATATATATATATGTTTAAACTCAAGATGGAATGAGAAGTGTTAGCTAAATGACTAATGTTGCGGTACATAAATGAGCTAGATGGCTTGCGACAAACACAAGTTAGATCTGCAGATAACACTTTAGTTCAAATATCTGTAATGCAGATTATATTTTAACATAATTTTTACTATATATGCAAGTGATATGGGAGCCGTACAGTGAGCAGATCACAACACATCTATCAGATACATGCTCAACGGGCTTTGACATATGGTTAGCACGAGTCCCTCTTACCAGCTGGAAGAGGGTTGAGTGGCATTTACCAGATAGAGTGTTGCGCCAGTACGGCCTTATTCCCAGAGTAGATGTAGCCCCAGTTGACCCTAGTTTCCATAGGGTCGATGATCAGGGTAAAGCCGATGTCGACTAGGTTGATTACCATCAGTTACACATTGCTGCTTGGAGAGGCGGAGAGATTGCCTCGTCGAGGGCCTAGATGAGGATGTGGACAAGAAGACAGCTATCAGCCAGTACATGTGCTGGTTCAGAACGTGAGCTTCTCTGTATTTGCTGGCCGCCCCGACAGATCCTTCGACCACTTACTACGCCAGAGCACCAGTGGAGCGTATTAATATAAGTTCTGATATAAGTATTCATCTGAATTCAATATTTATGTGAGTGCTAATTTTAAATTCTATTTTTCGTGTAGGCAGAGCATATCGCGGTGACTCGGGACATCTTTCAGCCATACTTTGGTGCTGTGGATGATCACCCCTTATAGAGATGTGTTGATAGGTATGAGCTGATATGAAGAGACCTGGATGAGCGTGTACATATTGGTGACACATATTATGGATCGGTGCCTACAGAGGGTGCCGCACACCATGATTGAGCCAGCCATCTACTTCCACTCCATCGTGTCCTTCTAATACGTCGATCCGTGTCCTTCTACATATCGCATATGAGTCGCAGCCCACCTATCTTCCAAATGGGATGATATGATGCACACTATCGGATCTTGCGAGAGGGCCACCATCACCGCGTGATCGCCCATCTCATGCACACCGACACACCTGAGTGGTGCGATTCCACGCAGATACGGAGGAAAATTGTCACATTGTGATAGGTTTAGGACAAGATACTTTGTCTGCTACATTTTTTTTATCTGTTTCATTACAAACTGAGAGTGTACACGTAAATTGTTATGTCATAATGAACTTCTTATTATTCGTCCATTTCTGAAATAAATTGGTTAATTTCATATGATTGTCATCAATTAAACTATTATCAACTTGATGCAAATCCATTTCAAGTTTAAACTACACTTTTTTTTCTTTATTTTTAAAGTAGGTTTATTACTCTCTACTTTTTAGAAGAATAAAAATTTAGGAATTAAGATTTGTTTGATGAGTACAAAACTCTATCTATACACAAAAATCTTGGTTCTTTGTATCTTAAACCAACGCATGCTACTTATCTCACAATAAACCTTAAAAAAAAATAACCTAAAGCCCAATTAGGTGACCTGGTTTTGACGACGGAGCGCACGCCATGAATCTATGTGAATCTTCCACCAATTAATTGAGCGACTATACCTATTCTTAATTTTTTTTGTTAATACTTAATTACCTAATTAAGCTTCTAATAATATTTATTTTTAAAAAATTGCCGATCTTATATACTGAACGTGAGGGTGGCGGGGAATTTATACGATAGGGAGTAGGAAAGGCAGAACGGCGGCGGCGGCGGAGGAGGGGGGAAAGGAGGTGGCTTGTGATGTAGTGAAGTGTTTTCAGTTGTCGTTTCTGATTATTACGGCGGCGACGATGGTTGGAGCGCTTGTTTCACTCGTATTGGTGGTTAGATCGTGGAAGTTCTACAAGGGAGACATATATGCCAGATTCAGGGAGCCGGGGGCGGATGACGCCATGGAACGAGGTTCTTCAGCCGATAACAAAAGGAAGTTAGACGGAAGAGCAGTTCTCAGTGAGGTGGAGTTTACAGTGAGATGATCTCTCTCCTTGCCCTGAAATCGAAGAGAGAATATACTCAATTAAAATACGACACTTCTAATATTATATTTGATTTTAAATGTCAAATTAAATTTACTTTAAATTGTATTTGATTTTAAATGTAAATTAAATTTATTTTAAATAAAATTCATTATAAAATATTGGTGTCCTATGAGTACAATTAAATATACAGTTGCTGTATTTCATATATTTTATATATAATTTGTTGTTAAGGATTTAAGTTACTAAAATGATGTTTAATATATATTTGAATTATAACTTAGTTATTTAATCAAGATTATACTAAGTACACTAACTGTGTACTCAATGTACTCATAATATATCTATGTTGTACTCAACGTTATAATTATGTAATATATAACAAATTAAATGTAAAGGTTGGCGCATAAATTACTGCTTATTTCTAAATTGTATCAAATATGCTCCTTTTAATAAAGCAGCAGAGAATTTATTAACTTTATGGGTTATGAAAAGTGTTATTTTATTCAAAATGAGCTTTGAGTGGATTCGGCCGGTCATGACATTGCTGCTTATTTTGGTCTGATGATGGAAATATCTTTCACAGTAGAGTAATTTTAATTATATGAACAAATCTTAACATCGTTTTCTCTTATTATAAAAATAATCAAAATAATGATAAATTGTCCTCTATTATTACTGCATGTGATTAATCAAATGATTAGTTATATTAACATAATGTTCATAATGATTTGATTAATTAATCAAATAAGCTTGAACACTTTCATAAATGCTCAATTGGTATATTACTAAGTTAGATCAGCTTGTTGGTTGATTCATTTATGTTCATGAACAGTATCATTTAAAGCATGTGAATAAAATAATTAAGAAGCTCAATTAAAGATTGGATTAAAGATTGTTCATGAATAATTTTATTTAAATATTATTTTTTTGGCTTAGTAGGCTTTAGTTAATGCAACTTATATATATATTCATAATAAGTTGCTCGTGAATAAGATCAATTAAAATGCTTGATTAAAGTTAATTTATTTTAGTAAACGAACTGCTTGTTAATAAGTTTGATTATGAACCAAACTCATGAACAAATTAGAGTAGAGATTGAATAGGACTTTTTAAAATGAGGTTAAGCTCAAACAGAATCCTAAAAACTCAAATCAAGCTGAAGCTTGACATCAGTAAACAAGCTTGAGCTTGATCAAGCACATGTTTGTTCAATTCGGTTCGTTTGGAGCCCTAAGAGCCTTGATCATGGTTCAACTAAGTACCCCCACAGCTCAAAGGAGAAAGGGTTATTTAAGCAAAAATGTTTTCTTTGTTTCTGCTGATGATTTTCTTCTTATTTTTTAATTTATTACAATGATCCGATCATTTATCTCGCTTAAATTTATTAGATTTATCAGAAAATTATGGTCAACATTGATAACTATTATTTTTCTCCTCCAAACGGGTTTTTTTTTTCGTTGGTTATAATAATAGGGTTCTTAATCTTAATATTGGGACGTTGTCGTTCAGATAAATAGTGTTATTCTCTCTTTGATATTATTATAATTGAATTGCGGTGTGAAAATAAAAAAGGTTTTTATCTTTTATATATATATATATATATATATATATATATATATATATATATATATATATTTTATGTATGAAAATATGTATTTTATTCTAAAAAAATTAATAATATTGATATTTTAAATGTGATATTAAAGATTCCTGTGTTATTATGTAAATATTAAAACTTAAGTACTAGATATATAAATTGATAGAAATTATGTGATATATATGTAAATCTCTTTTTTAGCAAGAGATAAATATGCTTATTTCAAGATTTGGCATGGCAAAGGAGTTGGCAAAAATTTATATTTTTTTCACTCGAATGTTCCAAAAGTGAGAATTTATTACAGATAGAGATATGTTGGGAGAAGAAACAATTTGAGAAAATCAAGCAATCACAACAAAACAAAAAAATAGAATCAGAAGAGTACCATATTTTACATAAAAAATTCAAGAATATAAAAAATCACGGAGCTGCACCACACCAAGAAAGGCAATTTTTTTAAATTAAGTACGGTTAAAATGTGAATTAGCTAATTGAGTATCAATAAAAAAAATTTAAGAATAGGTATAGTGCATTGGGACCTCATGTCGTTCCGGCGTGGCGTGGTATCTATGAAAAGTGGCTGCCCACTAATTGGGCGACTCAATCCGAAGCCGCAATTAATTGGCGGCTTCAATCTGATGGTCGCCCACTTGGTTAGGCGGCGGCTTTTATATCTTTAGGCCGTCGGTCGGTCGGCTATCTCTCGGTTTTGCTCGATTCCTCCCCGAAACAAGTCTCTCGTAGGAATGCCGAACTCAACCACGGTCCTCCCCCCTCTTGAACTTCTCACGCGTAGATCCCGACCGCATTGCGTCTTGTCCGATGATAGAAACTTGTAGTTTTTCGGCATTCACTTTGTGACGTTTAACTTCTCATTTACCATAGTTGGAAGTCAACTTTAGCTTTCGGCGATTCTTCGCTCTTGTTGAGGAAAATTCCCTTTGCGAGAAAGGCGCACCATGCAATCTGAGAGAATAGCAAAGAAGCATTGCATCAACGAAAGTAATTACACCCTTCCATAGAAATTGTTGTTTAACACAAGCTAATCCACCTTATTAAGTCTACACAAATGAAAACCTTTACACTCTAAAGAGTGTACTCCATATTCAAGTTTGTTTAGATAGTGGACATCCAAAGATAAAACTTGTTCAAAAACATGCCATGAAACCTTAAATACATTAACTGCTATGTACATAAAAAAAAAATAGAAAAACAACTAATAAAAAATCATTATGTCATAATCAAGGTTAACATGTACATGACTCTGTAGTTTGTAATGAAACAGAAAGGAAAATGTAGATGCAGACCGTCTAAGCTCTACCGTGAGACAAGCCTTCCTCCGGTCTGCGTGGAATAGCACCACTCCCGGTGTATCTTGGTCGCGAGATGGGCGATCGCGGTGATCTGGCCCTCTAGTGCAACATCTCCGGATGCGACATATCATCCGTGATGGGAATATAGGTGGTCAGTCATATGGTGATATGTAGAAGGTCGGATCGGCGTACGTGAAGGACACGGATCGGCGTCATAGAAGGCTGATCGGCATAAGTAGAAGGACCGATCGGGAGTAGATGGACCGGCCGCATCATGCGACACCCTCAGACCGATCCGTAATATGTGTCTATATGTACCGCCGATCAAGGTCTCGCATATCATCTCTATCGACACATCGTAAGTGGTGATCATGACAAGAAGTATGGTGAAATATCTCCCCAGTTCGCGATATGGTCCGCTACACAAAAAGCGAATGTAAAATTATCACTTACAAAATATTGAATATTTACTTATATCATAACTTACATAAAGATGCTCCACTGGTGCTCTAGCGTAGTAAGTGGTTGGAGGATCTGTCAGGCGGCGATAAGTACAAAGAAGCTGATCACATCGTGTCTTGGTGATGCGATCTTACATTCCTGACCTCATCTAGGCCCTCGACAAGGCAATCCTCCGCCTCTCCCACGAAGCAATGTGTGGTGGTAATCAACCGTCGACATCGCTTTCCATCGACCCTTTTGAAACTAGGGTCAAGCTGGGGCTTACTCACGGGAATAAGTAGGCGGGCGGCACTCTGTCGGTAAATACCACTCAACCCTCTTCCGGTGATAAGAGGGACTCGTGCAACCATATGAGCCATAGAGCATACAATTGATAGATGTCGTGATCAGCTCCATGCACTGGATCACTACATATGATAAAATTATGTTAAAACATAGTCTACATTACGCTTATTTAGACTAAAGTGTTTAACAGATCCAACTGTGTTTGCCGCAAACCATCTAGCTCATTTACGTACCTTTGCAACATTATTTATTGGTACGTTGGCGGCATACTTCTCATTCCACCGCATAAAGGTTTAACATATATATAAGCTGCATAGTTTGAAAGTATAGTTAACAACACATACCTCAAACCAACGCTAAGACCAGCAAGGTCTGTAGGATAAGGCATATGTAAAGTCGGCCTACCCACATGAATATGCTCCCAAGCCCAAATCGAAGGAGGTGTAGGCAACCAGCCATGTTGGCCTGTCAAGTCGACTTCGTGCAACTCCCATATAGATGAGCCAAAAGCGCTCCACTATGACATCATGCTAAAAGAATCCAGATCCTCCGTGGTGGTAAATCGTAGGTGGACCTCACGGCAGTATCGAGGTAGAAGCGACCAATCGAAATAAAATATAAGCCCGCGCGTGTTGGAAGAACTCCTCAGTACCGGTATATGACTCCACATAGAAAGTCCACCTGCCACCTCAGTGGCATGCATGTCTGAGCATGTGCAGCCCATCGAACGTCGACTGATATGCGTGATCGGATCATGGTACATCACGCTGGTAATGAGTCGTCCTAACAAATCATCGCCGTCGGGCCAATGACCCATCTCTTCTCCTCGCCAATCACGGTGGACTATGATAGGTGGCCCATCAAAGTAGTCAGAATCATCGCCACGTCACGGGCGTCCATCATCTCACATACTGGCGAGGTGGAAGGTATTATGCGACCATCTCTCAACCAAAGCGGCCAAGCTATGATCCCGGATGAAGCGTACGACTCACCGCAGCGAGCCCAGTAGCGCGATGAATCTCGTGCATGTAATGGGCCACTCCCCGGCATAAGCAAGTGTGATGCGGCCTCAAATGCGGTGCTCAAAAAAACAATCTAAGTACACTTGAAATAAAAAAGGTGCGTACACATTACGCAAAAAATAAATTCACTTACGATGTCGGGGTGGCGGTCGATCGCATGAGTAAATACTAGGATGAACCTCGAAGGTGCGCTCCAATGGTGGTGGCCTCCTAGCAGACTCGTCGCCCGTCTAGGCGGTGGTGTGCTCCTCTATGCTGTCGGAAAAGTAGAAGATTATGGTTTACAATCAACGCTACATCAAATTATGAGAAATAACGGATCGACTAAACTAAAAGTGGGAAATAAATCTTAAGACAAACCTTACATTCTTATCACATATAATGAGTGGGAAATCCACATAGACAAATGCTTTTTTTTAAGAATAACTTGGCTACATGAGAAGCCTAAACAATCTTATAAATTACAAATAAATTATAAATAAAAATTTACTACTTAGTTAAAAAATGGATTACTACATATTTATTTTGAAATAAAAAACTTCTTTATGATTTATATATTAAAGGCATGTCAGAATAAAAATAAATTCAAGCTCCCAACTCAATGTATAATCTTGAGTGAAGTTCAAATCAAACTACTAAAACTAATCAAGCTAAGCTTTATTTACAATTTTATCCTAATAATTATTTTCTAAATTCACTCAAATATCAAGATTCACAACAAAATTGTCATTCATGATGAATTGCTTGAATTGAGAGAAAACAACTCTCCGGGACAACTGAATGCATACATAGAAGTTTAGTTAAATCGAAAGATGAAAGGCTCTCCAAAATGCCAATCTAAAATAAGTGCAGGATAACTTTCATGCCCTCACACAAGCAAAAGAGGCCTTCCAAAATTGTAATGAAGCCATCATTCTTATTTTCAACCCATGCCAACTACTATATGACCAACTAATGTATCCACACAAATCTTTATGAGCATATAAGAAATATTTTTAACTAATAAATCCATATTTCAATAATAAAAAAAAGAACATAGAACTTTCTACAAGCTCAGGTTATGTTAAATCCTTTTACATAGAGCATATTTGTTAAATTATTTCTTAACATTCCTCATTTAATTATAGGGTGATTGCAAGTTCCTCTTGAGCTTCAATTTCTACAACACAATGTACATTCCTTACAAAACAATAATTCACGCAACTAACCAACACCTCTATTTTTCATTGTTAACCAAACATAGCATAGCAAACTTCATTCTAATTCTAAGGATTGAGCACCTAAAATAACAGATGTATTATGTTCAACCAACACAAGAAACATATGGAAGTTATATGTAGATTTTACAAGAATTTATATTTATTACTACTAAAATTGTTACATTAATTCCAACCAACTTTTAAAACTATAAGAAAATAAAAAAGAAAACAAAGACCGCTTTATTACCGGAGAATGAAGTTTTCAAGCCAAGCTATAGTTTTCCAATCATATAGTACTTACGGTTTCCAGTTCAACCATATAGCCGTAAAAAAATACCTAGAAGAAGTCGTGTGTAACGGGACAAAAGCGCATGCGAGCGGTGAGACTACGGCGGTGGTGAAGTTCCCAGAGGAGGCGGTGCTGGGCGGTGGGACTTGTCGGCGTTCTCCACGAGCGGAGTTTTGAGGAAAGGAATCGAGCAAAGCGAGATAGCGATCGGTCTGATCGACTAAAGATATGTCGGGGCCAGTCGCCCAATTAGTGGGCGGCTCATATCTGAAGCGGTCACTAATGGGCGCGGCGATATCTGGAGTCGCCCAATTAGTGGGCGACGTCACTCTTTCCGCATTCGCGGCTACATGCGTCGAAGCGTGGCGTGGCCACTATAATTGGCGATATACCTATTCTTAAATTTTTTTTTATCGATACTCAATTAGCTAATTCCCATTTTAACCATACTCAATTTAAAAAAATTGCCCACCAAGAAACTACTATGATGAAAAATCAAGTAGAATTAAACAAATCACACTTCACTTAAGACTCTCTAAAAATGTATATACTTCACTAACTTTAGAGCACTCATAAGAAATTAAAGACGAAGATATAAAACAAATCGCAAAAAAATTCTTAAGATGAACTGCCGTTTCGCAGCATCATGACACTACGATAGTAGCATATATGCATTGGCAACTTTGTCTTAAGACTCCTCTGCACGTGTCCTAGCATCGTCGCATTGGTATACTATCTTCGTGGTGAAATCCCACAAATCCTTGTGCTTTGGCACTGCTCTCTTAGCATTGATGCATTATCTTTACTATTTTGAATCCAAGACCTTCATATTATGGTGTCGAGGTGCTATGCAACACAAAAATTTTTCGAGGACTTCGTCCCCAAACCTTGAGCTGGGATATGCTGCCCCTTTACAACACCCTAATGAGCACACTATTAAGCTCGACTAGCAAAATTGAGGGTTAAGTTGACAGTATATCTCTATTGATCAATACAATCAAACTCCACAAAATAACATATAGAACCTTAAAGATCATTTACTAGAATTGAAGAAAAATTGGAAGATATTTTTTGTTCCATTTTTCTTTCCCTCCTAATATTTTCAAGAATGTCATTTTGTCATCAGGTGATTGTAATTTACAAGTCTTCTCGCGCCTTTCAAAATTATTGGAACAACATTTTTAAAAAACATGCAACATATTGCTATAGAGTCATAGACAATTTTATGTAAAACAAAAAAAAAGGAGCAATTTTATTCTTTTGCAAAGGATTACATTTATTCCAAAATATCAGATTTTTATCAAAAAAAATTTAATTTGTTTTAACACCACTCTTTAATTTATTTAGTTTGCTTGTCTCAATCTTAGAATTCGTGGGATCCACAACTCTATTGTTTCTATGCTTCATTGAAGTGAAGAATAATCACACATTTGTTCGAATATAGATACTTTACTGTCGGTCAAATTCTTTCAATAATATTAAATATCATTTCAATAATATAGCCCATCAATATAATCATCACTGTATTTAAACCTAATCATACCTACTAATTATCCAAAAAAAGAAATCTATAATTTAACAATTGTATTAACTCATCTAAGAAATAAGTTACTATTAATCTGAATAATTATTAACCTTAATTATCTTTCAATGTTGACCATAGCATTAGTATGATATAGCTCTTAGCTAATACATAACTATAATATATTGGATATTGATATGACCCTGAAAATTCCTCTAGTGACGAATCTTGATGTCAGCAAGTCGAGAAATTGGCGGTGAGATCAAACACTTAAAATATCATTGCAAACTTTGAGACATCGGTTAAATTCCTAAAAGCTCTCAAATATGGAGTGTTTATAGTCAAAAATCGGCGTCGGCAGCGGTTCCAACAAGCCAAAGATCTTACAATTTCAACTTCATTTGAGCATTCAAATATTTAAAATACATCAAATGATCAAAGGGATCATTGTGTGCCGTCTGATGAAGTGGAGTGGTACGGGTTTTGCATGTATTTACAGAGACACCACTCATCCAATCTATAAATAGCCCCTCATTCCTCATATGAGAGAAGGGCGAAGCAAGAGAGAGGAGAGAGCTCTAAAGATCCTCCAAGCACAATTGTGCCGCCACTTGACGGTCTTCAACCGTCATCGACTGCCGTCGTGCCGTTGATCCTTGCCGTCGTCAATCTCTCGGTCTCCATCATGATGACTTCTAGGTGATTGTTCCCTACGTTTACGCGATGGTATTGTTCCGCATTTGTTGGTGATTGCTCGATTCATCATCTCACTTCTTCTTCATTACCGTCGATGGTTGTCACATAGCTATTGTTCCTTTCTCATATACAATTCTATAATCCGATGTCGGAAGATCTTGTACTCGAACAGATACATAGTGGAAGCTTTTACTAATAGGCCGTGGTTTTCCCTCTTTTGAGATTTTTATGTAAAATTCGAGTTTTATTGTTCACACTTTTTTTTACTATGTGTGTGTCTTTGGATTTCATATGAAAACTTTACTCTAGTAACTAGTTTTCAGCAGTTTGGCGCCGTCTGTGGAAAATTGATTCCCTTTATATTATCTTGTATGGCGACCAAGTTCCCCAACAAGATCACAACCACCATTGAGGTGGAGCATTTCAAGCTTTTAATGAGCGCAAGCGAAGAATGAAGATTCATCAAACTTAGTTCCTTCAGATTCAGTCAGAAATTGGGGGGCAACTCTTAATCTCAGAGGATCACCCATGTTAAGTATCTAATCGATTACTATTCCGAGAAATAAGTCAAAGTTGGAGGATATTTCAACATTGAGAAAAGATATAGCTTTGCAAATTATGTTTTTCCACTCATACTCATGGAAAAAATGAGACCAGGGTTAAGGAGCAACTTTGGATACAACCACAAACAGATGTTTTAATTCAACCTCTTCCATACAGTTAGCGTCATGGGTAACACTCGACCAACAGGATAGGTCAAAAGGTCCTTGGTGGACTTCCTACGACCTCTTCCATACAGGTTAACGTCATCGAGTAGAAACTCTGACAAACAACCTAGGATAGGTCAAAAGGTCCTTGGTGGACTTCCTACGACCTCTTCCATACAGGTTAACGTCATCGAGCAAAGACTCTGGCAAACAACCTAGGATGGGTCAAAGGTCCTTGGTGGACTTCATACGACCTCTTCCATACATGTTAACGCCGAGCAAAGACTCGACAACACAGGATAGGTCAAAAGGTCCTTGGTGGACTTCCTACGACCTCTTCCACACAGGTTAACGTCATCTAGCAAAAACTCTGACAAAAAATCTAGGATAGGTCAAAAGGTCCTTGGTGGACTTCCTACGACCCCTTCCACACAGGTTAACGTCATCGGGTAACACTCTGACAAACAACCTCGGATGGGTCTAAATCCTCAGCGGATTTAATTTAACTTCTTCCATACAGGTTAACGTCATCGGGTAACACTCTGACAAACAACCTCAGATGGGTCAAAGATCCTCAGCGGATTCAATTCAACCTCTTCCACACTGGTTAATGTCATCGGGTAACACTCTCATAAATAACCTCGGATGGGTCAAAATCTCGGATTCTTCAACCTCTTCCAGGTTAGCGTCGCCGGGTAATACTCGACAAACAACCTCGGATAGGTCAAAATCCTCGGCGGATTCAATTCAACCTCTTCCACATGGTTAGCGTCGAGAAAAGACTCGACAAATAACCAGGATAGGTCAAAAGGTCGAGTGGGCTTCCCCCTCTTCCACAGTTAACGTCGTGTGCGGTCGACAAACAACCTCGGATGGGTCAAAATCCTCAGCGGATTGAATTCAACTTCTTTCATACAGGTTAACATCATCGGGTAACACTCTAACAAACAACCTAGGATAGGTCAAAAGGTCCATAGGGGACTTCCTACGACCTCTTCCACACAGGTTAACGTCATCAAGCAAAGACTCTGACAAACAACCTAGGATAGGTCAAAAGGTCCTTGGTGGACTTCCTACCCCTTCACAGTTAACGTCGCCGGGTAACACTCGACAAACAACCTGGATGGGTCAAAATTTTCAGCCGGATTCAATTCCTCTTCCACGTAGGTTAACGCCATCGAGCAAAGACTTAGACAAACAACTGGGATAGGTCAAAGGTCCTTGGTGGACTTCCCATGGCCTTTCCACAGGTTAACGTCATCGGGTAACACTCTGATAAATAACCTCGGATGGGTCAAAATCCTCAGCGGATTCAATTCAACCTCTTCCACACAGGTTAACGTCATCGGGTAACACTCTGATAAATAACCTCGGATGGGTCAAAATCCTCAGCAGATTCAATTCAACCTTTTCCATACAGGTTAATGCCATCGAGTCACACTCTTTTTTACTTTTTCTATTTTGATATGATTTTTATATGTCTAAGTTTATATTGAAATGAAGTTATTGGCTAAATTAGAGAGAAAGCGGTATTTTCCACCACAAAGGAGACCCTCAAAGGTCAAGTCTTCTCCTATCGTGCAAGGATGGAAATCCTCTCTTAGCAAGAGTGAAGTAATATGGATGCATGACTCACAAACAACCTCGAGATATGTCAAAATCCTCACGATGTCGATCATCCCATATTCGGCGCGGTCACCACCGTCGACTATGCCCTTCGCTGACCACCTGCCGGCGCTAACCATCAGAGTGGTCACCGCCGACTACGTCGCCCGGTCACTACCGTCGATCATCGCGACACTCTTTGGTCACCACCATCGTGCGGTCATCCCCGTATTACGCGCCGGTCGCCGTCGACTACTCGATCGCCCGCCATCGACTACCGTTGCCAATTCTCTGAGCCACCCGTCGACCGCCGATCACGATTCGCGGTCCGCGGGGATACCGTGCTGGCGTCGCGTCATTCGCAGCCGGTTCGTGCCACCGCCCGTCGGCCGCCCGCGTAGCTGCCGACCATCGCTGACAATCTTCGTTGGTCACCACCATCGTCGTCGGTCATCCACATCGACTCCCATCGCCGGTTACCGACCACCCCGTCGGCCATCTGTTGTTGGCCATATGCCGCTCTCGCATTCACGCCGACCATCTTCGCCGGTCACCACCATCGTCGCTGATCATCCTCGCCGACCAGTATCGCCGGCCACCATCGCCGGGCATCGCCGTCAACCCCCGTCTCCGGTTATCATCACTGATGATCGCCTCCAAACCTGGACGGTCCGACGAGTATAGTTGACGCCTTGTGGTGTTTATATTTGGGGTGTGGGACACCACGCAGATCTTAGGGGGTACTTATTAAAATGATCGGGTACGACATTAAGGAATGATGTACTATCTCGAAAGATATCATCTATAATGGACTAATCACCCAATAAGGACTCTAGGCATGATGGGTCTTGAATATATACCAGATCTTTCCCCACTTACATGGAAAAGCAAAGTAGGGTTTATTTTAAGCGGGTTAGTTAAGTTCCTATGGAGGCAAGCCCCATAGTTAATTACATCCTAAGAAATGAGAATTTCTTAAGAATACTCTCGATTAAAGTAGATAATTAGAGTCTCCAAAGATTTCAAGGTTAAGACTATCAAAGGATTGGCTATTTTAGAAAATCAAATGGGATAGATCAAGGAGAAGACTTATTTTGGAATCCAAAGGGAGAAAGTAGGAAATGCTCATGATACTAGGAGGCTGAGAGCATTCCAATCTACCCTATAGTTGAGCTTTATATTTTGAAATTGAAGAGAGTTAATTATTTGAGTTGACATTTTATTAGATTCTTGGGACTTATAATTCACAACATAAGATTGTGGAAATGCCAGAGGTGAGGATTTATGCTTGTAGCCCAAAGGAAAGCAGTACCTCAGATTCAAACTAAGGAGCCTTGGTACAAAACAAAGGCACCTAAATCTAAGGCGAAAAAAGGGTATATGGTTTACATCCGAGAGAATAAACCACCCATTTCTGGACTTATTACTCACAGGTGGCACGACTAACTCCTCCTACTTTAAATCCATGTAGGCAAGTCTTATGCTTTGCAAGATGGCTAGGTTGTTGTTCATTTAGAAAGAAAACTAAGTCCTTAGACTCACTCCCTAAGAGACTAGAGCATGAGTGGTATGAATCCATGACTTAATCTAATGCAAATTTTATCAAATTTATTTGATTCTTTTGGACTTTGTTTTGACAGTATGGGATTTTGTATGCCTAAATGCATGAGAATTTGATTATGGGCCAAATCAAGAGAGAAAGGGGTGTCTTCCACCAAAGGCTCTCATAGGTTAAGCCTTGATTCTCGGCAAAGATGGAAGCTCCCTCTTAACAAGAGTGAAAGAACATGATATGCATGATATTATACATTCATCCATCCAAGGGGTTACTAAAAATTTTATTATCTTGATTTAATCCCTAGGCTTTTATGTGAGGTTATGAGTTGTTTTAAAATTTTAGTTATGAGTTATTACTTGGGGTAGAAAAATTAATTTTTATCTTAAGAGCCTAGCATCCAGCCACACATTCAAACATCAATCATAAAGAAACTATGAAAAGCATGTTGTTGTCTAATCTAAACACAACATCAAACAATTTTATAGACTACCGTAAAAGAATAAAAGGCACATGCGGTCGGGTTCCCATACACCAGAAAGAAAAGAAAAGATGGGTAGCTCTACCCTTATATAACCGGATTACAAAAATAATATATATCTTTATGGGGTCTTCTTTTCTTCATTTCTTCATTTCTTCATTTCTTCATTTCTTTCTTTTGATTTGATTTACTCCAAAGGCATCCGAGGGCACCCAGGGTAAGCCTTCTAACTTGCTCATCCTAATCCCCATAGCACTAACCCTAATTCTAATGCAAAATTACATCAAAATAGGAAAAGTAAATCTAGCTACACACCAAAACAAATGTTAGCTAAACATACCATACAATCCAAGCGTTATATGAATAATTTGGACTTAGCACCCACACATGGGTAACCAAGTCCACTCTAACATGGGTTACACTTAAGGGGCTAAGCAACACACTTAGACAAAGTATGTATATATTTTTTTATTACCTTTAAGCATAACCCCCTGCATAAAATATGATTAGGCTAATAACGGCCTAACATCCAGTCTACGAAATATACACCCTAACATCCAGTCTAAAACATTACATCACAAAATAAAACACAACATCATACATACAATGCCCTAACTTAGCACTAGAAGTGGTGACTTAGTATTCTAATGTGTGTGCTTAAGGCTTGTGTAGCAAGACTTTTAGGCTCCTTTAGCTTAAGTTCCAATTTGAAGTTTGAATTTAAATTTTACCTTTTGGGTGATTTCAATCTAAATGATTTAATGATTTGCTTTTCATTTTATTTCAATTTTATTTGGTTTAAATGATATTTAGGTTCTCAAGAATGAAGAGTAGGATGAATTCCATCGTAGATGGGACTCACCCATCCTAATTCTAAGGAATCTAACTAAAGTCCTTAAGTATCTTGATTAGCACATTTGAATTTGTGTAATTCATTCGATTTAGAGTTTAAAATTTGAGTTTATTTAAGTATTTGATTAATTGATTTTTTTTTTTAGATGTTTTAGTTTAATTGTATCTTGATAATTCAATATCCTTTTAAATATTTAATTCTTTTCTTTGATCATGGTTATGTGATTTAACTTTATGTTTATTTAATTGATTGTGGTTCATTTATTTGTAGTTTGATTGGATTAGATTAATTGAGATTTTATTTTGATTTTGATTGGGTTTGGTTCTTTGTAATTGGGATCATATTTTTAATCACATCCATTTGTCATGTTCATCAAAATTTGGTTTGCATTTTGATTTCATATATTGGATAGTTAATTAATTTATTTTATTTAAGTAGGTTGAATGAGACTTGATTTGATTCTATATTAAATTGATGAGAATCTTTCTTAATTTAGTTTAATTTGACTTGATTTAGGTTATTTATTTGAGTTTTAATTTTATTTTATTTTGTTTTTTTTTATATTGTTTGAAATTAAGAGTAATCGGATATGATTTAATAACTTTATAGTTTATATTTAATTTTATGTTTATTTGATTTGATTATGATATTTGCTCATAATTTTACTTGACTTATTGGTTTAATTATATTTTAATCATTTTTTATATTAAGTTTTACTTAGATTTTATGAAAATTTAATTTGCACTTTTTTTTATTTTGTTTTATTACTTTTTTTTTTGTTTGAAATTCTAAAGATTGATTAATTCTTTTTTTTTATTCTAAATGAAATATTTAGATTAATCGTGATCATTTGATCAAAATCAAATATTCCTTGAGTTCGTGGCTTAATAGGTGAAATTAGATCATTCTGATTCGACTTAATCAAAACTATTCACTTCAAACACATGAAATGAATAGTCTTGCTTTTACCTCTAAACTCTCAAAGAATTAAAGGTTAAGTGCTCTAAATGTTGATTCCTAACGACGCTCGCATTCAACACATCAAATATGAGATCCCTAAGGCTTCTAAGTGTTTAAAATTATACCATGGGTAATCATTCGGCCAGAGGTGACTTCGTTTAGAAAAGCGAAACCTGTTGAGATGCTTGTTGAATACCTCCTCGCCAAGTATCTATAAGCTTACTCATGGCCGCTGATGTACTAATTCTATGATTTATCTGCAGATCAAGCAGGATTTGGTGCGATGTATGCAAGGTCCTGGGCGACATCTTACTCCACGCGGTGGCTTGGGACAAGTGCAAGGTGGTAGCGAAGGAGCACGCTGGCTGCGATGGACCTTATCTGAAGATAGGCAAGGTCTTTGCCTAGGCACCGTGGGGCGGCGTTAAATCCACGAACGAAGAAGAAGTCGGCGGGCGGTTCGAACCGGCTGCCGTCGTCGGAGAGCGTTCTGGGCCGAATTCAAGGCGTCGCCCCACACTGATTTCATCCGTCCAGTTGAGTAGATGGAGTATGTGATGGCGAGCCAGCGAGGATGAACGTGTTGTCGGAGAACGTCATCAGCGATGACATGCTTTGAGTCCTCCGGGGAGAGGATCTGGCGTCTCGGAAGAGGCGGCTTTGAGGTATACAAGGCGTTGAGTTCCTCGAAGAAAGCGGGGAGTCGAACCAGGCTTTTAAGTCATTGGAGCATGGTGTCTGGGAGGGCGGAGCAGAGCTTCGGAGATTATTACCTGCTCGGTGGGTTGAGAACGAAGAACCAAGTGCGGAAGAAATGTAGCGTGACGCGTGAAGGAAGTCGTCGATGTAGAGCCTTTACGCATGAAGCGGTGATCGGATCCATAGAGAAGCCATCAAGAGATTGATATGAGAAAGAAAGTTGGGAAAGGAGTTACAGCCACAGCAAAGAAGGAGAGGAAGCTCTGTCCAGTGGATGGGAGCTGCACGAGATCTAGAAATCCCATGCGTGATGTGTAGAGCGGAGAGGGTGCTTGACTTTGCTTCAAGGGAGAACTCAGCCAAAAAAAGACGCTCGAGATCATAATGGCTTGATGGAGAGCCATCAGCCTTCTCTTTTTTATTGGGTTGTCAGTGATAGGGAAAATAGGATACCGCGAGAGAGAGAGAGAGAGAGAGAGAGATGATACTTTGTTTTATCTTCCTCCAAACTACTCTCACGTTCCCTTTTATTTTTATTTTTTTATTTTGCATTTCTTTATTTTGTGTTATCATGATCACGTGGTAGGTATTTTAATAAAATAAATTTCAGTTTTGCATTTTTTTTTTTTTATTCATCATTTTTTTTAACTTGATGAAAGTTGATTTTTTATTTATTATTATGATTTTATTATTTTTTTATTTTTTTATATAATTTTAATGACTTTAGTAAATAATTGAATGAAATTTTATAAGTTATATCCATAAGATAATTTTAATTATGATTAATATTTATTGATTATATCATAGATTCATAATTTAATAAATTAATTATTTTGATTTAAGTTTGACCAAAATTTATTTGATATTTAGAATTGGTTTAATTTCTCTCTCTCTCTCTTTTGTAGTTTATTTTAAATTTCAATGGATTATCTGTATATTAAATTTTTGTTTGTTTGTTATTATTTATTTGTTATATATTAGTGAATTAATATTCAAATTATGATTTGATTTAATTTAGGCTTAAATTTGACTAAAATTGCATTTGATTCAAATAATTTATTAAAATTGTGAATAATCTTTTGAGCAAATTTGAATTTGAATTTTTAGGTATTATAACTTGAGTTAAATTATTTCATGATTTATTAGCATCGATCAATGAATTAATTTTAATTATAATTTGATTTTGAATGATTTACTTGATGGTTTTGATTGTGATTTTAGCTAGAACTTGGAATGATGATTAAATGATTGATTGATCTTGAGAAAGTGCATTTAGATTAGGTTTAGGCTATAGGATAGGTAATTTCCTTAAGCCCTAAGGCATAGCCTAATCTTATGATTAACACTTCTAAGTCTCTAGGCTTAGGTTAGGTGTTCACCTAATCACTAGATGTGTCTTATGGTAAGAAAATCTTAGTGTCAGAAGATTCCTAAGTCTAAGAGGATGTTAGAGCTCACTCAAAGTGAGGTCAACAAAGGACCCCGATAGGTGTGGTGTAGCAGTAGGAGCCGCGTTTGCGTTGGACCGAAAGATCAACAACATTGAAGGTTGCAACAAACAAGCGTAAGTGATCTATACCTAGACACGAAGGTAGATGAATCACGATCTTGGTCTGTGCAACTCTCTTTATGCCAAAGGCATAGAGTAAGAAAGAATCCACTAGGGATTGAGTACATGAACCTTCCTAGAGTTCAAGTTATCCGGGATATGAATCTGCGTTTGATTGTGAATATGATTTATTTGGGTGTGTATCTAGGGATAAGAATTTAATTGGATTTCTTTGATTCTTTCTTTTTTTTTTTTTTTTTTTTTTTTTATCAGACTCCATAGGAGGTTGGTTTAATTTGTTATGGCTCCACTGGGGAGAAGGGTTCTAGATTGAGGGCATATCTGCTGGGGATATACACTCAATTGAATTTGTTTGATTTAGAACTAAGTTCCACTGGGGAGGCCAATTTGATTTGCGCCTCGCTGGAGAGAAACTTGGTTTATTTGATATGTTTAATTTGACTCCCTGGAGAGGTTGGTTTCAAATTTATTTTGTTATGGACCCTGTTGGTGTGCGATAGACTATACTAAGAAGGGGCCACGGGGGCCTTGGCCTGTCTTAGATTTATAAGTCTAAAGGGATAGTCTACCTGCCATAAGGTAGGACTATCCAACCTAAGGGTTGCCTTTTGGTGTCAATGACTATCTTGGAAGAAAGCGTAGTAGACTTACATCTTCCAAAGCAAAAAAAGTCGTTGGGCGTCATTGGACGAGCAACACATGAACCCTACAGGCGACTCTTGAGCACTGGGGTCTTACCTCAACTCAAGTAGTCACGATGATTAATTTGATTTGATTTGATTTACTTTAATTTTGTGTGTTATATTGTGGACCCTGTTGGCGATGGACCCAGGAGGAGCTATGTCGACTTTGACTGTCTCTGGGTTTACAAGTCCAAAGGGGTAGTCTACCACCACAAAGTAGGACTATCCACTAAGGGTTGCCTTTCGATTGTGCGATTGTCTTAGGAAGAAAGCGTAGGAGACTTACATCTTCCAAAGTAGAGATTGGGGTGATCTATTGATAACCTGATCAATCCCGACCTAGGCGACTATTTGAGTGAATGCCACGTGGACTCATATCGACTCAAGAATAGTCGAATTACTTTAATTTTAGATGGACCTGTTGGTTTGCGATGAATACTAAGAAGGAGCTAATATCGACTGACTATCTTAGGTTTACAAATCCAAAGGGATAGTCTACCAACCGTTAGGTAGAACTAACCAACCTAAGGGGTGCCTTTCGATTTGCAATGGTCAAGTTTGGAAGAAAGCACAGGGACTCACATCTTCCTAAACAAGAATCTACTGGGGTGATCGGTTGCTTGCGCAACAAATCGGGCCCGACCTAGAGTGCAGTCGGTTTACGATCGTCTTTGGAAAGAATGCGTAATAGACTTATATCTTTCAAAGCAAAGGCGAGGGGTAACTCGTTGGTGGCACAACAAGTTGAACCCGACTAGGCGGCTAGGTGGAGTCAGGGATTTATCTCAACTCGTGGTCGCAATTCCTATGGGAGTTTTTCGCCTAAAGATAGGATGCTGCTTGGGAAAGCCGGGGCTTGAATTCTAGTCCACAAGCAAATATTTTGTTTGTTTGTTTAATTTGTTTTATCATGGACCACGTTAGTTTTGAGGGATCAAAGCGAGAAGGAGCTTATATCGACTAGACTGTCGATTTGAACCAAGGGAGAATCTGGCATCCGTGAACAAATTCTCCAACCACGGGTGGCTACCGAGGAAAGGGGGGGCTCCAATCCAAAAGTAACACGGGTAGTGTCTAAATGGGGTCTCAAAGGGCGTGATCCAAATAGAATGCCCTTGAAGGGAAGCAATGGGGCTTCAATCCAACACCCTGTAGAAAATGACATGGCTAGTCATATATCACATAGGTATTCGGTGGCCAACTCATGGAGAAAGCGCGGGGACTTACATCTTCCAAGAGTGGTGTACCCACCGGGTGAGTCACTGTCAGCATAGCGAACATCAACCAACCTATGGTGCCCATCGGTTTCTGGTCGATCTAGAAAGAAAGCGTGTACATCTCTAAAGCGGAACTAGCTTCTGGGATAGTCGTCTTGACTCGGGTGCCATCCGACCTAGAGCGACTTCTGAGTGAATGCCACTAGGGGCTTATATCGACTCAAACGTAGTCAAGAGGAAAGGAGCCTCTGGGGGACTTACCCTAAACCTCAAATATATTCCTAGTTAGATCATGATGATTAGTTCAAGAAGAAAGCACAGGGACTCACATCTTCTCCAACAGGATCAATCATGAGGTAGCTTACTGGCTAAGCAGCGAAGACTACAAAACTAACAAGGCGCTCGTCGGTTTGCAATGGTCAAATTTAGAAGAAAGCACGGGGACTCACATCCTCCAACAAATGACCACTGGGGTGATCGATTGCTTTTGGGCAACAAATCGAACCCGACCTAGAGCAGCTACTGAGTGAGTGCCACAGGGCTTGCTCCCACATCAAAATAGCAGAGATAAAGATATTTGTATATTTGTTTTTTGTTATGAAGGAATAGGATGCCACTTGGGACTCTTACACCTAAACCTCAAGGAAACTCGACCTAGTCGAGTATGATGGCTAGTTGAAGAAAGCAGGACTCACATCTTCTTATACAAAACCAACACCGGGTAGTTCACTAGCAAGGCGTGAGACTACCAAACCCGACAAGGAGCTCGTTGGTTTGCAATGATCAAATTAGGAAGAAAGCAGAGGGACTCACATCCTCCAACAAATGACCACTGGGGTGATTGGTTGCTTTGGGCAACAAATCGAACCCGACCTAGAGCAGCATCTAATGAGTGAGTGCCACGGGGCTTGCTCCCACATCAAAATAGCTCGAGACAAAGATATGTATGTTTGTTTTTGATATGAAGGAATAGGATGCCACTTGGGACTCTTACACAAACCTCAGGAAACTCGACTAGTCAGTATGATGGCTAGTTCAAGAAGAAAGCAGGACTCACATCTTCTTCACAAAGCCAACAGGTAGTTCAGGCAGGCGTGAAGACTACCAAGCGACAAGCTTGTTGGTTTCAATGATCAAATTAGAAAGCGAGGGACTCACATCCTCCAACAAATGACCCTTTGGGTGATTGGTTGCTTTGGGCATCGGGCAGACAAAGCGACTAATAAGTGAGAGTGCGGGCTTGCTCCCACATCAAAATAGCTCGAGACAAAGATATATGTTTGTGCTTGATATGAAGGAATAGGATGCCAGGGAATCTTACACTACCTAAATAGCACTTGAGATAAATATTGCTTTTTATGTAAATTTGAAGGAATGTTTAGATTGATGAGGAATTTTGAAGGGTGATAGTAGATTGATTTTTTTTTTAATTTAGACTCAATCAATGTAGATTTGAAAACATAACTTCATTAAGGAATTGATTTTTGATTTTTTTTTTTTTAATTCTCTTTAAAAAAATTTCTTTGGATGTGTGCAAATGGAACAAGGACAACCGAGCATGGTGTTCTTTCTCCAAAATCCTTAAGACCCAATCAAAGTAATTGATCATCCTTAGTGAAAGAAACTCACCAAGGCTTCTCAAATATTATGCTCTAATTTGTATTTGAATGAAAGAAAATTCTCATTCCAATTACTTGAATTATTCTCCAAATTTAAAATTTGACTTTGAGTGTAATGGATTTTGAAGTAATGTGCGTTGACATAGAAATACAAACACTCTCCTATCATAGTGGTTTAAACTACTTTCTATCCTTTGAAGTGCCAATGTAGGCCTTTTAATGATCAAAAACAAAATCTTCATTTGAAGAGTTTTGAGATAGACTAACTTTGAAAGAGTTTAAACCATCTATATTCAGCATTAAGATCTCTCTTCCTTCTTCTTCTTCTTCTTCATTTTTTTTTTTTTTTTTTGCAAGACCTTCAAGCTTTTCAATGGATGCATAGAGCTTTGTAATTTGATTCTTGATGATAAATTTTAACAAGAAGAGTTGTTCCCTAAATGGAGATAGCCTTAAACTAGTGGCTAGGCGAATGGAGGGCAATCTGAGGTGTCATGAAATATTACCTTATGCTTTTGGATGAGTATTGAAACTTATCATCCTTGAACTTGATCTACTTTCTTTGTTAAAGTAGTGAATGATTAACACCAAAAATGAGATATTAAGTATCTTAGATATGACAACCTTTCTTTGAAATGATTTTAATTGTGTTGAGACCCTCCTCTTTTTTTCTTTTTCTTCTCTTTTTTTCTTTTTTTCTTTTTTTTTTTCTTTTTTTTCTTTTTTTTTTTTTTTTTGAAGGTTGCATATCTAATATCACTCTAATCTATTTTAGATCAATTTTGTTATCCCATGATGCATTACTACAAGCCTTAGAAACTTCCCATCCCAATTGTATACTTTAGGAGATTCATATTTAGGTTGTAGTATCATGATTAATCGAAGACAACTACTCGGTCGTAAAGATGATCTTCCTTTTCTTTGCTTTAGACCACGAGATCATCAACGTAGCATTCAACTTGGTGATGAATGAGTTTGTTGAAGATTCGAGTCATAGTTGGTATGTGATGCCGGCATTTTAAGACGAAAGGTATGACCTTAGTATAAATTCGATGGAAATTATAAATGTAAACAACCTCTCATCCTCAGACATCATTTGACCCGTCTTTGAATGAGGGACTATATCTGAAAAGGCTATGTTAGCCATTAAATTTGATATAGGTAATGTGAATTGTCTTCAAGGCATGCCTATCTTATCTTCAAAATTGACATATGTGTAGATTTGAATGTTCTTCTTTTGGACTAGGAATAATGTTGGGGAATCATGGTAGTATCTTTCTCTTCAATAAGATTAACTTCAAACTTTGATCCTCTTCTTAGCATCAAAAGTTTCTAGAAATAGGAATAGCAATAGGTTCAATTTTGAGTTTATAGGACTACCTTTGGAGATGTATTGGGCACTTTATAATGATCTTAGGTAAAATCGGTCTTTAAACTACAAAAGTAACCTAACCAAGTCGTTGGAATTTTCCTTCTAACATATCATATCTGAATGTTGGGAGGGTGGGTGGACTCCCTTTATGTTCTAAGGTGGGTTTTTTTTTTTTTTTTTTTTTTTTCAGCTCATTCTCTACTTGAAAATCTTCAACATTGTTTGAGTAAAGTAGGTAGATTAGGCAAAAGGTAATTTTATTACCGCATTTGAAGGTCTATCTACAAGCATTGAATCCTCTTTCGAGCTTGAAAGAAAAATGAAGTAGAAATTTGAAATCTCATAATGTATATATATATTTTTTTGCTAGAGGTTAGGAGCAACTCTTAACTTCCAATCCTATAATAATATCATGAGATAGTAAAATTGGAGTCAATGCATACCTACTAAGTTTCTAGTCTCTTTTTTTTTATTTATTATTTATTTATTATTATTTTTTTTTTTTGCAATCTAACTCCAGAGATTTGTCAAAATTTGACTCAAAATTTAACTCATGTATTATTTTCTCTCTTTTTTTTTTTTGAATTTACACCTCATACATATGATTTTTTTTTTTTTTTTGGATTCTAAATCAATATGTATTATTGGTGCTTTACATTTTTCTCTTTTTTCTTCTTCTCCTTTTTTTTCTCTTCTTCTCGTTCACCTTTTTTTTTTTTTTTTTTTTTTTTTTAGTTGCACCTCATACATATGATTGTTTTTTTTGAATTCTAAATCAATATGTATTATTGGTGCTTTATTTGCACCTAGTACATATGATTTTTTTGGATTTTAAATCAATATGTATTGGTGTTTTATTTCTTTTTCTTCTCTTTCTTTTTTTCTTTCTCCTTTTTTTTTTTTTTTTTTTTTTTGAGTCTTTGTCTATATTGTGTTCTCTGGAGGAGATTGCTTGTCATTTTTTTTTTTTTTTTTCATAGGATATTCTATGTTGAATATGACTTGAGGAGGTTGCCGCTAACTAAGCAAGAAAGAATCAAAAATTTTTCTACCTCCTTAGAGAATGTGAGAGTGCACTTATTACTTAGCTTAGTCGGCAACCTTCCAAGATAGTCTAGGACATTAAGATTAACCTTCAGAACAGTTTGCCACCCTTATTTTGGATTGTGAAGTGTATCTTAAGAAGGATTTAGAATTTGATTATTTCAAACGACTGGTTTGCTTCTTCCTATGTTGTTGATCAAAGTGGTAGGACCCTGCCACTGTAATAATTGACTTCTGATATCTTCGAAAGAGGTAGAATTGATGTCTACCTACTCTCTCTCTCTTTCTCTTTTCTTTTTCTTTTTTTTTTTTCTTTTTTTTTTTCTTCTTTTTTTTTTTCAAAGTTTATCCCATTAGACCTTTGAAATTTGATGATTCTAACTCTTTATCGATAGTGACACCATGAAAGTATAGAATGAGGGCATTTCTACCGAGTTGGAATCATTAAAGCATAAAGTCCATCGATCTATTTTATGGATTACGATCAATATTTTGAGAGTTGTCTTTTTGGGAATTAGGATTCAAGTCATTTGAGTCATACTTATGGAATAAATAAGACATACTCAACATCCTTATCAATTTCATTATTGGCCCCTGAAGGAATCTTTATGGCCTTTCTCCATTAGGGTGAAAATCCATATCTTGGTTTTAATTGAATTTCATCATAACAGTTTTTTATGATTCATAACTTTGTGACCAATAATAATGAATATTACATTATCACAAGTCATCTTAACGTTTTCAAGCTCCATGTCAAATTTGATTCACACATTTTTGATGAATCTAAAGAATTTGAACCCACACTCATCAAATTTGAATATGATAAAGGGGTTCAAATAATTAGATCTCAATTTGGAGAGATTTTGAAGAGAATTTTTTTAACTTCATTTGTCAAATGTTGATATATTAGGTTCAAAGCGCTTTGATGAGACTTAAGAAATTTTGGAACTTTACTTTCCAAATGATGGTAAGTTCAAAAATTTAGAATTTTGTTTTTTGTTTGTTTGGCGTTTTGATTTTATTTTTAAAGAGAACTATTATTTAACCAATTTGAGTATGTTAAATGAAATTGGTTAATTTTGTTTAAAGAAAAAAGAGTTTTGATATTTATTTTGAAGAAAAGGTTTTATTTGATTTAATTTTGATTTTGAAAAATGAACCTTCTTAACAAAGCGAGTTTGTTAAGTGGGTTCAATTAATTTTATTTTGAAAGGGATTTAATTTTTTATTTATTTTTTTTTTGAGAAATGATTTTTTTTTTAATCTTGATTTTAAAGAGAGAATCTCCCTTAACAAATTGGATTATGTTAAATGGAGTTCATATTATTTTATTTTGAAAGGACTTTTATTTATTATTATTTTTTTTTAAGATGTTTTTATTTTACTTTGGATTTTATTGAAATTTTGTTAAGCATGAGATGAACTTTACTCCACCAAGCTAGTGGTAAGAGGTTCAAAATTTTATATTGGTTATTTTCCATTTTTTTTACTTAATTTATTTTTACCTATTGGGGGATCCAATAGAGATTTTAAGACCTTCACGGTGTGAGCTCCTAAAACCTAAAGGATGTTGGCGAGCTTTGCATAAGTGAAATAAAATAGTGCCAATGGAAAGAATGATAGTCTAACCTATATAAATATAAGTCCACTATCGATGTTTGGAGACAATAATTGTCTACTAAAGATGGAGAGAGGAACTCTCCCCAGCGGAGTCGCCAGAAAAATCTGTGGTGTTTATATTTGGGGTGTGGGACACCACGCAGATCTTAGGGGTATTAAAATGATCGCAATACATTAAGGAATGATGTACTATCTCAAAAGATAGAAATCACCACCCTATAATGGACCTAATCACAATAAGGACTCCTAAGGCATGATGGGTCAATATACCAGAGATCTTTCCCACTTACATGGAAAAGCAAAAGTAGGGTTTATTTTAAGCTGGGTTGTTAAGTTCCTGGAGGCAAGCCCCATAGTTAATTACATCCTAAGAAATGAGAATTTCTTAAGAATACTCTCGATTAAAGTAGATAATTAGAGTCTCCAAAGATTTCAAGACTATCAAAGGATCGGCTATTTTAGAAAATCAAATGGGATAGATCAAGGAGAAGACTTATTTTTGGAATCCAAAGGGAGAAAGTAGGAAATGCTCATGATACTAGGAGGCCTAGTGAGCATTCCAATCTACCCTATAGTTGAGCTTTATATTTTTGAAATTGAAGAGAGTTAATTATTTGAGTTGACATTTTATTAGATTCTAGACTTATAATTCCATAACATAAGATTGGAAATGCCTAAGAGGTGAGGATTTATGCTTGTAGCCCAAAGGAAACAACTACCTCAGATTCCTAAACTAAGGAGCCTTGGTACAAAACAAAGGCACAACCTAAATCTAAGGCGAAAAAAAGGGTATATGGTTTACAAGAGAGAATAAACCACCCATGCGACTTATTACCTCCTGAGTGGCAACTAACTCCTCCTACGCTTTAAATCCATGTAGGCAAGTCTTATGCTTTGCAAGATGGCTAGGTTGTTGTTCATTTAGAAAGAAAACTAAGTCCTTAGACTCACCCCTAAGAGACTAGAGCATGAGTGGTATGAATCCATGACTTAATCTAATGCAAATTTTATCAAATTTATTTGATTCTTTTGGACTTTGTTTTGACACAAGCTATGGGATTTTGTATGCCTAAATGCATGAGAATTTGATTATGGGCCAAATCAAGAGAGAAAGGGGTGTCTTCCACCAAAGGCTCTCATAGGGTTTGATTCTCCGCAAAGATGGAAGCTCCCTCTTAACAAGAGTGAAAGAACATGATATGCATGATATTATACATTCATCCATCCAGCTAAGGGGTTACTAAAAATTTTATTATCTTGATTTAATCCCTAGGCTTTTATGTGAGGTTATGAGTTGTTTTAAAATTTTAGTTATGAGTTATTACTTGGGGTAGAAAAATTAATTTTTATCTTAAGAGCCTACCGCATCCAGGCCACACATTCAAACATCAATCATAAAGAAACTATGAAAAGCATGTTGTTCTAAAATCTAAACACAACATCAAACAATTTTATAGACTGTAAAAGAATAAAAGGCTGTTCGGTTCACCAGACACCCTAAAAGAGAAAAGAAAAGATGGTAGCTCTACCCTTATATAACCCGGATTACAAAATAATATATATATGCTATGGGGTCTTCTTTTCTTCATTTCTTCATTTCTTCATTTCTTCATTTCTTTCTTTTGATTTGATTTACTCCAAAGGCATCACAGTGGCACCCGTGGACTGCCCCTTCTAGCCCGCTCATCCTAATCCCCATAGCACTAACCCTAATTCCTAATGCAAAATTACATCAAAATAGGAAAAGTAAATCTAGCTACACAAAACAAATGTTAGCTAAACATACCATACAATCCAAGTTATATGAATAATTTGGAAGACTCACACATGGGTAACCAAGTCCACCTGTCCTAACATGGGTTACACTTAAGGGGCTAAGCAACCTGCACAGCAAAAGTATGTATATATTTTTTATTACAGCGGCCCCTTTAAGCATAACCCTCATAAAATATATGATTAGGCTAATACTAACATCCTAAACATACACCCTAACATCAGCCTAAAACATTACATCAAAAATAAACACAACATCATACATACAACGCCCTAACTTAGCACTAAGTAGTGACTTAGTATTCTAATGTGTGCTTAAGGCTTGTGTAGCAAGACTTTACTAGGCTCCTTTAGCTTAAGTTCCAATTTGAAGTTTGAATTTAAATTTTACCTTTTGGGTGATTTCAATCTAAATGATTTAATGATTTGCTTTTCATTTTTATTTCAATTTTATTTGGTTTAAATGATATTTAGGTTCTCAAGAATGAAGAGTAGATGAATTCCATCCGTAGATGGGACTCACCCAATTCTACATCCTAATTCCTAAGGAATCTAACTAAAGTCCTTAAGTATCTTGATTAGCACATTTGAATTTGTGTAATTCATTTAGAGTTTAAAATTTGAGTTTATTTAAGTATTTGATTAATTGATTTTTTTTTAGATGTTTTAGTTTAATTGTATCTTGATAATTCAATATCCTTTTAAATATTTAATTCTTTTCTTTGATCATGGTTATGTGATTTAATTTTATGTTTATTTAATTGATTGTGGTTCATTTATTTGTAGTTTGATTGGATTAGATTAATTGAGATTTTATTTTGATTTTAATTGGGTTTCTTTGTAATGGGATTATATTTTTAATCACATCCATTTGTCATGTTCATCAAAATTTGGTTTGCATTTTGATTTCATATATTGGATAGTTAATTAATTTATTTTATTTAAGTAGGTTGATTGATTTGATTCTATATTAAATTGATGAGAATCTTTCTTAATTAGTTTAATTTGACTTGATTTAGGTTATTTATTTGAGTTTTAATTTTATTTTATTTTGTTTTTTTTATATTGTTTGAAATTAAGAGTAATTGGATATGATTTAATAACTTTATAGTTTATATTTAATTTTATGTTTATTTGATTTGATTATGATATTTGCTCATAATTTTACTTGACTTATTGGTTTAATTATATTTTAATCATTTTTTATATTAAGTTTTACTTAGATTTTATGAAAATTTAATTTGCACTTTTTTATTTTGTTTTATTACTTTTTTGTGTTTGAAATTCTAAAGATTGATTAATTCTTTTTTTTTATTCTAAATGAAATATTTAGATTAATCGTGATCATTTGATCAAAATCAAATGACTCATGAAGTTAATCGTTTAATAGGTGAAATTAGATCACTACGCATTCGACTTAATCAAAACTATTCACTTCAAACACATGAAATGAATAGTCTTGCTTTTACCTCTAAACTCGTGAAAGAATTAAAAGGTTAAGTGCACGCTCTAAATGTTGATTCTAACGACGCCGATTCAACACATCAAATATGAGATCTAAGGCTTCTAAGTGTTTAAGAATTATACCTCACCGAGCTAATGTCCGATTCGGTGATTTAGAAGAAACGAAACCTTGAGATGCTTGTTGAATACCTCCTCGCCAAGTATCTATAAGCTTACTCATGGCGATGTAATTCTATGATTTATCTGCATCAAGCAGGATTTGCGCGATGTATGCAAGGTCTGCGACATCTTCTCTCCTGCGGTGGCTTGGGACAAGTGCAAGGTGGTAGCGAAGAGCACGCTGGCTGCGGACCTTATCTGAAGATAGGTAAGGTCTTTGCCTAGGCACGGGGGCGGCGTTAAATGCCACGAACTTGAAGAAGTCGGCGGTTCAAACCGCCGCCGTGAGAGCCGCTCGACGGAATTCAAGGCAGTCGTCGCCCCACACTGATTTCATCCGTCCAGTTGAGTAGATGGAGTATGTGATGGCGGAGCCAGCAGGGATGAACGTGTTGTCCGGGAGAAATCATCAGCGATGACATGCTTGAGTCCGGACGGAGTCCAGCGTCTCGGAAAGGCGGCTTTGAGGTATACAAGGCGTTGAGTTCCTCAAGGCAAGCGGGAGTCGAACCAGGCTTTTAAGTCATTGGAGCCTGGTGTCTGGGAGGACGGAGCAGAGCTCGAGATTGCCTGCTCGGCCGGGGTGGGTAGACGAGCCAGAAGAACCAGGAGAGTGCGACGGAAGAAATGTCGCGGCAGGAGATGAAGTTTAGCGTGCTGAAGGAAGTCGTCGATGTAGGAGCCTTTACGCATGAAGCGGTGATCGGATCCATAGAGCCATCAAGAGATTGATATGAAAGAAAGAAAGTTGGGAAAGGAGTTACAGCCACAGCAAAGAAGGAGAGGAAGCTCTGTCCAGTGGATGGGAGCTGCACGAGATCTAGAAATCCCATGCGTGATGTGTAGAGCGGAGGGTGCTTGACTTTTTGCTTCAAGGGAGAACTCAAAAAAAAGACGCTCCGAGATCATAATGGCTTGATGGAGAGAGCCATCAGCCTTCTCTTTTTTATTGGGTTGTCAGTGATAGGGAAAATAGGATACCGCGAGAGAGAGAGAGAGAGAGAGAGAGATGATATTTTGTTTTATCTTCCTCCAACTACTCACGTTCCCTTTTATTTTTATTTTTTTATTTTTGCATTTCTTTATTTTGTGTTATCATGATCACGTGAGTAGGTATTTTAATAAAATAAATTTCTTTTATTTCCTTTTTTTTTTATTCATCATTTTTTTAACTTGATGAAAGTTGATTTTTATTTATTATTATGATTTTATTATTTTTTTTTATATAATTTTAATGATTTAGTAAATAATTGAATGAAATTTTATAAGTTATATCCATAAGATAATTTTAATTATGATTAATATTTATTGATTATATCATAGATTCATAATTTAATAAATTAATTATTTTGATTTAAGTTTGACCAAAATTTATTTGATATTTAGAATTGGTTTCTCTCTTTTTTTTGTTTATTTTAAATTTCAATGGATTATCCATATATTAAATTTTTTTTGTTTGTTATTATTTATTTGTTATATATTAGTGAATTAATATTCAAATTATGATTTGATTTAATTTAGGCTTAAATTTGACTAAAATTGCATTTGATTCAAATAATTTATTAAAATTGTGAATAATCTTTTGAGCAAATTTGAATTTGAATTTTTAGGTATTATAACGAGTTAAATTATTTCATGATTTAGCATCGATCAATGAATTAATTTTAATTATAATTTGATTTTGAATGATTTACTTGATGGTTTTGATTGTGATTTTAGCTAGAACTTGGAATGATGATTAAATGATTGATTGATCTTGAGAAAGTGCATCTAGATTAGCTATAGGATAGGTAATTTCCTTCCCAAGGCATAGCCTAATCTTATGATTTCTAAGTCTAAAGCTTAGGTTAGTGTTCACCTAATCACTAGATGTGTCTTATGACTAAGAAAATCTTAGTGTCTAGAAGATTCCTAAGTCTAAGAGGATGTTAAGAGCTCAAAAGTGAGGTCAACAAAAGGACCCCAAGTGTGAACGTGGCACGCACGTTATTGCTGACCAAAAGATCAATCATTGCAACAAACAACGAAGTGATCTATACCTAGACCGAAAGGTAGATCACGATCTTAGTAATCTCTCTTTATGCCATAAGAGAGTAAGAAAGAATCCACTAGGATTGAGTACATGAACCTTCCTCAGGGAAACAGTTCAAGTTATCCACCGGGATATGAATCTGAATTGTGATTGAATATGATTTATTTGGGTGTGTATCCCAGGGATAAGAATTTTTGGATTTCTTTGATTCTTTTTTTTTTTTTTTTTATCGAGACTCCACTGGGAGGTTGGTTTAATTTGTTATGGCTCCACTGGGAGAAGGGGTTCTAGATTGAGGCATATCCGTGGGATATACACTCAATTGAATTTGTTTGATTTAGAACTAAGTTCCACCGGGAGGCCAATTTGATTTACCGAGAGAAACTTGGTTTATTTGATATGTTTAATTTGACTCCACTAGAGGTTGGTTTCAAATTTATTTTGTTATGGACCCCGCGATGGACTATACTAAGAAGGGCCAGGGCCTGGGCCTGTTTTAGATAAGTCTAAAGGGATAGTCACCCATAAGGTAGGACTATCCAACCTAAGGGTTGCCTTTGGTGTGCAATGACTATGCTAGGAAGAAAGCGTAGTAGACTTACATCTTCCAAAGCAAGAAAAGTCGGGTGATCATTGGAGCAACACATCAACCCTACCTAAGGCGACTACTGAGTGAGCACCACTGGGGGTCTTACCTCAACTCAAGAGTAGTCCTGATGATTAATTTGATTTGATTTGATTTACTTTAATTTTGTGTGTTATATTGTGGACCTTGTTTCATGGACCCACGAGGAGGAGCTATGTCGCTTTGACTGCCCCGTTTACAAGTCCAAAGGGGTAGTCTACCACCACAAAGTAGGACTCCAGGGTTGCCTTTGCAGTCGATTGTACTAGGAAGAAAGCGTAGACTTACATCTTCCAAAGTAGATCAATCAGGGGTGATCTATTGATGGCAAATGATCAATCCCGACCTAGCAATTATTTGAATGCCCACCGTGGACTCATATCGACTCAAGAATAGTCAATTACTTTAATTTTAGATGGACCTGTTGGTTTGCGATGAATCTACTAAGAAGGAGCTAATATCACCAGACCTATCTTAGATTTACAAATCCAAAGGGATAGTCTACCGTTAGTAGAACTAACCAACCTGCCCTTTGCATGGTCAAGTTTGGAAGAAAGCACGGACTCACATCTTCCTAAACAAGAATCCAGTGACGGTTGCTGAACAAATCCCCGAGGTGCGCCGGTTTAACGATCCGGAAAGAATGCAGACTTATATCTTTCAAAGCAAAGACGACCGGGGTAACTCGTTGGTGGCACAACAAGTTGAACCCGACCTAAGGGCGACTACGGAGTGAGTACCGACCCGGGGATTTATCTCAACTCGTAGTCGCAATTCATAGGAGTTTCTTTACAAAGATAGATGCTGCCGCGAAAGGCCACTTGACCTATCCACAAGCAAATATTTTGTTTGTTTGTTTGTTTTATCATGGACCCCGTTATTTCATGAGGGATCAAACGAGAAGGAGCTTATATCGAGACTGCCTCAGATTTATTGAACTGGAGAAGCATCCACAACAAATTCTCCAACCACGGGGTGGCTACCGTGAAAGGGGATCCAATCCAAAGTAACGGTAGTGTCTAAATGGGGTCTCAAAGGGCGATCCAAATAGAATGCCCGGGAAGGGGAATAATGGGGCTTCAATCCAACACCAAGAAATGTTAGTCATATATCACATAGGTATTTGGCCAACTCATGGAGAAAAGCTGGGACTTACATCTTCCAAGAGTGGTGTACCACGTCAGTCGAACATCAACCAACCCATGGTGCCCATCTTGCAATCGCCTAAAAGAAAGCGTGTAGGCTCTCTCTCTAAAGCGGAACTAAGCGGGATAAGTCTTCGCAAAGTGCCATCCGACCTAGAGCGACTCCTGAGTGAATGCCACCGGGGGCTTATATCGACTCAAATGAAGAGGAAAGGAGCCTCTAGGGACTTACCCAAACCTCAAATATATTCGATTGTTAGATCATGATGATTAGTTCAAGAAGAAAGCAGGGACTCACATCTTCTCCAAGATCAATCATGAGGTACTAGCAAGCGTAAGACTACAAAACTAACCGGTTTTTGCAATGGTCAAATTTAAGAAAGCAGGACTCACATCCTCCAACAAATGACCACTGATCGATTGCTTTTGGGCAACAAATCAACCCGACCTAGATGAGAGTGCCACAGGCTTGCTCACATCAAAATGCAGAGATAGATATTTGTATATTTGTTTTGTTATGAAGGAATAGGATGCCACTTGGGACTCTTACACCTAAACCTCAGGAAACTTCACCAGAGTATGATGGCTACAAGAAGAAAGCACTGGGACTCACATCTTCTTATACAAAACCAACACACTGTAGTTCACGAAGAAGACTACAAACCGACAAGGAGCTCGTTGGTTTGCAATGATCAAATTAGAAGAAAGCACGGGACTCACATCCTCCAACAAATGACCAGGGGTGATTGGTTGCTTTGGGCAACAAATCGAACCCGACCTAGAAATAATGAGTGAGTGCCAGGGGGCTTGCTCCCACATCAAAATAGCGAGACAAAGATATGTATGTTTGTTTTGATATGAAGGAATAGGATGCCACTTGGGACTCTTACACCTAAACCTCAAGGAAACTCGACCTAGTGTAGTATGATGGCTAGTTCAAGAAAGCAGGGACTCACATCTTCTTACACAAAGCCAACACAGGTAGTTCAGCGGGCGGAAGACTACCAAACCGACAAGGCGCTTGTTGGTTTCAATGATCAAATTAGGAAGAAAGCACAGGACTCACATCCTCCAACAAATGACCAGGGGTGATTGGTTGCTTTGGGCAACAAATCAACACCTAGGCCTAATAAGTGAGTGCCACGGGGCTTGCTCCACATCAAAATAGCTCGAGACAAAGATATATGTTTTGATATGAAGGAATAGGATGCCATGAGGGAATCTTACACCTACCCTAAATAGCACTTGAGATAAATATTGCTTTTTATGTAAATTTGAAGGAATGTTTAGATTGATGAGGAATTTTGAAGGGTGATAGTAGATTGATTTTTTTTTTAATTTAGACTCAATCAATGTAGATTTGAAAACATAACTTCATTAAGGAATTGATTTTTGATTTTTTTTTTTTAATTCTCTTTAAAAAAATTTCTTTGATGTGAAATGGAACAAGACAACCGAGCATGGTGTTCTTTCTCCAAAATCCTTAAGACCCAATCAAAGTAATTGATCATCCTTAGTGAAAGAAACTCACCAAGGCTTCTCAAATATTATGCTCTAATTTGTATTTGAATGAAAGAAAATTCTCATTCCAATTACTTGAATTATTCTCCAAATTTAAATTTTGACTTTGAGTGTAATGGATTTTGAAGTAATGTCTGACATGGAGAAATACAAACACTCTCCTATCATAGTGGTTTAAACTACTTTCTATCCTTTGAAGTGCCAATGTAGGCCTTTTAATGATCAAAAACAAAATCTTCATTTGAAGAGTTTTGAGATAGACTAACTTTGAAAGAGTTTAAACCATCTATATTCATTAATTGAGATCTCTCTTCCTTCTTCTTCTTCTTCTTTTTTTTTTTTTTTTTGCAAGACCTTCAAGCTTTTCAATGGATGCATAGAGCTTTGTAATTTGATTCTTGATGATAAATTTTAACAAGAAGAGTTGTTCCCTAAATGGAGATAGCCTTAAACTAGTGGCCTAACAATGGAGGGGAAATCTGAGTCATGAATATTACCTTATGCTTTTGGATGAGTATTGAAACTTATCATCCTAACTTGATCTACTTTCTTTGTTAAAGTAGTGAATGATTGACACCTACCAAAAAATGAGATATTAAGTATCTTAGATATGACAACCTTTCTTTGAAATGATTTTAATTGTGTTGAGACCCTCCTCTTTTTTCTTTTTTTTTTCTCTTTTTTTTTTCTTTTTTTTTCTTTTTTTTTCTTTTTTTTTTTTTTTTTTTGAAGGTTGTATCTCTAATATCACTCTAATCTATTTTAGATCAATTTTGTTATCCCATGATGCATTACTACAAGCCTTAGAAACTTCCTTAAAGCCATCCCAATTGTATACTTTAGAGATTCATATAGTATCATGATTAATCGAAGACAACTATAAAAGATGATCTTCCTTTTCTTTGTTTTAGACCACGAGATCATCAACGTAGCATTCAACTTGGTGATGAATGAGTTTGTTGAAGATTCGAGTCATGGCGGTATGTGATGCCAAAGATTTTAAGACGAAAGGTATGACCTTACAAGAAATTCGATGGAAATTATAAATGTAAACAACCTCTCATCCTCACATCATTTGACTGCCTTGAATGAGACTATATGCAAAAGGCTATGTTCGCCATTAAATTTGATATAGGTAATGTGAATTGCCTTCAAGGCATGCCTATCTTATCTTCAAAATTGACATATGTGTAGATTTGAATGTTCTTCTTTGACTAGGAATAATGTTGGGGAATCATGGTAGTATCTTTCTCTTCAATAAGATTAACTTCAAACTTTGATCCTCTTCTGATCAAAAGTTTCTAGAAATAGAATAGCAATAGGTTCAATTTTGAGTTTATACGCTACCTTTGGAGATGTATTGGGCACTTTATAATGATCTTAGGTAAATCCTTTAAACTACAAAAGTAACCTAACCAAGTCTGGAATTTTCCTTCTAACATATCATATATGAATGTTGGGAGGGTGGGTGGACTCCCTTTATGTTCTAAGGTGTTTTTCAGAGCTCATTCTCTACTTGAAAATCTTCAACATTGTTTGAGTAAAGTAGGTAGATTAGGCAAAAGGTAATTTTATTACATTTGAAGGTCTATCTACAAGCATTGAATCCTCTTTCATTTGAAAGAAAAATGAAGAGGAAATTTGAAATCTCATAATGTATATATATTTTTTTGCTAGAGGTTAGAGCAACTTAACTTCCAATCCTATAATAATATCATGAGATAGTAAAATTGAGTCAATGTTCATACCTACTAAGTTTCTAGTCTCTTTTTTATTTATTTATTTATTTATTATTTTTTTTTTTTGCAATCTAACTCAGAGATTTGTCAAAATTTGACTCAAAATTTAACTCATGTATTATTTTCTCTCTTTTTTTTTTTGAATTTACACCTCATACATATGATTTTTTTTTTTTTTGATTCTAAATCAATATGTATTATGGTGTTTTACATTTTCTCTCTTTTTTCTTCTCCTTTTTTTTTTTTTTTCGTTCACCTGATTTAACCTCATACATATGATTTTTTTTTTGATTCTAAATCAATATGTATTACTTTTTCACCTAGTACATATGATTTTGATTTTAAATCAATATGTATTGTTGGTGTTTTATTTCTTTTTTTCTTCTCTTTTTTTTCTTTCTCCTTTTTTTTTTTTTTTTTTGAGTCTTTGTCTATATTGTGTTCTCTGAGGAGATTGCTTTTTTTTTTTTTTTCATAGGATATTCTATGTTGAATATGACTTGAGGAGGTTGCTAACTAAGCAAGAAAGAATCAAAAATTTTCTACCTCCTTAGAGAATGTGAGAGTGCACTTATTACTTAGCTTAGTCGGCAACCTTCCAAGTCTAAGACATTAAGATTAACCTTAACAGCCACCCTTATTTTGGATTGTGAAGTGTATCTTAAGAAGGATTTAGAATTTGATTATTTCAAACGACTGGTTTGCTTCTTCCTATGGTGTTGATCAAAGTGGTAGGACCGCTAATAATTGACTCGTGATATCTTCCAAAGAGAGGTAGAATTGATGTCTACCTACTCTACTTTCTCTCTCTCTTTTTCTTTTTCTTTCTTTTTTCTCTTTTTTTCCTTTTTTTTCGAAGTTTTTCCCATTAGACCTTTGAAATTTGATGATTCTAACTCTTTATCGATAGTAGCACCATGAAAGCATAGAATGGGGGCATTTCTACCCAGTTGGAATCATTAAAGCATAAAGTCCATCAAGATCGCTATTTTATGGATTACGATCAATATTTTGAGAGTTGTCTTCTTTGGGAATTAGGATTCAAGTCATTTGAGTCATACTTATCCGGGAATAAATAAGACATACTCAACATCCTTATCAATTTCATTATTGGCCCCTGAAGGAATCTTTATGGCCTTTCTCCATTAGGGTGAAAATCCATATCTTGGTTTTAATTGAATTTCATCATAACAGTTTTTATGATTCATAACTTTGTGACCAATAATAATGAATATTACATTATCACAAGTCATCTTAACGTTTTCAAGCTCCATGTCAAATTTGATTCACACATTTTTTTGATGAATCTAAAGAATTTGAACCCACACTCATCAAATTTGGATATGATAAAGGGGTTCAAATAATTAGATCTCAATTTGGAGAGATTTTGAAGAGAATTTTTTGGAACTTCATTTGTCAAATGTTGATATGACTGTAGGTTCAAAGCGCTTTGATCGAGACTTAAGAAATTTTGGAACTTTACTTTCCAAATGATGGTAAGTTCAAAAATTTAGGAATTTTGTTTTGTTTTGTTTTGCTTTTTGATTTTATTTTTAAAGAGAACTATTATTTAACCAATTTGAGTATGTTAAATGAAATTGGTTAATTTTGTTTAAAAGAAAAAGAGTTTTGATATTTATTTTGAAGAAAAGGTTTTATTTGATTTAATTTTGATTTTGAAAAATGAACCTTTACTTAACAAAACTGAGTTTGTTAAGTGGGTTCAATTAATTTTATTTTGAAAGGGATTTAATTTTTTTATTTATTTTTTTTTTGAGAAATGATTTTTTTTTAATCTTGATTTTAAAGAGAGAATCTCCCCTTAACAAATTGGATTATGTTAAATGGAGTTCATATTATTTTTATTTTGAAAGGACTTTTATTTATTATTATTTTTTTTAAGATGTTTTTTATTTTACTTTGGATTTTATTGAAATTTTGTTAAGCATGAGATGAACTTTACTCCACCAAGCTAGTGGTAAGAGGTTCAAAATTTTATATTGGTTATTTTCCATTTTTTTTTTACTTAATTTATTTTTACCTATTGGGGGATCCAATAGAGATTTTAAGACCTTCACGGTGTGAGCTCCTAAAACCTAAAGGATTTTGGCGAGCTTTGCATAAGGGTGAAATAAGCTAAGTGCCAATGGAAAGAATGATAGTCTCGGGCCTATATAAAATATAAGTCCACTATCGATGTTTGGAGACAATAATTGTCTACTAAAGATGGAGAGAGGAACTCTCCCAAGCGGAGTCACCAGAAAAATTTGTGGTGTTTATTTTTGGGATTTGGGACACCAGATCTTAGGGGTACTTATTAAAATGATGATGACATTAAGGAATGATGTACTATCTCAAAGATAGAAATCACCACCCTATAATGGACCTAATCACTAAGGACTCCTAGGCATGATGGGTCTTGAATATACGAGATCTTTCCCTACCTTACATGGAAAAGCAAAGTAGGGTTTATTTTAAAAGTTAAGTTCCCATGGAGGCAAGCCCCATAGTTAATTACATCCTAAGAAATGAGAATTTCTTAAGAATACTCTCGATTAAAGTAGATAATTAGAGTCTCCAAAGATTTCAAGGTTAAGACTATCAAAGGATTGGCTATTTTAGAAAATCAAATGGGATAGATCAAGGAGAAGACTTATTTTGGAATCCAAAGGGAGAAAGTAGAAATGCTCATGATACTAGGAGGCCTAGTGAGCATTCCAATCTATAGTTGAGCTTTATATTTTGAAATTGAAGAGAGTTAATTATTTGAGTTGACATTTTATTAGATTCTTAGACTTATAATTCCACAACATAAGATTGTGGAAATGCCTAAGAGGTGAGGATTTATGCTTGTAGCTAGAGCGATACCTCAGATTCCTAAACTAAGGAGCCTTGGTACAAAACAAAGGCACAACCTAAATCTAAGCGAAAAAAAGGGTATATGGTTTACATCCACAAGAGAGAATAAACCACCTGCTTGGACTTATTAGCACAGGTGGCGACTAACTCCTCCTACGCTTTAAATCCATGTAGGCAAGTCTTATGCTTTGCAAGATGGCTAGGTTGTTGTTCATTTAGAAAGAAAACTAAGTCCTTGACTCACTCCCAGAGACTAGAGCATGAGTGGTATGAATCCATGACTTAATCTAATGCAAATTTTATCAAATTTATTTGATTCTTTTGGACTTTTGTTTTGACAGCTATGGGATTTTGTATGCCTAAATGCATGAGAATTTGATTATGGGCCAAATCAAGAGAAAGGGGTGTCTTCCACCAAAGGCTCATAGGTTAAGCCTTGATTCTGGCAAAGATGGAAGCTCCCTCTTAACAAGAGTGAAAGAACATGATATGCATGATATTATACATTCATCCATCCATAAGGGTTACTAAAAATTTTATTATCTTGATTTAATCCCTAGGCTTTTATGTGAGGTTATGAGTTGTTTTAAAATTTTAGTTATGAGTTATTACTTGGGGTAGAAAAATTAATTTTATCTTAAGAGCCTACCGCATCCAGACCACACATTCAAACATCAATCATAAAGAAACTATGAAAAGCATGTTGTTCTGCTAATCTAAACACAACATCAAACAATTTTATAGACTAAACAAAAGAATAAAAGGCTGTATTGGGTTCCAGTAGAAGAGAAAAGAAAAGATAGGTAGCTCTACCCTTATATAACCCGGATTACAAAATAATATATATGCTATGGGGTCTTCTTTTCTTCATTTCTTCATTTCTTCATTTCTTCATTTCTTTCTTTTGATTTGATTTACTCCAAAGGCATCCAGGCACCCAGGGACTAAGCCTTCTAGCTCATCCTAATCCCCATAGCACTAACCCTAATTCCTAATGCAAAATTACATCAAAATAGGAAAAGTAAATCTACACACACCGCAAAACAAATGTTAGCTAAACATACCATACAATCCAAGCAGTTATATGAATAATTTGGACTTAGCACCCACACATGGGTAACCAAGTCCACCTGTCCTAACATGGGTTACACTTAAGGGGCTAAGCAACCTGCACAGCAAAAGTATGTATATATTTTTTATTACAGCGGCCCCTTTAAGCATAACCCCCTGCATAAAATATGATTAGGCTAATAACGGCCTAACATCCAGTCTACGAAATATACACCCTAACATCCAGTCTAAAACATTACATCACAAAATAAAACACAACATCATACATACAACGCCCTAACTTAGCACTAGAAGTAGTGACTTAGTATTGTGTGTGCTTAAGGCTTGTGTAGCAAGACTTTACTAGGCTCCTTTAAGTTCCAATTTGAAGTTTGAATTTAAATTTTACCTTTTGGGTGATTTCAATCTAAATGATTTAATGATTTGCTTTTCATTTTTATTTCAATTTTATTTGGTTTAAATGATATTTAGGTTCTCAAGAATGAAGAGTAGGATGAATTCCATCCGTAGATGGGACTCACCCAATTCTACATCCTAATTCTAAGGAATCTAAAGTCCTTAAGTATCTTGATTAGCACATTTGAATTTGTGTAATTCATTCGATTTAGAGTTTAAAATTTGAGTTTATTTAAGTATTTGATTAATTGATTTTTTTTTAGATGTTTTAGTTTAATTGTATCTTGATAATTCAATATCCTTTTAAATATTTAATTCTTTTCTTTGATCATGGTTATGTGATTTAACTTTATGTTTATTTAATTCGATTGTGGTTCATTTATTTGTAGTTTGATTGGATTAGATTAATTGAGATTTTATTTTGATTTTAATTGGGTTTGGTTCTTTGTAATTAGGATTATATTTTTAATCACATCCATTTGTCATGTTCATCAAAATTTGGTTTGCATTTTGATTTCATATATTGGATAGTTAATTAATTTATTTTATTTAAGTAGGTTGAATGAGACTTGATTTGATTCTATATTAAATTGAGAATCTTTCTTAATTTAGTTTAATTTGACTTGATTTAGGTTATTTATTTGAGTTTTAATTTTATTTTATTTTGTTTTTTTTTATATTGTTTGAAATTAAGAGTAATTGGATATGATTTAATAACTTTATAGTTTATATTTAATTTTATGTTTATTTGATTTGATTATGATATTTGCTCATAATTTTACTTGACTTATTGGTTTAATTATATTTTAATCATTTTTTTATATTAAGTTTTACTTAGATTTTATGAAAATTTAATTTGCACTTTTTTTATTTTGTTTTATTACTTTTTTTTTTGTTTGAAATTCTAAAGATTGATTAATTCTTTTTTTTTTATTCTAAATGAAATATTTAGATTAATCGTGATCATTTGATCAAAAATCAAATGACTCGCGAGTTAATCGTGGCTTAATAGGTGAAATCAAATCACTACGCATTCGACTTAATCAAGACTATTCACTTCAAACACATAAAATGAATAGTCTTGCTTTTGCGTCTAAACTCTCGCCGAAGGAATTAAAAGGCAAAGTGCACGGGCTCTAAAGGTTGGTTCCTAACGGCGCTTGCATTCAACACATCAAATATGAGATCCTGGCTTCCAAGTGTTTAAGAATTATACTCCGAATGTCCGTGGATTCGACTAAGAATGACCGTTTAGAAGAAAGCGAAACCCGTTGAGATGCTTGTTGAATACCTCCTCGCGTATCTATAAGCTTACTCATGGCGTGATGTACTAATTCTATGATTTATCTGCAGATCAAGCAGATTTGTGCGATGTATGCAAGGTCCTGGGCGACATCTTCTACTCCACGCGGTGGCTTGGGACAAGTGCAAGGTGGTAGCGAAGGAGCACGCTGGCTGCGATGGACCTTATCTGAAGATAGGCAAGGTCTTTGCCTAGGCACACGTGGGGGCCGGCGTTAAATGCCACGAACTTGAAGAAGTCGGCGGGCGGTTCGAACCGGCTGCCGTCGTCGGAGAGCCAGCGTTCTGGACGGAATTCAAGGCGTCGTGCCCCTGCGATTTCATCCGTCAGTTGAGTAGATGGAGTATGTGATGGCGAGCCAGCGGGGATGAACGTGTTGTCCGGAGAACGCGTCATCAGCGATGACATGCTTTGAGTCCTCCGGGGCGGAGGTACTCGGCGTCTGAAGAGCGGCTTTGAGGTATACAAGGCGTTGAGTTCCTCGAGAAGCGGGGAGTCGAACCAGGCTTTTAAGTCATTGGAGGGGTGTCTGGGAGGACGGAGCAGAGCTCGAGATTATTGCCTGCTCGGGTGGGTTGAGACGAGCCAGAAGAACCAGGAGAGTGCGACGGAAGAAATGTCGCGCTTGCGAGGATGAAGTTTAGCGTGACGTGCTGAAGGAAGTCGTCGATGTAGAGCCTTTACGCATGAAGCGGTGATCGGATCCATAGAGAAGCCATCAAGAGATTGATATGAGAAAGAAAGTTGGGAAAGGAGTTACGGCCACAGCAAAGAAGGAGAGGAAGCTCTGTCCAGTGGATGGGAGCTGCACGAGATCTAGAAATCCCATGCGTGATGTGTAGAGCGGAGAGGGTGCTTGACTTTTTTGCTTCAAGGGAGAACTCAGCCAAAAAAAGACGCTCCGAGATCATAATGGCTTGATGGAGAGAGCCATCAGCCTTCTCTTTTTTTTATTGGGTTGTCAGTGATAGGGAAAATAGGATACCGCGAGAGAGAGAGAGAGAGAGAGAGAGAGAGATGATATTTTGTTTTATCTTCCTCCCCAACTACTCTCACGTTCCCTTTTATTTTTATTTTTTTATTTTTGCATTTCTTTATTTTGTGTTATCATGATCACGTGAAGTAGGTATTTTAATAAAATAAATTTCTCAGTTTTTGCATTTCCCTTTTTTTTTTATTCATCATTTTTTTTTAACTTGATGAAAGTTGATTTTTTTATTTATTATTATGATTTTATTATTTTTTTTTATTTTTTTATATAATTTTAATGACTTTAGTAAATAATTGAATGAAATTTTATAAGTTATATCCATAAGATAATTTTAATTATGATTAATATTTATTGATTATATCATAGATTCATAATTTAATAAATTAATTATTTTGATTTAAGTTTGACCAAAATTTATTTGATATTTAGAATTGGTTTAATTTCTCTCTCTCTTTTTTTGTAGTTTATTTTAAATTTCAATGGATTATTCGTATATTAAATTTTTGATTGTTTGTTATTATTTATTTGTTATATATTAGTGAATTAATATTCAAATTATGATTTGATTTAATTTAGGCTTAAATTTGACTAAAATTGCATTTGATTCAAATAATTTATTAAAATTGTGAATAATCTTTTGAGCAAATTTGAATTTGAATTTTTAGGTATTATAAGAGTTAAATTATTTCATGATTTATTAGCATCGATCAATGAATTAATTTTAATTATAATTTGATTTTGAATGATTTACTTGATGGTTTTGATTGTGATTTTAGCTAGAACTTGGAATGATGATTAAATGATTGATTGATCTTGAGAAAGTGCATCTAGATTAGGTTTAGGCTATAGGATAGGTAATTTCCTTAAGCCCTAAGGCATAGCCTAATCTTATGATTAACACTTCTAAGTCTCTAGGCTTAGGTGTTCACCTAATCACTAGATGTGTCTTATGACTAAGAAAATCTTAGTGTCAGAAGATTCCAGTCAGAGGATGTTAAGAGCTCACTCCAAAAGTGAGGTCAACAGCCCTCTTTGTGAGAAAAGCGTAGAACGGCGTATGTCGCGCGCCTTGATTGTACCAGACGGTCAACGATAACGCCTCTTCGAGGAAACCACGGCGTATGTCTGCGCCTTGATCTCCTCAAACCGGACGGTTCGGCGGCGGTTGATGCCTCTTCGAGGAAAAGCGGAACAATGGCGTATCGCGGGCCTTGATCGCCTCAAACCGGACGGTCGGGCGGTTGACACCTCTTCGAGGGAACAACGGCAATAAAATCTGCAGCGGGCCTTGATTGCCTCCAAACCGGACGGTCCAGGCGGTTGGCCTCTTTGAGGGAAAAGCTGGGCGGCGTAAGTACCACGCCTTGATCGCCTCAAACCCGGACTCCGTGAGGCGGTTGGCCGAGGAAAAACGAACAACGACGTAAGTACCGTGGCTTTGACCGCCTCCAAACGACCTTCTCTCTAGAAGAAGAGAAGGTGCCTTCTCCCTTGGCCCTAGGGTGATTTTTATAGACCCATTGTAGGGGCAAAAGAGTAAAAAATTATCAAAAATCGCCCAAAACCGCCAAAAACCGTCCGAAACCGTCAAAAGCGCCATTTGACTCTGGTGGCGCATACCCACTGCGCCATGTAGCATACCCGCGCCATCACCCGCGCGACCCGCCGACCCTTCGACCCCGTCAAGTTCGCGGGCCGTCGGTGCCGTTCAGCGACTGAACTTCCCAAACCCAGACTGCGATCATGAACCGCGACCAGCGCCTGTTTTAGCGCTCAGCCTCCAGCGACCAGCCGTTCGACCGACCTCGTCCCCGCGTCACTTCAGCTTCAGCGCCCAGACCCACTCAGAATCGCACGACCAGCGTGATTTTTTTTTGCCAGGCCAGCGCCACAGGCGGTATCGGGAGTGCCATGGACGCCATGGTGGCGTCTTCATGGTAGGCTCCGCGCCGTAGAGACCCAGATGGGTCCGTAACCTCAAAATTTTGCGCTCGCACATACATACACATATTTGTGGCTGTGCATCTGCTTCCATAATCATAATCTTGTGCTTACATGAAGATCTATTCTCTCAAAATATGTGGTTAATGGACCTGCAGGTTTCGTTGAAGAATTTTCTATTTTGAAGTACTTGGCACATATTTTTTGATGATCGAGATAATATCATCTAAAAATAGAACCGATACTATAAAATTCCTCTAGTGAAACGAATCTTGATGAAAGCGTCAGTGAAAGCGGTGAGATCAAGCACTTAAAATATCACTGGAAACTTTGAGACATCAATTAAATTCCTAAAATGCTCTCAAATATGGAGTGTTTATAGTCAAATCGAGCGTCTCGATGAGCCGGTTCCAACAAGCCAAAGATCTTATAATTCCGACTTCATTTGAGCATTCAAATATTTAAAATACCTCAAATGATCAAAGGGATCATTGTGTGCCGTCTGATGAAGTGGAGTGATACGGGTTTTGCATGTATTTACGAGGCACTCCCAATATATAAATAGCCCTTCATTCCTCATCATATGAGAGGAGGCGAAGCGAGGAGCTAAGAGAGGAGAGCTCAAATATCCTCCAACAATTGTGCGACGGTTGTCAACCACCTTCGCCGGCCGCCGTCATTTCCCACCGCCACCGCCGCCGTTGATCCACGTCGATCTTTGTCGGTCTCCATGATGACTTATCGGTGATTGTTCCCCGCGTTACAGATGTTCCGCATTTTCCGGTGATTGCTCGCCAGTTCACCATCATCTTCTGCTTATTCTGATCGATCGTTGTCACATAGTTGTTGTTCCTTTCTCATATATAATTAAATCCGATGTCGGAAGATTTTGTACTCTGGCGATACATAGTGGAAGCTTTTTTCTTGGGCTAGGCCGTGGTTTTCTCTCTTTTGAGATTTTTATGTAAAATTGCAGGTTTTATTGTTCACACTTTTTATACCTGTGTGTGTGCTGGATTTCATAATGAAACTAAGTCAAAACTTTTACTCTACTGCAACTGATTTTGTAGCACGCAACAGATATAAATTACTGTGTATTGATTATAAAATATTATGTATTATTATGTATATAGATGTTATATATTATCATATAATTAATATTACATTAATATATAATATATCATAATCAATATATAATAATTGTATATTAAATGAATTACTATGTATTGATTAAGCGGTATATGATATAAATTATTAAAATTTGAATGTAGAGTATTGTCGGACACCACCAATAATAATCTCTACTTAGTTCAGTCTCTTCTTATGCTCGGCCCAACATTTTCTTTATTCCATCATAACCAATTTTGTAAATTGATCAGGTCAAGAACTAATTTGCTAAAAACAACTTTTTTTTTTTTTTGATAGAATTTTAAAATTTGCACTAACTTCATCAACCGCCCCAACAAAAAAAATACAAAATTGCATTCGAATTATCAAAATTTAGAAAGTCGGTTACTTAAATACTATTCAACTAAAGAGGAAGCACTTGTTCTATAAAGTAAGTACTTTGTCCCTGTAGTTTCTAACTTGTTATTTGTTTTTACTGAACGCATTTCATTGGAGGAAAACAATCAGCTTCTTTCATTGTTAATTCCACTTGTTAATTGCATTTATAAAAATAATATTCTAATTTTCAAAATTTTTATTTACAGTTCAATATTTTGTTATGACATTTACATACATTAAATTTTGATATTTACTTGCATTATTATTTTTTTAAAAGATAATGTACCTTTTTCATATATGGACAAATAGTTAAAATTTTAAATATCAAATCTTAAATATTAGTGTTGCGTGCTAGAAAACCAGTTGCGATAGAGTAAAAGTTTTTTTGCTTAAACGTTGATCCGCACACATGTATTTAAAAGTGACAATAAAACTCAGAATTTTACGTGGAAAACCTCAAAAGAGGGAAAAATCGCGGTCTACAGAAAAGCTTCCACTATGTATCATTTGAGTACAAGATCTTCCGTCGGATTACAAAAGCGTATGAGAAAGGGACAAGCGATTGCTAATAGGCGATGTTGACGGCGATGTTGTGGCGATGTTGGCGGCGTTGGGCGATGACCGGCGATAGTGGTCGGTGATGATGGCAGCGTGGTCGACAACGGCGAGAATCGGTGGCGATCGGCGACGGCACGGTGGTTGGCGTCAGTGGCCACGATTGCTTGAGGATCTTTAGAGCTATCTCTCTCTCTTACTTGGGCCCCCTCATATGAGGAATGAGGGTTATAGGTGGAGGTAGCGTCTCAGAAATACGCAAAATCGAACTCACTCTCTCCATGGATGCTTATGATGATTCCGCGATCATATGATATATTTTGTGTATTTGAATGCTCAAATGAAATCAGAATTATGAGATCTTGGGCTCGTTAGATCCGGCTCGTCGAGACGCTCGATTTGACTATAAACACTCCATGTTTGAGAGTTATTTAGAGATTTAATTGACATCTCAGAGTTTCTAAGGATATTTTAAGTGCTTGATCTCGATCAGTTTCAACTAAGGATCAACTTGCTTTTGACATCAAGATTCGTGCTTCGACTAGTAGAATTTTTAGTGTCATATCAATTGCCTCCCTATTTTTGGATGACATTATCCTAATTCATCCAAAAAATATCTGAATTTTTTTTTCTAATTAAATGTCATAATGAGTAGAAGGGTTTTTTTTTAAATAAATGTCATAACGAAGAGAAGTTTTTTATTTTTTTAATTAAATGTCATAATGAAGAGATATTTTTTTTTAATTAAATGTCATAATGAATAGAGGGTTTTGTCATAATGAATGGAGAGGGTTTTTTTTTTAACTAAATGTCATAATGAAAAGAGGGGGTTTTTTTTAATTTATTCTCTCTTTCCTCCTATAGTGGATCTATAAAAACCCCCCTAGAGCCAAGGGAGAAGGCACATTCTCTTCTTCTTGAGAGAAGGTCGTTCGGAGGCGATCAAACCCGTAGTTCATACGGCAAGGCTCCAGTTTTCCCTTGAAAAGGTGTTAACTGACCTCGTCGGACCGATCGGGTTCGGAGGCGATAAAGACCCATAGTTCATACGGCAATGCTCCAGTTTTCCCTTGAAAGAGGTGTTAATTGACCTAGTCGGACCGACCGGGTTCGGAGGTGATCAAGACCCGTAGTTCATATGACAAGGCTCCAGTTTTCCCTCGAAAGAGGTGTTAACTAACCTCGTCGGACCGACCGGGATCGGAGGTGATCAAGACCTGTAGTTCATACGGCAAGGCTCCAATCTTCCCTTGAAAGAGGTGTTAACTGACCTCGTCGGACCGACCGGGTTCGGAGGCGATAAAGACCCGTAGTTCATATGGGAGCTCGTTTTCCCGAAAGAGGTGTTAAGCGACCTCGTCGGACCGGCCGGGTTGGGCGATCAAGACCCAGTTCATATGGAGCTCGATTTTCCCTCGAAAGAAATTAAGCCTCGTTGGACCGGCCAAGGATTGGAGGTGATCAAGACCCGTGTTCATACGGCAAGGCTCGATTTTCCCTTGAAAGAGGTGTTAAGCGACCTCGTTGGACCGGCAGGTTGGGCGATCAAACCCGTAGGAGGCTCCAATTTTCCCTCGAAAGAGGTGTAACCTCGTCGGACCGGCGGGTTTGTAGGTGATCAAGAGCGATAACCGGAGGGTTGGGATGCTCACGATGGCTGCCGGCGGCAGTGAAACTGGCAAGTGGTCGGCGAGATAACCAGCGGCGATGGTATGGCCGGCGGAGATGCCGGCGATAATTGGCAGCGGTGATACAACAGTTGTTGGCGGCCGGAGGTGTAATTCGGCAACAACGGAAGTAGTCAACAGTGGCGCGCGTCGATAGTAGATGCCGGCGATGATCAGCGGTAGTGACAGCGATAGTCGGTGCGGTGACCTATAGTGGTTGGCGGCAAGAGGTTATCAGCGGCAACAAGCAGCAGCAAGTCGATAATTGGCCGTCGTGTCAGTGGGGATAACCGGCGTTACAAGTAAACAAACAAAAAATTATCGGTGATGGTCGGCAGCGGTGATTGGCGGCCGATGGGTAGTCAGTAATGCAAGTGGCAGTAGTCAGCAACAGCAGCCAGCATTAATTAATCATGGCCGCAACAATATGTGAATGAAGATTCAGTGATAATTGGTAGCGATAGCGGCAACAGTAGTCAGCAGCGTAATCTGATGGTTAGCGGCCAGCGGGGTTGTCAGCGGCAACAACTCAATCGCCGCCGATAGTCAGCGGAGATAGCCGGTCGTTCGCGGTAATGCAAAAGAAATGATAATTGGCCAGTGATTAGCGGCCGATGGTAGTGTCGGTAAGCCCAGTAGTCAGCAGCGGTCGCGTTAGTAGTCAGCGCGGATAACCGGCGGCAATGGTGATACCAGTGAAAGGTATTAGCGATAGTGGCAGCGGCCGGCAACAGTAGTCAGCGGAGCCGGCAGTAATCCAGCAGCCGAGCGGCTTCTGAGGTTAGCGGTCAGTGGTGTCAGCAACAGCGGCGGCAGTGGCGGCAGCAACGGCAGCGTAGTCAGAGATGATCAGCGATGATGGTATGAAGCGAATTGCCAGCGATAATGCAGCGGTGGCCAGCGATGATGAGATTTTGATCGAGGTTGTTTATCGAGTGTTTGCTCAATGATGTGCTTTCTGATGGCGTTAACACTATGGAAGAGGTTGGATTGAATCCGGCGAGATTTTGATTATCCCAGGTTATTTATCGAGTATTACCCAATGGCGTTAACTGTGTGGAAGAGGTTGAATTATCGAGGATTTTGACCCATCGGTTATTTGTTAGTGTTTCCGATGGCGTTAACCTTTGTGGAAGAGGTTGATTGAGGATTTTGACCCATCCAGGTTGTTTGTCATAGTGTTACCCGATGGCGTTAACACTTTGGAAGAGGTTGAATTGAATCGGCGAGATTTTGACCCATCGAGTTGTTTATTGAGTGTTACCCAAGCGTTAACTGTGTGGAAGAGGCTTGAATCCGTGAGGATTTTGACCCATCAGGTTGTTTGTCAGTGTTACGATGATGTTAACATGTGGAATAAGTTGAATTGAATCGAGAATTTTGACCCCGAGGTTGTTTGTTAGAGTGTTTGAGATTTTGACCCATCCGAGGTTGTTTGTCAGAGTGTTACCCGATGACGTTAACCTATGTGGAAGAGGTTGAATTGAATCCGCTGAGGATTTTGACCCATCCGAGGTTGTTTGTCATAGTGTTACCCGATGACGTTAACCTGTGTGGAAGAGGTTGAATTGAATCCGCTGAGGATTTTGACCCATCCGAGGTTCTTTGTCAGAGTGTTACCCAATGACGTTAACCTGTGTGGAAGAGGTTGAATTGATTCCGCTGAGGATTTTGACCCATCCGAGGTTGTTTGTCAGAGTGTTACTCGATGACGTTAACCTGTGTGGAAGAGATTGAATTGAATCTGCTGAGGATTTTGACCCATCCGAGGTTATTTGTCATAGTGTTACCCGATGATGTTAACTTGTGTGGAAGAGGTTGAATTGAATCCGCTGAGAATTTTGACCCATCCGAGGTTGTTTGTCAGAGTGTTACCCAATGACGTTAACCTGTATGGAAGAGGTCAAATTGAATCCGCTGAGGATTTTTTACCTATCAGAGGTTGTTTGTCAGGGTGTTACCCGATGACGTTAACCTGTATGGAAGGGGTCGTAGGAAGTCCACCAAGGACCTTTTGACCTATCCTATGTTGTTTGTCATAGTCTTTGCTCGATGACGTTAACCTGTGTGGAAGAGGTCGTAGGAAGTCCACCAATGACCTTTCATCCTAGGTTGTTTGTCGAGTCTTTGCTCGATGGCGTTAACACGAAGAGAAGTAGGAAGTCCACCAAGGATCTTTTGACCCATCCTAGGTTGTTTGTCAGAGTCTTTGCTCGATGACGTTAACCTGTATGGAAGAGGTCGTTGGAAGTCCACCAAGGACCTTTTGACCTATCCTAGGTTGTTTGTCAGAATCTTTGCTCGATGACGTTAACCTGTATGGAAGAGGTCGTTGGAAGTCCACCAAGGACCTTTTGACCTATCCTAGGTTATTTGTCAGAATCTTTGCTCGATGACGTTAACCTGTATGGAAGAGGTCGTTGGAAGTCCACCAAGGACCTTTTGACCTATCCTAGGTTGTTTGTCAGAGTCTTTGCTAGATGACGTTAGGTCATGTAGGAAGTCCACCATGGACCTTTTGACCCATCCTAGGTTGTTTGTCAGAGTCTTTGCTCGATGACGTTAACCTGTATGGTCGTTGGAAGTCCACCAAGGAACTTTTGACCTATCCTAGGTTGTTTGTCAGAATCTTTGCTCGATGACGTTAACTGTATGGAAGAGGTTGTTGGAAGTCCACCAAGGACCTTTTGACCTATCCTAGGTTGTTTGTCAGAATCTTTGCTCGATGACGTTAACCTGTATGGAAGAGGTCGTGGGAAGTCCACTAAGGACCTTTTGACCTATCCTAGGTTGTTTGTCAGAGTGTTACCCGATGACATTAACCTGTATGGAAGAGGTCGAATTAAAACATCCGTTTGTGGTTGTAGGTAAAGTTGCTCCTTAACCCTGGTCTCGTTTTTCCATGAGTATGAGTGGAAAAATATAATTTGCAAAGCTATATCTCTTCTCAATGTTGAAATATACTCCAACTTTGACTTGTTTCTTGGGATGGTCATCGATTAGATGCTTAACATGGGTGATCTTTTGAGATTAAGAGTTGCCCCGTTTAAAAATCGAAGGAACTAAGTTTGATGAATCTTCATTCTTCGCTTGCGCTCCTTAAAAGCTTGAAATGCTCCACCTCGATGGTGGTTTTGATCTTGTTGGAAAACTTGGTCGTCATACAAGATGAAATAATGGGAATCAACTTTTCACAGACGGCGCTAAACTGTAGCGTGCTAGAAAACCAGTTGCGGTAGAGTAAAAGTTTTCACCTTAGCTTATGAAATCACGATATTTAAAGAGTGAACAATAAAACTCAGAATTTTACGTGGAAAACCTCAAAAGAGGGAAAAATCAGGCTAGCCCAGAAAAGCTTCCATTATGTATCTATTTGAGTACAAGATCTTCCGTCTGGGATTGAAGCGTATATGAGAAAGGGACAAGATTCTAATAATCGATGTTGACGCGATGTTGACAACGATGTTGTGGCGATGTTGATGATGATGTTGGCGATGATGTTGGATGATGACCGATTGATGATGGCCAAACGCGGTGGTCGACAACGGCAAGAATCAGCGGTGGCGAATGACGACGGCGGCCGGCGACGGTGGTTGACGACCATCGAGTGGCGGCACGATTGTGCTTGGAGAATCTTTAGAGCTCTCTCCTCTCTCTTGCTTGGGCCCCCTCATATAAGGAATGAGGGACTATTTATAGATTGGAGGAGTGGCGTCTCTATAAATACATGCAAAATCCGAACCACTCCTCTCCATCGGACGGCTCATGATGATTCCCTTGATCATATGATGTATTTTGTGTATTTGAATGCTCAAATGAAATCATAATTATGAGATCCCGGGCTCGTTAGATTATTTCGTCGAGGCAGCTTTTATTTCTATAAACACTCCATGTTTGAGAGTTATTTAGAGATTTAATTGACATCCCAGAGTTTCTAAGGATATTTTAAGTGCTTGATCTCGACCAGTTTCAACTAAGGATCAACTTGCTTTTGACATCAAGATTCGTGCTTCGACTAGTAGAATTTTTAGTGTCATATCAATTAGATATATAAATAAATAAAAGAAAATTTATATACATAGCACACAATTCTTATGAGTTTGCCTAAAGTTTGATATTTAAAAATATTAATGATTGTGCTATTTTTGATATAAATATCAAAGATTTGAATGTTATTTATGTAATTCTAAAAGTTTATGTACTATATCTATCTATGTAAATGTCCTATTGTTGCGTGCTAGAAAACTAGTCGCGGTAGAGTGAAAGTTTACGCCTTAGCCTTGTCGATTAGTCCAAAGACACACAGGGTAATTAAAGAACCAATGTGAGACACTCAATTTTAACGTGAAAAACCTCGAAAAGAGAGGAAAAACCACGGGGCCTAGCCCAGTAAAAAGTTTCCACTATGTATCTGTTTCAGAGTACAAAGTCTTCTTGATAACGGGATTACAGAATTGCATATGAGAGAGGAATAACAACTGTGTAACAATGATCAGTTGTAATCACACCGATGGTGGAGATGGTAACTCCGGAATACAGGTACAATTAGACACCGGTGGTGGTTGATGGTCACGAGCTGGAGTGCGATCTTGCTTGGATCTTCTTGCTTGAGGATCTTCAAGCTTCGAGCTCTCTCTCTTCCTCCTCACTTGGCTTTTCCTCTTCTTCCTCGGACTTTTCCTTCCTTGCTTGGACTCTTCCTCTTCTTCTTGTTCTGACTCTTCCTTTTCTTCCTTGCTTGACTCTTCCTTCTTCCTTGTTCTGACTCTTCCTTCCTTGTTTGACTCTTGTTTGACTCTTCCTCTTCTTCTTGTTTGGACTCTTCCTTCTTTACTTTCTCAGCCCTCTTCTTCTTCATTTGCTTCAGCCCTCTCTTCTTCACTTGGCTCTCCTTGGTGTGAGGAATGAAGGCCTATTTATAGATGGGAGGAGCTTGTAAATTCATGTAAGGTCTGCACTACCTCTCCTCGACGGACGGCTCAGGATGATTCCTTCGATCATTTGATGTATTTTGAGAATTTGGATGCCCAAATGAAATCGGAATTATGAGATCTTAGGCTCATTAGATCCGGCTCGTCGAGACGCTCGATTTGACTATAAACATTCCATATTTGAGAGCTGTTCTGAAATTTAATTGATGTCCCAAAGATTTCAATGATATTTTGAGTGCTTGATCTCGATCGGTTTTGACTCAAAATCATATAGCTTTCGACATCAAGATTTGTGCTTTGACTAGTGGTATTTTGAGAGCCATATCACCTATAAAAGATTATGTTTTATATATGTAAATTTTTTAAAATATTGAATGACTTGATACCAATGTCAAGGTATCATAATGCATGGTTGGATTGAGTGAATATTGTATTTACGTGCATGGTTGATTTATGCACATATTTATGCATATACTCTAAGTATATCATGGACTTATCTTATGCATATATGATTATGTAAAAGATTATAAATATTTATGTGAAATATTTATTCTTACATGGATCATCGCTAGGGTTGCAAATGAACTGAGCGTTCGACATGTTACTCGTGGCTCGGCTCAATTAGAGCTCGTTCATGATCGTTTGATTAAATAATCAAACGAGCTTGAGCACTTTCGTAAATATACGATTGTTAAATGAACAAGTTTGAATTTCTTGCCGTTCGGTTCATTTATGTTAATGAATATTTTTGTTTAATGCTCATGAACAAGTTCGTTAAGGAGTTCGATTATGGCTCGATTAAGGCTTGTCTGTGAATAGTATTGTTTAAATTATTATTTTTTTAAGCTTAATAAGCTTTAATTGATATAACTCATGTATATTTCTCAACAAATTGCTCGTGAATAAGCTCAATTAAGGTTTGATTAAAGCTCACTTAATTCACTAAATGAGCTACTCATTAATTAGCGCAATAATCCAATTTTAACTGAGCTCATTAACAAACTTGAATCGAGCTCGATAATGATAAGCAAGCTCAAGTTTGAACACCATTCTAAAAAGCTCGAATCGAGCTCGAACTCCATAATATTAAACAAGCTCAAATTCGAACACATACATGCTTGACTCCGCTAGATCCATTTGCCGCCCTAATCACCGTTCCTTAGGCCTGACTTTTTATATGGTTTAATAGAGGATATAATTCTTAAATAAAAAAAAATACCAAGTTATTGAACAATTATCAAAATGGTCATAGAAAGTGACAATATATTAGCCAAAAATAGGTTGGTTTGAGATGGTTTGATTGTTTCTATCATTATCTGTTTTTTTTTTTCCAATAAAGAATAAAAACACATGAGCTGTCCTTGATTATATATAATTGAATGCTTGCCAAGCTCACTTATTATTTTGGATTATGCTTAAAGACTGAAGCAGCATCTTCAAGCAAACTGTATTTATTATATTTTATTACAGTAGCCCCTTTAAGCATAATCTCATACTCGCACAAGTCTATAAGTTTATATCATTGCTTTAATAGAAATAGATAAACTCTTGTTAGGGTGAATAAGCATTTGGTCGGCACATATGGTTTGATTTATATATTAGATTAACTAATTGACTGTGGTTGTAAAAATTAGAAAATTGAATCAATCAAACTATTGACGAATAGGTCATTTGTTTAGTCAGCTGAGTTTGAATGTAGATGAACTAAAATATAATTAACTTAACATGAACAACATAATTTTTTAGCTAAAACAATGTTTATTAAGAAGAATATCATGTGAAATGAATAAGATTTTTGTTAATCTTTTTGACCTTTTTTACTTAAGATTAATAGATATTAATTTAAAATTTTAAAAAGTAGTACTATTTCATTTTTAATTTAATAGGTCTCATAAAAGAAATAATAAAAATAAAATCTAAAAATAAAGAAAAATCTAAATCTTTATAAATAACTGAACAAACACTTTTTTTTGGGAGATATTAGAGATAATTTAATGATAAATTCATATAATAAATAAATAAATAAATATATATATATGATTTGGAAGCAAAATTTCTTGATTAAAAACTAAAGCTCTAAGCCAATAAATTAAAGTTGCTTGATGAATAAATGCTTTAACAACTAAATTAAACTGACAAAATAAGATCATTTCAATTTAATTTTTTTTGTTTCATTTGGATAATTCATACTCCTACTCTTATATGTTGGACAAGAAAGATAAAGGGAGATTTACATATGTACCACATAATTCTTTTGGGTTTACATATCAAATACTATCATTTTGATATTTTCTTATATTAATTTTTAGTATCATAATTGTATCAAAATATATGTATATAAATATCAATTTTATTTAAAAATAATAATATTAATAATATTTTTAATGTGATGTTAAAGAACTAAGTCTTACATAAATAAATATCAAAATTTAAATATTAGATATACAAATGCATAATAATTTTGTGGTATGCAAATAAATTCCCCTAAAAGAAATCATTGTTTTAATTCTAAAAACCGAAGTTGTTTTTCTTTGAACCTTAACAGTTCAAGTTATTACGGATCTGTTATTTCTTGAACAGTTGAACTTCTTCGAAGGAATCATGTGAACAATGAACTGTTTCAGTTTGAGGAAGCATAAAGCTCTATTCCTCAGCAGATTTCACCTTGAAGTCAAAATGGCTGTTTGACTCAGTTTCATCACTGTATAACACTGTTTCATTCTCTTTTGCCCATTGAAATGATGTTCAGTTTGACAGTTTAGGGAGTCAAAGGCTGAATCTTAGCTTTTTTTTTATTTTTTTTATTTTTTTTTATTTTTTATTTTTTTTATGATTCATATATATTTTCTAGGTTTCATTGAACAGAACTATTGCTTTTAAAAAAAAAGGCTAAAATTTTAAATTAGACTTAATCAAAAGCTTAATTAGCTAATTAAGCATTTAAAAAAATTAAACAGCCTTGTCGCCTCCGGACGAACGACTCGACGCGGCCAGTTGTCAATCGCCCATCAAAGCCGTCATTATTTGGCCGTACCGGGCTCATCTAGTGTCGGGTTTTAACATGCTTGGTATAGTTGAAAAGGTAATGAAAAGTAATTCAGCTTTTATATTGACAACTTTTGACGATTCTCCGGGCAGCCGTAGTTTTTGCGTACGTATAAATTTTTATGTTGCAAAAAAATATTTATTGCGGCAGCCCTCATTTTTTGGCCATATCGGGCTCATTCAGTATCGAATTTTAGCGTGTTTGGTATCCTTGGAAAGGTAATAAAAAGTACTATAACTTTTATATTGAAAACTTTCTAATATCCTCACCCAGGTAGCCCCAGTTTTGCGTATGTATAAATTTTTAAGGTGCAAAAAAAAATATTTATTGTGGCAGCCCTCGTTTTTTGGCCGTATTGAGCTCATCCTGTGTCGGATTTTAGCGTGCTTGGTATTGTTGAAAAGATAATGAAAATTACTACAACTTTTATGTTGATAACTTTCTACAATTCTCGTTCGGGTAGCCGTAATTTTTGCATATCAAGATATCGATATATATATATATATATATATATATTGCGGCAGCCCTTGTTTTTAGGTCGTACCATATGGTGTCGGATTTTAGCGTGCTTGGTATCGTTGAAAAGGTAATAAAAAGTAATACAACTTTGATGTTGACAACTTTCGATGATTCTTGCTAGGATAACCGCAGTTTTTACTTTTATATTATCTCAAATAGTGAAATCAAGGAAAGTTATCACTCTCAAAATCAACCAAATGAACTATTGCATATTTTGTTATAACTCACTGCAATAAAATGCTCTTACTGAAGTGATATTAACAAACTCTTAAGAGACATGACATATCATCAATAAAAGCATACATTAAGGTACAACCTCTTATCAATGTGTGGTAAGAACAAACTAAACTAGAGTAAACATATATGAACCTAATGCTGATCTTTGATGTAATCCAATCAAAACAAGAAAATACTTGATCAATACCTTAGCATGTGCAAATAGTAACCAACATCAGAGATTATACAATTAAGAATTATACAACTGTGAAACCAAATGAATAAACACAACAAATGAGAAACAATCATAAGTAAATATTATCCACTGCCTACAAAAGATAACAATATGACCGTCTATCTTCGTCAATGCCTACGTGGTGGAATCGCATCACTACCGCGAGTGTAATGGGCTGGTGGTCGTCATGGCCAGTCGCGTAGATGATGCTCCTCCTGTTCAACCTGCTCGACCGGTTGTTGTGAATATATCATGTGTGTAACACTAGGTACATCAGCGGAGGCCTGAGTAGGAAGCGAGTAACCGTGGTACACTTCGTACGACGATGTCATATGGAATGATGGTGGACTATATGTGGGAGGGACTGCTGCCTGCTATGGGTGCATCTGACTCCACATAGCTTCTTGATATAATATTGTGGCGACTGTGTGAATATATATGTAGACGGCCGATTGCTAGTGTAGAGGATGGACCACCATCCATCGTCGGTGCATCTGGATGCACTGAAGCTGAAGTACCTGGAATGTTTGTGTCCCTGCATCTATTATCAAGGATATGCATATTGCGTCGCAGCTCCCTACACAACTCCTCATACTTATTGATAGAATACTGAAGTTCAGTGTTCTCATCCTTCCCAAAGTAATGCTGAAATATATCCTCAATGTTCAGGATGTGCTCATGATGCATTGAAAGCAAAATTAGTTAGGATTAGATCATTATATAAAACAAAAGTTTTTATATAATAAATAAGTTTACCATTAACTGCTCTCCTGGCGTACGAGGGTAATAAGTCAGGAGAAGTTGTTGGTGCTTTCAATATATTGAGTGAAGCCCAATACCGATACTACCTTATGTATTAGTTGATCGTCGGCTCACCGTGTTGCTGGGATGAATCTATCGCTACAACAGAATCATATCGGCTCTCCCACTAAACAATGTAAATCTGGTGGTAATCGACCCAATCAATGTCTATTTTTTCTCGGCCATCCACTCACTGGAAAGAGAGATCTACTGCTCAGTATCTATCATAGGTGGAAGGCGAACGGTCTAAGCACACAATTAGGCAGGTATCACTCAACTCATTTTCAACAAATCATCGGTACTCGGGTCACCCATATCTGATCACCCTGTAAGCATATATCTGCGACACGTATACGGATCTGATGTCCATATAACTCCCATATCACCTAAAAATTTTAGAAAAAAATATTAAGTCGGTTATATAGTATAACAAAAAATTCATTAAACAATATAAATCAAAAGAGTATACCTGACTCTATAACAGTCCATCTAACTCATCTTTGTACACTATAATGTGGGATGGTGCCATCTCTCGGACAAATCCTTCATTTCACCAACATCCACACTCAGGCCATCTACGTCTATAGGGTATGGTACATGTAATGTGGGTCTACCAACATGAATGTGCTCCCATGCTCACACCTGCAGTAAGTGTATGTATCTAGCCATGTTCGTATGCTTCGGCTTTGTCACCTCATATAGCTCCTTGTATAAATAAGCAAACACAGTTGAACCCAATGAGAACTCCCTGAAGGTATCCACATCTTCTAGCAATGGTAGATACTGCAAGTGCATCTCAGAGCCCGATGTGTCTAGCATAAGAAATGAACCAATAACAAAAAGTATGTACGCCCTGACATGCATAGTAAACTGATCCTCAGACATATCTATTTATGAATCCCTGTAGTATGTCCAATGCAACCAACATAGGGGAAAGTAAGTCTATGAGTGAGCCTGTCTCATATAAAATTCTGATGTGATATGCGACTGAATCGGATCATGATAGATAACATGTGGCTCAGAGTGTGCTCATATCAACTCATCACAACAATCTGGCCATGAATTCCACCGTTTACCTCCTCTGATAACAATCTGGCCAATGAAAGGTGGACCATCTATCTGAAGACCCAGAATGATCGCGACATCCTGCAGTGTAATCATCATCTCGTCAATGGGCAAGTGGAACTTATTTGTCTAAAGTGACTAACATTCCACAAAAGTGGTGAGCAAATGGTGATCCAGTCGAATGTACTGCATCTATGAGATACAATCTAGTCCAGCTACTCGTAAAGTACCCATAAACCACAGACAATTTACTAGTCATTCTCTGAACATCAACAAATAAGAGGTCGGCATCAGAAGCTAGTATAATAATGAAGACACGTACCAGTCGCGATGCAACATTAAATCGATAATCTAAATGCAAAGCTTGTAAAGAAATAACTTTACTAAGCCAGGATGTGCTACTCTGTGTCTACCACGTAACGCCTCTATACTTGGGTGAACTTCGACCGGTGGAGGGCCGTAGTTCACAACAGTCTCCTCAGTATGTCATCACCTCCTACATGTGGGTCGTACTGGTTCTCGACAGACAATCTCCCTGCAAATATTTAACAACCACATATACTAATGCAGTAAAGAGTGTCAAAAGAAACATATGTTGCTTCATCAAAAGATGAGTACAACAGGAAAAAAATTAGTACAATAAGATATTATCACAAATCATACCACAACCATGAACAATATTACAAGATACATGAAAAAATGGTACTCAATACTACACTACATTTTATAGAACCAAGACTCAATTATGATTAGATTTCATGTGTGTTCTGATAACTAAGTTTCTAGACCTAGTTTAAGACGATCAAGTCCTAATAAACAAACATAAAGAAGGATCAAGCATAGCATGAAACTCAACAAATACTTTATTAGTTTAATCACACAAGTTAATATGTAATTTTCTAAATGTATTAAGTGACGAGCAAAGAAATGATTGGCATAGAAGGATGGAAGAGTTGAAAAAAAATTCATATACATTACTTATCATCTAAATCTCCTTTAAACACACAGACTCACAAGTAACCTAAATCTGCAACATCTATCACCTACTGTTGCAAACAAATTTAACAAGCAAAATACCACTTAACACTAAATCTACCACAGTAGAGATACAACCCATGTTTATAGGAGCATAGATAGCACAGGTAAACTAACAAGTAAATTAAGAAAATGTAGTAGTACATAGGAGACCGAACAATAAGGGTTACCTGAACTAGCCTAAATTTTGCAGTGTCAAGTCTAATGATAGGTTATTTTGTTGTGGCCAATAGTTTTACAGACATTACATATCCTTGTGCTACTTGTACTAACCTTGTCCATCGTATTTTTGAATCTAGTTGTCCTTGGCTGGCCAAACTTTCTCTTGATATTTGGTGGAATGTACTCCGCGTAGCTGCTAGTAATGATGTGATCTGGCTACTCATCATGACCAAGGATGACATGGAATTCTCCCTGGTAGGTGCTACAATAAAATTGTAAAGCGTAATAAACATATACATACTGCACGTGACTAAGATGTCGTTGTCCCAACATAGAAATAACATTAGGATAAGGGATGTGGTAAGCTTGAGGTTGTCTGTAGGTACACCTACAATCATTGTTTTGTAGCAGCTCAACCTTGTAGGTTCTCTTGACCTATCAAATACCTGGTACTCATTAGTATTTATCCTAATAAGCTCTGGTAATCTCCTTGCCTCACGTTCATTACTCTATAGAGTTGCCTTGATATGGGGAGAGAAGATATAGTTATGCTGGCTGGCTAGATTTGTTGTTATTTCAAGGTGCTTCATGAACAGAGAGACTATGTTATAGAAAATAGCAGTAATCAGTGCCTGAATTGCCAAGTCATGTGCTCTCTTTAGCACACCATTGAAGTATTTTACTGTATTTGTGGTCATTATGTCATACGTATAGCCACCATCATGGGTTAAAGACCACAACTACACATCCTTGAAACCAGCCAATCATAAGCCTCATGTTTAATATTCTTAATAACAGTCATATACCTTTTGAAAATTTGAATATCATCAGTATTACCTGCTACATACATTTTCTGGCATATGAATTCTATATCCTTTATTCCAAGTTGCTTAACAGCTTTCTTGAAATTCTCTCTCAAATGGCGGAGGCAAAAGCAATGTGCAGCCCAAGGGAATATGTGTCTACAGCCATGCACAAGACCTGCAAGTCTATCAGATATGATACAAAAATCAACCAATATAGAAACCAATTAGATTAAGTCCTGTAGTGTCTATAGAAACCAAACCCATGACTCAATGTACTCTGATTCAATTACTGTGAAGAATAATAGAATAAACTGTTATTTGCATCAATCCCAACTGCACTAAGCAAAGTCCCCCTATATTTACCTAGGAGGAATGTCCCATCAAGACATAAAACTGGACGACATTATCATCTTGAAATGGAAGGCTCAAATGCCTAGAAAAGTAGCTAGAATCTGTTTGACTCTATCGAGTGCACCTGATATACAGATCCTGACATAACTGAACATACCACACCCATAAATTTCTCCAAGGTTTGATAGGATTCCTCACAACTATCAAAAATGACATTCATTGTCTTGCGATGCACATCCCCAGCTTTCATGTAAGACACTATTATATCAAATTTAGCCTTTATACGACTTATGATTTCTCTAAGCTTCAAGTCTAGTTGATGCCTAATTGCAGGCTGAATGAAATAACTAATAAACTGAGATGTGCATTGCCTGTGTCCAGCATTGATCACTGAATGACTACAAGTATGAGGTGAGCTAATACTGTCAATTCTTTATGCACCACCCAATCTTCTACTTGACTTTGCATGCAATCGCCACTTATAAGGTGTAGTTGGGTGATCATGGTACATGTACAACACTGTGAACTTTATTTTATTTGAAACATAGATCACAAATTCAACATTATTTAAAATGGACCATCCTTGAAGAGTGAACTAAAGCTATTTTTTATCATGGAAGCACATAGCTTCAAGTAGCTCATATGGAATGCTATTTCTTCTTCAAATGCTAAGGCATCTGATGGCCCATTAAATGCCAGCTCGTCATCTCATTCTCTAGTTGTTTAAGCACAATGCATATACTCATTGTTAGATAACAAGTGCCCTTCAGTATGATTTATTTTGACTGAATATTCCTTAATTAGGTCACCAGTCCTGATTGTTGATGGTATCTGTTGCGTGCTAGAAAACCAATTGTGGTAGAATGAAAGTTTACGCCTTAGCCTTGTTATAAAATCCAGCACACACACATATATTTAAAGAGTGAACAAGAAAACTCCAGAACTTTTTATGTGGAAAAACCTCGAAAAGAGGGGAAAAACCCCGGGGCCTAGCCCAACAAAAATCTTCCACAATGTATCTGTTTTAGAGTACAAAATTTTTCCCGATAATGGGATTAAAGAATTGTATATGAGAAGGAAACAATGTAGTCAAATACTTGCTGGGTAGCAAAATGATGGTGAATAGCTGCGGACATCGACCGACATTTCATGATGGGAGATTGACGACGCGGATCGATGCGGCTGGCGGCCGTGGTTGACGACCGTCGAGTGGTGGCACGATTGTGCTTGGAGGATCTTCAAGCTTTAGAGCTCTCTCCTCTCTCTTGCTTGGGCTCCCCTCATATAAGGAATGAGGGGCTATTTATAGATTGGAGGAGCGGCGTTTCTGTAAATACATACAAAATCCGAACCACTCCACTTTATCAGACGGCTCAAAATAATTCCTTTGATCATTTGATATATTTTAAGTATTTGCATGCTCAAATGAAGTCAGAATTGTAAGATCTTAGGCCTGTTGGATCCGGCTCATCGAGACGCTCGATTTGACTATAAACACTCCATATTTGGGAGTTATTTAGGGATTTAACTGATATCCCAAAGTTTCAATGATATTTTAAGTGCTTGATCTCGATCAGTTTCATCTTCGGATCACCTTGCTTCTAACATCAAGATTCGTGCTTCAACTGGTAAAATTTTCAGTGTCATATCAGTATCGCATATGTTGAAGATCATACTTATGCCAAGTATTATAAAGCATCATTATTGTCCTCATTTTTGGGATGAGATCAACTTAACCTAAATAAAATTTAATATTTCTACTAAGCCTATTATTAAACTGAGGAGGATTAATATGGCCAAAGTTGAATAAAATTACCTAAAATTGTTAAAAAATTTCCTCAAAATCAAACTTCTTCAAAACCAAAAATAATCACATAAATAATTTTTTTGGAGCCCAATGTGATTCCAAATTATTATTAAACCATGATCAGAGTAGTTTAGCTCAAACTTTAAATTAAACTTCAAACTCATTTCTAAATGATTTAGGATAATACCTTAGATCATTTAGAAGTTTTTGACTACTAATTAATTAGGGTCGACTAAGTCAATTTTGAATAATCTAATGGGGCTCACACAATAAAATCTTTAATTTTACTTCAGAATTTAGTTCATAATGAATTCAGTTATTGTAGAGCATTAAATGTCTAGCTTGAAGTGAAATTGAGCACTTAAACCCTTGAGTCATGCTTAAGCTTAATTCTAATCAACTTGAACCTAATAGCCTTATTGACTTAATGTAATCTATTGGGCTCATTAAATTAAAAAGAAAATCAAATAAATTCAAATGTTAATAAAACTTGATTAAATTTTTTTATGGGCTCAAACTAAAAGTCAAATCTTACTGAGCCTAAATTCATCAAAATAAATTTATTTATTTAATACTAACTCATTGAGGTGTAAATTGGGTTAAATCTACATTAATAAGGCACACCTTGGCTACGAGTTTCTTATAGATTCAAATGAATTTCCCCAAACTAAATTTATCAAAGCCATATAAGTGAAATATTAATAATGTTGTTGGGTGCTAGAAAACCAGTTGCGGTAAAGTAAAATCGCCTTAGCTTCATTGTGAAATCCAGCACACACACAGGTATTTAAAGAGTGAACAAGAAAACTCCAGAATTTTTACGTGGAAAACCTCAAAAAGAGGGAAAAATCACGGGGCCGAGCCCAGTAAAAAACTTCCACTATGTATCTGTTTCAGAGTACAAAATCTTCCCAATACCGGGATTACATAATTGTATATGAGAAAAAAGCAACGATCAGGTTGTAACAGTTGCTAGTAGTGGCAGATGATGGTGAACTGTGCGGAGCAATCACCGGTGGAAATGCGGGGAACTATTACTGGCAGAAATGCAGGAAACAATCACTTGCAGAAACGTAGGGAACAATCACTGGTATAAGTCATCATGATGAGACCGAGAGACGCAGGATCAACGGCTGACGGCGACGGTCGACTAATCATGGCGAGATGATTAGGAAGATCTTTGAAGATCTCTCCTCTCTCGCCAGCCTCCCCTCATGAGGAATGAGGGGCTATTTATAGATTTGACGCTCTATAAATACATGCAAAACCCATACCCACTCCACTCCATCGACGACTCAAAATGATCCCCTTGATCATATGATATATTTTGTAAAATTTGAATGCTCAAATGATGCCGAATTATGATATCTCGCTTGTTAGACTGCTCACAAGACGCCGATTTGACTATAAACACCCATGTTTAAGAGTCGATTGATAATAAACGCTGATCTCGCTAGTCTGATTCACGATCGGGCTTTCACGCCAAGATTCTGTAATTTACTAAAGAAATTTTGGTCATATCAGTTTCCTATTTTTGGATGATAACTCCAATCATCTAAATATATGTCCGAATATTTGAAAGTGATTCTTTCAATGAAATTTGTGGGTCCTTAACCATTTTGAGAGAACATATCTTCACCTGAGCATAAAGTTATGCGACCACGCTGAAAAGGTCATGGATTGCCACACAACGTGGGCATAATATTTTGGGATTATATCTACGCGCATTTACCTGCTGCGCAAGCACAAGGTTTGATGGAATTATGCGTCGCGCAAGAAATCAAGTGGGTCGCGCAGCTTTTGGGTCGAAGAAGCGTCGCTCAGACCGCCACGGACCGGACGAGTCAGATCGTGCACAAACACAGCCCGACTCGCGAACGGAATCGGCGTGGACCGCTGAACTGGCTGGAACGCGTTGGGTCTACTGAATGGTTGACGGGTCGAGCTGGTCTGGTGGGTCGCGCGGTCGCAGAGGCTGAGCAGTCGGTATACCGGCTCAATCCGGCCGCGCCAGTCGCGGGTTCGTCGCTGGTCGGAAGTTTGGGTCGGAATGGGATGGGGAGTAAGCCAGAACGGATGATGGGGTCAGCGCCGAGGATACGGCGCAGCGGGCGCTGGCGCCGCGCGATTACGGGTGAAAACGTCCGCTTTTGCCCGCTTTCACCCGCTTTTGGCTTTGAGCGGTTTTGGGCGCTTTGACGGTTTTACCCTTTTGCCCCAACAGGGTCTATAAAACCCCAGGGCTGGGAGAAGGCACACTTCTTCATTACTCTTCTTGAGTGAGGGTTGTTCGGAGTCGATCAAGGCCCACGGTACTTACATCGTTGTTCCGGTTTCCCTCGAAAGAGGCATCAACCGGCCATATCGGACTGTCCGGGTTTGGAGGCGATTAAGACCCGTAGTACTTACATCGTTGTTCCAGTTTTCCCTCGAAAGAGGAGTCAACCAGCCTCGTCGGACCATCCGGGTTTGGAGGCGATCAAGACCCGCGGTACATACATCATTTTTTTGATTTTCCCTTGAAAGAGACGTCAACCGGCCTTTTTGGACCATCCGTTTGAGGCAAGCGCCGCGACATACGCCGTTGTTCGGTTTTCTCGAAGCGCCAACCGCCTCATCGGATCGTCCGGGTTTGGAGGCGATCAAGGCCCGCGGTACTTACGTTGTTGTTCCAATTTTCCCTTGAAAGAGGCATCAACCGACCTCATCGGACCGTCGTTTGGAGGCGATCACTGCGATGATAATCGGAGACGGGGGTTGACGGCGATGCTCTACGATGGTGGCCAACGATAGTGTTCGGTGGCGGTGACCTATGACGATGGTCGCAAGGAGAATTAGCGACGATGGTGGTGACCGATGGAGATTGCTGGCGATGGTCGCTGCGGACGGCGAATGATTCGACGCGGACCGGCGACGGGTTGGAGGCCAACGCGGTGGCAAGCATTCGGCAATCGGCACGATGGTGATTGAGTCAGTAGTTGACGAATGACCGGCACGATGGTGGTGACCGGTCGACGGCAGCGATCAGCAATTAGCGACGATGGTTGGCTACCGACGGGGTGGTAGTACGCAACCGCGACGCAGAATGACGGGCGACCGACGCCGGTAATGGCGGGATGACCGGCAATGGTGGTGACCGGAGAAGATTGTCGATGGTCTGACTGGTAGGCTGTAGTAAATGAACTAGCACTCGCTGAACTACTCGAACTCCGATTAATGCTCGTTCATGTTTGTTCACATTAATAAACAAACAAGCTTGAACAGTTTTTGAAAACTCGGATGTTAAATGAACTGAACATGAACATCTTACTCATTGTTTATGTTCATGAACATACTGCTTATTGTTCGACAAGTAATTTATTAATTAATTGATATTAAATTTGATAATAATTCATATATTTAAAATATAAGTAAATATAACTTATTTTTTTAATTATATATTTAATAAAAATATTATAATTTATTAAATTTACTAGTATAATCTATACAAATATATGATATATTTAATTAAATTTTATAAAATATAATTAATATTATAGTTTATAAATTATAAGATAAATACACAAAAAAATAAAAGAAACTCATATTAATTATTTAAAAATTTAATTAAAGTTAATAAATTATTTTATTTAATTTATAAATGATGAAATGGATAACTATAATATTAATTATATTTGTATTAATTATATATTTATATCATATGCCTCCCCTACCCGTCGCCCGTCGGTTCATCCAAATTCGAAACGAAGTTCATTTACTGCCGATCCGAGGCTCGTGATTTCACATTTCGCTGCATTTCAAAACGCCGCTCTAAGCTCTATCGGTCCCTTGAAAGCATCAGTTCTAACTGCTGATCGACTCTCCGTAGGCATTCACTCGTCTTTTCTTCGACTTAGGCATTCTCTCATCTTCTTATCAATTTCACGATTCACAATCGAGGAAACCGTTTTGAACCGATCATTCTATCTTCTTCTTCGACTTCCTGCCTCTCTTTTTCAGCTTCTGTCTTTTCCCTCTTCGACTTCTTCCGGTTAGTTGCTGTCTCTCTCTCAGGTTCTGAATCTTTGGTCATCTTAGGTATGGCATTAAATAATTTTGTGCTAACTGCTAAGATTGATAATCAAGTTCTATTGCTTACTACTATGCGTTAATGCTCTATCACCGCCTACTTGTATGCTAATGCCCTCACTTGTTGATATGCTTGTGCGTTGATAATAGAGTTCTTATGCATTGATTGATTCTAGGCTTAGGAAGGTTCTTCAATCTTCAGTGCTGACAATATTATGATTTGGTGATCTTTAAATATCCATCGGGGAACTCTATCATAATAGTAATTTTCTATAATAATATAGCCACTTGCTATAGTTGGAGGGGGTTTCATTTTTAACTACTATTTCACTTTCTTTTTTGTCCGCTTTTATGAGTGTGTGATTCCTAGCTTCATAGCCCTTCTTTATTTTTTATAATGCACCAAGGAATATTAGTAATACCAACTTGATTCTATGCTAGTGTCATAATATTATGATGTAAGTCTTGTTCTCGCATTCTCGCTTTGATTTTGATTTATTATTTTGTTGCCTATTGGTAGTTGTTCTCATGTATTTGTTAACTCAAATATTCTGGATATTTTGTGTTTGACTTATGTCAAAAATATTCTATTTGAGGATTTCAATTTATTTGTTATAAAAAAAGAGTTATGGAGACATTGATGGAAGTGATATAGAAAAGAGTTATGGATTCCTCCCATTTTATTAAATTTAATGTCTATCTTTCATTGGAAGGCCACTAGCAAGTGGCAACTGAAAGATAGATTTTTTTTAAAAGGCAATGATTATATCTTTTTGCTTCATTTAGTGCAACTTAGTTGATGTGAGCTCTATTTGGTCTTTGATATTCTTCTAGATTGGGTTTATTTTAATTTGGATTATATTTTGATATATATATATATATATATATATATATATATCAAATTTGGCTACTATTGTAGATCTTAGTTTGTTGGAAGTTGAGAACATTATTTTCAACATTTTACTGACCTCTTCTTTTAGTTTAGGGTTTGGAAGATTCAAGCTTAATATCTCTCATCCTATGATGGCACTAATAAAGCATTTTTTATATGAGCCTATAATATTTTTTGTCCTTTATATAGTTTTTTTGTATTAAATGTTTTAATTTAATAATGATGTAGTAGACTTTTTTTGGAGTGATCATTATATTTCCTTTTTTTAGTGTTGAAATCATGAATGAGACTCAAGCAGATGTAGATGCTAATGTTATTATAAGTGCCACTGAAAGAAGTGAAGATCTTGTTATCGATGATATTCAAGAAAACCCTTTTGAAAAGAGAAAAAGAAAGAGAACTTCAGATATTTGGAAAGACTTCACTATTGTAAAGTTAAAAAGTGGTGTTGAGAAAGTGCAATGCAATCATTGCAAGTTATACATGAATAAAAATAAGGATGACGCAACAACACATTATAAAAGGCATCTTCAAACTTGTCCAAAAATTTTAAGAAAGGGACAACTACTTGTTTTAGAGAGAAATTGCTGTAATTTGGGAGCAACAATAAGGTATGTTACACAAATTTAATTATCTATTTTATATTTTTAAAGGCGACAGGTGTCTTCTTTTTTTATAAAAGGACAGGTGTCCTTCTTAGTTTTTTTTAAAAGTCACATTTATTTTAAATAATAATCGATAGTGTGCTTATATTTTAAAAATGACCGACTGTGTGTCAACTTCTTTTATAAATTTATATGCATCATAAAATTTTAAATAGCTCTTGATTTTTATGTATGTTTTAGTCAAGTTTTGAATAGAACAATGAATGTTTTTTGAATCATTATGAATAGGTGTTTTCAGTGTTAACCATTTTTTTTGAGAAAAATAGCAATATGTTTTCACTCTATTATGAATTTGAAGCATTTTTCTATTTGGAGAGATTGATAGAAGCTTGTTCCATATATAATGCTTTATATCCAGGTATGCACTCTTTTATTTTTGAGTTTTTTTTCTTCAAATTAAGTTATTTATTAATTTTTTTTTGTTACAGGTGTCTTGTTTTAGAGAGAAATTGCTGTAATTTGGGAGCAACAATAAGGTATGTTACACAAATTTAATTATCTATTTTTATATTTTTTAAAGGCCGATTGTGTGCCTTATTTTTTTTTTATAAAAGGTCGACCGTGGTGCCTTAGTTTTTTTTTTTAAAAGTCACATATTTTAAACAATAATCTAGGGTGTTTATATTTTAAAATGACCGATGTGGTGTCATTTTCTTTTATAAATTTATATGCATCATAAAATTTTAAATAGCTCTTGATTTTATGTATATTTTAGTCAAGCTTACCCCTTATAGAATTTTTCATGATTTATTTATTTTAAGAATCTAGATTTTATATTGTGTGGAGAACTTAGATCATGATTCATTATATGAGATTTAAGGAAGTAATCCAACCAAAAAATTAGAGAAAATTTTAGAACTCATTTAAAGCTTATTCATTAACTTGATTATATAATTGTTCATTTATTTCAAACAAGCCAAGTACAATTCAAGCTTGAACATAGATAAAATTAAGCAAACCAAGCTTGAACATCCATGCGAAAGCTCGGCTCGAACTCGAAGCGAACATGAACAACTTATAATTTATCCAAGCCAAGTCCAATCCGATAAGTACTCGGCTCGGCTCGGCTCGATTACAGCCCTATTGGTGGCCAACGGGTGGTCGACAGCGGCAACTGACGATGGTGATTGGCGGCCGACGGGGGTCTTTGACCTATCCGAGGTTGTTTGTCAGAGTGTGACTCGATGATGTGAACCTGTATGGAAGGGGTCAAATTGAATCTGCTGAGAATTTTTGACCTATCCGAGGTTGTTTGTCAAAGTGTTTGCTCGATGACGTTAACCTGTGTGGAGTAGGTACTAAGTTTTGACCTATCCGAGGTTGTTTATCATAGTGTTGTTCGGCGACGTGAATCGTATGGAAGAGGTTGAATCAATCCGAGGATCTTTGACCCATCCGGTTGTTTGTCGAGTGTTACCCGATGACGTTAACCTGTGTGGAAGAGGTTGAATTGAATCCGCTGAGGATCTTTGACCCATCCGAGGTTGTTTGTCAGAGTGTTACCCGATGACGTTAACCTGTATGGAAGAGGTTGAATTGAATCCGCCGAAAATTTTGATCCATCCGAGGTTGTTTGTTAGAGTGTTACCCGATGACGTTAACCTGTGTGAAAGGGGTCGTACGAAGTCCACTAAGGACCTTTTGACCTATCCTAAGTTATTTGTCAGATTCTTTGCTCGATGACGTTAACCTGTATGGAAGAGGTCGTAGGAAGTCCACCAAGGACCTTTTGACCTATCCTAGGTTGTTTGTCAGAGTCTTTGCTCGATGACGTTAACCTGTATGGAAGAGGTTGATTAAAACATCCGTTTGTGATTGTAGCCAAAGTTGCTCCTTAACCTTAGCCTTTTTCATTAGTATTACTGACTTGCTTTTCAAACTGATAATCAATTAGATATCCAGAATATCAATTTGATAATCTTTTGAGATTAAGATTTGCCCCCCAGTTTCTGACAAAATCTGAAGGAATGAAGTTTGATGAATTTTTATTCTTCGCTTGCGCTCCTTAAAAGCTTGAAATGATATATCTCGATGGTGGTTTTGAACTTGTTGGGGAACTTGGTCGCCATACGAGATGATATAATGGGAATCAGTTTCCCACAGACGGTGTCAAACTGTTGCGTGCTAGAAAACTAGTTGCGGTAGAGTAAAAGTTTTCGCCTTAGCTTCGTTATGAAATCCAGCACACACACACATGTATTTAAAGAGTGAACAAGAAAACTCCAGAATTTTTACTTGGAAAATCTCGAAAAGAGGGAAAAACCACGGGGCCTAGCCCAGTAAAAAACTTCCACTATGTATCTATTTTAGAGTACAAAATCTTCCCGATACCGGGATTACATAATTATATATGAGAAAGAAACAACAACTATGTGTGTCGATCGGTTGTAACTTAAGTAGTGGCGATGATGGTGAAGCTGCGGAGCAATCAGGTGAAAATGCGGAAACTATTAAGCAAAATGCGAGGAACAATCACTGCGAAAACGTAGGAACAATCACGGTAGAAATGCAGGGGCAATCAACGATACAAGTCATCATGATGGAGCAAAGGTGTGATGGCAAGATCAATGACGGCCCGTGGCGGTGGTTACGGCCGTCAGTGGCGCGATTGTGCTTGGAGGATCTTTAGAGCTCTCTCCTCTCTCTTGCTTAGCCTCCCCACATATGAGGAATGAGGGGCTATTTATAGATTGGAGGAGTGGCGTCTCTGTAAATACATGCAAAACCCGTACCACTTCACTTCATCGGACGGCTCAAAATGATCCCCTTGATCATATGATATATTTTGTGTATTTGAATGCTCAAATGATGTCGAATTATGATATCTTGAGCTTGTTAGATTCGGCTCGTCAAGACGCTCGATTTGACTATAAACACTCCATATTTAAGAGTCGATTGATAATAAACGTTTGATCTCGGTTAGTCTTGATTCACGATCAGATTGCTTTCTACGTTAAGATTCGTGCTTCGACTAGTGAAATTTTTAGGGTCATATCAAATGTCAAATATGAATTGATATGTTTATAATATTAATTATTATTATAAACATTTTTTTCAATTAATTATTTTAGGGGGATTTACATACATATCACACAATACTCGTGTATTACATATCTAACACATAAACTTTAATTTTTAAATATATAACACTCTAATCTTCAATATCAAATCAAAAATATCATCATTATTCACTTTTTAAAAGTAAAATGTATCTTTTTAGGTATAGGAAAGTGTAAGATAAGTAAATATCTAATTTTAGGTATTTGATATATAAACACATAAGAATTGGGTGGCATATATGTAATTCTTTCATTATTTTAATACTAATAAAACATCATAAAATATTTTAACTTTATTATTTAAAATTAATCTTATTCTATATTATAAATTTATTTACTATTATTTTGAATTAGCTAATAACATAAATTATTTAAATAAATGTGTCTATTTGCAAGTGAGAAATATAAGTTAATTAAGTGAATATAAAACTCAGATATGATTATGTAAGCGGATCCTTGAAAACACATTTTCAATTGGGCGTTCTTGAAAACGCCAATCACAATCACGTTTTTGCTCTTTTGTAAATATAACTTTTAAAATATATTCATATGCGCTTCTTTTTAAAATTTATCAAAAAGGATAAATTTTCCAACTTAACAATTTATATTTTAGCTCTTTATAATTTTTTTTACATGCTCCTTCTACTTAATAGTAAATATTAGGAGCTCCTTTTCAAAATTTAGCACTATTTTAAGTGATTGATTTGTATTATTAGGTCATGAACTCGATCCCTTAGATGCCGACTAAATTAGATAGTCTTCAAATACTTATATGGCTAACCATTACTAATTTCACGCTTCTCTTTTATAAATCATGAATGCATATTTAATGCAATCTTTTTTTATGATAAACTTTTATCAAATCATTTAAAATTTATTCATTTTTTAAATAATAAATTTTTTTTATAAAATATACCTCTAATTTTTTTTTTATAAATGTGATATATATATATATATATATATATATATATATATATATATATATATATATATATATATATATATATATATATATATATATATATATATATATATATATATATATATATATATATAAGCTTAGAGGATAAAAAATAATTGTCTAAAATTCTTTACTTTCTAGCAATAAGAATTACAGTTTTTTTTTCTCATGATAGATAAAAAGATGGAATAATTACATACATAACACTCAAATTTTATATATTAACAGAATTAGCTTCAAGTTCATTTTTTTTTTAAGTAAAGATTCCATGAATTCACATAAGCTACGATGAAATTTTTAAGAATTTGATAAAAGTCAAAAATATGAGTTAGGATTTTAACGTGAATTTAATATTTAAGTGAGAAATTAAAAATAAAATAAAATAAAGAAATACTATTTTTGTAAATATATATTTTTTGAGTGTTTATATATAAAATTGCCTCTAGAGGGTTTTAGGGGTTTTTGGCGCTTCCTTCGGTGGCTTCTTTTCAGGCATCTCCCTTCACGTAGGTCTCAACCTTCTTTGCTCTTCCGGTCCTCCCCTCCTCTCTTCGACCTCCGGCCCCAGGTCGGAGGCCAGTCCGATTTAAATCGATCTCCCTCCCTCCCCTATGGAGTCAGATCGCTCATTCTCAAACAACTTTCCCTCGCTGCCCTCCCGCTCCCCTAACGGCTCTATTCTTGGGGCTGCACCACATGGTCTCCCTCCCACCATTCCCAGCTTTTTCTGGTTCTCGCAACTGGAAAGACCTCCTAACTCAACAGAACGACAAAAGTAGCTCTTATTCCCTTTCTTTCATCCCTTCTGACTCAAACGAAGTCACTTTCTCGGAGGAGGAACTGAATGTCGGGCAAAGTGAGTGGAATCTCTCTCTGGTGGGACACGCCATAGGTAAACGCCCCTTCTACGGCTCTTTGCTAGCGGCGGTTAGAAGGAAATGGAAGTTGAAAAGGAGCTTTGAGTTGCTCACCTTAGAGGGTGATTTTTTCCTGTTTAAATTTTCATGTCAAGAGGACTTTGATCTGGTTTGGGACAACAGTCCCTGTTTTTTGAATGGAAGGCCCTTCATTTTCCAGAAATGGAGCTGGGATTTCAGGGCATCAAAGGAGAATGTTACAAAATCCTCCTTTGGATCAAGCTACCAAACTATCCTCACTGTTGTTGGAATGAAAAGGGTTTCTCAAAGGTAGCGAGCAAAATTGGGATTCCGTTAGCGGTTGACAACCTAACGGCGATGAAAGCTCGTATCTCTTTTGCCTGAATCTGTGTCCAAATCAACACTTCTTCATCCCTACCCAACTCAGTTTCTATCAATCTTAATGAACTAAAATTCGAGCAAGAGATTTTTTATGATTGGAAACCAACCACCTGTTCCAATTGCTGCACCTTTTCTCACGATCTCTCTTCTTGCCCTCTCAACCCAGCCAATAATGAAGCTATCAGGGGAAGGGGGCGCAGCCATAACAGGAGACCTCAACCTCTTCCCAAGCAACACACATCTCATGAAAAGAAATTCCAGCACAGCCGAGCCTTCGGTCATCCACTCAGAGCGGAATTAGCACCTCATATTCTGTCCTCCAATGTTAATCCAGAGCTAGCTTCATCTCTTCCCACCTCTACCTCGATTATAAGTTTATCTTAATCACTACTGTTCACTCTCCTCTGCAGGAAGACACGCCCTATTATCCCCTTCACTGGTGGCCGCATCATTACCTCCTCCTCTTCTTATGGTGTGATGACCAGATTGACAACCACCTCTCCTAATCATCTCACTTCAACCAAATCGGCTGAAAATTACTCTTCTCCAGGGAAAGGTTCTCAAGATCCCTACATGACCAAGGCTGCCCAACAACATCCTAATACTGGCCAGAAGCACAACCAGAAGAAAAAGGGCAAGAAGCCCTCCAGCTCGTCTAATTCCCAATGATTGGAACCTCCATAGGGTGTTGGAATGCGCGGGGTCTGATGGCACCAGGTCGACTGGACGATTGTTCTAGGATTATTAAGGAGAATAAACTTGATATTTTCTGTTTACTTGAAACTAAGCTTTCTACAGGGTCTTTCAACGACATAGCTTTTATTACCTGTGCAAAACTCTTCGCTGGGGAGGAAAGTTGTCACAACTGTGATGATTGTAATGGGGGCCGGATTTGGCTCAAATGGAACTCCTCTGCAATCCAATTCAGACCTTTGTCATGGTCGCCTCAACTCATACATGGTGAGATCATTCCAGTAGGCTCCCCTTCCTTCTTTGCTACATGGATTTATGCCTTCAATGATGCGCATGATCGGTTGTCTCTGTGGGACTCTCTGAGGAATATTTCTTTGTCCCTTTCTTCTTCTCCCTGAGTGTTAATGGGAGACTTTAACTGTGTTCTTCTCTCTAAGGAGAAAAGTGGTGGTAATCTTATTCCAATTAATCGGACCATGGATTTCAAAGACTGCATTCAAGATTGTGGGTTAATGGATTTAATCAGCACTGGTCTCTTCTACACCTGGTCAAACCTGCAGGCTGAAAACCCCATCTCCTCCAAAATTGATCGAACCCTCTGTAACTCACAAAGGCTTGAGAAGTTTCCCTCATCTTACTATAATATTGTCAATCCTCTATCTTCTGATCACTCTCCTCTCATCACTCATCTTTCCAAACCAATTAGGGTCTGTCCCCGTTTCATGTTCAAATTACTGGACCAAAAGCGAGGACTTTAAGCAGTTGATTCAGGAGTTGTGGGCTGGATTCATCCCTGGTGATCCACTGTATGTCTTCTCCACAAAGCTCAAACTAACAAGGAGAATTCTTAGATATAATGTGAGGTATTCCACTCCCATTAAGGCTCAGCTTGATGCCCTGAAACTGGAGCTCGACTCCCTTCTCTTGTTGCTTGATAATGATCCCTCCAACTCTATCCTAGCTAATGAGGCTAAAAGTCTGAAGGAAATATATATCAATCTTCTCTTAAAGGAGCACATGTGGGCTAAGCAAAGGGCTAAGGTTCATTGGTTAACCAATTCATATGCTGATCTGAAGTTTTTGTATGCCCACATTAAAGAAAGAAGAAGCTCCAACATTATTAGGTCTATTCAGACTAATAACGGCTACTTTTCTGAACCTCAAGATATTATGGAAGAGATTACTACTTTCTATTCCTCTCTCTTTAATTCTGGTCAAGTATCTATTTTTGAATCTCAGGATGATTCAGCTGGGAATACTCTTTCTAGAGCACAAGTTGAGGAGCTGGAAGCTGATTTCTCTGATGCTGAAATTGTCAAGGCTCTACATAGCATTAATGAAAATAAATCCCCTGGACCTGGTGGCTTCAATGCTAGATTCTTCACCTTCTATTGGGATATTATAGGAGGTCATTTCCTGAAAGCGGCGCATTATTTATTTCGTACTAAGAAACTTCCGGATATTTTCAAACATAGTCTCCTAACTCTTATACCTAAGAAGAAGCACTCAAATACCATCATTGATTTCAGACCAATCTCTCTATGTAATACCTTTTACAAAGTCTTAGCTAAAGCTTTGGCCACTCGTTTAAGCAAGGTGCTTCCTTCCATTGTTCATTGTCCACAATCAGCTTTTATCAAGGATAGGGACATAGCTGATAACATCTCTCTAGCTCATAAAATTTGTTCTGATTTCCTCCCTTCCTATCCTGAAGAGAGATTCATTGCTAAGTTTTATCTTAGGAAAACATTTGATGTAGTGAATTGAGCCTCTCTTCTCAACAGACTTCGACTCAAAGGTTTTCCTTTTTCTTTCATATTGCTGATTGAGGCTTGTATCTCCAATGTGCCTTACTCCATAGTCTTCAATGGTGAAATTAAAGGGTATTTTCACTCATCCAATGGGTTAAGACAAGACTGTCCTCTATCTCCTTTTCTTTTCACTGTGGTTATGGATTCGTTCTCCTGTTTTCTAGAGAAAGAAGTCCAGATGAAAAGGTTCTGCCCTCTTCTTTCTGGGAATATGGATGTTTCTCACCTCCTATTTGCAGATGATCTTCTTGTGGTGGGCAAAGCTAATTTATCAACTATGGTTTCACTTAGAACGACTCTTGATTCCCTACATTCCAGCATGGGTCTCACTGTGAATGGAGAGAAATCTCAATTATGCTTCTCTAAGGAGTCCAGGTTGGCTCCTCAATTTTGTAGGAGTTAAAAAGTCAATCTCTCTAAGTTTCCTCTCCAATATCTGGGCCTCCCTCTGGTATCTGGTCCTCCTAAAATCATACACTTTAATCCCTTGATTGATAAGCTGTTTAAATGGCTTGCCGGGTGGAAGAGCAAGCTTCTCTCCTTGGGGGGTCGGTTTCAACTAATTAGATCCTCTATTAATGGCCTCTTATCCTACTGGTTCAGGTCGATAGCTTGTCCTTAATTCGATTACCTCTAATTTCTTTTTCCATGGAGAGGGAAAGAACAAATTTCAAACCATCTCTTGGAATAAGACAACTCTTCCAAGGGATCGTGGGGGCTCTGGACTTACTTCCTGCTCCACCCTATACTCTATCTGCAAGGTTAAAATCATACTGAGGCTCTTAAAGGGGCCTTCACCATTGGCTACTTGGCTCTTTAATAAATATGGATCACTTTGGAATAAATTCTTCTCCAGGACCTCCTTACATTGGAGAGATCTGACTTCTCATGCTTCAAGGTTTAAAGCCAACTTCAAACTTAAGGCATGTATTAACTCTTCTTACTCCTTCTTTTTTGACCCCTAGTGTGAGGGTCTCTCTCTGGTGGATCGTTTGGGACAGAATTGTATCTCTCTTTTAAATATGCACCCCTTTACTCAACTGAAAGAATTCCTTTCTAATGGGATATGGGTACTTCCTTCTAATTTTAGTTCCATGTTCCCTGCCTGTTTCGATATTATAAGTAAATCTCCTGTTTATAAGGAAGGTGATTTTACTAGTTGGATTGGTCATAAGGTTATCTCTGCAAAAATAATTAAACAAGCTCTCTTTGAACACTTACCTCGGGTCAATTGGCATGATGAAGTCTGGTTCAAAGGTTTGTCTATAAATCAAGCTTTGTACTGCTGGTTGGCTGTTTTAGGAGGTCTTAAAACGTCTGATGTGCTCTGTGCTAGAGGGGTTGGTTTTAATTTTGTTTGTTGCTTCTGTAAAGAAGGCATTGAAACTCACTCTCACTTATTCTTTGAATGTACCTACTCTATGTCCTTGATAAGGCAACTCTTGCCTAACGACTCTTTTCTTCTCTTAAACATGAATCTAAAATAGATGCTTAGCACCTTCTCTTTACAAGAACATAATGCCACTGCTAGACTTTGTTATTTAATTATGGCCATGACTGTTTACCAAATCTGGAAGGAAAGAAATAGAAGGATTCATCAACAGGAAGAGTCCTCTCCCTTAAGTATAATCTCTCGCATTAAAACTCAAATTGGCTTTCGATTGAGGAGATGGAAGTTCAAGTCAAACTGGCTGGATCCGTTCAGGCATTACTGGACTCTTGGAGGTTCACTGAAACTTAATGGCTATGTTCCTTGGATTTACCTTCTTTACTTACTTTGTCTGATGATCTTTAAAGATAGCTTTCTGGTACGGGGGTTAATATTCAAGATTGACACGGACAATGATGAACGTCATACATCTGAATTTTTGCATAGCCATCGACTTCTAAACCCAGTTGGAGTTTCTCCCTGGCGACCTCTCTGCAACCAGCACTCCTTGGCTGTGCTGGTTGGTTATGCTTTTCTTCAGGTTGTGAGTCGTTCTGGCCGAGTCATGGCCGTTTCTTCCTTTTTCTGAGTCTAGATGTGTCAATCTTCTATTTATCTTCTTTCAGTTCTTTTGTAGTCTATTTACATGTAATTTGTATTTATCTTTTCACTTGGAATGAATTGAACTAAGGCTCTCATATTTTTCCAAAAAAAAAAAAAAAAATTGAATCCAACGTAACTAACTGAAATTAACTGCTAGTTACCCCTTCCTCCTCGGTGGAGCTGCCGCATCTAGGAATCAGTTAAGGTAATATTAAAGTCTACCATGAAAGCTTTGCCTATAGTGCTAAACGCAGCTGGCAGTTGTGCGGAATAGCTTAGATGTCAAAGAGGGGCTTTTCAGCTTTAGTCCAGTACTATATTAAAGAATAAAGAAAATTGCGTAGTAGTACTTGATTCAAGCAAGCTACAGAGAATAAAAAAATCTGGAGATTATTTCATTAAAGAGACTAACTACACTAAGTCCGGTACTGCATTACTGTACAAGAGGGATCAACTCTCAATATCAGCCCCTCTCGGGTTAGAGAATTTGTAAATAGAAGCTGATTAGTTAGGTTTGCTTTTATGCATGCTAGAATTTTGTAAATATTTTGAAATATAAAAGAAGAACTTATCTCTTTAATGGTGTATAAAAATCATGCACATATTCAAATACATTAAGTAGGGCTGCAAACGAGCAAAGTCGAGCCGAGCAGAGTATATATATGCTCAAACTTAAGTTTGTTTAATATTATCGAGTTTGAGCTCACTTCGAGCTTTTCAGAATGGTGTTTAAGCTTGAGCTTATTTACCATTATCGAGATCGAGCTCGATTCAAATTTGTTCGCGAGCTCAGTTCAAATTGCATTATCGAGCTTGTTAACAAATATGTTGTTTAATGAAATAAATAAGCTTTAATCGAGCTTGTTCACGAGCAGCTTGTTGAAAAATATACATGAGATGTATCAATTAAAGCTTATTAAGCCTAAAAATAATAATAATTTAAACAATATTATTCATAAAAAGCTTTAATCGAGTCGTAATCGAGTTAATTGAGCTCCTTAACGAGCTTGTTCACGAGCATAAATGAACAGAATGACAAATTATTCAAGTTTCTTCATTTAACAAGCGAGTATTTACAAAAGTGTTCAAGCTTGTTTAATTAGTTAATCAAACAATCATGAACGAGCTAAAATGGAGCCGAGCCACGAGTAGCTTGTCGAACGCTCAGTTCATTTGTAGCCCTAACATTAAGGGCAGCATATAGGATATTTAATATTTTTAAGGGATAAAAGATACAAAGTGAAAAAAAAAAATCATTGAGCCTAACTCAGCTAGAATAATTCAACTATTGTGAGCTAATGATTGCAAAAGAAGCTATTTGTTATATATAGAGAGAGAAGGATAAAAAAACATCTTTGGAGGTAGTAAGAGGAGTCTAAAAGTGTTAGTGATATCATTAGCTAATGAAGAGTGGTCAACTTGATCAAAGAAAGAGCGACTAAGGAAGCATGCATCTGATGTTCATGATTGATACAGTCAATCTTTGATAGTCATTCAATTATAATTAATAGAAATAGTGAGTGGTCAACTTAAATGAGAGGGATGGTCAAGTGATCAATAAGACAAACATTGAATTTCATGGCAAAAGAACATCAATGTTAGTTAATAAAGAATATCAAAATTTGTTGATGACAGGCAATCAACTTAGTCCCTATGATAGAAGGAGAGGCCTAATTATTCAAAAGATGAGAATTGGATATTAATGACTTAACAGATGGCATACATAGGGCAGTGGCCAAAATTAGGCATGATTGATTAGAAAAGTTAAAAGTTAAGTGATTATAGACTATTGATTTTGTCATTCTCTTGGTAATATAAGGTATTTGGCAACTAGAATGAGTGTTATATGTTAATTATTAGTAGGCATTGAATGATATTCTATGAGAAATATGAAAAATTAGATAAGTTGGTGATCATCAATGCAATGACAATCGAATAATGATAATTGAGCAACATTGATTTGTTGACCTCCATATGTGTGCCATAAATCAAAACAAGCCCACAAGTCAAATTCAACGGACGGTGGTGACAGTGCATAAATTGAGGCTCAAAATGCACTCGACGTCCTTGAAAATGGTCGAAACGACCTCCGATTGACAAACGGACTTCGTCACCGCATTCATAACGTTGAAATTAATCAGAATATAAATATTACAAAATCTAACGAGCAATTGATTAAGCGCTCGAGCTATCAATATTTCAACACGTATATCATAGTTGAAAAGTTGCGATGATGACCAAAGGACATCCGTTCATGAAATAGATCATGTCATTAGCTTCAAAACATCGAAATCTATTAAATGAGGTTGCCCGCGCTTAATTCGGACGAGTCTGTGCAAATGTCGAGTGATTTGAAGTAACAGTGCGCAAATCGAGGCTGAAATATACTGGACGTTGCCAAAATCAACCCAAATGACCTCCGATCGATGAACGGACTTCTCCATCGATTTAGAACGTCGAAATTGATCAAAATATAAATATTGCAAAATCTAATGATCAATTGATTAAGCGCTCGAGTCATCAACATGCTTGCACGTATATCAGAGTCGAGAAGCTACGACGATGTTCGAACAACCTCCGTTCGTGAAATTGATCACGCCGTTAGCTTCAAAATATCAAAATCTATTAAATGAGATTGACTGCGCTCAATTCGGACCAGTCTGTGCAAAGGTCAAATGTTTTGAAGTGACGGCGCGCAAATCGAGGCTGAAATGCACAGGACGTCACCGAAACTAACTCAAATGGCCTTCGATCGACGGACGAACTTCGCCATCGCGTTCAGAACATCGAAATTGGTCAGGATATAAATATTATACGACTTGATGAGCAACCGATTAAGCACTCGAGTCGTCAACGCGCCTACACATATATCGAGGTCAGGAGGCGCCGACAAGAATCAAACGACCTCCGTTCGTGAAATTAATCGTGCCATTGGTTTCGAAACGTCGAAATATATCAAATAAGACTATTCGCACTCAATTCGGACGAGTATGCGTGAAAATCGAGCGATCGAAAGCGACGACGCGTATTTTTAGTTGAAATGGACTCAATTTGGCGCCGACTCTAACCAAACGGCCTCCGATCGCGAAACGGACTGCGTCATTGCATTCAGAACATCGGAATAATCTTAGATTTAAATATCTATTGATTATCTAATCGCGTCAGTGTTAAACTCTGATATGACCCTGAAAATTCCTCTAATCTAAGCACGAATCTTGATGCCAAAAGCAAGCTAATCAGAAATCAAGACTAACCGAGATCAAGCGTTTATTATCAATTGACTCTTAAACATGGAGTTTATAGTCAAATCGAGGCCTTGACGCGAGCCAAGCCCAAGATATCATAATTCCGACATCATTTGAGCATTCAAATGCACGAAATACATCATATGATCAAGGGAATCATTATAAGCCGTCCGATGGAGAGGAGTGGTTCGGATTTTGCATGTATCTACAGAGACGCCACTCCTCCAATCTATAAATAGTCACTCATTCCTCATATGAGGGGAGGCCAAGTGAAGGAGAAGGGAGGCAAGCAAAAGAGAGGAGAGAGCTCAAAGATCCTCCAAGACACCGTGTCATCACTGACGGTGCCAACAACCCCACGGGCCGCCATCGCCTACCACCGCCGATCTCGCCGACCATCATTGTTCGTCATCATCACCGACCAATATCGTGGCCATCGCCAACATCGCCGTCATTGTTATTACAAGAATTGCCATTTTCATATACATTCAGTAATCCCTCGGAAGATCTTGTACTCTCAAATAGACACATAGTAGAAGTTTTCTGTGATTTTTCCTCTTTTGAGGTTTTACATAAAACTCCAGTTTTATTCGCTTTAAATAATTGTGTCCGGACTTTCCAAAGTAAGAACTTACTCTATCACAACTGGTTTTCTAGCACGCAACAAACTCAATTTAAGTCACTTAATTAATTTAAAAAAAAAATCAAGTTAAAATATCTAAAACCTAAATCCCTAAAACCATTGGACCGGCCTTAATCCTTCACGCAGACGAACCGGCCCAATTCTTCTCCCTCACGCGACCCGATCGAAGCTGCCCTTCTTCACACACGCACGCCCGACCTCGGTTCCGCCCGTTCGTCCGACCGATTTCCCTCGACTCGCGATCGAGCGCTCAACCGTTCTCTCCCGCTCTCTCTCTCTATTGGTGTCTCCTGCAGGATGCACGCAAGGCGAGACTCTCTCCCGTCTTCATCTCATTGTCCACAAAAAAAAAACCCTCTGCTTCCTATTTGGAAAATTCCAACTCTTCTTCCCATCCTCCCCGATTGCCGCGATTGCCTCTCTGTTTCAACCCTGGAGTTTACCGGAGTCGTGGACGGCTGTTCTTACATCCTTGCTGTTTGCAGCCGGGCAGTTGAGCATTGCTAAGGAGGTTCTCCGGCCAATTGTACACCGCTATGGCCCCCTGCTTGACCTTCTAATGCGATCGATCTACCACTTCCGGTCTTCATCTACCAGTCGATATCTTGCGATGACGTCGACTACAAGATGAAAGTGTTGAACTTGTTCAAGATCGACACAGAAAAACCCTCTCTTGACTTTGGTTTTCAATTCGCAAGGTTCGCCTGCGATTGTGCTCGCTAGTGATTGCTTCCGCTCTCGAAGGAGATGAGTTTAACTTCTATTTTCTGGCGTCTCTTCTTCGATATCCCTGCCATGGCATCGGGACAATAAAGATCAAGAATGTTAAGATTTATTCTGATCATCGTGTCCTTACGACGTTTGAAAAGTGAGGTATTCCTCTCAGTCGATGCAATTAATACTGCAAAGGTTCCTAAGAAGAATGAGATTATTGTTTGGTAAAAGTTGGCATCAATGCAGATGCAACCCTATGAAGCTTTCTTGAGGAGTGAAATAGTTCATTCATCCATTAGTGGTTCGCCATTAGCTTCAATAACTAGTTTAAAGAAAATATGTGATCACCCGTTGCTGTTGACCAAAAGAGCTGCAGAAGGTGTACTTGAAGGCAGGGACACAATGGTAAATCGTGAAGAGCTTGTTATGATGGAAGAGATGGCGCTGAATTTGATAAATTCAACAAATCACAATGTTCTTAAAGCGGGCTAGCATATATCATGCAAATTATCTTTTATAATGTCATTATTGAAAAACTTGTTTAAAGAGAGACACCATATTTTAATATTTTCACAGACTTGTAAGATGCTGAATCTTTCGGAGGGAGCAATTTTATCCAAGGGATACAACTTCTTACGAATTGATGGAACAACCAAACTTTCTGACAGAGAGAAGATTGTTAAGGATTTTCAAGAGGGCTCAATGCTTATGTTTTTTTAACTTCATAAGTTGGAGGACTCGGCTTGACTCTTACCTTAGTCGATTGTGTCATTGTGGTTGATCCAGTATGGAATCTAAGCACTGACAACCAAAGTGCTGATCGTGCTTATCGAATTGGGCAAAGAAAAAAAAGGAAAGAAGAAAGAGAAAAACAGTGAAATATATTACGTCACTTCATTGCCGATAAAAAAATAAAATCAAATATTTGAATGTGAGAAAATTATATGTATATATATTTACCTTTTCGCAGGTTTGAAGGCCTCTCCATGCTCATCAAGACGCGACGAGATGAAAAACTGGCTGTGGTGTCGCAAGATACGGCTCGCTACGCTCATCAGGACATACTGGATAAACCAAAACTGTCAGATGTGGCACTCCCTATGCCAAAATATTGTCGTGCATATATATATGTTTTTTTGCAGAGGCGTTATGCTCATCATCAAACGGATTGAAAGTCTACAGGTGTTTCAAAACACAACCGTCACGCTTCATCGATGCGAAGGGTAGTCAAAATAGTTACGATGTTCTATGCGGGATGACGAATATTCAATCTAAATTTGGACTTAATTCTGACTTGAATATATTTCTTGTATCTCTTTCTATAGGTTTCAAGACCTTGCTAACGCCTATTAGGGCGTAGTAGGTGTGAAGACGGTTGTGGTGTCGCAAGACACCACTTGCTACGCTCATTAGGGTATACCGAGAAAGCCAAAACACTCCCGATGCAGTCCCCTACATGGGGATGATGCGGGGAGGCTGCCAAAATTACATCAAATTTTTTGACTCAAAAAAATGGAGCATAAAATGAATCAATTTAAGAATGTTGAGCAAGAAAACTTAAAGCTAAAATTCAAATTAAAAATTTCAAACAACAAAAGGGGGAGGGAAAATAGCATACAACAAACACAAAAGTAAAACAAAAAAGAGGGAAAATGAAATATTTTGAGGGATAAATATTATTTTAAAATAATAAATTAAACTATTTTTTACAATCTAAATCAAAATGTCTTCTTTGCCACCTTATCTGCAACTCTTTGTACAAGAGATAGAAGGCGATACTAAATCCAATTCCATAAAAATCATAGGATTTCCTTTAATCAAAAATTAAAGAATTTCATTCTAATTATGATTTAAAAAAATCAATGAAATCATTAATTAGATGAAATTAGCTAAGCTATAAATACCTAAATGTGCTCGGACATAGAGATTTCAAGTATGAATTTTAATGTCTAAAAAGGCTGCGCAGGCTAAAGTTGAAATTAAATGAAAATACAAAATCAATCTCATAAATCAGAAATGAAAATTGCCTAAATTCTTAAATACATCCGCATGGGCCCCGATACTATGCTAAATGCTTAAATTCAAGTGTCTGAGAATGATGTACGGGTCGCTTCCCAGTTTAGTCTTAGGACTGGATCCAGGTTAACAAAACCTAAAAAACTTATAATAAGAGTTTCAAATCAGTGAAATATCTGAGAAACTGCTTTTATCAGGTGACAGTAGTTCTAATCCTATGTTAGCAGCTAAACAAAAGTGATAGGATCTAAAGCTCTTAAACATATTAAAATTAATCAATTTTTTTTAAATCAAATCAAATATCAATCTAAAGTTATTTCTCGGTTTAGTCTTAGGAGTGGGTCCAGGTTAAAAACCTAAAAAATCTATAATAAGAGTTTCAAATCAATGAAATATCTGAAAAATTGATCTGTAAGTGATAGTAGATATAATCCTCTATTAGCAGCTAAACAGAGTTGACAGGATTTAAAACTCTTAAACACATTCAAATTAATCAAAATTTCAAATCAAATTAAGTTCTGAAACTGCTTAAATGAAATTCTATCACTAAAAGCTTAAATTAAAAATCAATCTATCCACCTTCCGCAACTGTTTGTCGGGGGTGACAAACTAAGAAAACTCTAGCTCACAAAAGAGCCTATGTCAAATCAAGTGTTCTGCTAAGTTCACTCTCAATCAATTTCACGCTAGTAAGGACGTGGCCCGTGATCCTCATCGCATGCTTGGCCAAGAGGGCTACGATAAAGCCATGACCGAGTCCTCGACGGTGCCCCATTTATTATATTAATCACGTAGTATGCTCAATGGCTTTGCCCTTTGAGTTGTGAATCATAGGGTATACTTGATAGACAAACAACCCTCTCACTGGTAAACTTAAGTCTCCTGACAAACACCACCCCGGCCTACAAGGATTTCTTGGATGACGTAACACATGTGTCTTGATGAGGATTCTATATTCATACTACCTCCTCTGACTAAGTAGATTAGGGACCGCGACTGCCCGGGATGACGGAACCATGGGATCTAGATCGGACACATCATCATTCCCTCAACCATCCAGTTTAAGCTAAAATGATGAATTTCGTATGTTAAATTCTAAAACTCTACATGCTGCTACTATACTCTACGCATTAAGCGATCTAATGACTAGCCTTAATCGAAAGGTCTCTCTCATATTGAGAGGGGTAATTAATTATAGGGGCTTGCGCCTATAAGAAACCTAGAACTAGATCTAAAGTTCTCACCAAATGAGGACGAAATCTCTGGGTAGTATCTTATCTACTATTTCATCTACCTTCTGAAAATTACACTGACACTTTAAAACACTCTTTTCATCGAAGAGGTCGGTGGAGAATTTTTAGAGCCCACATGGTTACTCCAATGATCAATATTAATCATAAATTATTCTTTAAATCTCTATGCTCACTCCAAATTTAGATTGCTTTCATACAAGAAATAATGGTATATCTATAATTTTTTGGAGCAATATTTTGATAATTTTAGCTAGAATCTCTAATTAATTCAACAATTAACCCTTACTAAAATTTCTAAATCATATACTAGTCTTTTAATATTTAAGTGTCTTAGTGATATCAAAATTGAATATTATTAAGCTTATTAGATTTATTTTTATCAAAATGTATGTATTATTCAAAATCATTTGGTCATTAAATATTATTATAAAATTTTAACTACATTTCATATATTTAATTTGTGATCAATTCTATATGAACTAGAATACTTTTAGTATCATTAGACTCATCTAATTAAAACATTTATTCCAGCTATAAGTATTGATATGACATTGAAAATTATACTAGTCGAAGCACGAATCTTGGTGTTGAAAGTAAACTAATCCGAAGTTAAAACTGGTAGAGATCAAGCACTTAAAATGTCATTGGAAACTTTGGGATATCAGTTAAATCCTTAAATAGCCCTCAAACATGGAGTTTTTATAGTCAAATCGAGCGTCTCGACGAGCCGGATCTAACAAGCCCAAGATCTCACAATTCTAACTTTATTTGAACATTCAAATACTTAAAATACATCAAATGATCAAAGGAATCATTTTGAGTCGTCCGATGAAATGGAGTGGTTCAGATTTTGCATGTATTTATAGAGACACCACTCCTTCAATCTATAAATATCCCTTCATTTCTCATGAGGGGAGACCCCAAGCAAAAGAGAGGAGAGAGCTCTAAAGCTTGAAGATCCTCCAAGCACAATCGTGCCACCACTGACAGCCAACCACCGCCGCCGCGGCCGATCCTCGCCACCAATCTATCTCCATCATAACGACCTTCATCGTCAGTCGATGTCCCTTGCTGTTCACCATCATCTATTACCACTTGCAACTGTTACCACCTGAACGTGACTACATAGTTGTTGTTCCCTTCTCATATACAATTATGTAATCTCGTTATCGAGAAAATTTTGTACTCTGAAACAGATACATAGTGGAAGATTTTTGTTGGGCTAGGCCCCGTGATTTTTTCCCTCTTTTCGAGGTTTTTCTACGTAAAATTTCTGGAGTTTTCTTGTTCACTCTTTAAATACCTATGTGTGTGCAAGATTTTATAACAAAGCTAAGGCATAAACTTTCACTCTACCACAACTGGTTTTCTAGCACACAACAGTTTAACGCCATCTATTGGAAAAGAACCCTTCAATCACAATTTCTGTGAACACCCTCGTTATGGCCAATAGGCGCAACACTCGTAATAACGATACCTCTCGCTCCAACTCCTGTCACTCTCGAAACCAATCCTTGAACCAAGGACGCCAAGCTCGCCACTCGATAGGCATGACCGTTTATGAAGGCGATATGAATCTCTTTAGAAGATCATGTCTGCCGAATGGAAGAGTCTCAAAATGAGATGATCCGACTTTTACGAGGAACACAACAGCCATTACAGTAGCAAACACATCTCCCCCAGGATCGATCATTAGCCATAGGAGGTCAAAATGCTAATCTCCTTGACACTGAAGTTCCTCGACGTAGAGACTGTGATGTTGATCTCCTTGACACTGCTAGTTCTACTCATCCATCACGTGCAGCTCAACCGACTGTTAATCCACCAATTATTGCTGGCAGTTTGACACATTCTCATCTTGTTGATCCCACTCGTCATGTTATACGTGCAGAGTTACTATGCTTAATGCAAGACGAATTTTACCTTCAAGAAATAAATCATCTTCCCCCTCACCGCGACTATGAGGAATCCTCACCTTTAGCTGAAGCTATTTTTCAACATCCTATTCCCGTAGGTTTCAAGCTTCCGAGCATTGATTCCTATGATGGGGCGATAGACCCACATGAAGACATCGACCATTACAGGACTATCATGCATATCCAACGAGCTCACACACGCTTATCGTCTTTCCTCACCCTCAAGCTCGCACTTGGTTCTACTCCCTTCCATGGGGATCCATCACCTTTGACGAACTCGCCAAGATTTTTTGTGGAGCTTCATTGCAAACAGGAGGATCATTAAAGATTCTCCTCTCTCCACATTCAGAATGAGGGTGAATCACTTAAGGAATACCTCCAAAGGTTCTCCTTAGAAGCTCGCCAAATACCTAGAGTAGACCCTGAACTATTAAGAGGAGTTTTCCTTGGAGGACTCGTCAGGACTTTACTCGTCACTAATATGGAGACACGGTCATATGCCGACATAGTTCATCGTGTGGAAGCACAAATATCTATCGATGAGGTTATTGATGCCCATCGCAAATAATTTGAACAATCTACAGGAAAACGTAAGAGCACCCCAGGTAATGCGGACCAACTGTCCCATCAAAAGAAGCAACAAGGCAACCGTGATCTCCCTCCACGGCCCCCATATCAACGATGTGAACCATGACCAGAAAAGGAATACACATCGCTGAACACATCTCGTGTCAACCTCTTGATAGCTATTCGAGATGAAGAAAACATCAAGTCGCCGCATCCTCTGAAACCAAATTCAGAAAATCAGGAGCAATATTGTCCCTTCCATCAAAGTCGTGGACATACTACTGAGGCATGCAAACAACTCAAAGAAAAAATTGATAGGCTCATTCAACAAGGATATCTATGTCGATTTGTGAAGAATCAATCGAATCAAATAAACATACCTCCAACTGGGGGGCAACCAGAACAGTCATCACAAAAATAATAAAATAATCATCAAACAATTGGGAAATTGAAACAATCGCAGGACCAATGCTATCTAATCAAGTTCTCATTATCATCTCTGAAGATTCAGAGTTAAATGAAGTCTTGTATTGATCATTCCATTACTTTTAATTACTTGGACTTAGAAGGAGTCCATGTTTCTCATCAAGATCCACTTGTCATCAACGCAGGGATCGGTGACCCATGCTATAATGTTAAGAGAATTTTGATTGACAATGGGAGTTCTGTTGATGTCTTATTTTACTCCACATTTCTTAGCATGGGCCTGGTTAGGGAAAAATTCTAATCCGCTGCAAGACCATTATACGGGTTTGATAATCGCCCTGTGTGAGTAGAGGGGACAATCACCATTCCTGTTGTCCTTGGTGAATTTCCTCGACAAATAACTCATTTAATCTAATTCATGGTGCTCAAGTCAGATTCAGCATATAACGCTACCTTTGGAAGGCCCCTCCAATCAATTTTTAGTACAGTCACTTCAGTATCTCATCTCAAGATAAAATTTCCAACCCCCGTTGGAGTTGGGGTGGTATGTGGAAATCAACAGATAGCGCAATTATGCTACCTCAGACAAGCTCAACCACACCTTCTCAAAGATCGAAGATTTTAATTTTCGAGATGAAGGAGTACCGAAAGCTTCGTGAAGACTTGCTCATTATCGCGACCAACCATTACAACAAGTTGGATCTCTACTCTCAGACGAACAAAGGGAAAAATACATAGACTTCTTGCGCAAAAATCAAGACATCTTCGCTTGGAGTCCGACGGACATGCCGGGGGTTGACCCTAATGTGATCATGCACTGCCTCAAGATTGATCCAACATTCAAACCGATCATACAGAAGAAGCAAAGTTTTGCACTGACCTCGCTATTGAGCAAGAAGTTAACAAGCTTGAGATTCATAGAGGTACATCCTACATGACTAGCAAATATTATCATGGTTAACAAAACAAACAGAACATGGAGAATGTGTATTGATTACACTGACCTCAATAAAGCTTGCCCGAAAGATAGTTTTCCTCTTCCTCGAATTGATCAATTGGTTGATGCTACGTCTGGACATCAAATGCTCAGTTTTTTGGATGCTTACTCTGGTTACAATCAAATAAAAATGGACCCAATGGATGAAGAAGCTACAACATTTCAAATATATATAGGTTTATACTGTTACCAAGTTATACCGTTTGGGTTAAAAAATACTGGTGCTACCTATCAACGCTTCATGAATAAGGTTTTTAAAGACCTATTAAGTTTCATAATGGAGGTATATGTGGATGACATGTTAGAAAAGCTTGGAAGAATCACATCATATTTCTGACTTAGAAATATGTTTTAACCTTCTTCGACATTATAACATGCGACTTAATCCGACCAAGTGTGCTTTTGGGGTTACGTCGGAAAAATTTCTTGGATTTATGGTAACCCACCATGGGATAGAGGCCAACCTCGAGAAAATCAAAGCTCTCAAAGATATGACTTCTCCGAAGAATATCAAAGAAGTTCAACGTTTGAATGGACGAATTGCTATGTTATCCGCTTCCTAGCCCGTTATGTGAATAAATACTTGTCATTCTTTAAAATATTAAAAGCTAATAAAAATAATAATTTTTAGTGGATTGATGAATGTCAGTCTGCTTTTGAGCAACTAAAGAAGTAGTTAGCATCTCTACCCCTACTATCCAAGCCTATTTAAGAGAGATGTTATACTTATATCTTGCAGTCTCTTCCCACGTGATAAGCTCAATTCTAGTGCGAGAAGAAAATGGGACACAACGGCCAATTTACTATATCAGCAAAATTCTCCCAGACATAGAAAGTTATTATCCACTTGTAGATAAGGTGGTTCTCGCTTTAGTTTTCTCAGCGTGAAAATTGCATACATACTTTCAAGCTCACACTATCAGCGTTTACACTCATTTACCATTAAGGGCCATCCTACAAAAACCATAAGCATCTGGGAGGTTAATCAAATTGTTTATAGAATTAGGAGAGTTTGATATAAATTTTCTACCAAGGCCTGCTATAAAGTCTCAAGTACTCGCAGACTTTTATAGTGGAATGCACTGCCACAACTCCAGAGGAGCTATCTGTTACACGCCTTTCGTCTCCTCAATGGACCCTCTATGTTGATGGAGCTTCAGGAAGTACTGGTGCTGGTGCAAGAATCTTACTTATTTCCCCACAGCAGAATACCTTAGAGTATGGACTTTGCCTAAAATTTCCTACAACTAATAATATGACTGAATATGAGGCTCTCATCGCAGGGTTGAGACTCACCATTGACTGTGAAGCTCAAGACTTAGTGATCTACACTGAATCTCAGCTTGTCGCCTCCCAAGTTGAGGAAGACTTTAATACTCATAATCCTCAACTGACACAATACCTCCACTTGGTAAAGTCTCTTCTTGCCCATTTCAAGACACATCAAATCATTCACATACTACGAGAGAAGAATACTAGAGCTGACGCTCTCGCTAAGCTTGTTACATCTGCTACTAGGGATCTATTTAAGAGAAGGCATGTTGAAGAAATACATTTTCCTAGTATCCAACGGTCATGGGTATTTCAAGAAATAAATGAGATAAAGGAACATTTGTGGATGGACTCTATCCTATCTTTTCTACAAGAAGGAACCCTTCCTGAAGACCCAACTTCTGTAACTCATCTCTGAAGACAAGCTTCAAACTTTACTATTATCGGAGGTGAACTATACAAACGAGCTTTCTTTGAACCGTACCTCAAATGCCTCTCACCTTCAGAGACCAATTACGCATTAAGAGAGGTTTACTCAAGGATATGTGGAGAACACCTAGGAGGAAGGGCGCTAGCCCTTAAAATTATAAGACAAGGGTTCTATTGGCCTACGATGAAACAAGACATCTTGGAGTTCACAAAAAAATGTGCAAGTTGTTAGTTGCACTCTGACCTCCCTCACATGACGCATACAAAGCTCTCATCCATTCAAAGCCCGTGGCCTTTTGCTCAGTGGGAGATTGATATCATGAGGCCTTTTTCAATAACATTAGGGTAACGAAAGTTTATCATTTTAGCCGTCGACTACTTCACTAAATGGGTGGAACCCGAACCACTCGCTAAAATCACGGAGGTAAATGCTAAACAATTTATTTGGAAAAATATAGTATGTCGATTCGGTCTTCTTGCAAAGATCATCACTGACAATGGAACCCAATTTAGTGGAAAAGTCTTTACGTCCTTTTGCAAAGATCTTCTCATTCTCAAACTAACGGGTAGAGTGAAGCTACCAACAGGACTATACTCAAAGGACTACAAATACATCTTGAGAAGGCCGTGGAACAATGGGTTGATGAGCGTTCTAATGTTCTTTGGGCTTACTGCACTACATCGCGCACCCCGACTGGTGAGACACCATATAACTTGTGTTTCGACACAGAAGCTATTATACCAGTAGATATCAGGATTCTAAGTCCAAGAGTTCAATTATTCGATCATGATAGTAATGAAGAAAAACTCCGACAGCACCTGGACCTACTCCCCGAAACTCGTGACATGGCCCTACTTCGAACTGCTTCCTATCACCAAAGGGTAGCTCGTCACTTTAACAGAAGAGTAAAACCTCGTCCCATATCTATTGGTGACTTGGTACTACGAAGTCTTGAAGCTGTAGGCAAAGGCCCTCAACGCAATAAACTCTCACCTCTTTGGGATGACCCATATGTGGTTATAGCTATGGTAAAGCCAGGAATATTCTAGCTCAAGGATCTAGAAGGAAAACTTTACCTCGAACTTGGAACACTGAGAATCTCCAAAAATATTATCAGTAATTCCTACTGCATAATTATTGTAACTTTTATTTTGTCTCGTTTGTCATTTCCTCTTCATGTAGCTGACCCCACTTAGTGGGATAAAGACTTATTGTTATTATCGTTATTTCTTCTTGAAACTCATATCCGTGTTAAAATCATCTTATGATTGTATCACCGAACTTATCAGAGTAATGAATTTATAGCTTTTTTCTTATAAGCTTGTTTCTTCTTCATTTAATCCCATCACTTGAGAAATATACAACTCACGTTGTATCTCAATCGGGGCATAATCAATCCCAAGGGACTTGATCGGACCTCTTCCATACTGGTAAGAAGTCAAGTAACACTTTGACTGATACCTAGGATAGGTCAAAAGGTCCTTGGTGGACATCCCACCTCTTCCATATAGATTAACGTCATCAAGTAACACTTTAGCTTATACTTAAGATAGGTCAAAAGGTCCTTGGTGGACCTCTCGCTACCTCTTCCATACAGGTTAATGTCATCAAGTAATACTTTGACAAACAACCTTGGATTGGTCAAAAATCCTCAGTGGATTCAATTCAACCTCATCCGTACATGTTAGCGTCTTCGAATAATATTCTGACCAATTACTCCGGATAGGTAAAAACAAAACAAGAGCATATCATAAAAAAAATTCATTGACAGCATTAACATGATGATATAAGAAAGAATCAAGATTCTAATTATAACAATACATAGATAAAAAAAACCATCACAAATATTACACAAAAGAAAAGAAGTAGGAAAAGAAGAAAAGAAGAAAGAAGGGAAGACAACGTACCAATTCATCTGCTCGTTGACGCCCAGTGCATATGTGATTTAATACATATTCAGGAATGTGTGGCTTCGAGAAACGAACTCCCCCATCATGAGTTGAAACAACTAAACTCTTAGAGGCCAACTGGGGGCGAACATCTTCTTTGCAGATATCTGATGTAGTCACTTCAGCACATGTCTTTTTTTTTTCTTTAGGGAAGAAATATTGCCACCACGATTTCGGACGCTTCAAAAACCTATGAATATGAGGAGACCTTTCATCACCTTTACTGACCTCTTTAGTAAAAGAATGAGATCTCATGGAGGCCAACCTTTAACATTCTATCTCCAACTATATATTTGCTAATGCAGAATCCTACGAAGATTTACATCGCATCTGCTAAGCTAGCAATACGTAACTGAACGAAGTATAATGTTCAATCAATGGATCCGAAGGTCATTCAATCTTCCCCATCTCTCAGGAAAGCCCAACTCATTTTTCACAAAAAAGAATCCAGTAGACCAATTTTTAAGGGATCCTATGCTGAAACTTCTATTCAATTCTTTATAGTTCGATGAGAAACACGACCATGAGTATCACATGTGAATCTACACATTCGACACAAGTATTTGATGTTCAAAGTAACACCACGCTCTTTAAAGAAGATAGTCAAACCAACGATGATCACTAAAGCTCGAAATAAAAATTATGACAAAGTTACACCACATATTTTGAAGATCTCAATCAACTCGGGAGACAAAGGGAATCGCAGTCCCGCACGAAGAATCATCTCAGAAATTAAAGTACCCTGGTGGAGGTGAACGGGCTCGATAAGACTTTTTAGCAACAATGGCCACCAACTCATTAGGGAAGTGAAATTTTCTGTGGAACACCATTAAACTATCTGATGTGATAGTCGATGATATATTGTATGTAGCCATCACATTATGGGTTTTCTTCTGGCCATCACCTAGTGAAAATACATGATAAATAAAGAGGAAGAAATGACAAAAATCTAAAAATTTTGTGAAGCGGCTTACTTACCCCAATACTTGGGCGTATCCTTTTTTGACTCTCTTGCTCACGGATAGCTTAGGATAAAATTTTTCGCCTACAATCTGACGAAAAAGATACACATACATATGAGAAAAGAGAGAGAGAGAGAGAGAGAGAGAGAGAGAGAGAGAGAGAGAGAGAGAGAAGATACTCCCCTCAATGATGATGCTAAAAAAATTACCCGCCAAACTTTGAGTCGTCAACGATGGTTCCTAACGCTTCTCGCCACCGGTTATCAACTGCTGAACCATCCATTGAAGTTTCAAAAAATCCAATTTCCTACAAGAAGAAGTAGGAACTACAGGCCTTGATTGCCTCCAAACCCGATCGGTCCGACAAGGGCAGTCAACGCCTCATTCGAGGGAAAATCGAGCCTCGCTGTATGAACTACGGGCCTTGATCGCCTCCAAACCCGGTCGGTCCGACAAGGGCAGTCAACGCCTCTTTTGAGGGAAAACTGGAGCCTCGTCATATGAACTACGGACCTTCATTGCCTCCAAACCTGGTCGGTACGACAAGGGCAGTCAACGCCTCTTTCGAGAGAAAATCTGAGCCTCGTCGTATGAACTACGGGCCTTGATCGCCTCCAAACCCGGTCGACAAGGGCAGAACACGCCTCTTTCGAGGGAAAATCAGAGCCTCGCCGTATGAACTACGGGCCTTGATCACCTCCGAAAGACCCTCACCCAAGAAGAAGAGAAATATCAGAGCAGTGGAGAAGTGTGCCTTCTCCCTTGGCCCTAGGAGGATTTTTATAGACCCCTTATAGGGAAAAAATCATCAAAAATCATCAAAATCTGAAAACCGCCGATGATCTGCGGATCACAGACACCAACCTAACGTGGCTCCATGGCGATCTGCCGCCAGCGTGCCATAACCGCCAACCCATCGCCAAGCACCACCATGACGCACCACACCGGCCCGCCATGACGCTCATGCGGCCACGCATCATCCACAGCGCGTCCATGAAGGCGGCGCCCGGTGCCCGTAAGTTCTCGATGGGTCCAACCCAATTTTGCGGCAGATCCGCACACATCCGCGCCTCGCACTCGCCTGCGGATCATAACTCAGTGCTCATGAAGACTGTTCTCTCAAAATGTATGGTTAATGGACCCACAAATTTCATTGAAAAATTTATTAGTTTCAAGTATATGACATATATATTTTTGGATGATTTAGATAATGTCATCCAAAAATAGGGGGCAACTGATATGACACTGAAAATTCTACTAGTTGAAGCACGAATCTTGTTGTTGAAAGTAAATTAATCCGAAGTTGAAACTGGTTGAGATCAAGCACTTAAAATGTCATTGGAAACTTTAGGATATCAATTAAATCTCTAAATTGCCCTCAAACATGGAGTGTTTATAGTCAAATCGAGCATCTCGATGAGCCGGATCTAACAAGTTCAAGATCTTACAATTCCGACTTCATTTGAACATTCAAATACTTAAAATATATGAAATGATCAAAGGAATTATTTTGAGCCGTCCGATGAAGTGGAGTGGTTGGTTTTGTAATTCTGAGACGTCACTCCCAATCTATAAATAGTCATTCTCATATGGGGACCAAGAGAGAGGAGAAGCTCAAAAGCGAAGATCCTCCAAGCAATCATGCCACCACTCGGCCGATTGTCACCAGCCGTCAGCCGTCGTCAATCTCTCGGTCTCTCATCGTGATGACCTTCGTCGATCTCCATTTGTTCGCATCACTGCTAGCATTATTCTGAGCATTACATGGTTGTTGTTCCTTCTATACTAGATCCCTCGAGAAATTTTTTTTCAAACAGATACATAGTGGTAGATTTTTTTGGTAGGCTGGTTTTCCTCTTTTGATTTTTCACGTAAAATTTGGAATTTTCTTGTTCATCTTTAAATACAGTGTGTGTGTGTGTTGTATTTTATAAAATAAAGTAAACTTTCACTCTACCACAACTGGTTTTCTAGCACGCAACAAGTATATGAAAATTAAAGTCTTAATAAATTTAAATTTAATTTTAGATATTTTAATTTAAATATTATTTCAAACTTTTTGTGTGATCAAATAATTTTTTCAATGATGTATCAATTCATAAGCATGGTCAATAATCTAAGCTAGAAATCTACTGAGACAAACAAACTCTAAATTTATTATAAATCGTAGATTTATCTATGTTGAAAATCTCTTACTAAAAGTGTAAAAATATAATTTATTTATGCATTTCTAGAGATGCCATTATCTTTATTTCTATAATAATTCTAGACACTCCATAAGATAATTTGAATAGATCCTCTTTGATCATGCTACATATTTTGGATCTTTAGTATCATAACAAATTTAAAATCAAGCTATTTTAGATTTGTCAGATTCATCTCATTATGACTTCCATCTAAAGTATAAACACAAAATTTAGTGAAAGTATGGCATGACCAAACTTGAGTTAAGCGGTCACGGCTAGATTGGGTTGGATTTGGGTCTCCCAATCCAATTTAGCCTATTATTGTGTTAGCATAGGTTCGTTCAAATTACTTTATGATTTAGATTTATGGGTCCATACAATTAGTATTTTTTTTGGAAAAAAAAAAATCCAACTTGCATTTAAAAAAAAAAACTGATCTGTAGGATAGATTTCAGAACGAGGGTTGCAGGCAATCATTCGGATCTCAAAGGGCTTCGTTTTATTTATTTATTTCTTAAACTATTTAAGTAGATCGAAGGATTTGTACGGAGCTGCCCAATAAAATAAAAAATATATAAAATTTGAGTAAGTCTAAATGGGCATTGGGCTCATTTTGATCCAAACTAAGCTGTTTTGTTGGAAGTATTTGAAATATAGTATAAAATAAATATAGAAATTTTAAATTTTTTGATATTTGAGTTGAAGTAAAGTAAATTTTTAATATAATGTAATGTATTCCAAATACATTATAAAGGCTATTTTTAGTATATTTGGAATTCAAACATTCGTAAGTGATCGTGACGTTGCCGTCGGCCATACCGCCTATCACCACTCAATGCCGCCGCCGATTTGCCGCCGTCTGTAGCCTCCGGTCGTAGTCCATGTCGGTTGTCAAAATTTCAAAATACATTCGTATTTTTCAATGAAACGAAAAAAAATAAATTTGTAAAATTCTCAATCAAATAATTATAAAGTATCTTTTAATTTTTCTTTTTCTATATTCTTTTATCTTATATTTTTTTTTCAGTCAACCAAATAGCCCCTAAAGGGCAATATATTTTATTCTTTATTTTTTAAAATCTAAGATCTGATGCATATTTAAATTCAAACCGTGAGCGTTAGCTACGTTACATCTAATATATTATAAATAAGGTTATAATTAATCCATTAAGTTATGAAGTTTTATTGATTTCTTTAATTAATTGGGCCTTAATAATACATAGCTTCACCGCTGTTTGAGAATATATATAGAATTATATTAAATGATTTTAATCACCTAGATAAGAGCTAAACGTGGAAGAGAAAAACAACACTAAGTGAGAAAAAAAGAAAAAAATTCTCAAAAAGCAAAAAATCTCTTGTTGAGAAGAAAGTTTGAATGGCCAAAGGTTTAAATCCCTCACCTCGTGGGTGACCTCTCCTATTTATATATTTGGATTGATCTGAGGGCGCTACTTGAAGTCTTGAATGAGTATATAAAGAAAAAAAATAGGATTATTTTTAAAATAGGCTCAGTGCTAATGATAATTAGTTATTTATGCAAAAAATATCTGCGTCTAGTCGTTAAACGGAGGGGAGAGAGAGAAAGAGAGAAGCGGCAGAGAGAGGGAGATTTTATTTTTTTATTAATTTTTTAAATAATATAATTATTTAAAGTATATAATTTAAAAATATTTTTTATAAAATATTTAATAACTAAATATTTATATATTTAGTTATTAATTTTATTTATATATATAATTAAATATATAATTTAAAAATATTTTTAATTATATATATAAATTTATAAATTTATTTAATATTTTTTATTAATTAATATAATTATTTAAAATATATAATTTTTATTAATTTTTGTTAATATATAATATAAAAATATTTAAAATATATAAATAAATAAATAAATAAAAGAATAAATTATATAAATATTTTATAAACTATATAAATAAAGTAAATATATATATATATATATATATATATATATATATATATATATATATTATATATATATATATTTATTATATGTCTTTAATAATATAATACAAAATATAAAAATATAAAAAAAATAAATAAAATAAATAATTTTTTAATAAATAAATAAATAAATGAATAAATATATATATATGTATATGTATATATATGTATATATATATATATATATATATATATATATTAAATATTTTAAATTATTTATATAACTTAAAAATATTTATATAATTTAAATATAAATAACTAAATAAAATTTATATATATATTATATATTATATATATATATATATATATATATATATATATATATATATATATATAATTACTTTAAATAATTATATTATTTAAAAAAATTAATAAAAATAAAATCTCCCTCTCTCTCTCTCTCTCTGCCGTTTTGTAAAACCACCAAAAAAAAAAAAAAAGGTGACCAGTCGTCCGTCAATGAACACAGTCGTCGTCCTTGACGGACGACATTTAATTATATTTTTTTTACTAAATAACTATTCATTAGCAGCTTTTTAAAAATAATCCAAAAAAAAAAAAATACATTGTGAAATTTATAATGAGTCTTTACAATTGGTTAACTTTAAACTGAATATTCTTAAAATATTCTGAGTAAGTCTTGGCCATTATCTTGAATCGAATTCAAAGATGTTGACTCATATCTCGAACTTGATCAAAGGATAATTTGATTATAATATATATATATATATATATATATATATATATATATATATATATATATATATATATATATATATATATATATATATATATATATATATATATATATTGAGAAAAGAATAGATTCCATATGACTTTATAAAAGCAAATATGAAATAAATTATTTTAAACCTATATATGAAAGCATAGTTTATTTATGGTTCATCAGATATATATATATATATATATATATATATATATATATAATAATATATATCATATATATTATATTATATATATCTGCTTTTATATATATATATATATGTATATATATATATATATATATATATATATATATATATAGATTTAATAAAGAACATTTCATAAAATTTATTCTTATCTCTTTATAAAAGCAAAAATGGAATCTATTGTCCATATATATTTATAAGAATAATTCCATATATATCAAATATATATATCCATAAAATATATGAAATATATATATATATATATATATATATATATATATATATATATATATATATATATATATATATATATATATATATATATATATATCTGATGAACGATAAATAAACTATGCTTTCATATATAGGTTTAAAATATTTTATTCCATATTTGATTTTATAAAGCCATATGGAATCTATTCTTTCCTGCTTATAAAATATATATACTCAAAAGATACTCAAAGGACTAAAAATACGTCTTGAGAAGGTGGGGGCAATGGGTTGATGAGCTTTTTAATATTCTTTGGGCTTATCGCACTTGGTGAGACATTATATAACTTGTGTTTGACCAGAAACTATTATACCGTAGATATCGGGGTTCCAAGTCAAGAGTTCAATTATTCGATCATGATGGTAATGAAGAAAAACTCGCGACACACGGACTACTCCCTTCGTGACATGTACTTGGTGCTTCCATCACCAAAGGGTAGCTCGTCACTTCAACAGAAGAGTAAAACTTCGTCCCATATCTGCCGGTGACTTGGTCCTACGAACTCTCGAAGCTGCAGGCAAAGGCCCTCAATGCAATAAACTCACCTCTTTTGGATGACTCATATGTGGTTATAGCTATGGTGAAGCCAGGAACTTTCAAGCTCAAGGATCCAGAGGGAAAAACTTTACCTCAAACTTGGAATAATGAGAATCTCCGAAAATATTATCAGTAATTCCTATTGCATAATTATTACAACTTTTATTTTATCTCGTTTGTCATTTCCTCTTCATGCCAGCCACTTGTGGGGTAAAGACTCTTGTTGTTATTGTCATTTTTTTTCTTGAAACTCATATCCGTGTTAAAATCGTCTTATGATTGTATCAGAACTTATCAGTAATGAATTTATAGTTTTTTCTTACAAGCTTGTTTCTTCTTTATTTAATCCTCCCACTTGAGAAATATACAACTCACGTTGTATCTGTGAGCATAATCAATCCCAAGGGGACTTGATCGGACCTCTTCCATACATGTAAGAAGTCAAGTAACACTTTGGCTGATACCTAGGATAGGTCAAAAGATCATTGGTGGACATCCCACGATCTCTTCCATACAGGTTAACGTCATCAAGTAACACTTTGGCTGATACCTAGAATAGGTCAAAAGGTCCTTGGTGGACATCCCGCGACCTCTTCCATACAGGTTAACGTCATCAAGTAACACTTTGACAAACAATCTCAGATTGGTCAAAATCCTCAGTGGATTCAATTCAACCTAATCTGTATTGGTTAGCGTCGTCGAATAATATTCCGACCAATTACCCCGAATAGGTAAAAACAAAACAAGAGCGTATCATCTAAAAAAATTTTCGTTGACAGCATTAACATGATGATATAAGAAAGAATCAAGATTCTGATACACACTAATAACAATACATAGATAAAAAAATGCATCCTCAAGTGACGCTACATCATATCAATTGGTGATATCAACGTCCTCCTCACCAGGAGATGCTCCCTTGGACTCACTCTCAACTCCTTCATCTCACGAACTAACGAAGAGTCTTGATACTTGGCAGGAGATAGATCCTCAATACTCGGTCTTGCGATGCACTAAGCGGATCCCTATTAGGAACCCTCGGATGAAGCCCTCCTCTAAACATTGGTGCTCCAAATCCTTCACTTCAACATCAAGAATATGATTACAAGCTTCCTGGACATGGTCTTCGATAGTACCGTGATAAGCCAAGGAGGTCTTAAAGTCTTCCACTGCCTTCAAGGAGATTTCATTTGCTTCCACTTCTGACATTATATGCTCCTTCTCAGAAAGACAATCTTGTAATGCTTTTTTCTCCAGTTAGAGAGCTCTCTTCTCTGCTGCAAGTGCCTTGAGTCTTTTCTCTTTCAAGCGAGTCTCTGTCCTCACCTCAATCAGCTCATCACGAGTGCGCTCCACCTCCTGACATTGGAGAGAAAGAGAAGTTGGCAGTTCGTTCTCGATTACGCACCCGGTTGATCCTCCAAAGTCGCCACTTCTCGGCCTTAACACTCATCTTTCTCTCATACTGCCTTGCAATATTTTACCTTCACAAATTCAGATTCCACTCGTAAAGAGACACCCAAATGAGCCATCAGCCCTAATGTTTAAGTTACCTATAAACAAAAAAACCATCACAAATATTACACAAATGAAAAGAAGGAGGAAAGAAGAAAAGAAGAAAGAAGGGAAGACAACGTACCAATTCATCTGCTCGTTGATGCCCAGTGCATATATGATTTAACACCTCTTCAGGAATATGCGGCTTCGAGAAATGAACTTCCCCATCATGAGTTGAAATAACTAAACTCTCAAAGGCCAACTAAGGGCGAACATCTTCTTCACAAATATCTGACGTAGTCACTTCAGCACTTGTCTTCTTTTTCTTTAGGGAAGAAACATTGCCACCACCCTGATTTTGTGACGGTCTTCTTGAAAGAACCCTATGAATATGAGGAGAACTTTCATCACCTTTACTTGACCTCTTTAGTGGAAAAGAATGAGATCTCCCTGCCTGGATGAAAAGGCCAACCTTGAACATTCTATCTTCAACTATATATTTGTTAATGTGACGTAACTCATGATGTAAGCTTTCTACATCAGGAACATTAAGAGTTGTCAAGATCTCATTCTCTTCAATCAGCAATGGATCTGGAAGGTCATTCAATCTTCCCCATCTCTCAGGAAGGCCCCACTCATTTTTCACAAAAAAGAATCCATTAGAACAATTTCTAGATGGATCCCGTGTTGAAAATTCTATCCAATTCTTTATAGTCCGATAAGAAACATGTCCCTGAGCATCACATGTGAATCTACACATTCGGCACAAGTATTTGATGTTCAAAGTAACACCACACTCTCTAAAGAAGATAGTCAAACCAATGATGACCACTAAAGCTTGAAATGAAAATTGTGACAAATCTATGCCACATATTTTGAAGATCTCAATCAACTCGAGAGCCAAAGGGAATCACAGTCTCGCACGAAGAATCATCTCAGAAACAGTAAAGTACCCTAGTGGAGGTGAATGGACTCGATCAGACTTTTTAGCAACAATGGCCATTAACTCATTAGGGAAGTAAAATTTTCTGCGGAACACCATTAAACTATCTGATGTGATAGTGGATGATATATCGTCTGTAGCCATCACATTATGGGTTTTCTTCTGGCTATCACCCTGTGAAAATACATGATAAATAAAGAGAATGAAATGACAAAAATCGGGAAATTTTGTGAATCAGCTTACTTACCCAATACTTGGGTGTATCCTTTTTTGACTCTCTTGCTCACGGATAGCTTGAGATAAAATTTTTCGCCTATGTTCTGATGAAAAAGATACACATACATATGAGAAAAAAAAAAGAAGAGAGAAGATACTCCCTCAATGATGCTCTTACACCTTTCGAGTCATTGAGCGATGGTTCCGAGCTAACGCTTCTCCGCCACCTTGGCGGTTATCAACTGCTGAACCATCCATTGATGTTGTAACCAATTTCCTATAAGAAAAAGTAGGAACCGCGAGCCTTGATCGCCTCAAACCAGATAATTCGGCGATGCAGTTGATGCCTCTTTGAGGAAAACGTAGACCGACGTATGTGCAGGTGGTCTTGATCGCCCAAACCAGACGGTCCGACCGGTACATTTGGCGCCTCTTTGAGGCGTAGACATGGCGTATGTAGCGGGACTTGATCGCCTCAAAACGGACGGTCCAGGCCAGTGATTGATGCATCTTTCAAGGAAAATCGTAGAACGGCCGGTAATCTTGCGGGCGCGATGCTCAGAACTTCGGACCATCCAGGCAGTTGACACCTCTTTCGGTGGCGTGAACCGCGATGTATGCGTCAGGTGGGCCTAGATCACCTCCGAACGACCTTCACTCAAGAATAAAAAAACACTCGAGCATAGGAGAAGTGTGCCTTCTCTCTTAGCCCTAGAGGGGTTTTTATAGACCCCCTGTAGGAGCAAAATCATCAAAAATCATCAAAAACTGTCGAAAATCTCCAAAAACTGCCATTTCCTCCCAAAGGCACGCATGCGCGCATCCCACGTGTGGCCTGCACATGCCAACCGCCCGCTCTCTCGGGCCTGCCCGCGCTATCAATGAGCCCATGCATGGCCCGCGCGTGGCCCGTGTGCATTAGCCCATGACTCGCCGACCCCTGCGCACCAACCCGCGGCCCGTTTCCCGCGACCCCACGGATTCTGGCGGTCTCGCCTTCCGGCCGCGAATTGGCCCCAGATCGCATGACCACATCAACCACCCACACCCACATACAAAGCGCGCCATTAGTGTCTATAAGTGCCCATTAGTGTCCAGATGGGTCCATAACCCCTAAATCTTGTGCCTGCGCATACCCGCATACATCCGAGGCCCTGCATCAGCTTCCGTGAGCATAATCTTGTGCTCCCATGAAAACCTGTTCTCTTAAAATGTATGACTAATGGACTTGTAGATCTCATTGAAGAATATGTTATTTTCAAGTAATTGGCACATATATTTTTGGATGATTGAGATAATGTCATCCAAAAATAGGGGACAACTGATATGATAGTGAAAATTTTACCAGTTGAAGCACGAATCTTGATGTTAGAAGCAAGCTGATCCGAAGATGAAACTGGTCGAGATCAAGCACTTAAAATATCATTGGAAACTTTGGGATAGCAGTTAAATCTCTAAATAACTCTCAAATATGGATTGTTTATAATCAAATCGAGCATCTTGACGAGCCGAATCCAACAAGCCCAAGATCTTACAATTCCGACTTCATTTGAGCATTCAAATACTTAAAATATATCAAATGATCAAAGGAATCATTTTGAGCCGTCCAATGAAGTGGAGTGGTTTGGATTTTGCATGTATTTACAGAGACGTCACTTCTCCAATCTATAATATCCCCTCATTCCTCATATGAGGGGAGCCCAAGCAAGAGAGAGAGAGGAGAGAGCTCTAAAGCTTGAAGACCCTCCAAGCACAATCGTGTCACCACTGATGGTCAACCACCTCCGCCACCATCTCGCCACAATCTCTCGCTCTCCATCATGACGACCTTCATCGCCGTCGATGTCCTCGCCTCATCATCATCATCTCTACCATCAAGAAATGTTATCACCAACGTGACTACATATGTTGTTCCTTCTCATGTACAATTCTATAATCTGAAAAAAATTTGTACTCTGAAACAGATACATAGTGGAAGATTTTTGTTGGGCTAGGCCCCGTGATTTTGTCCCTCTTTTCGAGATTTTTTCATGTAAAAATTTCTGAAGTTTTCTTGTTCACTTTTTAAATACCTGTGTGTGTGCTGATTTTATAACAAGACTAAAACGTAAACTTTCACTCTACCATAAATGATTTTCTAGCACACAACAATAATTATAATATTTAAATATATTATAAAATCTTATTACTTGTACATATTTATACATTAATAAAAGTTATATATATATATATATATATATATATATATATATATATATATATATATATATATATATATATATATATATATATATATATATATATATATATATATATATATATAATAATATTGTACGTGCATCTAAGTATATGTGAATAATATTTTAAAAAATATTATAAATATTAAATTATATTATTTAATTTATATTTTTATTAAAAAGATCAAAATAATAAGTTCATATTTCTCTTTATAAAAAAGGTATATATTAAAATTTTAAGAACTTATAATTTAATGAATAATATTTCATGTATTTATGAAATATACAAAGAATTATAAGATTATAAGTTAATTTTATTTTCAATCATTACTATTAGATGATTTTATCATAACTCTTCAGTTAAAGTTGCATATTCTCAAAATTTTTGGGATTAATTTATATTTATAAGCCTATTTATTTGAATTTAAAATTTTTTTTCTCAAATATGTTTTTATTATTTAATTTTTTATCATTATATGGCTCTTAATTTCTATTTCTTTATTTTCATATTATTTTAAATAGATGATTACACGTTGGATTATCTAAATTTTGCTTAACCTTTTTTTTTTTTTACTTTAAGAATTATTTTGTCCAAAATTTTTTTTTTAAAATTAAAATGTTATTTTTAATGACAAAATCAAGATTTTTTGAGATAATTATAAAAATATGTGTCATTTATGATGCTCACTGCCTTCATTGCTCTAAGTCATCATGATCTTCCTAAGTTCAATGTCTTATTAAAAAGCTTATATTTTTGACACATCAACTCAAGCTATTCAACTGTATATTTGATATAATATGTCTTACGAAGATGGGTAAGCTTAAAAGACGCACAACATTCCAACTTTCACTTTCTAATATTGCTATTTCTTTCATATCCCGCTTGTGTTCATACAGCTATTTGTATTATTATCGGTTGAAGGGTTTTAAAGTTCAACTTAACCTTAATTGTATTAATATTTTTTAGTAGATATAGAAAAATTAAATATTAAAAGTTCTCAACAAATATATAAAAATTTTAAAATGCATATTTATAAAAAAAATGCTATTATAGATGTAAAATTAAAAATCATAAATCTATTATATATATTATAAAATTAAAAAAAAATTATAAAACATATACCTGATAGATGTCAAATCATTAGTGTGATAAGAATAAGATTTATCTATAAGAAAGTAGAAAAAAATATATTAGAGAGATAACAAAAAGATATATAATCTATGATTTCTTTTTAATAGCTAATTTGTTTGAATATATTTATATTAATTAAAAGATGTCTCTAAAAAAATATTAAGATAAGAAATCATCGGATGAAAAAAAAAACTTAGACTTTCTCTATATTCTTAATTATATTATTAACAATTAAATTTTAAATCATGTATTAGAAATGGTACAATAATTACAAAAATTAAAACATTTAAATATAACAAAATGTTTGTCAAAGATTTCATTATCTAGTGTTAGTACGGAAAATAAAAATAGAGTAAATAATATATATATATATATATATATATATATATATATATATATATATATATATATATGATATGACCAAAATTTTACTACAAGACTAATCTTGATGTCAAAAGTAATGTCGATTGAATCAGTCTAGAGATCAAACGCTTATTATCAATCGACTCTTAAACATAGAATGTTTATAGTCAAATCAGCGCTTTTGACGAAGAATCTAACAAGCCCAAGATAATTTGACTTCATTTGAGCATTCAAATGCACAAAATACATCATATGATCAAAGGAATCATTTTGAGCCGTCCAATGGAGAGGAGTGGTTCGGATTTTGCATGTATTTACAGAGATGTCACTCCTCCAATCTATAAATAATCCCTCATTCTTCATATGAGGGGGGCCAAGCAAAAGAGAGGAGAGACCTCTAAAGCTGAAAATCCTTCAAACATAATCGTGCCACCACTCGACAGTTGTCAACCGCCGTTGATCCTCGCCATCGTCAATCTTCGTCGGTCTCCATCATGATGACATTCATCGTCGCCGTTTCCTCACTGCCATCATCATCTACCACAAGCAATCGTTTACAACTGAACGCGGACTATATGGCTGCTGTTGTCTGATTTTGGGATTCTCATTGTCAGTCCTTCTCATATACAATTATGTAATTTCGTTATCGGGAAAACTTATACTCCAAAACAAATATATAGTGGAAGTTTTTTACTAGGCTAGACCCCGTGGTTTTTTTCCTCTTTATGAGATTTTTCACGTTAAAATTTCTAGAGTTTTCTTGTTCACTCTTTAAATACCTGTGTGTGTATTGGATTTCGCAACAAGGCTAAGGCGTAAACTTTTACACTACCATAACTGGTTTTCTAGCACGCAACAGTTTGGCGCCGTCTGGGAAATTGATTCCCATTATTTCATCTTGTATGGCGACCAAGTTTCCCAACAAGATCAAAACCACCATCTAGGTGGAGCATTTCAAGCTTTTAAGGAGCGCAAGCGAAGAATGAAGGTTCATCGAACTTCATTCCTTCAAATTTTGTCGAAAGCTGGGGGGCAACTCTTAATCTCAAAAGATTATCCAAATCAATATTCTGGATATCTAATTGATTATCAGTTCGAGAAGCAACTTAGTAATACCAATGAGAAAGATAAAGGTCAAGAAGTAACTTTGGCTACAAGCTCAAACAAATATTTTGATTTGACCCATTCCACACAGGTTAATGTCATCGAGCGAAGACTCTGAAAAATAATCTTGGATTGGTCAAAACTCCACACCAACTCCACACAGGTTAACGTCATCGAGCAAAGACTCTAATAAACAACCTCAGACAGGTCAAAACTCTGCACCTACTCCACACGGGTAAGAAGTCAAATAACACTTTAGCTAATACCTAGGATAGGTCAAAAGGTTCTTGGTGGACTTCCCACGACCTCTTCCATACAAGTTAACGTCATTGAGTAACACTCTGACAAACAACCACGGATAGGTCAAAAATCCTCAACGGATTTAATTCAACCTCTTCCATACAAGTTAACGTCATCGAGTAACACTCTGACAAACAACCTCAAAGAGGTAAAAAATCCTCAATGGATTTAATTCGACCTCTTCCATACAGGTTAACGTCATCGAGTCACACTCTGACAAATAACCTCAGATAGGTCAAAAATCCTCAACAGATAATTATTCTTCATAACATCGAGTCACACTCGACAAACAATATCGGATAGTCAAAATCCTCGCCGATTCAATTCATCTCTTCCATATAGATTAATGTCATCGAAGTCCACAAACAACCTTGATTGGTCAAAATTATCGGGATTCAATTCAACCTCTTCCATAGTTGGTCAATGTCATCGTACTCTCGAAAACAACCCGGATAGTCAAAATCCGGATTTAATTCTTCCATAGGTTAACGCCATCCAGTCACACTCTGACAAACAACCTCGGATAGGTCAAAGATCCTCTTTCACCATCGCCGACAATCTACCGGTCACCATCGTTCGATTATCCTCCGTTACGAGATGACTGCCGACTACCGCCGCCGGTCCGCGACAATTATCGGCAATCTCGCCGGTTACACTATCGCGGTCACTCGCCATCAGACGGGCCGCCACTATCGATTGCCGCTGTTGCCGCCGACCATCTCGCCGCCGCCAACCACGGCCGCGACGCCACTGCTGACTACCATTGGTTGCCGCTGCTACGCCGTCGCTAACCACTATTGCCGGTCTTGCCACCATCACTGATCTTCCGCGGCATCATATCACGGTCACCGCTGATTCGCTCACGCCATCGCTATCATCGACCATTATCATGTTGCTGGCTGCTTCGGCTGCCAACTATCCATCGGTTACCTCTGACGCTCATGCTCCACTGCTCAACATTGCCGATCATTTCGCTGGTACCACTTCGTTGCCGATCTCGCTGATCGCTGATGTTGCTACTGCACATTCGCGCATGGTTGCCGTTTACCACCCTGTTGGCTTAATCACTGCCGCTGTCATCTGCTGCTGATTACCGGCCATCATGCATCACCATCTTCGGTTACCACTAATTATCGCTGCCATCATCGATTTCGCTGACTCCTTTGGCTAACTGTCGCCATTATCCCGCACTGATACGCTGGCCCATATCAACTACCATCATATAGCCGACTGTTTTGGTCGCTAAACCACTCGCTGGCATCACATCGCCGGTAATTTCCGCTGGTCATCACCATATCGGCCATCCTCGCCGCCACTCCACCGCCGCCACCATCGATAGCTGCGTTGCCGACCAGTCGGCCCAACCACGAAGTCACCGCCACCACCGCCGCCACTACCATCAACGATGTGGCGTTTGATCGCCTCCTCGACGGTCCGGTACAGTTGATGCCTCTTCGAGGAAAATCAGAGAAACATGTACACAGCTCCACGCCCAACCCTCGATGAGGTCGGTGACCTCTTCGAGGGAAAACTAGAGCTGCCGAAACTACGGGTCTTGATCGCCCAACCCGGACCAACGAGTTGACACCTCTTCGAGGAAAATTGAGTCTTGTCGTATGAACTACGGGGTCTTGATCGCCCGAACCGGGTCCGACGAGGTCGTTGACACCTCTTTCGAGAGAAAACTGAGTCTTGGCATGAAGCACGGGTCTTGATCGCCCGGACCGGTATCGACGAGGTCGGTTGATACCTCTTTCGAGGGAAAATGGAGCCTTGTCGTATGAACTACGGGTCTTGATCGCTTCCGAACGACCTCCTCTTAAGAAGAAGAGGGACACTCCAGCATATGAGAAGTGTGCCTCTCCCTTGGACTTTAGAAGGTTTTTATAGACCCCCTATTGAGGCAAAAAGGTCAAAATCAAAACCGCTTAACGGCAAAATTAAAATGGCTTAAAACTTACGCCCATGGCCTGCCTCGCATGCGCTTCTGCGGGTCTCAGCTGTGGTGCCTCCCGCTCCCCACATTCAGCCATTCAGCGGCCTCCAGACGGCCAAGATATTGCGTTTTGCAGGCACTCCTTCTCCACTAGCGATCTGCTGCTGGGGACTCGACGCGGCCCGTCAACTTGAAATCTCAGGTTTTATGCGTTTCTCCTACCCCACCACCACTGCTCGTTGCCTCTTTCCTTGCCCGCCAGCCTCTTCAAACCAAAAATCCGCAGTACCCTTAAATGTTCGGATGAGTCCATAACCTCGAAACTCAGATTGCATCGTATACCGCGCCTATATCCGCTTCCATGATCATAATCTTGTGCTCCCATGAAAATCTGTTCTCTCAAAATGTATGGCTAATGGACCCGCAAATTTTATTGAAGAATCTACTATTTTCAAGTATTCAACATATATATTTTTGGATGATTGAGATAATATCATCAAAAATAGGGGACAACTGATATGACCCTAAAAATTCCACTAGTTGAAGCACAAATCTTGATGTCAAAAGTAATCTGATTCTGAATCAAGACTAACTGAGATCAAGTGCTTATTATCAATCGACTCTTAAACATGGAGTATTAATAGTCAAATCGAAGGCCTTGACAAGGATCTAATCTCAAGATCTCATAATTTCATTTTGAAATCAAATGCACAAAATATCATCATTGATCAAAGGAATCATTTTTGAGTGTCCAGATGGAAAGTGGTTGGATTTTGCATGTATTCTGAGACCCCACTCCTCAATAAATAGCCCTCATTCTTCATATGAGGGGGGCCAAGCAAAGATAGAGAGAGCTCTAAAGCTTGAAAGTCCTCCAAACACAATCGTGCCACCACTTGACGGTTGTCAACCACCGTCGTCGGCCGTCGCCGTCAGCCGCCGCCGCTGATCTTCTCCGTCGTTCTCCATCATGACGACATTCATCGTTGGTACGTTCCCGTTGTTCACCATCATCTTTACCAGCAAGCTGACAACGAGCACTATATAGTTGTTGTCTGATTTTGGGATTCCCATTGTGAGCCATTCTCATATACAATTATACAATTTCGTTATCGGAAAACTTATACTCCAAAACAAATATATAGTGGAAGTTTTTTTACTGGGCCAGGCCTCGTGGTTTTTTCCCTCTTTTCGAGGTTTTTCACATTAAAATTTCTGGAGTTATCTTGTTCACTCTTTAAATACACATTATTGTCTTTGGATTTATATGAACAACTTTACTCTACCGCAACTAGTTTTCTAGCATGCAATAATATGAATTACCTAAATAGATTTATAAGAAAGCAAAATAATCATAAGATGGAGATGTTATACAAGAATAGAGAAGTACTTTAAAATATGGACTCCAAGAACTAAATAGATAGAGACATCATTTGACAAATGAGTCCATTATGAAAGCTTTCAAGGACAAATAGAGAATTTTGCATACATAACATAAGATTATTATTTATTTATATATCTAACTCATAAAATTGCATATGTTTAAAAATGACTCTTTTTCTATGCATTAAAAAGTGCAATTGCTTTTAAAAAGTAAAGATGATATCATTTGTAATGTAATAATAGAGATTTGAGTGATATTTAAGTGAAAAATAAAAGATTATATTGTATATATGTAAATATCTAAAAAGAATATGCTTAGTTTGTAAATACAATAAGTGTCAAATGCATAAAAATATATTTTAAAATAAAAAAATAATTTATAAAGTGCATACCTTATTGATATAATAACAGTAGTGTGATCAAAATAAGATTTATCTCTAAGAAAATAGAGAAAAATACATTAGAGAGGCAATAAAAAATATATAATCTATATTTTTTTAATGGTTACTTTGTTTGAATAGATTTATATTAATTAAAAGATGTCTAAGAAAAAAATATTAAGATAAGAAATTATTGAATGAAGAAAACTTAGGCTTTCTTTATATTCCTAATTATATTATTAATAAATTAAACTTTAAATCATATATTAGAAATGATATAACAATTATAAAAAAATAAAAAAATTAAATAGAACAAAATCTTTTGTGGAATCATCTCAAGGATGTATGCACATGATTTCATTACTAGTATTAGAGCGAAAAGTTAAAACAAAGTAAAAAAATAAAAAGTGTAAATATGAATTACCTATGTTTAAAACCCACGTGCATAAGAGGTTTATCACTATTGTGGATCGCACAATCGAAGAGATTCATAAGAATTAAAATAATCTTAAGTGGAAGATATTAGACAATAATAGAGAAGTATTTCAAAATATGAACTCAAAGAATTGAATAGATAGATAAATACAATGTTTGACAAATGAGTCATTGTGATCTAAAGCTTTCAAAAGCCAGAAAGAGAAGTTTTCATACATAACATAAGATTTTTATCTATTTATATATCTAACTTATAAAATTGCATATATATATATATAAATGACTCTTTTTCTATACATTAAAAAGTGGATTTATTTTTAAAAAGTAATGATAATATTATTTATGATGTAATAATAGAGATTTTATATTATATTTATGTAAATATATAAGAAGTACATACTTAATTTATAAATATAGCAAATTTGTGAATTTTGAATATATACCACATAATTGTTATGCCTTTACATATCAAATTCATAAAGTTTGATATTTAAAAATTATTATTTTTATGCATAAAAATATGTATTTGACTTTAAAAATTAATCTGATGATATTATTTTTGATATAATAATAAAAATTTTAGTGTTATTTAAGTAAAAAATAAAAGTTTAGATAGTAGATATGTAAATATATATAAATTTTATACTTTGTATATAAATAATACAAACTGTTCTTTCACATAAAAATCTCAGCTCACATCACTCATATGAGAAATGAATGGTTTAGATTTACTTTTGGAAGAAACACAAGCCACTTTTTAATAATAGTAGTAGTATTCAAACTTTATGTCTTAGCTTTGTTGGGAAATCTTGCACGTACGCAGATAGTTGAAAATAGAATAAGGAACTCCATAATTTTTATGTAGAAAAACTCCAGGAAAAGGGAAAAAATCAAAGGCCAAGCCCAGTATAAATGTTTTACTATATATCAACTTTGGAGTATAAAGTTTGAATCTTCCCGATAGCGAGATTACAAATTTGTATGTGAGAAATCCTGATAATGAAAATTCTAGAATCATGTTACAACAGCTATACGACGGTGGTTGGACTGTAACGGTTGTTGGCGGCAGTTGACGATGACAATTGGCGCAATCGAAGGTAAATATGGTGTTGACGAACTTGAACCCCAGCTCTCTCTTGCTTTCTCTAAGTTAGATCTCAGCTCCTTCACTTTATGATAATAATGGGTCTTTAAAAAGATTACTGCGGGGCATTTTGATCATTGTAGCTAAAATCCTAGAACATTCCATCGGACAATATATATTGATTCATTTGATCATAGATAATATTTTGGTGATTTGACCATCCAAACGATCTTTGATTTGAGCGATCATAGGCTTGTTAGATTCATCTCAGTCGCTTCGATTCATTAAGCGTCAAATGTCATTTGATCATCCAGTAGTGTTTCAAAGTTTTCATATGTAATTTTTGAACTTGATTTGAGCTCATTTGAGCTCGATCTGACTCGCTTCTAGCATTGTTGAACTCATCTTATTTAGTCATTTAATTTAATTGTATACATAATTTAATTTGAAATTTGTGCTTCATTTATAAATTTTAGAGTGATATATCATTTGCTCGTCTATTTTTTGATAATAAAATTTATTTCATCTAAAAATAAAATTACTTTAACTAAAAAATTATTAGGATTAGTTATTAATATATATATATATATATATATATATATATATATATATATATATATATATATATATATATATATATATATATATATATATATTGATTTCGGTTTGAAAAGAGGGGATCACGGGCCCAACTTTTTTTTTTTCTTGTTGGCGTGAGAGAGAGAGAGAGAGGAGAAGGAAAGAAACATATGGAAAAATGGATTTTTTGAAAGAAGATAAAGAATTATTTTTTTGTAAAGAAGAAGATAAAGAGTTTTTTTAATGAGGAATGTGAAGAATTATTTTTAGAAATATAAATAATTTTTTTTAAATGATGAATATGAAGAGTATCTTTTTATTTAAGAAGATAAAGAGTTTTTTTTAAGAATATAAATAGTTGTTTTTTTTTAAATGAGGAATATGAAGAATTTCTTTTTTTTATTTATAAATATGATTAATTATTTCTTCTCTCTTTTTTTAAGAAGATGAAAAGGTTTTTTTAATGAGGTACATGAAGAGGTTTTTTTAAAAAAAAAAATTTTAATGAGGAATATGAAGAGTTTTCCCACATTATTATTATTATTATTATTATTATTATTAAGAATTTGAAGAGTCATTTTTTCTAGTATAAATACTCCCAAAAGGATAAGGGAAAACTCGCACATTTCTTTCTTCTCTTTGGCATCCTCCACTGACTTGTATAACGGTGTCGACCCCTCTCGCACGCTCTAGTTCTCCCCGATCTTGAAGTTTCCAACTAACCTGGTTAGGCAACGTGCATCCAGAATTCAAGCTCCAGTGTGCTTCCACTTTCTTCTCTTTTGTTGCCTCAACTAACTTGTATAACGGTGCCGACCCCTCTCGCAGGCTCCAGTTCTACGATCTCGGGGTTTCCAACTGACTTGGTTAGCTGCGCAGTTGTGCTCTAATGTGCTTCCGCTTTTTTTTGTTGATGCCTCCACTAACCTGTATAATGGTGTGACCCTCTGAGCTCCATTTCTCCCGATCTGGTTTCCGACTGGTTTGGCCAGATTCTAGCTCCAATGTGCTTCCACTTTCTTTCGAAGTCTTGGTTTATCCGACTGATCCTTATAATGGTGCGACCCTTCTCTCAGTTCTCCCCATCTCAAGGTTTCCAATTGACTTGGATAGGCGATGCGCATCCCAAATTCGATTTCCAGTGTGATTCCAAACTTGAAAAATATATAGTGATGTAACGCCAACTATCAACAGTGATACTTTGAAAATTTTCAAGAAGAAGTTTCATTTTCCAAATGATTTGGTGGCTATTCCTCCTAAAAGATTGCAACGAGCGTATTTTCCTCCGTTGAAAATTGCACTTCTCGAGGCTTTTGCCTTCGAGATTTTGATGCGTGTACCTTCGAGGCTTTACTTTTGAGGTTTTGATGCACTTCTAAGGCTTTCATCTATTGAGATTTTTGATATACCTATACCTTCAGAGGCTTTTGTCTTCTAAGGTTCTTGATGTACGTGTACCTTCTAAAGTGTTTATTTTCTGAGATTTTTAATGTACCTGTAACTTCTGAGGCTTTTGCTCATTGAGGTTTTTGATATACTTGTACTTTCTAAGGCTTTTGTATACTGAGATTTTTTATGTACGTGTACCTTTCCGAGGCTTTTGCCTACTGAGGTTTTTGTTATACCTATATCTTATGAGGCTTTTTCCTTTTGAGATTTTTAATGTACTTGTACTTTCTGAGGCTATTGCCCACTGAGATTTTTGATATATCTGTATTTTCTGAGGCTTTTGCCTTAGATTGATATGATATATCATACCTGATTTTGCCTGAGATTTTGATGTGCATCTTTGAGCTTTGTCTTATAAGATTTTGATGTACCTATACTATTTTACAGGTTTTGGCATATTATCTTCTAAGGCTTTCGTCTTCTGAGATTTTTGATGTACTATATTCTAAGGCTTTTGTCATTATAAGATTTTTGATGTACCTGTACTTTCTGAGGCTTTTGCCTACTGAGATTTTTGGCGTACCTGTATCTTCTAAGGCTTTCACCTTCTGAGATTTTTGATGTATTATATTCTAAGGCTTTCGTCATTTGAGGTTTTGATGTATTGCATCCGAGTTTTCGCCTCGAGATTTTTGATACTATACCTTCTAAGACTTTTTTTTCGAGATTTTGAAGCATTTTTTGAAACCTTTGCTTTCTGAGATTTTTGATGAGTGGAGACCATGTCAACCACTTGCTCTCTTGGAGTCTTTCTAGTGAGGACCTTGTTCACTACTTGCTTTCCATCGAGGCTTCCTCAAGGGTGTGCTTTCTAGGGGTGAAATTCATAAAAGATTTTTGGCATATCCGAGGTTGTTTGTCAGAATGTTACTCGGTGACATTTAACCTGTGTGAAATAAGTCAATAGTTTTAACTCTCATCCGAGATTATTTTGTCAAAGTATGACGTTAACCTGTGTGGACGAGGTTAAATATTTTGATTCTTTTGAGATTAGTTGTCAGAGTATTACTCGATCACGATAACCTGTGTAGAGTAGGTACAAAGTTATGACATATCCTAGATTATTTATCAAAGTATTACTCGGTGACATTTAACCTGTGTGGAAGAAGTCAATAATTTTAACTCTCTTTTGAGGTTATTTTATCAAAGTATGACGTTAACCTGTGTGGAAGAGGTCAAATAAAAATATATATTTGAGGCAGTAGCCAAAGTTGCTCCTTGACATTTGCCTTATTTTCCATGAGTATGACTAGAGAATTATAATTTGCAAAGCTATCTCTCTATTTTCTTTTTGTTGAAATTGCTCCACATCATTGACTTGTTTTTCGAACTGATAATCAATTAGATAGACAAAATATTGATTTGACGATCTTTTGAGATTAAGAGTTAACCCCACAAGGTTTCTAACAAAAGTTGAAGGATAGAAGTTCGATGAATCTTCACTCTTCTTATTTGTTCCTTATGAGTAAGATTTCCTCCACCATATAGGTGGTGCTGCTCTGAACATAAAGTCAGATTGTCAACCAATGTGAAAATGCAAATAGAATATTTTTCACAGATGATGCCAAATTATTGCGTGCCAGAAAACCAATTGTGATAAAATAAAACTTTATGCCTTAGCTTCATTGTGAAATCTAGCATGCACATAGATAATTGAAAATAGAATAAGGAACTCCAGAATTTTTACGTGAAAAAACTCAGGAAGAGGGGAAAAAACTACGGGGCCTGGCCCAGTAAAGATGTTTCACTATATATATACTTTGGAGTATAAAATTTGAATCTTCCGATTACAATATATGAGAACAATAATAATTCCATAATCGTTACAACGGAATGTAGTTGGATCAGAATTTGGGTATGCTGACACAATTGGCTATCGACGACAACAATGGTGATGACTAACTTCTAGCTCTCTCCCAGCTTTCTCCCAAGTTTTCATCTAGCTCCTTCCCCCTTCATGACAAGAATAATGTCCTATTTATAGGATTCTAAGAGGGGCATTTTGGTCATTGTAGTCAAATCCCAAAACTTTCATTGGACGGTGTATATTGATTCATTTGATCATAGATAGTATTTTGGTGATTTGACCGTGACCGTCCAAATGATTTTATACACACACACACACACACACATATATATATATATATATATATATATATATATATATATATATATATATATATATATATATATATATATATATAAACTCTAATCAATTTTAAAAACTATAACATATAATTGAACACGGAAATATTGATTTAAATTGCATAAAACGTCTCATAAATATATTTCACTAATTTTAAATCATTATTTACAAGAAATCTTACAATTTATCATGCTAACAAAATAGTTGTTTTCTAAGCATTGTTATTTTTTTAAAATTGTTAAAAATAAATCATGTTATTTTTAAAAATACAAAATAATTTTTGAATATTTTAGTATTTTTAAAAACTATCATTATCATCAAATATATTTAATTTCTAAACAAACTATAAATAAAAGTAAATTAAAAAATGAAAACAAAAAGTGATCCCATACAACTCTTAGAATAAAATTTGTGCGAGGCACTGTCTTTACTTACAAAAATGCTAGTGTGCTAGTGTGCTATTCTAAAATGAAAACAAAAATGCTAGTGTGCTAGTCTAGCATGTCAATTCAAATTTATTTATCATATGCATATGCTAGTGTGCTTGTCTAACCTAACTTATCATCCTAATTTCATCTATCTTACACTAACTTATCTATTAATCTTTGTCTACCCAACAACAATTTTAAGCTCATTTGATCAATTCATATCGTGATAAAATGGTAACGACTATTTTCTAAATGCCCCAATATCATTATACTATATGGTGATCTTATAGCATAACATGATATTCTCCTCATAACATTGTTATGTTCCTTGACAAGAACCTCCAAAGCCATCTAATGGACACTAATAATGCATGACCATCTCCCATTAAATTTAATAACCAGTAGAATTTTAATTAGTGCTAAACACCCTCCAAACTCCGCACTTTGCCTTGATAATCTAATTCACACAAGCCTTGGCAATATGTACTTGCCTATCACCATCATCGAACGATCATCTCATTCTCATGAGTATCATGATGGCCATTTTTCAACATTATACCTTATTATTGGTCCATCCACCTCAATTGTAGCCGTCTCCATTAAATTTTCGTTGATAACTAAGATATTTTAACTGATTGATCCCCCAAAATTGGTGTATAGCACGTTTCTACTTTTGATCACCGGATAGACATCACGGCTCATGTGTTCACTCCTATAGCATTTCTTAAGGTGTTAGTTCTAATTATGATCTGAGCAAATCTTTTTCACAATTGGTCAAGAGATAAATTAACTCAATTTCTACCCCCTTTCTAAGCGGATAATGTAGTAGAGATCCATTTTCTTCACAATAACACTAAAGCAAATTCATCATATCACTTCTAAGAAAAAATTCCTCTTATCATTTCTCATGGAATAATCAATAACTTGTTGAATTATAATTGTATCCATTGGTTAAAAGTTCATGTTTGACCTCCCAAATCTTATGTTTATCACAAAAGTTGCTTCAAGAATTGCAAAGAATGAGGATAATTTTATCTCATTATTAGTAGATGATAAATTATCAACATAAATAAACAAACGAAAAAAATGAATTGAATTATTTCGACTTAATTTTGAACAAAATATGAATATATACTTGATATGACACTAAAAATATTACTAGTTGAAGTACGAATCTTGATGTCAAAAGCAAGCTGATTCTAAGTTAAACAATGAGATCAAGACTTAAAATATCATTACAAACTTATATATTAAATCTCTAAATAATTCCTAAATATGGATGTTTATGATCAAATTGAGCGTGACGAGCAGATTTAACAAGACCAAGATCTCTTGATTCTAACCTCATTTGAGCATTCAATATAAAATACATCGATGATCGAATCATCTTGAGTCATCCGATGAGGGTGGATTTTGATGTATGATTTAAAAAATGTCCCTCTAATTATAAATAGCTCATTCTTCATTTGAAGCCAAGCTAAAGAGAGAGCTGGGCGAAAATCCTCAAAGCATAATTACTACCCGACGGTTGGTTGAACTCCGTTGGCGCCAACCACATCGCCATCGTCGATCTCATCATATCTTCCGGCCGTCATACCACTGCAGGCATTGCCAACCATTGTCATTGCCGGTCATTGCCGCTGACCACTGCCGCTGACGTCTGGCTGGTCGTTGTCATTGCCATTGAACCACGCCTATCACTCACCATCACTGCTGGTCGCACCGGTATCCAGTAACCATCGCCGCTGATCATCTCGCTGACTACGGCGCCGCTGCGTCTTATTGGTTGGTTGCCGTTCACAAATACCGTTGTCATCGGCCACCACCATCAATCATCATTGTCATCAACTACCGTCGACGTCGACTACAGATCCGCCGATCATCACCACTGCCGACCGTCACCGTCGATCGCTAACACCCGCTGTTCACTATCATCAACTACTACTAACAACTGTTACAACCTAACCACAGCTATACATAGTGAAAGATTTTGCTAGCTAGTTTTTCCTTCTTTCGAGATTTTTCCACTAATAATTCGAATTTTCTCGTCATTCTTCAAATAACCGTATATGTCCGGATTTCGGTTTAAGATAAAACTTTTATTCTACAGCAACTGGTTTTCTAGCAGGGAAGAATACTAAAAAAAATTAATGTTAAGCACTTTGATTATATTTAAATGATATAAAATTGTGAGATTTTTATTTGCAGATAAATAGAAAATAATAAAACATTTATTCTGAAATGTATGATACAATAATAAAATATTAAAATGTAAAATTTTAGTCACAATATTGTGTTCAATTTTTTTTCTAAATAACTATTTGTTAATTTTGAGTACTTTGCAAAAAATTTATTTTTCTTATATGTAAATAAATAATCAAAAAATTATTGGATCCTCATAAAATTTATCCAAGATAAATTTTAAAACAATTTTATTTGTGTAGATAAAAGTAATATAAAACTTAATTATTTATAACTATATATTTGCCTATTTTAAATTAATCTAAAAAATTTTAAATTCATTCAATCAAAATTTAATCTGCAATCCCAACTTTTCTCGAATGAATACTCTGGTCTTGTGCTCAGTCTTACTGGCCTCATTCTTCCGCAACCCCTATAAGTACTCCTTTCTTAACCTGAATTAGAACGAATTACGCAAAACAGAAAGAGAGCCAGAGAGCCAATCATGGCCTCAACCGGCGTAGATCGAATCCAGCCACCACGCTTCAGAACCAGCGCAACGTTTCTCGCCGCCCGAGTCCTTAAAGGCCGGTGGTTCATGCTCTACGCCTGCTTCCTCATCATGTCCACCTCCGGCGCAACCTACATCTTCGGCATCTACTCCAAAGACATCAAATCATCCCTCAACTACAACCAACAAACTCTCAACACTCTCTCATTCTTCAAAGACCTCGGCGCCAACGTCGGCATCCTCTCCGGCCTCATCAACGAGGTCAGCCCTCTCTCCGTCGTCCTCCTCGGCGCCATCATGAACCTCTTCGGGTACCTCATGATCTACCTATCCATCACAGCCCGCCTGTCCCGCCCGCCCGTCTGGCAGATGTGCCTCTACATCTTCATCGGCGCCAATTCACAAGCTTTCGCTAACACAGGGGCCCTCGTCACCGCCGTTAAGAACTTTCCGGAGAGCCGAGGAATCGTGCTTGGCTTACTCAAATGCTATGTGGGTCTCAGCGGCGCTATTTTCACCCAGCTCTACTTAACGTTCTACGGCGCTGATGATTCGAAATCGCTCGTGTTGCTTGTTGCCTGGCTTCCGGCCGCCATATCGTTGGTGTTTTTGTATACTGTGCGTATAATGGAGCCGCGCCGTGGCGGAGCGGTTGTCATGGCCAAGCCGTTCTATTATTTTCTGTACCTCACCGTCGCGCTCGGCGGCTATCTCTTGGTTATTATAATTGTGGAGAAGCTTGTTTCGTTCTCCCGCGCGGAGTTGGTAGCCAACGGCGCCGTTGTTATCTTCCTTCTCTTCATCCCCGTCGCAGTTGTGGTTAGAGAAGAAGTTAACAGCTTGGAGCAGAGCAAGGCTGTTACAGAGCAGCAGAGTACTAGCATTAATGGTGCCCGGCTATTACATAATATTTGACTTCTTCTTTCTTTTTTCTCGGGAATTTTTTTTTTAAGTTAATGGGGGGGGGGGTTTAAAATTTACTATTTATCATATTTTTAAATATAAAATAAAAATAACTATTCAGGAATGAACATATTTTTCATGTTCCTAAGAAATGATAAAATTGTTGCTAATTTAAAATGAGAGATTATGGACAAATCTAAAAGTTGAATTATTTTAAAAATGAAATTTATATAAAAATAATTAATTAAAATTTATATTATATTTATTTCACAATAAATTTTAAAATTATAAGTTTTATCTGATCAAATTTACTTAGGATACACTAAGTCAATTTCTTTAAAAGAGCAAAGTAGCCATATTTTACAAATTTTAGATAACCTTATTATAGTTAACGCATAAATTCTTATTATTTATCATTAATTATTTTACAATCTCATCAATTTTCTTAAGAACTCCCTGATTCATATATTTTCCAGATTAACAAGAGTTAGTAATTATGGTTTCTTTGCCTACAACAATTACCGATTTTCTGTGAAATATGACTTCATAGGTAATTAAAGCTGGTTTATTAATTAGAACTTTTAACTATTTTATTAAAATCTAAGATTTACTTGCATTATTAAAAAAAATATATCACGGACTTTTTTTAATATATCTCGAAATCGTCTTACTGTAGTGTCTGGCCAGGAAGACGTCAATCAGAGCAAGACCATAACAGAGCAGCAGAACTTCAACGGCACCACCTCCGGCGAAGATGAAATCAAGAAATTGGAACAAACGGCGACCACAACAGACCAAAAACCCACCTCCTGCACAGCAGATATCTTCCGGCCACCGGCGAGAGGAGAGGACTACTCCATCCTTCAAGCCTTATTCAGCATCGACATGCTAATCCTCTTCTTCTCAACAATCTGCGGCGTCGGCGGCACCGTAACGGCCATCGACAACATGGGCCAAATCGGCGAGTCATTAGGCTACCCATCTCGCAGCATCAACACCTTCGTCTCCCTTATCAGCATCTGGAGCGCTATGGGAAGAGTCGTCGCTGGTTTCATCTCAGAAATCTTCTTAGTAAAATACAAAGTCCCGCGACCTCTAGTGCTGACCTTCATTCTCTTTTTATCTTGCGCCGGCCACCTCCTCATCGCCTTCGGCGTATCCAACTCACTCTACGTCGCGTCGGTGATCATCGGATTCTGTTTCGGAGCGCAGCGGCTGTTGTTCTTTGCCATTATTTCGGAGTTATTTGGGCTGAAGTATTACTCCACGCTTTACAATTTTTCCGGCGTGGTGAGCCCGATTGGATCTTATATACTGAACGTGAGGGTGGCGGGGCATTTATACGATATGGAGGGAGAAAGGCAGAACGGCGGCGGCGGCGGAGGGGAAAAGGAGATGACTTGCGTTGGAGTGAAGTGTTTTCAGTTGTCGTTTCTGATTATTACGGCTACGACTGTGGTTGGAGGGCTTGTTTCATTGGTATTGGCGGTTAGGACGAGGAAGTTCTACAAGGGAGACATGTATGCTAGATTCAGGGAGCCGGCGGCGGAGGATGCCATGGAATGCGGTTCTTCAGCTGATAAGGAAGGCAAAAGGAAGGAAGACGGAAGAGAATTTCTTTGTGCGATGGAGTTTGCAGTGAGATGATCGCTCTCATTGCCCTGAAATTGAAATTTATCATAACTATGTGAATATTCTGTTTTAAACATTACTCAATGCTAGTTATGAATAGGCTGTAAAAAAATTTTGTTATTCTCGAATTGCTCATATTCAGCTTCTTATGTAGCTCATATTCAGCTCGTTTAATTACCGAATACGAACAGATATTTCAAGCTCGTTATAATTACTGAATACGAACAGATATTTCAAGCTCGTTATATAAATGAGCTGAACATGAACAATCATTTGTTCAATCATGTTCGGCTCGATTTAGCTCGAAATAAAAAATTATATTATAATAAAAAATTATTATTATAAAAAATCATTTATTCGATCGTGTTCGGCTCGATTTTATTATGATTATTATAATTATTATTATTATGATGATGATGATGATTTTTTATTATTATTATTATTATTATTATTATTATTATTATTATTATTATTATTATTATTATTATTATTATTATTATTATTATTATTATTATTATTATTATTATTAACACATTTACATATCATAAACGCAAAAGTGGTTATTATTTTGTTATCTGAAAAGATTGGCGTTGAATCCTCCTCGTCAAAAAACTTTGTTGTTATGAGCACAATTTTCGTTTAAACGCAGTAGAAACCGACAGATATTTATTTCGATATATATAAATGAAATAATAACAAAATAAATTTCAAACAACAAACAGTCTGTTAAATATTTCGACTGTTTACACTAGTTATGAATGCTTAAAGATAAATAAAATTTTATCGTTACAATTATATAAATAACAAATAAAATGTAAAGGTTGGTGCATAAATTACTGCTTATGTCTTAATTATTTTAAAGATGTTCTTATTGGGATACGGTCGATTAAGACATCATTGCTTATTTTTGTCTTTGATAATGGAACTATCTTCCGCAGTTGAGTAATTGTAATTATACGAACAAGTCTTTAATTCAATGATTTTATTTTTATTTTTTTGACAGTGGTTTTGAACCAGTGGTTATATAAGATATGTTCTCCCTAATTACTAAATAATTTCTAATACCTCTATTTCGTTTTCTCTTATTTAAAAATAATCAAAATAATTAAAATTTTTATTTTTAATTATTGAAGTTTATATATATATATTTTTTTAGAACTTATATTTGCATTAAGCATTTAAAAGGATAATCTAAGTTTATTATTTCTTAATAAAATTCATTCCAACGTTAAAATTTTGTTTGATTGTCTCATCAAAAAAAAAAAAATGTTAACTTGCTATGAGTTAAGCAAAATGTGTGGGCTTTGAAAATTCGCCACCGACCTCTCTGATGAAGAGAATGATTAAAAGTGTCGGTGAAATTTTCAGAAGTCAGATGGAATAGTAGATAAGACACTACTTAGAGATTTCACCCTCATTTTGTGAGGACTTTAGATCTAGTTCCAGGTTTCCTATAGGTGCAAGCACTTATAGTTAATTATCCCTCTCAATGCTAAGAGAGAACTTTCGATTAAGACTTGTCGTTAGATCGCTTAGTGTGTAGCGTATAGTAGTAGCATGTGGAGTTTTAGAATTTAGATTTATGAAATTCATTATATTTAACTTAAAGCGGATGGTTGGCGATGGCCATCCGTCCCCTAGTTTCATCCAGTCGTGGTCATCTACTTAGTTAGAGGAGGTAGTCAACCCAATCTGACTGAAAGATTCTTATCAGCAATACATAGATTACGTCGTCCAAGAAATCCTTATAGACCTGGGGTGGTGTTTGCCTAAGGAGACATGCTTAAGTCTACCTTAGCTACCAGAGGGCTTTTTATCTAATCAAGTATATCCTATGGTTCACAACTCAAAGGAAAGAGCCATTGGAGAGCATACGGGCTACAATCGTGACTGTAATATAATAGTGTCATTTAGCGACAACCACCCGGTTAGAGGACTCTGGTCATAATTATATCATGTGTGGAGCCTCTTGCAAAACCACTAGTTAGGACACGTCACATCCTGGCATGAGATTATTTGAGTAAATATAGTTATGTATTTGATTTGACTTTGGCTCCTTTGTGAGCTAGGATTTTCTTAATTTGTCACCTTCAATAAACAATTGCGTATGGTGAATTAGATTTTTTAGCTTTAAGTTCTTTAAAAATTAAATTTTATTTAAGCACTTATAATTTGGTGATTTATTTGATTTTACATTTACATTGATACTTGAGTTTGATTAAGTCAATTTGAGGTTACAAGCACATTTTTATGGTAAGTATTCCCTCCAGTTGAAATCTTCATTCAACATAACCATCATCGGGGTGGTTAATTGATTGAATCAAATATATTTGAAAACTTTAGATCCTGTCAAGTCTGTTTAGCTCCCAACAAAGGATCAGATCTACTATCACATGATAGAATTTTACTAAGTTGAAATACTTATAATAGATTTTTAGATTTTGTTAACCCGGACCCAGTTCTAAGACTAAACCGGAAATCAACCCGAGAGCATCCTCAGACACTAAATTTAAGCATTCAGCATAGTATCGGGGCCCATGCGGGTGTTTATAACACATGTGCACTTTTGAGGCATTGTATTTTTATTTTAATCATGTATCGTAATGTGTGCAAAGCTCACTTAATTAAGTTATTTAAGTGAATCTTGATATCACAAATCTGAGTATTAGATTGCCTCGTGATTTGTGTACTATTTACTTTATTAAAATTTTGATTATTTGTATGCATTTTGAGATGATAAATTTGAATATAGGTCTACTTCATAATACATACAACAGTTCAATTGAAGTTTTAATTAACGTCTTCTGTTCCTATGTACAATATGTTGCGAATTTGGTGACGTAGAAGACGTTATAGATTAATCTAATATCTTATTAGATTTTTCAGATTATATTTAATTGATTCCTTCCTAGCGCCTTTTCGCATTAAAATTTGCACTTTAAATCTTTATGTCCGAGCATGCAGTGTATCTAAGAATGCCTTAATCGCGCATTATGTTCATGCGATGTGTTGAATCCGTGGCGTAGAAGGTATTATAGATTGATCTAATATCTTATTAGATTTTTCTGATTAATATTTAATTAGTTCCAATTTATCCTGCGCAGCCTTTTTAGATATTAAATTTGCACTTTAAATCATTATGTTCGAGCACATGCAGGTGTATCAAAGAATGCCTTAATTAACGTCTTCTGTTTGCTTGTACGATGTGTTATGAATCCGGTGGCGTAAAGTATTTCAGCTATTGTTCAATTATTTAGATTAATATTCATTTGTTTGCATTTAGTTCATAGCTGATTGAGTTTTTTAAGTTTTAATGAAACTTATCTCGTGATTGCTAAGAAGCTTATAGACACATTCTTATTTAAAGATCTTTAGAATTTTTTTTTTGTAGGTTTGGCCTGGATTCATCATTTTTCATTTAAGTTTAATTTAAGCTTATTAATACTCTTATTTAATCATATTTAAACTTTGTGTCAATCCAAATTTCTCTGCTTCGTCCTGCGTATAGGTCGAGGTATTACCTTCCATTCGACCAGCATTGATTATGTTTTAACCCTGAGTCTACTAAGCATAATGGGATTTTCAAATTCGTCATGCTCTTCTAAGTGTGATGAGATCTTGAAACACCTTTTGAATTCTTTTATGGGCCATGGATGAATTGGCCTCTATAAGTGATAGAGATCTAGTCAAGTTAACATCAAATGCTTGCATTAGGAAAATTCATAGTTGAGCAATTCAATCCATCAGTCGCAGACAGGAATTTCCGCAATCATACTAGTAGAGACCTCCTTTTCATACAGAAACTATGGTTCACTTGGTAACTTGATTTGGCTAAGATCTTCAACAAAATGAACTTCTCGTTCAAACTTAATACAAGAATACTTTTCAAGGGGAACCCTCTCTTCAATCTACATATTTGAGCTTTCATGTATTAAGGTACCACCTCCGTGCTCTGAAAGTGAATTCATTGTGGAAGAAAAAGCTTCATCTAGCTTGTTGGTAGTAGAAACTATTCGGTCAATGGTACTTTTTTTTTATTCTGACACAAAATTTTCCAAAACTTTAGGAAGAGGATCATGTTTCAAAGATAAATTTTTCATGAATGTAGCTCCTTCGCCACAAATACAAGGAGAGGAATTTCATGTACGTGAACGCCATCAAGCTCTTCACCCATATTTCTAGAAGTCTTTCCGAAGTGTTCGCCGACCGCATTGACATCTTTTCTCGGGTTCTGAACCATATTATTCTCTATGCATATATTTTCAAGGCAAAAATTTTAAACTAAGCATCTTTTAAATCATAATTAGTAAAATAAGCTTAAAAAAAAAAATTTCAAAATAAGCATTAGATTTCGGACTTATCAGCATTACCGTCAGATTTTTTTAAAAAAAATGGCGAACTGAGAGATCGGGACACAGCCCGATCCCGATCTCTCATTTTCTCCTCCCCTAGGGCAGCGGAAACACCCGTCACGCTACCTACTCGCCGCCTACTGTCGCCACTACCCCTAATCACCGACCACAGCCGTCGGCCTTCTCGCCGCCCATCGGATCCGACCGCTTTTGTGGGGAAGAAGGTATATTTTGGCTTTTTTTTTTTTGAAAATAAGTGAGTAATATGCGAATGTGAGATGTATATGTTGTATTTTATTATGTTTGTAGGCAAACTTAATGTGGATTTGTGGTGAAGAAGGTATATTTTGGCTTTTTTTTTATTTTTTTGAAAATAAGTGAGTAATATGTGAATGTGAGATGTATATGTTGTATTTTATGATGTTTGTAGGCAAACTTAATGTGGATTTGTGGGGAAGAAGGTATATTTTGGCTTTTTTTTTATTTTTTTGAAAATAAGTGAGTAATATGTGAATGTGAGATGTATATATTGTATTTGGAGTGTGTAGCAAATTTGTGTTTTCTTTAGGTATAGTGTGACATGATTTTCTTTGTGAATGTGATATGCTTTTCTTTAGGTATAGTGTTTGAGTGTAGTAAATTTATTATGTTATTTACCATGGAGAATGGAGAAAGTGTATCAAATAGGGAGAATGGAGAAAGTGTATCAAATAGGTATAGTGTTTGTGAATGTGATATGCTTTTCTCAAATATGAAAAGAAATCATAGCTATGTGTGCTAAAGTCCGGATTTGTAGTTTTGATTATTCTTAATATTCTTCTACATTTATAAATTCGATGTTCTCTCTTTCCCAAATGAGTAGTTATGTGCTAAATTCATTTGAAGAATGTATTGTAAGTTTAAAATATTTATTTTTTGTTGTGATTTCTTATGTTTAAAATATATAATTGGAAATTGAATTAACAATATGAAGCTTGTGTAGAACCTAAAAAAATACTTTTTAAATAGAATGCGACACAGATGAGATTTTGTTTATGTTCCTATTTTTGAGATAAGTATGAGAGAAGCATAATTTTTCTATCAGTAGACTTAACTTAACTGTTTGGGGTCATCTTTATGAAGTATAATTTTGCAATCATTTTGTAAGTCAAATCTTTGATTTTTTTTGTTCATGAGATGAAGATTAATTTAGATAATTTAAACAGGTCTGCTCTTCAGCATTCCTGCCTCCGATACACATTTGATTCAAATATGAGTTCAGAAAAAGTATGTTTAGTGCTATATTATGGCGGCCAACTTACTGTTAGTGACGATTTCTTCCCTACATATAGTGGTGGAAAAAATCATCCTATATTAATTTCGGCCGGGCAGATTTTAGTAGCGTACAAAATCAAATCATGCAATCACTAAAAGTTGATTCGACACAGTTCAGGATTAATCTCATATGTAGGTTTACTGTTAGTGCCAGTTTTATTGCTACACCATTAAATGATGATGAAGTTTGTGAGTCGGTCATTAATGCAGCAAGTGTACAACCTGTTGTTGTGTATGTTGAAATTGTATTGAAACCAATAGATGATATCGAAGCTCATAATTATACTGAAGATGAATTTCAGCCTATCGAAACTTTCCAGCACCATATACCGCCACAAGAACCATATCATTGGTAAGTTGTTTGAACTGCTTATCCGAGTACATATTTTCATCTTAACATTATACACTGCATTCAAATGCGCAGCACTGATGATGTAGACGTATCTGCATCTCCTATTCATGATCCTCATATGGCCTCAACTTCTGCAACTATGAGTGATAATCGTTGTGATCAGGTTGTTGCTTCTCCAGAAACCGGGGATGAGGGCTACGAAATAATGTCCAGTGCAACTAGTTCAGACACAGATGACAGCGAAGGTGATATGAGAGAATAACACCATCCAAACGCTGGAACCAGTCAGATATTGAGAGATTATGCTAATAAAATAATGACCGTTGAAGAAAATATGTTTAGTAATAATGACTACATTCGAGCTTGTCAGTCAACCCAAGAATGAGATGAAGAACTAAACTTTGATGGCCTCCCAACAAATTCTATTTTTCTAGAAGATAATTTCATTCCAACAGACCTAAATGAAGGAATGTGTTTCCATGACAAGAGGCACCTTAAATTTATCATCTAAGGTTGGTTGATAACAAATAATGTGGAATATATGACAAGTGATTCTAATAAAATAAGGTTCACGATAATTTGCATTTATAGCAATCATTCTAGTAAGCCATGTTTGTGGCGGCAGCATGCTCGTGCGAGCAAGAGGTTTGGTGGTGTCTGAGTGATTTCCAGTTTGTCAGGGCCACACACATGTTCTCATTCCATATTGAGCAGCGGACATAGGTAGTGCACCTCTCATTTTATTAGCTACTACATCCAGACAGTCATTAGATGTCAGTTGGATTTGAAACCCAGGAAAATTATCGGTGGCATAGAATCAAAATTTAACATTAAAGTTTCCTATATGAAAGCATGGGATGCCCGCAGAAAGGCTATACAAGTTATATTTGACAGCTAGGAGGAGTCATACCGTGTACTGGATCATTTCATGATTAATTTTGATATGTTATGCGAACTAAATTATATAATTGCTTCAACAACAGGAGCATATCTTGGACACACAAGATATTTTCCAGCCTTATTTTGGGAGAGATATGGATACCGATTTTCAGCATTCAATCAATACCTATGAGGAGATATGCAGAAACTACTGAGAGGACATGCACATATCGGCATAGAGATTGATGATGATTAGTTCTTATGCAGACACCCGTCTTCCCCACATACCGTAGATTTGGCAGTCCATTGTCTATACCGGATGTCGGTCCCCATTACCCATATTTTACTCATCGCAGAAGCCATGTTCACTCCATTTCGATCATGGCGGTGGTTGGCTCTCCTACGTATCCTCACCCACCGTCTACATGTACATGAGATACGGTGTACCGTCCCCTTTCAAGCAGGACCATCACAGGAGATAGCCGATGTTACACCCCTCGATGATACAGAGGAGGCCACTGACCAGGCTGGAGATGAAGTGCGGCATCAGCAGCACCATCTGCGAGACCGTCCTTGACGACCTCGGACACTCAGGGGTGATGCACTTCCACCACTGAACACGTGTTAGATGTTCTTAGTTGTCTTTAGTTGTCATTTGTGATTGTGGGTTATCTGATAGCTTGATGTATAATACTCTGTCATTATTTTATATTTTTTATGTACACTGCATATCAGCACACCGTTTATCTATATTACATATTACCAGATTAAGTGAATTGTATTTTTTCTATGAAGTATCAGATATATTTTTTTGATATTGAGCTATCCTTTTTTAAAAATTTTAGAGAATTAGATAAGTTTAAGTGAAAATATTTTACATAAGTAAATATCTACCTTTAGATGTTAGATATGTAAATACATAAGATAAATTCCTTTTTAAAAAAAAAAATTTACGCTGTGATGTTACTTATGTAAATACATAAGAATTCGTGATGTATACAACATGTCAATTCACGTTAAGCGGACTGTTTTTCAAATATTTTTTTTAAAGCTATTTACTAATTGATTTAAAAGGTGCTTAGTTTAAAATTTTTGCCTATTTTCAACTCTTTGGTATATATTTTCAGCCCAGGAAAATCCTTCAAGTGAAATCACTGTCTTGTTTCATTATATCCATTGTTATAGCATATACTGATGAATATTTTTTTTAAAGAACTTTGACGGAAATGTTAAATCATAGCTCTAGAATATCAAGAGAAACAGTACCAAAAGATGAGGAAGATACGACAGGAAGATAGCTCGCCAAAAATAAAAACAGAAGATCGACGGACGGCAGTGGGAAGAAAGGCTAGAGCATGTCCGTTTGGGGCATCAGCTCGGCTTGGATAGGGAAGGAGGTGACGGGATGGTCCCGACTAGCCTTGTTGTGCGCGATCTAGGAGGAGATAGGGAATGAACGGAGGCAACCTTGACTCTATCCAAGAAAGCGGCAGTTGGCTCGTGCGATCTTTGCATTGACGGAGATGGCGAACGTTCAGCTGTTGGCGGCATTGTCGACACCATTGCCACCTCCGACTAAGGAATGAAGCTGAGCGGCTTCCCACTACTGGTTCGGCATGCGACGACGAAGATCTCGTATGCAGTCTCACTAAGCTCCGCAGCTAAGAAGTCGCAGCCCAATTTGTCGAACGGCGAAGGAAGGAACTCTGCCGCACTCAAGTTCATCGCCAGCTTTTGCATGGAGGGTTTTGGCTGGCCTTTAGCAGAGGTGTCAGACTTAACGAAACTTAGCTCCTCCTCAATGATGCAGGTGTCAAGGACGAAGAAAAATATTCGGGGCGGCGCTGATGGCGTGACCGACGGATCTCCGCCGGCAACAAGTGGACTAGAGCAGTACTCCACGGTGGTGTGTTGTGGGTACACTTCACCGAGAACATTGGCCTCCAAAATTTCCCAGTAGTCCTGAGGGAAATGATTTCGAGAGAAGTAGAAGGGACAGATGCAGATCTATTAGGGGAAATCGACATGGCAAAAGGAGTTGAGGACGGCGGAGCAAGGAGGCTTGCCACAAAATGGGGAATACGGGAGTCGAGAGATAAACTATGCGGCCCGCCGTGGAGAAGATCGTGATGTTCGACCGAAAAGACCTTGTCATGCGCGTGAAATAGAAATTGCAGCCGTTTCACATGGGATAGGTATAGTATAGATGATGTAGCGGTCTATTGTCGAATCAGAGGTGGAAATATGAGAGTGGCTGCTGCGAGTTTTAAAATTTTAACTGATTATGATTAAGATTTTATTTGGCTAAGTTTTCGATTCCAGTTTAGTTTAAAAGATTCTTGAAAAGTATTTGTCTTTTGTTTTTTTGAAAATAAAAACAGAACTTTGATGAGATGGGCTACAAATTTAACACACTATTCAAAATCAAAATTAAAAATTCACGCTCTCAAAAGTAAAACTCACTAAAAAAGCCCTCCCAAATGAAGCCTAAGAGATAATTAGATGAATTTATCTTAAAATACGTGTTAATTTTGATTAAATTTTAAGCGTAATAATCTCAATCAAATTGAATGTCTATTCTAGCTAATTTTGGCGTTGGGGCCGCGTAGTCAGTTTAAATGGAGTCGTTTGAGCAACCGATCGTGGTCACTTTCGGTTCAAAATGCGCGTTATCTCGCTTCAAGCGTTTATAACTCATCCAAATTGAGCGTGGATAGTCTCATTTGATAGTTTTCGATGTTTCAAAGCTAACGACGTGATCAGTTTCATGAATGAAGGTCGATCGGACATCGTAACTTCCTCGATATCGGCGTCACATTAATAGCTCGGCTTTCGATTGCTCATTAGATTTTGCAATATTTATATTTCGATCAATTTCGGCTCAACGAGCTGCGGTGAAGTCACATTCGTCAGGTCGTTTTATCATTTTCGATGACATACGATGTATTTTGAGCCCGATTACATCGTCGCATCCAAGTCAATTGACGTGAGCTTACTACATAACACTATATGGAGGTCAACAGAAGGTTCAAGTAAATTTATATTTAAAATATTTTTATTCCAAAGATTTTGAAAGGTTTGAACGATGAGAGTTATTACTGCATGTGGTGCTGATTAATCAAATGATTAGTTGTATTAGTACGACGTTATCTTTTTATTATTGTCATGAGACTCATTGACTGCTGCGGTAGAGTTATTTATATTTATCCCACCGGGCTTAGCTAGTTTGGTGAGCGGACGCTGACTCAACCCGCCGCTCAATCTCCTTCTAATCTGGAAAATAAGTCCCAAACCTGGGTTGGCGCTAGGCCGGAGATTAGAATGCCAGAAGTCGCCACACAAAGATGTGGGATCAGAGGTGAACACCTCGTTATCAAAAAAAAAAAAAAAAAAAAAAAGCCCAATTATTTTCATTGTTGCTGTCGACGATTTGCTTCTTTTTTTATTCGATCAATCACCTCCCTTATTCATTAGACTTTTATGGGGCTCAGCATTGATATATATATATATATATATATATATATATATATATATATATATATATATATATATATATATATATGCATAAAAATATATTATTATGTTTAAACTAAAAATATTAATAATGAATGTAATATAAATAGTTTAAGTATTATTTATATAAATATTAAAATTTAAATATTAGGCATTTTAATAATGTAAGATTCATCTTGATTAAAGTTTAATTCTATATTCTAACTGAAAATATATCAATTAAAGTTGTTGAGGGAAAAACTGATATATATATATATATATATATATATATATATATATATATATATATATATATATTTGCCTACCTAGAAATGCACTTGTGGTTTTATTAATATATGAATTGTGCGGTATTCATGTAAATCCTTTTTTTTTTCCTCCAAAACGGTTTTTCCCCGCTATGCATAATGAGGTTCTTAATCATAAAATTGTGACCTTGTCGTTGAGAGAAATAGTGTTAATTAATCTGTCATTGATATAATTAATAAATTAATAACCGAGTGAAAATAATTTTTTTAATAATAATTTGGGACCTCTTTCAAAACTAGCTAAATCTTGCATTTTCTATTACATCTTCTTAAGATAGAAATCAGCCTCAATTCTAAAGAGGGATAAATTTATATATTATGACAAAAATATATGATAAATATAATTTTTAATGGAGCAAATGACTAATTTGATTATCTCATATAAGAAAAATTATAAAATTTATGAGAGAGTAATTAACCCCTCTCAAATATGTTGATTTCTCCATTTTGTTAAGGCAAAGGAGTCCATAAAAAATTACTTATTTATTAATTGATGGAGTTCTTATTTTCAATAATTGATGTGAAAGAAGTAACTAATTATATTAGATTTGTTTTCTTGTTGCCTCATATTATATGTCAAGTTAGGCTCAATGCTGCTAATTGGAAGGAGATTTTTTTTTTTTTTTTTTTTTTTTCACATCGTCAGGCTTTAAAGGGAAGCATAAAACTCAAAAGATAATGTGAGAAGATTAAGAATTTATTTTCAATAATATTAAATATCATTTCAAGAATATTTAGTCCATCAATATAATCTTCAGAATATCTAAATCTAATAACACCCACTAATTATCCACAAAAATAAAAAATATATATAATTTAACGATTTTAATAACTCGTCTAAGAAATAAGTCATTATCAATATTAATAACTTTAAACCTTAATTATCTTTCAATGTTAAACCTAGAATGAGTCTTAAAATTTATCTCTAAATGATATATAACTAATAACCAGAAAATTCAAAAAATAATTAATAAAAATAACTTTTCAATATATGCATGGATAACAATTGATGAAATTATAGACTAAAATAAATTGTTTTAATTTTATTCTGATAATTTTAAATATAAAAAAAAAAAATTGCCAGTTTGTTCTACTGAGCAGTGTAATAAAAGCATTTCATAAGTTCTTGAAAGTTGCCAAAAACCTCTCGCAGCTCGGTCTCTCCTGATCCCCATCCCAGCATTTGATTTAATTCCTTTATTAAAATTTTTATAAAATATTGAGGTTGTTGCGTGCTAGAAAATTTTATTCCGGTAGATGCGAGATCTTCGTCGTAGCCCAAAAATTATCCAACACACAAGGGGATATGACAGGGGTTATACGTGGAAAACCCGTTAAGGGAAAACACGGCCTTGCCCGTCTGGAACTTTCACTATGTGTTCAAAGATACTGGTCGCTTCTCGTTAGTTGGAGAAGAGGTGTTTTGGGAAACAATATTCGAGTGTAGAAAATACAATATCGGTCAACTCCAACCCAAGGGAGAAGTTTCCCAAAAGCGGCTAATCTTCCGGGAACAACCTCTTGATCTTGGGAGAAAGGACTGGTCTTTTCTAGTCCTCAGGCGATCTCGTGACGAGCTCGATCTTCGCACTTCAGTGGTGGCACTGGTGTGATAGATCGTCGTCAGGTCGGCGAGTGGTTCTCGAGCTCTCGGTCTTCAAATCAAATTATTCCCAGGTGAGAATGAAGCTCTTATAGATTTTGGGAGTGGCGGCCTTGTAAATTCGTGAAAACTCCAACCACTCCCATCAATTCTTTAGTCACGATCCCGATCGATGTGTATTTTGATGATCAGGTGCCTTAATGATGTCGATTGGGTGATCTTGGATTCGTTGGATTCGTCTTGACGAGCCGCCGATCATATGTCGCTTTGGTGACCATTTGGCGGATCGATCCATTTTCATGCTCCGATAGCTTGATCTCGATTCGAGCTTCGGATCGGACTATGCTGATGTTGCAATGTTAGTCTTCGAGACAGTCAATTTGACTGTAAGTTTGCTGAAATCGGTGATTAGATCGAAGCATTTCTGAAAATATCTTGAGATTCGTGCTTGATCAGATTAATTTTTTGAGGATGTATCAGAGGTTATAACTAATTTGCTACAGCCTACTGTTTCCTAAAAAGAAAAAAAAATTGAATATGCTATTATGAAAGAAGAATATAAATATTTATGTAAAAATTTACAAATGTATCTATCTATGCACTCAAGTCACCCATGTCCTCACAAAAAAAAAAAAAAAACAATTAGATGTGGATAAGAGTTGTGATAATACATGAAATTGTTGAGCTTTGATTGTGGATCATCAAAACAATTATAAATTTGTCAAAATTTGATTATTCGGCTGTTACTTTCATTCGAGTGAATATAAGGCTGGTTTGAAATCGGCTCACTTGTCTTAAGCGACTCAAGATGACTCGCTCAAACCTTTTGATTTCGAGCTAGCTCGGCTCATTTTTTAATTGATTTCGAGGTGGCTCGTTTTGATTTCAAGCCGACTCAAATGGAGTTGACTCATTTTGATCGAGCAACTTGAATTTAATAAAAATGATTATTAAAAAAAATTAAAAAATTGAATTAACTGTATGAAATAAAAAAATGATTTTCAAAGAAATAATATTTATACTTATAAATATATTATATTTATTTAAAAAGATTATAAATTATAACTTCATACATTTAATTTTAAGAATAATTTTATTGTTATAAATATAGAAGTATTATATGTAAATTTAAAATTTTTTAATAATAGATAAATTCGATATGATCTGTCCCTGGCTTGAGATAGGCTCGAAAAAAAACTTGATCCAATTTTTTTTGGGCTCCTTTTAAACTAGTAGTGGCAGCCTATCATCCCACTTATATATGAAAAAAAATTCTCATTATATAAATATCTATATTATTATTAAAAAATGATTTGTGTTTTTTTCAATAAAAAAATTAAATTTTTGTTCTTTGTATACAAAGCATAAATTTCATATATATTTACATATCAACCATCTAAACCTTTTTTTTTTACTTAATAGCACTCAAATCTCTATTATTATATCAAAATTTATATCATCATTAATTTTTAAAATCAAATACACATTTGTATGCTTAAAAAAAGAGTCATTTTTCTAACCACTAACTTTATGGGTTAAGGTGTAAATGCATAAGAATTGTGTGCTATGTATGCAAAATTTTCTATTTTTTAAATGTTTTGCCTTTTTTTCATATAAATCATATACTTCTTATATGTTTACATATCTATCACCTAAACTTTTATTTTTCATTTAAATAACACTCAAATCTCTATTATTATATAAAAATAATATCATAATTACTTTTTAAAATTAAATGCATTTTTTTATGCATAGAAAAAGAGTTGTTCTTGTAAATATCAAATTTTATTAGTTAGATATGTAAATGCATAAGAATTGTGTGCTATGCAAAATTTCTTATTTTGGCTTTGAAAAGTTGACCGTGTTCAATTAACAACTGATTTTTATCTATTTAGTTCCATGAGTTTATATTTTCAAGTTCTTTTATATTCTTATCTAACGTCTACATCTTACACTTTTTTTTCCTTTCTTCTAAATCTATTTTATTGTGTGATCCGTAATAGGGATAAATCTCTGAGTTTTAAATATAGATAATTCATATCTACACTTTTTATTGCCTTTTACTCTATTTTCACTTGTCACTCTAATACTAGATAATGAAATTTTGTATATATATGTGTGTGATAATTTAATAAATATTTTATTTTAGGGAAATTTACATACATGCACAATTCTTATCGTTCTATTCCACACCTTTAATTTTTACAAAAATAACACTTTCCCTATGCATAAAAAGGTGTATTTCACTTAGAAAAAGTAACAAGGGTAGTATTTTTGATATAATAATAAATATTTAAGTGTTATTTAAGTAAAAATTAAAGTTTAGATGTGAAATATGTAAATACATAAGAATTGCGTGGTATGTATGTAAATCCCCTTTTATTTTATTTTATTTTTTTTTAAATTTTTGCAATTATTATATCAATTTTAATACATTATTTGAAGTCTAATATATCAACAATATAATTAAGAATATAATTAAAGTCCAATTTTTTTTCACTTCAATGATTTCTTATCTTAATATTATTTCTCTTAAACATCTTATTATGAATTTGTGAGATTTAATAATTTAGGCCAAATTAGTCATCACTAAATTTTTAATAATGACATAACTTTTAATTTCTTACTTCAATTTATGAATCCAGTTTTTCAAATTACTTTAAGTTACTTGGGAGGAATTGTTATTTCTTGAACGGTTGGAACAAGTTCAAAGGAATCGGGTGAATTGTGTTTGATTGAGCTTCCTTGTCTCTTCTGCAATTGAATTCCGTTAGGTTACAATTCCTAAGTTTGCCCGGCAAGAATGAAAGAAGCTTCTAGAAGGCAACCTGGTTCAATTCTAGGAAGCATAAAAGTTCTATTCCACAGCAGATTTCATCTTGAAAGCAATAATAGTTGTTTGACTCAGGGTCTATTTGAGATAACTATAGTTATCTGAAAAAATAATAATAGAGGTATTACAGAAGAATATATTATTTAAAGAGCTACGATGAGGCCTATATTTTTTTCTCAAAAAAAAAAAAAAAAAATTATAGCTTGCTGACTGTCACTGCAGGGAGTCAAATCAAGTTGAAAGACACAGGTTTCTAATAACAGATTATTCAAAACGTGGGCGGATCACAGTACCCCAAATGATACTGCGATGTAGTGCGACACTGCATCACATCGTCACCGTAGTGCCAAATATACCCTCAGTTTCATCACTATGTAACACTGTTTCATAAGAATTTTCTAGCTTTCATTGAACAGAAATATTGCTTAAAAATTGTACAAAAAGATTAGTTCAATGTTATCACATAGTTAGGTGTAGTAATAAAAGTTTTTTTTTAATTAAAAATTGATGATACTCTTTTAATTTAGTAGATTCACTTATAAAATATTAAAATAAAGTCCAAATATTGTATGTATATATGGAGTGCTCATAAAAAAAAAAATTATTTATTCAATCACATATCTCATATACGAGCGATTGAATTAGTTAATTAAACAATCATGAATGAGCTATAATGGAGCCGAGCCACGAGTAGCTTGTCGAACGCTCAGTTCATTCGTAGCCCTAACATTAAGGGCAACATATAGGAGATTTAATATTTTTAAGAGATAAAAGATACGAAGTGAAAAAAAAAACTATTGAGCCTAACTCAGCTAGAATAATTCAACTATTGTGAGTTAATGATTGCAAAAGAAGCTATTTCTTACATATATAGAGAGAAGGATAAAAAATCATCTTTGGAGGTAGTAAGAGGAGTCTAAAGGTGTTAGTGATACCATTAGCTAATAAAGAGTGGTCAACTTGATCAAAGAAAGAGAGACTAAGGAAGCATGCATCTGATGTTCATGATTGATAGAGTCAATCTTTGATAGTCATTCAATTATGATTAATATAAATAGTGAGTGGTCAACTTAATCATTCTCTTAATGAGAAGGATGGTCAAGTGATCAATAAGACAAATATTGAATTTCATGGCAAAAGAACATCAATGTTAGTTAATAAAGAATATTAAAATTTGTTTGACGACAGGCAATCAACTTAGTCCCTATGATAGAAGGAGAGGCCTAATTACTCAAAAGATGAGAATTGGATATTAATGACTTAACAGATGACATACATAGGGCAGTGGCCAAAATTAGGCACGATTGATTAGAAAAGTTAAAAGTTAAGTGATTATAGACTATTGATTTTGTCAATCTTTGGTAATATAAGGTATTTGGCAACTAGAATGAGTGTTAGATGTTAATTATTAGTAGGCATTGAACGATATTCTATGAGAAATACAAAAAATTAGATAAGTTGGTGATCATCAATGCAATGACAATCGAATAATGATAATTGAGCAACATTGGTTTGTTGACCTCCACATGTGTGCCATAAATCAAGACAAGCCCACAAGTCAAATTCAACGGACTTCGGTGGTGACAGTGCACAAATTGAGGCTCAAAATGCACTGGACGTCCTTGAAAATGGTCGAAACAAACTCCGATTGACGAACGAACTTCGCCACCGCGTTCAGAACGTTGAAATTGATCATAATATAAATATTACAAAATCTAACGAGCAATTGATTAAGCGCTCGAGCTATCAATGTGTCGACGCACATATCAAAGTTGGGAAGTTGCGATGATCACCAAACGACCTCCGTTCATGACATAGATCATGCTGTTAGCTTCAATCATCAAAAATCATGAGACCCGCACTGTTCGATAAATTGAAATGTCGAGTGATTTGAAGTGACAGTGCGCAAATCGAGGCTGAAATGTACTGGACGCCGCCAAAATCAACCCAAATGACCTCAAATCGATGAACGGACTTCTCCATCGCGTTTAGAACATCGAAATTGATCAAAATATAAATATTGCAAAATCTAACGATCAATCGATTAAGCCGAAGTCAACGACGCGATATCGGTCGAGAAGTCGAACTGGGTGTCAAAATTGACCCACCAACGACTTCGACGAACCCGACAAAATTGTTGGTTGACCCAAAAAATTTTTGGGTCGAGTTCGGGTTGAAGAAATTGACCCATTTAATTTTCGGGCGGGTTCGGGTTGACTCTCCAACCCGAAATTGACTCGGTTTTGACCCGTCAACTCAAATTTGACTCGCCAACCCGAAATTGACCAATTTTGACCCGAAATTGACAATGGTCGTCGGGTCAATCGGGTCGATTCGTTGAAGTTTTGACGTTTCATAACGTCGCCGTCGCAACCCCGACCGAATTGACACCTACGAGACGATGTTCGAATAACCTCCGTTCGTGAAATTGATCACGCCGTTAGCTTCAAAATATCAAAATCTATCAAATGAGATTGTCTGCGCTTAATTAGGACCAGTATGTGCAAATGTCGAATGATTTGAAGTGACAATGCGCAAATCGAGGCTAAAATATCAAACGACCTCCGTTCGCAAAATTGATCATGTCATTGGTTTCAAAACACCGAAATTCATCAAATAAGACTGTTTGCACTCAATTCAGACGAGTCTGTGCGAAAATCGAGAGGTCGAAAGCGACGACACACATTTTTAGCTGAAATGGACTCAATTTGGCGCCGACTTTAACCAAACGGCCTCCGATCGCAAAACATACTGCAATATTGCATTCAAAACGTCGGAATAATATTAAATTAAAATATATATTAATTATCTAATCGCATCGGTGTTAAACTCAATTTAAAGTCGATTAATTAATTTTTTTTAAAAAATCAAGTTAAAATATCTAAAACCTAAATCCCTCACGAGACGAACCGGCCCTATTCTTCTCCCTCACGCGACCCGATCGAAGCTGCCCTTCTACACACACGACGCCGACCGGTTCTTCGTCATTCAGATTTCGGACTCCTCCATCGAAGCCAACCGTTCTCCAACAACTCGACATGAATCCGACTCGAAAAATTTGGATTTGGGTTGACCCGAAAATTTTCAGTCGAGTTCGGGTTGAAGAATTGACCGTTAATTTTTTTGGGTTGGGTTGACTCTCCAACCCGAAATTGACTCGATTTTGACCCGTCAACTCGAATTTGACTCGTCAACCCGAAATTGACCTGCCAACCCAATTTTGACCCGAAATTGACATGATTTGGGTTGTGTCGGGTCAATCGGTGATTCAGTTGAAGTTTTGACCCGTTCATAACCGTCGCCGTCGATCAACCACCGGCCGACGAATTGACACCCCTGTGACGATGTTCAACAACTTCAGAAATTGATCGCGTTAGCTTCAAAACATCAAAATCTATCAAATGCAGCGCTTAATTAAGACTGTATGCAAAATGTCGAATGATAAGCCGACAACGCAAATCGACTAAAATACACGACGCCACAAATTAACTCAAATGACATCTCGATCGATAACGGACTTCGACATCGCGGCTCGAACGCCAAATTGGTGATATAAATATTGTATGACGAAAGCAACCGATCGCTCTCAGTCGTCAACACGCATGCACATATATCATAATGATCGGCGAATCAAACGACCTCCGTTTGCTAGTGATTGCTTCCGCTCTCGAAGGAGATGAGCAACTTCTATTTTCTGGCGTCTCTTCTTCGATGTCCCTGCCATGGCATCGGGACAATAAAGATCAAGAATGTTAAGATTTATCCAGATCATCGTGTCCTTAACGACGTTTGAAAAGTGAGGTATTCCTCTCAGTCGATGCAATTAATACTGCAAAGGTTTCTAAGAAGAATGAGATTATTGTTTGGTTAAAGTTGGCATCAATGCAGATGCAACCCTATGAAGCTTTCTTGAGGAGTGAAATAGTTCATTCATCCATTAGTGGTTCGCCATTAGCTTAAATAACTAGTTTAAAGAAAATATGTGATCACCCGTTGCTGTTGACCAAAAAAGCTGCAGAAGGTGTACTTGAAGGCAGGGACACAGTGGTAAATCGTGAAGAGCTGAATTTGATAAATTCAACAAATCACAATATTCTTAAAGCGGGCCAGCATATATCATGCAAATTGTCTTTTATAATGCCATTATTGAAAAACTTGTTTAAAGAGAGACACCACATTTTAATATTTTCACAAAGATGCTGAATCTTTTGGAGGGAGCAATTTTATCCAAGGGATACAACTTTTTACGAATTGATGGAACAACCAAACTTTCTGACAGAGAAGATTGTTAAGGATTTTCAAGAGGGCTCAATGCTTATATTTTTTTAACTTCATAAGTTGGAGGACTCGGCTTGACTCTTACCTTAGTCAATTGTGTCATTGTAGTTGATCCAGTATGGAATCTAAGCACTGAGAACCAAAGCGCTTATCGAATTGGGCAAAGAAAAAAAAAAGAAAGAAGAAAGAGAAGAAAGAGAAAAACAGTGAAATATATTGTGTCACTGTATTGCCAATAAAAAAATAAAATTAAATATTTGAATGTGAGAAAATTATATGCATATATATTTACCTTTTCGCAGGTTTGAAGGCCTCATCATACTCATCAGGACACGACGAGATGAACTGGTCATGGTCGAAGATACTGGCCATTTCATCGCAAGATACCGTAAGCCAAAATTGTCAGATGTGGCACCCCCTATGCCAAAATGCTGTCGTGCATATATAATATATATATATATATATATATATATATATATATATATATACTTTTATGCAGGTTCGAAGGTCTCGTTATACTCATCACGGCATAACAAGATTGAAATTCAGCCGAGGTGCTTCAAAACACCAACTGTCACGCTCATCAAGGAGTGACGGGTAGGCCAAAATAGTTCTGATGTAGCCCTCTATGCGGGGATGACGCCGAAATATTGTCGAAATGCTGTCGAAATTTGGACTTAATTCTGACTTGAATCTATTTCTTGCATTTCTTTCTATAGGTTTCAAAACTCTGCTAACGCCCATTAGGGCGTAGTAGGTGTGAAGATGGTTATGGTGTCACAAGACACCACTCGCTACGCTCATTAGGGTGTACCGAGAAAGCCAAAATACTCCTGATGCAGCCCCCTACATCGGGATGATGCTGGAAGGCTGCCAAAATTATTTGACTTAAAAAAATGGGAGCATAAAATGAATCAACTTAAGAATGTTAAGCAAGAAAACCTAAAGCTAAAATTCAAATTAAAAACTCCAAACAACAAAAAGGGGAAGAAAAATAGCATACAACAAACACAAAAGTAAAACAAAAAAGAGGGGAAAAAATGAAAGCTATTCTAAGGGATAAATTTTCTTTAAAAATAATAAATTAAACTGTCTTTTTCAATCTAAATCAAAATGCCTTCTTCACCACCAGATCTGTAACTCTTTGTACAAGCAGACAAAAGGCGATACTAAATCCAATTCTATAAAAATCATAGGGCTTCCTTTAACCAAAAACTAAAGAATTTCATTCTAATTATGATTTTAAAAAAATCAATGAAATCATTAATTAGATGAAATTAGCTAACTTATAAATATCTGCATGTGCTAGGATATAGAGATTTCAAGTGTGAATTTTAATATCTAAAAAGGCTGCGCAAGCTAAAGTTGAAATTAAATGAAAATACAAAATCAACCTTATAAATCAGAAATGAAAATTGCCTAAATTCTTAAATGCATCTACATGTGCCCTGATACTATGCTAAATACTTAAATTCAAGTGTTTGAGGATGCTGCGCAGGTCGCTTCCCTGTTTAGTCTTAGGACTGAGTCTCAGGTTAATAAAACCTAAACAACCTATAATAAGAGTTTCAAATCAGTGAAATATCTGAGAAACTACTTTTGTCAGGTGACAGTAGATCTAATCATCTGTTAGCAGCTAAATAGAGTTGATAGGATCTGAAGCTCTTAAACATATTAAAATTAATCAATTTTTTAAATCAAATCAAATATCATTCTAAAATTGTTTCCCGGTTTAGTCTTAGGACTGGGTCCGAGTTAACAAAACTTAAAAAAATATATAATAAGAGTTTCAAATCAATTAAATATCTGAAAAACTGATTATGTCAAGTGACAGTAGATCTAATTCTCTGTTAGCAGCTAAACATAGTTGACATGATCTAAAACTCTTAAATACATTCAAATTAATCAAATTTTCTAATCAAATTAAGTTCTGAAACTGCTTAAATGAAATTCTATCACTAGAAGCTTAAATTAAAAATCAATCTATCCACCTTTCGCAACTGTTTGTCGGGGGTGACAAACTAAGAAAACTCTACCTCACAAAGGAGCCAATGTCAAATCAAGTGTTCTGCTATGTTCACTCTCAATCAATTTCACAAGAAGGACATGTGTCCTCGACCGAAAGTGGCTTGGCCAAGAGTTCCACCGATAAAATAGCCACGACCTGATCCTCGAGTGGGCCCCCGCCCATTATATTACGATCACGACGTATCAGAGTATGTTCTCAATGACTCGCCCTTTGAGTTGTGAATCATAGGTATACTTGATAGGGCAAACAATCATCTATCACCGTTAGACTTAAGTCTGCCTCCTGTGACAAACACCATCCCTGTGATCTACAAAGCATTTAGGCGTAACCCATGTGTTGTTGATGATCCTTTGTCAGGTATTACCTCCTCTGACTAAGTAAATTAGGGACCGCGACTACCCGGGTTGACGGAATTATGGGATCTAGATCAGACACATCATCATTCCCCCAACCATTTAAGCTAAAATGATGAATTTCATATCTTAAATTTTAAAACTCTACATGCTTACTATACTTTATGCATTAAATGATCTAATGACTAGCTTTAATCGAAAGTTCTCTCTCATATTGAGAGGGGTAATCTATAGGGCGTCTATAGGAAACCCTAGAAGTAAAGTTATCACCAAATGAGGACGAAATCTCTGGGTAGTGTATTATCTACTATTCCATCTGCCTTTTGAAAATTATACTGATACTTTAAAACACTCTTTTCATCGAAGAGATCGGTGGAGAATTTTTGGAGCCCACATGGTTACTCCAATGATTAATATTAATCATAAATTATTCTTTAAATCTCTATGCTCACTCCAAATTTAGATTGCTTTCATACAAGAAATAAGGGTATATTTATAATTTTTTGGAGCAATATTTTGATAATTGTAGCTAGAATCTCTAATTAATTCAACAATTAACCCTTACTAAAATTTCTAAATCATAGACTAATCTTTTAATATTTAAGTGTCTTAGTGATATCAAAATTGAGTATTATTAAGCTTATTAGATTTATTTTTATCAAAATGTATGTATTATTCAAAATCATTTGGTCATTAAATATTACTATAAAATTTTAACTATGTTTCACATATTTAATTTGTGATCATTAGAATACATTTAGTATCATTAGACTCATCTAATTAAAACATTTATTTCAGCTATAAGTATAAGAAAATTAAAGTCTTAATAAATTTAAATTTAATTTTAGATATTTTAATTTAAATATTATTTCAAACTTCTTGTGTGATCAAATGATTTTTTCAATGATGTATCAATTCATAAGCATGGTCAATAATCTAAGTCAGAAATCTATTGAGACAAACAAACTCTAAATTTATTATATATTGTAGATTTATCTTTGTTGAAAATCTCTTACTAAAAGTGTAAAAATATGATTTATTTATGCATTTCTAGAGATGCCATTATCTTTATTTCTATAATAATTCTAGACATTCCATAAGATAATTTGAATAGATCCCCTTTGATCATGCTACATATTTTGGATCTTTAGTATCATAGCAAATTTAAAATCAAGCTCTTTTAGATTTGTCAGATTCATCACATTATGACTTCCATCTAAAGTATAAAAACAAAATTTAGTAAAAGTTTGGCATGACCAATAAACTATTTAAGTAGATCGAAGAGATTTGTACGGAGCTGCCCAATAAAATAAAAAATATAAAATTTGAGTAAGTCTAAATGGGCATTGGGCTCATTTTGATCCAAACTAAGCTGTTTTGTTGGAAGTCTTTGAAATATAGTATAAAATAAATGTAGGAATTTTAAATTTTTTGATGTTTGAGTTGAAGTAAAGTAAATTTTCAATATAATGTAATATATTCCAAATACATTATAAAGTCCATTTTTGGTGTATTTGGGTTTAGGGTTTAGGGTTTAGGCTTTAGGCTTTAGGCTTTAGGCTTTAGGCTTTAGGGTTGTAGGTTTTAGGTTTGTAGGTTTAGGATTGTAGGTTTAGGGTTTAGGGTTTTAAGGTTTAGGATTTAGGGTTTAGGGTTTATGATTTTATGGTTTTATGGTTTAGGATTTAGGGTTTAGAGTTAGATTTAGGGTTTAGCATTTAGGGTTTAAGGTTTAGGGTTAGTTTAGAGTTTAGGGTTTAGGTGACCTAAAAAATTGGGATTTATAAAACTAAAACATACTATTAAGCAAAAAATCTACTAGATAGAAATAGAGAGCTGGGAATATTGGGATTAGAACAAGTTATTACATGGTTGAAATGAATTTTGTTAAAAGTAAACATATTTGTCTTTATCCAACTAAGATCAATTATTTAGAGTTTAACTCGCTAATGCAAAAAAGTAAATTTATAAATGTGTACATGAACCAATTTGAGGTAATATTTTTATCTTCTAAAATTAGGGAAAGATTAAATTAATGTTGTTTAGGTTTAGATCGACTTGAGCCCTAAATTTAGAAGAGACACTACATAAAATTAATTTGCATGTTTCTTTTCAACAAACTTTTGATTTCAAGTAACATCAAAAATTTTTGAAACTAAAATAATGTCATCAATTATTGGAATTATTCTTTCCACCATTAAATCAAATTCAAATGAATACATCTAAATGAAGTAAACACTACTACCAATAAAAACAAAATAGAAAAGATGACAGATACTATGTTAGAATCCAAAATAACTCTTAAATCATATTTTAGATGTCAGCAAAAAGTTTGTGAGTGCCCTAAATCTCTCACAACACTATGCCACCTATATCAAAGCATTGACTTAGGAGTTGAGCTTTCTTGTTTTTATGTTGAAGTAAATTATTTGTTACATTATGTTGCCGCGTTGAGTCTGAAAGTAGGAGAGCAATAGTTTTGGAAATCCATATGCAGAGATATTGAGTTTGGATTATTCTTGTTATGCACTACTTATCAAGAGATTTTGTAAGATACAATCACTACTATAAAATTCTCATTTAGCAATACTTCACATCAAGTCTCCCTAATTCGCCAAAATCTTGAGCACAATCTCAAAGCATTGAAATCTAACTAGAGAGAGATTTTTAAAGCACAGATTTAGCTCTTTGACATATCTGCTAAATTGAAAGAGCTACAGTTGAGATGATAATATCGATTAGAGAGGAGTTCTATGATCAGATAGGCTATCATAGTTATAAAATAGGATTGCTCACAGATGGACACTTAGGTGTCTCAATTAAGTAGATTTCTTCTTCATTTGACCATGAACAGGAAGCTACCCTTCAACTTCTCTATGAACTTTGAGAGGTGGTTTACTATGGCATATAAAGCTCGTATAATTTTAGGTTTTTAGGATTTTGGGTTTAGAGTTTAGGATTAGTTTAGGCTTTAGGGTTTACGATTTTTTAGGATTTAGGGTTTAGGGATTAGGGTTTAGGGTTTGACGGTTTAGGGTTTGGGGTTTAGGGTTTTAGGGTTTAGAGTTTAGGGTTGAGGGTTGTAGGTTTAAGGTTTATAGTTTTGACTTTAGGGTTAATTTTAGGGATTTGGGTTTAGGGTTAAGGTTTTATTTTAGTTTTATTTTATTTATTTTTATATTTTTATTTTTTTTAAATTAAGTAAACGGGTAGGTTTAGTTTATTTAGTTTATTTTTTTTATTTTTTAGTTTATTTTTTATTTTTTTAGTTTATTTTATTTTATTTATTTTGATTTAGGTTTATTTTTATTTTTATTTAATTAATTTATTTATTTTAGGTTTATTTATTTTAGTTTAGGTTTTTTATTTTAGTTTTTTTTTAAGGTCTACGTTTAGGTTTAGGTTTAGGTTTTTAATTTACTTTTTTAGGTTTAACTTTTAGGTTTTTATTTTAGGTTTATTTTTAGTTCATTTTAATTCATTTAGTTTAGGTTTTGCTTTAGGTTTAGGTTTAGTTTATTTTAGGTTTAGGTTTAGGTTTTATTTATTTTAGTTTAGGTTGAGGTTTATTTTATTTTTATTTTAGGTTTAATTTTTTTTTAGTTAGTTTATGTTTTGTTTCTTATTTATTTTTAGGTTTATTGCTTAGGTTTAGGTTTTTATTTAGTTTTTATTTTATTTTATTTAAGGCTTATTTTATTATTATTTTAGGTTTAGTTTTTATTTTATTTAGGTTTTTTATTTTTTAGTTTAGTTTTTATTTCATATTTTATTTTGTTTTTAGGTTTTTGTTTAGGTTTAGGTTTTAGTTTATGCTCTTACTTATTTTAATTTTATTTTATTTTATTTTGGTTTAGGTTTTTATTTAATTTAGTTTTAGGTTTTATTTAGTTTAGGTTTAGTTTTAGGGTTTAGGGTTTAGGTTTAAGGTTTATAGTTTGGGGTTTAGGGTTTAGGATTTAGGGTTTAGGGTTTAGGGTTTAGGTTTTAGGGTTTAGGGTTTTAGGGTGGTTTAGGGTTTAGGGTTTTTAGGGTTTTGGGTTTAGGGTTTAGGTTTTAATTTTAGGGTTCAGGATTTAGTTTAGGGTTTAGGGTTTTTGGTTTATTTTAACATAGGACAAATTTGGATTCAACATTTCTTCTTTTTAATTTCATCAACCACGTAACACACCAAGTTTTGTAAGACACAAGCGACAACATAGATAAAAAATGAGCACGCAGAGAGCAAATCAAAAACCCTAGATAACTAGCACAATCTCCACTTTAAAGACACAGTTCCATAAGCAGTAGACTAGATGGGTCGTTCTTTGGATTATCCTGTTCCCATCAGAACTACCCAGCCTCTCGAGTAGCGGGATCCGCCATCATATCCTCGATATCTCCCTCCGCAACCCCCACGACTGTAACCTCCATCGCTCCTCCTACTTCCATAACCACCATTGCTATAACCACCACCTCCATATCCACCAACACCTATAGATCCCCAACCACCACTGTGATAATTGCCACCTCCGTCTTCGCCTCGACCGCCAGATCTAGACTGAGCCTTGTTGACGGTGATGTCCCTACTGTCAAGGTTTTGCTCATTCTTAGTGATTATGTTTAGGTTTAGGTTTAATAGGATTTAGGGTTTGAGTTTTATTTTTTATTTATTTTTAAGTTTTTTTTAGGTTTAGGTTTTTATTTAATTTTTATTTTATTTTCTTTTAGGTTTATTTTAAGTTTATTTTTTTTTATTTTACATTTAGTTTTTATTTTTATTTAGGTTTTTTATTCTTAGGTTTATTTTATTTTTTAGCTTAGTTTAAGTTTTTATTTATTTTATTTTGGTTTATTTTTATTAGTTTATTTTATTTCAATTTTAGGTTTTGGTTTAGGTTTTAGTTTAGGTTTTTATTTTATTTTATTTTTAGGTCTAGGTTAAGATTTTAGTAAATTTGAGTAAGTCTAAATGGGCATTGGGCTCATTTTGATCCAAACTAAGCTGTTTTGTTGGAAGTCTTTGAAATATAGTATAAAATAAAAGTAGGAATTTTAAATTTTTTGTTGTTTGAGTTGAAGTAAAGTAAATTTTCAATATAATATAATGTATTCCAAATATATTACAAAGTCCATTTTTGGTGTATTTGGAATTTTGTTAACTCGACCAATGTAAGTGATCACGGTGGCGTTGTCGTCGACATCCCCCACTCGCCAGCCGCTTGCCGCCTTACCGCCTGGTGCCGCCGCCCGTCATTCAAAACCTTCAAAATACATTACATTACATTTTTCAACCAAATAGAAAAAATTAAAGTTATAAATTTGTAAAATTCTTAATCAAACAATTGTAAAGTAATACTTTTATACTGAATTTCTTTTACACTGTATTCTTTTTATATTGTATTTTTTTTTCTGCCAACCAAATAGCCCCTAAAAGGGCAATATTTTTATTCTTTATTTTTTAAAATCTAAGATCTGATGCATATTTAAATTCAAACCGTGAGCGTTAGCTACGTTACATCTAATATATTATAAATAAGGTTATAATTAATCCATTAAGTTATGAAGTTTTATTGATTTCTTTAATTAATTGGGCCTTAATAATACATAGCTTCACCGCTGTTTGAGAATATATATAGAATTATATTAAATGATTTTAATCACCTAGATAAGAGCTAAACGAGGAAGAGAAAAACAACACTAAGTGAGAAAAAAAGAAAAAAAATCTCAAAAAGCAAAAAATCTCTTGTTGGGAAGAAAGTTTGAATGGCCAAAGCTTTAAATCCCTCACCTCGTGGGTGACCTCTCCTATTTATATATTTGGATTGATCTGAGGGCGCTACTTGAAGTCTTGAATGAGTATATAAAGAAAAAAAAAATACATTGTGAAATTTATAATGAGTCTTTACAATTTGTAACTTTAAACTGAATATTCTTAAAATATTCTGAGTAAGTCTTGACTATTGTCTTGAATCGAATCCAAAGATGTTGACTCATATCTCGAACTTGATCAAAGGATAATCTGATTATATATATATATATATATATATATATATATATATATATATATATATATATATATATATATAAAACACACATGTATAAAAGTGTGAACAATAAAATTCCAAAATTTTTTACGTGGAAAACCGAGAGAGGGAAAAAAAGCTTCCACTATGTATCTGCTTTGGAACAAGATCTTCGATGATTAGAATTGTATATGAGAAAGGAACAAAACGGTATGTGACAACGATCATGTTGTAATAGTTCTTAGTAGCAGATGATGAAGTGCGGGCCGAATCCCGGTGAAATCACGGGAAACAATTCTTGGCAAAATCTGAACAATCAGCGGCGAGGTAATCTTGGTAGAAGTCATCATGATGCGAACAGATTGGCGACGAAGGATCAACCACGGCCGGCGTTGGTGAGAGTGGCTTGGAGGATCTTTAGAGCTCTCTCCTCTCTCTTGGCCTCCCCTCCATATGAGGAATGAGGGCTATTTATAGAGGAGTGGCGTCTCTGTAAATACATACAAATCAAACCAACCTCTCTCCATGGACGCTCATGATGATTCATTTGATCATATGATATATTTTGTGTATTTGAATGCTCAAATGAAATCAAAATTGTAAGATCTTGGGCATTCGTTGTCTCGTCGAGACGCTCGATTTTACTATAAACACTCTATATTTAAGAGATTTTTAGAAATTTAACTGATGTCCCAAAATTTCCAATGATATTTTAAGTGCTTGATTTCGACCAGTTTCAATTTCTGATCAACTTGCTTTCGGCATCAAGATTCGTGCTTTAAACATATCGGTTGCCTATTTTTGAATGATATTCTCTCAATCATCAAAAAATATGTGCCAAGTACTTCAAAATAGCAAATTTCTTCGAAATATGTAGTCCATTACACATTTTGAGAGACGATCTTCACAACATAAGATTATGACTCTGAAGCGGATGCAATACAAATATATGTAGGTATGTCGAGCTTCAAATTTTGAGGTTATGGACCCATCGGTCTGAGGAGCAGGCCTTACCTTGAGTGCGTATGATAAACGGCATCGTCGCCTTGCCAGCCGTAATACGAACTTGCTGGGAATGATTCCAGCGGCATTTCAGCGGGTGGCCGGCCTCAGCGGAATCCGAGTAGCGCAGGTGGAGCGCCCGGTCGTGTGTGCTGGCCGGGGCAGTGGCAAAGCGGGCGAAATGGGTTGGCGGTCTCGAAACCTTGCTGGCCGAACAACATTTTTATGGTTTTGAGGCGGTTTGGCGATTTTGGGCGATTTTGATGATTTTATGCCCACTAGAATCTATAAACCCACAGGGCGAGGAGAAGACATCTTCTTCTTGAGAGAGGTCGTTTGTGTCATCAGGCCCAGCGGTACTTACGTCGTTAGTTTTCCCTCGAAGAAAGCCTCTCGGGACGTCGGGTTTGGCGATCAAGGCTTGATGGTACTTATCCGATTTTCCCTCGAAAGAGGCGTCAACTGGCATCGTCGGGTCATCTAGGTTTGGAGGCGATCAAGGCCTGTGGTACATACATCGTTGTTCCAATTTTCCCTCGAAAGAGGCGTCAACCGGCCTCGTCGGACCGTCCGGGTTTGGAGGCGATCAATGCCTGCGGTACATACGTCGTTGTTCCGATTTTTCCTCGAAAGCTGCGTCAACCGGCCTCGTCGGACCGTCCGGTTTCAAAGCGTCCAGTGCAAAATTAAACTTCTTACGGATGATGGTTTGAATGTGGATCGATCTTGAGGTGTATGATCACATTAGTGGTGCATGTCGATGGACTCCAAGCGAAGATGTCTTGATTTACGTGCAAGAAATCTATGTATTTCCCTTTGTTTGAGGAAGCGGTAACCCTTTATTGTAATGGTTGGTCATCGATAATGCAACAAAGCAAATCTTCGGAAGCTTTCGGGGTACTTCATCTCAAAATTAAAATCTTTAATCTTGAAGGTCCGAAGAAGGTGGTTTGAGCTTGCAGAATAACATGATTGTGTTATATGTTGATTTCCATGAACCACTCCAACTCAGCGAGGGTTGAAAATTTCATCTTAAGATGAGATCTTTGAAGTATTTGTATCAAAATTGATTGGAGGGCCTTCCAAAGATGGCGTTATATGTTGAATCTAACTTGACCACCATGAATTGGATTAAAATGAGCCACACACTGTCGAGAAAATTCACCAAGGACAACAGGGAAGGGGTGATTGTCCCCTCTACTGCCTGAGGCGATTATCACTTGATATAATGGTCATTGGCCGGGTTGGACCTTTTCTGTACCGGCCCATGTTAAGAAATGTGGAGTAAAATAAGACATGAACTCCCATTGTCAATCAAAATTCTCTTAACATTAGCATGGGTCACCTGCCGTTCTATGACAGTGAATCTTGATGAAATATGTACTCCTTACAAGTGCAGGTCATTATAGTGATGGAATGATCAGCGACTACTTTAACTTCGGAGATGGTAATGAAAACTTGATTAGATGAGTATTGGTCCTCTGCGATTGTTTCAATTTCTCTAATGTTTGATGATTGTTTTTTGTTATTTCACGTGATGATTGTCCTGGTTGCCCCCCAGTTGAAGGTATGTTTGTTTGAGTCGATTGATTCTTCACAAATCGACGTAGATATCCTTACTGAATGAGCCTCTCAATTTCTTCTTTGAGTTGTTTATATGCCTTAGTAGTATGTCCCCAACTTCGATGGAAGTGACAATGTTGCTCATGATTTTCTGAATTTGGTTTCAGTGGATGCGGCCACTTGATATTTTCTTCATCTCGAATAGCCATTAGGAGGTTAACACGAGATGTGTTCAGTGGCGTGTATTCTTTTTCGGCCCGTGGTTCACGTCGTTGATATGGGGGTTGTGGAGGGAGATCACGACTGCGTTGTTGCTTCTTTTGATAGGGTCGTTCGCATTCCTGGGTGCTTTTCTGGATTGCTCAAATTATTTGCGATGGGTAGTAATAGCCTCATCAGCAGAGATTTGTGCTTCCACATGATGAACCAAGTCGGTATATGAGCGGACCGTGTCTCGCATTAGTGATAAGTAAAAAGGTCCATGACAGAGCCCTCCAAGGAAAACTCCTCTTAGTAATTCAGGGTCTACCCTAGGTATTTGGAGCAGGAGAATCTCGGAAGTAGTCTTTAAGTGATTCACCATCATTTTTTAGAATGTCGGAGAGATGGGAGGAATCTTTAATGATCCTCGGTTTGCAATGAGCTTCTACAAAATCTTGGCGAGTTCGTAAAAGTATGGATGGATCCCCTTGGAAGGGAGTAGAACCAAGTGCGAGCTTGTCCCTTGAGGGTAGCGGGAAAGACTTGACAAAGCAGTATGTCAGGAGCTCGTTGGATATGCATGATGGTCCCGTGTAATGGTCGATGTTCATATATGGGTGATTGCCCCATCATAGGAATCAATGCTTGGAAGCTTGAAACCCACGGGAATAGGATGTTGAAGAATAGCTTCAGCTAAAGGTGAGGACTCCTCATAGCCGCGGTGAGGGGGAGGATGATTTCTATCTTGAAGGTGAAATTCATCTTGCATTAATCGTCGTAATTCTGCATGTATAACATGACGAGTGGGGTCAACGTGACGAGAATGTGTCAAGCTATCATCAATAATTGGTGGATTAGCGATTGAGCCGTGATGGATGAGAACCAAGGTCAGAGATCGCGATCACGCCTCTACGGAGGAACTTGTCAAGGAGATTAGCATTTTGACCTCCCATGCTAACGATCGATCTTGGGGAGATGTGTTTGCAGGTAGTGGTCGTATTCCTCGCAAAAGTCGGATCATCTCATTTTGAGACTCTTCCATTCGGCGGACACGATCTTCTAAAGAGATTCTTGTCGCTCCTTCATCGACAGGGTCACGTCTATCGGGGGGGAGTGAGGAAGAAGCTTGGCATCCTTGGTTCAAGGATTGGTTTTGAGAGTGACGGGAGTTGGAGTGGGAGGCTCCGTGGCGACGAGTATTGCGCCTATTGGCCATAATGCAGATATTCACAGAAATTATGATTGAGGGATTACAGACGGCCAAACCGCTATGAAAACAAGTTCGCGGTAGAGTAAAATTTTCGCCTTTAGCTTCATGAAATCCAAAGACACACATGTATAAAAGTGTGAACAATAAAACTCAAAATTTTAATGGAAAACCTTGAAAAGAGGGAAAAATCACGGCCTAGCTTCAAGAAAAGCTTCCACTATGTATCCGTTTTAAAGTACAAGATCTTCGATACCGGATTACATAATTATATATGAGAAAGGAACAATGCTATGTGACAACGAGGTAATGCTAGTAGTTGATGGTGAAGTGAGCGTATGCGAACAATCCGAGAAATGCGAACAATCACGGTAAACGCAGGAACAATCACCGCAGAATCATCATGGTATGAGATCACGAGAGGATCAACGGCGGACGGGCGGATAGATAGTCGAGTGGCGGGACGATTGCATGGAGGATCTTTAGAGCTCTCTCCTCTCTTGCTTGGCCTCATATGAGAGGAAGGGCTATTTATGAGGGAGTGGCGTCTCATAAATACATGCAAAATCAACCACCCACTCCATGGATGGATGATGATTCCTTATATCATATGATGTATTTTGTGTATTTGAATGCTCAAATGAAGTCGAATTGAAGATCTTCTTAGATCCTCGTCGTGACGCCGATTTGACTATATAAACACTCCATATTTAAGAGATTTTAGGAATTTAACCGATGTCCAAAATTTCCAATGATATTTTAAGCTTGATTGCCAATTTCAATTTCGATCAACTTGCTTTCGATCAAGATTGTACGAGAATTTTCGATCATATCAATATATATATATATATATATATATATATATATATATATATATATATATATATATATATATTATATATATATATATATATATATATATATATATATATATGTAGGCAGAAAAGAATAGATTCCATATGACTTTATAAATATGAAATAAAATATTTTAAACCTATATATGAAAGCATATTTTATTTATCGCTCATCAGATATTTTATATATATATATATATATATATATATATATATATATATATATATATATATATATATATATATATGTATATATATATATATATATATATATATATATATATATATGTATATATATATATTATTATGATTAATAAATAGATATATATTAATATATATATATTATTATATATGTTATATAATATAAATATTATTATATACATATATGATATTATATATATACATATACATAATAATATACATATATTATATACATATGTGATTGTTATATATGTGATAGATTTCATGACTTTATAAAAGAATATAGAACTTTATTCCATATTTGCTTTTATAAAGTACGAAATCAATTCTTTCTAAAATATATATATTTGGGCAGAATAGATTTGATGACTTTAAAAAACAAATATGGAAAAAATATTTTAAACCTATATATGAAAGAATAGTTTATTTATCGTTCATTAGATATATATATATATATATATATATATATATATATATATATATATATATATATATATATATATATATATATATTTTGTAGAAAGAATAGATTCCATATGACTTTATAAAGCAAATATGTATTTGATATTTATTTTTTTATAAAATATATAATCTATTCTTTCTATAAATATATATGTTTGTATGCAGAAAGAATAGATTCCATATGGCTTTATAAAAGCAAATATGAAATTGTTGCGCTAGAAAATCAGTTGCAGTAGAGTAAAAGTATTCGCCTTAGCTAAGTTGTGAAATCCAGCACACACACACACGTATTTAAAGAGTGAACAATCAAACCTAATTTTACTGAAAAATCTCAAAAAGAGAAAACCACGGCTCAAAGAAAAGCTTCCACTACCGTTTGAGTATAATTTCTTCCGATAATCGGGATTACAATTGTATATGAGAAAGAAACAATATGTAAACAATCAGTTGTAATGCGAGAATGATGAGCGATGGTATGAGAATCACCGAGAAATGCGAACAATTACCACCGTAAATGCGGGAACAATCAGCGGAAACGAGGAACAATCACTGGTAGAAGTCCTCATGATGGAGATCGACAGAGATTGACGACGCAGGATCAATCAACGGCGGCCATGGTGGCGACCGCCGAGCGCGAAAGGCTTGGAGGATCTTAGATCTCTCCTCTCTCTCTTTGGGCTCCCCTCATATATGAATGGCGCTATTTATAGGTGGAGAGTGGCGTCTGAATACATACAAAACCCGTTCACTCCACTTCATCTGGACGGCTCAAGATGATCCCTTGATCATATGATGTATTTTGTGTATTTGAATGCTCAAATGATGTCGAATTATGATATCTTGGCTTGCAGATTCGCCAATATGCTCGATTTGACTATAAACACTCCATGTTTACGAGTCGGTTCTTAATAAACGCTTAATCTCGGTTAGTCTTGATTCAATCGAGCTTTCTATGTCAAGATTAGGCTCGACTAATTTTCAAGTCATATCAGGAATAAAATATTTTAAACTATATATGAAAGCATAGTATATATATATATATATATATATATATATATATATATATATATATATATATATATATATATATATATATATATATATATATATATATATATATATATGTCATATTTGCTTTTATAAAAGCCATAGAAATCTATTCTTTCTGCTATATATATATATATATATATATATATATATATATATATATATATATATATATATATATATATACATACATCTCTTATGAACGATAAATAAACTATGCTTTTATATATAGATTTAATTTTATTTCATATTTACTTTTATAAAGCCATATGGAATCTATTCTTTCTTACAAATATAATATATATGCATGTTTGATGAAGCATAAATATGCTTTCATATATGGGTTTTAAAATATTCCATATTTGCTTTATAAAAATATGAATCTATTCTTTTGCCTCAAAATTTGTCAGAAGAATAGAATATTTTATAAATATATATTTTAAATATATATTTATTTATTATATATATATATATATTTGAGAAAGAATAGATTCTATAACTTTATAAAAAACAAATATGGAATTCTATTTTTTAAAGTTCCTTATTGATGTGGGAGCCATAAATCTCTGAATCATATTTGCTGTGATGTTCATGAAAGGTTCAGAATATTTCAATGATTCCTATTTGTGGACCATTGGAGATAGGATCACTTCAATGGTTTGTACAAGTCTTTTTTTTTCATTAATGACTACTATCCGAGGTCTGGAATTTTTTGGACTACAAGATCAAATCAGATTATAGAACAGGACTGAGTAATTCAACAAATTGGGATTCATTTATCCACAGATTTTTCTCTTCCTTTTGAACTCATTTCTAGAATTCTAGAAAGAATAGATTCCATATGGCTTTATAAAAGCAAATATGGAATATTTTATTCCATATTTGCTTTTATAAACCCATATAGAATCTATTCTTTCTGCCTAAATATATATATATATATATATATCTCTGATGAACGATAAATAAACTATGCTTTCATATATAGGTTTAAAATATTTTATTCCATATTTACTTTTATAAAGCCATATGGAATCTATTCTTTCTGCCTACAAAAAAAATATATATATATATACATATCTGATGAACGATAAATAAACTATGCTTTCATATATAGGTTTAAAATATTTTATTCCATATTTGCTTTTATAAAGCCCGTGCGTTCGTTCCGCGACCCGCGCCTGACCCGCTCCGCCGAATCGTGCGATCCCATTGCTGGCCCGTGTGACCCGCTCCGACCCGCGTTCCGAGCCCGTCAGCTGAAATCGACCCGCGTGGTTTTGCGCTGGCCCGCCTACGACCCACCGACCCGACCTGTTCCGCTGCACCTCCTTCCTTGGCCCGTCCAGCCTTCAAACTGACCCGAAATCGCTGCAAGCACTCGTAAATGTTCAGATGAGTCCATAACCAAACTAGCGTGCATACACATGCTGACCGCGGATCCCGTGATCATAATCTTGTGCTCCCATGAAAATCTGTTCTCTCAAAATGTATGGTTAATGGACCCACAAATTTTATTGAAGAATCTACTATTTTTAAGTTTTCAGCATATATATTTTTGGATGATTGAGATAATATCATCCAAAAATAGGGGGCAACTGATATGACCCTAAAAATCCCACTAGTCGAAGCAAAAATCTTGATGTCAAAAGTAATCTGATTCTGAATCAAGACTAACCTAGATAAAAAAATTTAAAAAAAAGGACTAACCGAGATCAAGCGCTTATTATCAATCGACTCTTAAACATGGAGTATTAATAGTCAAATCGAGCATCTTGACAAGCCGGATCTAATATGCCCAAGATCTTATAATTCTGACTTTATTTGAGCATTCAAATGCACAAAATACATCATATGATCAAAGAAATCATTTTGAGCCGTCCGATGGAAGGAAGTGGTTCGGATTTTGCATGTATTTACAGAGACGTCACTCCTCTAATCTATAAATAGCCCCTCATTCTTCATATGAGTGGGGCCAAGCAAGAGAGAGGAGAGAGTTCTAAAGCATCCTCCAAACACAATCGTGACACCACCGGTTGTCAACCACGTCATCGCCGTGATCTTCGCCGTCGTCAATCTCATGTCTCCATCATGTGACATTCATCGTCAATGGTACGTTCCCATTGTTCACCATCATCTATGACTGTTTTGTTATCGATTTTGGGATTCTATTGTCACCATTCTCATATACAATTATGTAATCTTGTTATCGGAAAACTTGTACTCCAAACAAATATATAAAGCTTTTCTTGAGCTAGGCTCGTGATTTTTCCCTCTTTTGAGATTTTCCACATTAAAATTTATGGAGTTCACTCTTTAAATACCTGTGTGTCTTTGGATTTATGATAAAGGCGTAAACTTTTACTGACCGGTTGGTTTTTTGTAGCAATAATATGAATTACCTAAATAGATTTATAAGAAAGGAAAATAATCATAAGATGGAGATGTTATACAAGAATAGAGAAGTACTTTAAAATATGGACTCCAAGAAGTGAATAGATAGAGAAATCATTTGACAAATGAGTCTATTATGAAAGCTTTCAATGACAAATAGAGAATTTTGCATACATAACATAAGATTATTATTTATTTACATATCTAACTCATAAAATTACATATGTTTAAAAATGACTCTTTTCTATGCATTAAAAAGCGCAATTACTTTTAAAAAGTAAAGATGATATCATTTGTGATGTAATAATAGAGATTTGAGTGATATTTAAGTGAAAAATAAAAGATTATGTGGTATATATGTAAATATATAAAAAGAATATGCTTAGTTTGTAAATACAATAGGTATCAAATGCATAAAAAATATTTTAAAAATAAAAAAATAATTTATAAAATGTATACCTTATTGATATAATAACAGTAGTGTGATCAAAATAAGATTTATCTCTAAGAAAATAGAGAAAAATATATTAGAGAGTCAATAAAAAGATATATAATCTATAATTTTTTTAATGGTTACTTTGTTTGAATAGATTTATATTAATTAAAAGATGTCTAAGAAAAAAATATTAAGATAAGAAATCATTGAATGAAGAAAACTTAGGCTTTCTTTATATTCCTAATTATATTATTAATAAATTAAACTTCAAATCATATTTTAGAAATGATATAATAATTATAAAAAATAAAAAAATTAAATAGAACAAAATCTTTTGTGGAATCATCTCAAGGATGTATGCACAAGATTTCATTACTAGTATTAGAGCGAAAAGTTAAAACAAAGTAAAATAAATAAAAAGTGTAAATATGAATTACCTATGTTTAAAACCCACGTGCATAAGAGGTTTATCACTATTGTGGATCACACAATCGAAGAGATTCATAAGAAAGAAAATAATCTTAAGAGGAAGATATTAGACAATAATAGAGAAGTACTTCAAAATCTGAACTCCAAGAATTGAATAGATAGAGAAATACAATGTTTGACAAATGAGTCATTGTGATCTAAAGCTTTCAAAAGCCAGATAGAGAAGTTTTAATACATAACATAAGATTTTTATCTATTTATATATCTAACTTATAAAATTGCATATATATATAAAATGACTCTTTTTCTATACATTAAAAAGTTGATTTATTTTTAAAAAGTAATGAAAATATTATTTATGATGTAATAACAGAGATTTTATATTATATTTATGTAAATATATAAGAAGTACATACTTAATTTATAAATATAACAAATTTGTGAATTTTGAATATATACCACACAATTGTTATGCCTTTACATATCAAATTCATAAAGTTTGATATTTAAAAATTATTATTTTTATGCATAAAAATATGTATTTGACTTTAAAAATTAATTTGATGATATTATTTTTGATATAATAATAGAAATTTGAGTGTTATTTAAGTAAAAAATAAAAGTTTAGATAGTAGATATGTAAATATATATAAATTTTATACTTTGTATATAAATAATACAAATTGTTCTTTCAGTTAAAAATCTCAGCTCACATCACTCATATGAGAAATGAATGGTTTAGATTTACTTTTGGAATAAACACAAGCCACTTTTTAATAGTAGTAGTAGTATTCAAACTTTATGTCTTAGCTTTGTTGGAAAATCCTGCAGTTACGCAGATAGTTGAAAATAGAATAAGGAACTCCATAATTTTTATGTAGAAAAACCCCAAGAAAAGGGGAAAAAATCAAGGGCCTAGCCCAGTATAGATGTTTTACTATATATCAACTTTGGAGTATAAAGTTTGAATCTTCCCGATAGCGGGATTACAAATTTGTATGTGAGAAATCCTGATAATGAAAAATTCTAGAATCATGTTACAACAGTTATACGACGGTGGTTGGACTGTAACGGTTGTTGGCGGCAGTTGACGATGACAATTGGCGCAATCGACGACAACAATGGTGTTGACGAACTTCGAACTTCTAGCTCTCTCTTAGCTTTCTCCCAAGTTCGTCTCTAGCTCCTTCCCACTTTATGACAAGAATGAGGTCCTGTTTAAAAGATTCTGAGAGAGGCATTTTGATCATTGTAGCTAAAATCCTAGGAAATTCCATCGGACGGTGTATATTGATTCATTTGATCATAGATAGTATTTTGGTGATTTGACCATCCAAACGATCTTTGATTTAAGTGATCATAGGCTCGTTAGATTCGTCTCGTCGAGCTGCTCGATTCGACTATAAGCATGTCAAATTTGGAAGTCATTTGATCATCCAGTAGTGTTTCAAAGTTTTCATATGTAGCTTTTGAACTTGATTTGAGCTCATTTGAGCTCGATCTGACTCGCTTCTAGCATTGTTGAACTCATCTTATTTAGTCATTTAATTTGATTATATACATGCTTTAATTTGAGATTTGTGCTTCATTTATAAATTTTAGAGGGATATATCATTTGCTCGTCTATTTTTTGATAATAAAATTTATTTCATTTAAAAATAAAATTACTTTAACTAAAAAATTATTAGGATTAGTTATTAATATTATATATATATATATATTGAAAGAAGATAAAGAATTATTTTTTTTAAAAGAAGAAGATAAAGAGTTTTTTAATGAGGAATGTGAAGAATTATTTTTAGGAATATAAATAATTTTTTTAAATGATGAATATGAAGAGTATCTTTTTTATTTAAGAAGATAAAGAGTTTTTTTTTAAGAATATAAATAGTTATTTTTTTAAAATGAGGAATACGAAAATTTCTTTTTTTTTATTTATAAATATGAATAATTTTTTCTTCTCTCTTTTTTTTAAGAAGATGAAAAGTTTTTTTTAATGAGGTACATGAAGGGGTTTTTTAAAAAAAAATTTTTAAATGAGAAATATTAAGTGTTTTCTCACATTATTATTATTATTATTATTATTATTATTATTATTATTATTATTATTATTATTTTGAAGAATTTGAAGAGTCATTTTTTCTAGTATAAATACCCTCAAAAGGATAAGGAAAAACTCGCACATTTCTTTCTTCTCTTTGACATCCTCCACTGACTTGCATCGGTCGACCCCTCTGCCTTTCGTTCTCCCGATCTTGGGGTTTCCAAGACTGTTAGGCGACGATCCCAATTCAAGCTCAGGTGTGCTTTCGCTTCTCTTTGGTTGCCTCAACTAACTTGTATAACGGTGCCGACCCCTCTCGCAGGCTCCAGTTCTCCACGATCTCGGGGTTTCCAACTGACTTAGTTAGGCGATGCGCATTCCGAATTCAGGCTCTAATGTGCTTTCGCTTTTTTTTTTTTTTTGGTAGCCTCCACTAACCTGTATAACGTTGTCGACCCCTCTCGCAGGCTCCATTTCTCCCCGATCTCGGGGTTTCCAACTGACCTGGTTTGGCGACGCGCATCCCGAATTTAGGCTCCAGTGTGCTTCCACTTTCTTTTCAAGTCTTGGTTTATCTCACTGATCCTTATAATGGTGCGGACCCTTCTCACAGGCTCCAGTTCTCCCTCATCTCGAGGTTTCCAATTGACTTGGATAGGCGATGTGCATCCCGAATTCGATTTCCAGTGTTATTCCAAACTTGAAAAATATATAGTATCTTTATGGGTGAGTATCTTTCCACAGATATCCCAATGTCTAAAGATTCTCGAGTAAATCTTGCACAAGATGATGGGTTGCAGAAGCATCAGGAGACGATGAGATCCGACGATGTAACGCCAATTATCAACAGTGATACTTTAAAAATTTTCAAGAAGAAGTTTCATTTTCCAAATGATTTGGTGGCTATTCCTCCTAAAAGATTGCAACGAGCTTATTTTCCTCTGTTGAGGTACCTGTACTTTCTGAGGCTTTTGCCTTCTGAGATTTTTGATGTACGTGTACCTTCTGAGGCTTTTGCTTTTTGAGGTTTTTGATGTACCTGTACCTTCTAAGGCTTTCGTCTATTGAGATTTTTGATATACCTATACCTTCAGAGGCTTTTGCCTTCTAAGGTTCTTGATGTATGTGTACCTTCTAAGGTTTTTGTTTTCTGATATTTTTAATGTACCTGTAACTTCTGAGGCTTTTGCCCATTAAGGTTTTTGATGTACTTATACCTTCTAAGGCTTTTGTATCGAGATTTTGATGTCGTGTACCTTCAGGCTTTGCCTGGTTTTGTTATACAGATCTTATGAGGCTTTTTCCTTTTGAGATTTTTAATGTACTTGTACTTTCTGAGGCTATTGCTCACTGAGATTTTTGATGTATCTATACCTTCTGAGACTTTTGCCTTCTAAGATTTGTGATATACATATACCTTTTGAGGCTTTTACCTTTTGAGATTTTTGATGTACCTGTACCTTCTGAGGCTTTTATCTTATAAGATTTTTGATGTACCTATACTTTCTGAGGCTTTTGCCTACTGAGGTTTTTGGCGTACCTGTATCTTCTAAGGTTTTCGTCTTCTAAGATTTTTGATGTACTATATTCTGAGGCTTTCGCCATTTGAGATTTTTGATGTACCTATACCTTGATTTTTCCTTGATTTTTGATGTACTGCCTTCTAAGGCTTTTGCCTTAAGATTTTGATGTACGTACTTTTTCTCAAGCCTTTGCGAGATTTTGATGAGTGGAGACCCTGTCAACCACTTGCTCTCTTAGAGTCTTTCTAGTGAGGACCTTGTTCACTACTTACTTTCCATCGAGGCTTCCTCAAGGGCGTGCTTTCTAGGGGTGGAATTCATAAAAGATTTTTGGCTTATCTGAGGTTGTTTGTCAGAATGTTACTCGGTGACATTTAACCTATGTGAAAGAAGTCAATAGTTTTAACTCTCAACCGAGATTATTTTGTCAAAGTATGAAGTTAACCTGTGTGGAAGAGGTTAAACATTTTGATTCTTGTGAGATTAGTTGTCAGAGTATTACTCGATCACGATAACCTGTGCAGAGTAGGTACAAAGTTATGACCTATCCAAGATTGTTTGTCAAAGTATTACTCGGTGACATTTAACCTGTGTGGAAGAAGTCAATAGTTTTAACTCTCTTTCGAGGTTATTTTATCAAAGTATGACGTTAACCTGTGTGAAAGAGGTCAAATAAAAATATATATTTGAGGTTGTAGCCAAAGTTGCTCCTTGACATTTGCCTTATTTTCCATGAGTGTGACTAGAGAATCATAATTTGCAAAGCTATCTCTCTATTTTCTTTTTGTTGAAATTGCTCCACATCATTGACTTACTTTTCGAACTCATAATCAATTAGATAGACCAAATATTGATTTGGATCTTTTGAGATTAAGAAAAGTTTTCAACAAAAGTTGAAGGATAGAAGTTCGATGAATCTTCATTCTTCTTATGTGTTCCTTAAGAGTAAGATTTCTTCCACCATATAGGTGGTGCTTCTCTGAACATAAAGTCAGATTGTCAATCATTGTGAAAATGCAAATAGAATATTGTTCACAGACGATGCCAAATTGTTGCGTGCCAGAAAACCAATTGCGGTAAAATAAAACTTTATGCCTTAGCTTCATTGTAAAATCTAGCATGCACATAGATAGTTGAAAATAGAATAAGGAACTCCAGAAGTTTTACGTGGAAAAACCCAGAAAGAGGGGAAAAAACTACGGGGCCTGACCCAGTAAAGATGCTTCACTATATATTAACTTTGGAGTACAAAGTTTGAATCTTCCCAATAGCGGGATTACAATATTGTATGTGAGAAATCTTAATAGAATTCCAATCAGTTACAGTTATAGACTGGTTGGACGTAGCGGTTGTTGGCGTCGGTGACAATTGATCGAGAACAATGGTGATGACTAACTTCGAACTTCTAGCTCTTTCCCAGCTTTCTCCCAAGTTCTCATCTAGCACCTTCCCCCTTCATGACAAGAATGATGTCCTATTTATAGGATTCTAAGAGGGGCATTTTGGTCATTGTAGTCAAAATCCCAAAACTTTCATTGGACGATGTATATTGATTCATTTGATCATAGATAGTATTTTGGTGATTTGGCCTGGTCAAATGATTTTATACACACACACACACACACATAATATATATATATATATATATATATATATATATATATATATATATATATATATATATATATATATATATATATATATATATATATATATATATATGATATGACTCAAAATTCCTCTAGTCAAAGCATGAATCTTGATGCAAATCGAAATTGGTGAGATCAAGCACTTAAAATATCATTGGAAACTTTGAGATAACAGTTAAATTCCTAAAAAGCTCTCAAATATGGAATGTTTATAGTCAAATCGAGCGTCTCGACAAGCCGGTTCCAACAAGCCAAAGATCTTACAATTTCGACTTCATTTGAGCATTCAAATATGCAAAATACATCATATGATCAAAGGAATCATCATGAGCCATCCGATTGGAGGAGTGGTTCGGATTTTGCATGTATTTACAGAGACGTCACTCCTCCAATCTATAAATATCCCCTCATTCCTCATATGAGAGGGGGCTAAGTGAAGGAGAAGGGAGGCAAGCAAGAGAGAGGAGAGAGCTCTAAAGATCCTCCAAGCACAATCATGCCGCCACTCGACGGTCGTCAACCATCGCCGCCGCCATCAGCCGCCACCGTTGATCCTCGCCGTCGTCGACCATTGTTGCCGATCATCATCATCGACCACTATCGTCGGTCATCAACATCAACATCATCGTCAACATTGTCGTCAACATCGTCGTCAACATCGTCGTCAACATCGTCGTCAACTTCGTCGTCAACATTGTCATCAACATCGTCGTCAACATCGTCGTCAACATTGTCTATTACTAGCAACTGTTGTCCATTTCTCATATACAATTCTGTAATCCCGGTATCGGGAAGATCTTGTACTCTGAAACAAATACATAGTGGAAGCTTTTCTTGGGCAGGGTGGTTTTCCCTCTTTTTGAGATTTTCCACGTAAAAATTCTGGAGTTTTATTGTTCACTCTTTAAATACCTGTGTGTGTGCTGGACTCCCCAAAGAAGCTAAGGCGTAAACTTTTACTCTACCACAACTGGTTTTCTAGCACGCAACAGTTTGGCGCCGTTTATGGGAAGAGAACCCTTCAATCACAATTCCTGTGAACACCCTCGTTATGGCCAATAGGTAACACTCGTAACAACGGAGCCTCCCACTCCAACTCCCGTCACTCTCGAAACCAATCCTTGAACCAAGGACGCCAACCTTGTGCCTCACTTCCCCAGGATAGTGACCACTTGGGTGGTAGAAATCTCTTTAGAAGATCGGGTGCGCCGAATGGAAGAGTCTCAAAATGAGATGATCCGACTTTTGCAAGGAACACAACAGCCACTACCTCGGAAAACACATCTCCCCCAAGATCGATTGTTAGCCAGAGGAGGTTAAAATGCTTCGACCAAGTTCCTCCGTAGAGGCGTGATCGATCTTCTTGACACCGCTAGTTCTACTTATCCATCACGTGCAGCTCAACCGACTGCTGATCCACCAATTATTGTTGGTAGCTTGACACATTCTCATCCTGCTGACCCCACTCGTCATGTTCGTGCTTATGGCGCTTAATGCAAGATGAATTTCACCTCCAAGATAGAAATCATCTTCCCCTCACGCGCTATGAGGAATCCTCACCTTTAGGCAGCTATTCTTCAACATCCTATTCCATGGGTTTCAAGCTTCAACATTGATTCCTATATGATGCTGACCCACATGTCGACCATTCTGACTATCATGCATATCCACGAGCTCCGACACCTTTGTCGTCTTTCCGATTACCCTCAAGGGACAAACTCGCACTTGGTTCTACTCCCTTCCAAGGGAATCCATCCATACCTTTGACGAACTCGCCAAGATTTTTGTAGAACAGTTCATTGCAAACCGGAGGATCATTAAATATTCCTCCCATCTCTCCGGCATTTGTCAAAATGAGGGTGAATCACTTAAAGAATACTTCCATAGATTCTCCTCAGAAGCTCGCCAAATACTTGGGGTAAACCCTGAATTACTAAGAGGTGTTTTCCTTGGGGGGCTCCGCACGCCTTTCTACTCGTCACTAATGCGAGATCTGATGCTCATATGTCGACTTAGTTCACCGTGTGGAAGCAGATTCTCGATGAGGCTATTAATGCCCATCGAAAACAATTTGAATAATCCACAGGAAAATGTAAGAGTGCTATAGGAAACACAGATTAACAATCCCATCAGAAGAAGCAACAAGGCAGTAAAGATTTCCCTCCATTGCATCAACGACGCCAACCACGGGAATACACGCCAACACATCTCGTGTTAACCTCCCAAATGGCTATTCGAGATGAAGAAAATATCAAGTGGCACATCCAAAACGAAATTGAGAACAATATTGTCACTTCCATCGAAGTCGTGGACATACTACTGAGGCATGCAAACAACTCAAAGAGGAAATTGAGAGGCTCATTCAGCAAGAATATCTACGTTAATTTGTGCAAAACCAACCAACTCAAACAAACATAGCTCCAACTGGGACAATCATCAGAAACAACATAACATGCCAAATAGTTGGAGAAGAAATTGAAACTATCTAATCAAATCTTCATCGCAACCTTTGAAGAGCCAGAGTTAAAAAAATCTTGTATTAATCATCCCATCACTTTTAATAACTCAGACTTGGAAGGAGTCCAAGTTCCACATCAAGATCCTCTTGTCATCAGTGCGGGGATTGGTGACCCATGTTATGTTGTTAAGAGAATTTGATTGATAATGGGAGTTCCGTTGATGTTTTATTTTACTCCACCTTTCTTAGCATGGGTTTGGTTAAGAAAAAACTTCAACCCCCACCGTTATATGGGTTTGATAATGCCTGCAATGTGGAGGGACAATCACCCTTCCCGTTGTTCTCGAAGAATTTCCTCAACAAGTCACTCACTCAGTTTAATTCATAGTGGTCAAGTCAAATTCAGCATACAACGCTATATTTGGAAGACCCCTCCAATCAATCTTCAGTGTTGTCACTTCGGTACCTCATCTTAAGATAAAATTTCAAACTCCCATTGGGGTTGGAGTGGTCTATGGAAATCAACAAATAGCACAATCATATTACCTCAAATAAGCTCAACCACGCCCTTCGGTGACCTTCAACATTGAGAATTTTAATCTTCAAAATAAAGAAGTACCTCAGAGAGTTTTGCCTGTAAAAGATCCTCCAGTTATCGTTGATAGTCAAGCTGACCAACGATCCGAGGAAAAACATTCCTTAAAACTTGGAACATGGAGGGTCTCTGAAAAGTGTTATATATAATCATTGGTGTATAAATATTGTAATATTTAATTTATCCCGTTTGTCCTTTCCTCTCCACCTCTTGTCCTTTGTTAACTCTCTCTAAAAATGTATCTCGTCCCTTTTATTAAGTTATCTTATGACAATATTGTATCACAGACATTATCAAAGTAATGAGTTTATGGATTTTCCTAATAAGCTTGTTTCTTCTTCATTTAATCCTCCCACTTGAGGAATATACCACTCACGTTGTATCTCAACCAGGCATGATCAATCCCAAAGGGACTTGATCGGACCTCTTTTATACAGGTTTACATCATCGAGTCACACTCTGACAAACAACCTCGGATGGGTCAAAAATTCTCAGCGGATTCAATTCGACCTCTTCCATACAGGTTAATGTCATTGGGTAACACTCTGACAAACAACCTAGGATAGGTCAAAAGGTCCTCGGTGGACTTCCCACGACCTCTTCTATACAAGTTAACGTCATCGGGTAACACCCTGACAAACAACCTCGGATAGGTCAGAAATTCTCAGCGGATTCAATCCAACCTCTTCCATACAGGTTGACGTTATCAGGTAACACTTTGGTAAACAACCTCGGATGGGTCAAAAATCCTCAGCGGATTCAATTCAACCTCTTCCACACAGGTTAACGTCATCGGGTAACAGTTTGACAAACAACCTTGGATAGGTCAAAAATCCTCATCGTCGTCGGTCACCGCGGTCGACCATCACCGGCAATCTCCGTCATCGATTACCGCGCCCGTATCGCCATCGACCGTCTCCGGTTGTTGCAGACCCACGCCCAATATGGCCGGTCCGCCGGACCATCGCGGCGATCTTCATACGGCCGGCTCGCCGATATTCGTCTCCGATTTCCGACCACACCCCATCGACTAACCGCCGCTGCTTCAGCTGCGATCATTCGGGATAATCTCGTCGGTCACCACCATCGTCTGGTTATCGTTGACCATCGTTGCGGTCGCCATCGCATCGTCGAGCATTGCGTCAACCGGTCTCGGTTATCGTCTCCTTGATCGCCTCCGTCCGGTCGGTCCAACGAGGTTAGTTAACACCTCTTTCGAGGGAAAATCGGAGCCTTGCTGTATGAACTACGGGTCTTGATGCCCGGTCTCGTCCGACGAGATTAGTTAACACCTCTTTCGAGAGAAAATTGGAGCATTGCCGTATGAACTACGGGTCTTGATCGCCTCCGATCCCGGTCGGTCCGACGAGGTTAACACCTCTTTCGAGGGAAAACTGGAGCCTTGCCGTATGAACTACGGGTCTTGATCGCCTCCGATCCCGGTCCGACGAGGTTAGTTAACACCTCTTTCGAGGGAAAACTGGAGCCTTGCCGTATGAACTACGGGTCTTGATCGCCTCCGATCCCGGTCGGTCCGACGAGGTTAGTTAACACCTCTTTCGAGGGAAAACTGCCGTATGAACTACGGGTCTTGATCGCTCGAACGACCTTCTTTCAAGAAGAAAAGAAGGTGCCTTCTCCTTTGTCCCTAGGGGGGTTTTTATAGACCCCTTCTAGGGAAAAAGTAAAACCGCCCGGCTCAAAACCGTCATTCGGGGCGTGCCAGCCCGCCATGCATACGTATCCAGTCATTCATGACCTAACCGCCAGCCGCGGCTGCGCCCGCCGCCCATAGCATTCATGCCTCAGGCCAGCTTCGCCCGACATGCCAGCGGGCGCAGCTAACATCAGGCGACAACCCTCGGCGTGGCCCGCGGTGTAACCTCGGCCAGCCAGCGCTCCCTCGACCGCCGACCACGTTGACCCGTACTTATTTCAGCGCCCGAATACCAGACCAGCTCATTCATTCGCCTGACCGATTCGATTGACCGCGATCGCATCGACCAGCGCGCCTCATTATTACGTCGTTCAGCGACCCAGACCTTGCCAGCGACCAGCCGGCTGAACAGCGACATGAGCTCCCTTGCGTATGCGTAGCTCAGTTCGCACCGGATTCGAATCTCAATCGCTTGCAGCACTACGCATTTGCGCCACATCGACTTCGTAGTCATAATATTGTGCTCATGAAGATCTGTTCTCTCAAATATCGTTAATGGACCTCAAATTTCATTGAAAAATTTGCTATTTTCAAGTATTTGACATATATTTTGGATGATTGAGATAATGTCATCCAAAAATAGGGGAATGATATGACCGAAAATTCCTCTTAAGCACGAATCTTGATGCAGCAAATCAGAAATTGGCGTTGAGATCAAGCACTTAAAATATCATTGAAAACTTTGAGAGATTAGTTAAATTCCTAAAATGCTCTCAAATATGGAATGTTTATAGTCAAATCGAGCGTCTCGACGAGCCGGTTCCAACAAGCCAAAGATCTTACAATTTCGACTTCATTTGTGCATTCAAATACGCAAAATACATCATATGATCGAACGAATCATCATGAGCCGTCCGATTGGAGGAGTGGTTCGATTTTGCATGTATTCTGACGTCACTCCACTATAAATAGCCCTTTCTCATATGAGAGCTAAGTGAAGGAGAAGGGAGGCAAGCAAGAGAGGAGAGAGCTCAAAGATCCCAAGCACTCATCGCCGCTCACTGTCGTCAACCACGCCGCCGTACGCCGCCACCGGATCTCGCCATCGTCGACCATTGTTGCGGTCATCATCACCGACCACTATCGTCGGTTCGATCAACATCGTCGTCAACTCGTCGTCCTTACTGTCGCTGCGTCAACATCGTCATCAATATCGCGTCAACATCGTCTTACATTGTATATTTGTCCATTTCTCATTCACTTAATCCCGAGGAAGATCTTGTACTAAAACAGATACATAGTGGAAGCTTTTAGGCCTGGTTTTCTCTCTTTTGAGATTTTCACGTAAATTCGGGTTTTATTATTCATTTCTTTAATATGTGTGTCTTTGACTCCCCAAAATGCTAAAACTACTTTGCAAGGTTTTCCCTGACAATATATATATATATATATATATATATATATATATATATATATATATATATATATATACATTTAGAAGTCCAACTCAAAAATTCTAAATCGTAAAAACTCTAATCAATTTTAAAAACTATAACATATAATTGAACACGGAAATATTGATTTAAATTGCATAAAACTTCTCATAAATATATTTCACTAATTTTAAATCATTATTTACAAGAAATCTTACAATTTATCATGCTAACAAAATGGTTATTTTCTAAGCATTGTTATTTTTTAAAATTTTTAAAATAAATCATATTATTTTTAAAAATACAAAATAATTTTTGAATATTTCAGTATTTTTAAAAACTATCACTATCATCAAATATATTTAATTTCTAAACAAACTATAAATAAAAGTAAATTAAAAAATGAAAACAAAAAGTGATCCCATACAATTCTAAGAATAAAATTTGTGCGAGGCACTGTCTTTCCTTACAGAAATTTAGGTAGAAATGTGGATCGAAGATCAAGTTTGCTCTTTGGGTTCCGGCCTCTTTAAAATGATTTTTAAAGCTATTTTTGAAATGGACCATCTTGTCTTTAATTTGAGAAAGCAAATAAATAAATAACAAGACCAAAACATTTTAAATTATTTTTAAATTAATTAATTATTTATTTATCCAATAAATATTGAGCTATTTAAGGAAATAGCTCAATATTCTATTATATATATATATGGATTAAAAACGAGTAATTCAAATGAAATAAAAGTCAAATAATTTAAAAGTTGACTAAATCATTTCAGTCATTGGTTTGAATATTTCATCCTTTTTTAAAAAATTATTTCACATAAATTCTTTAAATTCAAATAAAATCTTAATGTCTCAAAGGCTAATAAAGCCAACATTATTTTGTGTTAATTGTTGTAAAGTCAATCAAAATGAGATAGATATTTGATTTTTTAACTTGACTTACACTGATATTTATTTGTTATCTTTGAACATTTTCTTGTGCATTGTCTTTTTTTTTTTTTTTTTTTTTTTGAAATAGAATTCCATTTCAAAGCCAAGAGTGGATCACCTCCAAAAAAATTCTTTGCCACAATGTACTATGATCTTCTAAATAAAGGTTTTTGAATTGTAGCATATGGTATAGTGAATGCTGGTCCTAAACTATTCTCCCTATTGTATTAATATATTTACCACCTAAATTTTCATATTTATATACATAATGCTTAAATCTTTAATATCATATTAAAAATATCACTATCATTAACTTTTTTATGATAAAATTAACCTTTTCATGCTTAAAAAGTGCAATATATATAAATATTAAAATTTAGATGTTAAGTATATAAATATATAAGAATTGAGTGGCATGTATATAAGTATTTCAAAAATGAATCAAATTGAGTATATTTGATTGATTTAGTCCATTTATTGAAGGGGAATTCATTTTTTTGTTTTAGAAATCAGGATTATTTTGACTGCAATTTATGATTCAATTCTAGAAAAATTGATTAAATTGAAATTCAAATACTAATAATAAATGTATGATTTCATATAATGGAAATTTTATTATCACACACACACGTATATATATATATATATATATATATATATATATATATATATATATATATATATATAGTTTTGATCTTTGCATTAAAACAAAACATTTACTTTTCTCTTAAAAGTTTGGTTAGAAGAAAATGATCCAAATAAATCAAACTATACTTTGGTTCAACTTGGTTTGGTAGTTTTACATATAATTTACTTAGTTTTGTTCTATCTATAATTTAGTTTAGTTAATTGATTTAACAAAATCAATTACCAATCCATTTGAAACAATTAGATGCGCACCATCCTTATTATATGTGATATGACACTTAAAATACTACTTGTCGAAGCACGAATCTTGATGCTAAAAGCAAGATCCGGTCAAACCGGTCGATCAAACTTAAAATATTCTTGGAAACTGGAATGTCAAAATCTCTAAATAACTCTCAAATATGGAGTGTTTATAGTCAATCGAAGCCTCGACGAGCCGGATCTAACGAGCCCAAGATCTCATAATTATGACTTTATTTGAGCATTCAAATACACAAAATACATCATATGATCAAGGGAATCATCATGAGCCGATGCGAGGTGGGATTTTGCATGTATTTCTGAGACGTCCTCCAATCTATAAATACCTCATTCCTCATAGGAGAGGGGGCCCAAGCAAGAGAGAGAGAGCCCAAGGCTTGAAGATCCTCCAAGCACAATCGTGCCACCACTGACGGTCGAACCACGCGCCGCCGCGATCCTCGCCGCCAACCTCTCAGAGTCTCCATCATAATGATCTTCATCGTCAGTCGTTGTTCCTCGTTATTCGTCATCATCTACTACCACTAGAATTGTTTCACCAACGCGACTACATATGCCGTTCCTTTTCATACGATTCTCAGTAATCCCTATCGGAAGATTTTGTACTCAAACACATACAAAGTTTTTTGGCTAGCCGTTTTTTCCTCTTCGAGATTTTTCACATGAAAATTTTTGAGTTTTCTTGTTCACTCTTAAATACTGTGTGATTTCACAAGGCTAAGACGTAAACTTTTACTCTACCGCAACTGATTTTCTAGCACGCAACAGTATGAATTTATAATGCAAAATTTTTCATAAAAAGTCTAAGTATATGTTCATAAAATTTTGAAATCACCAACTTCTTTAAGCTCATTGCAATCGATCTAACACTAGCATGTAAATTCAAATTTATTTATCATATTCATATGCTAGTGTGCTTGTCTAACCTAGCTTATCATCCTAATTTCATCTATCTTACACTAACTTATCTATTAATCTTTGTCTACCCAACAACAATTTTTAGGCTCATTTTAATTTGTTAAGCGCTATCTTATTTATTCATTGATCAATTCACATCGTGATGAAATGGTAACGACTATTTTCTAAATGCCCCAATATCATTATACTATATGGTGATCTTATAGCATTGATATGACTAAAAATTTCTAAATAAGCACTAATTTTGATGCAAAGCAAGTTGATCTAAATTAAAAAGATCAAGCACTTAAAATATCATTGGAAACTTTGAGACATCAGTTAAATTTCTAAAAGCTTTCAAATATAGATAAGTAAATAAATACAAGTTTGCCCAACATAAAGATCTTACACCGACTTCATTTTATCATTCAAATACACAAAATACATCATATGATCAAGGGAATCATCATGAGCGTCCGATGGAGAGAAGTGGATTTTGAATATAGAGACGTGATTCTCCAATCTATAAATACTTTCATTTCATATGAGGAGGCCAAGCAAGAAAGAGAGAGAGCTCTAAAGTTGAAGATTCTCCGAATCCGCCACCACTGACGGCAACCATGCCGCCGTCAGCCGCCATCCATCGATCCTCGCCGCCAATCTTCGCTTCTCATCATGACACCTTCATCGTCCGATGTCCTCATTGCTCACTATCATTCTACCACTAAGAACGTTACCACTGAACGTGACTACATAGTTGTTGTTTCCTTCTCATATGCAATCTGTAATCTCGATCGGAAGATTTTGTACTCAAAGACATAGTGGAAGATTTTATCAAGCAGCCGGTCCTTCGAGTTTTCGTAAATTTGAGTGTTCTTGTTCACTCTTTAAATACCTGTGTGTGTGCTGGATTTCACAATAAAGCTAAGACGTAAACTTTCACTCTACCGCAACTGATTTTCTAGCACGCAACAAGCATAACATGATATTCTCCTCATAACATTCTTATGATCCTTGACAAGAACCTCCAAAGCCATCTAATGGACACTAATAATGCATGACCATCTCCCATTAAATTTAATAACCAGTAGACTTTTAATTAGTGCTAAACACCCTCCAAACTCTACACTTTCCCTTGATAATCTAATTCACACAAGCCTTGGCAATATGTACTTGCCTATCACCATCATCGAACGATCATCTCGTTCTCATGAGTATCATGATGGCCATTTCTCAACATTATACCTTATTATGGGTCCATCCACCTCAATTGTAGCCGTCTCCATTAAATTTTCGTTGATAACTAATATATTTTAACTGATTGATCCCCCAAAATTGGTGTATAGAACGTTTCTACTTTTGATCACTGGATAGACATCACGGCTCATGTGTTCACTCCTATAGCATTTCTTAAGGTGTTAGTTCTAATTATGATATGAGCAAATCTTTTCCACAATTGGTCAAGAGATAAATTAACTCAATTTCTACCCCCTTTCTAAGCGGATAATGTAGTAGAGATCCATTTTCTTCACAATAACACTAAAGCAAATTCATCATATCACTTCTAAGAAAAATTCCTCTTATCATTTCTCATGGAATAATCAATAACTTGTTGAATTATAATTGTATCCATTGGTTAAAAGTTCATGTTTGACCTCCCAAATCTTATGTTTATCACAAAAGTTGCTTCAAGAATTGCAAAGAATGAGGATAATTTTATCTCATTATTAGTAGATGATAAATTATCAACATAAATAAACAAACGAAAAATGAATTGAATTATTTCGACTTAATTTTGAACAAAATATGAATATATACTTGATATGACACTAAAAATATTACTAATAAGTACGAATTGATCAAACGATTCTAAGTCAAACTAGAGAGATCAAGCACTTAAAATATCATTACAAACTTTGGGATATCAGTTAAATCTCTAAATAATTCCTAAATATGGAGTGTTTATGATCAAATTGAGCGTCTTGACGAGCCAGATTTAACAAGACCAAGATCTCTTGATTCTAACCTCATTTGAGCATTCAAATATACAAAATACATCAGATGATCAAGGGAATCATCTTGAGTCATCCGATGGAGTGGTTTGGATTTTGCATGTATTTACGAAAATGTCCTCCCTCTAATCTATAAATATCATTTTTCATGAGGAATCAAGCTAAAGAGAAGAGAGCTCGAGGCTTGAAAATCCTCCAGCATAATCTACTACTGATGACCACTCCGGCCGCCAACCATACCGCCATCGCGATCTCATCGACGTTAAATCTCCGTCCGCCATCACCGCCGACCATTGGCATTGTTAACCATGCCGTTCATTACCACCGGCCATCGTCAGACGCTGCCGGTGCTGCCGCTCGTATTATCAACCACTCGCTTATCATGACCATTGCCGATTGCCGCTGCCGTTATCGTTGTAACCATCGTTTCGGTCATCTCGCTAATTAAAATTTGCTGGTTGTCGCCGCTTAACCAAACTATCGTTTACCACCACCATCAATCATCATTATTATCAACCATCTTGACTATAGATATATTATCACCATCGTATATTTGATTCGCTGTTTCACTATCATCAACTACCACTAACAAATATTACAACCTAACCACGGCTATACATAATGAAAGATTTCTTACACCGTAGTTTTCCTTCTTAATTACGTAAATCATTTTTTTTCATTCTTCAAATAATCTAGATATGTTTGGATTAATAATATGTAAACTTCTATTCTACATCAACTGGTTTTCTAGCAGGCAAGAATACTCAACAAATTAATGTTAAGCACTTTGATTATATTTAAATGATATAAAATTGTGAGATTTTTATTTGCAGATAAATAGAAAATAATAAAACATTTATTCTGAAATGTATGATACAATAATAAAATATTAAAATGTAAAAATTTAATCACAATATTGTGTTCGATTTTTTTTTCCTAAATAACTATTTGTTAATTTTGAGTACTTTGCAAAAAATTTATTTTTCTAATATGTAAATAAATAATAAAATAATTATTGGATCCTCATAAAATTTATCCAAGATAAATTTTAAAACAATTTTATTTGTGTAGATAAAAGTAATATAAAACTTAATTATTTATAACTATATATTTGCCTATTTTAAATTAAACAAAAAAAATTTAAAATTCATTCAATCAAAATTTAATCTTACTGGTCTTGTGCTCAGTCTTACTTGCCTCATTCTTCCCCAACCCCTGTAAGTACTCCTTTCTTAACCTGAATTAGAACGAATTACACAAAACAGAAAGAGAGCCAGAGAGCCAATCATGGCCTCAACCGCCGTCGATCGAATCCTGCCACCACGCTTCAGAACCAGCGCAACGCTTCTCGCCGCCCGAGTCCTTAAAGGCCGGTGGTTCATGCTCAACGCCTGCTTCCTCATCATGTCCTCCTCCGGCGCAACCTACATCTTCGGCATCTACTCCAAAGTCATCAAATCCTCCCTCAACTACAACCAACAAACCCTCAACACTCTCTCCGTCTTCAAAGACCTCGGCGCCAACGTCGGCATCCTCTCCGGCCTCATCAACGAGATCACCCCTCCCTTCGTCGTCCTCCTCCTCGGCGTCATCATGAATCTCTTCGGCTACCTCATGATCTACCTATCCATCACAGCCCGCCTGTCCCTCCCGCCCGTCTGGCAGATGTGCCTCTACATCTTCATCGGTGCCAATTCACAAGCTTTCGCTAACACAGGGGCTCTCGTCACCACCGTCAAGAACTTTCCGGAGAGCCGAGGAATCGTGCTTGGCTTACTCAAATGCTATGTGGGTCTCAGCGGCGCTATTTTCACCCAGCTCTACTTAACGTTCTACGGCGCTGATGATTCGAAATCGCTCGTGTTGTTTTGCCTGGCTTCCGGCCGCCATATCGTTGGTGTTTTGTATACTGTGCGTATAATGGAGCCGCGCCTGGAGCGGTTGTCATGCCATTCCATTATTTTCTGTACCTCACCGTCGCGCTCGGCTATCTCTGGTTATTATAATTGTGGAGAAGCTTGTTTCGTTCTCCCGCGCGGAGTTGGTAGCCAACGGCGCCGCTGTTATCTTCCTTCTCTTCATCCCCGTCGCAGTTGTGGTTAGAGAAGAAGTTAACAGCTTGAAGCAGAGCAGGGCTGTAACAGAGCAGCACAGTACTAGCATTAATGGTGCCCGGCTATTACATAATATTTGTCTTCTTCTTTCTTTTTTCTCGGGAAATATATTTTTTTAAAGTTAGGGGGGGGTTTTAAATATTTACTATTTATCATATTTTTAAAGATAAAATAAAAATCCGCTGTTATCTTCCTTCTCTTCATCCCCGTCGCAGTTGTGGTTAGAGAAGAAGTTAACAGCTTGAAGCAGAGCAAGGCTGTAACGGAGCAGCACAGTACTAGCATTGGGTTTTAAATATTTACTATTTATCATATTTTTAAAGATAAAATAAAAATAACTATTCAGGAATGAACATATTGTTCATGTTCCTAAAAAAATGGTAAAATTGTTGCTAATTTAAAATGAGAGATTATGGACAAATCTAAAAGTTGAATTATTTTAAAAATGAAATTTATATAAAAATAATTAATTAAAATTTATATTATATTTATTTCACAATAAATTTTAAAATTATAAGTTTTATCTGATCAAATTTACTTAGGATACACTAAGTCAATTTCTTTAAAAGAGCAAAGTAGCCATATTTTACAAATTTTAGACAACCTTATTATAGTTAACGCATAAATTGTTATTATTTATCACTAATTATTTTACAATCTCATCAATTTTCCTAAGAACTCCCTGATTCATATATTTTCCAGATTAACAAGAGTTAGTAATTATGGTTTCTTTGCCTACAACAATTACCGATTTTCTGTGAAATATGACTTCATAGGTAATTAAAGCTGGTTTATTAATTAGAACTTTTAACTATTTTATTAAAATTTAAGATTTAGTAGCATTATTTAAAAATATATCACGGACTTTTTTTAATATATCTCGAAATCGTCTTACTGTAGTGTCTGGACAGGAGGACGTCAATCAGAGCAAGGCCATAACAGAGCAGCAGAACTTCAACGGCGCCACCTCCGGCGAAGATGAAATCAAGAAATCGGAACAAACGGCGACCACAACAGACCAAAAACCCACCTCCTGCATAGCAGATATCTTCCGGCCACCGGCGAGAGGAGAGGACTACTCCATCCTTCAAGCCTTATTCAGCATCGACATGCTAATCCTCTTCTTCTCAACAATCTGCGGCGTCGGCGGCACCTTAACGGCCATCGACAACATGGGCCAAATCGGCGAGTCATTAGGCTACCCATCTCGCAGCATCAACACCTTCGTCTCCCTTATCAGCATCTGGAACGCTATGGGAAGAGTCGCCGCTGGTTTCATCTCAGAAATCTTCTTAGTAAAATACAAAGTCCCGCGACCTCTAGTGCTGACCTTCATTCTCTTTTTATCTTGCGCCGGCCACCTCCTCATCGCCTTCGGCGTATCCAACTCACTCTACGTCGCGTCGGTGATCATCGGATTCTGTTTCGGAGCGCAGTGGCGGTTGCTCTATGCCATTATTTCGGAGTTATTTGGGTTGAAGTATTACTCCACGCTTTACAATTTTGGCAGCGTGGCGAGCCCGATTGGATCTTATATACTGAACGTGAGGGTGGCGGGGCATTTATACGATATGGAGGGAGAAAGGCAGAAGGGCGGCGGCGGCGGAGGGGAAAAGGAGATGACTTGCGTTGGAGTGAAGTGTTTTCAGTTGTCGTTTCTGATTATTACGGCTGCGACTGTGGTTGGAGGGCTTGTTTCATTGGTATTGGCGGTTAGGACGAGGAAGTTCTACAAGGGAGACATATATGCTAGATTCAGGGAGCCGGCGGCGGAGGATGCCATGTAATGCGGTTCTTCAGCTGATAAGGAAGGCAAAAGGAAGGAAGACGGAAGTGAAGTTCTTTGTGCGATGGAGTTTGCAGTGAGATGATCTCTCTCATTGCCCTGAAATTGAAATTTATCATAACTATGTGAATATTCTGTTTTAAACATTACTCAATGCTAGTTATGAATGCTTAAAAATAAATAAAATTTTATCGTTACTGCTTATTTCTTAATTATATTAAAGATGCTCTTTTTTGGGATACGGCCGATTAAGATATCATTTTTCATTTAAGTTTAATTTAAGCTTATTAATACCTATTGTGTGCTAGAAAATTAGTTACTTGTAGAAGAAAAGTTTCATTTAACTTCACAAGTAAATTCAAAGACACATGTGATTTAAAGAATTTAACAATCACTTTTACGTGAAAACTTGAAGAGGGAAAAACCACCGCTAGCCCAAAGAAAACTATGTATCTTTTAGTCTAGATCTTCCGATCTGAGATTCTGTATATGAGAAAACAATAGTATGTACAACGATCGGTTGTAACATTTCTAAAGTAGAATGATGGTGGATTCAATCCAAAATGAACAATTACTCCAATGTAAAAATCCTGGCAAAAAAATCACATGTGGTAGAAGTCATGATGGATGCGAGAGATTGATGGCAGAGATCAGCGTGGCTGAAAGGCGGTCGGCGGTTGGCGGCCGTCAGTGGCGCACGATTGTTCTTGGAGGATCTTTAGTCTCTCTCTCTCTTCGGCCTCCTCATGAGAAATGAGGACTATTTATATTGGAGAAGTAGCATCTATAAATACACGCAAAACTGCATAACTCACTTCATCGGACGGCTCACAATGATCCCTTTGATCATTTGATGTATTTTAGATATTTGAATGCTCAAATGAAGTCAAAATTTTGAGATCTTGGGCTTGTTAGATCCGGCTTGTCGAGACGCTCAATTTGACTATATTTAAGAGCTTTTAGAGATTTAATTGATATCCCAAAGTTTCCAATGATATTTTAAGTGCTTTCGATCATTTGGGATCGGTTTGCTTTTGCATCAAGATTCGTGCTTCGTCTAGTAGTATTTTAAGTGTCATATCAATACTCTTATTTAATCATATTTAAACTTTGTGTCAATCCAAATTTCTCAGGTCGTCCCATATTAAGATATATCGGCCTTTATTCTAATGCCGGTCTCTTTAAAGCCTCTGGTTGTTTCATACTCTGGAGCATAATGGAGTCTTCAAATTCTTCACGCTCTTCTAAGTGTGATGAGGTCTTGAAACACCTTTCGAATTCTTTTATGGGCCATGGATGAATTGGCCTCTATAAGTGATAGAGATCTAGTCAAGTTAACATCAAATGCTTGCATTAGGAAAATTTATAGTTGAGCAATTCAATCCATCAGTCGCAGACAGGAATTTCCGCAAGCATACTAGTAGAGACCTCCTTTTCATTCAGAAACTATGGTTCACTAGGTAACTTCATTTCAGAAACTATGGTTCCCTTGGTAACTTGATTTGGCTAAGATCTTCAACAAAATGAACTTCTCGTTCAAACTTAATGCAAGAATACTTTTCAAGGGGAACCCTGTCTTCAATCTATATATTTGAGCTTTCATGTATTAAGGTACCACCTCCGTGCTCTGAAAGTGAATTCATTGCGGAAGAAAAAGCTTCATCTAGCTTGTTGGTAGTAGAAACTATTCAGTCAATGGTACTTTTTTTTTTATTCTGACACAAAAATTTTCAAAACTTTAGGAAGAGGATCATGTTTCAAAGATAAATTTTTCATGAATGTAGCTTCTTCTCCACAAATACAAGTAGAGGAATTTCATGTACGTGAACGCCATCAAGCTCTTCAACCATATTTGTAGAAGTCTTTCCAAAGTGTCCACCCGACCGCATTGACATCTTTTCTCGGGTTCTGAACCATATTATTCTCTATGCATATATTTTCAACTCTTTGGTATATATTTTCAGCCCAGGAAAATCCTTCAAGTGAAATCATCATGAATTCTCCAAATGAAGCTTCACTTTCTTGTTTCATTAGGCTTGAATTTTAAATTAGGTCATTTTATAAACTTAATTAGATAATTTTTTTTAAAAAAAATTAAAAATATAGTCACCGGTCGCGTCGCTTCGGTCAGTCGCCCAGCGTCGTCATCGCTGGCCGAGGCGTGACCCTTTAATTTTTTTTAAAAATAATTAAATGGGCAGTCCACATTTTTGGCCATATCTGACTCATCACGTGTCGGATTTTGGCGTGCTTTGTATTGTTGGAAATATAATGAAAAATTCTACAACTTTCATGTTAACAACTTTCGATGAATCTCGTCCGGTGAGCCGCAGTGTTTGCAAATGTGCGACTTCTGAAGTTATAAAAATTGAAGATATTGATGCAGCCCTAATTTTTTGACCATATCAGGCTCATTAGGTATAGAATTTTTGCTTGGTTGATATCGTTGAAAAGATAATAAAAAATTTTACAACTTCCATGTTGACAACTTTCGACGAATCTTGCCCGGTGAACCGTAGTATTTGCAAATGTGTGACTTCTCAAATTGCAAAAATTAAATATATTGTGACAACCTATATTTTTTTTTTTGCCATAATACAAGGATACATTATTTTTTGTTAATATCAAACACTCTCATTATATTTTATATATAAATAGAGTTTGAATTTTTATGTAATTCTCAATTGAATCTTTCCTCTTCGAAGAGGTAATATCAAACACTCTCATTATATTCTTGATATGAAACTTAAAATACTATTAGTCGAAGCACGAACCTTGATGTTAAAAGCAAGCTGATCCGAAGTTGAAACTGGTCGAGATCAAGCTCTTAAAATATCTTTAGAAGCTTTCAGATATCAGTTAAATCCATAAATAGCTCTCAAATATAAAGTGTTTATAGTCAAATCGGTCTCGAGTGGTTCCAACAAGCCAAAGATTTTACAATTTTGACTTCATTTGAGCATTCAAATGCACAAAATACATCATATGATCAAGGGATCTTTTGAGCCGTCGATGAAGTGGAGTGTACGGGTTTTGTATGTATTCTGACGCCACTCCTCCATCTATAAATAGCCTCATTCTATGAGGAGGCCTGAAGGAGAAGGAGGCAAACAGAGAGAGGAGAGGGCTCAAGATCCTCCAAACCTGATTGTGCGACCACTTTCGACGGTTGTCAACCGCCGATGCCGTATGCCGTGATCCTCGCCGGTGATCAACCATTCTTGGCGGTCATCATCACCACTATCGTATCATCGGCGTCAACATCGTCATCAACATCGTCGTTAATATCGGCTGCGTCGACTTAACGTCACAACATCATCAACAGCGTCGTCGTCGGCATTATACATTTCTCATTTCTCATATACAATTGTAATCCGTTATCGGGAAGATCTTGTACTCAAAGCGGATACATAGTGGAAGCTTTTCTTGGGCAAGGCCCTGGTTTTCCCTCTTTTGAGATTTTTCATATAAAATTCGGGTTTTATTGTTCACACTTTTTTACTGTGCGTCTTTGGATTTCTAGCGAAGGTAAAGGCGAAAACATTTACTCTACCACAACTGATTTTCTAGCACGCAACAGTTTGGCGCCATCTTTGGGAAATAACCCTTCAATCATAATTCCTGTGAACACCCTCGTTATGGCCAATAGGCTCAATACTCGTAACAACGGAGCCTCCCGCTCTAACTCCCGTCACTCTCGAAACCAATCCTTGAACCAAGGGGCCTTGACAACGCCTCACTTCCTCGTGATAGCGCGACCCACTGTCGGTGAAGGTCGGCAATCTCTTTAGGAGATCGTGTGCAGAATGGAAGAGTCTGAAATGAGATGATCCGACTTTGCGAGTAACACAACTTGACCACTCTGGAAAACACATCTCCCCAAGATGATGGATTGGCAGGAGGTCAAAATGCTAATTTCCTTGGCCAAGTTCCTCAGAGGCGCGATGTCTCTCGCCGCTAGTTACTCATCCATCATGTGTAGCTCAACCATTCTAATCCACCAATTATTCTGGTAGCTTGACACATTCTCGTCTTGTTTACTCGTCATGTTATCTGAGCAAAATTACGCAATGCAAGAATTTCACCTCCAAGATAGAAATCATCTTCCCCCTCACCGCGGCTATGAGGAATCCTCACCTTTAGCTGAAGCTATTCTTCAACATCTTATTCCCGTGGGTTTCAAGCTTCCAAACATTGACTCCTGATGAGTGACCCACATGAACACATCGACCATTACAGGTATCATGCATATCCAAGCGAGCCGACACCGCTTTGTCGTATTTCCGTTAGTCTCAGGACAAGCTTGGTTCTACTCCCTTCCAAGGGAATCCATCCATACCTTTGACGAACTTGCCAAGATTTTTGTAGAACAGTTCATTGCAAACTGGAGGATCATTAAAGATTCCTCTCATCTCTCCGGCATTCATCAAAATGAGGGATAATCACTTAAGGAATACTTCTAGAGGTTCTCCTTAGAAGCTCGCCAAATACCTGGAGTAGACCCTGAACTATTAAGAGGAGTTTTCCTTGGAGGACTCAGGTCCCTTTTATTTCAGAATACGGTCACTCATATCGACTTAGTTCATCGTGTGGAAGCACAAATCTCTGTTGATGAGGCTGTTTATACCCATCGAAAATAATTTGAACAATCCAAAGGAAAATGTAAGAGTGCTCAGAAACACGGTCAACAAGTCCATCAAGAAGCAATAAGGGTCCTTGATTTCCCTCCGCGCATCAACGACGTGAACCACGACTGGAATACACGCCGTTGAACACATCTCGTGTTAACCTCCTAATGGCTATTCGAGATGAAGAAAATATTAAGTGGCCGCATTCACTGAAACCAAATTCAGGAAATTAGGAGCAATATTGTCACTTCCATCGAAGTCGTGGTCATACTACTGAGGCATTCAAACAACTCAAAGAGGAAATTGAGAGGCTCATTTCAGGATATCTCAATTTGTACAAAATCAACCAACTCAAACAAACATAGCTCCAACCTGGGGCAACGGGATCATCAACAATATAATAGTCGCCAAATAGTTAGAGAAATTGAAACGATTGCGAGTGGGCCACTACTATCTAATCAAATCTTCATCGCAGCCTTTGAAGAGCTAAAGTTAAAAAAATTTTGTATTAATCATCCCATCACTTTTAATAACTCAGACTTGGAAGGAGTCCAAGTTCCACATCAAGATCCTCTTGTCATCAATACGGGGATTGGTGACCCATGTTATGTTGTTAAGAGAATTTTGATTGATAATGGGAGTTCCGTTGATGTTTTATTTTACTCCACCTTTCTTAGCATGGGTTTGGTTAAGGAAAAACTTCAACCCACTGCAGGATCGTTATATGGGTTTGATAATCGTCCTGTACATGTGGAGGGGACAATCACCCTTCCCGTTGTTCTCGAAAAATTTTCTCAACAAGTCACTCACTCAGTTCAATTCATAGTGGTCAAGTCAAATTAAGTATATTCAGACCCTCCAATCAATCTTGGTCTTTGTCACACCTCATCTTAAGATAAAATTTCAAACTCCCATTTGGGGTTGGAGTGTCAGTGGAAATCAACAAATAATACAATCATGTTACCTCAAACAAGCTCAACCACTTCATTATCGACCTTCAACATCGAATTTTAATCTTCAAAATAAAGAAGTACCTGAGGGTTTTACCGTAAAGATCTGCTCCCCATAGTTATCGATGATGATGCTGTCAATATGACCAACGATCCAGAGGAAAAAACATTCCTTAAAACTTGGAACATGGAGGGTCTATGAAAAGTGTTATATGTAATCATTGGTGTATAAATATTGTAATATTTAATTTATCCCGTTTGTCCTTTCCTCTCCACCTCTTGTCCTTTGTTAACTCTCTAAAATGTATCTCTTTTGTTAAGTTATCTTATGACAATATATTGTATCGACATTATCAAAGTAATGAGTTTATGAATTTTCCTTATAAGCTTGTTTCTTCTTCATTTAATCCTCCCACTTGAGGAATATACAACTCCATTGTATCTCAGCATGATCAATCCCAGGGACTTGATCGGACCTCTTCCATACAGTTAACGTCGAAGTCACACTCGATAAACAACCGGTTGGGTCAAAATCCTCGGCCAATTCGACCTCTTCCATACAGTTAACGTCGCGGTAACACTCGAAAAACAACCTAGATAGGTCAAATGGTCCTTGGTGGACTTCCACCTCTTCCATACAGTTAACGTCGAGTAACACCGACAAACAACCTGATATGTAATCCTCGGCCGGATTCAATTCAACTTCTTCCACACAGGTTAACGCGTTGGGTAGCTTTGACAAACAACCTTGGATAGTCAAAATTCTCATGTCCGGTCACGCGACATCACCGGCAATCTCCGACTGACCATTGCCGTCTGTAGCTTGCTCACACTGTGCCGCAGCGGTCCAGCCTTCACCTCGGTCGCACCACATCATCGACAATTTATGGTTATCCGCCGTATCTCGCGCCATTGAGCATGCATCACTGCGTTGGGTTACCGCTGAACCAATCGCCCAAGCGGTCCGGATTCTGGTAGGTCCGCCCGTCTGCGGTCTGGCTTCTGGGTCATCCGGCACTATGCTTCACTGGCCATCGGCGGCAATCTTCACCCAGGTTACCTACATCTGCGGTTATTGCTGACACCTGGTTAACCAAATCGCCATTATCGTGCTATCGCGTGCCAGCCGGCATCTCGTCGGTCACCACCATCGTCGGCGGTTATCTCGTTGGCATCGTTGCGTCGCCATGCATATCGTAGCATTCCCCTCTCGGTTATCGCCTCTCCATCGCCAAACCGGTCGGTCCGGCAGGTCTTCCTCTTTGAGGAAAACTGGAGCCTTGCCGTATGAACTACGGGTCTTTGATCTCCGTCCTCGGTCAAACGAGGTTACACCTCTTTCAGGAAAACTGGAGCCTTGCCGTGAACTACAAGTCTTGATCGCCGATCCGGTCCGAGGTTAGTTAACACCTCTTTAAAGGGAAAAGCGGAGCCTGCCGTTGACTTTGATCGCCCGATCCGGTCGGTCCGAGGTTAACACCTCTTTCGAAAACTCGAGCGCTTGCTTGAACTATGGGTCTTGATCGCCTCGATCCCATCCGACGAGGTTAGTTAACACCTCTTTCGAGGAAAACGGAGCCCAGATGAACTGGTCTTGATCCTCACCTTCTTTCAAGAAGAAAGAAGGTGTCTTCTCCTTTCCTGGGGGTTTTATAGGACAAAGGGACAAAATGCCTTACTGAAACCGCCTCAAAAAATCATTTAGGCGTGGGCGTGCCGTTCTGCCGTATCATACGTAGCAGACGGGCGAATCGAACTGGGCCAGAAATGCGTTGGCGCTCGAGACCGCCAGCGTTCAGCCGCCCTTATCGCCATGATCTTGACCGTGACCGCGATCATGAGCCATGCGACCGCGAATCACCGGCCATGATCGACCAGCGTCGTTCACCGCTCAGACCCTCTGGCGTCATTGCTGAAACCGGACCCCATCATGTCTTGGCGCCCGTGGTATCGGCCATGTCATGACTTGTGGCCGGTAGCGCCTGACTCGTTCAGCCGGATGGTCCAAAATTGAAATCTCACCGCGCTACTACCGCATGCGCGTCCGCTTAGTAGTCATAATATTGTGCTCAAGATCATTCTCTCAAAATGTGCGGTTAATGGACCCCATTTCATTGAAGAATTTGCTATTTTGAAATTTGGTATATTTTGAATGATTGAGATAATCATCCAAAAATATATGTGTTTAAAATACTATTAGTCGAAGCATGAACCTTGATGTTAAAAGCAAGCTGATCCGAAGTTGAAACTAGTCTAGATCAAGCTCTTAAAATATCCTTAGAAACTTTGAGATATCAATTAAATCCCTAAATAGCTCTCAAATATGAAGTGTTTATAATCAAATCGAGCGTCTCGACGAGCCGGTTCCAACAAGCCAAAGATCTTTAATTCATTTGAGCATTCAAATGCACAAAATACATCATATGATCAAGGGGATCATTTTGAGCCGTCGATGAAGTGGAGTGTACGGGTTTTGCATGTATTTCTGACTCCCATATAAATAGCCTCATTCCTCATATGAGGGGAGGCCAGTGAATGAGAAGGGGAAGCAAGAGGAGAGAGAGCTCTAAAGATCCTCCAACCGCGTCGACACCGGCACGTCGGCCACCATGGCCATCGTCGGCCGTCGCCGATCCTGAGTCGACCATTGTTGCCGGTCATCATCACGCCTATCGTCGGTCATCGGCCAATCATCATCAACATCATCGTCAACATCGCCGTCGTCAATTTCGTCAACATCGTCAACATCATCATCGCCAACATTGTCATTACTTGATTTGTTGTCCATTTCTCATATCTTCGTAATTCGTAAGATCTTGTACTCAAACAGATACATAGTAGAAGCTTTTCTTACAGAAGACGTGGTTTTCCCTCTTTTGAGGTTTTCCACAAAAATTCGGAGTTTTATTGTTCACTTTTTTACATGTGTGTCTTTGGATTTCCATGATTAAAACAAACATTTACTCTAAACGGTTTTCTAGCATATGATTCTATATATAAATTGAATATTTGCTCGCAAAAAGGAAAGATTCAATTGAGAATTACATAAAGATTTAAAACTCAATTTATATATAGAATATAATGAGAGTGTTTGATATTACCAAATAATAATAATATATCCTTGTATCATGGCAAAAAAAAAAAAAACAGGGGCTGTCACAATATATTTAATTTTTGTAACTTCAGAAGTCACATATTTACACAACCTGCGCGACTAGGGCGATTAAATTAAAGTTGTCATATGAGTTGTAGAATTTTTCATTATCTTTCATAAAACAGACATCGATGATATGGCCAAAAAACCAGGGCATCATCAATATCTTTAATTTTTGTAACTTTAGAAGTCACATATTTGCAACACGGACGAGATTAAATTGAAAACTTAACATAAAAGTTGTAGAATTTTTTATTATCTTTTCTAATGACAATCAAACCCTGATATGGCTAAAAAATATAAACTGTCGATTTAATTTTTTTAAAAAAAATTAAAGGGCCAATCACCCGGTCAGCATCTATTTTAACTTTTTTTTAAATAATTATTCATCTAATTAAATTTATAAAATAATCTAATTTAAAAATTAAGCCTATTTCATTATATCCATTGTTATAGCAAATACTGATGAATATTTATTTTTTAAAGAACTTTGACGGAAATGTTAAATCATAGCTCTAGAAAATCAAGAGAAACAGTACCAAAAGATGAGGAAGATACGACAGGAAGAAAGCTCGCCAAAAATAAAAACAGAAGATCGACGGACGGCAGTGGGAAGAAAGGCTAGAGCATGTCCATTTGGGGCTTCAGCTCGGCTTGGATAGGGAAGGAGGTGACGGGATGGTCCCGACTAGCCTTGTTGTGCGCGATCTAGGAGGAGATAGGGAATGAACGGAGGCAACCTTGACTCTATGCAAGAAAGCGGCAGTTGGCTCGTGCGATCTTTGCATTGACGGAGATGGCGAACGTTCAGCTGTTGGCGGCATTGCCGACACCATTGCCACCTCCGACTAAGGAATGAAGCTGAGCGGCTTCCCACTAGTGGTTCGGCATGCGACGACGAAGATCTCGTATGCAGTCTCACTAAGCTCCGCACCTAAGAAGACGCAGCTCAATTTGTCGAACGGCGAAGGAACTCTGCCGCACTCAAGTTCATCACCAGCTTTTGCATGGAGGGTTTTGGCCGACCTTTAGCAGAGGTGTCAGACTTAACGAAACCTAGCTCCTCCTCAATGATGCAGGTGTCAAGGACGAAGAAAAATATTCGGGGCGGCGCTGATGGCGTGACCGACGGATCTCCGCCGGCAACAAGTGGAGTAGAGGCTCCACGGTGGTGTGTTGTGGGTACACTTCACCGAGAACATTAGCCTCCGAAATTTCCCAGTAGTCCTGAGGGAAATGATTTCGAGAGAAGTAGAAGGGACAGATACAGATCTATTAGGGGAAATCGACATGGCAAAAGGAGTTGAGGACGGCGAGCAAGGAGGCTCACAAAGTGGGGAATGGGATTATTTTTAAAATTGACTTAGTCCTAATTATAATTAATAATTTAGGCATCAAAAATTTTTTTTAGTAAAATAAGCCTAGTCGTTCGTTTGTTGAACGATTGGTGCCGATGTGTGTCCACGTGGGTGCCAGTCGTCTGTTTCAGGATTTTTTTTTTTGGGTGGTTTTAAAAACACGGGGAGAGAGAGAGAGAGAGAGGGGGAGGTTTTATTTTTATTAATTTTTTTAATTATTATAATTATTTAAAATATTTAAATATTTAATTTAAAAATATTTTTTATAAAATATTTAATAACTAAATATTTATATATTTAGTTATTAATTTTTTTATTTATATATATATATATATATATATATATATATATATAATTAAATATATAATTTAAAAATATTTTTAATTATATATATAAATTTATAAATTTATTTAATATTTTTTTAATAAATATATAATTTTTATTAATTTTTGTTAATATATAATTTAAAAATATTTAAAATATATAAATAAATAATTTTTAATAAATAAATAAAGAAAGGAATAAATTATATAAATATTTTATAAATTATATAAATAAAGTATATATATATATATATATATATAAATTTATTTAGTTATTTATATATTTACATTATATAAATATTTTTAAGTTATATCAATAATTTAAAAATATCTAAAATATATAAATAAATAATTTTTAATAAATAAATAAAGAAATGAATAAATTATATAAATACTTTATAAATTATATAAATAAAGTAATTATATATATATATATATATATATATATATATATATATATATATATATATAGTATTTATATATTTAAATTATATAAATATTTTTAAGTTTTATCAATAATTTAAAAATATTTAAAATATATAAATAAATAATTTTTAATAAATAAATAAAGAAAGTAACAAATTATATAAATATTTTGTAAATTATATAAATAAAGTAATTATATATATATATAAATATATTTAGTTATTTATATATTTAAATTATATAAATATTTTTTAAAATATATCAATAATTTAAATATTTAAAATTATAAATAAATCATTATATATATATATATATATATATCATATATATATATATATATATATATATATATATATATATATTTATAAATTTATTTAGTTATTTATCTATTTAAATTATATAAATATTTTTAAGTTATATAAATAATTTAAAAATAAATTTTATAGAATATTTTTAATTTTATATATATGTATGTATATATATATATATATACTATATAATATATATACATAATAATAATAATATCAAAAATAAAAATAAATAGGAATAAATAAATAAAGAAAGGAATATATATATAAATATATATATATATATATATATATATAAATAACTAATTATCTATTTATATTTTTTTTTTAAATATTTTTAAATTATTTATATAACTTAAAAAATATTTATATAATTTAAATATATAAATAACTATATATATATATATATATATGTATATATATATATATATATATATATAATTGCTTTATTTATATAATTTATAAAATATTTATATAATTTATTCCTTTCTTTTATTTATTTATTAAAAATTATTATTAATATATTTTTATTATTATTATAACTTAAAATATTTATATAATTTAATATATAAATAACTATATATATATATTATATATATATATAATATATATATATGTATATATATATATGTATAATATATATATATATATATATATATATAATTATATTATATGTATATATATTATATTATTCTTTATATATTTATTAAATATTTATATATTTTTTTATTTGTTTTAAAATTATTTATATATTTTAAATATTTTTAAATTATATATTAACAAAAATTAATAAAAATTATATATTTTAAATAATTATATTAATTATTAAATAAATATTAAATAAATTTATAAATTTATATATGTAATTAAAAATATTTTTTTAAATATTTAATTATATATATATATATATATATATATATATATATATATATATATATATATATATATATATATATATATATATAAATTAATAACTAAATATATAAATATTTAGTTATTAAATATTTTATAAAAAATATTTTTAAATTATATATTTTAAATATTTTAAATAATTATATTAATTAAAAAAATTAATAAAAATAAAACCTCTCTCTCGTGTTTTCTCTCTCTCCCTGTGTTTTTAAAACCACGCAAAAAAAAAAATATTGCCAGCGGAAGATTGGCGCCCACATGTCCGTCAAACGGACGACTAGGCCTATTTTGCTAAAAAAAAAATTTTTTGCTTAAACTGTTAATTATAATTAAGACTAAGTCTATTTTAAAAATAATCTCAATGGAGAATTACGGGAGTCGAGAGATAAACTATTCGGCCCGCCGTGGAGAAGATCGTGATGTTCAACCGAAAAGAACTTGTCACGCGCGTGAAATAGAAATTGCGGCCGTTTCACATGAGAAGGTACAGTATATAGAGAGTGGGCGCCCGAGAGTTTCAAAGCATGACCGATTACGATAAAGAGATAATTAAATAAATTTATCTTAAAATATATATTAATTTTGATTAAATTTTAAGCATAATAATCTCAGTTAAATTGAATGTCAATTCGAGGTAATTTCGATTCCGGACATAATAGTGTAGTTCGTTTCATGAATGGAGGTTGTTTGAGCGAATTCAGCGTCGAATTGGATTTCTTTCAGTTCAAAAATACACATTATTACTTCTGATCGTTCGACGTTCACGTAAACTCATCCAAATCGAGCGTGGATAGTCTCATTTGATAGTTTTCGATGCAAAATAACGACATCGGTTTACGAATGAAGATCGTTTCGTCGTAGCTTCCGACTTCGATATAATGCATTAATAAAGGCGTTTAATTGATTGCTCATTAAATTTTGCAATATTTATATTTCGATCAATTTCGACGTTCTGAACGCTGCGGTGAAGTCCGTTCTTCAATCGGAGGTCGTTTCGACCATTTTCAGTGACGTCCGGTGTATTTTGAGAGCCCGTCAAATTCGATTTGTGAGCTTGACTCGACTTATAACATATATATATATATATATATATATATATATATATATATATATATATATATATATATATATATATATATATAAGGTGGACAGAAGGTTCAAGTAAATTTATATTTAAAATATTTTTATTCCAAAGATTTTGAAAGGTTTGAACGATGAGAGTTATTACTGCATGTGGTGCTGATTAATCAAATGATTAGTTGTATTTTTTTTTTTTTTTTTTTGATGGCAGATGTCCTAATCCGCTTTCATTTTGTGGCGTGTGATTTATGTGTAATCCGGTTAGAAATGCAGCGTCCACAGCCTGCTCAGCCCGGTTAACTTTTTTTTAATTGGTTATGCCGCGAAGGGAATTAATGCGGTCAGGAGTTACGTGTTTCAGCTCCATCAACTGAGCTAAGCCCGGTGAATATGATTAGTTGTATTAGTACGACTTTATCTTTTTATTATTGTCATGAGACTCATTGACTGCTGCGGCAGAGTTATTTAAGCCCAATTATTTTCATTGTTGCTGTCGACGATTTGCTTCTTTTTTATTCAGATCAATTACCTCCCTTAAATTCATTTGACTTTTATGGGGCTCAATATCAGCATTGATAAGTTTTTTTCCTTAAAAATTTACATATATATCACATATCATTTATGTATTTATTTTTTTATTATTTAAAATTTAAGAATATATATATATTATTAAATTTTAAATAATAAAAATATAAATACATAAAAGATATGCATAATTTTAAATAATAAAAATGATAATATATTTTTATGCATATATATATATATATGCATAAAAATATATTATCATTTTTAAACTAAAAATATTAATAATGAATGTAATATAAATAGTTTAAGTATTATTTATATAAATATTAAATTTTAAATATTAGGCATTTTAATAATGTAAGATTCATCATGATTAAAGTTTAATTATATTTTCTAACTGAAAATATATCTGATATGACACTTAAAATACTATTAGTTGAATCACGAATCTTGATGCTAAAAGCAAGCTCATCAGAAATTGAAATTGGTCGAGATCAAACACTTAAAATATTATTAGAAACTTTGGGACATCACTTAAATTCCTAAAAAGCTCTCAAATATGGGTATTTTATGTCAATCGAATGCCAGATCTAACAAGATATCTCATAATTCTTCATTTGAGCATTCAAATACACAAAATACATCATATGATCAAAGGAATCATCATGGTCAGATGGAGGAGTGGTTTGGATTTTGCATGTATTTGACGCTCAATATAAATAATCCTCATGAGGGGGCAAGCGAGAGAGGAGAGAGCCTAAAGCTTGAAGATCCTCCAACGCAGACGGTCGTCAACCACTGATGTCGGTCGTCGGCCGTGATCCCTGTGTCGTCTACCATTCTCCATCATGATGACCTTCATCGTCGGTCCGTTCAGTTGTTTATCATCTTAGCAATTGTTACCACTGAGCATTATACATTGTTCTTCTCTATACGTAATCCGTTATGGAAGATTTTGTACTAAAACGGATACATAGTAGAAGCTTTTCTTGGGCTAGGCCCCGTAGTTTTTTCCCTCTTTTCAAGGTTTTCTACGTGAAAATTTCTGGAGTTTTCTTGTTCACTCATTAAAATATCTGTGTGCTAGATTTCAAAATAAGGCTAAAGCGTAAACTTTTATTCTACCACAACTGGTTTTCTAGCACGTAATAGTTTGGCGCCGTCTGTGGGAAAAGAACCCATCAATCACAATTTATGTGAACACACGCATTATGGCCAATAATACTCTTCTGAACCTCATTCCAACTCATCACTCTCAAAATCAATTCTTGAACCGAGGGCTTAAGCCCTCCCGATGGGTGACCATCGGTGAAGGAGGCGATGGGAATCTCTTTAGAAGATCGTGTCCGTCAAATGGAAGAGTCTCAAAATGAGATGATCCGACTTTTGCGAGGAACACAACAGTCACTACCGTGGCAAACATGTCTCCCCCAAGATCAATCATTAGCCATGGGAGGTCAAAATGTTAATCTCCGACCAAGTTCCTCCTCGTAGAGGCGATCTTGATCTCCCGACTAGTTCTCATCCATCACGTCACAGCCTAATACCAATTTGGTAGCTTGACACATTCTCGTCTTGTTGACCCCACGTTATGTTATACGTGCGGAATTGCTTAATGCAGATGAATTTCACATTCAAGGCAATCATCCTCCCCTCAGCGGTATGAGAGTCCTCACCTTTAGGCGAAGTTATTCTTCAACATCCTATTCCTTTAGGTTTCAAGCTTAGAGCATTGATTCTATGATGGAAGCCGATATGAACACATCGACCATTACAGACCATCATGCATATCCAACGAGCTCGACCTGCTTGTCAAGTCTTCCTCCAGGGCAAGCTTCGCGCCGGTTCTACTCCCTTCAGGAGGATCCATCCATACCCTTGACGAACTCGCCAAGATTTTTGTAGAACAGTTCATTACAAATCGGAGGATCATTAAAGATTCCTCCCATCTCTCCGGCATTCATCAAAATGATGGTGAATCACTTAAAGAATACTTCCAGATATTCTCCTCAGAAGCTCGCCAAATACTTGGAGTAGACCCTGAATTCCTAAGAGGTGTTTTCCTTGGAGTGCTCCGTCCTGGACCTTTCTACTCGTCGCTAGTGCGAGATATGGTACACTCATACGCCGACTTGGTTCACCGCGTGGAAGCGCAAATTTCTGCTGATGAGGCTATTAATGCCCATCAAAAATAATTTGAACGATCCATAGGAAAACATAAGAATGCTCCAGGAAACACAGATCAACAATCCCATCAGAAGAAGCAACAAGACAGTCGTGATTTCCCCCCACGGCCCTCACATCAACGATTGGAATACACGCCACTAAACACATCTCATGTTAACCTTCTAATGACTATTCGAGATGAAGAAAATATCAAGTGGCCGCATCCACTGAAACCAAATTCAGAAAATCAGGAGTAATATTATCACTTCCATCGAAGTCTTGGACATACTACTGAGGCATGCAAACAACTCAAAGAAGAAATTGAGAGGCTCATTCAGCAAGGATATCTACGTCAATTTATGCAAAACCAACCAACTCAAGCAAACATAGCTCCAAGTAGGCGGACAATCATCACGAAACAACATAATAGTAAGTTGGAGAAATTGAAGCATGCGAGTGGCCCACAACTAATCAAGTCTTCATCGCCACCTTTGAAGAGCCAGAGTTAAAAAAATCTTGTATTAATCATCCCATCACTTTTAATAACTCAGACTTGGAAGGAGTCCAAATTCCACATCAAGATCCTCATCTCATTAGTGCGGGGATTGGTGACTCATATTATGTTGTTAAGAGAATTTTGATTGATAATGGGAGTTTTGTTGATGTTTTATTTTACTTTCTTAGTAGCATGGGTGCGGTTGGAAACACTTCAACCCGCTGCAGGACCGTTATATGGGTTTGATAATAGTCCGTATGGAGGGGACAATCACCCTTCCCGTTGTTCAAGGAGAATTTCCTCAACAAGTCACTCACTTAGTTCAATTCATAGTGGTCAAGTCAAATTCAACATACTTGCTATATTTGGAAGACCCCTCCAATCAATCTTGGTCATCACTTACCTCATCTTAAGATAAAATTTCAAACTCCCATTGGGGTTTGAGTGGTCTGTGGAAATCAACAAATAACACAATCATGTTACCTCAAACAAGCTCAATCACGCCCTTCGGTGACCTTCAACATTGAGAATTTTAATCTTCAAGATAAAGAAGTACCTCAGAGAGTTTTGCCTGTAAAAGACCTGTTCCCCACTTCGTTATCAGATGACCAACCGTCAAGTTATAACTAAAGATCCAGAGAAAAAAAATCATCCCTAGAACTTGGAACATTGAGGGTCTCTAAAAAGTGTTATATGTAATCCTTTGTGTATAAATATTATAGTCTTTAATTTATCCCATTTATCTTTTCCTCTCCACCTCTTGTCTTTTATTAACTTTCTCTAAAAATGTATCTAGTCCCTTTTGTTAAGTTATCTTGTGATAATATTGTATCACCAACATTATTAAAGTAATGAGTTTATGAATTTTTCTTACAAGCTTGTTTCTTTTTCATTTAATCCTCTCACTTGAGAAATAGACAACTCACGTTGTATCTCAATCGGGCATGATCAATCCCATGGGGACTTGATCGGACCTCTTCCATACAGGTAAGAAGTCAAGTAACACTTTGGTTGATACCTAGGATAGGTCAAAAGATCCTTGGTGGACATCCCGCGATTTCTTTCATACAGGTTAACGTCATCGAGTCACACTCAGACAAACAAACTCGGATAGGTAAAAAATTCTCACCGGATTCAATTCAACCTCTTACATACAGTTAAACAGTTACAACTTCGGATAGGTTAAAATCACCGCGATCCGTTGGGCGAACCATCGCGGCCGTCGGCATTGCCATCCACCAGAGCGGTCATGCCGCTGGTGCGGCTTGCGGCGCGGCTACCGCATCGTCGTCCGGCGTTAAGCTCGGTCAGGCATTTCGCGGGTCCGTATGCATCCATCGCGGTCATCCCCGGGACTTAGTCACGGTCACCGCCATTCTGCGTTGGTCCGCCATCGACCATGGCAATTTTCGTTGGTCATCCCTGACCATCTCCGTCATCACCCATCGTAGGTCATCATTAGGCTGGGCCGTGATCCTTGTCGTCTCACCATCTCCGGTTATCGTCGCCGATGATCGCCTCCGAACCCGGTCAGTTCGACGAGGTCAGTTAACACCTATTACAAGGGATAACTAGAGTCTTGTCTTATGAACTACGGGTCTTGATCGTCCAACGGTCGCGAGTCAATTGACACCTCTTTCGAGGAAGCAGAGCCGTATGAGCTGCGGGTCTTGATGCCTCGAACTTCGGTCAGCGAGGAGTTACACCTCTTCGAGGAAAAGCGGTCTTGAATTCTTGATTGCCTCCGACGACCTTCTCTCAAGAAGAAGAGGTGTCTTCCCTGGCCCTAGGGGTTTTATAGACCCTGGAATAAAATCATCAAAATCGTCGCAAAGCGCCAAGCCACACTGGCGGGCGGCTCCGCAGGCTGCCGCTGTGGCCTCGCGACCGGTGACCAGCGTTCAACCAGGTAGACTAGCGCTGAGTTCCGACCAGCGGAGGCCATTGCGGTGACCGGTAGAACAATCATGGTCGCCAATACGTACCGGCGCCACCGGTGCGGGGCGCAGCGAAGCTCAGATACTGCGGCATTTGGCGCTGCTGCCCGTTACCACGAGCACCCGTCGTGCCGGGATGGTTAGTGCGAATCTGGAATACATACACATCCGTTGTATGTTTCCATATCTAATCTTGTGCTCATTAAGATCTGTTCTCTCAAAATGTGGTTAATGGACCCTCAAATTTCATTGAAGAATTTGCTATGGTATTTGACATATATATTTTTGGATGATTGAGATAATAATCAAAATAGGAGACAAGCGATATGACACTTAAAATACTACTAGTTGAAGCATCTTGATCTAAAAGCAAGCTAATCGAAATTGGCGAGATCAAGCACTTAAATATCATTGGAAACTTTGGGACATCGTTAAATTCTAAAAGCTCTCAAATATGGAGTATTTATAGTCAAATCGCCTTCGATGAGCGGATCTAAAAGCCCAAGATCTCATAATTCGACTTGAGTTGAGCATTCAAATACACAAAATACATCATGAGCGTCAGATGGAGATGGTTCGATTTTGCATGTATTTACTGAGGCTCACTCCAATATAAATAGCCTCATTCCTCATATGAGGCAAGAGAGGAGAGAGCCAAGATCTCCGCTTCGTGTACTGACGATGTCAACCACGCCGGGTCGCCGGCGTCAATGCGTGATCGCCGTCGTCGTAACCTCTACCGGTCTCCATCATGATGACCTTCATCGTTAGTCGTTGTTCTCTTGTTGGTAAATTACTTCTGCTTAGAATTGTTACCGCGAGCGACATAAGTGGTTGTTCCTTTCTCATATCTGATCGTAATCCCGTTATCGAGAAGATTTTGTACAGCATAGTTGAAGCTTTTTGGCTGATCCGTGATTTTTCCCTCTTTTCGAGATTTTCCACGTGAAAATTTCTGGAGTTTTCTTGTCTCTTTAAAATACCTGTGTGTGTGTGCTAGATTTCACAACAAGGATAAAACGTAAACTTTTATTCTACCACAAATGGTTTTCTAGCATTCAACAATATCAATTAAAGTTGTTGAGGAAAAAACTGATTATTTTTTTTTTTTTTGGCCTACGTAGAAACGCACTTGTGGTTTTATTAATATATGAATTGTGCGGTATTCATGTAAATCCTTTGTTTTTTCTCCTCCAAAACGGTTTTCTCCGCTATGCATAATAAGGTTCTTAATCATAAAATTGTGACCTTGTCGTTGAGAGAAATAGTGTTAATTAATCTGTCATTGATATAATTAATAATTGAATAACCGAGTGAAAATAATTTTTTTAATAGTAATTTGGGACCTCTTTCAAAACTAGCTAAATCTTGCATTTCCTATTACATCTTCTTAAGATAGAAATCAGTCTCAATTTTAAGGAGGGATAAATTTATATATTATGACAAAAATACATGATAAATATAATTTTTAATGAAGCAAATGACTAATTTGATTATCTCATATAAAAAAAATTTATAAAATTTATGAGAGAGTAATTAACCCCTCTCAATTATGTCTTAGTCCACCTCTGCATATACTATGAATTTAAATCTATAAGTGTTCGTAAAGCTATTATAAAACATTCAAATATGTTGATTTCTCCATTTTGTTAAGGCAAAGGAGTCCATAAAAAAATTACTTATTTATTAATTGATGGAGTTCTTATTTTCAATAATTGATGTGAAAGAAGTAACTAATTATATTAGATTTATTTTCTTGTTGCCTCATATTATATGTCATGTTAGGCTCAATGCTGCTAATTGGAAGGAGATTTTTTTTTTTTTTTTTTTTTTTTCACATCATCAGGCTTTAAAGAAGCATAAAATCAAAAGATAATGTGAGAAGATTAAGAATTTATTTTCAATAATATTAAATATCATTTCAAGAATATTTAGTCCATCAATATAATCTTCAGAATATCTAAATCTAATAACACCCACTAATTATCCACAAAAATAAAAAAAATATATATAATTTAACGATTTTAATAACTCGTCTAAGAAATAAGTCATTATCAATATTAATAACTTTAAACCTTAATTATCTTTCATTGTTAAACCTAGAATGAGTCTTGAAATTTATCTCTAAATGATATATAACTAATAACCTGAAAATTCAAAAAATAATTAATAAAAATAACTTTTCAATATATGCATGGATAACAATTGATGAAATTATAGACTAAAATAAATTGTTTTAATTTTATTCTGATAATTTTAAATATAAAAAAAAAATTTGCCAGTTTGTTCTACTGAGCAGTGTAATAAAAACATTTCATAAGTTCTTGAAAGTTGCCAAAACCTCTCGCAGCTCGGTCTCTCCTGATCCCCATCCCAGCATTTGATTTAATTCCTTCATTAAAATTTTTATAAAATATTGAGGTTATAACTAATTTGGTACAGCCTACTGTTTCCTAAAAAGAAAAAAAAAATGAATTATCAAAATTCAGAAAGTTGGTTAAATAAATACTCTTCCCCTATAGAGGAGCACTTGTACTATACAGCAAGTTCTTTGCCTCTGTAGTTTCTAACTTATTATTTATTATTTAGTGAACACATTCATTAGAGGAAGACAACCAGCTTCTTTCATTGTTAATTCCACTTGTTAATTGCAATTAAATAATAATAATCTAATTTTTTAAATTATGAATACTGAAAATGATGTAAAATACATATATATTTGTCAGGATGCAATGAATATTGTATTTATGTGCATGCTTTATTTATTTACATATGTATTCATATATGATGAAGCTTAACTTATGCATATGTTATTATGAAAGAAGAATATAAATATTTATGTAAAAATTTACAAATGTATGTATCTATGCACTCAAGTCACCCATGTCCTCACAAATAAAAACAATTAGATGTGGATAAGAGTTGTGATAATACATGAAATTGTTGAGCTTTCTTTGATTGCATGGATCATCAAAACCCATATTTTTTAATTTAAGTGAATATAGTTATTAAATAAATAAATGAGTACTTGATTACTTTTCAAAATGGTCATAGAAAGTGAATATAAATTTGTCAAAATTTGTTATTTGACTGTTAACGAGCCGATCTAAGGCTGGCTTGAAACCAGCTAAAAATATTTTAGAGTGGCTCAAGCATGCTAACTATTTGATTTGATTTTATTTTTCATTTTTCTAATTGATTTTTTGTTGATTCGAATGGGTTGACTCATTTTGATCAGAAAGCTTGAATTTAATAAAATGATTATTAAAATAATTAAAAATTGGCATGAAATAAAAAATGATTTTCAAAGAAATAATATTCATACTTATAAATATATTATATTTATTTAAAAAGATTATAAGTTATAACTTCATACATTTAATTTTAAGAATAATTTTATTGTTATAAATATAGAAGTATTATATGTAAATTTAAAATTTTTTAATAATAGATAAATTCGATATGATCTATCCCTGGCTCGAGATAGGCTCGAAAAAAAATTTGATCCAATTTTTTTCGGGCTCCTTTTAAACTAGTAGTGGCAGCCTATTATCCCACTTATATATAAAAAAAATTCTCATTATATAAATATCTATATTATTATTAAAAAATGATTTGTATTTTTTTCAACAGAAAAATTAAATTTTTGTTATTTGTATACAAAGCATAAATTTCATATATATTGACATATCAACCATCTAAACCTTTTTTTTTTTACTTAATAGCACTCAAATCTCTATTATTATATCAAAATTTATATCATCATTAATTTTTAAAATCAAATACACATTTTTATGCATAAAAAAGAGTCATTTTTCTAACTACTAACTTTATGGGTTAAGGTGTAAATGCATAAGAATGGTGTGCTATGTATGCAAAATTTTCTATTTTTTAAATGTTTTGCCTTATTTTCATATAAATCATATACTTCTTATATAGTTACATATCTATCACCTAAACTTTTATTTTTTTTATTTAAATAACACTCAAATCTCTATTATTATATAAAAATAATATCATAATTACTTTTTAAAATCAAATGTATTTTTTTATGTATAGAAAAAGAGTTAGTTCTTGTAAATATCAAATTTTATTAGTTAGATATGTAAATGCATAAGAATTGTGTACTATGCAAAATTTCTTATTTTGGCTTTGAAAGTTGATCGTGTTCTATTAACAACTGATTTTTATATGTTTAGTTCCATGAGTCCATATTTTCAAGTTCTTTTATATTCTTATGTAACATCTACATCTTACATTTTTTTTCCTTTTTTCTGAATCTATTTTATTGTGTAATCCGTAATAGGGATAAATCTCTTATGTATCTGAGTTTTAAATATAGATAATTCATATCTATACTTTTTATTGCCTTTTACTCTATTTTCACTTGCCACTCTAATACTAGATAATGAAATTTTGTATATATGTGTGTGTGATAATTTAATAAATATTTTTTTAGGGAAATTTACATACATACCACATATTCTTATTTATATATTTTATTTTATAATTTTACAAAATAGCCTTTCCCTATCGTAAAAGGTGTATTTCAAAAAAAAAAAGTATTTTTTTTTAATAATAAATATTTAATTGTTATTTAAGTAAAATTAAAGTTTGGGTATGAAATAATAAATCATGTAAATGATATATATGTAAATCCCCTTTATTTTATTTTTTTTTAATTTTTGCAATTATTATATCTATTTTAATACATTATTTGAAGTTTAATATATTAACAATATAATTAAGAATATAATTAAAGTCTAATTTGTTTTTCACTTCAATGATTTCTTATCTTAATATTATTTCTCTTAAACATCTTATTATGAATTTGTGAGATTTAATAATTTAGGCCAAATTAGTCATCACTAAATTTTCAACAATGACATAAATTTTAATTTCTTACTTCAATTTATGAATCCAGTTTTTCAAATTACTTCAAGTTACTTGGGAGGAATTCTTATTTCTTGAACGGTTGGAACAAGTTCAATGGAATCGGGTGAATTGTGTTTGATTGAGCTTCCTAGTCTCTTCTGCAATTGAATTCCGTTAGATTACAATTCCTAAGTTTTCCCGGCAAGAACGAAAGAAGCTTCTAGAAAGCAACCTGGTTCAATTCGAGGAAGCATAAAAGTTCTATTCCACAGCAGATTTCATCTTGAAAGCAATAATAGTTGTTTGACTCAGTCATTTGGACTAGTTATCTGAAAAAAATAATAATAGAAGTATTACAGAAGAATATCTTTATTTAAAAGATTTTGATATATATATATATATATATATATATATATATATATATATATATATATATATATATATATATATATATATATATATATATATATATATATATATATATATATTTTTTTTTTTCAAGAAAAGAAAACTTTCATTTTGTCCTATAGGAGTCAAATCAAGTTGAAAGATACAGATTTCTAATAATAGATTATTCAAAACGTGGGGATCGCGATGATATGCGGTATAGTCGACATGCGTCGTTCAATTGTAATCTTTATCGGTTTCACCATGTAACCTTTTAGAATTTTCTAGCTTTCATTGAAAGAAATATTGCTTAAAAATTGTACAAAAAGCTCAGTTCAATGTTATCACATAGTTAGGTGTAATAAAAGTTCTTTTAATTAAAATAGATGATACTCTTTTAATTTAGTAGATTCACTTATAAAATATTAAAATAAACTCCAAATAATTGTATGTATATATGGAGTGTTCATAAAAAAAAATTATTTATTCAATCACATGTCTCATATACAAGCGATTGAATTAGTTAATTAAACAATCATGAACGAGCTATAATGGAGCCCAGCCACGAGTAGTTTGTTGAACGCTCAGTTAGCCCTAACATTAAGGGCAGCATATAGGAGATTTAATATTTTTAAGGGATAAAAGATACGAAGTGAAAAAAAAAAAACTATTGAGCCTAACTCAGCTAGAATAATTCAACTATTGTGAGTTAATGATTGCAAAAGAAGCTATTTCTTATATATGGAGAGAGAAGGATAAAAAAATATCTTTGGAGGTAGTAAGAGGAGTCTAAAGGTGTTAGTGATACCATTAGCTAATGAAGAGTGGTCAACTTGATCAAAGAAAGAGCGACTAAGGAAGCATGCATCTGATGTTCATGATTGATAGAGTCAATCTTTGATAGTCATTCAATTATGATTAATATAAATAGTGAGTGATCAACTTAATCATTCTTGATATGGCACTTAAAATACTATTAGTCGAAGCACGAATCTTGATGTTAAAAGCAATCCAAGTTGGCCGAGATCAAGCTCTTAAAATATAAACTTTGGGATATCGTTAAATCCTAAATAGCTCTCAAATATAAAGTATTTATAGTCAAATCGGCGTCTCTCGACGGTTCCAACAAGCCAAAGATCTTACAATTCGACTTCATTTGAGCATTCAAATGCACAAAATACATCATATGATCAAGGGGATCATTTTGGCCGTCATGAAGTGGAGTGGTACGGGTTTTGCATGTATTTACAGGCGTCACTCCTCCAATCTATAAATAGCTCATTCCTCATGAGGAAGTGAAGGAGGAGGCAAGCAAGAGAGGAGAGAACTCTAAAGATCCTCCTCAAACCTGTCGTCGCACTCGACGGTCGTCAACCACCGCCGCCGGCCGCCGCCACCACTGATCCTCGCCGTCGTCGACCATTGTTGCCGGTCATCATCACCGACCACTATCATCGGTCATCAGCGTCAACATCGTCGTCAACATCGTCGTCAACTTTGTCGTCAACATCGTCAACCGTCGTGAACATTCTTTCGTTGTTGTCCATTTCATATACTGTCGTAATCACTCGAGAAGATCTTGTACTCGAAACGGATACATAGTGGAAGCTTTTACTAGGCTGGCCTCGTGATTTTCCCTCTTTTGAGGTTTTCCGTAAAATTGCAGGTTTTATTGTTGCTCTTTGAATACGTGTGTGTCTTTGGACTCCCCAAAAAAGCTAAAGGCGTAAACTTTACTCTACCCGGTTTTAGCATAGCGGTTTCGTCGTCGTGAGAATCTGATTCCCATTATATCATCTTGTATGGTGACCAAGTTTCCCAACAAGATCAAAACCACCATCGAGATGTAGCATTTCAAGCTTTTAAGGCGAAGAATGAAGATTCATTAAACTTAGTTCCTTTTGTCAAAAGCGGGGGCAACTCTTAATCTCGGAATCCATGTTAAGCATCTAATCGATTACCATCCCAAGAAACAAGCCAAAGTTGAAGGATATTTCAACATTGAGAAGAGATATAGCTTTGCAAATTATGATTTTCCAATCATACTCATGGAAAAACAAGACTAAGGTTAAGGAGCAACTTTGGCTACAACCAAAAATGGATGTTTTAATCGACCTCTTCCATACAGGTTAACGTCATCGAGCAAAGACTCTGACAAACAACCTAGGATAGGTCAAAAAGTCCTTGGTGGACTTTCTACGACCTCTACCATACAGGTTAACGTCATCGAGCAAAGACTCTGACAAACAACCTAAGATGGGTCAAAAAGTCCTTAGTGGACTTCCTACGACCTCTTCCATGCATCATCGAGCAAAGACTCACCTAGATGGGTCAAAGGTCCTTAGTGGACTTCCTACGACCTCTTCCATACAGGTTAACGTCATCGAGCAAAGACTCTGACAAACAACCTAGGATGGGTCAAAAGGTCCTTAGTGGACTTCTCACTACCTCTTCCATACAGGTTAACATCATCGAGCAAAGACTCTGACAAACAACCTAGGATGGGTCAAAAGGTCTTTAGTGGACTTCCATCTTTCATCGGGTAACACTCTGGCAAACAACCTAGGATAGGTCAAAAGGTCCTTGGTGGACTTCTCCAGCTCTTAACGTTAACTCGACAAACAACTGGGCGAGTCAAAAGGTCCTTGGTGGACTTCTCCGTCCTCTTCCACCGAGGTTAACGTCATCGAGATAAAACTCGACAAACAATCTGGATGGGTCAAAATCGCCGGATTCAATCTCTTCGGTTAACATCATCGAACACTCACGATGGGTCAAAGATTCTCGGATTGATTCAACATCTTCCATACAGTTAACATCATCGAGTCACACTCGACAAACAACCTGGATAGGTCAAAATCCTCCGGATTCAATTCAACCTCTTCCATACGTTACGCGTCATCGAGTCACACTCGACAAACAACCTCGATAGGTCAAAATTCTCGATGGATTCATTCAACCTCTTCCATGCAGGTTAGCGTCTCCGACAACAACCCGGATAGGCCAAAATCACCCGCCGTCATCGGCCACCATCGGGCATTGCCATCCATAGATGCTTGGTGCCAGACATTACCGTTACTAGTTGTGGGCTGCCACCCGTCGGCCGACAACGCCTCCGATCCTTGCTGCATGCGCCCGGTCCGACCATCGCCGGGTCACCGCGCCAACCATCGCGACAATCTCGTCGGTCATCTCCGAATCCGTAGATCCGCCATCATCGTCGGTCATCCGACGATTATCGGCGCCGGTCGTTGACTATCGTCGCCGGTTGCCATTGTCGCCCACCCGTCGATTGCCAACCTATAGCGGTCACGCGCCGACTACGTCGACCATCGGCCGGTAATCTCGCCGGTCACCACCATCGTCGCGGTTATCCTCGGACCACCTCGCAGTCAGATTCGACCAATGTTCGACCACCATCGTCGAGCATCTTTCGCCAAGGTGATCGCCTCAAACCCGGTCGGTTGAGGTGTCAACGCCTCTTTCGAGGGAAAATCGAACCTCGCCCGTATGAACTACGGGTCTTGATCGCTTGAGCCGGATGATCCGAGGCTAGTTACACCTCTTCGAGGAAAATCGAACAACAGCGTAAATCTGGGCGCGATCGCCTCCCGGACGGTCCGGCGGTTGGCGTCTCTTCGAGGGAACAACGGCGTAAATGCGTGGGCCTTGATCGCCTCAAACTCGACGTTCCAGAGGCGGTTGCGCCTCTTTCGAGGGAAAACACGGCGTAATCTGCGCATGATCGCCTCGAGCGACGGTCGAGGTTGGCGCCTCTTCGAGACGGAACAACGCGTAAATCGCGGGCCTTGATCGCCTCAAGAGCGTCCAGGCAGACGGGTTGACACCTCTTCGAGGAAAAGCGGAACAACGACTTAAATGGCCGACGATCGCCGAAACGAGCGGTCACGAGGCCGGTTGCCTCTTCGAGGAAAATCGGAACAACGGCAGTAGTATCCGGGCCTTGATCTTCTCCAAACGGACGGTCAGAGCGAGGCCGGGTTCTCTTTCGAGCCGGGTAATCTTGATGGGCCTGATCCCTCTCGACGGTGCTTCTCCACTTGTAGGGGTTTTATAGACCCATATTAGGGTAAAAATAGTATGCAATCGTCAAAAGCGTGGATTGGGCATATTGCCGGCAGCCAGGGGCATGCCTGCGACAGCTCAGCGTGGCCGTGGGGAATAGCAAACCGCTTGGCCATTTCGTGTTCGTTCCATTCGCTGGCCATTCCGACTTTCGATACCTCTCAGGTTCGCGACCGATCAGGCCGCGACCAGCCCGACCCGCGATCCTGAGAACCGCGACCGCGCATCCGACCGTTCGACATCTGACCAGCGTCAGTTCGCGACCGAGCCATTGTCGCGACCGCGGCCAGGCATGCCGCGGCTCATGGTCCCCTCGCGACCGGACCATACCTTCATGGCGCCTATGACTCCGTTCGCACCGGGATGGTCGTAACCTCAAAATCCAGCATACTACACATATTTGCGACCGCATACTTAGTAGTCATAATCTTACGCTCACATGAAGATCTGTTCTCTCAAAATGTAGTTAATGGACTCAAATTTCATTGAAGAATTTGCTATTTTCAAGTATTTGACATATATTTTTGGATGATTGAGATAATGTCATCCAAAAAATAGAGGCAATTGATATGACACTTAAAATACTATTAAGCTTCGAATCTTGATGTTAAAAAGTGATCCGGCGAAGATCGAGCTCTTAAAATATCCTTGAAACTTTGGGATATCGGTTAAATCCCTAAATAGCTCTCAAATATGAAGTGTTTATAGTCAAATCGGCGTCTCGGCGCCGGTTCCAACAAAAAGATCTTACAATTTCGACTTCATTTGAGCATTCAAATGCAAAATACATCATATGATCAAGGGGATCATTTTGAGCCGTCGATGAAGTGGAGTGGTACGGGTTTTGCATGTATTTGAGACGCCACTCCTCTATCTATAAATAGCCCTCATTCCTCATGGCGGGAGGCAAAGTGAAGGAGAAGGGAGGCAAGCAAGAGAGAGAGCTCAAGATCCTCCAAGCATCGTCGCATGCTCGGCATTAACACCGCGCGCCATCAGCGCCACTGCCATCCTTGCAGTGTCGACCATTGTGGTCATCATCACCGACCACTATCGTCAGTCATCAGCGTCAACATCGTCCACGTCAACCGTCGTCAAATTCGTCATTAATTGTCAACAACATTATAGCATTCTGCCCATTTCCATTTCTCATATCTGATTATGTAATCCGGAAGAAGATCTTGTACTCGAAATAGATACATAGTGGAAGCTTTTACTTAGCTAGGCCCGTGGTTTTCTCTCTTTTGAGGTTTTCCGTAAAATTCAGGTTTTATTGTTGGGTCTTTGAATACGCGTGTGTCTTTGAACTCCTAAAGAAGCTAAAGTAAACTTACTCTACATGGCTGGTTTTCTAACGCAAACCTCTTAATGAGAGGGATGGTCATGTGATCAATAAGACAAACATTGAATTTCATGGCAAAAGAACATCACTGTTAATAAAGAATATCAAAATTTGTTTGACGACAGGCAATCAACTTAGTCCCTATGATAGAAGGAGAGGCCTAATTATTCAAAAGATGAGAATTGGATATTAATGACTTAACGGATGACATACATAGGGCAGTGACCAAAATTAGGCATGATTGATTAGAAAAGTTAAAAGTTAAGTGATTATAGACTATTGATTTTGTCATTCTTTGGTAATATAAGGTATTTGGCAACTAGAATGAGTGTAAGATGTTAATTATTAGTAGGCATTGAACGATATTCTATGAGAAATATGAAAAATTAGATAAGTTGGTGATCATCAATGCAATGACAATCGAATAATAATAATTGAGCAACATTGATTTGTTGACCTCCATATGTCTATAAATGAGACAAACGAAGTCATTCAAATTTGGTAGTGGATTGAGTGAGGCTCAAAATGCACTAAACGTCCTTGAAAATGGTCAAAACAAACTCCGATCGACGAACGGACTTAGCCACCGCATTGAGCGTTGCAATGAATCATAATATAAATAAATGTTACAAAATCTAATGATTGATTAAGCGGCAAAAGTATCTGATAATGACGCGTATATCATAGTTGGGAAGTTACGATGATGACCAAAGGACATCCGTTCAAGAAATAGATCACGCCGTTAGCTTCAAAACATCGAAATCTATTAAATGAAACTATCGCTTAATTGGATGAGAGTCATTGTCAGTGATTTGAAGTAACGGTCGCATCGAACGCAATATCTGGGCGTTGCCAAAGTCAACCAAAATGACCTTCGATCGATGAACGGACTTCTCCATCGCGTTTAGAACATCAAAATTGATCAAAATATAAATATTACAAAATACAATCAATGATTAAGTCATCAAACATGCTTGCACATATTGTTAGAGTTGAGAAGCGGCGATATTGAACAACCTCATTGGTGAAATTGATCCGCTTCAAAATATCAAAATCTATCAAAGGAGATTGTCCGCGCTCAATTCGGACCAGTTTGTGCAAATGTCGAATGATTTGAAGTGACGGCGCACAAATCGAGGCTAAAATGCACAGGACGTCACCGAAACTAACTCAAATGGCCTCCGATCGACGGACGGACATCGCCATCGCATTCAGAACGTCAAAATTGATTTGGATATAAATATTATACGACTTGATGAGCAACCGATCAAGCGCTCGAGTCGTTAGCAGCGCATATATAGGTCGGGGAAGCGAGAATCAAGCACCTCCATTCATTAATCATTTCATTGGTTTTGAAACGTCAAAATATATCAAATAAGACTATTCGCACTCAATTCGGACGAGTCTGCGCGAAAATCGAACGATCGAAAGCGACGACGCGTATTTTTAGTTGAAATGGACTCAATTTGGGCTACCGACGGTCTACGATCGCAGTTTGCGTCATTGCATTGAGCATCGGAATAACCTTCGATTGAAATATCTATTGATTATCTAATCGCATCGGTATTAAACTCAATTTAGTTCGATTAATTAATTTTAAAAAAAAATCAAGTTAAAATATCTAAAACCTAAATCCCTAAAACCATTGGACCGGCCTTAATCCTTCACGCAGACGAACCGGCCCAATTCTTCTCCCTCACGCGACCCGATCGAAGCTGCCCTTCTTCACACACGCACGCCCGACCTCGATTCCGCCCGTTCGTCCGACCGATTTCCCTCGACTCCTCCCGATCGAGCGCTCAACCGTTCTCTCCCGCTCTCTCTCTTTATTGGTGTCTCCTGCAGGATGCACGCAAGCCGAGACTCTTACCCGTCTTCATCTCACCGTCCACAAAAAAAAAACCCTCTGCTTCCTATTTGGAAAATTCCAACTCTTCTTCCCATCCTCCCCGATTGCCGCGATTGCCTCTCTGTTTCAACCCTGGAGTTTACCGGAGTCGTGGACGGCTGTTCTTACATCCTTGCTGTTTGCAGCCGGGCAGTTGAGCATTGCTCAGGAGGTTCTCCGGCCAATTGTACACCGCTATGGCCCCCTGCTTGACCTTCTAATGCGATCGATCTCCACTTCCGGTCTTCATCTACCAGTCGATATCTTGCGATGACGTCGACTACAAGACGAAAGTGTTGAACTTGTTCAAGATCGACACAGAAAAACCCTCTCTTGACTTTGGTTTTCAATTCGCAAGGTTCGCCTGCGATTGTGCTCATAGTGATTGCTTCCGCTCTCGAAGGAGATGAGTTTAACTTCTATTTTCTGGCGTCTCTTCTTCGATATCCCTGCCGTGGCATCGGGACTATAAAGATCAAGAATGTTAAGATTTATTCTGATCATCGTGTCCTTACGACGTTTGAAAAGTGAGGTATTCCTCTCAGTCGATGCAATTAATACTGCAAAGGTTCCTAAGAAGAATGAGATTATTGTTTGGTTAAAGTTGGCATCAATGCAGACGCAACCTTATGAAGCTTTCTTGAGGAGTGAAGTAGTTCATTCATCCATTAGTGGTTCGCCATTAGCTTCAATAACTAGTTTAAAGAAAATATGTGATCACCCGTTGCTGTTGACCAAAAGAGCTGCAGAAGGTGTACTTGAAGGCAGGGACACAATGGTAAATCGTGAAGAGCTTGTTATGATGGAAGAGATGGCGCTGAATTTGATAAATTCAACAAATCACAATGTTCTTAAAGCTGCCAGCATATATCATGCAAATTATCTTTTATAATGTTTTAAAGGGAGACACCACATTTTAAGATGCTGATTCATTTAGGTTCTCATCAGACGATATATTCATCGATATTCCTCGTTTGTCACCATCATCTGCTACTCAGAACTTTACAACTAATATATATGTTGTTGTATGATTTTGTGATTCGATTGTCCATTCTCATATACAATTATGTAATTTCGTTATTCTGGAAAACTTGCTCAAAATAAATATATAAGTTTTATCAGTTGTGATTTTTTCCTCTTTCGAGTTTTCCACATTAAAATTTCGGAGTTTTCTTGTTCACTTTAAAATTTTGGATTTCGCAAGACAAATTTTACTCTACATGATTTTCTAGCACGCAATAATATTAATTACCTAAATAGATTTATAAGAAATCAAAATAATCATAAGATGGAGATGTTATACAAGAATAGAGAAGTACTTTAAAATATGGACTCCAAGAAGTGAATAGATAGAGACATCATTTGACAAATGAGTCCATTATGAAACCTTTCAAGGACAAATAGAGAATTTTGCATACATAACATAAGATTATTATTTATTTACATATCTATCTCATAAAATTGCTTATGTTTAAAAATGACTCTTTTACTATGCATTAAAAAGTGCAATTGCTTTTAAAAAGTAAAGATGATATCATTTGTGATGTAATAATAGAGATTTGAGAGATATTTAAGTGAAAAATAAAAGATTATGTGGTATATATGTAAATATATAAAAAGAATATGCTTATTTTGCAAATACAATAAGTGTCAAATGCATTAAAAATATATTTTAAAAATAAAAAAAATAATTTATAAAGTGTATACCTTATTGATATAATAACAATAGTATGATCAAAATAAGATTTATCTCTAAGAAAATAGAGAAAAATACATTAGAGAGTCAATAAAAAGATATATAAGCTATATTTTTTAATGGTTACTTTGTTTGAATAGATTTATATTAATTAAAAGATGTCTAAGAAAAAAATATTAAGATAAGAAATCATTGAATGAAGAAAACTCAGGCTTTCTTTATATTCCTAATTATATTATTAATAAATTAAATTTCAAATCATATATTAGAAATGATATAATAATTATAAAAAATAAAAAAATTAAATAGAACAAATCTTTTGTGGAATCATCTCAAGGATGTATGCACAAGATTTCATTACTAGTATTAGAGCGAAAAGTTAAAACAAAGTAAAAAAAATAAAAAGTATAAATATGAATTACCTATGTTTAAAACTTATGTGCATAAGAGATTTATCACTATTGTGGATCACACAATCGAAGAGATTCATAAGAAAGAAAATAATCTTAAGAGGAAGATATTAGACAATAATATAGAAGTACTTCAAAATATGAACTCCAAGAATTGAATAGATAGATAAATACAATGTTTGACAAATGAGTCATTGTGATCTGAAGCTTTCAAAAGCCAGATAGAGAAGTTTTCATACATAACATAAGATTTGTATCTATTTATATATCTAACTTATAAAATTGCATATATATATAAAAATGACTCTTTTTCTATACATTAAAAAGTGGATTTATTTTTAAAAAGTAATGATAATATTATTTATGATGTAATAATAGAGATTTTATATTATATTTATGTAAATATATAAGAAGTACATACTTAATTTATAAATATAGCAAATTTGTGAATTTTGAATATATACCACACAATTGTTATGCCTTTACATATCAAATTCATAAAGTTTAATATTTAAAAATTATTATTTTTATGCATAAAAATATGTATTTGACTTTAAAAATTAATTTGATGATATTATTTTTGATATAATAATAGAAATTTGAGTGTTATTTAAGTAAAAAAATAAAAGTTTAGATAGTAGATATGTAAATATATATAAATTTTATACTTTGTATATAAATAATACAAATTGTTCTTTCACGTAAAAATCTCAGCTCACATCACTTATATGAGAAATGAATGGTTTAGATTTATTTTTGGAAGAAACACAAGCCACTTTTTAATAGTAGTAGTAGTATTCAAACTTTATGTCTTAGCTTTGAAAGCGCAGATAGTTGAAAATAGAATAAGGAACTCCATAATTTTTATGTAGAAAAACCCCAGGAAAAGGGGAAAAAAATCAAGGGCCTAGCCCAGTATAGATGTTTTACTATATATCAACTTTGGAGTATAAAGTTTGAATCTTCCCGATAGCGAGATTACAAATTTGTATGTGAAAATTCCTGATAATGAAAATTCTAGAATCATGTTACAACGTTATGATGGTTTGGACGTGTTGGCGGCTGATGACAATTGGCAATCGGCACAACAATGGTGTTGACGAACTGAACTTCTACTCTCTAGCTTTCTTTCTCCAAGCCTCTAGCTCCTTCCCCCTTTATGACAAGAATGAGGTCCTATTTAAAAGATTCTGAGAGGGGCATTTTGGTCATTATAGCTAAAATCCTAGAACATTCCATCGGACGGTGTATATTGATTCATTTGATCATAGATAGTATTTTGGTGATTTGACCATCTAAACGATCTTTGATTTGAGTGATCATAGACTCGTTAGATTCGTCTCGTCGAGCTGCTCGATTCGACTATAAGCATGTTAAATTTGGAAGTCATTTGATCATCAAGTAGTGTTTCAAAGTTTTCATATGTAGCTTTTGAACTTGATTTGAGCTCATCGATCACTCGCTTAGTTGTTGAACTCATCTTACTTAGTCATTTAATTTGATTGTATACATACTTTAATTTGATATTTGTGCTTCATTTATAAATTTTAGAGGGATATATCATTTGTTCATCTATTTTTTGATAATAAAATTTATTTCATCTAAAAATAAAATTACTTTAACAAAAAAATTATTAGTATTAGTTATTAATATTTATTATATATATATATATATATATATATATATATATATATATATATATATATATATATATATATATATATATATATATTGAAAGAAGATAAAGAATTATTTCTTTAAAAGAAGAAGATAAAGAGTTTTTTTTAACGAGGAATGTGAAGAATTATTTTTAGGAATATAAATAATTTTTTTTAAATGATGAATATGAAGACTATCTTTTTTATCTAAGAAGATAAAGAGTTTTTTTTTTTAAGAATACAAATAGTTGTTTTTTTTTAAATGTGGAATACGAAGAATTTCTTTTTTTTTTATTTATAAATATGAATAATTTTTTCTTCTCTCTTTTTTTTTTTTAAGAAGATGAAAAGTTTTTTTTAATGAGGTACATGAAGAGTTTTTTCAAAACAAATTTTTTTAAATGAGGAATATGAAGAGTTTTCTCACATTATTATTATTATTATTATTATTATTATTATTATTATTATTATTAAGAATTTGAAGAGTCATTTTTTCTAGTATAAATACCCCTAAAAGGATAAGGAAAACTCGCACATTTCTTGCTTCTCATATCCTCTCACTTGTATAATGGTCCTCTCGACGCTCTAGTTCTCCCGATCTTGGGGTTTCCAATTGACTGGTTGACGGCAGATCCAATTCAAGCTCAGGCTTCCGCTTTTCTCTTTGTTGCCTCAACTAACTTGTATAACGGTGCCGACCCTTCTCACAGGCTCCAGTTCTCCACGATCTCGGGGTTTCCAACTGACTTGGTTAGGCGGTGTGCATTCCGAATTCAGGCTCTAATGTGCTTCCGCTTTTTTTTTTGGTAGCCTCCACTAACCTGTATAACGGTGTCGACCCATTTCGCAGGCTCCATTTCTCCCCATCGGGGTTTCAGTGACTGGTCATGCATCCCGAACTTAGGCTCTAGTGTGCTTCTACTTTCTTTTCAAATCTTGGTTTATCCCACTGATCCTTATAATGGTGCGGACCCCTCTCACAGGCTCCAGTTCTCTCCCATCTCGAGGTTTCTAATTGACTTGGATAGAAGATGCGCATCCCGAATTCGATTTCCAATGTTATTCCAAACTTGAAAAATATATAGTATCTTCATGGGTGAGTATCTTTCCACATATATCCCAATGTCTAAAGATTCTCGAGTAAATCTTGCACAAGATGATGGGTTGCAGAAGCAGCAGGAGACGACGAGATCCGACGATGTAACGCCAACTATCAATAGTGATAATTTGAAAATTTTCAAGAAGAAGTTTCATTTTCCAAATGATTTGGTGGCTATTCCTCCTAAAAGATTAACGCGAGCTTATTTTCCTCCTTGAAAATGTACTTTCGAGGCTTTTGCCGAGATTTTTGATGACGTGTACCTTAAGGCTTTTGCTTTTGAGATTTTGATGTTTGCATCTCTAAGGCTGCCTATTGAGATTTTTGATATACCTATACCTTCAGAGGCTTTTGCCTTCTAAGGTTTTTTATGTACGTGTACCTTCTAAGGTTTTTGTTTTATGAGATTTTTAATGTACCTGTAACTTTTGAGCTTGCCTTTGAGATTTTATGTACCTTCTCTAAGGCTTTTGTATCTTGAGATTTTGATGTAATGCGTGTACCTTCCTGGCTTTTGTCTACTAAGATTTTTGTTATACCTGTATTTTATGAGGCTTTTTTCCTTCTGAGATTTTTAATGTACTTATACTTTCTGAGGCTATTGCATACTGAGATTTTTGATGCATTTGTACCTTTTGAGGCTTTTGCCTTCTGAGATTTGTGATATACATATACCTTTTGAGGTTTTTGCCTTTAGAGATTTTTGATGTACCTATACCTTTTGAGGCTTTTGTCTTATAAGATTTTGGATGTACCTGTACTTTCTGAGGCTTTTATCTACTGAGGTTTTTGGCGTACCTGTATCTTCTAAGGCTTTCTCCTTCTGAGATTTTTGATGTACTATATTTTGAGGTTTTCGTCATTTGAGGTTTTGATGTACTGCATCTTCGAGATTTTGTCTTCGAGATTTTGATGTACTGCATTCCTAAGGCTTTTGCCTTCTGAGATTTTTAATGTACCTGTACTTTCTGAAGCCTTTGCTTTCTGAGATTTTTGATGAGTGAAGACCCTATCAACCACTTGCTCTCTTGGAGTCTTTCTAGTGAGGACCTTGTTCACTACTTGCTTTCCATCGAGGCTTCCTCAAGTGCTTTCAAGGGGTGGAATTCATAAAATTTTTGGCTATCAGGGTTGTTTGTAACGTAACACATTTAACCTGTGTGAAAGAAGTCAATAGTTTTAACTCTCATCCGAGATTATTTTGTTAAAGTATGACGTTAAGTTGTGTGGAAGAGGTTAAACATTTTGATTCTTCTGAGATTAATTGTCAGAGTATTATTCGACCACGATAACCTGTGTAGAGTAGGTACAAAGTTATGACCTATCCGAGATTGTTTATTAAAGTATTACTCTATGACATTTAACTTGTGTGGAAGAAGTCAATAGTTTTAACTCTCTTTCAAGGTTATTTTATCAAAGTATGATGTTAACCTGTGTGGAAGAGATCAAATAAAAATATATATTTGAGGCTGTAACCAAAGTTGCTCATTGACATTTGCCTTATTTTCCATGAGTATGACTGGAGAATCATAATTTGCAAAGCTATCTCTCCATTTTCTTTTTTGTTGAAATTGCTCCACTTCATTGACTTGCTTTTCGAACTGATAATCAATTAGATAGACAAAATATTGATTTGGGCGATCTTTTGAGATTAAGAGTTGATGGGGACATTAATTCAGCGGGTGTCAAACGCGTAATGAAGCAAATTCATATCGTCCGAACGGATTTCTACGACTCTCCTATTGGTTGAACGCGCAGCGGCGACGCCGCAGAGATTAATGCTGCTCGTGATACGTGCTGTGTGATGCAACGGATATTAATTGCGCATACCAGTGCCAAACGGTGTCAGAATGGAGCAAAATTTATATTTTCGGAACCGGAATGGATTTCTCTACGACACTCCTGTTGGTCAAACGCACCGACTGCAGCCCGACACATAGCAGATTTTGCACGTTCGTGCATGAACCAGCCTGAAAATATGGGACCTGACTGAAAATCAAAGCGAACTCACAAACTAGAACATAAAGAAAAGAGTGTATGTACATAAAAGAAGATATAACAACAAGTTAGTTAATATTCAGCAAAGCAACCTGAGCAATGAAGCTTTTAGATAAAACTATCCGTTAGATAACACCGTTTGACACCGTTTGAAGAATTATGAAGTCATCTGTTTTTTTCAAGAATGACATATGATTAGAATGTGAATTGACATTATAGCTAGTTTTCAAATTCTATCCTTGGGATCACGGGAAAAGTAGGTCGTGATTAGAACAATTCAAAATAAAGATTCGGACATAGGAAATCATATTTATATAAAATTATATGAGACATAATAATTAGTTTTTCCTTGACAATTTATGTTCTATACTTTGCTTCATGGATGTTGAACTATTTGAGTGCAACAAAAGTGAGAAAACCTATTTTATGGTAAGTAATCTCATGTATCAACATAAGATTTGGATATATATTAGCATGGATCATGGGTTTGAAGTTTGATTATATTTACATGTGTGAGAGTTTGCAAAAGTTACTCAAAGTTGAAAAGTGAACTTTTATTGTACACACACATACATATGTATGTATATATATAGATGCATACATGTATGTATATAGATATGTATATGTATGTATATGTTTATTGATTTGAAATTGATTTGAAATTCTCGAAGAACTGCCAAATACACAAATAGACAAATAGTTCTCATTCTTGTACCCTTCATTTCTTCATTTCACTTATAATAATTTCTCAGTACCATTTGGCTTTGTATAAAAATGAGAATCTGTATGGAGAAAGTGTAGGCATATGCCATGGATATGGAAAAATTCAGTTGTTGCATAAGGTGTCAATCAAAATAAAAAATTTCTATTGAATTTTGGTTTGCCTTTATGCTAAATCACTGGAATTACACTTTTCAGATCGAGCTGTATGGGCATGCAACTTTGGCCTCGACACATTTTCTTTTTGTATCAGGTGTTGTAAAAGGTGAGATGATAGAGTTTTACACGAAATCTGGGATTTTGACAATCAAGAAAGTGCAGGATCTCAAGAATTTAGGCTTTTCAAATCTTTGCACCAATGGAGGAGAAAAGTTTTCCTATGAGCTTGATTTTCCTGTGATTGAGGTAGTTGATTGTACATTGTCTGAGATCCCATCAATCCCCATAACATTGAATGGTTTATTTGTGGTAAATGCAAGTAAAACTAATGCTGGGGACCTAATTTTATCCATTAAACTATATATTAGCATTAGAAACCCTAGACTAAGATATATTGCATTAATTATAATGTTGAAACTTAGGATTACATAGATATAGTGACAGAACAATTTATCCATAATGCACAATTAGCTCACACTACGCCGGCCTTGCGGGCACGTTGCTCTATTATGACCACTATTTTTACATAAACTACAAGTTCGATTACTTCTTGTGGTATTTTCATCCATAGTATTTCTGAATCACAATGAACGTGGTCGACCTGACTTCCTCTTAATATTTGGTGTGGTGTACCGGGAAGTTCCAGATGATGTTCGCCACTCATCACGATCAGGGATGACATGAAACGTTCCCTCGTAGGTTTTGCAGTAGTAGTCCAAGGTGTAGTAGGCCGATACGTACGGAAAGTGGCTCATATGTCACTGCCCTAACACATAAATGATGTGAAGACATGACATGTGATAAGCTTATGGTCGTCTGCATGTACATCTAGACATATGATTCTCATACAGCTCCACCTTGTATGTTCTGTTGCTGGCAGCAAAAACTTGGTACTCATTATTGTTAATTGGTACCGGCTTAGGAAATCTCCTTGTCTCATGTTCACCACTCTGCAAAGTTGCCTTAGTCCGGGGTGAGAACATAGAGTCGCGGTTCTCATTGATGTTGCTGAGTCGGAGTTTCATGAATGTACTATGTTATAATATATTGCGAGACCGGTAATTGGCAAGCCGGTACACTTTTACAAGCATTAGTCATGGTGCCATACCATCATCATCATGGATTAGAGACCACTGATGTACATCCCTTGCTACGAGCCAATCGTAGGCCTCATGTATGATGTTCTTGATATCAGTCATACACCTTTTAAAAATACTTATATCATCAGTATTACCCGCCACATATATTTTTTGGCATATGAATTCAACGTCTCCGATTCCAAGTTGTCTAACTGCTTTTTTGAAGTTTTGTCGCAATTGTCTTAGGCAAAAGAGATGTGCAACCCACGGTAATATCTCCCTGCAGCCTCGCACCAACCCTGCGTGCCGGTCAGAAATGATGCACAAATCACCTCTTGTACAGATCAATGGAACCAACTCCTGTAGTGTCCGTATAAACCAACACCACGACTCAATACTTTCTGATTTTACTACTGCAAAGGCAAGTGAAAATAATCCGTTGTTAGCATCAATTCCAACTGCAGTGTGTAGAGTCCCCCTGTACTTACCTAGGAGGAAAGTCCCATCCAGACATAAACTGCGACAGAATGCCAACCGAATTGAAGGCTCAAGGACCGTAATAATAGTTGAAATCGACATGACGACTAAACTCGTAGACCAACCGGCACCGGCATATAACAAACATGAATTTCTCCAACGATCGGTAAGATTCCTCCCAACTTCCGAAAATAACCTTCAGTTCCTTGCGACGTGCATCCCAAGCTTTCATGTATGACACTCGTATGTTAAATTTTGAATCAATACAGCCAATAATCTCTCAGGGCTTTAAATCCAGATGACGCCTAATTACAGGTTGAATAAAATAACTAATAAACTGTGTTGTACATTACCTATGTCCAGCACTGAGGATTGAATGACTACATGTATGTTGTGTGCTTATACTGCCAATTCTCCATGCACCTCCTTATCTCTTACTTGAACTTGCATGTAAGAGCCACATGCAAGGTATAGCCTGGTTCGCATATTGAGTGCACAATATGGTGAACTTGGATTTATTTGAGGCGTAGATCACATAGTCGATGTTGTTTATGATAGACCAACCTGAAAACAAGCATCTTATCAAGAAAGCACATACCTTCATGCCATCCGAATGCAACTTTCAAGTACAAAAGTTGACTCATCAAGGCCCATCAAATGTTAGCTCTTCATCCCATTCTCTGCATTGAGCGACGCTGATACTCATTGTTAGATAGCAAGTACTCTTACGTTTGGCTTGTTCTAACCGAGTAGTCCCTAATAAGCTTTTGACATCGTTGATGATATTTGCCCCTTAAAGAAGATCCATCGCATCACTATCGCCTCTCATCATCATCTGCACTTGTTGCATAAGGCATAGCCATACCCATCACCTACGTCACCCTCAGCATCACTTAATGCAGAACTTGTACCAGCTACATTACTAAAGTAGGCACGTACTGACGCTTCCCCGCTAAGGTTTCATGCAAATCAAGTGTGATGAATTCATCACTAATTGAAGCCCTGTGATGCTCCTCATTAATGATAACATCTCTTTTCTCACAATTTAACTCCTGAACTTCAACATAAATTACTATAGGTTGCACCGGCACTACGTTGAGTACAGATTCACATACTTCGTCGTCAATAATATGTGTAGCGATAAATCCAGCACCAATAGGAAACCGACCTATAAGATTAACACATGATTTTGCGTGGTCTAACTTCAATGATCTCATGATTCGCTTTTGTAACCCCAGCAGGTTAGTCCTTCGTGGGATCTGAATTGGTCGATTTTTTCCACCAATATAGGTCGGAAAGAAATTATCAATAACATTCAGTTCGCCATCATAATAAAGAACTATGCAGACAGTTTCTGAACTCATATTCAACTAACAACAACTCCAACTAGCAAGAATTCTTCTTCTCCCCTATTCGCAGGAGAAAAACATTTCAAGATATAATACAATTGCGCATTCAAATGCACAAAATACATCGTATGATCAAAGAAATCATTTTGAGCCGTCCGATGAGTAAGTGGTTCAATTTTGCATTTCTGAGACGCCACTCCTCCAATCTATAAATAGCCCCTCATTCTTCATATAAGGGAGGGCCAAGCAAGAGAGAGGAGAGAGCTCTAAAGCTTAAAAATCCAACAAACACAATCGTACCACCACTCGACGGTTGTCAACCACCGCCATCTACGCCGCCACCAAATCGATCTTCGCCGTCCAATCTTCGTTTCCATCATTCGACATTCATCGGACACGTTCCGTTGTTCACTATCATCTGCTACCACTAGCAACTGTTACAACTTGAACTTGACTATATGGCTGTTGTTGTGTGATTTTGGGATTCCCATTGTCAGCCATTCTCATATACAATTATGTAATCTTGTTATCGGGAAAACTTGTACTCCAAAATAAATATATAGTGGAAGATTTTTACTGGGCTAGGCCCCGTAATTTTTTCTCTCTTTTCGAGATTTTTCACAATAAAATTTATGGAGTTTTCTTGTTCACTCTTTAAATACTTGTGTGTGTGTCGAATATACAAGGCGTAAACTTTTACTCTACCGCAACTGGTTTTCTAGCACGCATTAATATTAATTACCTAAATAGATTTATAAGTGATATGACTCTCAAAATACCACTAGTCAAAGCACAAATCTTGATGTCGAAAGCTATATGATTTCGAGTCAAAACCGTCGAGGACTTAAAATATCATTGGAATCTTTGGGACATCAATTAAATCCCAAAAAACTCTCAAATATGGAGTGTTTATAGTCAAATCGGCGTCTCGAATGGGGATCTAATGAGCTTAAGATCTCATAATTGACTTCATTTGGACATCCAAATGCTCAAAATACATCAAATGATCAAAGGAATCATCAGCCGTCGAGAGAGGAGTGGTATGGGCATGAATTTACAAGAATGCCCTCCTCCCATCTATAAAGCCTTCATTCCTCACATGAGGGGAGGCCAAGTGAAGTGAAGTGAAGTGAAGAAGAAGAGGAGCTGAAACAAGTGAAGAAGAGGAGGTGCCCGAAAAGAGAAGAGAAGAACAAAGCAAGAAGAGAAAGAGTCCAAACAAGGAAGAAGAGGAGGAACCAAGCAAGGAAGAAGAGGAAGAGCAGAAGGAAGAAGAGGAAAAGCCCAAGCAAGGAGGAAGAAGCTCAAGCTTGAAGATCCTCAAGGTCGCACTGCTGTTCGGCCAATCAACCACCATCACCGCCACTTATCAATTGTCCTGATCTCCACCTACTACCAAGAACTATTACAACCTGTTACATATTGCTTTTTTCCTCCCTCATGCAATTAATCTGTATCGGAAGACTTTGTACTAAAACAGATACATAGGAAGCTACAGTTGGTTTTCCCTCTTTTGAGGTTTTCCACATTAAAGTTATGGAGGTGTCTCTTGTTCTCTCTTTAATTACGTGTGTCGGACTGAACAGGCTAAACTTTCACTCTACCGCGACTGGTTTTCTAGCACGCAACAATAAGAAAGCAAAATAATCATAAGATGGAGATGTTATATAAGAATAGAGAAGTACTTTAAAATATGGACTCCAAGAACTGAATAGATAGAGACATCATTTGACAAAGGAGTCCATTATGAAAGCTTTCAAGGACAAAAAGAGAATTTTGCATACATAATATAAGATTATTATTTATTTACATATCTAACTCATAAAATTGCATATGTTTAAAAATGACTCTTTTTCTATGTATTAAAAAGTACAATTGCTTTTAAAAAGTAAAGATGATATCATTTGTGATGTAATAATAGAGATTTGAGTGATATTTAAGTGAAAAATAAAAGATTATGTGTTATATATGTAAATATATAAAAAGATTATACTAATTTTGTAAATACAATAAGTGTCAAATGCATTAAAAATATATTTTAAAAATAAAAAAATAATTTATAGTGTATACCTTATTGATATAATAATAGTGTGATCAAAATAAGATTTATCTCTAAGAAAATAGAGAAAAATATATTAGAGAGTCAATAAAAAGATATATAATCTATATTTTTTTAATGGTTACTTTGTTTGAATAGATTTATATTAATTAAAATATGTCTAAGAAAAAAATATTAAGATAAGAAATCATTGAATGAAGAAAACTTGGGCTTTCTTTATATTCTTAATTATATTATTAATAAATTAAACTTCAAATCATATATTAGAAATGATATAATAATTATAAAAAATAAAAAAAATTAAATAGAACAAAATCTTTTGTGGAATCATCTCAAGGATGTATGCACATGATTTCATTACTAGTATTAGAGCGAAAAGTTAAAACAAAGGAAAAAAATAAAAAAGTGTAAAAATGAATTACCTATGTTTAAAACTCACGTGCATAAGAGGTTTATCACTATTGTGGATCGCACAATCGACGAGATTCATAAGAAAGAAAATAATCTTAAGAGGAAGATATCAAATATGGAATGAACTCAAGAATTGAATAGATAGATAAATACAATGTTTGACAAATGAGTCATTGTGATCTAAAGCTTTCAAAAGCCAGATAGAGAATTTTTCATACATAACATAAGATTTTTATCTATTTATATATCTAACTTATAAAATTGCATATATAAAAAAATGACTCTTTTTCTATACATTACAAAGTGGATTTATTTTTAAAAAGTAATGACAATATTATTTATGATGTAATAATAGAGATTTTATATTATATTTATGTAAATATATAAGAAGTACATACTTAATTTATAAATATAGCAAATTTGTGAATTTTGAATATATACCACACAATTGTTATGCCTTTACATATCAAATTCATAAAGTTTGATATTAAAAATTATTATTTTTATGCATAAAAATATGTATTTGACTTTAAAAATTAATTTGATGATATTATTTTTGATATAATAATAGAAATTTGAGTGTTATTTAAGTAAAAAATAAAAGTTTAGATAGTAGATATGTAAATATATATAAATTTTATATTTTGTATATAAATAATACAAATTGTTCTTTCACGTAAAAATCTCAGCTCACATCACTCATATGAGAAATGAATGGTTTAGATTTACTTTTGGAAGAAACACAAGCCACTTTTTAATAGTAGTAGTAGTATTCAAACTTTATGTCTTAGCTTTGTTGGGAAATTTTGCACGTACGCAGATAGTAGAAAATAAAATAAGGAACTCCATAATTTTTATGTAGAAAAACCTCAGGAAAAGAAGAAAAAATCAAGGGCCTAGCACAGTATAGATGTTTTACTATATATCAACTTTGGAGTATAAAGTTTGAATCTTCTCGATAGCGGGATTACAAATTTGTATGTGAGAAATCCTGATAATGAAAATTCTAGAATCATGTTACAATAGTTATACGACGTAGTTTGTTGGTAATGGTTGTTGGCGGTTGGCGATGACAATTGGCATGATCGATAATGGTGTTTGGCCGAACTTGAACTTCTCTCTCTTAGCTTTCTCCCAAGTTCGTCTCTAGCTCCTTCCCCCTTTATGACAAGAATGAGGTCCTATTTAAAAGGTTCTGAGAGGGGCATTTTGGTCATTGTAGCTAAAATCCTAGAACATTCCATCGGACGGTGTATATTAATTCATTTGATCATAGATAGTATTTTGGTAATTTGACCATCCAAATGATCTTTGATTTGAGTGAGCATAGGCTCGTTAGATTCGTCTCGTCGAGCTGCTCGATTCGACTATAAGTATATCAAATTTGGAAGTCACTTGATCATCTAGTAGTATTTCAAAGTTTTCATATGCAGCTTTTGAACTTGATTTGAGCTCATTTGAGCTCGATCGACTTAACAACGTTGTTGAACTCATCTTCGTAATTTGATTGTATGCTTTAATTTGAGATTTGTCTTCTTTATAAATTTTAGAGGGATATATCATGTGCTCCTCTATTTTTTGATAATAAAATTTATTTCATCTAAAAATAAAACTACTTTAACTAAAAAATTATTAGGATTAGTTATTATATATATATATATATATATATATATATATATATATATATATATATATATATATATATATATATATATATATATATATATATTGAAAGAAGACAAAGAATTATTTTTTTTAAAGAAGAAGATAAAGAGTTTTTTTTAATGAGGAATGTGAAGAATTATTTTTAGGAATATAAATAATTTTTTTTAAATGATGAATATGAAGAGTATCTTTTTTATTTAAGAAGATAAAGAGTTTTTTTAAGAATATAAATAGTTGTTGTTTTTTTTTAAATGAGGAATCTGAAGAATTTCTTTTTTTATTTATAATATGAATAATTTTTTCTTCTCTCTTTTTTTTAAGAAGATGAAAAGTTTTTTTTAATGAGGTACATGAAGAGGTTTTTAAAAATTTTTTTTTTTAAATGAGGAATATGAAGAGTTTTCTCACATTATTATTATTATTATTATTATTATTATTTTAAGAATTTGAAGAGTCATTTTTTCTAGTATAAATACCCCTAAAAGGATAAGGGAAAACTCGCACATTTCTTTCTTCTCTTTGGCATCCTCCACTGACTTGTATATGGTCGACCTCTCGCGCTCTAGTTCTCCCGATCTTGGGTTTCCAAGACTGGTTAGGACAGAATTCAAGCTCAGGTGTGCTTCACATTCTTCTCTTTTGTTGCCTCAACTAACTTGTATAACTGGCCCTCTTGAGCTCCGGTTCTCCCGATCTTGAGTTTCCAACTTACTTACGGTTACACATTCAGTGCTCTAATGTGCTTTCACTTTTTTTTTGGTAGCTTCCACTAACCTGTATAACGGTATCGACCCCTCTCGCAGGCTCCATTTCTCCCCGATCTCGGGGTTTCCAGCTGACCTGGTTTGGCGGCGCGCATCCCGTACTCAGGCTCCAGTGTGCTTCCACTTTCTTTTCAAGTCTTGGTTTATCCCACTGATCCTTATAATGGTGCAGACCCCTCTCACAGGCTCCAGTTCTCCCCTATATCGAGGTTTCCAATTGACTTGGATAGGCGATGCGCATCCCGAATTCGATTTCCAGTGTTATTCCAAACTTGAAAAATATATAGTATCTTCATGGGTGAGTATCTTTTCACAGATATCCCAATGTCTAAAGATTCTAGTAAATCTTGTACAAGATGATTTGGCATCGAGAGCGAGATCACGATATGCTGGTCCAAAAGTGATACTTTGAAAATGTTCAAGAAGAAGTTTCATTTTCCAAATGATTTGGTGGCTATTCC